>OX376078.1:20464780-21785240 GCA_947361185.1 Charanyca ferruginea | reverse complement strand
GCGGGGGGTCTATGGGTCAGCTACTCCAAGAGATCGCTAGATGCTCTACGCGTCCAGTATAATAATGTTTTCAGGATGCTGTTGGGACTGCCCCGCTTTTGTAGTGCATCGGAGATGTTTTCGCAAAACCGAACTGACGGTTTCCACGCTGTCATTCGTAAGAAAGTTGCTTCACTGATGCATCGAACGCGGGTCAGTAACAATAGTATCCTGAAATCAGTGGCGGAGAGTCCTTACTCTCCTGTTCTGAGGCATTTTGTAGAGAGGATGGTCAACTAAGTACCTGATCTCCTGCGTGGTCATTCTCTGTGCAACCTGCTTCGGACACTTAAGTGATCATAATATGTATTGTTTTATTATTGCCGGTTGATTTGTGTTTTGTTTTTAAAATACTAACATTAGGTATAAGGTTTTTGTTTTACTAACAAAATGGATTACATTGTTGTCCGAAACTGAATATACTTATAAATAAATTATGCTTCCTCCCTTGTCCCGTATTTCTTGTGGCCATTCCGTCCTGTCAACTATCACGCTATATCTAGCTTCCCTTCTCTTTCATATTAACAATTATTAGCTGATAAAATAAATGTTGTTCTCTCAGTTATGTGGGTTTATGAGATAAGTCTGCTTACTGCGCATTCTGATCTGTCTCAATCTATCACCTACATTTTTGACAAGAATTTGAACACTGCTGGACACGTATGAGATCGACAACATTTTGATTGTTTTAATTACGAGAATTTACTCTTCATTTTCAATACCTACTCGAGAAACATTTCACATTATGAGCAATACAAAATTGCTCTATTTTACAGTTTACAAACACCTCAGTTACCTTTATTTGTGTCCATATTTTTCCTTGTTCTTACTATAAGTTGTAATTATGAATGCCTCAGTACACTTGACTTTGAACCCTACTGACCTCTGAACGGTGCGCTGTCTATCATTATGACAGGAGATAAACATAATAATATACGTTTTAATGACTGATTTGACAATGTAAGTTTTTATTTACACGATAGAACTACTAAGGACACACACACATACACATGAAAAAAGATTTTTTTTAATGGTATTGTATACGATTTTTGATCATGCATTATTGAAATTTTAAATACCTAGGTATATAAATATTTTATTATTTGTAGTAGGCTCGATACACGTACACGCATTTCGATACGTGACGATTTCTACTAATTCGCACTATCCGTAAGCCCCGCTAAGAAACTTCGTTCTAAAAATAACATTCTTATCTATTCAATCTACTAAATATATCATAAATAATTTAGAAGAAACTCCTTTGTCTTATTAGGAGCACCGTACATAGAATCGACATGCGATGAAAACCACGCTACTAACCGTAACTAATTTTATTCTAGGTATCCAAAAATATAAATAATAAGTTACGTTATGTTATTACTTTTTTAATGTTTTCACTATGACTGGATGTTTCTAGAATTCTTCTAGATATATAAACGCTAAAGTATGGATGTTTGTTACTCTATCACGCTTAAACGGCTGAACGGAATTAGATGAAATTTGACAAACATATAGCACGGTAGGTATATATTGATCTAGCGCTTAGCACATAGGATTTTTTATTCTGGGGGATAATTTACGACTTTGGCTTAATTCGGAAAACTACACAATGCGAATTCGCAAACAAAAGTTAGTTATAAATAAATGACAAACTGGCTATAAATCCGAAATAATATGACAATAATGTAGCCAAGTAGCGCGCGGATTAATAACAAGAAATTGTTGTCGTGAACATATGATTCATAGCTGCGTGGGTCATAGGCAACTAATTTAATGCCAATTTATCTATATTGTTTGTTTTACTTGTCAATAAATACTGATAGTAACAATAAGTAGATCAAGTTCTATTATCATATACCTATTGTTTCAAAGAAGCGTGTGTTCTCACGCGTGTATTGTTTCAAAGTTATGAAATCATTTAAATCTTCATTGTCGAGAATGAAATACCTACTTTTTTATTTAATTTTTAAATTAAGGGTCGAGATGACTGCAATGCAACTGTTAAATTAGAGTTCGTATGTAATGCAGTTGTGCAGCTGCATAAAAGTGAAGATCGTGTGTGTGATGCAGTTGTGAATTCGTGATACTAATTCAAAAAATTCTTTCCTTCACCATCACTATACACATTATAAATTAATGTTAAGGCGCTAACAAGCGACTTTTGCAGATTTTAAACTGACAATCACTTAAAAATGTGAAGTGTAAATGATTTGAAAAGAAATATATGTTAAACTAGAACATTCTCTTAATCATTTAGTATATGAATATTTTTGATTAAGTTCATATTAAATAGTTTAATTCAATCGTGAAGTTGTGTCTGACGCGGACAAAACATTGATAATCACACAAAATCTATCAGGAATATTTAAACGAAACTTTTACTATCTTACATATAATTTTATTATCTATCTTTTAGTAAGTAAACGCCTTTTTTAAGTTAAAGAATATTATATTTTATTTAATTTTTTCGACTAAAATTTGAGAGTTTTGGACGCAGCGCATACGATTCTCTGGTTGCTCAAGGTCGCCGGCGTATGACGATATACGCCGGCGACCTTGAGCCTTAAATTGTGTTTGTTCGGGAAAAATTCCTTCACTAGTAGGTAAAAATCTACGTTATCCCTGCGTCCTATGGGTTATATTTTATTACCAAAAAAATCAAGCATTTAAAAACAAGTTAGGTACTTAATTAAAAACTCATACAATAGTTACACGCAAAAATTCCAAACAAATGAAGTGTGTTCCCAGATCATAATAAATAATAAGTGTGATGTCGTAATACTACCAGTGTGAGATATTCCTAACGGGTATTATAATAACTTCACGCCACTAGAGTTTCAGTTACTTCAACTTTATTTACTTAAGTTGAGTTAAATTCCTTGCATGCATTTAAACATTCCTAGGCAACTTTCAAGAAATAGTTGATTTAAAACCAAAAAAATCATAAGCTAAATATAAATATGTAGCTCCATTATCACGTAGGTAAAGTCAAAGTCAAATCATTTATTTCAATTAAATTAGTCAATTAAATGGCACTTTTGAACGTCATATAAGAAAATATTTAATCTATGTAGTTGCATCTTCCAAAAGATTTTATTAGTACTGCACTCGGTATTTTTGTGAAGTCGTATGTTCTTTTTCCGGGGCACATTACATGAAAATCGGTTCAGCAGTTTCGCTTAACAAACACACCAAACACATCAACTCTATTTTGCATCTATGTCTCTAGATACAGCTCAAATTCTGTACATTATTGAAATTGGCAAATTCCACGTCATTGAACTTTAGTAACAACAAACAACATATTTGTTTAAACAGTTTATAAATAAATACCTTCATATCTCTTGACTATTTCTATATAATTAGGAACACAAACGTTATAATGTGAAAAATGTATCAATCGACAATTATGAGGAAACTTATTATATACTAAATTCCGCCCACGACTTCATGCACGTAGTCAATACATCTCTACATAATCATTATAAAACAAAGTTCCCCGTATGTCTGTCTGTCCGCAATAGACTCAAAACTACTGAACGTATTTTCATGCGGGTTTTACCAATAGACAGAGTGATTTATGAGAAAGGTAGGTGTATAATTTGTTATCTTTTTTGGAAATTGGTTGAAATGTGACGATAATACCCGTGTGAAGCCGGGGCGGGTTGCTAGAATACTTACTTTAAAACATATCCATCAAACAAATTACCAACACATAGAGTACAGCTAAAACAAATACGTCCGAAGTAAAATTTTAATTGTATTTTTACACTAAACAAGCACGTTTTCTCATAAATAGGCACGTGGCAGTGAAAGTCAAGATTGAAGATAACGAGTAAGGGCACGCTTCGGTAGCTTGCTGTTGAAATTTTAAGACGAAGGCATCGTAAATAAAGTACATAATTACTTACGAAATCCATAATAAAATAAATTTATTTATTTATTTTATTTAACTTTATGTTACAAAATGAAAAGGTACAATCCTCAAACGGACGAATATAGCGCTCAATAGCATAACCCGTAAATTTATCAATTTAATGAAAATATAACATTTACGAGTTATGTGAATTTGGACAGTTAGGTTGATGATTTTTATTCTGTAAATGCATATTTGTTAGGTACTCTCGCGAATCATAGCTAAAACCACTCAAGTCGCATTTCAACGAAAAAAGAAATCAGAATCGGTTCAGCCGTTTCGGAACTACGATGCCACAGATATACATATGAATTAATAACAGTCTGTATTCGTAAGGGGTTAAAAATAGTAAGTTTCGAATTTCGCGCACATTCATCTCGATACAAAACTGCCTATTGGAAGGGGCAACTAGATCAAATTATTTTTATCTTACAAATGACGTTTTAATGGTACAACTGACATAAATAATTTGTCTTTGACTTTGAACTTAACTTACGTGAGCAATTTGAGTTCTTCCTTCGACACATCACTTCGTATGTTTTTTCTGTACGACACATTGTATGACATACCGTCCACTTGAGACTAAGAAATAATACTGATTGCATTATCATTAATTACATTCGTGCTGACCGGCGTTTATCACTAATTATAGTTTTGATTACAGGATGCATTATAAATTTATAAAAAATATTTTATTATCCGCTTTTTATTACCTATTTCTTTTTATCCGAATCCATTACAAAACGGTAAAGTAAATAACCTAACACGTACTATTCCATATCTTGAAAAGTACTGATTTATAATAAAGTTTTCTTTATCTTAACACCCTTTACTACTATGTAGTTTCTTAATTGGTATATGTATTATCACAATAAATATATATGTATAACATTTATACCCTGTCCATTGGGTTATTAGTTTATGACAGCTGCCTTAGAACGTAATTATTCCCGATTTCCTTAAAGTTAACTTTAAAATGCGTTATAAACTGCCTTATCTTATTGGATTATCTTATTTATGACCTCTTACAGACATTGTAATACAGTATGCGTATCAGTTTTTTCAAAAAACATTATTATTATTCACTAGTTCCAGCTGTCAAAAAACGGTTAAACTAGTGGACAGAGTGTAGTGATACTTATATCTTTATTATACAATCGGACAGACGAATATGATTACCCATACATGAGTAAGCCGAAGATAAAAAACTGATATCCGTTATCTGTAGTCTGTGTTTAACATAAATTATGTTACATATTGATAACAGACACGACCTGTCCCAACCGAAACTTCAGTATTTTAATTTATATTTTTGGGTTCCGCAGGTACCTCGAAAGAAAAAACGGAACCTTAACCAGGGGATTAAAAAGTGGCCTATGTCCTTCCCCAGGGTTGAAGCTATCTTCATCCCAAATTTCATCAAAATCAGTTCAGTCGTATCGTCGTAAAATCGTAAATGACAGACAGAGTTACAAACGCACTTATAATATTATTATAGATAAATAGACCACATACTTGTAAACCACATGATCAACGTGTAGATAACATTAACAATAGGTATAATAAAAATACAAGATTAATATAATATGACAAGCAATGTTGGACGTGCCTTTCGAATAGTGGTGAATCAGAGAAATAGCATTGTATGCAAAATTCCTTCCAGGTTGGTAGTAACACGTTCTTTGGTGTAGTCAGCCTGTGGGTGGTATTTCTCGGTATTTTTATTGTCTTATTTATTTGTTTCTTTGTTCAATTGTTTACTTTATAGCTGCTGTAGGAATTATTGAAGAACCTTGACCCTGATTATTGTTTTAATCGCGAAAAACCGCACAATGATTCAAGTGGTGTTTTTTAGATTTTAGGATTCGTCATTTTCACAGAGTGATGGTCTGGTATGGTATGGTCATTTTAACAACAAAAATAAACCAAGCTATAATATTTCATGCGAAAGTAACTCTGTGTGTTACACTTTCAAGATGAAACGGCTGAACCGATTTTGATTAAATTTAATATAAAGATAAGTTGAACCCTGAGGAAGGACATAGGCTACTTTTTAATCCGTGACTTCGTCTGCATCCGCGATAACCGACATTCGCGCGGACGAAGTCGCGGGCAAGAGCTAGTATTCAAATAACTTTGAAAATAATCTTCGTACACAAATTCAATGTTTTCTAGAGTGTTTATTCTGTAAAAATCTCACTGAGGTACATAAATCTATTACATAATTTGGAACTTTAGTATGTAAATTATGTTAAAAATATTAAACATTTTTTCGTTGATTTACTTTAACTATTTACAACCAGTAAAAGTTTTCTTCCAATTGTATGCATAGAAGTACTTATATGTTGTAAGTACATACATACACACGTTTGAATGGCGTAACAATCGATGTTCAGAGATTATTGTGTATCTAGGCTATCTACACAAATAATACATCTATGGGGCTATAGAATTGCTTGGTGAAAGAACAGACGTAGAGCAATAACAATATGTTGTATAATCAAACAAACAGTTTATATATTTTCTAGCGGATATTCCAATGGTTCTTACAACTACGTAAAGATAGTTACACCTATCTTATGTTTTACGACGAAAAATAAAGTATTTTTTAAGCAACCACGAACCTTAAATTAAATGCAATGTAAACCTCCAAATAGCAATTCAGGCAGACTATTTTAGTCTCTGTGACCCTGGCATTAGAAAGCGGTATTGCTACTTCTCTATTTTGTCACCTTAGCCTTACAGTCTCTTACAGTTCAGCCAAGTACCTACGCAGAAGATATTATAGTCCACAAGTGTGTGGAACGGAGTATTCTGGGTATAAAACTGCAAGACGAGGTTAGGAATACCACCATCCGTTCCATTACAAAAATAACTGACGTCACTCGGAAAGCTGTCATGCTGAAATGGAATTGGGCTGGACACATCTGCCGCATGTTCTGGACAATCATTGGTCCAAACGCACAACCCAAAGGGTCCCTTTACATGGCAAGCGACATCGCGGCAGGCCCAGACGGAGATGGCGGGATGATCTGGACTCCTTCGACAAAGAGCCCCAAATAGCCCTTAATAGAGAGAGTTGGAAGGGGAGTAGAGAGGCCTTTGCCTTGCAGTGGGAAAATCTTGGCTAAAATAATAATAATAAGTGTGTGCGCAAACGCAGGTGCACTACCTCTTCCTTCACTCTCATAGCCCGGTGGGACGGCAATCCGACACGACCGGAGAGAGATCAGGCGCTTGGCTATTGACACATATTCTAATGGAAAAACCTAAAGACACTGCCTGACCTGGGAATCGAACAAATGAGGCCGACTATAACAATATAATGACCATATCAGTTTCACTTGTCAAATAGAAAATAATAGCAACAATCCGATTGTCATGTACCTACGCAAATTATAATCTGTGCAACAAAAAGAAAGTGTTGCCTAGAGAGTGTTGATTACTTTGCAGTTTTTATATAATCTGTGAATGGACGGCTTAATACATAATAAGGTCGAATAACTGACTATTGATATTCTGTGGTTTTCTGTTATGGGAGTTGTAAGATAGCTATAAACATTAGAAAGTGAGGTTAAGGAAAAAGTTTATACTGAAGGTACATACAATGAGTATTACTTGCGAAGGTCGAGGTGAAAATAGTTTTTGTGACGTAAGCGCAACAGTAATTTATAATATTAGGTAGGATAGTTATCAAATTATTAACATTTAATTAAAATACTCCTTGATATCAGACTAACAGACTTTAAATCCCAGAAAAGATAGAAAAATAGTTTTAGGGTGGAAGTAGTGGTATGGCCTAGGAAACATGTAAGAAATAGTAGCCAATAAAATACAAAGTAACTAAAGTATAACTAAATAGCAGTCCAAAATAGAAGTTGTATCTTTATAACCCTACATAAATTTTATCGATTAGTTAGTTTAGTAATAAATTATTATTATTAAACTACAACTAAGGCCCACTTACGCCAAAACTTTAACTCAAAGAGAGAGTTAACACGAGGTTAACGAAACGTAAAACATAATTTGCAAACTAACCTCGTTTGTTGTGCAAATGGACCCTATAAGTAAAGAACTAAAAATCTATTAAACAAGACTTATTTATCAACTAGCCGCGCCGTATTCTACTATTTATTATTATTTTATAATGACTCGGGTGATTGAAACCAAAGATCAACGACTCATAACCAATAACAAAGCTACTAAGTCAAATCTGTAGTTGGTTTAAACTGGATAAGTTAAGACGATAATAAGACGCTATTTAGTGTGTTTGGCTAATTATTCCTGTCACTGTTGCACAATGGTCGAACTTGGAGTGTATGACAGAGACGGGAATACGTACACACGGCTACATATCAATGTATATGCCTTGCCAGTTTAAGCTGATCTCGCATTGTATAGAATTACCATACAATGAGAGGTCAGCTTATAGTGGATATGTATAGCTTGATATGTAGCCGTGTGTACTAAGTTATGTTTACTTTTTCGTCACTTACAATTCTGTTTCTGTTGTATTTTAACTTATTATCAATTAATCAACGACAACTGCTCAAGGGGGCAAGGGACGGGCTCGTGGCTAGGTAAAAGCCGTCCGAATCGATCGGTCAAGGTTAAGCTTTGCTTGTCGCGGTCGGTCTGTGGATGGGTGACCATCCATTTCATACCGAGCTTCCTCCGTACCTCGAAAAGCATGTAAAGCCGTTCCGACTGTCATTCGTAGATTTTTGGCAGTGTTGAGTAGTCAGAAGCCAGAAAGACTGACAACCAGTGTTACCAACGGCTATCTGTTAACTAGTAACTGGGTTGTGGAGGTCAGATTGGCAGTCGCTCCATGTAAAACACTGGTATTCAGCTGCATCTGGTTAGACTGTAAGCCGAGCCTAGTATAGTTGGGAAATGGCTAGGCAGATGTGTTACGGGTACTAGCCGAACTGCGGCTACACCTAGTTTTGGTTCGGTTTGGTTAGGTTCCTTTGTTGTTGCGAAAATCTTGATCGTTTTGAATATCGTTTAATTCTAACTGCATTGACTTTGGTGCAGTTTCAGCTGAAATAGTAAAAGGATTGCTAAATATGTCCAATAGAGGTCTAACTTTTCGAAACTTAGAATATGTTTAAACTACTTATTGTTAACCTCAGTAATATTAGTATTATTAGACAACATGGTTGGCGCAGTGGCTGAGCGATCGACTGCTGCGCAGCGTGTTACGGGTTCGATTCCCGCCCAGGGTAAACATTTGTGTGATGAGCACATGTGTTTGCCTTGTGTCTGGGTGTTGTTTATGTATATATGTATGTATTTACTAAAAAAAATGTATTTGTGTATGTATATCAGCTGTCTGACACCCATAGTACAGGGTCTCCCTAGTTTGGGGTCAGATGGCCGTGTGTGAAAATGTCCCCACATATTATTATATTATTATTAATATTTTTCCTTCAAATGTACGAGGGAATATTTTTGCTGGCGGGCCACTAGCATATTGCCGGGGGGCCGCGGTCTGTGCATCCCTGCTTTAAACCCTGCAGACAGAAACAGGAGCCCCGCGCAGCGGGCCCCATATACCTGACATCGACCTACTTCTTCTTCTCAATGGTTTGGTGCCCCAAGTCCCGAGCTCACAGGTTACACCAAGTTTAACCAACTGCTACCGGCTACACCTAGTTCTAGCCGGTTAAAACTAGTTGTAGCCGCACTTCGGGTTTTAGCCGTAACATATTATACCCACGTGTGGGTAACATTATGCATGAATGTTATTAAATATTCCACAGTCCACCTCGTCTTGAATCGTCAATCCCTGTCTGCATAGATTGTAGTAACTGTACGCCTAAAAGACGTGTGTCAGACGACGCATAATATTGCCTAACAAGTAGTCTTAATGTTGCCATGTCTGCTATTAAGTTGGCATCGAAGAATCCGAGTCATGATGCAAAAATGTTGGACAATTATTATTGGAAGTTGTGGTCAAAAGCTGTCTGTCTAGAAAGGAATTTTCCAGATCTTTAATGTCAATATTATAAGCAGACTTAAGAGGACTTTCCTGACAAGACAAGCAGCTTCGTACAAAACTTGTTTACTTAAGCATATTTTGGTCAATATGTAAAGTAAGACAAAGCAAAACAGTGCATTTTGTTAAATATACAAAGTGAAGCTACGCTTGACACGGTCAGCCTATAATATGGATGGGTGATCACTTATCAATTCCGATTTCTGGACAATAGTCTCCCAAAATCATTTGATTCGAAAAGTTAACAATTTATTCAAAGTTCTTCTGTAACCGAATATACAGACATGCCTTAAGTCAATTATAATCCGTGGTGCTTAGCAACTGGGCTTCTCCCAATTGTAAACGTCCCTTTGTGCCTATTGGCCTAGTTCTGTTCTTTATTTATTTATTTACTAGCTGACCCGACAGACGTTGTCCTGTCCCGATCTACCTACTTACCTGCCTATTTACCTACACCTACACTAGGGTAATTTTTTTTTTTTTTTTCTTTGCTATAAACCTCACGGAGCCCGAGACCTTTCCAACGAATGCAAAACCGTGGAAATCGGTTCGTGCGTTCTGGAGTTATATCGTCAGGAAGGAAAACCCGACTTATATATACTTCAAGCACAATGTACAGAGGCGGACTTAATGCCATAGGCATTTTCTACCAGTCAACCTCCTTCCTCCTGCTTGATTTGAAGGGAAGTGGAAAATATGTTCTTCTTACTCCTCCGCTGTTCTTTTCAGATTAATTTCATTGCGGGATCAAAGACAGTTGAATCGTTACTCTGGGACTCGTCGAGCTTCATTGCTTTGGCACTTTTTTAGTGGTCGCCAACTGGGCATAACTTTACTATTCAAACACTATCATCGGCACGTGTTAGTAAAGCACGCGAACCTTACAAACACGTGCACATTTTGCAAAACACAGCCAATATTGGTCCGCACACAGCCAACAGCTTGCCAAACATCGCTTGTAAAGGTCGCGTTACATAATTTCGGATGTGTCCGCCGGCATACTTACCGACTTCGACGACTATGGCTTGTTGACCGTAATTCTTTTAACTATAAATATATTTCGGTCAAGTGCGTACTAAATATGCATAGTTTTGTCACAGATGTTGCAATCCTGTGTTTGATTGGCGAAGTGTGAATGTTACTAAATGATATGATCTAGTTTTAATTGTGATTAGTATTGTCCGGAGTTGCATTATTACTTGTCTCAGCTCAGCAAGTCGAACTAGTGTAGAGAGTCGCTTGGTTTTCACCGTTGCTCACACTCTTCAAACCGGAACAGAGCTGTGTTGCTGTGCAGAAAATATATGTAACTATGGTATTGGAGGTATTACTTGCACAAAATCTTTATAAGAAAAATATGTTACAAATATGTAGTGCAAAATTAACAGCTTATTACTAAATGCATACGAAACTATATACGGTACATATAAAAAATAATGTCTGTCCGTATGTTATCTCTGAAACGGCTGAACCGATTTTGACGGGACTTTCACCGGCAGATAGCAATAATAATATTAATTGCAAAACAATTTATGACGTAATTTGTTATTTGCACGTTTGCTTGTAGGCAAATATGGTCCTTCCAACAAGACTCGTCGCCGGGTCATAAAGCTCGGTCCACGCAGTCTTGGTTGGAAGTGAACGTTTCGGACTTCATCAGAGCTGAAGACTGGCCGTCGTCTAGTCCCCGATCTTAATCCGCTGGATTATGATTTATGGTCAGTTTTAGAGAGTACGGCTTGCAATTTACAATACATTGACTTTTAGGCTATTTTCTCTTTGTGAACAAAGTATTTCTTCGCAAATAAAGTCAAACAATTAAATAGGAATATTTACCAAGGCACAGTATCAATGAAAGTTAATGAATTGAAGACATAAGTCTTGTACCAAAATTTAAAAAATACTTTATTACTCACATTTGGCCTTTATCTTCAGACGAACTAACAATTTATAGAAGACGTCAAAACAAGAAATATTTAGATATATCTATTTACTATGAAGAGATATATATCTATCCATTGGTATATATCTTTACGCTATTGGGAGGTGACGCAGATTAGCTCAATGTCCTTTCCTCTTTGCCATTCAGAAATGTCAAAGTCAAAGCTATAATCAAAAAACAATTTACAGACACTTTTGAATTATCAAGGAGTTTGTCAGTTAGTCATTAAGTCGAAGCTAGGTAAAGATAAACAGCAAGCGAAATATATTTCAGAAAAATACAAAAGAAAATGTTATTTTACAATGTTCAGGATGTTTTTAGCAAATAATACGTGTGTTTATTTATAAATTGTGTTTGTTAATCGGAATGAGAAATTTCCGTTACTTTGTCAACAATTAGTAAATATGTAGCAGAAATATTTACAACTGCAATGACACTTCCAGCGAGACCCAGACTTTCTAGCTTCTGACTACCCTTAACGACTGCCAAAGATCTACAAATAGCGATACCAACGGCTTTACGTGCTTTCCGAGGCACGGAGGGAACTGGGTATAAAATGGATGGTCAGCCATCCACAGACCGACCGCGGCAATCGTAGCTTAAACTTTAACCGATCGATATGTACGTACGGCTTTAACTTAGCCACGAGCTTCAAACCAAACTAAGTTACATACTCTATGGAATTACTTATAGGTCTGTCATGTAGTCGTGAGTTCGTGACCCTGGCGTACTGAGCACATTTTGGTTTGTCATCTATACATGACAGCAAAAAAAAACCAATATTGCAAGAGCTATACGCACATAAATAAACATACCTACATACATAAACTACTAAAGTTATAACCCCCTGTTGGCTTTGCCATAGTCGAGTGATGAAAAATGCATTTTTATACGTTTTGCATAATCTATCTTTACCTATAAATAAAAATCTTCTGTGTGTGTGTATGAAAGTGAACACCTCCTAAACGGCTAGACCAATTTTGATGAAATTTTTTGTATGTGTTCCAGTAGATTCGAGAATGGTTTATATTCACAATTGGACCCGGTGGGTGGCCCTGCAGTCGAGTTGTAGGACTTTATTTATTTTAAGGGCAGGACAACATTTGTCAGGCCCGCTACTTATTTATATATAATTAAATATGGCAAGAAGACACGCGCTTCAAAAACAGAGAAATAATGATGTATATTCAAAGAATATTCAGAGACAGAGAAATAATCAATCATCATCTACCTAGCCTTTACCTGAGTATGAAGGGGTCGGGAGACAGTGCCTTCGAAACGCGCGCGCGGGCGGTCACGTATTTGAAAGCCTCCTGCTTCTCTTCCTCCTGTTTATAACCGTGCTGTTCTTTATGTATATGTTTAATTGTACTGTGTGTGAGTGTGTGCCGAAATATACTTTGTCGTGTTTTCCTTGTGCCAAATCCCACCCTAAATCGTTACACCCTTGGTGACACTGGTTCTCAGACTTTCTAGCTTCCAACTACCCATAACGATGGTCGAAGATCTATGAATGACAGCCGATCTATAAATACAATCAATCAATAATTTTAATGACAAACATATCTTAGCATGTGTCTATAGGCAATCTGTTGTATTTTTGACCACTAATATACCAATATATATGATAATAGTAAATTAATTAAACTTAAAGACTCCAAGTACCATGGGACACTAAGGTCAGTGTAAAAATAAACCAGTTAAGTCGTATTAAGCTACACAATAGGTGCTTAGTTATAATAGCAGTAAGATCCTATAATTACAAATACAAAGAAGTGCTCCTGCGCAGTATTAAAGGCACATACAACCTGGTTTTACCACCTGTCAATATGTCCAATTCCTAGCATGTTTGTAATTAATAATAATATTAAATACATTATGCCCAATTTTACATGAACGCACAGCCACTAACAGCCTGATACAGTCTTGAAAAAAAAAATAGAAGAGTTTTTGACTCAAAGTCAAAGTTAAATCATTTATTTTAATTAGACCATTAAAAAACACTTTAGAACGTCATATGAGAAAATTTGAACCCACCAAAAACATTTTCATTAAAATGTTTTTGGTGGGATTTCATTTCTTTTTGTAAGTTGCCTGAGACAACTTTTTTTTATTTTATATTTTTTTTCTAGTTTAAGAGTTTTGTTGTTGTTTGTGTACTAATACTTATACTAATACCTTACATACCGAATTTCAGCTTTGTAGGACTTCAGGAAGTACCCCAGAATTTTGATGATCATCAGCGAGTCAGTGACGAAATCGGGCATTTTTAGATATCAATAAATTCTAAAGTATAAGAGCTATGCAATTGAAACTTTATATATTTAATAAGTCTACTATTGACATAATATCTGGAGAATTTTGTTTATCTGGCATAATCCAAACCCAAGTTATGAGGGTTCAAAAAAACGACGAAGCGCTTCGAGAAAAAGTAGGCAGTGACTAAGTCTTGGCGGGGGCACTGCAGTGCCCCCAGATCTAGTTGCCCCTTCCAAAATGTAGTTTCGTATGGAGAAGAATGGGCAAGAAACTCCATACTTACTCTTTTAATTGATTGATTGTTTCATCTCGATCTCACTTCACCTAAATTAACCGAGTGAGATTCTTACTGAATAACACGGCAGAGCGGAAGGCATGGCGAGAGAGAATGGTTGCGCAACCACTAGTTAAAAGATCAACCGGTTGTCGTGACATAACTGTGATGAAACCTTTGCGTCATCGACGCTTCATTTCGACTGACCACGAATAACAGATAGTTATTATAGATCTGTCTTAACCTCAGTTCACACTGTGGAATTTGTGACAATAGAATTTTGTGCACATTGCATAATTAACGTTATGTGTATTGTTTAACGTATAAATGCAAAATAAAATTAATCATTCGTGTTCCGACGAATTCTTGCGGATTCTGGAAAATTGTATGTTTCGGGCAGCCAAAATCAATAATATTAAGGTAGAATTAAGGTATTATAACACTAAGTAGAAAATTCCAGGGAGTAGTCTAACAGTTTGGTCCCTCCATCTTGGTATCATGATGGAGGGACAAAGCATTTTGTTAAGATATTATGTATATACTTAATGAGGTAGCTAAAATTATATCAAAGGTAAAATTGTATATTAATGGTATTATTTTTTTAAATATGCATGACAGACATTGGAGACTTGGTGCCTTCATTTTGACAGTCACTATGAAATCCTCACGACAGTGTGAATTAAGCCTTACGGTCAACCCAGTCATAGCAGATTTCAGTGATTTAATTTGTAATGAACTTAAATACAATATAAACGAGGTTGAAAATTGCGAAACATATCGTGCACGACAATTTTCGACTTTATTTTTAGTAAACTTAGGTCACTATCTGCCTACAATAATATTAAAAAGAGATAAAGTTTGTAAGATTTAATGTAGGAGGTAATCTCCAGAACCGCTGGTCCAATTCTAAAAAATCTTCTGAATTGACGACTAAAAATGTTCCTAAGTCACGCATTTTTAAGGTCAAGCATCTTTAGGTGACTTATGTGCGACTTTGACCTTTGTCTATTAAGTATCATGGTTTTTAATAAATATTATAAAGCTGAAGATCCGATTCTGAAAATTCCTTCACTAATATTATGCTACGTCATGCATGAGTGCACACGCGGGCGAAGTCGCAACCAACAACCAACCAAACTGCTTGAACATAGGTATTGCAGTTCTATTTGCACTGAACTATAGTGTAAGAAGTTAGTGGTACCTACTTGGTTTCCAGTGGGTGACAAATGTGGTGTGATTAAAAGTGAGTGAAATGTTATTGATAGTAATATCTTACGAGTCTATTGTAAAGACATGCCATGTGTAACGGATTTCTTATGAAAGATAAATCGCGTGATTCTTTACGAAAGAGTGATTTGTAAAACCTTGCTTCGACCACTACCAAGCCATCTTTGCTAAACGTCTTCGTATAGTTTTTAAAATACCTACTCTGCAATTCCTGCCGAAACTAAACATTTACAGTCTTGATAATCTTAACACACATCGGAAGGTTAATTCTGTTTAAAATAGTAAATAGTAACTAGTCAAAATCTCATCTCAGCGACAACCAATGTCAAATGTTGTCTAATAAAGAAATTTATGATAGATTAAGACTGTTCCAATTAAATACACACAGAAAAACACAAGCATTACATGGTTAGTAAAATTATTTACAATTGTAAGAAAAAGGCAGGGAGCTCAAAGGGCATCAAAAAACTCGTCCACATCGTTGTCAACGGGACACGTGCCCAACAGGCTGGCAGCATTGCCACGTTGCATGGCAATGCTGATTCTTTGACCCAAGAATAGACCATCCTTCGGGTCACGTGAAGAGTCGACCAGCCGCTTGGCGATGTCACGAAAAACAATATGGGCACTCGGACCCCATGGCCCTAGAGTTTCTACCCCAAACGACTCAAATATATAGCTTGCAAGAAGGTATATTTTATGGGTTTATTTTTGTCCGTGTGGTGTCGGACATAAAGAATAGCACTATCCCATATCTTCCCGTGGGTGCCGTAAGAGGCAACTAAGGGACTCAACAGAGAATGGGCAGCAGCGTTATCTGTGCCTTTGTAACAACCATACTGCGATCGCCAATCCGCCTGCCAAGCGTGGCGATTATGGCAAAACCCCACCTGCAGCAGACAACTGTTCCTAAAAGTTAATAGATTTGACCTACCGGTTTCCATGAAAACTGTTATAAAAAGGACAATGCCAGAAACTCTATAGAACTTTGCCCCACTCAATAAAAGTTATGTGCAATATGTAGCATCTTACTGTTCATTTATTGCTGATAACTAGACATTAGTCTTAGTGACTGTAGAACTTGCGGTTTCCGTTTAAACCTAAAAACAATAATGACATTAATAATAGGTTAAATTGTATTTAAGGTAAAATGAGTTTGTATTTTGTGGGTAGGTATTTCGTAATCCGCAAGTTCTAAAGAAAAACAATTTAGTATAGAAAGGTTCTATATTCATTACAATAATTTACTTTTTCTGTACAGGGGTGGGGCAGGATCTGGCATTGTCATTTGGCGTTCACACCGGTGCACTCCCTCTACCCTCACTCTCATAGGCCGGTGGGACGGCAATCCGACACGACCGGGGAGAGATCAAGCGCAGGACCAACGGCTTTAAGTGCTTTCCGAGCCACGAAGGTGTCACACCATCTTCCAAACTCCGGGCTGGTACTGAGAAATTCCTAATAGAAAAACCCCATACACTTTGTCAAAGTTAAAGTCAAAGCATATTTCAATTAAACCATTTACAGCAGAGTTTCTTAAAGTGAGGTTATGTGTATCAGGGGTCCGCAGTAGGTCAGTAAACTCACAACATATTAATTACTAGCTTTTGCCCGCGACTTCGTCCGCGTGAATGTCGGTTATAGCAAATGCAGCCGAAGTCGCGGATAAAAAGTAGGTTATGTCCTTCCCCGGGGTTCAAGCTATCTTCATGCCAAATTTCATCAAAATCGACTCAGCCGTTTCATCGTGAAAGCGTAACAGACAGAGTTACTTTCGCATTTATAATATTAGTATGGATATGGATTAGGAAATTGTGTCAGTAAGTCTGTAGAAAATGTAGTAAACTCTACATTTCTCGGCCACGAACTCGAAATAAGGCTTGTTTTCTTTTTTCCCAAAATATTCTCTGATAGAGGTCCGCGGAATTGTTTAAATCAATGTAGTCCGTGACTACAAAAAGTTTAAAAAACCCTGACTTACAGGCACTTTTGGATTAACAAGGAGTCGGTGACCATCATCATCATCATCAGCCTGAAGACGTCCACTGTTGAACAAAGGCCTCCCCCTAAAAGGGGGGGCATTGACATAATCCCCACGCTTGGCAGGCGTCTTGGGGATCGCAGTGAAGTTGTTAAGTACACGGAAGCCGCTGCTGCCCGACTTCCGGATTTTCCCTTAGTCGCCTTCGACGACACCCTCGGGATGAAATGGGGGGGTGCTACTCTAGCCCGGACACCCCACGGGCTAGGAGTCGGTCAGTTAGTCAGAACGTTGAAGCTAGTTGCTCGATCCAAAACGTATCTACGGTCTCTATGGAAAAGAACGAGCAAGAAACTCCACGGGCACTCTTTTAAATCAAGTTTTAACAAAATACTGGTTACATTATTCTTATTGCTTCTACATGTGAAAACAATAAAGGTAATCTAGCTATACAAAGCATAAAAAAGAATCCAGATAAAAGCCGTGGCAGTTGAATCCAGATAAAAGAGTGGACGACGACTCTACCGACAGCACCCGTTCACGTACAAGACGCGTGGATCAACACCATCCAGCTCACCAATAGGGTATTTTACCAAAAAAATCGAATTAGTCCGTTAGTTAGATTATCGAAAAATATTGGATACGTATTTTTTGTTTTATCAAATTAATAAAAACTGACGAAGATAAAACGCATCAAAGATCCTGAGTGGGGGTTTGTGACGTCACTTCGCCAGTAAAAGTGTACTGACATAGTGATGTCACACGAGTTTCCAACGCACTGTATCGTCTTAATTTTTTGTTTAGGTGAAACTAGAAAAAACACGTGTCCAATATTTTTTGGAAATCTATCTGACGGAGTAATTAGTTTTTTTTTGGTAAAATACCCTTTTCAAGGGAGCCGAAAGATCCAACTTGTAATATTATAAGGTCAGTTAACTAGAGTACATTTACTTATGTACTTCGTTACATTGCGCAAGTTACACAGTCATCGGCCAGCACTCATTCCTTTCCATTTTAGCCAACTACTACTACTTAGTATTAAACATTAGAACGCATAATATTACCTAGCTCAAACTAGCTACGACCATATACTTTGCTAAGTAAAACTACTTTATTTACTACAGTGTTGTGTGTGAATTTTATCTAGACTGAAGAAAAATCTGCTGTTTTTATTACATCAAGCTACTACAATCTGTCACATTTCTTTAATCGATTTTTAACTTTATGTTTAAAACATAAGGTCCAAGATTGATTGGGAAAATGTGACAGTTTCGGGTAGGTTCACCTGCTGGCGTCTGTACATATTAGCTGTCTATCATTTGGCAAATGGATTGTAATAGGCAGATCATCTTCATCAATATATAGGGCGACTGGCACTTAATTAGTGTACGATAGTTAAACACGTGATTGTGTTCATGAAAACAAGCAACTTTCGCGAAGAAAAAATGTTTTTTGTACTGGTTCACTTTAGGTCACAGGCGAGCGCGCGCGTGAATTTCATACCGCTGCGCGCTGTTGTGTTATTGTGATAAAAGTAAACCAGTACAAAAAACATTTTGTCTTCGGGAAAGTTGTTTGTTATCATGAACACAATCACGTGTTTAAGTATCGTACACTAATTACCAGTCACCCAATATATACATATTTATTAGTAGACCATCTCAATTTAAGTGTTTCTAATTGGCATGCCACAAGGTAGAATGTATCGGAAACATTTAGTGATGTACCAGCTTGTAACTGAACCTACACCGTTGTAGCAAATAAAGAAATCTAATTCTTTTAATTCTACTAAAAGGGAGACACGGGTGGCCCATTACTTATAGTTATAATATATTTTACTTATATTTATATACATAAACACTCATAGATCAGCATACAATAATAACCACTGCATACGATCATAGCCAGTCTGTATGTATTTATTAACACTTAAAAGGTAATGCATATGATTAAGTAACATTGTTGCTGCCACAGCCTACCTATATGAAATCTTTACAGTAGGTCCACGTGATCATTTTCGAAATGCAATCTCGCAGGTAGGAAATTGGGGAAAGGGCGGCGATTTTGACATGTGTAATGAAATTACTTAAGAAATCATATAATTATGTATAGTTAAAAAAACGTGCTAACCCGTCACCTATCTAGAATTGAATCAATTACGTCTGACTAACACAATATGACAAGAGTGCTACATTATTATTCAGTAATAATGGTTTAATGACGTATCAAACTTCTGCCTTAAATAAATTCAAACATAGCCTGATTTAATTCAGAATCATTATCGATACTGCGAAATATGTATATGAAAAAAATGAACCTACATTTTTAACAACAGAACTCTAAACAGCAACTTGGCAGCTCGGGACATAATTTAAATAAATCACAAACTCTGACATTTCTCAAGACCTGTCAAATGCATGGACGTTGTCACACTGTGTTTAAGATACTCTGTGGCATAACTAGTTGTGGAACAAATCAGTTCAGACAGGATGCGTGTTATTAGTTAGTAATTCGAAGCGAAGGGCGCCAAAGACACAAGTGGAACGGATACCAACTGCGTTAACCATATCAGACGCTTAGGAGTTGATACCTACCCTTAATCAGGAAGGTATTGTCAACGATATCCTAGCCTTTACCCCAGTACTGTACTGTCTAAGATAACCATAGACTCATCATCATTTCAGCCCAAAGACGTCTACTGCTGGACATAGGCCTCCCCAAGGGTGGTTTTGCCATAATCGCCACGCTTGGCAGGCGGTTTGGCGATCGCAATACCTATGGTTGTTACAAATGCACAGAGAACGCTGCTGCCCATTCTCTGGTAAGTCCCTTAGTCGCCTCTTACGACACCCTTTGGAATATATGGGATAACCTTAGACGTTACACATAAATTAAAACCTTATAACAATACAAATAGTGCGCTTCTCAAGAATACAATCTATAAGGTCACCCTTGTACCTACGGCCCAAAACTGACCGGATTGTTTTCACTAGCCTTGGTGTGATGTTGCGATACATGTTTATATGCGCGGACGCATACTACGAAGGTTTGCAGCGTTGCAACACTTATTACGACCTGGCAACATCGCTATAGCGATGACACAGAAAGTCGATTGATAAGATTGGTTAATTGATGGAAGTGGTGGTCACTTCCGGCAGAGGTTCTTGAAAGGGAAAATAGGACCAGGGCATATTATTAGCCCACCGCAGGGCAAAAGCTTTAAAAAGAAGGTAAGAGCATTGATAACATGTTTGTTGAGGAGAGTCGGCAATTTTACATTTATATAAATTACTAGCACTTTGTCCGCGACTTCGTCCGCGGGAATTTTCTCAAGGATCCCTAATTTTTTTCAATTGATGAATATAGCCTATGTTATTCAGGGACAATGTACTAATCTAATAGTGAAAGAACTTTTGAAATCGGACCAGTAGTTATTGAGTTTATTCGTTACAAACATACATTATATATATTTTTTTAAAGAGTATGTATGGAGTATCTTGCCCATTCTTCTCCATACGAAACTACCTTTTGGAAGGGGCAACTAGAATCAACTTTTTTTTTTATATAACGTTCAATAGTGCCTTTTAATGGTCTAATTGAAATAAATGATTTAACTTTGACTTTTACAAAAATACAAATTTTTCCTCTTTATAAAATTGTGTAAGCCGACCCCAACTATATTGGGGTCGGCTTTCAGTCTAGCCGGATGCAGCTGAATACCAGTGTTTTACATGAAGCGACTGCTTATCGAACCTCCACAACCCAGCTACTGGGGAACACGATACTCCTTGGTAAGACTTTTTGTCAAACTTTCTGGCTTCTGACTACTCCCCCCACCCCTCTCCTCACCGTCTCCTTTTATCAAAAACACAATGATCGACCAAATATTAATAAGACAAGTTAAACAGTCAACAAAGTTATTTATTGCGGACCTTGCATTGACCTCAGCCGTGCGAGGTCGATCTGAGGAACATTTTATAGGAATTTGATTGGTTTACTGACATACAAGATGTGTTTGGCACAAAATAAATATGTGTAGCGTATTTTACCACTTAAATCCATAAAACAAGTCATAAAAAAGGTCATCATCTGCCTCGCCTTTACCCAACTATATTGGGGTCGGCTTCCAGTCTAACCGGATGCAGCTGAATAACAGTGCTTTACATGGAGCGACTGCCTATCGGACCTCAACAATCCAGTTACTGGGTAACACGATACCCCTTGGTAAGACTGGTTGTCAGACTTTGGCTTCTGACTACCCATAACGACTGCCAAAGATCTACAAATGACAGCCGGGACCAACGGCTTTACGTGCTTTTCAAGGCACGGAGGGAACTCAGTATGAAAAGAATGGTCCTTCACACTCATCCACAGATCGACCGCGGCTAGCGTAGCTTAACCTTTGACCGATCGATCTGTACGGCTTTAACTTAGCCACGAGTTCCTCTGGTCAAGTCATAAAAACGGTAAAGAAGCTTAAACTTCTGACCGCCACCGATAGATGACAAATTAAGAGTGCCGAGGGCACGCTTTTGCTTTTTTCACACGGCGTTAAAAAGGTTAAAGGGCGTCTAAAAACTGGGCAGGCTGGCAGCATTGCCACGTCGTCTGGCTATTCTTAGACCCAAAAAAATCTGGGTAGGCTGGCAGCATTGCCACGTCGTCTGGCTATTCTTAGACCCAAAAGAAACTGGGCAGGCTGGCAGCATTGCCACGTCGTCTGGCTATTCTTAGACCCAAAAGAAACTGGGCAGGCTGGCAGCATTGCCACGTCGTCTGGCTATTCTTAGACCCAAAAAAAAACTGGGCAGGCTGGCAGCATTGCCACGTCGTCTGGCTATTCTTAGACCCAAAAAAAACTGGGCAGGCTGGCAGCATTGCCACGCCGTCTGGCTATTATTAGACCCAAAAAAAAATGGGTAGGCTGGCAGCATTGCCACGTCGTCTGGCTATTCTTAGACCCAAAAAAAACTGGGCAGGCTGGCAGCATTGCCACGCCGTCTGGCTATTATTAGACCCAAAAAAAACTGGGTAGGCTGGCAGCATTGCCACGTCGTCTGGCTATTCTTAGACCCAAAAAAAACTGGGTAGGCTGGCAGCATTGCCACGTCGTCTGGCTATTCTTAGACCCAAAAAAAACTGGGCAGGCTGGCAGCATTGCCACGCCGTCTGGCTTTTATTAGACCCAAAAAAAAACTGGGTAGGCTGGCAGCATTGCCACGTCGTCTGGCTATTCTTAGACCCAAAAAAACTGGTCCTCTGTGTATGTCTATTCTGTTACAATCTCCCTCGGTGAACATCTAGGTGAAGTGTGCTGTCATCTATCCCGATGCTGGGGATCTATATAGCATTACAATCAGATGACAGCTCACTTCACCTAGGTGTTAACCGAGGGAGATTGTAATAGAATAGCACTGCTGAAATTCAAACTCATTACTTAAAAATGTTAAAAATCGAATTGCAAACTTATTTTGCCTACAATCAATATCAAAATCTTGTCAAAAATGTGACAGTTTAAGACTGAGATTTGAATGCGAACCTTGGACATTTTTATTATATTTATTTGGGAAAACAAACAGTGACACATTACAATAAAAAAAAGAATAAAAATAACTTAGTATGAGCAAATGTGTTACCAACAACATTTTCCACGAAATACATAAAAATAATAACAATGCAAGCTAACCATACGAGTTTAAATCTACAAACTAGAATAATTTTAGAATACTGAGTGTTATTTTTTTTATATGAATATTCATAGCTGCTTTCTGTATGTCCATGATAAACCATTTGGTTTGGTTTATCTAACCTCAGTAAGAACAGGAATAAACAAAACAAAAGAAAACGATATTTGGAAATCGAACCTAGGACCCCATACTCAGCAGTTACTCTTGTGACTACCAACCAGTTTAATACTCATACATAAATGTATGTGTCTGGGTGTTGTTTATCTATATATGTATGTATTTAAAATATATTTGTGTATGTATATTAGCTGTCTGACACCCATAGTACAGGGTCTCCCTAGTTTGGGGTCAGATGGCCGTGTGTGAAATGTCCCCACATATTATATTATTATTATTATTATAAATAGGGGACAAATACAGACCCTCCTTTTTGAAGTCGGTAAATAAATACCTATCATCACTAACAACTCTATTACATAATAGCTACATAATAATGTCAAACACACACTTCTTATACATAAGCCATTGTTCACTGACCCCTCTGACCCCTACATAAAGATTATATACGCTCTTAATTCTATGGAGATAAGGTTCATAGTTAGACATTGTAATTACGTCTTCAAGGATTGATTTTCGTCATAAGCTTGAGACAAAAGGTATGAGAAAAATATTAAGTAGGTAACTAATAATTTTATGTAAGATGTTGCAAATATGTTTGGTAATTATTGTGTATTCACATAACCGGATTCTTAAATACAAATAGTTATTTTAACAAAAATATGTGTTTTTATTATGTGTCTCAAATGCGGCTTTGTGATGGATGATCACCCATCCAAGGGTTGCTCGCGGTAAGGCTTTTATGTAGCCACGAGCCCTCATATTGAAATAAAACTGGTTAGATAAAATGTATGTCCACACTCCACACACAAGCTGCGTTTAGCCCAATGACGTCACGTCAGGTCATTACCCGCATATTTAGCTGTTTATTTCATGCTTAGATAGACTTTTATACTTGAAGTGGTTTTGAACCCAAAATATTAAAAAAATATGTACATGGGCTGTTTAGCGCGTTGATGTCTTTTCTGCGTAAAACGGTACGGTTCCACAATTTTCTGTTTTCATTTTATTATTTGACGTCAAAATTCAAGTGATTGAGGTTTAGGCTCTTTTAGTAAATAATAAAAAAACAAAAAAAAAACCTTTAAGGTAAGTTAGTTTATTTTATAAAACATTGTTAATAATCCCGGCTACAAAATATTTGGGAGTGGACCCACCGTGGAGTAGTCCCACCTCGCCAGGGTCTAGAAGTAGAAGGCTGATTTTCGACCTTCAGAAATCGGAGAGAACAAAAACCCAAGACAGACAGGAGAAACAAGAAGAAGAAGTATTTTAATAATAATGTCATGTCTTGCCGAACCTTCGTCAAAATTACTAGAGATATTATCTATGTTTTTGTTTATTTATTTACTACTAGCTTTTGCCCGCGGCTTCGCCCGCGTAAAAAGAACGATTATCCCAAGGGAACATATTACCGGGATAAAAAGTATCCTATGTGTTAATCCAGGAAATGGTCTATCTATGTGCCAATTTTCATGCATGTCTGTTCAACGGTTTGCGCGTGATTGAGTAACAAACATCCAAACATCTTCACAAACTTTCGCATTTATAATAGTAGGATAGTAGGATGGAACACTTACAGCTAAATACAGCAGTATGTTTCATTGCGGACCCACCGTACCACTGGCCATACCCCTGGTGGTAAGGTGGGTCTAAAACTATACCACTCACCTAACCTAACCCAAACAATTCACCAACAGTAGAGGGGATCTGGCGCTCGGCGGCCGCTACCGCGGCACCGCTCACTACGCTTGCCCTCCTTACTAATTGGGGTTATCATAGAATCACTACAAAATCATCATCATCTTCCTACCCTCGTCCCATGTTACTTGGGGTCCACCGTTCCACTACTAAAGCAATAATAATTACTTATAATTATTAAATAATTACTAATTATTTTACAACAATAATTACATAAACCTAAGTACAACAATAACTGCAAAATGACTACATTGTAATATAAAACCACGGTTTTTCTTACAAATTATTATTCAAAACTGATGGGTTTTTTGTCATATTGCGTACAGTTTGGCCTTAGACATCAATGATGACCTCAGCTGTGAGCCTAAGACCTTATTTACGTCACAAATCTTTATGTGTATAGTCATTTCCTGTTCCATACAAAGTACTCATTACAATCTTAAGCGGTTTTCCTAATAAAATGTTCATCATCATTATCATGTCAACCTTTAGACGCCCACTGGTGGGCTTAGGTCTCCCCCAAGGGGGGTTCAGCCGTAATCGCCATGCTTGGCCGATGAATGTTGGCGATCGCAGTATGGTACTCAGAAGGACGCTGCTGCCCATCCTCTGGTCAATATCCCTCTGTCGCCTTCGACGACACCCACGAGTTGAAAAATTGTTTTTTTGTTTTATACAACAACCGTATATACTTTATATATGCATTTAGTCCGTATGGTGTCGGACGTAAAGAATAGCACCATCCCATATCTTCCCGTGGGTGTCGTAAGAGGCGACTAAGGGACTCACCAGAGAATGGGCAGCAGCGTTATCTGTGCCTTCGTAACAACCATACTGCGATCGCCAATCCGCCTGCCAAGCGTGGCGATTATGGCAAAACCCCCTCTTGGGGAGGCATGTGTCCAGCAGTTGACGTCTTTTGGCTGAAATGATGATGATGATGACGCATTTAGTAAAAAGCTGTAATTTTGACATTGCAAACAGAAACTTCAATTTTATTTCTTTTTATAGATTCGCAACGATAATATCGCAGGGGATTTCCGATATCTATTGAATATAATCTTGTGAATATCAAAGTTCATCTTGGGCTTATCCCACATATCTTTCAACTAACTATGGAAAATTACTTAATTACCATGCTCAGTTGTAAAGCTTTGATTTTATAATATCACAAATGTGATGGTGAATGAACCAACTTTTTACGCAACCCCATTGGGATCCAACTGAAATAGTTTTTAGGATTCAATAAAACGTAATTATCTTACATTTTTTAAATTTGTTTTCATAAAGTTCCAACGGAAACACGCAATAATGTTTTGTGGGATCCAACGAAAAAATTATTAAACTGAGATCCAACAAAAATAAATCAACATTAACATAGCATTCATATAATTTTCCGTTCATAAAATTTTCATTGGAACTACTTTTAATTATGCAAACATTTACTTAGAGCCGGCATTGAACCAACTACCCATCGCGCGCAAACCAAACGCATATCTACTGCACCAATACTAAGGAAGATATTTCTATCAACACCAAATATCCACCCAAATAAGCACAAACTATACCGCATACTAAGCAAGTTACAAGTCTGCATGTTTGCGCTAATCTCATAAACTACTGAACCGAATTGGAACAGGCTTCGATTATTTCAACAGCTGCCCTTCCGACCGACTCGATACGATATACATTAGTGCGTTAGGTAACTGAATGGTCGACTTTTGATTAATAATGTATGTATTACGGTTGTTATAATGTTTGGACTAATAAATAAAGCTATATCAATGGTAAGTTTAAATCTAAATCTATACTAATACTAGCGGGCCTGACAACACGTTCTTCTGCCCTTACAATAAAAAAAGTCCTACAACTCGACTGCAGCGCCACCTACCGGGTCCAATTGTGAATCTAAACCATTCTCGAATCCACAGGAACAAACACAAAAAAAATCATCTAAATCGATACAGGCGTTTAGGAGGAGTTCATCACTTTCATACACACGCACAGAAGATTTTTATACATAAGATAATAAAGCTAAAGAGTTTGTTTGTTTGTTTGAAAGCGATAACCTCCGCAACTACTACTCTGATTCTCAAAAACTCGGGAAATTTTGGTCAAGGATTCTCGTGCCTCGAGAAATAAAAAAAGTCGAGAAACCAGAATCCCTAGTGACCATCCATTTCAAACTAAGAGCCCTCTGTGCCTCGATAAGCACGTTGAGTCGTTAGTCCCGGCACGTAGAGTAATTAATTAATTAATTTGTTAATTTAATTTGTTTTACAGTGCCCTTACAGGGTGCATGTTTGATACTAAAACCATTTTTCCAACCCCTGTACAACATGTTTGCAATAAACTGATTTGATTTGATTTGATTTTATATTACTAACATCACATGTATCAAGGCCCGAAATATTTTTTTTTTTATTTTTTTAGTCAAAACGTCCAACATATACCAAGGGATATCGTGTTACCCAGTAACTGGGTTGTGTAGGTCTAAGGTCAGGTTGGCTGTCCCTTAATGTGAACCACTGGTATTTAGCTGCATTTGATTAGGTTGGAAGCCGACCCTAAATAATGTATTTGGGAAAAGGCTAGGCATAGATAATGATTAATAGATTCTAATCCTTGTGGACAAAACCCATTTTTTTGAGTAGTGTGTGAGTATCAAAGCGTTTTATTAACCATGCTCAAGTTTGCCTTCAGTATTCCTAATTCGCTATTAACATTACCGAATAGGAAAGCCAATTCTCGTATAAGGTATCCGAAATACTATAAATAGTATTAGGTAATTTGGTGTCCAATGCCTTGCGCGCCCACGAATCTATTTGACCTAGTTCCTACGCTATTATGTTTACCTTTTGTAAAACAGACATGCAGATAATTGTTAATTTTTTACTTTCAAATAACAACGCTTTTGGCCTACGGTAGCTGTTTGATGAGGAAAAAGAATACTGTGAGTATCCAAAACAATCTCAAATCGAATTTCACCAAAATGTTTCAATATACTTACTGAATCTCTTCTATTTATTTTGAATCGCAAGACTATTTACCTATTTTTTTTTTAATAAATATTAATGTTAATTGTTGATTTATCATTAAACGACACGTGAGTATTGTTACACATTATAGATTGAAAAAAAAAAAAAAAATGTATTTGTGTATGTATATCAGCTGTCTGACACCCATAGTACAGGGTCTCCCTAGTTTGGGGTCAGATGGCCGTGTGTGAAAATGTCCCCACATATTATTATTATTATTGAGAAAAACGGATCAGCAGGAACACGACGGGCGGTGTGTCATCCTGTGGAACTCCTTGAGAAAGGTGGCCGTATGCCATCGAAATACTCGAACAAACCCGGCAACACAGTGAGTTATTCCGTTATTCTCAATCTACAATTGTTGATTTATTTATATTATTAGTCTTTGTATTTTCTTTTTCTTCACATCTTATTATTGTCTTTCGAACTAATTTGTACAAAAACCATGGACAATCATGTTGAGCCAAATAATACCTTGTCATAACTATAATAAGGACCACACATGATTTGCAAATAAATGAATGTTTAGCTTTATCTTAAGCACCGAAAAATAAGAAGGCCGTGGAATTTATTTTCACTTGAATTCATGTAAAGTCCTATTTAACAATAACATTATCTTAAAAACAACCTATCATTTGCCTAGTTTATTTATTTAACAAGTCTTAAAAATCTAATAATATTAAGTACAATTCCAAGAAAAAGACAGGGGAGCTCAAAGGGCATCAAAAAACTCGTCCACATCGCTGTCAACGGTACACGTGCCCAACAGGCTGGCAGCATTGCCACGTTGTATGGCAATGCTGATTCTTTGACCCAAGAATAGACCAGCCTTCGGGTCACGTGAAGAGTCGACCAGCCGCTTGGCAATGTCACGAAAAACAATATGGGCACTCGGACCCCATGGCCCATCATTTGCCTAGTCTATTCTCAACTATGTCACACCCGCGACACTCCATAGAAACGAAACGATATAATTGCTTACACAACTACTAAAATAACAGACTGTACAGATACGTGCGTGTGTGTGCGTGTCTACGCGCCGCTCAAACAAAAATGCAGTTCCCAGAGCAGTCGCTCGACGCGGGGAGAGGTGAGGAACGGTTTCAGAGGGAGGCGGAGCGTATCGCTACTGTACGGTATTACTAATATTTATACTGTGACTATTTTGGGGTCGGTTTCCAGTCTAACCGGATGCAGCTGAATACCAGTGTTTTACATGAAGCAACTGCTTGTATGACCTCCACAACCCAGTTACTAGGTTACACGATACCCTTTAGTAAGACCAGCTGTCAGACTTTCTGGCTTCTGACAACCCATGACGACTGTCAAAGAAGATTAATTATTATTAATTATTATTATTATTACTCATGACAGCCGGTACCAATACCGGCCGGCTTTACGTGGTTTCCGAGACACGGAACCATAAAAAATCATCTCAAAAATAACTTACTTCCGTCTATTATTACTTGCGTTTGATGAGTCGGTTATTCTATCTTACATGTTAACAGCCTATTGCAAAAACCATTAAGCATACCCATTTCGCATGTCTCAACCACGCCCTACAACAATTCTACCACATTTCAAACCTTATCTCTAGGTATATCCGACATTACAATATCATTCTAATCAGAGCAAGAAGGTTTTATAATTTCATTTTTCTTACTTCGCTTGTTATATAACACCCTCACTTACTAATTACGTAAGAGAAACAGAGATGGAATGTATCCAACCGACGATGTCGAACTCGATACACAGTCGGACAAAAAAATTAGTCGTTCGATTTTTGTTTTGCGAACGTGCTGTGACGTGAATGCAATAATTGGTAGGTATTATTTTTATTAGATATAAAATGTTGACGAGAATGAACGCAAAAAGTTGTTTTGGATGTGTAAATGAATAATACCGGTTTTAGTTTGTGTTTTAAATATGGTTTGTTGTACAAGATATTTTACGTCTGACGGATATTTTACCGTATGCAACAACACACTATTCTCAGTCGGTAGTAATAAAAAACAAATAACATAAAGAATTTTATCTACACTCATATCGTAAAGTTCCTATAATGAAATTAAAAATAATATCAAAATTGCAGATTTTATGCACGTGCAAATCTAATTGAAACGAAAAAGTTTTATTTGAACACACCTTCCTCAACAAAATAAAGCCAAGCCATTGAGGTATACCAATGGAGATAGTATTGTCCTAATCTATGCAGAAATTCATGTAAGTGTGTATATATATTACGTATGACGTCATAATTTTACGACAATGTCACTTGTGTATCGTATAGTAGTAGCAAATGAAACTAAACATAATTAGTTAATTAAACACGAGCGGATACTATATTATAAAAACCTACTTATGTTTAAATAACCCATGTTGCATAAACTCAAACACTCTTTGCATAAACTACTATTAATATTACTTACCATAAAAAAACGTGCAACAGAATCAAAAGTAGTTACATTGATAACCTAAGTAACTGCAGTATATTTCTCTCGCAGATAAAATATAATTAAAATGTCATTAGCCTAGTTTTATCTGTCTACTTTTAAATTAGTGGCAGTACTAAAAGGGAAATTAAGAATCGTCTATTTATAATACATAATAATATATAATAATAATAATAAATAATAATAATACAATTATTTATTCATAAACAGTTTACAGACTTTTAACTAATTAACTAATTTTTTTTAGATTTAAGTGAGCTATGCGATTGAAATTTACTGTTACTAATCAATTGGTTTAAAACAGGTGCTTATTTATATGCTGAGAAAATCTGTACACAATATTGTTGAGCCCTGCCTCTCAAACTAGGATTCCCTGTATCTTGAGAGACAGTGTTCAGCTATCAAGATATATTCAAAAAACAATATTCATGATAAGTTATGGACTGTGTCGATCTACCAGTTGATTGCAGCAAGACCTGAGCAATTAAACTAAGAAGAAGTAAAAAAAAATAATTAAAAACTGTAAGTGTGTGTGTGTGATGTGTGTGTGTGTGTGAGTATGTGTGTGTGTATGTGTCTGGATGTAGGAAACATATTCGAGATGTGAATATGTTTTGATAACGATTTAAAATATTAATTGAATTTCAAGTTGCTGAGATAAAGATCAACCTTGATATCTTGAAATAACCAATTTTAGTTAATTTCATTAGTATTGACTGCATACCTAATTAATAGTCGTGTCAATAGTGGCAACTTGATCTAAAAATAAAATCTTAAGGGAAAAATATAAAATGCGAGAATTTCTTTCATCAATGCAAACTTATTTAGCCAATGGAGATTCTGTAACCATTACCATCCCTTTGACATGTTTGCTAACTTCCATAAAAGATCAAGTCATCACTATTATTCAGAAGGTCACAAACGTAATCATTATGCTGAGTAAAAAGTTGTTTGTTTCACAAATATATACATCTTTACGCATAAACTTGACTAGGGGTTAACGATTTAAATTAAGTTCCTGATTGAAAATATCGGCTCACTCAATGTTTTATGAATTCAACTACCATACCATATTGAATTACTTAATTAAAAACCTTCTATTCGCCCACATTAGACACTCATTCACATTTCTTATAATTTTTTATCAGTCTCTAGTGTGAACTCTGCTGACTTTCATGGGGTGAATGAACTTATACATACGAACTACACTAAACAAGAAACTAATAATGAAATATGAAGAAGAAACCAGTTTCCTTCAAAATATAGGTACTACAATGTGAGGGACACAGTTGCACAGTGAAATAAAGATCAGCCTGTATTACAAATGTGTAACAAAAGATAATGACAGCTGGTCACAAAAATAAATAAACAACCACTTCACTTTTCCACTAGACCTCCACAATCTGCGTGCGTCCAAACCGATCTCAAGTAAAGCTGTGTAATTTATATTGCACGGTTGTGTACATGCAAGGCCGCGATTGCGATATAGCTTGACTGTTGCAGTAATTTAAACTGTATAAACGTGTCTTTAGGGTATATTTTAAAGTGTAAAATGTTGATAACTTGAGAGAAATCATATAATTTTAAATTAAATACGTAATTAGTTGAGTCATATTTTTGAACGGAATTTGAAACAGTTTAAAAATAAACTTTTTTTGTTTAAATATTGCATATCACGTCTAATATTATGCAAGTTGCCTAACATACATTTCGCCAAATGATCTCTCTTTAAAATGGCTGACTCACAGCTCATTGCCATTTATTTAATGACTACCCAAGACACAACTATTTCAACCAATTATATATTAGAGAGAGATAGAGAGAGATAGAGATAGAGATACGGCGAAGCGTCACCGCTATATGGTTGAAGTTCCACGGTCTCGAACCAAGCGCTTTGACTCCACATTTATTGTGCGAACTGCCAGACTGTGGAATTCCCTGCCCGCCTCTCTGTTCCCTGATAAGTATAATATGGGTATCTTTAAGGCACGAGTGAACCGGTTCATCTTAGGCAAGCGTGTTCCATCTTAGGCCGCATTATCACTTACGATCAGGTGAATTGCGGTCAAACGCAAGCCTATTTAATAGTAAAAAAAAAAAAAATATTACTAACTTATAATAATATTAATTTCGCCAAATAAAAGTCCGCTCTAAACTCAGATTATGAAACAAAAGGCAGATAGACCGTGCGTAAAACTGAGAGTGAAGCCACCAAAGCAAATACAAATTAAAAAACGTATACCTACAATTCGCTTCGCGCTGTAATGACACGGGTCAGTACAGCACGAAGCAAAGCATTGTTAAAAGAAACAAATACGAATACAAATAAAAATTCAAAAGCGAATACAATCACGAGATTGTCGGTATTCGTTATTAAATTTGTATTTGCTTTTGGGGCTTCACACGCAGTGTTTCGCATGGTCTTTCTGCCTTTTGTTTGATAATCTGAGGCTCTAAAAATAAAGTTCCAGTTTTGTTACTAGCCCAAATGTTTAAAAAATAAAGTTCCAGTTTTGTTACTAGCCCAAATGTTTAAAAATAAAGTTCCAGTTTTGTTACTAGCCCAAATGTTTAAAAATAAAGTTCCAGTTTTGTTACTAGCCCAAATGTTTAAAAATAAAGTTCCAGTTTTGTTACTAGCCCAAATGTTTAAAAATAAAGTTCCAGTTTTGTTACTAGCCCAAATGTTTAAAAATAAAGTTCCAGTTTTGTTACTAGCCCAAATGTTTATAAATTCATCATCTGCCTAGCCTTTTCCCTAACTATATTGGGGTCGGCTTCCAGTCTACCTGGATGCAGCTGAATACCAGTGTTTTACATGGAGCGACTACTTATCGGACCTTCACAACCCAGTTACTGGGTAACACACACGGTACCTCTTGGTAAGACTGGTTGTCAGACTTTCTGGCCTCTGACTACCCTTAACGACTGCCAACGATCGACAAATGACAGCCGGGACCAACGGCTTTACGTGCTTTCCGAGGCACGGAGAAAACTCAGTTTGAAACGGATGGTCACCCATCTACAGATCGACCGCGGCAAGTGCTTATAAATTGTAACTTATTATTAACTAACGTTTTCCCATGATTTCATCTGTGTAAATTTTCTTTCGGATCCGTATTTTTTTGATCTTAAAACAGGCTGCAAACCCTTCAGCTTTATAATATTTATTAAAAACGAGCTACTTATATTATTTATTAGACAAAGGTCAAAGTCTTGAATCACGAACCACATAAGTCACCTAAAGATGGTTGACCTTAAAAATGCGTGACTCTGGAAAATTTTTAATGGTCAGTGTTTGTGACTCATTTGGACTATAAATATATAATTAATCAACAATACTGTACAATTTGTTGACCATACGAAATCCGTTTGTGTGTCGGTCAATAATCTTTTGGTGTACATGAACTTAGTGGCCAGACAGATTTGGAGTTCCGTAAGGAATTAGGGAGTTGAAATTGATTTTTGATTACTTCATAAAACTCCTACTTTCATGTATGTAGGTCTTACTGTGCAATAAGCCCCAGTTTCTAGAACGAAAAATACGCAAATGCGTGTAAGTGATTGGCTGACTAAATGATTAAACAACCAATCACAACAACCTAGGGCGCTTGACAGTTTGCCGCTTTATTCTGCGTCGATTTTTGAACGCGGAAAGTCTTGCTAATTAATTACATTTCATTCAACGATTTATACACTTATATTAAAAGGCTCGGCTGTCATTCGTTGATCTTTGACAGACGTTATGGGTATTTAGAAACCAGAAAGTCTGATATCCAGTCTTACCAAAAGGGTATCGTGTTACCCAGTAACTGGATTGTGGTCATCAGACAGGCTCCGCATCCGATTAGACAAGAAGTTGACCCCAGCATAGTAAAAGGCTAGAAGACTAATAATAAAAATTACAAGTCTAACAGACAAAACATATTTTCCGCTTGTTATGGAGTTAATAATTTCAGTGTGTTTTAAGATACTCATTAGTGCCATGGTTTTTAATAACCGATTACGGTTACCATAATTACAAACTACCTAGATACACAACAATTATTCTTAACAAAAACAACTAGGTATAATAATTTACTTCCTGTTCATACGAAACAGTAAGCGATTATTTCAACTCACACTTGACCGTTTTTTTTTGCAATCATTTCGTGCCAGCTTCAACAATGACTCGACAAAATAATATTCGCAAAGAACTTTGATCATCTGATGAAATTGTTAGTTGCACAAGAATGATCAAATTGAGCAGTGAGTTGATCAATTTGATCACGTGAAATGGTGGTTGGACTAATTATTACGATATTATTTTACTACTACTATAAACAACGTTTGTGAGGCCTAATGGATGGATGAATGTTTGTCACTCTTGTGAGCTTCAACGGCTGAGCGGAATAAGCTATTTGTCACACATAGTATTCTAATAGGCTTGCGTTTGGCCGCAATTCACCTGCCTAAGGTGGAGCACGCTTGCCTAGGATGAACCGGTTCTTTCGTGCCTTGAACTTTGAAGATACCCAGATTATATTTATCGGGTAACAGGTGGCCAGTGAACTCTACAAATATACTTAGATATTGATCTAGCTATACGCATAAGATAACTTTTATCCAGTTTTTGTGAGAGATAATTTAGGAGGCTGGTTTAATTCTGAAGGCTGAGAACGTAGCACACGTAGTCGTTAGCAAAAGCTCGAAAAATCTATGATTTTTAATGTAATAATACAAGTTTTGTGTATATTTAATTATGGAATTTAATTATGTACTAGGATATATTTTAATCACGACTTTTGGGCAACGTTCTACAGATATTTAAATGAAAATGGCTCATAAAATAATACGGATTTAATTATTTTTGGATAAAACCATTTTATCAGATTAAATTATAGTTCTGAAGAATATGAATAAATCAAGCTATTGAAGGCAGACTCGCTAATAATTTAAGTTATCATTCAATGAATGCACCAATTGATTCAAATCTTATCCAATCTATACTTCTTTATTTTTGGATAGTATAATGTTATTACAAAGTCTTTCCCGCTGTCGTTTAGATCTTTTAAACTACCCAACGAATTTCAATGCAGTTTTCGTCAATAGATACAGTGATTCAAGAGAAAGGTTTGAACGTATAGTTTAATCTACATTGTACCCGTGCGAAGCAGGGGCGGGTCGTTAGTATAATTATTATAAAAAGGTAAAGTTTCTTTGTTTTTTTGTAAGAAGAACTCAGGATGGTTCTATTACAAAAAACTTTTCACAGATAGAGATATACTTTATTGCTGACTGTCTATGATTTATGGTAATAATACGACGTGTAAGTTAAGGATGACTTCCAAGAGGACAAAGGCGCGTGCAGAATTAAATAAATAAATAAAAAAAACATACGTACTCGTTAAATATCTGTAGTGATTATACTCCCTGTCAAATATGTAGGTAAGTACTTGATTTCGCGTCAAAAGAACAGTTACATACACAGAAAAAACTTACACCACATGATTAAGGTGAAGATTTTTAAGAAAATCATTATTCATTAAAGAAAGGACATGACATGGGGTTTTTGAGAGAGCAATGACCTCAAAATATTTGAGGATAATTGTACAACAATGTCACAATGTCTTTGTAATTTTTACCTCAATATAAGTACCTACTTGTACAAACACCTTTCATTATCTTAATGACTTTACTGAGAATGAATTTGTATGAGATTTGTTAATAAGCTATAATGACAAAAAGTTATTATTGTTGTTAGCTAATAGCATTGGTAAAAGCAGTAAATTGTTTTTAAATTAGCGCAATCTTAAGTGCATAAGTATTTTATCATAATTTATTGTATAAGTATTAACGTAGTTTTATTTTCTTCTTGTCCGAGTATATGTACCTATATGTGGAGATTGTTTGAAGACTCATTTGACATTACATTTTTAATGTAATTATTCTTCTTCTTTTCCTGCCCTTACCCCATGTTACTTGGGGTCGGCGCAACATGTTTTCTTCTTCCATTCCGTCCTGTCCAACGTCATGCTTTCATTGACTCCCTTTTCATTCATATCATTCTTCACAATCTTCGTTCGTTTTTCTTCGTTCTTCTTAATTTAATTATTAATATTTATTTATTCACCACATACAAATCATAAAAATCAAAATAATAAAATTATTTACAATTCCAAGAAAAAGGCAGGGAGCTCAAAGGGCATTAAAAACTCGTCCACATCGTTGTCAATGGGACACGTGCGCAACAGGCTGGCAGCATTGCCACGTTGTATGGCAATGCTGATTCTATAATTAATTATTTGAATACTAAAGGTGCTCCCTTGCTTGGAGCATTCGGTTGTAATGTAAAATTTTTGATTCGATTTTGAGCATTACACTACAATACTGCCTCCCTGACTGACTTCTTCCCTCACGAATGTAATGCTCAAATCTGTAACATTCGCACTGTAATGCTCGGCTCTCCTCTCTTATTGATGTAATGCTCGACGCTGTCGGCTAATACTCTAAGCACCTTTAGAATTTTATTTTATCATTTCAATCCATCTGCATATTTATGTGTCTCTGACATAACATAGCGCGCTATTAATAATTGATAACAAATATTTACTGACCTACCTATGATAACAAATGAATAAATGACTTATGACTTTATACGCAGTTTCAGACATACTAGCGTTAACCTGTGACTTCGTTCGCTTCCAAGTCAAATCCGTTCTTAGCCGACGTGATATCTCCTTCTTACAAACTATCTACATGCCAGGGCCTCAAGTCTGCTATTACAATAGTGTCAGAATGGTCTATCATTGATTTCATAATTGTTGATTTTGACAAGTTTGGTAATCTACTATTATAATGGCGTCATTATGACTTTCCAATGGTCAACCACTGATACGCCATTGAAAGAAATGATATAGTATGGTAATCTCGTACAAAATGACAACTGAATGACTGACTTATAATCTGCTAAAATGTTGACAGTTCCTTTGATCGATGACCGGTGACCTACCATTAGAACGTCATTGCGCAGTCATTGCTTTTAATTCGACCGACCAATGATTGACCATATGAATTTAGCAGATTACGAACTTTTAGCAAAATGACAACGGGATCGTGTTGGAATGACGAAATTATAAAAATAGCAGACTTGGCCCCCAGGTTTCAGGTTCATATGAGGTTAAGTACTAGTATTCGAGATTAGTTTAGTGAGTGAATGACCTTTCGCTTTTATAGTATACGATACAAACGATTTGAGTATACCGTCGAACGGGGCGACTTTAAAGGTGACTGATAAAATATTATCTGAAATTCTAATATTTTACAAATTTTTACCCGTAATATTAAACGCAGCCGGCTTTATCTTATACTAGCAACCCGGCCCGGCTTCGCATGGGCCTATAGCCTTCCTCGATAAATGGACTATCCAACACAAAAGATTTTTTTTTAATTCGAAGCAGTAGATCCTGAGATTAGCGCGTTCAACCAAACAAACAAACAAACTCTTGAGCTTTATAATATTAGTATAGATGTATTAGGAATTCAAGTCTTTACGTCATGTTTTTTGAACGTTGTAGCACATTAAAGATAGTTGGAAGTGGAAAAAATTACGTTCAAAGTTAACCTCAATATTAGTCAAAAATACGATCCACGACGGGGTGACTTTAAACCAGCAATAAAAATTGTGGGTGTTATAGAAGCAACCTCATATATATCAATAATATCAATAAAACTGACAGGTTATCATTTTTTTTTCATCATATTTAAGTAAACAACGTTGTTTGTGTTATCGTTCAAAAAGTCGTCATTAGTTTTTTTTTTTAGATTTTTAATTCTCATATGTGTAAAAGATACGTAGGTTTTTTTTAAATTAATCAATGTCACCTCGTTCGACCGGTAGTCATACTTGCTTCAATTGAAAAATGAAGATTCATGTTTAATTATTCCATTCTTGAAGTAACCACAAGGAAGGTTAGAAAAGAGTTTTTCTACCGTGCTGGAATGTTTCTTATTTCTTGTTATTAGCAGAATACTCAGAATAATTAAAAAACAATTACACGGTAGGTGCTTTATGATGGCAAGGATTCTTTGTAAATAATTATAAGTTTTATTATAATGACTAGGTAATTAGGTATTAACATTCAATGCTTTTTTAAATATTTGATAAACTTGCAAATTTTGGTCAAAAATAGACTTAAGTGACTAAAACTATTCGCATTTTTTATGATCACAAAAAATAGCTTAAGTATTCACCATTTTAGCGTTTGAAATTAGTTACTTAATTATACATTAGATTAAGCACGCTTTTTGGCATCTAAAACCTGCTCACGATCTAGTTGTATAATTAATTATTCTCGTGTGTTCTTCATTTTGACGGGAAATTCTTCTATTTTATCCGTTTCTTAGCTCTCAAGCTTATTTTTATTATTTGCTACTAAATTTCTCTACAAATTAAGCGTCGTTCTGTCAAAACGAGACCTACTGATATTCTGTAAAAGGTAGGCACTTAGTATTGTAAATATTGGAATAATCAGGTGGATAAGTCTCTTCTAGTTCAATGTTAACGACTGGTTTACCAAAGAATTTAGGAATAATCATTTATTGAGAAAACAAGGTTATTTGTAGTACAAGAAGTGCTTAGGAAGTCATCATAATCTACATAGCTTTTACCCAACTAGATTGGGGTCGGCTTCCAGTCTAACCGGATGCAGCTGAATACCAGTGACATGGAGCGACTGCCTATTCTGGGTAACACGATACCCCTTGATAAGACTGGTTCTCAAACTTTAGGTAGAGAGACTTTGGGAAGTGCTTAAAAAGTATCGACATACTAATTAATATTCCTGTAAATGCAAATATTGTCAACATAGAGTAAGTATGGAGTTTCTTGCCCAATCCTCTTCATATAAAACTACCTTTTGGAATGGGCAACTAGAATAATTTTTTTTCTCATTTGACGTTTAAAAGTGCCTTTTATTGGTCTATTAAATAAATGATTTGACTTTGACTTTTAAAAACAAAACGAAGAACGTGTTGTACACAAAAATTGTTAATGAATGATATATTTATTTGAAGGAATTTAGGTAGCCAACATAGGTCTTATGATTAGGAGAGTTTCACTATATTCGGCATTTCAGCCGTACAAATATTTAGATTTTTCTTGGGTGAAGCCCTGTTCGCCTAACTAGATCACAAAGTAATCTGTGATAATAGAAACAGATTCCACTCCAGTGGGGAAGCAATAACACTGATGCGTTCGTTTCTGAGTTTACAATAAAAAGTTTTAAGACAATCATTCGATTATGTAATTGAATAGAGTTATGACGTATGTGTGTGTGTGTATAGTGACGTGACCAGCACATCAAGCTACAACCATCTGACCAATTTCTTTGATAGATTTTCAACTTTATTACAAAGTGCTAAGGTTCAATATTCAATTGGGAAAATGTGACTGTTTGGTATGGGTTGATGTGTATCTGCACAATGGGTACTATAGATGTGTTAGTTTTCTTTTTAAATTCAGTTCATGGTTTTTTATCTACTAATTTACTTTTCGACCTGCCTTCCTGTAGAACTTTTCTCTAGGGTTTCTTAAACTGGGGTCTAGGAATGCATCGGGGGTCCGTAGCACGTGTATCAGGGGTCCACAACGTCAGTTAACTCACAACATATTTATTAGGAAATTGTGTAGTAAACTGCTTTTCTTGGTCAAGCCATGAACTCGAAATAAGGCTTGTCTTCTTGTCAAAGGGGTCCGTGAAATTGTTTAAATTATAAAAGTGGTTCCTGACTACTTACAAAAAGTTTAAGACACCCTGTAGGCTGCCCCTGAATAGGTGGATCTTAAACGGACTCACTTAGTATACTTTGACCTATTTCTATTTGATCAGAGAGTAGCAATCTTCATACTTCTTTTTCTCAGATACACGTGAATATGGAAAATTCCAACAACACGTACATCACAAAAAATGTATAATAGACAGTCAACAAATAATTTTCTCGATTCGTTACTATAAATATTCGAGAGTCGAGCTATGATAAGTGCTCGCGTGTAATCGATTAAGAACACAATCGATATAGCAAATCGGTTTGAGGTCGGAATTTATGGAAAAATCTAAAAATTACACGTTTTTCTAAATCAGACGATATTATATAAACTAAGACTAATACATACATAACTTTGGTTTCTTTACAAACTCTTCTAATGCAAATTAGTACGAAAATTAATTTCTGGGTCAAGTCGGAAGTGCGCGAACGACATCGGAGCTAGCCGACGTTTTCGCAATGCGAAAATCGCAAGCAAATTTTGTTTGCTTAAATTCCGGTCAAATTTTAAATGTCAGAAAAAAATTGAGGTCAGAGAATAAAGTTTCCACTCATTTTTATACCTTTGTTAGATTATAACAAATATTAGCAAATACAAATTCAATCAGAATAATTGCGATGCTAATCATATCACTTAATATTTAAACACTTACGTTATAAGCATCTCGGTGGCCTTTGGTCAGCTTCCTTGTATCATGTACTCGATTCACAGCACAGTACACAGAAACAAACACCAAAAATAACAATTATAATATAAATTAAATGTAAAAACACTCACACACACGTAACGTGGAATTTGCGTAAAGGTTTACGAAACTTTCTAATCGTGGCGCGAATTTTATGGCGCGAGTGGTCAAAGACGTGTGATGTGCGGCGCGCTCAATCGCTGACTGGCGCGTTCCGTTTTCGCACAGGCCGCGGCGCGTTCTTTTTTTTAAACCGGCTTCCATAGACTATACCACTGTCTTGGTGGCCAGTCCGGTGTGTCAAGCAAGAAGGTATGACGCAAGTTAGTTTGGGCAACACTGGGTTTTTTAGTTGCCCCAATCGGCACACACACATTCAAAATGTCTGATTTTATTCGGTGTGTTCGTTCCCAGCGCTAATTTCGCATATAAATTAGATTGAAGCCTTCGAGCTGACGAATTGAATTGTGAATAGTTTAAAATCAAACGAGTTACGGCGTGTGATTTTATAGCAATGCAGATACGTTCTAGAGGAAATAACATCACTGAAGCCTATCTCGGCATCATATAGAAACGAATCGATTTGATCCATAGACAGGAATCCCATCTTTCATGGTTAGATTAGATTAAAGGTAGCTGTTGGTCACGGTTGGTCAAGATTCAGTGAAAGTTTAATAAAACTGCATTTTTATCTAGTTCAATTATTTGGTAATGATGCCGAAATTTAAGTCCTACTAGACACATTAGTATTACAAGTTACCCCCAATCTGCGTCAAGTGAAGTTGAAATCGAAAGTGATAGCAGTTATGCGACTGACATTCTCAGAAACATGGTGACTTAAACGGAGTTTCATCCTCATAAGACTTTCGGAAGGTTTGCATCCTACTCCTACTAAGGATAGGCAGATATAAGTGGGATAGAGATAGTGGAATGATTATTAAGGGATGATAACCATTTAACAGTTTGCCCATCTGCTTCTATCTTGGCACTACTGAGATATAGGATATTTTATTAACAGACATCTAAACATTATAAAAAGCAATGAAAGAGTTCGAGACAAACCATTTAAAAATGAATTTATATTGAGTGTAAGTATGTTATGTATATATGTTGCATTTTCTTTTTTTTTAGATTCTTTATTGATTTACAAGGGATTTTTGTACTTAAAATGACGATGACAATCCCATCGTACCTTATCCTAAAGCTTCCTAATCTAGCTTTTTCTTACATTCTTTCTTTATAAGCACACAATTAGATTAAATTCTAAGTATTTTTATCTTGTAAGTAACGTTCAAAAATCCATTTAATGGTCTAATTAAAAGGAATAATGTGCTTTGACTTTTACTAAAAGTGTCCTATAAGAGTCAATTTTCGAATTGGAAATACAACTATCTTATAGCATTTTGTTGTTTTTATAAATAATACCATCCTAAGTTTGTCCTACTGCAGGGCAAACGCTTCTTCTGATACAAAGAAGACACGAGGCGTATTGACGATTTTAGACATATTAATTTATAAGTCCAGATTCTCACCTGCCTCTATTCTTCTTTCCAACCCGCTCTGTCCAGAGCTAGTGTGAACCAATCCCTCCTGTAAGCGTCAAGCGCATTCCGCCATCTTCGCCTGGGTCTACCACGATGTCGCTGGACGTTTTTCGGGACCCACATTGTTTTAGCCCATTCGATCCGATCAACATGCGGCAGGCATGGCCGGTCCAGTCCATCTTAAGCTTACATCAATTAATTAATTAATTAAATTACAATAAAAGTCATATCGGTCCCCTATAGAGATTAAGTTTAGACTAAGTTACGAAACGAGCAGTTTATGAAATTCTCTACTGCAAACATAAATCGAGTTTTCTTTCGATAAATCTATTCAAAACAAATGCAAAACTATTCGACAATCTTTTAAAGCAAGTCTTATCACTGCAGTACAGTAACCATTCACAAACCCAACCTTACACATTCTAAATCAAGTAACGCAATACATCAAACTAAACGGTGCCCCATCTAACTACTGACCGCGACACAGATTGCTTAACCGCGTGAATCATTTCCAACTAAGCATTCGTGCCAGCTCATGATTAATAAGAACCTTCATAATTTTCCTTTATGTGTAAGCAGAGCTGTTAGTACTGCGTGTGAAGATGACCTTTGTGCGGCATTGGATCATCAGAAAATACTACTTTTTACCTGTTTCATTATAAGTGTCAATAAACAAACTTAAAGGCAAGTAATTTTCACGAAGAAATCTTAAATATCAAATTATTTAAATTTATTTATTTATGAAGTATGGAAGACTTACAGCTAAACAAAACAGAATAAAAATGGTAAACGAAACAGACAGCCTATTACAAGTCTTCACTTATAAAAAACAGACTGGCAAAGATGGTGTGAACAACACAGTACTGCCCACACAAAAAAGAAAATAAACAGGATAATATCAAAGCTTAAACTTAAACATACTACTACTACACACTACTACTCTACTATACTTATTATTATACCATATATATTACTAAATATATATCATACTAATATTCAACAATAATTACCTTATATTGTAAAAAATGTAAGGCTCAAGCACCTTCTGGCCGGCTTTTAAAGCTAAACTTATTTTACCCTATTTATATCCCTTTCTTTCCAATAAACCAAGAATGAGACAGATAATTAATAAGATCTGTCAATTTAAGTTGGTCTAAAATGTGCATACAATTATAGTTGTCATTTCAGAACGTCGTAAAAACACGCCGAAATTCAAGAAAAAACTAATTTGACATCTCTAACTTAGTTCTTAACAATCGCCGTCCTTTTCTTCAGTTGCCTGGCAGTAAGAGACGCCAATTGTCTTATCTTAGTTTAGTCTGTGAACAAGAAAATCTGCACCAATGTTCCCCAGTGGTGGACGACGAGAATAAATTTTAAAAGGTGTATTTTTGTACCCTGGTTGTGGCCAAACAAATGGTGGACATCGGGAGTAATCGCAAATACACAGGGCCCGATTTATGGGCAGTTGGGTCTACTATTAAAGTAATAATTACTTTGTAAGTATTAAATAATTGCAACAAATATTACATAGGTAGAGTCGACAAGAGAACCTCCATTATTAAATTTGTTAGAATTCATCCCATCTTTAACCCTTTCAACGCCTACGTCGGATTAATCCGACCAATATTCTTGTGTCCATTACGGCATCAGCGTCGTACCTATATTTTCGACCAAATACCACAGCTCGTTAAGTCTGTTTTTCAATTTAATTACGCTGTATTCTCACACACACACATCAAGAAGATGTTTATATTAGGTAAATAGTTAATTAATACATAATCATTTACAATTTAAAACACTTTAGTCCTAAAAAAAATCTGAAATTGTATGAATTACTAATATTATTCACTGTGCCGGTCGCTGGGGGCACGACAACTGATATGAAGTCGGACGGTTAAAAGGTTAATAGAATAGCGTGCTTAAGACATATTATAAGGTGTCATTGTGAAGAGCGGCAAATAATATTTTTGCCTGGAGCGGCTAAATAGGTAGATTATTCCCTGCACTTACAACAGTTAGTTTAAATGAGTGGTTTCAAAATGTATGGAGCCTGGGCCCAGTCCTTGTACACCATACCTACAAATAGGGAAACACATTTTAAATAGTTCTCAACTGTCCAATTACTTTAAAATGGCTTTTTGAGCAGGTAAAACACAAGAAATTGCACTTAAAATTGCAACACACAACAAAAAACAATCATGCCGGTAAGCTGTCATTTTGATTGATAAATGACGTTTGACATTTATAATCCTGATTTTGTACGTGGAATTGTGGACAACCAGGTAAACAGATGGGAAAGAAACGGTATTGAATTAAAAAAAAAACGAATGGAAGGTTGTTAAAAGAACTCCAAAAACTAGAAACAAAACGAGACGAAAGCACAGAACATACGGACGAAAGTGACACTGTTGTAACACTGACAGCTGACAGTTCTCTTTCTATGATCAATGGTTTATAGAGTAGCTAAATCTGAGTGACACCATGTTGAAAATCCATAAAAATAATTGTTAAATATCAATTTACTACCGCAACAGTATACATTGAAATGAATTATCTGTATTTTTCCCGGATTCTAATAATTTTTCTCTTTTTTTTGAAGTGGTGTACATAGACTGGGCCCAATATGAAACATGTCCTTTATTAGATTACATTGAACTTGTCACTTATAGGAGTGCTAGCAGAGTTTACAAGCTTTCCAAGGTACACACCACCGTCACCATCAAGTTTAAAATTCCGGGCGTCGACTGAAAAATTCGCAACAGAAAAACTCAATACCTCTTTTCCCGACCCTTGAATCAAGCTCAACAATCGCAACCGAGAGACCATCGGAAGATAAAAAAAAAACTACGCTTATTGTGCAAAACAGGCTGTGAACAAAGGTCATATACAAGGATTCCGGTCGTCTCTAAAACTGGACGGAAAACATACACGTGATTCAACAGTAATTTAAAAAAATCACTTCGCACCTTGTACAGGCGCCAGCACATCAAGCCATACCTAACTGTCAAATTTTCCCAATTGAATATGAACCTTATGCTTTTGTTATAAAGTTGAAAATCTATCAAAGAAATTTGACAGATTGTAGTAGATTGATGTGCTGGCCTCTGTACATAATCCGTAGGCCTAGAATGAGTAAACTAACCGTTCTACTTTTTTGAAAGGGGCAACGAGATTTAATTCTATTTTTATCTTGTAAATGACCGTCAAAAGTGCTTTTAATGGTTTTATTTAAATAAATCCTTGTCCATGACTTATGGAGGGTACTTACTTATTGAGTACGATCTCTGTTTATGAACGTATCCGTTAAAATGTGCCACATAAGTGTGGCGCTACAATAGTGACCGGGTAAACATTTTCTAACACTGCATACTTTAAATTATAGTTATGTTGTCAGCAAAAGCCATGAATAAAACGTAGATTTTACCTTTAACTAGTGATTTCTCCCATGTATCGTGGGTGCGTATATAAACTCACATACACAAACAGCCACACCCTGAACAACTACCTGTAGGCCATACAAATATTTGTTCCTTGCGGGAATCGAACTCACGAGTCCGGACACGCAACACAGCTGCCAATCACAACCAATCTATCCAGGCGCCAACCTTGTCGTCGTGGCATCGTAAATAAATATTATGCATGTAAGATTGGAGACCGAAATAAAAATGCTCGTATGTCCACAGAACTTCTTTTTATTTTACCTCCATCTTCATGAAAGAAAACAGCAGCATACAACCATCTTCTTTTGTTCTCTGTTCTCTCTGACATCTCATCCATCTCCTTCACTCTATCTTTTGTTCAGAAACAAACTAACTCTACCCTTCGTTTGGAAACAAACTGAACTAATAAAACAATAAAAAAATCCTACAACTCGTCCATTCTGCTTTCAGTCTGGCCTCAAACTGACTAAGGGCGGGTTGTTTCAAACAGTCGGTTAACGTTACATATGGACGGTTAAAACTTACTATGTTTAACGTTCGTTAAATATAACGGGTTGTTTCATGACATAAAAATCCGTCAGTCAAAGTTATTCAAAAAGAGATTCCATAATATTTTGATGTTTGACGTAGCTGTTTGAAAACACAAAATAACGTTGACTGGTCGGTAATAGTAACTTTTTGACGTACTGTTTTGTGAAACAACCAATTTTTTTGGTTTGTGTTAGCGTTATTTTTGACTATTACTCGTCAGTAAAGTATAGTTGAAGGAACCCGCCCTAATCTGAACTTTAATGACATTGGTCTTAGACTGAAAATAAAACAAAAGAAGATGGTTGTATACTGTTGTTTTTTCATGAAGATGTAGGAAAAATAAAAATAAATTCTGTGGACATGCGAGCATTTTTATTTCGGTCTCCAATCCTACATGTGACACGGGTATTTATAACTTAAAATCGATCGAAAACCCCTTGGAAAACCCATCATAGTAGATCGTTCATTTGCACGTGTTCATATTACAAGTCAAACACATGTATGAATCCATACAAATATTAATCTATGTATGAATCATATTCTCCGGACAATTTATCTTTCTAACGTACTGTCAGCAAAAGAGATCGGTATGCAGGGTCGTCAGATGTTATTAAAGTTTATTTAGAAACTGATGGATGTTTTTGAATAAATTAAAAAATTATAAAAGAGATTAAACATTTCAATGATTTAATTAAATTTCATTCGAAAACATCCATCGGTTTCTAAGTAAACTTCAACCATTTCCGATGACCTGCATACCTCTTTTGCTGTCTTTACATGCTAAAACAGCCCTTGAGGCCATTCTCCCGATAAGGTCATATATTGCTTAACCGATGCTTATGACAGGAAATATCTTAACCTTCGAAATTAATAACAAAAATGTTTACTAATTAATAAGTTAATTTATACGAACACAATGAAGTGACTGAGATTAGATTAGAGCTGTAGGTCGATTCTGCAAAATTCAAACAACAACTCGCATCCCACATCGCTATTCACTCTCACTTCGCATAAGGTTCAATATGACCTTGATATATTTGAGACTTTGAATCGGGTTCGAGTGCGAAGTGAGCGTCGAAGTGACGGGGAAATTACCTTACAGAACGCCACTTCTTACGTCATCTCATACTTAATCTGTCAAAATCTCCCTGTCAATTTAGTTCAACTTGCTGACACGCTCGCAAGGGTGGCGCTAGTGTAAATTCGAATTATCAACCGAGTTTTTAGAATGCCAATCAAGAAACTCACAGCGGATTCAGATTCGAAGTTTAGAATAAGGTCTTACAGAATCACACCTCGGCTTTTGGTATCAATATATGTTTTTTTTTTAATTGTCATGATTAGAACGTGTCTATCTACTTGAACTTTTAACATCATAATCTTGTCAGTTTTTATTCTATGTATGAAGGTCGTTACTGTATGTCGTGATGACTCACTTGTTTAGGTGCCCGCCTCACATGAACGAAGTTACGGGTTCGCAACCGGGGCTGGGTAAGAAGCGTTTTGTTTGAAAGTGAGTGTTTCTATTTCATATGTACTTTGTTAGTCCAACCCGTTTGTTCATGCCTCGGAAAGCACGTAAAGCCGTTGGTCCCGGCTGTCATTCGTAAATCTTTGGTAGTCGTTATGGGTAGTCAGAAGCCAGAACGTTTGACAATCAATCTTACCAAGGGGTATCGTGTTACCCAGTAGCTGGGTTGTGGAGATCCGATAGGCAGTCGCTCCATGTAAAACACTGGTATTCAGCTGCATCCGGTTAGACTGGAAGCCGACCCCAATATAGTTGGGAAAAGCCTAGGCAGATGATGATGATGATATGTACTTTGTAAGTATATTTTGGACACCATTGACATGTCTCAAAAAGCCTAGAACCACGGTTCCTAACCTGGGGGAAACCCCTGTGTGGGTAAAACTGGTATTCAGTGGAGGTAATAAGCTGGTAATATACAAATGTATGACAAAGATTAGACCAATAACACCGAATCTAGCTTGCCAGTGCATTTCATACCCTAGCTGTGTATATCATTAACTATTTATCTTAAGAGCGCGTATTCGATTCGTGACGAAAACTTCATGTTTTTGCGTTTTGCCCAGACCAATATCGTAATTATGTGAGCAGATTATTTAAAGACAATTTACAGTTTTAGAAAGATTAGATTTTGATTTAGACAGCTACAGAGTAAAAGTATAATTTTTAATTATGGTTTTTTAAAGCGAACACAATCCTTTCATAGCGTTTTACGAAAATAGACGTCAGAGTTAACTTTCAGGACGAATACAACCATTGCAATATGCCAAAATATTTTGTTTTATGCGTTTTTCCAACAGTATAATATATACAGTCATAAAGACAGCTACAGAGCCAAAATTACAAAAATATTACTATTATGTATTAAAAAACAATGTTGAAAAAGTAGAAAATCGGTTCACTTTGACAATTTTTTTTCACCAGTATTTGAATAAAAATATAACTGTTATATTTATTTTATGAAAGTAAATATTATGCTTAATATACAGAATATTTTTCAGTCCGTTATACGAGCTCATTTATTTTAGACAATTATTTTAAAAAGCCCTGTAAATCATCGCGCGCTGCCGTTTGCCGATCAATTTTAATGATTCGTGCTTATTTCGTGCGTATTTCTTTTTCTAATGCACACAAACCGACCATTGTGTTGTACTAATGTGTGTCAATGCTGCTACGCCATTCTAGCAATCATTTAGATTTTGAGTTGCGCTAAATCGAATACGCGCCCTTAATTATGTACTACATGGGGGGGGGGGGGGTAACTCAGTTTCCCTAGGTAAGTCATAGGGGTGACAAGATCGAAAAGATTAGGAATCACTGGCCTAGAGCAAAGGACTTCGTCCAACAATGGGGCAATAAAAAGCGAAATTGTTATATCACTACATATTATACAGAGTGGGGATGGCAATAGCACAAAAAATGATCATGGTAGGATTTGGTAATTTGGTGTAATTGTTTTTATTGAGCATTAATAATATTAAATTATGTTAGAAAACCAATATTTCATACTTATGGTGTTTTATTTTGGTTACATTTATATGCTCTTTAGTATATATCTAAACTGTTTTTTTAATTTCGTTTATAGGATTTATTTGATAGTTTCAAAATATTCTTATGAACTAGTATTACTAGTATTTTAATTTTTTGTCGTATCGTCGTCCCCACTCTGTATAACACCCCTATTTTTGCGTCGAGGGTTCAAAACAAAGTCCCCCGCCGCGTCTGTCCCTATGTATGCTTAGATCTTTAAAACTACGCAACGGATTTTGATGCGGGTTTTTTTAATAGATAGAGTGATTCAAGAGAAGGTTTAGTATAGAATTGGTCAAGCGGGCGTCAACTAGTAATTATTATAATCCTTACTTTTAATATTACAAATGCGAAAATAACTCTGTCTGTTACGCTTTCACGATGAAACGGCTGAACCGATTTTGATGAAATTAGGTGTGAAGATAGCTTGAACCCTGGGAAAGGACATAGGCGATGTTCTCTATGTTGGGACATAGGCTACTTTTTGATTCGCAACTCCACCTGCATCTGCAATAACCTCATAAAGTAAATAAGCTCATTATTTCAGAACGAAACGAACTGACAGTAACAGTGACACTGACAGCCGCCGTTTTGCAGTTCTTACAATGAAATTGCATCGTTTTATGGGAAATAATATCACAAATATTTTTTTTTTTTCCCACACACTTGTCACATCACTTGTCTGCCAATTTTATAGATCCGTTAACGTCGCTTGTCACTTTCTTTTTTTTATAAAACGTGGTGAAACGGAAAAGTGTTATTTTCATTTCGCAATATTTTAATTCTGCGAGGGTTTCAAAATATGCTAAGTATATCAATCTACTCCTGGTAATGTATTCTTCTCGTTGGAAAATATTTTAAACACTCTAAATATTTTTTTTTGCATACAAATGAATTTATTATGGATCTCGCCATGATTCTTTATGTAACATGTTCGAGAAAAAGCCACATTAATGTATGTATTATACGGTAACTATTGCCATTTAGTGCTAAATTGGCACCAGTAATGACTTAATTGCAACCATATCCTGTTGACACGAATACTTTTGTTGATTTATTGTATGATGTGCCTTAGGCATCAGAAGGCGGAGCTCGCGGCTAATACAAATAAAAATTCAAAAAAAAAGAATTTTCAATATCGGTTTACGTTTGCCGGAGTAATCGCGTAACAAATCGCGCACATACTTAATGTAAATTTAAGACTTATACGGTTTTCTCATGGATGCCATTGTCAGAACCGGACCAAATAAAAATAAAATGGGACTACACGTTAAGGACTAACTTTCAAACAAAAAAAGAATCATCAAAATCGGTTCACCCAGTCCAAAGAAATCAGGTAACAAACATATAAAAAAAAAAAAAAAAAAAACAGACGAATTGATAACCTCCTCCTTTTTTGAAGTCGGTTGAAAACGAATACAATCACGAAATTGTAGGTATTGAATTTGCTTTTGTTTTGAATTTGTATTTGCTTTGGTGGCTTCACTCTCATTGTTCCGTACAGTTTATCTGCCTTTTGTTTCATAATCTGAGGTATTATAGTTGAAAATTTCAATGATACTCTGTGATCAATCATCATCATCTGCCTAGCCTTTTCCCAACTATATTGGGGTCGGCTTCCAGTCTAACCGGATGCAGCTGAATACCAGTGTTTTACATGGAACGACTGCAACACTATCTATACCCCTTGGTAAGACTGGTTGTCAGACATTCTCGCATCTGACTACCCATAACGACTGCCAAAGATCTACAAATGACAGCCGGGACCAACGGCTTTACGTGCTTACCGAGGCACGGAGGGAACTCGGTGTGAAAGGGATGGTTTGGTCACCAATCCACAGACCGACCGCGGCTAGCGTAGCTTAACCTTTGACCGATCGATCTGTACGGCTTTAACTTAGCCACGAGCTAATAATGATAATCGATGTAGGTACAAAATCAAATACTTTACAATTTCGTGTGTATGTGTATTGTCAACTAAAATGTCCTAACATTAAGGTATATTTTGATTCGTCACATAAAAATTCTTGCCGTTCTATGCCGTCAATGTGCGCAGGTTCTAAGCAGTACTTATTTATAATGCCTTAAAACAGGAATTTTAATAATTCTTAATACTCCGTAACCTTGTTTAAAGCCATTTCAAGGCTAGCTACTATATACCTAGGTATATAGTTTAAATAATTTAAGGAATTCGATGATAGGTTGACCAACCGGTTATAGTAACCAGACCTAGTATAATAAAACTAGAAGCAATTATTAAAAAAAAATGTAGGATAAAAAGATTGATTTTTATCAATTTGTAACCCTAAAAATATAAATTAATTAATTTTAGAGTGAAGCCAAAAAGCAAATACAAATTCAAAAGCAAATACCTACAACGTGCTTCGTGCTTTACTGACACGAGTCAATATAGCACGAAACGTTGCATTGTTAAAAAAAAAACAAAAACAAATTCAAAAGCGAATACAATCACGATATTGTAGGTATTCGCTTTTGAATTCGTATTAGCTTTTTTGGCTTCACTCTCAGTGTTCCGCGCGGTCTATCTGCCTTTTGTTTCATAATCTGAATTTCTAGTTGTTTTTAGTTGTATCTATTGATTTATTTTCTTTGTATGGAAACAAATAAAGCTTTATTATTTATTTTTGATATTTTATTATTATTACTAGTGACCCGCCCCGGCTTCGCACGGGTGCAATGTAGATCAAACTATACGTATAAACCTTCCTCTTGAATCACTCTATCTATTGATGAAAACCGCATTAAAATCCGATGCGTAGTTTAAAAGATATAAGTGTAAAGACAGCTAGAGCGATATGTTTTATACTATGTTAATATAAAGAATAATATAATTATATACTAGATTTTATTTTTTTATATATTGTTATTGAATTATATAAAGGTATTATTTTTATGTCTCGTTTGATAACACGTGTTTAGGTAAAATTAGAATGTATTATTATAATAAGGAAAATTAAGTAGAATTAAACCACCTCGACTGCCTTGCCTCTCATTGCGCATTAAAATCCAATGTGCCTTTTTAGGGTTCCGAATCCGTACCCAAAGGGTAAAAACGGGACCCTATTACTAAGACTTCACTGTCCGTCTGTTTGTCTGTCTAGCTGTCTGTCTGATTGTCACCAGGCTGTATCTCATGAACCATGATAGCTAGACAGTTGAAATTTTCACAGATGATGTAATTGTAAGATATAATATGTAAGATGTAACTTACGATGGAAATAAATAAATTCTAAATTCCGTTGCCGCTATAACAACAAATACTATATAAAAACAGAATAAAATACATACTTAACAGGGGCTCCCATACAACAAACGTGATTTTTTCTGTTTTTTTGCTCGATGGCTAATGTTGTATAAATAATGGTACAGTATGGTTTGTAGAGCGAAGGCTAATGTTTAGGTGTGAATCCCGTCGTGCCCCAGAGCCACGTTCTTGACCCGGAGCCGCAACACGGCCGCCCCCATCTCTGCCTGTGTCTCCTCCGTGGACTCTGCGTCTGTGGGCAAAGCCATCGGCGGCGGAGTATGCTCCGCTCGTGCCGGGAAGAGGGCTGAGACAATCTCCTCCAACAGCTCGGGGACTCCCAATGAGTGAGGGCGCCGCCCTTAGTGCGCAAGTCCGGCTCGCACTTGCCCAATTTTTAATTCATATGTCCTACTCAAAGTCAAAGTCATTTATTTCAATTAGACCATTAAAAGGCACTTTTGAACGTCATAATAAATAATATAAAGTTGATCCTAGTTGCCCATTTCAAAAGGTAGTTTCGTATGGAGAAGAATGGGCAAGAAACTCCATACTTACTCTTTTAAAAATAAATGTGTGCAATATTTTGCATTTACAGTTTACAGTTATATAACTATACGTGAATACGATGGACCTTGCATAAAAACACTATATTGAAGTATGTACAAAGTATTACAGTACGGTCAACGTAACTTGGCGCGTCTGAACATAGCCGATTAGCTGCGCAGTAGACAATTTCGTTCTTAAAAGTTCCATTGCGCAGCCAAACAGCTAACTTCAGACGCGCCAAGTTACGTTGACCGTATTGTACAAGATAAAGAATGACAGCTAAGTTGTATACCTACATAGTGTTCACATATTATTATTTACAAATATTGTAAAAGTAAACAACCACTCCATACATTTCAACAAACCATGAACCAGTGTGAACCAAAGCAAGAATTAAATATAATGTATATAATAAGTATAAATTAAGTAGTTTTAATTGGGTAGCAATAAAACGAGTGACTGTAAATTACAATTTTAAGTGTCAAAATTAATTAATTTGGGTTATATAATTACTAAGTGAGCGACTGACTGTAAGTGACGAAAAATCAACAGAATAGTATCTTACAAACATTAATTTGAGTTACTTAAAATACAAAATGAGCAGCTTCATAATATTTGAACGACTTAATATTTGTTTGAGTGTCAACGTTACGTCCTGCATTTTTTTCAATATTTGGCAAATGTATTTTTTATACTGAGCGGCATTTTATCTTAAATGAAGTGTTTCGAATACAAAAACCACTTTGAAAAATACACTAATGAGCAATTTAGCGATAAGACATTCACGAGAGTTGAATGTTCAATACAAACTTCAATACAATAGAGGGGATCTGGCGCTCGGCGGCCGCTGCCGCGGCACCGCTCGCTGCGCTCGCTCGCCTTCGCGCTTTGATGGACACAGTTCTAACCTAACCTAACCCAAACGACCCACCATACCACCAGGGGTATGGCCTGTGGTACGGTGGGCCACAGGAAATCGATTCTATCTTAATATTGAAGTTACCCTCTCTGTATATCCAGTCGCTCACTTAGTAATGTAGTCGCTCGGATAAAATTTTAATATATGAAATGGATTTATCACAATCCACTTTTTGTAAGCTTGTTCTGGATTTTATTATTAATCAATATTCGTCGTTAGTTTAGTTAATTTTTCGCTTACTCAAATTCATACCGCTCAAGTTATTAATACAGTATGTCATCATCAGTCGCAAAGCTTTTTTTTAATCGCTCGTTTTATAATTCCCCGTTTTAATTAGCAATCAGTTTGATTTTGTCTAGACTGTAGATTGTCCTATGGAGCCCGGACCAGCATGTTTCCAAGCATTCTTATCATGGATATAATCCTCTAAACTGTAATATGCTTGTTTCATATGCTTGTTGACATCACTGACAACGGCGAAAGATCTAGAATTAATATAAGTCTGAAATCACAATTCCGACTTAAGCGCATGTGGTGATCTATGATCGTGTCTTCTGTGTAGCAGAAGAGACTTTGCCCAGCAGTGGGATAATAATAGTCTCAAATATACAATCTCTTTTAACTTGTTTTTAAAAAAAACAGTTGTTTTTTTCCCACATTGACGTAGACAGAATGACAAAGCAGTTTACGAATTATATGTATAGTCAAAAACGCGACTCGGTGAATGTCGTATACTTACTTATATTTAGTAATTAATAAAAAGTTGTTATTTTGACATTAAAAACAGACACTTCAATTTTATGTGTGTATGTGTACTTTATCTATCTTTTTCTTTTTTTTTTATTAGCCTGTTTTTGTGTCCCACTATTGGGACACAAAAACTCCTTCCAAACTTCCCGATCTTGTGTGATCTCTGCCCACGTTAGCCCCGCAAATATGGTCAGATCGTCAGACCACCTTAGTTTCGGTCGACCTTGGCGACGATGTCCGCCTTCAGGTGTCCAGTGCCCATCTCTACGGATAAATTCGCGCAACGTAGCCAGCCCACTCCCACTTCAGCCTGGCTGTTTTTTCTCCAACATCTGCCACTTGAGTCATGGAGCGCAGGGTGGTGTTTCTCACGCGATCCATTCGCTTGACACCACAGATATAGATAGACCTAGATAACGCAAGAGCAACTACTTCACTTGCCTAGTTTAGTGCCTAGCTTACATACAAAAATCGTAAGTAAAAAATATAAATAATATTCGACGACACGGTTGGCGCAGTGGCTGAGCGATCGACTGCTGCGCAGCGTGTTGCGGGTTCGATTCCCGCCCAGGGTAAACATTGTGTGATGAGCACTTGTGTTTGCCTTGTGTCTGGGTGTTGTTTATCTATATATGTATGTATTTACAAAAATGTATTTGTGTATGTATATCAGCTGTCTGACACCCATAGTACAGGGTCTCCCTAGTTTGGGGTCAGATGGCCGTGTGTGAAAATGTCCCCACATATTATATTATTATATTATATTATTATATTATAAAGTAAACGTTTCCTTCCATCGGTAAGTCATTTTGTGATTAATATTATGCGTAATTAATTTAAAAAACAATTATTTTTAATCTAATACCCTCAGTAATATTTGGTAATACCAAATTTAAGAAAAACAAAACATTGTGACCTCATAATAGGTACACACGGCTACACATCAAGCTATACATTTCCAGTTTACACTGAACTCGCATTGTATAGAAATTCCATAAAATTAGAGATCAGCTTATACTGGAAATGTATAGGTTGATGTGTAGCCGAGTGTACCTAGTCAAAAAATGGCACGATTGGTTTTCATAAAGATCGTGATACTTGCGTTATCTAGGGTCTATCTATATCTGTGCTTAGCGTTGCCATCCGTCCGGATAAAGCCGGACAGTGTTAGGATTTTTGACCTCTTGTCCGACCAAATTTAGGTGCGTCCGGCCCGTCCGGCTTTTGTTAGGCTTTTTATACAATTTTTCATTTCATTTTCAATCACTTCAGTCAGTAGCGAACGAGCGAACGTGACGAGATTTGCTGACTCGCAACTAAACGCTTCTTATAAAGTAGGTACCCCTATGTGTTGTGTTATTTTTTTTGTTAAAAATCCCTTGTTTTAGCGTCCGGCCTTGGAATTCAAAAGTCCGGCTTTTAAATAATGTATTTTATTCAATATTTCCATATTCTTAATGTCCTGCTTTGGGACCCAAAAGTCCGGTTTTATGACGACTTAATCCGGCTTTTTGATTTTTAGAAATGGCAACGCTATCTGTGCTTGACACCTATTAGGCTCCATTGCTCGTTGGCAAATCTTGAGTTTGGACTTCAGTAACTCTGTAAGTGACCATATCTAGTTATCTATCTATACTAATATAATAAAGCTAAAGAATTTATTTGTTTGTTTGAAAGCGCTAATTTCTGAAACTACTGGTAAGATTATGAAAATTCTTTCGCTAAATGCTAGCTACGTTATCAGTAAGTGATAATGGCTATAATTAATTGAAGTAAAACTTCTTTACGCACGCTTGACTTGGGGAGTAAGCTGGTGAATGCGTGACGAGAGCGTTAGGAAAAGTGTGATCGGGCGAGGCGAACGGAAGTTGAGAGGGAGATATAAGTTAGTAAAGATAGAGAGAGAGTTACGTTTCGTATATTACTGTAGGGGCGAGAGAGAGGTGCGAGCACACATTTTCTTTCTCTCTTTCTCTCATAGCCAGTTGAAAACGGATACATACATACATATAGATGGAGCTAAAGAAGTTTTACTTCAGTCGTGTGGTCTAAAGCACACTCGTATTTTTATCAAAGAGTTACGACATCCGAAATAAAATCACGCGAAGTCGCGACGACTAGATTCAAATTATTATAATATGACGTTGAAAAGTGCCTGTTAATGGTTTAATTGAAATAAATGATTTGACTTTGACAATCTGCCAAGTGGACTGGCAAGCCAGAGTACCATAGTCCATATTTCCATACTAATACTTATTATACTTATATATACTTATCCATACTTCCATACTTACTAATATAATATTATAAATGCGAAAGTAACTCTGTCTGTTACGCTTTCACGATGAAACGGCGGAACCGATTTTGATGAAATTTGGTACGAAAATAGCTTAAACCTTGGGGAAGGACATATGCTACTTTTTATTAAGCAATGACCGACATTCACGCGGATGTCGCGGGCAAAAGCTAGTAATAAAATAAATAGCTCAACATACGAAGTAAAACGAATTATGCTCCAACCAAGGAGCTTGAATCCCGGAACAAGAATCACGTCGGAGTGTTCACAGTACATACTATTTCCATGCCAATAACTTAACAATTGCGTGTTTTATAACAAAATGCCTTCAAACTCGAGCGTTCTGACATCGTCCTTGTGACAACCAGTTTCTGCGGACTTTACACCCGCAGAGCCGCAGAGCGATTCACTCAGATACATTCATTTGTTTACGTTAAATAAATGTTTGAGATTTATTCGAAAAGTCAATGGTGAGTAGGTAATAATAGTACAGTGACATCTATGAGGAAAGAAGTTCTACTACCATATGGCCATATAATAGTTATAGACCATCATTATTATCATCTCAATGTTTAGACGTCCACCAATGGGCATAAGCCTCCCCAAAGATCTCCACCTGTTTTCGTCGTCGGTCCACCTAGGGGGGGGGGGGGGGGGGCTGACACTGCGTCTTCTGGAGAAATGAGGGGAGATCCCCAAAAGATCCCGAGTCACCGACATAGCAAAAAGAATGGCCATGCTCATGGGCTGGGCACATTGCCCGTGGAGTCGATGGGGCACAAAAGTCCTGGAGTGGCGACCGCGCACCTAACATGGATGCCGGTGTAAAATAGACATTTTCTACCACAGGTTCATTGGAAAAATCTGGCATTACTTCTGAAACGAAACTTTTTGACGCTGCCTTGTTATTCGTTTTATTTTTTATTTTTAAGTTTTTCGTGTAAGCTGTTGTCAAATAAAAGTAATTTATTCTTTGTTATTTACTAAACGTTGCTTTTTTATGGGTAATAATAATGTTCTCACTCCTATATATATGGTATAGACTAGTTTAGATGTAATGTTATCTCTAGTGCAACTTATAACATTATGAATCTATTCAGCCATTTATACCCTTTTTTTCAGACCTTTTATCTATATTTTATGAGATAGGTATACTTTAATATAAGTGTTTAACAACGTCTTGAAGTAATCTGTAAGGTGTTATACTTATTACTATGAATAAATCTATCTATATAATAAAAATTAATCGTTGTTTGTTAGTCTCGCTAAAACTCAAGAACGGCTGGACCGATTTGGCTAATTTTGGTCTTGAAATATTTGTGGAAGTCCAGGGAAGGTTTATACGATAAGAAAATTAAAAAATCGATTGACAGGACAACGTCTGCCGGGTCAGCTACTAACTTGTTACCGCGACTTCACCTCTCAAAGAACACAAATATACCAATATATTCCATGACATTCGACAATAGTGTCGAATACCATATGTCATATGTATTTCTATCAGTGAAAGAATTATTGCAATCGGATAAGGACTTCCAAAGATAACCATACAAACGAAAATACAATAAAAAAACTTTAGGCTTTATAATAATTATTAGCTTAGATAGAAAATCTGCTACAACTCGACTCAGAATCACGTTTTAGACAAACGTGACGTCAATGCCCGTGCGTGTTGTCTTGAAAAAATATCGCTGGCCTACTAGTTCTATTTGCATAATGTCTACATATCACGCCACAGTGCCTGTGACTCCAAATTGTAATACTAATGGTATAGTGGTACTTGCATCTCTGCACAGAAATTAATACCTGTGATAAAATATAAGTATTTTAGTATTGTGTGTGTTTTTCCTTTTCGTCGAAGTCGTGATGGCCCAATAGTTAAGGCGCCCGCCTCTCATGAATGTGGTTGTGAGTTCAAAAACGGGCAAGTTCCAATGAGTATTTTTCAATACACATTGTATGTATAACTGACTGCGCGACGCAAAGGAGGAGTAATGTGTTTATGAGTCTATGTGTGTATGTCCACTTACCAGTAATATATTTATTTATCTTATTGTTTTTGACTATTCTACAAAATAATCTTTGTCTACAAAGATTCTTAGCTCTAAGCCTGTTAATTCATCTTGTTAAACTTTGTAGAATGCAAATAAATGAATATGAATATGTATGTTTGTTCCTTTGTGGGGCTCTAGTTTTTAACTTACTGACCGACTCCTTGACTATTCAAAAGTGCGTGTAAATGGTTTATCCATACTTTCAGACTAATACTAATACTAATCCATACTAACTATTATAAATGCGAAAGTAGAAACGGCTTAACCGATTTTGATGAAATTTGTCATGAAAATAGATTGGACTTAGGGAAGGACATAGGCTACTATTTAATTCACGACTTCGTCTACATCCGCGATAACCGACATTCACGCGGACGAAGTCGCGAAGCAAGAGCGAGTTTGAAATAAATGCTTTGACTTTGTTCGAACAGATCATGAAGTTATATCTACCAATGTGAAAACTAGGTACTGCAATCTTAATATTTATGTATCTAAATATATGTTATAAAGAGAAAAGGTTTAGGGAGGTGATGATGAAGGGACTACAGTTATCTATACTAATATTATAAAGCTGAAGAGTTTGTTTGTTTGTTTGGTTGAACGCGCTAATCTCAGGATCTACTGGTTCGAATTCAAAAATGTTGTGTTGGATAGTCCATTTACCGAGAAAAGCTAACTAAACGCAGCCAGGTCGGGTCGCTAGTATAAAATATACTGAAGCAGTTTGTTTGAAAAACAAATATTCATGCCCCAAAATGTCCATAGAAAATAAACATTAATTCCATTGTATGAAAAGAAGTCTGAATCTAGAAGGTCAATTCGGGTAATTAAGCACGGTAAAATCTAGTCAAAATCTCATCTTTGCTACAATAAATGTTAAAACTTGACAAAAATTAAGGCATTTTTTTATTTAAGTGAGATAGAATGCGAACGCTCTTAAAGATACGAGATTTGCCCCTCTGGTAGTTGAACAAACACTGACATTATAAATGGAAAGTTAAGCTACCATTATTGAAACGTCAATTCAATCTGCAGCCTCCAGCATAAAAATATAACAATCAATTTCCTATAGAAAGTAAACTGTACAGCAAAAGTATTGATGTTGGACTGTAACACGAGTGCGGTAACCTAAAAGTATTCGATTTGAGTCGATTATCACATTGGAATTACGACTAATCGACTATCCTTTAGCATTTTGGTTTATCTCATACGACTAGCACAGTTTTTTTATTAATCTAAAAAACTTGAGTTTGGCTGCAGCTCTCCTGCTACATCTTAAGTGATGATGCGGCCTAAAACCCCGGCCAGACTGTTATAAACAAGCCCTCCACATCGGTTTCCACCGGCGGTTTACAACAGTGTAAACATTTGTTTGCAACAAAAATTCGTTTGACCTTCAACAACCTCTGTGGACGGACGCGCGTTGTCAACCGCGTGTGGATGCCGCTGTTGTAATCAAAGAGTCGACAACACACTGAGGAGCGAGCCTTGTTGTAAACCAGTGTGGACGCAAACACCAACCGTGGGCTCCACAAGCCTCCCACCAATTTGACCCCTGTTGGGAGCTTGTTTATAACAGTCTGGCCCGGCCTTAAGGCGGAGCACGCTTGCCTAGGGTGATTTGGTTCACTTGTGGCTTGAAGGTACCCAGATTATACTTATCGGGGAACTGAGAGGTGGGCAGTGAATTCCACAGACTGGCAGTTCACACAGTAAATATGGAAGCGAAGTCAAAGCATTTATTTCAACTAAACCATTTAGGGTTAGTTAGCCAGAAAGTTGAAGCTAGTTGCTCGTTCCAAAACATAGGTAGATCTCTATAGAGAAGAACGAGCAAGAATGTCCACGGACACTATTTTCAATGAAGTATCTACAAACTGCATAGGTTGTATTTTTCTTGTTAGTCTTCCGGGATGCACAGTTTCCATAAGATTAACAAAATCTTACTAAAAAGGTTTCAGCAGTTATCGAGTTAAAAACAACGAGCAAGATGAGGAACGCCTTAAAAAAAAACATGTAGTGAAATATGGTCGACGGTTGTACCGTCGACCATATTTCGACCACAGGTTAGCCTTAAATCCGTCATTAACCTAGTACCGGCCATCGCACACGGCCATCCGTTTGGCGGTCACTTACAACACACAGACAGATCAAATTAAACTTTAAACTAGTTAAAATATCTATTAATACCAGTTATAATCTAGAAATTATTTAGTTTTTGTTTGCTACGCTGAATAAGCTACGCGGCTACGAGCGTAGATGTTGCTACGACGGCGTAGACGGGGGCTACGATTTAATTTTGGAATGACTAGGAAGTGAACTATTTATTTTTTACTAGCCTTTGCCCGCGACTTCGTAAACGTGAATGTCGGTTATCGCGGATGCAGACGAAGTCGCGGATTAAAAAGTAGCCTATGTCCTTCCACAGAATTTAAGCTACCTTCACATCTAATTTCATCAAAATTGGTTCAGCCGTTTCATCGTGAAATCGTAACAGACAGAGTTACTTTCGCATTTATAATATTAAGGCTTGTATACATGCCAATAACCTTGAGCATTTGGCCCGTACTGAATTTGTGGACGAGTGCGGGGGTGATGTAGACGCAGTCTTTAATCGGACGCATTTTTAATTATTGTAATAAAAATAATATATATTTAATAATATATATTTTTTTTTATTTTTTTTTATATTGTTTATCTATATATGTATGTATTTACAAAAAAAAATGTATTTGTGTATGTATATCAGCTGTCTGACACTCATAGTACAGGGTCTCCCTAGTTTGGGGTCAGATGGCCGTGTGTGAAAATGTAACAAAACAACATATTATTATTATTATTATTATTTGTAAAAAGTAACAAAACCAAATCATTTTCCTTTGTATTGCAAAGCAGCAGATATATTTTTTTATACTCTTTTGATAAGAAATTAAGGAGTAAAATGGTTTCATCTCAAAGATTTGGAAGTGATATTACAAAAAAAAAAACTTATTATGTGATACCGATAGAAAAATTGTGGCTAAACCAAATTACGTATCATATCATGTAGATTACTAACAATTTTTTTCAGATGTAATTTCTCTGTAAATGCCGACGAAAAGTTGCTTCATCTGCATGCTTCTTTCAAGCTTTTTTCGAGAGAGCAGCCTATGTATCGCCATACAAATATTTGTTCCGTGCGGGAATCGAACCTGCGACACGCAGCGCAGCAGTCGATTACTCAACCACTGCGCCAACCGTGCCGTCAACCCTAGCTAGCAAGCTTAAACCATGGGGAAGGACATAGACTTCTTTTTGAATACGCAACTTCTTCTGCATCCGCGATAACCGCCAGCCACGCGGACGAAATCGCAAGCAAAAGCAAGTAGAATATAATATTTTAACCTTCATAAGTTCAACTACAGTATTATACAATATTTTATGTACACAGTTAAAAAAAACTTGAAATTAATGGATGTTATATGTCTATGTACCAATAGTTATATGCCTTGAATATATATTATACAATCATTCAGTTTGACATTACGTATTGATTAAGGTCTATTAATTTGTAAATCCAAAATGTCGGATGTTATAGTTATCTTAAGCTTGTGAAAACAGCCAATCAGTAAACGTTTGTTTGTTTTGTATTAGTTAATAATAATTATAACGAGCTCACGGCTAAGTTAAAGCCGTACAGATCGATCGGTCAAAGGTTAAGCTACGCTAGCCGCGGTCGGTCTGTGGATGGGTGAACATCCCATTCATACCGAGTTCCCTCCGTGCCTTGGAAAGCACTTAAAGTCGTTAGTCGCAGCTGTCATTTGTAAATCTTTGGCAGTTGTTATGGGTAGTCAGAAGCCAGAAAGTTTGACAACCAGTCTTACCAAGGGGTATCGTGTTACCTAGTAACTGGGTTGTGGAGGTCCGATAGGCAGTCGCTCCATGTAAAACACTGGTATTCAGATGCATCTGGTTAAACCCGACCCCAATATAGTTGGGAAAAGGTTAGGCGAATGATGAATTATATATGATAAAGATCATGAGTTATAATTATAATAACGAAATATGAGTATAGCAGTCATTGTGCCAATTGACGTGACGGCAAATGGCTATACAGGGCATCCCACGGATATACCACATGGAGGGAAAGTACCTTGAATATTGTAGATGGAACATTTTACTGAAAGAAGACATTATTTGAATTAGAAAGAAAAAAAAATTGCATTTATAGATATTTAAATAATTACATGGTTGAATCGGGAATCGAATCTCGTTACACGAGAAAAATAATCATCCTGTAGCTTTATCATACCGATAGAAAGGCTTCATCATAAGGATTATTTTTTGCTAAATAACATAGTGTCAGAAATAAAAGGAAGACCATGAATTTTAAAATTTTTAATACAAAATTAATCAATTTATCAATTTGTCCTCACGGCAATGTCAGCTTTTCATTTTTCTGAACATAATTTCACATCAAATGTTAAAATTCATGGTCTTCCTTTTATTTCTACACTATGTTATTTAGCAAAAAGGAATCCTTATGATGAAGCCTTTCGATCGGTATGATAAAGCTAAAGGATGATTATTTTTCTCATGTAACGGGTTCGATTCCCGGTTCAACCATGTAATTATTTAAATACCTATGAATGCAGTTTAAATTATTTTTTAAATTCAAATTCTTTCAGTAAAATGTTCCATCTTCAATATTCAAGGTAGGTACTTTCCCTAAATGTGACATATCCGTGGGACGGCCCTGTATATATAATTGCCAAAAGCCTTAACCAACACCTAAGTAGGCTCTCGTTGGGCAGCTGGATCAAGGGCTCGATACAGAAAGCGGTACTCCTGGACACGGCGCGTATAGTCAGGAGATTCCTCTCTCAGGAGCCCTGACCACCGCGACCCTGCGCTTGAACCCTGTTCCCTTTTGAAATGTTTTTTTTTATACAAATACTAGCGACCCGCCTCGGCTTCGTATACAGGTACAATGTAGATCAAACTATACGTATAAACCTTCCTCTTGAATCACTCTATCTATTGATGAAAACTGCATTAAAATCGGTTACGTAGTTTAAAAGATATAAGCGTATAGGGAGCGGGAGGGACTTTGTTTTATACTATGTACAGATTTAAATATGTAGCTAAAAATTAATGTAGAAAGAAAGAAAGAAAGAAATCATTTATTTGCTAATAATGTAGGTACACATAAGCTGGTATATTTCTAAGTTGTCCCGATACATAAAAAAAAAAAAAAAAAAAAAAAAAAAAAAAAAATCATAATAATTAAAAGAAATCGATTGTCTTGGTAAGGGCATAACAAGAGGAGATTTATACTATCATTAAAGTTCACGCGGACAGAGTCGCGGACAAGAGATAGTATGAAAAAAATGAGCCGTCACGGGACGCCTGGCAGATGTGAAACATCGACATTATTTTGTAAAAGTAATATGCAGAAAAGTACAGATTGTGATAGGAACTAAATATGTCATAATGATAAAATAAAATATTACGATTTTTTTTCCAGATAACGATGACTATTTATTGAATAAACATTTATTTTCATTAAATACAAAAATTTACGAATTTATTTCAAATCGTGACTACTTAATTCGTTTAATCAGTGACTTCGGTAATCGCACAGTTGATTGCGCATGGCGACGCGTCGCCACACCGTATATACTACTGCATATAGACTGTATAATATATATACCATTATATAGCGTGGCGACGCGTCGCCACGGCATGCGTCGCCACGCCAGAAATCGGTTTTACGTGCGGCTATAGATGTTTCACATCAATAAATGATTGATTTTGATTTTGACTGTACATATTATCGACATTTATGTACGGTCACCAAAAGAGATAAGTATCCATGTCGCCGAGAATAGTTGAAGTTTACTCAAAAACCAATGGAGGCTTTCAAATGAAATTTAATGAAATCATTGAACTGTTTATTCTCTTTTAATTGTATTTTATTTTGTTCATAAACACCCATCGGTTTCTAAATAAGCTTCAATTATTCCCGGCGACATGGATACTTATCTCTTTTGGTGACAGTACATGCTAGACGCTACCTGACGTCTATGAATGCGGACTTAAACCATTAAATTGACATGTTATGATTGTGTAAATCTAATTAGCATAACGAAAAAAAAACTTTATGCAGGTGTGGTGGTATTGCGAAAATATTGAAGATGTATGTAATCATTTACATAATTATGTAAAAATATAAGACCCGGTAGTGAATTGTCGTAAAATTTTAAAATAAAGATGGAAATATAAGACAAATGTGTTCTTACTTATTATTAAAATAAAAGTATTTAATAATACCAGTCTGTTATTGTCCCACTACTGGGCAAAGGTCGCTTCTCGTACAGAGAAGGTACACAAATGTTTAATTTTTTATGTTTTTCATCATCTGCCTAGCCTTTTCCCAACTATATTGGGGTCGGCTTCCAGTCTAACCTGATTCTGCTGAATACCAGTGTTTTACATGGAGCGACTGCCTATTGGACCTCCACAACCTAATTACTGGGTAACACGAATCACGATACCTCTTGGTAAGACTGGTTGTCTGACTTTCTGGCTTCTGACTACCCATAACGACTTCCAAAAATCTACAAATGACAGCCGGGACCAACGGCTTTATGTGCTCTCTGAGGCCCGGAGGGAACTCGGTATGAAAGGGATGGTCACCCATCCACAGACCGACCGCGGTTAGCGAAGCTTAACATTTGACCCATAGATTATTACGGCTTTAACTTAGTCACGAGCTCCACGTAATTTTGTATGATATTACTAAATTAAAAATACTTGTCGGAGATGGTTTTTAATCTCAATTAATATTGTGGGTAGTTAACTAAATTTGTTATGATTTGTTTCTCTTATTATCAATTTAAGTGATTTTAGTATCAATTATTGTCTATTAATTCGAAACATGATTTATTGAGTACTTACTGTATCTACACTGATTTGTGGTTACTTTATTTCGATAATTGTTATCGATGGTTTTATTCAAAACAATTGTTAACATGTTACTTTGAATGTAAAACGAATTACTTTATGAAATCACTATTGTTTATTCATGACAATTATTAGTGTGTTATTGATTGCTTTGTAATTAAATCTTATTAGATTTAGTACATTGTAGTGTTTTGTATCAAGTAAACGCGTGACGCACTTCCGTGCGGCATTGGATAGACTTGTATGGAGAGGTTGCAAGGTGGGGGGCATCGCCTTATAAAAGAGCGTGCACTCCGTAAGTATGGCAGGAAATCCGATCCAGCCTGTCCCTTTGCTGTCCTCTCCCAGCGACGCCCTAAGCCGAGGCTCGTACCCCACAGGGGGTGCCCTTAGCGTGTAGTCGCTTAGTTTGTAAGCTTTTATGCCCTGGCTGGAGGCCCTAAAAATAATAATTTTTAAGGCACCACAGGAAAGTCCGGTTAAGCAGCCGACAACCTCCTAGGTTGACCTGCGAGATGCCAATCCGAAAAAAAAAAAAAAAAAAAAAAAAAAAAAAAAAAAAAAAAAAAAAAAATAAGTATGGCAGTCGATCCTCGGATTCGACTCAGTAAAGAGTTCCTGCTCCTGACAATACTGTCGGTTTACCTGGTACAGCGCTGCTGTATATTCACATAGCTGTATAGGCTTGCTGCTAGCGAGCGATACACTTTGTATTTGGGTGGCTTATGCTACTGTACGAACTATGAACCTTAAGGGTTTGTTCGTTTATCATTGGGTGGCTTAGGCTGCTGTACGAACTATAAACCTTAAGGGTTTGTTCGTTTATCATTGGGTGGCTTCGCCACTGTACGAACTGTGGGACCTTAATGGTCTGTTCGATTAACTGTATTATTGCTGTACCTTGAACTTACTTTATTCTTGTTACTGATTACCATTTGTATTGTGTTTTCTTTACTAATAGTGTGTAATTGTTTTTACAGGTCTTGTTTATCCCTAATGGGATAATGGGAACGCCTATAGTCCCGACGATGTACTATACCGCTCGGCACTCCTCCTCGATCGCACCTGACGATCCTACATACTAATAAATTAAATAAAAACGAATTATCGATTTTATAACAAAACAAACAAAATATCTACTATTTATTCGTCATCGTTTTGTAAAAGTTTTGGACGAACTCTACCAAAATCAACCGAGCAGTTTTTGAGATTAGGTCAAACAAAAAGACAGACGTGGTCGGAAAGCGTGTTGATTGTGTTACGATAAGTATTAAATAATATTATTATAATAGTAGGTGATGTTGTTACATTGTTCTGTCATACGCAATAGCTGAGCGTAATGTTATATTTGTAGCCTTTTCTTTTTAATTTATATATAATGTAGGTAGACATTACTGCGAAGTATGCATAATTTAAATATACTTGCAATAAAGGAGGTTACCCAAGTACGTGACTGTCTATTACACAGTTTCCGAATAGTCACTATCTACACGTGTAGATCTAGTAGGTATCTATGAAGAAGTTGTGAAACGAGAAAAACGGGAAACGGGACGGGACGGGACAAGGGGAACTGGAAATAAAATTAAAGTGTGTATATGTAATGTCAAAATAACTGCAATTTTTAACCCACTTCAAAGAAAAAGGAGGTTCTCATCAGTTCGACCCGTATGTTTGTCCGCGATTATCACCCGTTTGTCTGAACCGATTTTGATGCGGTTTTCAGAAAAATGTTTGTTACGTTCTGGAGAAGATTTTAGTATACAACAAATAGAATTTTATTCAGCGCTTTTTGATAAAATCTACAAAAACCAAAGGAATTAAACATTTTTAACCAACAAATTTTTAACCGACTTCATTACACGTTATTTTTTTCCGAAAAACAACAATTTTTAAAAATGTTGTCCGTCTGTTTGTTTGTTCCGTTAAATTTCCTTTTTGCATATAGCAAATGTTCTAATGAGTAACATACTCTTATATCAAAAAATAACTAGGTTTCCGCGCAAAAGAACACCCAATTTATTACATTAGTAAAGTCAAAGTCAAATAATTTATTTCAATTAGACCAGAAGGCACTATTGAACGTCAAATGGGAAAAAAAAATATTCTAGTTGCCCATTCCAAAAGATAGTTTTGTATGGAGAAGAATGGGCAAGAAACTTCATACTTACTCTTTTAAAAACGATGTTAACAATATTTGCATTTACAGGAATTATATAATTATACGTGAATACGATGTACCTTGCATAAAAACACTATTTTAAAGTGTGTACAAAGTATCACAGATTAAGGAATGGCATACTAAGTTATGTACATAGATACATAGTGTTCACATATTACAAATGTTAAAACAGTAGACGACCACTCCTTATATTTTAACAAACATTGAATCAGTATGTGTGCCTGAGCAGTGTAATATATATACTAAGTATAAAATTTGATATTTTAAATTAGCAATCAGTTCGATTTTGTCTAGACTGTCGATTGTCATATGGAGCTAGACCAGCATGTTTCCAAGCATTCATAACTTGAATACAGTCCTCTAAATTATAATAAGCTTGTTTACAGAGTGTACTTTTGATATATGTTTTAAATTTTGTTTCACTTAGTTGTAGTAAAAAAGTAAATAGTGACGTTGTTCGTTTACTAACTTAAAAGTTCACACAAAACACGACCAAGTCTTTTACATAGTATTAGTTATAAGTTATAATAAATAGGAATCACAGTACGACCATTATTTCCCTATTTAATATGCTAGTTGCTATTATTTCTTCTGCACCAAAAAACCGCGGTCAACGAATTTTCCACTTTCTGCCTCCAATTTTAAACTCTCACTTTACGTACGACGACGGCGACTTTAAGAGGGAATAATTAGTTTTCTATTGTTTATATTTTTATATTTTTTATAATAATAATGATGGTGAAATCTCCAGCATCGCATGCATGAGCTTGTGGATTCAATAAAGGACAAGTAACAATGTTACTTTTTTCAATTCATATATACTTTCTAAGTATTTCTTGGACATCACCGACGGTGAAGGAAAACATCGTGAGGATACCTATAATAATAATAATATGTGGGGTCATTTCACACAAGGCCATCTGACCCCAAACTAGGGAGACCCTGTACTATGACTGACAGCTGATATACATACACAAATACATTTTAAATACATACATATACAGATAAACAACACCCAGACCCAAGGCAAACACAAGTGCTCATCACACAAATATTTACCCTGGGCGGGAACCCGCAACACGTTGCGCAGCAGTCGATCGTTCAGCCACTGCGCCAACCGTGTCGTTAACCTGGATTTATTTTAATTCTTCTATAGACTTCTCTGTAGAAGGGGCCTTTGCCCTGCAGTGACACAATAAAGATTTGGTATTATTAATTAATGATTAAAAAAACTATGTCGAGTCCCACAGAGTCTTGTTTTGAGAAATCAGCCGTCAAGAACAATGTCTAGTTATAAATAACAGAATCGTACGGTGAAAGAATAAGGCCACGGTTCCATACAATCTCGGGTCTCGTTGTAAAAATATGAAAGAGGTGTCAATTATTAGCTATATATTATCAACCTTTCAATGAAAATTCTGCGGATTCGAAGAAAAAGACAAGAAGTCTGCTGCAACGTAGTGTGATGTGATTGGTATTTAGGTATTAAAGAAAGTATTTTATTTTATTTGTAGAGAAGAAGAAATATTAGAAAACTCTCAAATCTTATCCAAAATAACGAGTCAAAGTCAGACCTAATATAATGACTCCAACATTCAGTGTCATCGAAGGATTCGTTATGGGTAGTTAAAAGCCAGAAAGCCTTAGCTTAGTCTAACCAGTCTTACCAAGGGGTTTCGTTTTACCCAGTAACTGGGTTGTGGAGGTTTGATAGGCAGTCGCTCCATGTTAAACACTGGTATTCAGCTGCATCGGGTTAATAATATAATATGTCCGTATGGTGTCGGACGTAAAGAATAGCACCATCCCATATCTTCCCGTGGGTGTCGTAAGAGGCGACTAAGGGACTTACCAGAGAATGGGCAGCAGCGTTCTCTGTGCATTTGTAACAACCATACTGCGATCGCCAACCCGCCTGCCAAGCGTGGCGATTATGGCAAAACCCCCCCCTTGGGGGAGGCCTATGTCCAGCAGTGGACGTCTTTCGGCTGAAATGATGATGTGGGGTTATTTCACACATGGCCGTCTGACCCCAAACTAGGAAGACCCTGTACTATGGGTGACAGACAGCTGATATACATACATATATAGATAAACAACACCCAGACACAAGGCAAACACAAGTGCTCATCACACAAATATTTACCCTGGGCGGGAATCGAACCCAGTCGATGGCTCAGCCACTGCGCCAACCGTGTCGTCTAAGTCGGTCAGTCGGTTAGACTGGAAGCCGACACCAACATAGTTGTAAAAAGCCTACACAGATGATGATGAGGTGACCTGCTAAACCTTAGCATGGTGAGATGACAGCTCACCGAGAAGATATTTTTACAGAATAAAGTGTCAGAGTTTAATGACTTCTTTACACTTAAGGGCGCGTATTCGATTTAGCGCAACTCAAAATCTAAATGCCTGCTAGAATGGCGTAGCAGCATTTACACACACTAGTACAACACAATGGTCGGTTTGTGTGCATCAGAAAAAGAAATACGCACGAAATAAGCACGAATCATTGAAAATGATCGACAAACGACAGCGTGCGATGTTTTACAGGGCTTTTTAAAATAATTGTCTAAAATAAATGGGCTCGTATAACGGACTGAAAAATATTCTGTATATTAAACATAACATTTACTTTCATAAAATAAATATATCTTGTTTTTATTCAAATACTGGTGAAAAAAAATTGTCAAAGTGAACCGATTTTCTACTTTTTCAACACTGTTTTTTAATACATAATAGTAATATTTTTGTAATGTTGGCTCTGTAGCTGTCTTTATGACTGTATATACTGTTGGAAAAACGCATAAAACAAAATATTTTGGCATATTGTAATGGTTGTATTCGTCCTGAAAGTTAACTCTGACGTCTATTTTCGTAAAACGATATGAAAGAATTGTCTTCGCTTTAAAAAACCATAATTAAAAATTATACTTTTACTCTGTAGCTGTCTAAATCGAGACTTAATCTTTCTAAAACTGTAAATTGTCTTTAAATAATCTGTTCACATAATTACGATATTGCTCTGGGCAAAACGCAAAAATATGAAGTTTTCGTCACGAATCGAATATGCGCTCTTAAGGCACAAAGTCACAGATTCACTAATAGTTCCTTACAAAGTACCTAAGGCTGCGGCGCGCCCGACCAGACCACTCAAAACCACGGAATTTATCTGTTCCGTGCTCAGAACAAACCGCCATTTTTCGCACGCACACATTGACATTACGTTTATAGGCATTCTCAAGCAGTTTCAAGCAGACTTCAGTCTCGACTGTCACGTGTTGTCTAAATGAATAAATGAGAGACATTGACATTTAATGACGACCAGGAAAAAAAATTTATAAAAAAATTGCAAAGAGTTCCAACCAGTGTCAATAAAATGTAATATTGTCACAAATAAAACCTACGGAGTCTATACAGTAGCAGCCCTAGTGAGTCTAGCAGTTTAGGTAATAAATTATTTTTGAAGATGGCGGGAGCGGTCCTTTTTTAACCTTTATATTTTGTGCTTGGTAAGAAATAATACACGTGCGTCATCAAGACTTTGATGATCAATCATTCTTAATTTTTTTATGATTTTCTGAAAAATGCACGAGACAGGCGAATGGACAAACTCAAAAGTGACCCATTCATCATAATACCATCATTTACATTTCTTGTTAATGTAGTGGAAAGGCGCGTGTCTTCTCTGTATGAGAAGAGGCCGTTGCCCTACAGTGGGCAACTTTATTCTGGTATTTAACTGACAACCCCAAACTATTGGCGATTGACTGCTGCGCAGCGTGTTGCGGATTCTAATCCCGCCCAGGGTAAACATTTGTGAGATGAGCACTTGTGTTTGCCTTCTTCTGGTTGTTGTTTATCTACCGTCATCATCATCATGTCAACCTTTAGACGCCCACTGCTGGGCATAGGTCTCTCCCAAGGGGGGTTAGCCGTAATCGCCATGCTTGGCCGATGCATGTTGGCGATCGCTGGAAGTGTAATTTTACTCAGAAAGACTGTGCTGCCCATCTTCTGGTCAATATCCCTGTCGCTTTCTACGACACCCACGGGTAGAAATGGGGTGGTGCTATTCGCGGCCGGCATCATACGGCGGTTATTTATCTATATACGTATGTAATTATTTGTGTATGTATATCAGCTGGCTGACACCCATAGTACCTACAGGGTCTCCCATAGTTAGAGGTCAGATGATCGTGTGTGAATATATGGGATATTATTATTTAATTATTATTTACATAGAAACACGTGAGCAATAAAGACAATGCTCAGGTACGTTTAAACACATAAGTATAATTATAGTGACGGCCTTCAGGGTTGCACCTTCTGACCCTTCCACAGTCAAGGAGCAGCTATTTTTAGTTCAATAAAAACTAAAGCTTGTTAAGTGTTTACTATTTATGTTTATCTCGAATAATAATATTCTACCGACGGAAACACAAAAAATAATAGTTAAACTAAAATAGAGACCAAACCCACAGTATAAATATTAGTACTACCGTACAGTAGCGACACGCTCCACCTCCCTCTGAAACCGTTCCTCACCTCTCCCCGCGTCGAACGACTGCTCTAGGAACTGCGTTTTTGTTCGAGCGGCGCGTAGACATGCACACATACGCACGTAGCTGTACAGTCTGTTATTTTAGTAGTGGTGTAGGCAATTATATCATTTCGTTTCTATGGAGTCACGCGGGTGTGCTAAAACAGTGCAGGTATACAATAAATTGAAAAAAAAACATTTTTTTTATTGGTAAATAAAAGCGAAAATTGATTAATTCACCGACTAAACACAAAATCTTAAATATTACTTGATTTATGAAGTTGTTTGATAGGTAGTTTATAACTTTTATAAGAAGTTGGCGTCAGCTAAAAACAGACTTTGCGACAGGGTCAAATTAAAAGGGTCTGTGACTTACACGCGAGCGAAGTCGAAGGCAAAAACTAGTTGGTAATAAATCTTTATAGAAATAACACATCATGTTTAAAGGAATAAATTATTATAAACAAGATCAAAATATTAACTCAACGACCTCAGTGAGAGGCCGCCAACTATCTCAGTTTGGTGTAAAACTACCGACGCTTAATTAATTATATATCTTCATGAATATGTACTTGAACGCAGTCATTGCGTCTGCGCACGTTTAACAGGAAATTAAAGAATTTAAATGCGTAGGTAGGTATGTACTATAAACACAACACAATAACAAACATGTAGGTACCTATTTTCCAAAGGGCTCGGTTGGGTATAGAATATCAACATTTAACCGTTAAATCTCATTTGAAAAAGGTACCTATTGCCATCGGGCACGAAACAAAACTAAAATAAAAAAGCTCTGTGGACCGACCTGATGATCAAACCCAGGACTCATCAGTCGTGGAATTGCAACTACGAGGCAGTTATATAGCCAAATAATTATCTTGATCGTCATCAATTATTTGTCTAAGTAATCGATGACGATCAAGATAATTCACAAAGAAATTAAAACAGCGCCATGTGATCATTTTTGGAACTAAACAAATATATGGGAATGAGGTCGCTTTCATAATTTCAAAACCGACCCTCATAGAGCGATAATAAAAGTTTATTTAAGATAACTAGGTTCCACATGTTTACGAAAATTACTTGGTACAAAATTTCTATATAGGAGACCGCTGCTTGGAAAGTGTAATGCGTTAGACCTAAGAATATTTAATTAATCACTAAGTAGGTACAATATTATGAATCGTCGAGAAATATCGGTAATTAATACAATCACATGATCACAGACGCGGATACAATTTGTATCCGTTCATTAATTAACCAATTAAAACTAATAATAATTAAACTATGTGTCACAGATTACGGGGTTAAAACGTTAGCAAATATAATTTAAGTTGATTTTTTTACTAACGTGTAACGATCCATGTAATGTGCATCTTGACCTAAATAAAACTACAAACTAGTAATGTTTTGTAACCATTCATTAAATTACTTTTTACACAAGTTCTGTTAAAAAAATTACGCGTGGCTAACTACAAGTCCCGCCATCTAGCGAACTTACAACGCATTACATCAGCGCTACTAGTTCGTATTAAAACCAACAGGTGGCACTATCCTCAACTGTTACTTAACACAATTTTTCGCATATAGATGGCACTGTTCTAAAAATAAAATCACCATTCTCATAAGCAGGAGAAAGGTATTCAATTTCTATAAAAATAATATTGAATGAAGTATTACAAACATCTAGGTTATTGGGCTTGCTCATCGACCTCTCGACTGTACGCGAAAGTGGTTCTTGCATCATTGGACAGGTCAGAATCTCATAACGCTTGCATCATTGAGAGGAAGTTATGTGAAGCTGTACGTGTTTATTTTGTCTCTCTGTTGCTTTGCAAACCTGTTGAGATATTAAGCGTACGTGATATCAGAGCTTCAGTAGACGCTACAGGGAACGTGGTTGCCCATAAATTGTCCGAAACAGTAAATTCAGCTCGGCTAAGTAGTTACCTATAAAACCTAGACAAAATTAAGTATACCTACCTATAAATGTCGTTATTTGTAATACATTTATTCGAGCTGCATATAATTACCGATCTACATATACTGAAGTTGCATGAGAATAAGTAAAAATAACTAAACCTAAATTTAGCGTGACGTCAAAAATACCACAAACCATTAAAAAGTATTGGTCTAAGAAAAATACAAGATGTTTTACAACAGAAGTTATGTTTTGTTTGAAGTTCAGAAATGAATCTAGATTCAAGACTTATCCTGTGCTTTATCTAGTCAAATAATCACATCACTTACGCCGTAGTCCAACTGAACATTTGCTTCACCCGCTCAGAACGCAACTCTGTTGGATGCGCCATCTCCCTGTAACAATGAGAACTACATTTAAAATAAAGTTACAGAAAACAAAACGCCATTTTTATGCTTTTTCATCCCACCATCTCGGAAAGAGTATTTTTAATCTTCAATATCTGAGTGGAAAAGCCGTTTTTATTCTCTAGAGGATAAAGTAAATTTATCTTCAATATCTGAGTGGAAAAGCCGTTTTTATTCTCTAGAGGATAAAGTAAATTGAATTTAGAACATCGTGTGCACTAAGTTTGTGAATTAAAAAAAAACATTAAACCTATTTACTGCTACCTCTATGGTGCCGAATATATCATACAACTTTTTTTTAATTTGTTAAAAACTCAGACTTTGTAACCGTTTTTTTTTTGCATTTAGTCATTTCCTCGCTGAGGTGGAATGAAAAGTTACGTGTTGCACTCGAGTGCAAAGATTTTTCACCTCGTGCTCTTTTGATTCCCTCGCTAACGCTCAGGATTCTAATTTTGAATCAATCGCTGCGCTCGTGATTCAATTTTAGAATCCTTCGGTTGCTCGGTCATCAAAATTGAACACGCGGTTAAAAAGCAACTTTGCACTCTTGTATAACAAATAACTATTTCACACTTGGTGAGTTTACCATTATTGCACAGTTAGATTTTCAACTCTCGGCTCTTAGCCGAGCGTTCAAATCCAAAAAAGCTGTTTTAAGTAGGTACTTATTTAATAAGTACTTACAACTTAAACTACTGTTCGGAAATTATCCTAGCTACATCATCAAGTTATTCAAAAATTCAACTTCCTACTTATCACACACAAACGCGAAAGTTTGTAAAGATGGGTTGATAGATGTATCTATATAGGTATTTCATGCTTATACTAAACGGTTGATCGGAAATCGCTAAAAATTGGCACACATTGATATTGATCTAGCTATATGTACTTAGATAAAGAGAGATATATTTTTTTAAACGGTGTTTTTGTTTTTTGATCCAGCCCAGCGACGCCCTAAAACCCTTATTACACTTGGCTAAATTAAGTCGACTAAATTCAGTCGCTACTGACTTCAGTTACTACTTACCCTACTTACTGAACTTACTCTCTGAATCGCATTCAGTAAACTTTACTGAATGCGATTACACTTTACTGAATTCAGTAGCGACTGAATTTAGCCAAGTTCAGTTTAGGCTTTAGCCGAGGCACGTACCCCACAGGGGGTGCCCTTATCATGTAGTCGCTTAGTTTGTAAGTTATTCTGCCCTGGCTGAAAGGTCCTAAAAATCATATATTTTAAGGCACCACAGGAAAGATGCGAGACGCCATTCCGAAAAATTAAAAAATAAAACAGGATTTTTATTCGTTTTTTAAAATGGATTTAGTACTTAGGAAGTGTACTCTGACACAAAGTACGTAAGGCTCCGTCTGCGTCTAAGCTTTATATTTTGTGACACTGACAAAGTCGCGTGAAGCAGCTACAAGCTTATGCATATGATAATATAGAATAATTATGATATTAATGTAAAAGATAATGTATCACTACGTATTATGAAACAAAGTCCCCCGCTGCGTCGGTCGATATGTCTGTCTGTCTGTCTCTTCGCGATAACTCAAAAATTACTCAACGGATTTTGTGTCATGAACATGTGGTTATCACCAATAGACGGAGTGATGAATGAGGATGGTTTAGGTGTATCACTTGTTAAAGTTTTATTTGGCTGAAATATGCGTGTGTAAAGCCGCGGGTCGCTAATATGTCATACAACTGCAGTAATTACAATGATTAGATTCTGCTTTTTTATCAAAATATTTCAGTAATTTTGACCTTAAACGTAGATTACTAAAAACCTCATTAAAACACAATCAGGTAAGTCTTTGTAGAAGAATATCTAAGAAGTCAATAAAATGACTTTGTTTTTTTTTCAGGTAGTGTAGTACAACCATAGATATCCGAAGTACAACCTATACTACTTATAACCAAAGACTATAAATATTCTTTTTGGCTATAACATACGCAGGGGCTAGTGCTCGCGACGACACGGTTGAACATCGGGATGGCGGGTTTGAATTTGAACCCTGAGTCGCCAGTTATTCGGAATTGATTGTTATGTTGCAAGCTGGAGAATTTTGCAGTAGGTACCGGTCGTACGGTAAGAGGTACTTGTAACCAAGAAGCTTATAGATAAAAGTGGAGGCAACACTCTAAATACCTAAGTGAAGCCAACTGTGGGCAGACGCTCTCTTTCTGAATGCATACATAAGATAAAGAAAACACGTATCACTGTCTCGTTCTTATGTATGCATTCAGAAAGAGAGCATCAGCCCACAGTTGGTTTCAAGCTTTTGTTCTATGTGTTGGCTCCATTTATACCTATATCTTCATGCTTGTAACTAAGTAAATGCTGTACGGCTTGCTTGCTGCGGTCGGTCTGTGGATAGGTGACCATCCATTGCATGCCGAAACCACTCCGTGCATTGGAAAGCACGTAAAACCGTTGGTCCCGGCTGTCATTCGTATATTTGACAATCGTTATGGGTAGTCAGAAGCTAGAACGGCTGACAGCCAAACCAGTTTTTACAAGGGGCCTATCGTGTTACCCAGCAACTGGGTTGTGGAGGTCGAACAGGCAGTCGCTCCATGTTAATAACTGGTATTCAGCTGCATACGGCAAGATATGTAGGTACGGCAAGAAACCGACCCTAACATATTTGGGAAAAGGCTAGGAGGAGGCAGGCAGCAGCACATCCGAAACTTAGGCTTAGAATGGATAAATTAATCAGCGATACATCATCATCATCATTTCAGCCGAAAGACGTCCACTGCTGGACATACGCCTCCCCAAGGGGGGGTTTTGCCATAATCGCCACGCTTGGCAGGCGGATTGGCGATCGCAGTATGGTAACAACCATACTGCGATCGCCACAAAGGCACAGAGAACGCTGCTGCCCATTCTCTGGTAAGTCCCTTAGTCGCCTCTTACGACACCCACGGGAAGATATGGGCGATATTCAGCGATATATTTTTATTGTTTTTAAGTGCCTATGTACAATATTTACAAGAATAATAAAAAAGAAAACCTAAAGTATTAAACTAAAAAAACACAATAAGGCATCATAGAATTCGTCCACATCGCCGTCATCTGGAAATGTACCCAAGAGACTGGCGGCATTGCCACGTTGGATGGCAATGCTTAATCTCTGACCCAGGTAAAAACCAGCTCTTGGATCACAGGAAGTGTCAACCAACCTTTTGGACATTTCCTTTAAAAGAAGACGAGCACTCGGACCCCACGAACCGAGGGTTTTAACCCTAAACGGCTCGAAAATAACGTTCACAACCAAGGTCTTCTGCAGCCGCAGCAGCAGCACCAGCACAGCACGCTGAACTAGGAAGATGGGATGGCCCAAGAGTATCGACGCACGTAGCGTCCCACACTAAAGGCCTACCCAACTTAGTAAATAGAGACATGCCGTCCGGTCTCTTGCCATCGTCGCGTGCCAATTAAGCCTTTGGGGTCTAATGCCAGCTACACACGTAACGATCTATCGTTGCGATTAAACTGTGCAAACCGATTTGCGCAGTTTTATCGATCGTGTGTATGAAAAATCGTTGCAGATTATAGTTCATCGGTGGCAGTTGCAATTTATATTAGATAAATCGTTGTCGATTGCGTTTGCACAGTTTTATCGTCGCGTCGATGATCGCTGTTTTCAGCACACCAGTGGATACATATTGCAATTTTGAAAACGCGGTGTACCAGATAATCCTTCATGAGGACCTATTGCTTCTCTCATTACAGTATCTTGTTTTTTTATTAGTGGAGTAACTAAAGCCAGCAGATTTGAGTATGCCTCCTCACTCATCCTCAAATAATTTTGCCAATCTTTCGGAGCGAATTTCAACTCATTTAATAAGTTGGTATGAGAAAATAGCTTCCTTTTCATGAGCCAGTCCTTACACCCATACACACTCCGCGCCTTTTTTTTCTTTAAACACATAACCAGGCCTAATATCGCAAGTGCGTCATCATCTTCCATCGTGGATGACATGTTTCTTGCGTGAACTTCTGCAAAGAACTGACGGTCGACGTCGATATTGGTGGCGTGTGGAGGCACTAGGAACGTACGATTTATCTGCACAGTCTCAAATCGCAACGATAATATGTTACGTGTGTAGCCGGCATAAGACAGGCGGAACGCCGACGGCGACGATAGCACGACAAATAATGTCATTAATATTCGCGTGCCGCGCTGTGCGACCCGCACTCCGGCTGCACAACAGACCATGGTGTCCGAGGCTGTTGACAGCTTCCCCACAGCGACGGCGATGCGAAGAACAGCACGAAGCTCCTAAACGTAGGGAAGCAGCGAGTGGAAAAGAAGTGTCGTCAAACATAGATAAATATATAATCAGCGATAAATATAAAAAAAAACATTAGGTAAAACGATTTCGAAAAATAAGAGAAATGTTGAATTGGTTTGGTTTGTTGTGGTAAAACAGCACCCGTAAAATTCCTTCATTCTTTCTATTCACCAAAGAACAATATTAAATTCCATCTCAAAATATTACAAATGCAAATACAATACACCGCATAACAGAGGCCATGACAATGGTAATTGCAGGAAAACTACAGTAATTGCACAGTAGGGTCGGCGCGAGCGCATCCAAGATGGTGGTAAGATGTCGACGTATCGCTATAAAAATGGCGTGTTCGTCAACTGTTTTATTGACTTTAATTGCAATTTTACGGTTTTCCGTGTAAAATAATAAAATGATCGGTCTTAAGAACTGCGTATTAGGTTTAGAAATACTTGATGTTTTTAGTGCACTTACGCCTAGCGTTTTCGCAACTATATTGGGGTCTGCTTCTAGTCTAGCCAGATGCAGCTGAATACCAGTGTTTTATGCTGGCACTTCACATGGCGTATTTGTGCAAATATTCGCCTTATTTGAACAAAACAAAATATACCCTACTTTTATAGAAATAAAGTCCATTTTGTATAATGCTAGCACTTCACATGGCGTATTTGTAGAAATATTCGCCATATTGGGATAATATAAAATGTACCCTACAGTTATTGAAATAAAGTCCATTTTGCATTATCCAAATAAGGCAAATATTTGGACAAATACGCCATGTGAAGTGCCGCCATTACATGGAGCTACTGCCTATCTGACCTCCGCAACACAGTAGGTACCTGGGTAACACGATACCCCTTGGTAAGAATTTTGGCTTCTGACTACCCATTACGACTACCAAAGATCGTCTGGGTCAGGATGGCTGGACCAAGAGAGCTTTTGGAGGTTTGAGCAATACCAAGCTCTTGTACCTATTTTATACTATTTGGTACCAGACATCAAATTACCATTACCATTCTGACTTCAGAATGGCTGGATTAATCCAGTTTCACCTAGTTGTAGACGTTATAACTAGTTCATCTTTTCGTTAAAATATAGTACCTCATTAGTACCTCAACATTATATTAAAGTCGGGTAAAAAAAACCGGTCAAGTGCGAGTCAGACTCACTCACCGAGGGTTCCGTACAAACTTGTAGGTACATAATACGTATCCACACTTCCATACTAACAACATAAATGAGAAAGTAACTCTGTCTGTTACGCTTCAACGATGAAACGGCTAAACCGATTTTGATGAAATTTGGTATGAAAATAGCTTGAACCCTGGGAAAGCACATAGGGTACTTTTTAATCCGGGACTTTGTTTGCATGTTCGATAACCGACATTCACACGGACCAAATCGCGGACAAAAGCTCATTATTAATAAAGAATATACTTTTAATGATTTAATTACAAATGTATAGTTTTCAGACGTTTCCCTGCACTTATAGTATAAGACGATATTACATGCCAGATTTCATAGTTCTAGGTCAACGGAAAGTACCCTATAAATTATGATTCTCTTGAGTGTCGAAATGTACGTTTTTTGCGACATAAACGCATGTTTGATTTTTTCACTTCAAGGGACCATAAGTCCTAAGTCTATGGTTTTCATTTCAACTCGATACCTCTACGCGTTCCCAAGATAAAGGGTCTTGACAGACAGACGGACAACAAAGTGATCCTCCGTTTTTTCCTTTTGAGGTACGGAAACCTAAAAACCAGGCAAGTGCGAGTTCTTCTTCTTGTAGGTGTAACTTATTTATGGCTTATCGAAAAAATATAAGAAAAACATATGTTGAGGTAGGTACTGATGATTCGAGGTACTATATTTTAACGAAAAGATGAACTAGTTATAACGTCTACAACTAGGTGAAACTGTATTGGTCCAGCCATTCTGAAGTCAGAATGACTGCCCACTTTCCTCGTAATAGTTTACCCTCTTAGGGAGGTACCAGTAATTTGATGTCTGGTACCAAATACTATAAAATAGGTACAAGAGATTGGTATTGCTCAAACCTCCAAAAGCTCTCTTGGTCCAGCCAACCTGACCCAGACCCAAAGAACTACGAATGGCAGTCGGGATCAACCGCTTTACGTGCTTTCCGAGGCACGGAGGGGTTTTGGTTTGATATGGATGGTCACACATCCACAGACTGACCGCGGCAAGCGTAGCTTAACTAGGTTGGTTCCATGGTTGTTGTCAGGAGCCTCCGCTTCGCACAGATAGCAGTAATAAATTATGACCAATAAATAAATAAATTATTTGTGAAAACCATATGAAAATATGTAAGTTTCTTTGACTATCCCGAACAAACACACACAGACTTTAATTTATTATATGCAGTGATTGTGATTGAAGTGATACGTGGGAGTAGGAATGCATAGCATCACGCCTATTTTCCCGAAAGGAGTAGGAAGAAGTCTATGATTATATAATGTCTAGATGGAGCGTCGCCCTACAATCATAACAAAGAAACGAGTCAACAATTTCAAGTATGTGTGCGTGCAGGCGTCGTTTTACACTGTGCATCTACGTCTCTGTGTGCGTAAATAATGATTATATAAGCAATTATGTATATAATTATACATAAATTAATATTATTATACATATATTAATCATTTATTATTATTATTATTACGCATTTGGGCTTTGATTATATAAGCACTTGTCAGCCAATAGTTGGCTGACACTTTTTGACACGTTTGCGTGCACTTGACGCTCCATCTACACATTATATATAATCAAAGGTAGAAGTATATTTAGTTCACCCACATATTCTCTGGGGGTGCCCATTCCCTTGTAATGCCACAGCTTACCAGACCAATAAGGCAGTGTTCCATTCTATTTTATTATATTCTGTGGAATGTCTGCACAAAGTTTATGACAGTGCATTCGAACGGGCGGAAAGTCAAAGAGAATGTTCGAATTTTAAAAAGGCTCTTTCTTTAAACGTCAGCTTTTCATATTATATTTTTAAATATTCATACTGAGGTTCTGTATTCAAATAGTAGAACGTTCCTAGCATACTATGTTTCGTAGGTTTCAGTTCCATCTGTCAGAAGTTACAAAGAATTAAACGACAATCGACGGTGTCCCACGTTTTTATTGACTTACATAAGATCAGCCTCGATAACCTGTTCTGTTCGAGTTATATAACTGGCAACACTTGTCGATTGACTGTTGGAATAAACTTCTGTAACACCAGTATAGGTGAATATATCGAGAGAACCCACAGACGTACAAGAAAGACTGTTCTGTCATCCTTATTCTCCTTATTCTCTTGTTATCCTTATTACGATAGCCATTTTCAAACCAGCTGGCGAGGTTAGACTTAAGAAATGCCAATGTTTAGTACGGACTGTAAGTCGTGTGGTGCCGGTCGCGAATAGCACTACTCCATTTTTACCCGTGGGTGTCGTAGAAGGTGACAGAGGAATACAGAGCAGAGCACGGACAGCTGTGTCCTTCTAAATACCATAACACCTACTGCGATCGTCAACATGCATTGACTAAGCATGGCGTTTACGGCAGAACCCCCTTTAGGGGAGAAATATGCCCACCAGTGGGCATCTAAAGTTGACATGATGATGATGAATGTTCGGCAGTGAACTGTAAATCTGTGATAAGCTTATGAGAGTAGTATATTTTGTGATATTCAACTCTTTCAATTATTTTTCATTGAAGGACTTTTTACATGGGAGACGGGTTATTCGACTGTATGTGTGTATTCATTGTATAGTCTGAAACTACACTATTGTATATAAGGTAATACACCTATGATGATACTTGTATGTGGTAAATAAATACATAAATATAATTTAATACATAAAATTTGGTCTGCCACTCAAGCAATTGACATGTGTTATGACCAAATAAGTACTCAAAAGCTACTCAATTTTAAGATGTCTTTATATGTTTGTTAGGGCTCGTACCCTGTCACAGTCACTTTGGCATAAAGTGTTAGGGACAGCACGAGACTTAACGACATCTTACAATCGAGTATCGTTGGAGTATTTGGCCATTGGACAATGTGTTAGATATACAGGTTAGTGACGACGATACGACAAAAAATTAAAATACTGGTAATACTATAAAAACTAAATTAAAAAAAAAACAGATATACTAAAGAGCATTTAAATGTAACCAAAATAACCATATATTATGAAATATTGGTTTTCTAACTTATGAGAAGAGCGGCAGCTTGTGGCGTCATAATTTAATATTAATAATGCTCAATAAAAACAATTACACCAAATTATCAAATCCTACCATGATCCTTTTTTATGCTATTGCCATCCCCATCCTGTATAGTTTTTGTGTTGATTTTTTTTTTGATGATTTTTGCTGTAGGGATCGGATAAAAGACAATTATATATAGTTCTTCTAAAAATTATGAAATTCTACGTCTTTAGTCCGTTGCATCTCTTTATCTGTAAGTCAGTTATGTTATGACTTATGACTCATGAAACTGTTGCACAAGTAGGTAGGTACTGTGTATAAAATCTATACTTAATATTATTAAGAGGTTCCTAAGTGTTTGTATTAAATGTTTTTTTGTTTGTTAGTGGTAATCTCTAGAAGTTTTCTCTATCTCGATCCTTTTTTAATGTTTTGTATTGCTCATTACCGGCATTGTTTTCTTATTTAGAAGCAACAAGAATAATGTAACCAGTATTATGATTAATTTGATTTAAAAGAGTGTCCCTGGAGTTTCTTGTTCGTTCTTCTCCATAGAGTACCTACATACCTACGTTTTGGAACGAGCAACTAGCTTCAACTTTCTGACTAACTGACTGACTCCTTGACAATTCAAAAGTGCCCGTAAATTGCTTTGACTTTAGTTTTGATTGGCCCGATTGCAATATTTTTTCACTGGTAGTAAGTCATGGTATTGGTAAGTATTTTTTAATTATCTTCCACGCGAATGAAGTTGCGAGCAGAAGTTAGTTCAGGATAATAAAACGAATGATCCCTCAGGAGAACACTTTATTTTTGAATACCATATTGATGCATCAATAGCTGTAAGCAAGTCTCTAATCAGGGAAGCATGGGTCACTGACTCAGACCGGTTGGTGATGGAATGTTCAGCACCTCACTATATATCGCTATCTCTTTTACTCGTGACGTCAGTCAAAAGTTATGGTCAATAATTTTGAACCCACTTCACACAAGGATTGTCTTTTTTGTAAAAAGCTTTTTAAATCGGCGACTTCGTCTGAATACGCGATAACCCACATTACGCGGACGAGATCGCGGGTAAAAGTTATTTTCAATAAATTTCTGACAGAAATAGAAAAAAACATTAAATTTCGGTTGAGAAATGAGGTGACAGATTATAGAAAAAAAAACCATACGAGCCGAATTGTGAACCTCCTCCTTTTTTGAAGTCGGTTGAAAAGTACCCTATATCCTTTCTTGTGGTTCAAGCTTAGTAGGTATGCGTCAAGTTTCAACAAAATTGGTTCAGTATTTTAGCCGTTCGCCAGTTCGTTTGTCGGTGGTTGTCTTTTTTGTAAGAAAGTTCTTATAGGATCACTTTGTTGTCCGTTTGTCTGTCTGTCAAGACCCTTTATCTTGGAAACGCGTGGAGGTATCGAGTTGAAATTAAAACTATATACTCAAATCTACGGTCCCTTGATGCTGTAAAAAAATCAAACCTCTATGTTAACGTGAAAAAAAGATACAGCCGTTTATGTCGCAAAAAACGCATTTATAATATTAAGTAGGTTAAAGTATAGATAGTATGGATTAGTATAGAAGTATGGATATGTACCTACAAATATGTACGGAACCCTCGGTGGGCGAGTCTGACTCGCACTTGTCCGGTTTTTTTCTCTTTTTAGTGCCTACTTCTTATCATCCAAATTAAAAGAAACGGTAGCCTCTTAGAAGTAAAATATTTGCATAAAATTGATATTGGACCAATTTTGCAGTACCTATACACTATCGATTAAAAAAAGACTCCTCCTTTTTATGAAGTCGGATAAAAATATGTAGTGAAGGTAAACACACGATTATAAACCTGTCTCTCTCCTCCATGACGTTAAGACATGGACACCGGTTTGACAATCTATTTTATGGAAGGGTAACACCTCCCCACGTCTCCCTAGTTTACACATAATTATTATACGTTTCTTGATAGCGCTGCTGTTTAATACAAATCTTAAGAGGAAATACCACGGGCTAGAGAATTGAAAATTAGGTATTTGTAAAATCTATTGCTGTCGCGTGATGCCCGAACACGAACCGCAGAGCGCGATAGCTCAGAGACAACTGCAGCTTTGACCGTAAATACCTATTAAAAGTACACAAAATCAATGATTCGTAGTCCCCTGATTTCTTCTCCAAAGCTTAACCGATTTAACTGCTTTTTTCAATAAAAAATTAAGAAAGGCTTTTGCCGTGTTCCTATGTTTTCTATTTTTTATATAATCAAGTCAAATTTGTTTTCTGAATGTTGGAACACAGCGGAAAATCATGCCAATCTTTTAGGTTTTTGAATATTCATATCTCTTTTAATAATACATTTATGAGAAAAAGGAAAAAATTGATCTACTGGCATTATCCAGGGAGGAAACAGGGGACTAAGTTTGTATGGAAAAACGGCCCTTGTGTTTCCTCTTAATATATTATGACGTTAAATTCAGTAAATTTTTATTTAGTTCCACTTTTTGTCGCTTGATAATTATATAACTTGATAAATTCTAGTCAACCCTTTTTATTTTGTTTTATGGTGTTGTCTACCTTTTATTGATTGATATAAAAACGAACAGGTTTTTTAATTACCCTTAATCCGTCATACAATATCTGTATGAACTAAATGGTCGGAACTATTTATTTAAATGGTTCCGTTTTGAGATACGGAACTAATAACCCGCTTCACACCAAACCTTTCGAAGAACAACAAAATTGATAAAGTTTCTATGCTATTACGAAACGCACCAATTTGGCGAACATCCTTTGATTTTAGAATTACACAAAGCATATCCTCGTTCAGTTATTTATTAGGCAACAGTCATTAGGCATGCTCATTAAACACAATTATTTATACACGGTACTGCATCGTGTGATGTCGAGAAAAACTTTCCAAATCCTTGAGCAAATTGGTGATACAAGCGAATACGGAATGAAGATCTAAAAACTGTCATGGCGATGGCGGCCGCGACCATGCAGTCATTTTAGAAAAGTTTTTAGCTATCAATTTAAAACAATGGTTTTTATTTATTTATTATTTTTTAAGACACGTCAACAATACGAACACATACAATAAGAGACATGGACGAGGGTCTACGTCAATTACAGACGTGCACAGCATTCATAACAAAACAGAAGAAAAAACACAGTGTTCACGTTACAAAAACTTATAAAAGAAAACAAAAATAATTATGAAAAGAACAAAAAGTCTAGCTTAAATCACGGTAGTAGTGAGAATATCCTCGTCAACTTATACATTGACTTATAATATTATTGTTGTCTTCAGTCTTCTCCTCATGAGTATTAGAACCGATATGATTGGAGCATTGATAAATTAATGAAAGAATAATACAATAGGAATTGGCAAGAGCGTCGTCAGGACTCGCCAGCTGCTGGCCTAGGGGAGGGCAAGTTGATACAAACATGGTGGACACTTTCTTTAAGTTAAGTAGGTTTTTTGGGGTTTCCCCTCCCCCTCCACGAATCCAATTCAACTTTAACTCAACCTTTTAATCTGATGATTTCATCTACCTAATTCATTTCTGATAGTTACAGTCGTTTATGGCATGAACATTAAATCTATGCACTTTGCCAGTTGCCTATTCAATTATTCAACCCTCAGATCCTCACACAAAGACATCCTGCGTCACAGCACATATGCCATTACAGACACAACTCACGCGCACAAAGTTCAATCTTGACATACTCACGGTGTACAAACATCAGTTGGCCATACAAATATTTGTCCTGTTGAGGAAACAACGCTCAAACGTGATGGTGGCCTTGGATAGAAACACCTTGGTCAGTTTTCCTGAAGGGTGTCTGATGGAAATTCAGTTGGAAATGGTAATTAAGTCGAATTCAAAGACGAGAGCGCGGTCCTTTTATAAAAAAAGTGAATATTTATGTCACTATTGTGTTAAACTGTAAATTAATGGCCGCCGAGAACGGGTGATGAACAAAACTGGTACAGCACTGAAACTTTTCTTAAACTCAGTTGCAATTTCTGTACCTACTACCTTGTCACTTTATAAAATAACTTCCTTATTCGTTTGCCCTGTAAGTTAGGTTAAGTCTTGACTTGATTAATATTCTTATTTCATTCGCAATTAGCATTTCATTACATTTAGATGTGTTTGGACTTTGGAGCCGCGAAATTAGCAGTAACTGTAGCCCGCCAGGCAGAACACCCGTCTTATGCCAGCTACACACGTAACGATCTATCGTTGCGATTAAAATGTGCACACCGATCTGCGCAGTTTTATCGATCGTGTGTAGCTGGCATTATCGGAGGATTTACTCTTCGATGAAGGATGAGAAACTTTTCACTCTCTTCCACATACCTCTAAACTGGATTAGACTGGTTTGAAGCCTCATTTTAAGCAAGCAATGCGCCTTCACAATATTATGGTGTAATCCCAAACAGCCTATAGGTCATGGTAACCCAAATGACCCTTGTGCCCTTGACAAGGCGGTTATAACAATCGACTCATCAAACCTGTTACACTTAGGTACTTCGTGCATCAGACGTTATTTTGGGCAAAGGTCCAAAACAGTGTTTAATAGCCCATTTGACACAGTGGTGCCGACAATTAAGGACACATAATATTATGTTACAAGTGTCAAAGTTACTGCAACCGCATTTGCTGTAGGTAATCGAGAAACGTGAGTGATTTTAAGTATTCTTTTAGCTTTTTATCAATGCAACGTTATCTATTCACATTCACAACACTTGGTTGTCTGGTAGAGAACATCTAAGGCGATTCTCACACGACGCCGCCTACCGGTGCGGAGGGCGGAGGCGACGAAGCGGATTTTATAGCGGTGCGCCGCGCGGAGAAGCGGAAAGGGCGCGTGTCCGCGCGGATGTTGGGTTTCCGAAATAAACGTTTTGACAACAAAGTCCATTTTAAAAGAGTGTAACACAAGCTTAGTGATCCGCCCAATAATGCGGTCGTCTCGTGTGCCAAGCGCCGCCCCTCCGCGCGGTATGTCCACCGCGCGGTTGGCCGTTGCGTTATTAAAGACAAATGAAGTGATTTTGCATGTACCTATATATTAAGAGGACAAAATAAAAGGCCTACAAGTAAGCCTCTCCTAATAACAAGCTGCCTTTCCACCAGAAATATGCTAGGCAGCTAAGCGGTAAAGCTACACTACGAGACTCTGTATCCTTTTCCACCAGAAGTAGTGAGCGGAGAGTATAAGATGTTTTATAACAATGCGCTTTGCAAGTTTGCATAAGGGGAGCAGAGAGGGGCAGTTGCTCCCACACCCCCCTAGAGATTCCAAAAGCTTCATTGGCGGTTAAGCAGCAGACAACCTCTTTCGTTGCCCTACGAGATGCAAATCCGAATCATCTATGTTTCACAAAAATACTTATGACTTTGACTTTAACAAAAAAACATCAAAAAATCACTCCGCATGGCTGTCGAATCTGGAAATGTGCCCAACAAAACTGGCGGAATTGCCACAGTAAATATTATTAGGTTGAATCTCGGCAAATAAGGTATAATGTTAATGTGTTTTGTTAAGTTACAGTAAGTCCAGTCACATAATAGCTGGAATCCCGATTGGAAAGTTGTCTTGAACCGGTCAACCCGTTGCACAATAGATAGAAATGTGTTGTGGACTTACAGCAATTCGTGGTATTCAATTCTTTGTTTTTCTTTCGATGTATTATTAGATATTTTACTAACACGACATCAATAAACTGCATAATGTTCATTTCGTAGTTTTCATTGTGATGTGTGCCATATTAATGTATTTCCAAATGATTAGAAAGCCGGAAATGTATAACTGCTATTTATATCATCACACGCTTATTGCTATTTCTTTGCATTTTAATAAGATAGAATGATATATCTTTATCCATACTAATATTATAAATGCGCAAGAGAGGTTGTTTTTTAGGGGTGATGCCCGATCGCCCCAAGTTCCAAGTTCCCCAAAATGATTTTTCATACATTCATTTCCAACGTCCCCAAAATGTAAAATTAATTAATTTGTAAAGTTCACACTTGACCATTTCTCGTACTGACGTCTCCAACAGTGTTAGAATAACATCAGCTAGTTACATTTAAGCTTATTTTAGAAGATCTCTATTAATAATTTGTACTATGTGTTTAGATTGTTTCGAAATATAATTATCCAGCGGGTGAGGAAAAATGTAGTGTAAAGGAAGAATTTAGCTTGTGTTGAAGGCATCTAGCAAGCAATCCTTTAGCTCGAGAAAATTGTAAGTAAACACATCATGTAGACTATAAATCACTATATTTTATATTTCCCTCTCATTCGCACTTTTTAACACCACAATTGATGAGCGCTTACTTATTATTGATGTACAGAACAACGTCGTTTGTGTCTATCACTTCGCAGTATTGCATAATGTTATTTGTTATTAAAGAATTAAGCGTAAATTGCAACGCAAATACATATTACATTTTTATCCTATTGATTCTCTAAAGTAATAACAAATAACATTAAACAATACGTACGTAAGCATAGATTCGGCGACTGTACCATTCTAGATTTCGGTCAAGCCAGAGTCGTACAATTTTTGTAAGCTATGATAACTGTAACTACACTATTGTATTAGGTAAGCCTGTGAGGATAGTGTATGTGTTTTAAAATAAATTAATTAATTTTGGGGAACTTGGAACTTGGGGCGATCGGGCATCACCCCTTTTAATGTTTCCGTACCCAAAGGGTTAAACAGGACCCTATTACTAAGACTCCACTGTCCGTCTAGCTGTTTCTCATGAACCGTGACAGCTAGACAGTTGAAATTTTTACAGATGATGTATTTCTGTTGCCGCTATAACAACAAATACTAAAAACAGAATACAATAAATATCTAAGGGGGCTCCGATACAACAATAGTTATTTGTTATACAAGAGTGCAAAGTTGCTTTTTAACCGCGTGTTCAATTTTGATGACCGAGCAAGCGAAGGATTCTAAAATTGAATAACGAGCGCAGCGAGTGATTCAAAATTAGAATCCTGAGCGTTAGCGAGGGAATCAAAAGAGCACGAGGTGAAAAATCTTTGCACTCGAGTGCTACACGTAACTTTTCATTCCACCTCAGCGAGGAAATGACTAAATGCAAAAAAAAAACGTTTACAAAGTCTGAGTTTTTAATAAATTAAAAAAAAGTTGTATGATATATTCGGCACCATAGAGGTAGCAGTAAATAGGTTTAATGTTTTTTTTTAATTCACAAACTTAGTGCACACGATGTTCTAAATTCAATTTACTTTATCCTCTAGAGAATAAAAACGGCTTTTCCACTCAGATATTGAAGATAAATTTACTTTATCCTCTAGAGAATAAAAACGGCTTTTCAAATCAAATCAAATCAAATCAAATCATTTTTTTTCTCAGATATTGAAGATTAAAAATACTCTTTCCGAGATGGTGGGATGAAAACGTAATTTTATACCGTTTTATTGCTTGATTTTATAAAACGGTTTTAATATAGTGTCTAATGTTGATAATGGTAAGGAACCCTTCGTGCGCGAGTCCAACTTGCAGTTGGCCAGTTTTTTGTAATTGTTTTATGGCTACTAAGCTTGAACCCCAATAAAGAATTATAGGCTACTTTTTAGAGCCTATGCACACCACGTTTTTTGAACGCGCCGGTGACGCGCGTTTGTAGGGATACAGACGCGATACACACGCGAGTCAGACGCAGCCTGTAGACCTTTGCACACCTGTTTAAATTCAAATACGCGTTTATATCGATACAGACGCGCGTGTGTAGCGATACAGACGCGATGCAAACGCGCGCGTGTATCGATACAAACGCGCTGGCATTGCCGGCGTATTGCGTTTTTAAGTAGAACCTCGTCAACAGTAGCAAGATGGTGTCGGTCGAGACAGCATTGATTGCATGCGCTTTGTAAATTGTTATCGAATGTCGTATTCATTATTTCAAGAACTTCTTGCGATTCTTAAACCGGAATTAACTCGCCAAAATACAGTGCTAAGAGCGTTTGAATCGATACAAACGCGATGCTAACGCGCGTGTGTATCGACACAAACGACAAGAAACTGCTCTGTAGGATAAAAAACGTGGTGTGAGCAGGCCCTTAATCCGCGACTTCATCTGTATCCGCGATAACTATTCACGCGGACAAAGTCGCGAGCAAAAGTTACTACCTACTTAATACATATTTTTTTTATAAGTGCCACGGTTTTATAAATATTTTAAAGCCATGCGTTGGTTACGTGTTACGGTAAAAGTATGTACATTCCCTTAACACGATTAAATATCAAGGTTTAAAACTCAAATTCCTTGTTCAGAATGAACTTTAAGAACTTGTTGCCGTAAAGAGACCGTCTGTTTTTGGAGGTAAACAAGTGAAAGACAGTTTTGTGCGTAATTATCGACCCTTTTTTTGTACTAGCAGGTAAATTGCCGCCATATTGGAATCCATAAGCATTATTTTTTTGGTTAACGCGTTAGGTATTTGTCATGTCTTGTTTATTCTAAGAGTCTTACTGGCCCTTACAAATAATATATTATAAGATCATGGATTAAAATACGTGTTAATAGGTAGCTTCAATTTAGTTGGTGTAGGTACAGACAGCCGGCACTAGCCGGGGGTTGCGGAAGTATCTCCAGTTCCCGCAACCCCCGACGTAGGTGTGAGATGGAACACCGGGGTGGTTTTTAGTCAGTAAGAGCCTGACAGACCCCTCCACCCGCCCCATGGCGGAGGACATCCATGAGGATTTTCCAAGCCGTACCAAAAAAAAAAAAAAAAAGGTACAGAGCTTACCCCGTACGCATCAAATTTTTTTCAGATAGGGGGCAAGCAGTTGATTACGCTATCTGTACGTGTAACTGTTTGACAAATACCTCTCTTTTTATGAAGACAAGCTTAGATTATGAAACAAAAGGCAGATAGACCGCGCGGAACACTGAGAGTGAAGCCAAAAAAGCAAATACAAATTCAAAATCTAATATCTACACCGCGCTTCGTGCTGTACTGACACGAGTCAGTCCAGCACGAAACGCCGCATCGTTATAAGAAACAAATAAAAATACAAATTCAAAAGTAAATACAATCACGAGATTGTAGGTATTCACTTTTGAATTTGTATTTGCTTTGGTGGCTTCACTCACAGTGTTCCGCGCGGTCTATCTGCCTTTTGTTTCATAATCCGAGAAGACAAGGTACCTATAAACATCTTCACCAATTCACACTAGACTTGCTAACTCTTCTTTGATGATTATATAACATTGTCTTCCTGGTATTCGCGCAAGCTCGACGCTTATTTGGCATTTAACATCTTCTGGTTCCAACTACAAAGGAAACTCCGCTACGATTTTATGTACATCTTTGACGACCTAAACTGGTTTATTTTTATGACGCTATTCCATTGTCAACATGAAAGATACAATGTTTCGCATCAATCATGAGATTACCTACCCATGTATTGTAGAAAACGTTTTAAATCTACTAGGTATTTGAAATAATATGTCATGTTACAACTTACAAGCATAAAATACAATAGGAAGCATCTACACTATCTACTCAGTAAAATCATGTGACTGTTGTCAGTCGGACAATGAGAGTTGGGAAAGAGGGAGTGCAATGTTTGCGCATGCAAACACATTTACACTACCTCTTTCTACACTTGTGCATTATAAAACCTCCTGCGGCTCGAGAGGATAATTTATTAAATTATATTTATTTTTAAAATTATGTTGTAAACTTGAGAATATAAGGAATCAATTAGGATATTAACAAGTGGAAAGAGATGTAGAGATTGACAATCTTCTCTTCTATATAATAAAAATTAATCGCTGTTCGTTAGTCTCGCTAAAACTCGAGAACGGCTGGACCGATATGGCTAAGTTTGACTTGAAATATTCGTAGAAGTCCAGGGAAGGTTTATACGTTAAGAAAATTGAAAAATCAAATGGCAAGACAACGTCTGTCGGGTTAGCTAGTCTAAAATATAAATCAATTAGGAAAAACATAACGTGTTGGGGCGTATGACCAAGAGTGGGAAATGTTGCTGAGAGATGTTGAAAGCAAACAACCAGATACATTGTAGTGGCGTAACTTGAAAGAGGCCCACACCCAACAGCTACCAATAATAAAATTAATATCAGAAATAGCTACGAAATAACATCATAATATGCCCTGCACGTACCATCAAAATTCGACCCCCAAGGCCCTTCCACATCAGCACATATCAATTTAAATTCGAACGTTTAAACATGACGTAATATTTTGACCACAGATAACATACTCGCCACAGATGAAAAAGGTCCCAGCAAGTGAAAGGAGTCCGTATGCTTGCGTACTGCCAGTTATTATGTGATTACATAACGTGATGCCGGTATCAAACCAGTTTGTAACTGGGACGTGTGGAAATGGTTCATTTTAAAGGAAACAAAAAATAAACAAGGAACTTGAAAGAATTTCTCAATCGTACCTACGCCTTTATTTGAGAGCGCACGTGCGTAGTTTAACATGTTTTTAGAATCTGAAGACAGTGAAAGAAAACTTTGTCAAAGTTGTATAACTTTAGCTAGCGGGTAAAACCAAGTTTCAGTAATAGTCGGAGCCAGTGATTGAGAAAGCTCGAGAGTTTATTGATTTCTTTAGCAACACAAACGTTTTTGTTGACTTTCCAAGGCATTCGACTTAGTCTAGTAGCCCTAAATAGAACAATGCCATGTTTTTGCATGCAAAACATGTTATTTATATTACCTACTAATAGATTTTATTTTCACATATTTCTAAGAGAGTGGTCAATATCAACAAGCTGTCGACAATTGTTCTCTCTTAATATAACAGGAATGCCTCAAGGACGTACTATTTATCCACTTCTATTTCAAATTATTTTCATGACCAAACTAAACAAAGAATGATGAACTTGTTTGTTTTAAATTCTATGGCATCAAATATAAATGCAGTCAGTATACTGCGTACCTAATAGTACACGTCAGTGCAGTACAGTTACCTAAGTTGGAGAAATACCTCTCTCTTGCAACATATTCAACATCTGAAAGGTGAAGTTCCAAAGAAATTGCTACGTGTGATGATTATCTCATGGAGACCGATAACTTGTTAATCGTGCTACTTAATACAATTAACAGTAAAGTATCATCTGTCTCAATTGTATTGTAAGTTAGGTTCCGTATGTTAATATCACATAATGCAGCTGTTTACTGTTCCTCTTTTAATAAAATAAATTAAGTAAAATAAGAAAAAACTTATAATTATTTTAAATTTTATTACTCATAATTGCGTTCAACCTAGAAGTAGAACTAACAAAGCTGAGTGTAGGTAAATATTAACAAACAACTATAAAGAGACGCATTTAGCTATTTTGCATTCATCCCATAGTGCACATGATGGGCAATAATGGCTACTGTACGTATTTATGTACACACAGTGAAACTGTTAAGTAGGTATGCACAAAAGTTATAAAGACAACGACATGTGTCATTGAAATTGCAATGGTCTGATTGCCGAGCACAAAATAAATACGTGGTTTACCGATGTGAATGTTTGTGTAAGTAAGATTTAGAGAGATAACTAGATGTTGAAGATCTACGTGTGGGGATCGGCTGAGACAGGTCCGCCAGGGCAATCCTAACTACTTCAACTCCTGAAAGTTAGAATCAACAGTGGTGACCACCAGAAAAGCGCCAAAGCAATGAAGGTCGGCAAGTCCTAGAGAAACGATTAAACTGCATTAAATCCCGTAACAAAATGAATTAGAAAATAACAGCGGAGGAGTACGACGATACATCGTTTCCACTTCCCAGGACAAAGCTAGGCCTGCAACTGAAAAAGCTCAGTACTACGGATTCTGGTTACCATACGAAAGTGGCAAATATGTTTTTTCCTACTCCTCCACTGTCTTTGCCTAGTCTTTTAATTATTTTAAAGCGTTTAGGTCTTTAGCTAGTACTACGGATTAAAATGGAAGCCACCACGAATCGGTTGTTGCATCAAAGACAGTTTTATTTTCAGATGAGACCTTGACAACGACCAGTGTAACACTGGTCGTTGTGGCCACCCTGCAGCCTGTACACTAATATCTTTTACCGACTGTACCACGACGATTACCTCATTTCACATGTAACACGCAAACAAGGCTGGACCATTTAGGTGTGTTTAGAAATATTAAGTGGTCAAATCTTGGTCATCATGTAGTACCTATATATTTCATCATTGTTGCTCGTAAACTCAGAATTTGAACGACACGAGGTTTTAAATTACATTGCACTGATCGCTGCAAGAATTGATTTATGAATATGAATAATAAGTAGTAGGTACCTACCCATGCTTATATATTTAAACGTTTTGAAACATTCTTTGTATCTAGCAGCAGTTTAGATTTATTTAATACAAGTGAGAACCTTGAAAAATATCGAGGGTCTAAAGTCTGCTGAAGATTTTTCTGACAGTTATTGCACTGACGGAAAACAGTTTTACAATCATCTTTTCGAATCTTCCATGTGCTAATTCCTTTTTCAAAACTGATCGTCTGACCTGCTTGATCAAAAAAAAAAGTAGAAGAATTATTTCATAACCACCTTTATGGGGGATTTTTACTGAATAGCAAGCACTACTTATGAAACATAAAAGATAAAACAAAACTTCACGGCTAGCTCGGTATACTCATGCTAGTTTTATAAGTTATACTAGCTTTTGCCCGCGACTTCGTCCGCGTGAATGTCAGTTATCGCGGATACAGCTCAAGTCGCGGATTAAAAAGTAGCCTATGTCCTTCCCCAGGGTTTAAGCTATCTTCATACCAAATTTCATCAAACTTGGTTGAGTATTTTAGCCGTGAAAGCGTACCAAACAAACTAAACAAATATTAGTCTGGATTTCACAAACCAAATGTAGAATTTTAGACCAACAATTCAGTTGATCATAAGTAAGTGGTATTAGCACGTGAATATCGCTCAAGTTGAATGATGGTTGCAAAACGTGTCATTTTCAAACCAAACCGGTACGTTAATTATCGTAGTTTTGCCAATTATTGTTCATAACAATTATCATAACTACCTTCTCGGTACTTTAATTAAATTTATTTTATGTCTTGACAAAGGAGCTATTAAATATAAGTAGTAATGGAAATAGAAGACTGGTTTAAAAAAAATATTTATTTAACTACGTGAGGCCCAAAGGTTGATGAGGACAAACAGTTACCACAACGTATTGTGGACGAACAAATCCACTAGCGTTCATTCCATGATGATTGAAGTCTCTGAGCGTACACTCAGGCCGCACACTCAGACTCTGTGAATATTCAGAGTCTCCCTTGGTGAGTGTATTTAGCGGATTTGACAGCTCTTCTCTAGCTCACTTCACGTTATATCACCGAGACAGATTCTAACAGAACATTACTGCAATTGTTTTCAAAAAATTAGAACTACATGAAGTTCGTTGTCCGTATGGTGTCCGACGTAAAGAATGGCACTATCCCATATCTTCCCGTGGGTGTCGTAAGAGCCGACTAAGGGACTCACCTGAGAATGGGCAGCATTGTTCTCTGTGCCTTTGTAACAACCATACTGCGATCGCCAACCCGCCTGCCAAGCGTGGCGATTATGGCAAAACCCCCTCTTTGGGGGAGGCCTATGTCCAGCAGTGGACGTGTTTCGGCTGAAGTGAGTGAGTGAGTGAAGTTCGTACGTAAATTGACAAGCTCTTCATTGTTTGTTTATCGATAGCGCCGAAGTCATATTTGCCAAACTAGGTAGGCTTTCTGCATGTTAGATTCCGGCAGAAATCAACGTTAATAGATGGCAAGCTAATGACCTCACGCCTCTTGACTTCTTGACAAGTTATGGTGGCACTACTTACTGGCCACCATAACTTGCAAAGTTAAACAGGGCCTCAAGTCTGCTATTACAATAGTGTCAGAATAGTCTATCATTTCATAATAGGGTATTACACCCATTTTTGAAAAGTGTCTCAATGAAATTCCGTAGTGCTAATATGCCACCAAAAAAAACACAAAATTTTTATTCAATCGATAAGTGCCATAAAAATGCATCTAAATTTTAATTTTTCAAATTTCGCGCGTATTTTGTCGAAAACGCCGCTTACTGGACGCCATATTGCTCAGCGTAAATGACGTCAGTTCGTTTTATATCAAATGAGCTCATATTAAATATGATAATTGTATATCTTTTAAAAATAATTAAAAGCATATTTTGTAATAGGTGTAATAATAAAAAAAATTACGTTGGTTACGAAAATAATAAAAGTACAAAGCCTATATTACGCCAATCGGTTGACTGACAGTTGACAATTTTTTGTTTACACAGCCGTATGGCGCAATAACATGGCCGCTACTATTTTACGGAGTTTTATAACAGATTAAAAATACTGAAAACTTTGAATTGAATTTAAAAATTTGTTTTGTTATTTTATGAACTAAAACTTACATTTTCTTACTGCTTTATGCCTAAACTGTCTCAATAACATATTTATAGATTTTTTTTCGTATAGAGTAAAATACCCTATTGTTGATTTTGACAAGTTTGATAATCTACTAACATAATGGCGTCATTATGACTTTCCATTGGTCAACCACTGACACGCCATTAAAAGAAATGATATAATGGTAATCTCGTACAAAATGATAAATTAATGACTGACTTAGGCGGTAATCTGCTAAAATTTGACAGTTCCTTTGATCAGTGACCTACCATTAGAACGTCATTGTGCAGTCATTGGTTATAATCGACCGACCAATGATCGACCATTATGAATTTAGCAGATTACGAACTTTTAGCAAAATGACAATAGGATCGTGTTGGAATGACGAAGTTATAAAAATAGCAGACTTGGCCCCCAGCTCACTCCCTTCCCTGACCTGAGGAGGTCACAAAGGCGGGCCGGCCAGTCAGGGCTTGCGGAAAGATCGTACATTGGGTATAGGTGTGAGATGAAACACCAGGGTGGTGGCACTACTTCTCATTATGTTTTTGTTACTTCCCCGCCGTTCTTTTCTGATTAATTTCGTTGCGGGATCCAAGACAGTTGTAATGTTACTCCGGGACTCGTCGAGCCTTATTGCTTTGACGCTTTTCTACTGTTGATTCTGGCTTCCAGAAGTCGCAGTGGTTTTGGAAATAGTGTGACAGGCTAAGGCGGGCTTGTCGAAACTATACTTCTCAAACAAAAAGTATAATTGTATCCAATTCTCTATTTTTACCGCCAAGCAAGATATACTGGGTGCACTGTAATAATAAGCCTGCTTCGCTTACAGACAGTAATAATATCGTTATTTGTCCATGTATACATTGTCATGGGCCTTTCCGTTGTCAACAACAATGCAGGATTACGACATAATTATGGCTGGAGATCGCAACTGTTGACGTTATAATAAGAGAACAATTTACTGGCATTGATGATGGCTTTTTCTACCTGACCTTTGACTGGGTAGGTACTTATTATGTGTTAGTAAATGGATGGTGACTATTATCACTATTATCTGTAACATCAAGGGTTAGCCACATCTGCACTATCAGGTAGAATGCAGTTATCATCTATAGGTACTAAAACTAGCTTAAGCCCGCGACTTCGTCCGCGTGAATGTCGGTTATCGCGAATGCAGAAGAATTTGCGGATTAAAAAGTAGCCTATGTCCTTCCCCAAGGTTTAAACTATTTTCATACCAAATTTCATTAAAATCGGTTCAGCCGTCTCATCGTGAAAGCGTAACAGGCAGAATTACTTTCGCATTTATAATATTAGTATGAAAGTATGGATAGTATGGATTACAAAGAGATAAAGTATGTAAGTATGGAGGTAACCTCCGAAACTACTCATCCAATTTTTAAATATTATTTTTTAAATAGGAAGCTACTATCATAGCTGACGCTGGAGTATTCAGTATTCCCATCTGTCCCCGAGTGTCTGTCCCCGAATATGTATGGAGACAAATGAGTAAGTAGGTTTAGGCTATATTTTTACATAGTTTTGGGATCCGTAAGCAAAATCACGCGGACGAAGTCGCAGGCAGGCACAAGCTAGTAATAATAAAAGGAATTAAAAGTTTAAGTTTCGTGCTGTCTCAATCACTTTATTTCAAAGTGAGTAAGACAGTACGAGCAACGTTTAAGTATTTGGCCATAAGTAAGTTAGATCTATAATAGAGCTGAATAGATTGTTTGTTCGAACGCACTAATTTTCGGAATGAAGTACTGTTCCGATTTAATAAGCTAAGCTATATATGTATTTTATTGTAAAAAAGAAATAGGAACCTTGAAGAAATTCTCGCGGGCATAGTCGCAGGCAAAAGCTAGCTACTTTTAAGCCACATTCTTCCGTACCTATGGTGTCGGACGTAAAGAATAGCACCATCCCATATCTTCCGTGGGTGTCGTAAGAAGCGACTAAGGGACTCACCAGAGAATGGGCAGCAGCGTTCTCTGTGCCTTTGTAACAACCATACTGCGATCGCCAACGCGCCTGCCAAGCGTGGCGATTATGGCAAAACCCCCCCTTTGGGGAAGGCCTATGTCCAGCAGTGGACGTCTTTCGGCTGAAGTGAAGCCACATTTTCTTATGGGGTTTGTGCTAGTTCCAACTAGTTAAAAGCTAATTCTAATTTCTAAATCCAAGAAAAATCGAAACCTTTAACTTTTCCCGAATTGGAAGTGTACAATCATTTACAAATTGGCACTTAGAACCTAATAAATTGCTTGGCAATTAGGTAAATGATTTAAGTGATTAAGCGAATGAATCATTGACTTTCTTTTAAATCTTTATAACCATGGTTCAATTCGTATAAAAGCTTTGCTCTTTCGGGCAGGGTCTGCCAAAGGGCACTTGAAGTGCTTCAAAATGCGTTGCATTATTAAAAATTGCCTAGTTTGCCTTGTGATCGCCAATCTTTACTGCTGAGTATGAGGTACCTTCTTTTACACGCAGAGACCATGTTTGGCATCCATAAGGCGTCTCTGCGTGTAAAAGAAGAACACAAACTCGGAGTTATGCAAAGGAAAATAAAGAGAGAAGCATGTTGGGCATTAAACTGTCCGACAGAATCTCTAATGAAGAAATTAGGAGGAAAGCAAAAATAACTCATATAGTACAGAGAATAAGAAGTCTGAAACGGAAATGGGCAGGGCACATCTGTAGAATGGAAAACAATAGATGGACAAAGAAAATCATAGAATGGGTATAAAGAGATGAAAAAAGAAAACAAGGAAGGCCGCGGAAACGCTGGAAAGATATTTTTAAAGAAAGATGTGGACCAAACTGGAGGAGACAAGCTAGAGATAGGGAAACATGGAGAAGGTTGGGGGAGGCCTACGCCAAAGAGGCGACTTCCATAAATAACTAATTTCACGTTACATGCATGCCAAACATTATTAATATTTTATTTTATATTTTAATAATAATAATTTAATACTTACTTAAATATATTGAACATTACAATCACAAATATGAATTTAACTCAAATAATAAACAGTTATATGAATACGAATATGAATTGTATAACAATTAATACTTGGTAGGAAAATAATATGCTTAAAATTGTTCTATGTATTTATGGTGGAATAAAGGCTTTTTTATTTATTTATTATTTATTTATATGAGGTACCTACTGTGAAACTTGGTTCGACGCACCCAGATCGACCACAGTTACTAGACATAATTTCTTTTTCTTGGTGTGCCACACAGTGGTGCAGACTACGCTTCAAAATTCAGTCATCTGCAAGATACTAAGTAACTTTAACAAGAAATTATCTCATCTTGATAATATCATCATCATTATGTCAACCTTTAGACGCCCACTGCTGGGCATAGGTTTCCAGGGAGGTTCAGGCGTAATCGCATGCTTGGTCAAGCATGTTGGCGGTCACAGTAGGTGTTATTGTACTCAGGAGCAATAGAAATTGGGTGGTACTAAATCGCGGTCGGCACCACACGGCGAATGAAACATTTAGACAACTACAGAAAAAAAGTCAGTATTGCAAAGCTTTATAATTATACTAGCTTCTGCCCGCGGCTTCGCCCGCGTAAAAAGAACGATTATCCCAAGGGAACACATTATCGGGATAAAAAGTATCCTATGTGTTAATCCAGGAAATGGTCTACCTGTGTGCTAATTTTCATGCAAATCTGTTCAACGGTTTACGCGTGATTGAGTAACAAACATCCAAACATCTTCACAAACTTTCACATTTATAATATTAATAGGATTACCAGCTGACCCTACAGACGTTGTCCTGTCCCTATCTACCTACCTACCCTACCAATCTATCTACCTACCTACCCTACCCTCCCTATACCTACCTACCTACCTAGGTCTAGGTAGGTAATGCAAATATATCCAAGGAAGATAAAAAGTTTCATACAAACTTTTATCCCCTATTTCACCCCCTTGGCGGTTGAATTTTGAAAAATCCTTCCTTATTGGATGCCTTCGTCATAATTGAGGAATACGTGTACGAAATTTCAATTTTCTGTCCTGTGTGAATGTAAATCTTCAATGGGCTGTGCGTTGATACATCAGTCAATCACTTTTGCCTTTTATTATATAGATTATGTACCTTCATAATGTAGTTAACTAAGTGCCTAATCAACAAATCTACTATGTACAAAACTGATTGCTGCATTCCCAGCCAACCGTTGCAAAGTGGCAATAGACAACGAGTTCATAAAATTATGTGCAAGCCACCGCAGGCGCACACAACCTGTTTTAGCTAATAATTGCAAGTACTTGCAAGTGTTCGCAACTTGCGCACTCACTGCAAGACTTATTGCTGACTCATTCTACGTAAAGGTAAGGTGTCCGTATGGTGTCGGACGTAAAGAATAGCACCATCCCATATCTTCCCGTGGGTGTCGTAAGAGGCGACTAAGGGACTTACCAGAGAATGGGCAGCAGGGTTCTCTGTGCATTTGTAACAACCATACTGCGATCGCTAACCCACCTTCTAAGCGTGGCGATTATGGCAAAACCCTCCCTTGGGGGAGGCCTATGTCCAGCAGTAGCCGTCTTTCGGCTGAAATGATGCTGATTCTACCGAAAAACGGCAATAAAGTGCATGAAAGCAGCTGTATCCTGGAATACCAATATGTTTTTAATATTTGAACTTTTTTACTGTACGTAGACTACGCGCTGAGACGTGGAGTTGCGGAGACCAGCCCGTTATAAGGCGCCGGTTCTCTTGTTCTCATTTTCTCAAACTAAACTAAAATTAGACAATTGGCATCTCTTACTGCCAGGCAGCTGAAGAAAAGGACGGCGACAGATAACAACTAAGTTAGAGATGTCAGATTAGTCTTTTCTTGAGGTTCGCCGTGTTTTTAATCAATACGTTCTGACATGACAACAATAATTGTATGAACATTTAAGATCAACTTAAATTGAAAGCTTTTATTAATATCTGTCTCTTTCTTGTTTTATTGGAGAGAAAAGATATAAATAACTTAAAATAAGTTTACCTCGTGTACAACAGAATTGACACCAATATTTGACTCTGAAGTTTTTAATATTTGAAACTATAGCAACCCGCCCAGGCTTCGCCCTGACGAAAACAAACTATGGTTTACGTTGATTATACTCTGTATCGTTGTCTACAAAAATTTACACCTCAAGGGGGGGCCAAGTCTGCTATTTTTGTAATTTCGTCATTCCAACACGATCCCATTGTCATTTTGCTAAAAGTTCGTAATCTGCTAAATTCATAATGGTCGGTCATTGGTTGGTCGAATTAAAAGCAATGACTGCATAATGACGTTCTAATGTTAGGTCACTGATCAACGGAACTGTCAAAATTTTAGCAGATTACCGCCTAAGTCAGTCATTCATTTGTCATTTAGTACGAGATTACCATTCTATATCATTTCTTTCAATGGCGTGTCAGTGGTTGACCAATGGAAAGTCATAACGACGCCATTATATTAGTAGATTACCAAACTTGTCAAAATCAACAATTATGAAATCAATGATAGACCATTCTGACACTATTGTAATAGCAGACTTGAGGCCCAGATGCAGTGTAGATAATGTGCTAACTATACGTATACCTCCCTCTTGAATTCTATTGATGAAAACCGCATTAAAATCCGGTTCGCAGTTTAAAAGATTTAAGCGTACAGAAGGACAGACGTAGATGGCGGAAAGTGACTTTGTTTAATTAACCGACTTAAAAAAAAGGAGGTTCTCAGTTCGACCCGTATGTTTGTATGTCCGCGATTATCTCCCGTTTGGTTGAACTGATTTTGATGCGGTTTTCAGAAAAGTGTTTGTTACATTCTGGAGAAGGTTTTAGTATATACAAATATACAAACAGAAATATATTCAGCGCTTTTTGAAAAAAACAACAAAAACCGAGGAGACGTTTTCGTTTCTTCCATCTTTCCATCTTTGGAGGACTTTCAATCTCTGTTTTAACTGTGTTGCCGTTCCTTAATGGATTTGGGTAATTAGGGAGGCACTAAAAAGTGTATAATAAAAACTTTTTTGAAAAAAGAGAACTGCCTTCAAAAACCTGTTTGTTGTTTTGTGTTGCCACCGACTTCCGAAACTAAAGTCAATGTGTGTTCTGTGCTAAAGTTATTTATCTAAAGTTATTTTTTTTTTAAGGCGGTTCTCTTTTATTGTATGTGATTATTATGATTTGAACTCGATTCCATTAAGGATTTCATTTACTTTCTGGAAGAAATTTTGCCTAAAAGTGCAGTTATCAGAATTTTTTCTTTTACTTAGACGGCACAGTTGGCGCAGTGGCTGTGAGATTGGCTGGTAACCTGGTCCGCTCCGGATGGCGGGTTCGATATACGCACGGAACAAATATTTATACGTAAGTAGTTATTTCGGGTCATTTCCGGGTTGTTTATGTGAGTATATAATTTTGTAAACGATACAGAAAAATTAGGTACAGGACGATTCAAACTTAATGGCGGCTCTGAACACGAGGCGAGTGGCTGCGCAGTAACAATTTCACTTGACAGCGGGGGTGAGGGGCGGGGTAATGCGCAGCCAACCGCTCACTTCACAGCCGCTAATTAAGTTTGAATCGAACTGCTGTACCTAGTGTACTTTAAAATAACACCTCAGAGACCGTCAAACATGTCGCAGGATACAGGGTGGGTGGGGACGACGATACGACAAAAAAATTAAAATACTGGTAATACAACTAGTATTAACATAAGTCATCAATATTTTGAAACTATCAAATAGATCCTAAAAACGAAACTCAAAAAAAAAGTTCTATATACTAAAGAGCATATAAATAAATGTAACCGAAAATAAAACACCATATATAAAATATTGGTTTTCTAACTTGTGAGAAGAGCGGCAACTTGTGGTGTCATAATTTAATATTATTAATGCTCAATAAAAACAATTACACCAAATACCTAACCTACCTAATTTAAGAATTTTGAATTAAACTTAAATTTTGACATTGTAATTTCAATTTTATAATTTAAATTATGATATTGTAATTTTGTTTTTTCGTCCTATTTCTATTTTTTTTTTGTTGTTGTTAGTATATTGAAACGAAATGAAAATGAAAAATGAATTTTGTACGCCGCTCTATGTTATAAGACCTTACACAATGTACTCATGTTTGACAAAATAAAATACTATCTATCTATCTATCTACCATGATCATTTTTTGTGCTATTGCCATTCCCACCCTGTAATCCTATACTAGCGACACGCCCCTGCTTCGCACGGGTGCAATGTAGCTCAAACTGCAAACTGCAAATAAACCTTTCTCTTGAATCACTCTATCTATTGCTGAAAACTGCATTAAAACCCGTTGCGGAGTTTTAAAGATATGCGTACAGACAGCGGGACCGACTTTGTTTTATACTTACTATGCTAAGATGATGCGATTTTACAAGTTTGCTATCATTCAATAAAATAAAATCGAAACTTCGTCAACATTGTTGGAGGATGTTCAGGAAATATTATGCTGTGGTTGGCTGTGGTGAATAGATTTTGGAACGAAGTTCCTTGACGCGGCTTACGGGTAGAGCGAATTAGTAGAAATCGTCACGTAACGAAATGCGTGTGTGTATGTGTGCGTGTATCGAGCCGTTGCGGCGCACTTACCTGCTCGTGATATATTATTATTTTTATATATATTATTTTTTACTACAGACACGTACAGACAGCGTCATCAACTGCTTACCCCCTATCCGAAGAAAGGACAATGCCAGAAACTCTATGGAACTTTGCCCCACTCAATAAAAGTCATGTGAAATATGTAGCATCTTACTGTTTATTTATTGCTGATCAGCAAGTTATCAATAACTAAACATTAGTCTTAGTGAGTGTAGAACCTGCGGTTTCCGTTTCAATCTAAAAACAATAATGACATTGATTATAGTTTTAAATCACTTGTGTTTGCCTTGTGTCTGGGTGTTGTTTATCTATATATGTATGTATTTACAAAAAAAAATGTATTTGTGTATGTATATCAGCTGTCTGACACCCATAGTACAGGGCCTCCCTAGTTATATTTTAGGTAAAATGAGTTTGTATTTTGTGGGTAACTAGGTATTTCGTAATCCGCAAGTTCTAAAGAAAAACAATTTAGTATAGAAAGGTTCTATATTCATTACAATTATTTTCATATATTTACTTTTTCTGTACATGTGTTACTTATTCTGTACATGAGTGGGGCAGGATCTGGCATTGTCATTTAATGCGTGGGGGGTAAGCAGTTGATGACGCTGTCTGTACGTAGGGGTCTGCCGACAGTAGCTTTTTATTTGCTTTTTTCGTTTTTCAAATGTTATTAATATTTATGAATACCTAGTGTTAATAAGTAAGTACTTAGGTACCTATAGTGTATATTTTGGATAGGTACCTAAAAATTAAAAAAAAAACTGAAAAAACTGCATACCTACTTAAATATTTTAGTACCTACCTAGGTACCTACTGTATGAACATCAGTCACTTACAAAAATATGGTAATTATTGTTGGTTAAGTTCTTTTTTTTTCTCGTTCTTATGTGTGAATTTGTCTTTGAATTAATCATTCAGATAACTTCTCGGTTTTTTTTGTTAAAAGAATAAAATATAAATTTTAATGATGGATGAATGCTGTAAACATTTTGGAATTACTTTATACCTACAATGCTACCGAAGAAAATGTTCATTCTGTAGGCCGCAAATGCACAATGTGCAACTGCAATCAGTGCAACCTCATTACCATCTACCTAGGTAACAATTTTTTCTTTCTACGTTAGGTATGTGTCGTAGAATAACCAAGGCATGTCAGGAAGTGCCTTTACCAAGGCCAGTATTCATGTATCTGCATAATAATCGAAACAAGGCTGGTCTACACTTTTTCCAAATTTCTCTTTACTCTTACCATTTAGAATACTAATAGTGACCCATTGTAAATGCTGTTCAACTTATTAAATACGAGTTTCAGCGCACGTAGTACCTACACAAAATGAAAGGTATAATTTGACACCCTGAAATTGTTATTCGTATACTATTTATTAGGTAAGTATTCAATGAACATCGAATAATAAGATCCGGAACAGCGTGCACACCATTAAGAACTTATTGAGTTTACACACACAGGCACGCACTGTGTCCACGGCTGGGTCACTTTCTCTCGCAACCTTGATTCCTTACTCTGAGTACGTTAACACTAGCTACGTAAAATGATGACAATTTCAACAATATGCTGCTAAAACTTTTACTTTTTCCTGATTTAAAAGAAAGTGTTGAGAATGAGGAATAAGTTCCAAGATTTTCCTCCATATTTCATAACGTAATACATCGCTTGATTATATAAAAACATATATTACTTGCGGAAACTAGCATAATAATTACGTAGCTAATAATATTTTAATATTTTGAACTTGTGCGTAAATTAATTCATTTGAATCATAAATCTCCGTGTAGCTAAACCAAAAAGGTACTTACCAAAAAATCCAAACGTAAGAAAAAATAAAAAAATGCCACAGATAATCACTAAAAGTCACTGGCACAGAATTTTGGCGCGTAACCGCGCTTACACACGATCACTTTCTTTTTCAATAAAATATTTTGAGAATAAAAAAAAACAAAACACAACAAACAATTTCTACACGAGTTGGTACTACGGTCGCCACGTACGTTACGGACTGTAGCTTCGCCGGTTGTGGTAAGACGATTTCTTGTTTACACATCAAACCGACAAACTCGAACTAACCGATCGTAAGGAAAAGTTATTGATGGAAACGTATTTTCCGCATTTTGACGGTGTCGTTTCAATATGGCTGCGTAATAACGTTAGCAAACCATATTAGTGTAGTTGTGTCGCAATAGTTGTCTTGTCCGTTTTCGCAATTGTGTCGCACAGTGCGGGTAAGCAAACATTTCCTATAACAAGAGGTAGGTAATCTTCGGATGAATAGATATGCTAACTTTGATACAGTACACCTGGATCTAATTACAAAGATGATATTATACCTAATGGACATCATTTATCACTGACCACAGTACCTATACAATTTTTTAGGTAGGGAAAGACTTTTTGAGCTATATGGCCTTAAGCCTTATATAAACACTGAAACTTTTAATAAGTATGTTGCTACTTACTCTAAAACTTTTAAAAATACTTGCAAGACAGCTAAAGCTTTATACATAAGCAACAGGGTAAAATCAGCAGAAAATAAAATTAAGACTGTTTGGAAAATTATCAATGATGAAACCAATAGAAACAAAAGAAATAAAACTGATTACACTCTGGAGACACCCTGTGGTCTGATAAGTACTAATATCGATGTTGCTCAGGAATTTGCGAAATTCTTTACTGATATTCCAATTAAAACCACAGAAAATTTAGCTTCCTCGCCCTCACTTGCTTTTGATTTATTAAAAACGAATGTTTTAGCCTGCCCTTCGGAATTCAAATTTAAACATATAAACCCTGAGATTATTATAAAAACTTTTAAACAACTAAAGATCAAAGTTACTGAGGATTTGTGGGGAATGTCTACTAATGATTGTAAATCGATTATTGAGACAGTAGCACCCTATTTAGCTTACATATTTAATTTATGTATAGACCAAGGAGTTTTCCCAGATTTAATGAAGTACAGTAAAGTTATACCACTTTTCAAATCCGGCGAATGCAAGGACACGAATAATTATAGACCCGTTTCGGTTTTGCCGGTATTCAGCAAAGTGTTTGAAAAAGTAATGCTTAATCAAATGCTCAGTCATTTTAATTGCAATAGAATCCTACATGATCAACAGTATGGGTTCACCAGAGGGCGTTGCACTACTGATGCCGGTATCACTTTGATTAAGCATATCTTTAACGCATGGGAGGAGTCACAGGATGCCATTGGCATTTTCTGTGACCTCTCCAAAGCATTTGATTGCGTAAATCACGAAACACTGCTTTTAAAGCTTGAGCACTACGGACTCGGTAAACTAGCGCTCAGATTAGTAAAATCGTATTTAGATGATAGGCTGCAGCAAGTTCAAATAAACGGTGTAAATTCATCGGGCTTGAAAGTAAAAATGGGAGTACCACAGGGCTCAATATTGGGTCCGTTCCTATTTCTAGTTTATATTAATGATTTACCGCATTTACTGAGAAATCAACCTCAAAAGGTGTTATTTGCTGATGATACTTCATTGATTTTTAAAGTAAATAGACGGGCACAGCACTATGACGACGTAAATGACGCCCTGATTAAAGTTCATAATTGGTTTACTGCAAATAATTTAGTGTTAAATGAGAAGAAAACCAAGTGCATAAGATTCGCTTTACCGAATGTTAAAAGTAGTGAATGTAACGTTTTATTGAATAAGGACGTACTTGAATTCGTCGAAAAGACAGTTTTCCTAGGGATTACGCTTGACTCAAAGCTGCAGTGGGGTCCTCACTTAACATCTCTTGCAGGGCGGCTAAGTTCGGCCGCTTACGCTGTCAGAAAAATCAGGCAATTGACAGACGTGGATACCGCTAGACTAATCTATTTTAGTTACTTTTATAGTATCATGTCTTACGGTATTTTGCTTTGGGGACGGGCTGCAGATATAGATTCTATCTTTATTCTGCAAAAGAGGGCTGTCAGAGCCATCTATAATCTCAACAGACGCGAGTCTCTAAGAGAATTGTTTAAACAAATTAATATCATGACGGTACCTCGTCAATATATATACGAAAACATCATGCATGTTCGGAAAAATCTTCACCTGTTTAGTAAAATAAGTGACAGACATAACTTTAATACTAGAAATAGGAACAAATTATATCAACCAAGTTTCAGATTGTCAAAAGTTCATACTTCTTTTATGGGGTATTGTGTAAAATGTTATAATAAAATACCGCTCGATATTTTGCAATTAAATGAAAGACAATTTAAAACATGCATTAAACGCACACTACGTAGGCAAGCATATTATAAGTTGGAAGATTATATCAATGATAAAAATGCTTGGCATAATGCTGGTCCTGCTCCACAGCCGCTTTAGGGAATTTCTTAATTGCAAGAAGATTATGTTGCTCACCCCTTATTATTGACATGAATAACGTGTACCGTTATTATTATTTACTTATTATATTTTATCTGTCGAATGAAATACTTACATACATTGGAAATTTTGACTTTGTGTAAATTAATAGCACTATTTCAATTATTATGTAAATGTGAGAACTATGGAGCCATTTATTTATTCAATGTGTTTGACATAAATGAGCATGGCAGTTGAGAGCATTGTCATGCTCGCTCAAATGTCTCACTGATGGTGGCGTGTGGGTTAGATCATTCGGTTCCCTTCAAAATGGTTGAGCTAAGTGGTGCTGATCCGCGCGTCATGTTCGTGAACGGGCGCTGTCAGTTGAGATTGGTCATCTCTTAACTGCCATGGCTTTTATATTAATTTATTTTTAATTAGAATGTTTTGGATTTCTCTTCACTTACATTGTTTTCACATATAGAAGCAACAAGAATAATGTAGCCTGGATTTTGTAAAAGCTTGATTGAAAAGAGTGTCCGTGGAGTTTCTTGCTCGTTCTTCTCCATAGAGACCTACCCTACGTTTTGGAACGAGCAACTAGCTTCAACTTTCTGACTAACTAACTGACTCTTTGACTATTCAAAAGTGCCTGCAAATGGTTTAATTGAAATAAATGCTTTGACTTTGACTTTGACTTTGACTTTTTATTAATAAGTATGTATTATTTTTACATTGTATTCATAACATAAATTGAGGCAGTTCTAGTAAATTGCTAGGATTAATTAGTTATATCCGGTATTGAGGTGTTTTTCCAGTTAGCAGAGTGTGCCTACTACCTACCGACTTTGCATCCTATCAGTTAGAAGACAGACGCAGCATGGGGCGCCCTCCAACCCGAAGACCCGATGACCTGAAGAAGGTAGCCGGTGATGGCTGGATGCGGAAGGCAGAGAACCGGGAAGAATGGCGCGGCATGGAGGAGACTATATGTCCAACAGTGGACTACTAGTAAGCTGTAGTGATGAATCATGCTTATATTTATGGACTGAGGAAATTAAAACAAGAGATTTAAGAAAAAATATAAAGCCACCATTAAAATTCCAAAGTCATTCTAATAAAGTGTTATTGGCTTGAAATAATACGACAAAAATAAATTATCGTTGACCTTATCCTTTAGCAACTAATTCATGACCTACTACAACTTGACTGGGACTAGCGGCTATATAGCGAGACCCAGGCCGCTGTGCCGCGAATAGCTAACAGGTGTGCAGAATACCCGTTATAAGAAGCTTGTCAGACTGACTGCTTAGAGTAACTCTGATAGCATTGAAATGATAGCCTTTAAAAGTGGCGATATGTAACACAATTATAAATGTGTCTGTAATGTAATAGATAACAAATAACTGAAATCAATAAAATCAATCCGCCCCTAACCCACTGACTAAGATATTTCGCTCTTCAGAGCGTAAAGTATTATTTGGAGTACCGCAAGGGAGTGTATTAGGTCCCTTTATATTTGTATTATACATAAATGCCCTGCCAAAGTGTATTGAACAACCGATAATACTGTTTGCGGATTATAGCACAACGATTTTAGACAACGGACCCCTAACATGGACTTAAACATACACTACAATAGTGATACGATAGAAGAAGTTGAAAGTACAAAATTCCTGGGACTTGAAATAGATAGAAAACTAAATTGGAAATTACACATTAATATTTTATGCAAGGAAACTTGCAAGTTTGATTATAGGTACGCTCTATGCAGACTTGCTAGTTTTCTTGCATCCCACTTTATCACCTACTAGCTGCTGCCCGCGACTTCTTTCCGGTGTTTACCTGCGAGAGCCATTAGACCTCCCTTATTCGGCCCTGTCGCATTCTTTGCGGACGTCTACTAACTATAAACTACCTTCCTGCCAAATTTCATCTTTATACTTACGTCAAGCGGTTTTCGATGTTTCGTGTTGAGTGAGTGCGTAACCTTTCGCTTTTATAATATATCACCTATAATAAACACGGATGCTCTTCTCTTATTATGGCATAGTCAAATTTACGGTATGGGATCATATTTTGTGAAAATTCCACTGAAAAAAACCGCCTTTAAGGAACAAAAAAGATGCCTTCGAGAGATGTTTCACCTTTTGCCCGCCACAGACATTCAGTACAGATGCTAAACCTAAGACTACATGACAGACAAGAAGCTTGACTTCTATTGCACGTAATTCCATAGAGTACCTATGCAACTTACCTTGGCGCCGCGCCGCGCCGAGTGCACGTTCAAAACTTTAAACAACTAATAGCTAAGAACACTACTTTATAAATTACAAAATATTAACGTTACCTTGTCTGTAGATACATATTAGAAGTAGGTAACTGTGTTTGTGAAAACAATCCCGAGTCGTTTTTTAATCGTCCAGACGACGTATAGTTTCTCGCAATAAGCGAGATAACACCGTGTTTTGTCTAGAGGCAGCCAAGACAGCACATATGCGCGAAATATCTATGCAATATTATGGATTGTACTAAATCTGAAATAAATGTTTTATTATAACCCCAGTAATTTTTGATAAAATACCCAAGAAATGGAAAGATTCTTCTAAGCTTTTTATTAGTAAAATTAAATTATTTTTATCTTTACGTCTAACGCACCCTGGGCACTGGGCAGGCAAGCAAACCTAATATGCTGATACGAGAGAAGAATTGCTGTAAGTATTATCATTATGTCGCCAACCAAATGCCGCTTTACCAGACTCTTTCCCATTTTTTTGGTGTGCGGTGGAAATCCTCATGGGCTTTCTCCATTGTGGGTGCCCCCAATGAGAGGACCTCCCAGGAGGGGCATACTGGACTCTTACCGGCTAAAACCTATACCTGTGGCCGGGAGTACGGGATTCAGATAAGCATTCAGCACTCCGTGTCAGCGATTTAAAGTCGATATTGACATTGAAAAAATAAAATCAAAATCCTATAGTCCACTGCTGATTGCTAAACGACTGCTTCTGGTGGAAGCTATTGAATTTTTAAGATCCCTGGACAGATAAACAGCTAAATAAAATTTTTGAACTTAGTAATAGAGGGTTCATATAACATCCAGCTTTTGGAATTGCAACCATAAGAAGAAGTAACAGTAAAGAAAGAAGACGCATATTAAGGAGACACAGCAAAGTGCTCATCAACCAAAGTGCTAATACATTTGTACAGGCATTTAATGAAATCGAGAGTTTGTAAGATTATTGTTTTGACTTAGTTCGGCTTGGTATAAAAGGCCACTGGAAAAGGAAAGCTTGAAGGAAATGGAGAACTAAGTAGGAAGATGTTGTAGTCATGGCGTAAGTTAGTAACTTTGAAATGAGAGGCCTAGGTCCAGCAGTTTACTTTCTCACATCTACCTACTTTTGTGATGGTTCAATTATCGTAGCTCAAGACGTTTTATTTTCGCTGTTTTCCCATCGACCCCAACGCATGTCTGCGAAGTCGTAACGAATTACGATTAACGAGCGTTAACGATCGTTGCTATGATGAATCGTGTAGGCGGCCAAAAGCTAAAGTTTTAAAACCTCAAGTAAGATACATGTAAAAGAAAGAACGGATATTTCTATAAAAATCGAATGTCCTGAACCTGACATTAATATTTTTCTATTTAGATTTATATAATTAAACCACTGTGCCACCATCGACTCGAAACAAAACGTAATTAAGAGCAAAATTACATTTATTTGTCAACTTCAGTTCACATTGTCACTTGTCAAGTTGTCAGTAATGTCATGTCAGTCTTTATTTAGGTTATGTTGTTTTAGTGGTTTCTGATCAACTAATCAATCTATTTTTAATTGAATTTTAGAAAGGATCTCCAAAGATGTCGTTATTGAAAACACTGTTGACGCGATACGTTTGTATGTGTCTTTATGTTTTGTGTTATAAGTTGTCGTTTGGTAACCTGTGTTGGAATAACCTAGATCTCTAATAGAACCTTCGAATAGAACGCTAAAATTATTCAATTGTTTGATGCGGTTTAGCGGAGGTCATTTCTCACTTATTATAGGTACGGTTATATACACGGTTATTTCTTGTCCAAATAAATCAAATATTTGCTTTATTTTCAGTGCCAAACACGTACAGAGCCACAACAGTCAGGTTTTCATCAACAGATGCAAAATTAGCTGCCAGTGATGACAGCCCAGTTGAAATGGAGAACCCTTATAAAAAGGAACGCCCACAGTGCATCCTATGCAAATTAAACATAACACCCGACTACAAAAACTATAGATTATTGTCTCAATTCCAAAGTCCTTACACTGGTCGTATTTATGGAAGACATATTACTGGATTGTGCAAGACAAAGCAGGATTTGGTTGAAAGTGAGATCAGAAAAGCACAGAACTGCGCTTTCATGCCTTACTATTATAAGGACAAGGTGTTTCTAAACGATCCCAAGCTGTTTGATCCTGAAAACCCCATCAGACCCCATAGATTCTAAGTTTTTATAGTTGTAGGTGTGTTGATGTAGTTAGGTATGTTGTAAAGATTTGTTGTAATAAATTATGTCTAATGAAATACAATGTTTTATTTATATATAACTAGCTAACCCGACAGACATTGTCCTATCCCTATCTACTTCACCTACCCTACCCGACCTACCCTACCTATGCTACCTACCTACCCTACCTACCACAATCTTCTCACCGTATAAACCCTCCCTTGACTTCCACAAATATTTCAAGACCAAAATTAGCCCAGTCGGTCTCGAGTTTTAGCAAGACCAACAAACAGCAATTCATTTTTATTATATAGATAGATTAACTAGCTTCTCCTTACGACTTTGTTTGCCCCACCAGCAAACAAAAATGGGATAAAATTATTGTATGTATTAAGCTAGTTCAATATCTACGTGTGGCAATTTCAGCAAATTATGTTCACACGAGAGTCAAAAAGAGTAGCAAACATCCATTCATCATCCATGCTCACAAACTTTCATGGTTATAATAGAAGTACTAGACTAGGATAAACATTTAAGTATGGTACTCTCCTCCTATCGGATAGGAGAGTACTTACATGTTAATAGCAAAGGACCTATCCTATCTCTAGTGTAAAAATGGAAAAATCTGAAAATACACAGAAACCCCATCCCAAACATTTTTCATCCCAAAAACTTGCTACAAAATAATTAAAGGAAAGAGATATTTTATCAAGAATTGCTAGTTTTTGCCTGTTGCCTTGTCCGTTATAGCACCCAGAGATATGGTGCCTTCTATTAGAATAAAGAATTTTTTGAATTAAATCAGTAGTTTCAGAAATTAGCCCAAATGAACACAAATTCAGAGCGGCAAGAAACTAATAATTCATAATACCTATGTAGTGAAGTAAAAACCTGATATAGAATAATAAGTAGGTACCGTAAAACAGGTTGAATAGGGATAAAGGGGTGAATCGGGATGAAACTTTAAAGACGATTTTAACGTTGAAATAATATGGTTTGTTGGACAAAAATGACTCTAATGAATGACTCAGTAATATATTTTTTCTAATATCCTTGTTGGCAACAAGCTACATTGTTTCAACCTTAAAATCGTCTTTAAAGTTTCGTCCCGATTCACCCCTGCATCCCGATTCACCCCGTTTTACCGGTATTTAACAACTTTTATTAAATAACTCTTAAAATAATTAACTATATTAAATTATATCCTCAAACTGGCCTAAAATAATGTTAGCATCACTAGGTTCATTAAAACAATCATTTTCTGCATCATAACCAACTAAAGATGGTGGTATTTTTAAAGTCTTCAACATTTCCGAGTAATCCATGTCTTGTTTGTCATGGAACTTCGTTTTCATTAAATCTAAAAGTTCTATTAGAGCATTCTGGCATCCTTTTTGCCATTTCTTTATCAAATTCCTTAATTCTTCAGTTTCAGGGTTCATAGATTGTGCTAAAAGTAGCTTTTTCTTTGCTTCTATCCTGGCTTTAAGTTCATCAATATCTCTTTGAGTTATGGAACCTGTAGATTTAGCTTTTAGTGGTTGACTGACTTTTACATAAGATTTTCTTATTAGGATTGTTTTCTTATTATTGTCAAAATCATCATCATCATCAAAAGAGTTTTGTGATGGTGGTTTTGGTTGTACTATTACTTTTTCTACTTTAGGTTTTATATTTTTGTTAGTTTTCAGTTTATTCTTGGGAGATTTTGTTTCTTTTACTTTGCTGATATGAACTTTGGTTGATTTGTCAATGAAATCATCATCTTCAACCAAGTCTTGTATGTTATCTGTCTTATTTGCCGTCTGTTCTTGTTCAATTATATTCTTAATCTTACTTTGTGATGATTGTTTATTATTTAATTGGTTTAAAGGTGTCTCATCTGAATCATAATCAAATAATGTCTGTGACGAGGGATTTTCCTTCTTATCTTTCTTTAATTCATCATCTTTATCTTCTGTCCTAGAATCTTCCGTTTTTTTGAATATTTTTCTTTGTATGACAACTATGCATTCTTTTTTAAGGTCATTGGGACTCTTTTCTTTAATTTTGTACACTGTGTCTTCCGCATTCTGAGGGTCTTTGTCAGCAGTGTCAGTATTTTCATAACTGCACACATCAGGCATGCAATTAGAATTAATTTTAGCTGCTCTAGAAACTGATTTCACTCTTGGAGATTGTTTCTTACTTTTTTTAGACTTTGTATGCACGGGTGTAGAAACTACTTCTATATTTTCAGTAGTTTGAATCTCAACTCTATCAGAAGTATCTCCACAATCTATTTTACTATTTTCATTTGTTGCCACTGGATGGGCATCTACATCCTCTTGGGATTTATTTATAGCAGATAGCAGTGTCTTAGATTTCTTTCTACGAGGCACTTGAACGTTTCTGGACGGTGTTGTATCAATATCATTGTTTTGTTCATTTTCTACTTCATTCTGATCAACAGTGGATGTTTCGGGAGTACTTTCAACATTATCGTCTAAAACACGCTGTTTTCGCTTTCTTGTCTCAATCTTCTCTTCTTTCACTTCTGGAGTACCACCAGCCAAAGGAGATATAAATGGCGACGGTCCCTTGTTTCTCCAATTTCGTGATAGACCAAGTCTTCGACATGGTGTTAACAAAGACTTACTTATACCACCTGGAGTCTTTGGCGAATTAGTAGCATTTGATTTTAATGACGATACATTCTTCATTTTCTTTAATTGAAATAAAAATAGTTCATTTTGTGTAAACGTCTTGTTTGTTTTGAAGACTACAGACAGTCAGTCAGAATACAGTCATAGAGTTTTCTAATTTTCTTTCATCTGTCAAAATATTCATTCATTCCTGACTTCCCGCCATCAAATGAACGAATGATTTGAATGAGCAGATAGATGAGTTTTGCTTGGGTTCGGCAAAACGTAAAAATAATTATTATCTTTGAATCTTATATTTAATTCTGAAATAGATATTATAATACATTGCTTTGATAAATATGAGTTACCTACTCATAAGGAATGTACCTACATTCCTTCCAAAATACATGATGATTAGAAGTCTTCATCTGCTTAGCCTATGTACTCTGTGCTTAGCCTTTTCCCAACTATATCGGGGTCGGCTTCCAGTCTAACCGGATTCAGCTGAATACCATGGTTAACATGGAACGACTGCCTATCGGACCTCCACAACCCAGTTCCTGGGTTACACGATACCCCTTGGTAAGCAAACTTTCTGGCTTCTGACTACCCATAACGACTGCAAAAGATCAACGAATGACAGCTGGGACCAACGGCAAGCATAGCTTAACTTTTGACCGATCGATCTGTACCGGTTTTAAAGCGGTTTTAGCGCCTGATGAGGCGCTCGTGACTAAGTAAACCGGTACATGATGATTCGAAGTGCTGAGCACAAAAAATTGTAGCAATAGGGTTGCTAAGCTAATCAAAGAGGGCGCCACCGAACTATAAAGTAAACTAAAATGCGCGGTCTAAAATTCTTATTTTATAGAAGTTGCTTTACGAATGTTTTGTTGTAATATAATATTAAAAATAGATGATAATAACGAACGATTTACCATTCCGGAATTAAAAAGTCTGCTGCGGAAGCTAAAAAATATAATTTTGATGCACAGACAAAAAGTATTATTATGTCAGTGTCGTTGTCGCTTAATTGTTTACTTTATAGTTCGGTGGCGCCTCTAGCGGATAAGTTTGGAAGTAAGATTCCTAATTGTACTAAATCAAAATAGGCAGATTATTCAAAAAAATATTGCACTGCTTCATTTTGCATCGATTCGAACTATTAAAATTTCCGATTACAATAAAGTAAAAGCTCCTTGAGTTTGACCGATAATTAAATTACCAAGCACACGCATGCAGGTTTAATTTCCAATAATTTCCATTCACTTCAAGGAATCGAATAATAATTTTATTTTCTTTCACTTGCTTGCACTCGAACAACTGACGAAATCACTCAAGTCACTTACACATAAAAAATCCCTATATTATCATTCAATTCATTCGCTCTCGCTCCGCTCCTCGGCAGTCGGCTCGCTCGCTCGCCTATCTTTCAAAAATAATTCGTGTCGTGCGTGGTGTGGTGCTATCGCGACACGAAAGATACGTTTGTTAATAATAAAATATTCCGACTCGAAAGCAGTAAAGTAACGACTGCGTTTAACAGTCTAATTCAAGTGCTGACAATTTATAAGGCGAGTATCTTTCGCTGTTTTTGTGAATAAACACATTACATAATGCCGCTGCTGAGGTTGACAACGAGTTCTTTCGGACAGCTACGCACTTTCGCGACGTCACCTGCCCTTGGGAAGAGAGTGAAGACCTTCGCTGTGTACAGATGGAACCCCGACGAGCCCGACAAGAAGCCTCACACCCAGAACTATGAGGTGGATCTGGACGACTGCGCTCCCATGGTGCTGGACGCCTTACTGAAAATCAAGAATGAAATGGACCCAACGCTGACGTTCAGACGTTCATGCCGTGAGGGTGTGTGTGGCTCCTGTGCCATGAACATCGATGGTATCAACACACTGGCTTGCATCTGCCACATCGATACGAACCTGAATAAGCCTTCAAAGATCTACCCATTGCCTCATATGTATGTCGTTAAAGACCTGGTGCCAGATCTGACAAACTTTTACCGCCAGTATCAGGCAATAGAGCCGTGGCTGCAGCGCGATAAGGAGGCTGTTAAAGGTAAGGAGACCCAACTGCTTCAGGATGTTGATGATCGCGCCAAGCTGGACGGCCTTTATGAATGTGTCCTGTGCGCGTGTTGTTCAACCAGTTGTCCGTCCTACTGGTGGAACGGCGACAAGTACCTCGGGCCAGCGGTCCTCATGCAGGCCTACAGGTGGATTATCGACTCCCGTGACGACGCTACTGAGAAACGCCTCAATAGGCTTAAGGATACATACTCTGTGTACCGTTGTCATACAATCATGAACTGCACAAGAACATGTCCAAAAGGTTTGAACCCTGGCCGTGCTATAGCCCAGATCAAAACCCTACTGTCAGGTATTGTTAAGAAACAGCCACCAATCATGGACCCTGCAGGTCTTGATAAGTCGGCTGCACAAAACTAGACACCTTGCACTAACTGATGAACGGCTGGACACGCTTGTAGTCAGTCTGTAGATGTACTTAATAGGTTCAATCAATGACAACCTCAATTAAGCTACCTTAGAGGAAATGTTACCACACATCTAACCCCGTAAGTAGAAATAAGATTGTTTTGTATCCACAAATCTGTATCCATAAGAGCTGTAAATAATACAAGATTTTTGTATATTAAACATGTAGAACATTATTAAAAACTAGTTGCAATCATGTTATAGAAGCAGCCATATAGTAATGCCAATCGTTTTTATTATAAACTGCAGGAACTGTAATCAAATTTCCTGAAATAACAAAAGATATTTTTGATGTTTATTGTTGGTCAGCCACACAGTTAAGTAATGTAGGTAATTATTTGATATAACATTTTAGCATTTTTAGACAATTTTTCTTTCTCTATTGAGGCAGGTCCTGAAATTTATTTATATTTTTTTTAAACAATCGACATTGCCTTAGGCCGGGTGTGGTTCAGATACGCTAATAAAAAAAACTACCATTCGAAAAACTTTCCTTCCAAAAATAAGATAAACTGGTCTGAAACTTGTGACACAAAATAACATTTTAAGTTTTTTAAATCCAATGCTAAGTTATTCAAGGTTAATGATGACAACTAATGCACGTTTTTGTCTCAATGTCTTTGCTAAAGTGTCTAATATAGATGAAAAAACAATATGTGCAATTTAAAACTGAAATCTCGGGAAACATTGGGAATGGCCAAATTAAATCATGCAAAAAATAGTAAGTTGGTAATTGCTTTGACTGTCATTTTTATGAAATAAAATGGCTATGTAGAAAGATGTAAATTGTTCTCTGTAAATTTTGAACCTGATTTCCCTATGTATCATATTAAAATAAATTTTCCTTAACTTGCAATCTAAGGTTAACATGATGTTGATGTAGTAAATCGTTAGTACAAAATGGACATTTTCAATAAACTGATAATTATTTTTATGATATTAAATTGTGAAATTATTCAAAGTATTATAGTAGAAAGTATTTTAAAGTACTGATGCAACTTCATTTTTAAATTATTGAGCATTGCGTGTTGTATTTATTGTTCATTTCATGAGATGTGGACGCATTGAAGTGTATTAAAGTTGTTAATAAATAATCATTTATTATAAGTAATTGTGTTTTTTTAATGGACTGATATAAAGCTGTGAATTAAAAAATAAATGAGGCTTGCAGCTACACAAAGGGCATTTTCGCTGAAGAGGAAAAATAGAAGCGGCAATAACGGATTTCTTTTTACTGCTGTGGTTTTTCGAGAACGTGAGTGGTTTATTTATGCCAGGTACAAAATTATGCAAATACCTGCCATACCTATAGAGCAGGGTTTATTAAAGTGGGGTCCGCAGTACCTACACATGCTACTTGTGGCTTGGCCGAGTTAACAGACCTCAGTTAACTTGGCCAAGCCACAAACTCGAAATAAGGCTTGTTTTCTTTTCCTAAAACCCCGGCCAGACTGTTGTAAACAAGCCCTCCGCATCGATCTCCACCGGCGCGCCGGTTTAAAACAGTGTAAACACTTGTTTGCAACAAAAATTTGTTTGACCTTCAACAACCTCTTTGGACGGATGCGCGTTGTAAACCGCGTGTGGATACCGCCGTTGTAAACAAAGAGTCGACAACACACTGAGCCCTGAGGTGGGAGCCTTGTTGTAAAACAGTGTGGACGCAAACACCAACCGTGGGCTCCACTAGCCTTCCACCAAGCTGACCCCTGTTGGAAGCTTGTTTATAAAAGTCTGGTCCGGCCTTAAGCCCTATGGCGTTATCAGTTTTCCGATAATATGGTACCTACCATAGACTTGTGCCAGCAGCTTTACACCTCTAGGTAATAATCGATAAAACATGTTATTGATGCACTATGCAAACCTGCCGCTAAAAATAGGCATGATAGATACAAAAACTTTCTATGTTTGTAATGCGATGGCGGTATCATTTCAAGGTTAGAGGTGGGTTTATTTTTTTATCGCTACGCGCTTTATGTAGAAGCCTAATAATTTTCAGTCATCATACCTACATATAATAGCCTGCTTTTTGTAAAATTAAGTAGGTAACTAGGTCCTAGTTACCCCTAACCTAACTAGGTCCTAGTTACCCCTAACCTAACTAGGTCCTAGTTACCCCTAACCTAACTAGGTTACCTACTAGTTGGGTAGGTAACTCAGTAGTAGGTACCTACCAAGTTAATCTAGCCAACATTGCTTGAAAAGTTACCAACACTCGAGTCGAGGACAGAGTTTTTTATTTTGTAACGCAAGATCGATTTAGGTCAAAAACCCCTTAAGGCCGCGTATTCGATTTAGCGCAACTCAAAATCTAAATGATTGCTAGAATGGCGTAGCAGCATTGACACACACTAGTACAACACAATAATCGGTTTGTGTGCATCAGAAAAAGAAATACGCACGAAATAAGCACGAATCATTGAAATTGATCGACAAACGACAGCGTGCGATGTTTTACAGGGCTTTTTAAAATAATTGTCTAAAATAAATGAGCTCGTAAAACGGACTGAAAAATATTCTGTACCTATTAAGCATAACATTTACTTTCATAAAATAAATATTTGTCAAAGTGAACCGATTTTCTACTTTTTCAACATTGTTTTTTAATACATAATAGTAATATTTTTGTAATTTTAGCTCTGTAGCTCTCTTTATGACTGTATATACTGTTGGAAAAACGCATAAAACAAAATATTTTGGTATATTGTAATGGTTGTATTCGTCCTGAAAGTTAACTCTGACGTCTATTTTCGTAAAACGATACGAAAGAATTGCCTTCGCTTTAAAAAACCATGAATAAAAATTATACTTTTACTCTGTAGCTGTCTAAATCAAGACTTAATCTTTCTAAAACTGTAAATTTTCTTTAAATAATCTGCTCACATAATTACGATATTGCTCTGGGCAAAACGCAAAAACATGAAGTTTTCGTCAAAAATCGAATGCGCGCTCTTAAGTACAGTACGCGCCACGAAAGATTAGACTTGGCACAGACTTGATTTGACTTGCGCAGTACTCGATTTAAAGAACCTATAAGTCGAGTACTACGCAAGTCAAATCAAGTCTGAGTCAAGTCTCATCTTTCGTGGCACGTACTTTATACTTAATGTAACCTCGTTAAAATGCCATTGCTATCGTATTGTGTTATCACAAATTCCTTTAGTAAGCACCTTTTTATGTCAAAAAGGCCACATGGGCTCAAAAAAACTTATGAATAAACTCAGACCAATATTATTGGTCTGAGTGAATAAAATACCACGTCAATTGACTATAGAACAGGCAGAACCTTTGACAAAGGTAGGTAGTTAGGTACCTAGGTCATAGATAAATTAACATTGCCTCCTTGACTGACATGTTTGAGGGTACCTACCACCTAAGTCTAGGTCTTTCACCATTAAGATCTACGTAAGTACTAGTAATCTATTTACCCTAAGAGGACACGATCCTCAATAGTCAAGGACAGACTTTCACGGAGAAATTGAAATAGAATAGCGCGTCCCAACTTAATAAAAAATTACTCCACAGTCTACCGTAGGTATATGTAGGTACAGTCAGCAAAAGAGATAGGTATGCGCAGGTCATCGGAAATGGTTGAAGTTTACTCAAAAACCGATGGATGTTTTTGAATGAAATTTTAATAAATCATTTAAATGTTTATTCTCTACTAGCTTCTGCCCGCGACTTCGTACGCGGATCGTGTTGCTTATGCCAGCGACAACGAGGTCGGCAAAATCGAAGATCTGAAACGTCTGATGTCGAATTCTAAGAGCCCGGGGACGGGAAAACAACGGGATTCGCGAGATGATTCGAGACGTTCAAAAAGTACAATTTTGAATCATACCTCCGATGGCGGAATATGTGGCGTAGTCAATCATAGGAGTATACGTAAATGAACTCCGTTCCTTATCAACCCAAGGAAGGTCGCCATGACCTACGGCTATATCTTGAGACACATTTCATCATTTTTTTTTTCATTTTTTTTTTTCGATTCTTCAGATGTTATCGACATTCTGTTCGGAGAATGTCGAAGTCGATCAGAATTCAAACGTTCGTTGCGCTCTGTTCTGTCTCTTCATGCGTACTCCAGCAATTCTTTATCTCTCACTTTCTAACTGATTATGAATATTTTGTTGTGTGCGTGTTCGGGACAATCTATACTAATATTATAAAGCTGAAGAGTTTGTTTGTTTGTTTGGTTGAACGCGCTAATCTCAGGATCTACTGGTTCGAATTATATAAATCTTTTTGTGTTGGATAGTCCATTTACCGAGGAAGGCTATAGGCCCATGCGAAGCTGGGTCGGGTCGCTAGTGTATGATAATCTCGATCAGCAGTTAGTCGTGCATCACGTCATCATTCGGTTCAAAAGACCTGTTAGTAGATGTGCGAATACGCTGAGAACTCAAGCGTGATTCTGTATCGGTTCCGATTCGCGAGACAATGCATGTCGCTCACGATCAGCGGACAGTCGCGCATCACGTTCCACACTTATCTCTAGAGACCTAGAAGCAGATGCGTAGATACGCTGAGAACTCAAGCGCAATTCTCTATCCGTGAACATCTCCGACTCGCGAGACAATGTATGACGTTCACGATCAGCGGTCAGTCGTGCATCATATTCTTCACTGGTCTCTAGAGACCTAGATGTAGATGCGTAAATACGCTGAGAACGCAGGCGTGCTTCGCGATCTGAAGAGGTTTCCACAGAGCGAGTTGCAGCCTGATGTTCTCGAACAGCATCTAGTCTCTCCTGAAGTCCTGACGCTCTTCGGTAGATTCTTGGGATCTTATGATCCTCAATCTTTTAGCTCCTTAGGAACATTGTGAAAGATTTTACCTCTTTCTAGGCATGGTTATAGTTTTATTGTAAAGATACCTGTTTAATTAAAATCTAAGTGACTGGGTCCCTGCGTTACCGGGTAGGCTACCGTGTCACGAAGATAAATGGAAAAGGAAATTAAACACCCAAATAACATAAGCCCGAAGGCATATTTATTCGATAAAATAAAAAAATAAATGGGAATTTTGGCCAGTAGGGTCAAATTTTCAATGATATATACCATCATCATCAAAAATCAGTCCTAAACTGTTACCGCCTTCACCGCGTGGAGGTACTCCCAGCTTATGTTATTTTATAAGATACACTGAAATTAGTGATAGCTTTGATTTTTACATCAGATGTTTCTGATCTTCGATTTTTATAAGTCAACAGGACAGGCCCATCAGACCGAACAACTTTTGCTAAGACGTCATTCCTATATGTGTCATGGTGTAGCTGGGCTCTTGGAGTTCCACATTAGGTGTTCCAGATCTTCAAATTTATTCTCTCAGCAGAAAATGCTCATCACGTGGATCAATTTTTGCTATGGTACCATTTTTGTATCTCTTATAGTTTAGCTGGTCTGTTGCGGTTCTGCATCAGGTTTCCAAGATAAATTATAGCCTATATGTTGCCCAGACTTAATACCTATACAACAAAAGAAAAATCATTCAAATCCGCCCAGTAGTTCCGAAGATTAGCGTGTACAAACAAACAGACAGAATTTTTTTTTTGGATTCGTGCTCTATTACTGTTCCTAAACCCCCCTCAATTTTTTTTTTTTTAATATATTCAATGTACAGACACAGTTTTGTTACTGTTTTATTATATGTATAGATTAATTTAATTTTATTTTATTTAAAAATATCCATCGGTTTCTAAGTAAACTACCTAACTATATCTGACGACCCTGCATACCTATCTCCTTTGCTGACTGTACCTACCGTAAAATGCTGTAACATTGCCGTCATTCTCAACATTGCCTACATTCTAAAAAATTGTATTATTGCCGCAGAGAAAAAATGTTTTTTTTTGCCATGTAAATAGCAGACTTGCTTTTAATAATACCTTACACAGCAAAAACATTTCTCAGCGGCAATATCTAATTTAACTTTTTAGAATGTAGGCAATGTTGAGCATGACGGCAATATTACAACATTTTACCGGTAAGTACTTAAGTTTATGTACTTAATTTTATCGATAGTAGGTACACAATGTAGGTCCAAATAGGTACTTACCTACCTATAAAGTAATGCATTCTGTCGGACATCAAAAAGTCATCAAGCAATACCTGTTACTGGTATCGAATCTCTTTTCAACAATAGGCGATAACGTTGGTACTAAGTAATAACGGTTTTAAGGTACAGTCGCCAGCACATCTAGCCATACCAAACTGTCAAATTTTCCCAATTCGATATGAACCTTACCAACCCTTATTAATAAAGTGCGAAATTTAACAAATTGTTGTAGCTTGATGTGGGGTCACTAGAGATACGGTAGTACTAAATTACTAATACTGTGCTAGAGAGATCACAATGAACATAAACAAGCAAAGAAAACAATGGCCCATTGATTCCCATGTATTTTATAACAACTCAACAGACAAGCACATTCAATAGTGTCTTGTGTCTCATGCCGGCACTTCACATGGCGTATTTGTCCAAATAGGTTTTCGCCTTATTTGTATAATCTAAAATGGACTATATTTTCATAATTATATGGTAAATTTTGTATTATCCAAATAAGGCGAATATTTGTACAAATACCTACGCCATGTGAAGTGGTAGCATCACATGGAGTATTTATGCAAATATTCGCCTTACTTGGATAATACGACTTTATTTTAATATAAATACGGTACATATTGTATTATCCAAATAAGGCGAATATTTGCACAAATACGCCATGTGAAGTGCCGGCATTATTTTCTAAGCCCAGCCACTCAGACCAATAAAAAAGTAATTGGTCGCATGCGGGGTACGGGACAAGAGGGACTAAGCAGTCGTAGGTAGTCACGAGCATAAATATGTATAATCACTTAAACAGATCGCAAAATTCCAAAAGCAATTTTCTCGTGAAATAACTACCTACTTCAACTTATAGATAAAACCTATTTTATAGTAGGTAGTATGGGATCGAAAATACCCTATGCGTAAAATTGTAACCCCCATTTCAATCAATAGTTTAGGAGAAAATCAGCTTAGAATGAGACCAACTGTTTACGTGTTTTTGCTGGTGACTGTACCTGAGTACAAGAGCGTCGCCAGGAGTCGCCAGCTGATGGCCTAGACAAGTTAATATGCAGGTAAATTGAAAAATTACCCAAAACCTCTTAATCTGGACTTCGTATCATCACCTTGAATAACATTTGTTCTAAGACTTTGACCTCATCTAAATAACGTAGCCAAAAACAATTTGCTTTTGTTTATTTGATGTCTGTAAAATTTACGTATACTGCGCGCGCGCGCACCCATTTGATAGCGAATATGATGATGTAGTAGTAGGTAGGCTAATGTATAGGCACAAGCGTGAGGTCCTAGGGTCAACGACCTTGAGCATCTGGGCGGAATTCGTACCTATCTATACTGGAGCAAACGCCGTGTGATCTAGCCGCACAGTCCGCCGGCCGAGTCAGAAAAAATAATATGCAAAATTTAAAGTGTGTTTATGTTTTTTGGTATGGAAAAAAAATGTTTCGAATTTTGAAAAGTCGTGGAACAAATGTTGTTCAGGGTGATGATACGAAGTCAGGATTAAGTAGTTTTGGGTATTTTTTCAATTACCCTGTATATGATAGAGGATAGGAAAAACTAGTATGAATTTTAAAAACAGTCAAAGGCCTATGAAGCCTCTGGAATCTCTCTACGAGGGGGCAACTGTCCCTACCAACCCCCCCCCCCCCCCCCCCAGGCAACGCCCTTGCCTGAGTCCCTGCACCACACACACTTGCTTGTTAGGCCCCGTGCTGGGAATACCCGCATGCTGTGTATCGACCGAAATATAGATAGCCTAGTTTCATTAGTTGAGAGCCCGCATTCGGGGTCTCCCCGCACGCTGTGTAACGACTGAGTCGACCAATAAAAATAAGCAGGTTTTCGGTAACAAACGGTTGGTAGGCAAGACTTTTAGCAATAGGGTATTACACCCATTTTTGAAAAGTGTCTCAATGAAATTCTGTAGTGCTAATATGCCACCAAAAAAAAAAACAATAATAATATAATGTATGTGGGAACATTTTCACACATGGCCATCTGACCCCATACTAGGGAGACCCTGTACAATACATACAATATTTTTATTCAATCGATAAGTGCCATAAAAATGCACCAAAATTTTTAATTTTCAAATTTCTCGCGTAGTTTGACGAAAACGCCTCTTATTGGACGCCATAATGCTCAGCGTAAATGACGTCAGTGCGTTTTGTATCAAATGAGCTCATATTAAATATGATAATTGTGTATCATTTAAAAATAATTAAAAGCATATTTTGTAATAGGTGTAATAATGAAAAAATTACGTTGGTTACGAAAATAATAAAAGTACAAAGCCTTTAATACGCCAATCGGTTGACTGACAGTTGACAATTTTTTGTTTACACAGCCAGCCGTATGGCGTAATAACATGGCCGCTACTATTTCACGGTGTTTTATAACAGATTAAAAATACTAAAAACTTTGTAGGTATTGAATTTAAACATTTGTTTTGTTATACTATGAACTAAAACTTACATTTTCCGACTGCTTAATGCCTATAGAAACTGTTTCAATAACATATTTATAGATTTTTTCTCGTATAGAGTAAAATACCCTATTGAGACCACGCGAGACAATAAGGAACCTTGTAACTTGTAAGACTGACCGACACCCACTCTGACTCAGCAAATCGTGACCGGGATGAAAACCTGTGAGTTATAATTTTATAACAAAAAACAAAATCTATGTAGGTACCTACTTAGCTGTAACCTATACCCTGTTCACAATAAGATTAGACATAAACACAAATCTTTTTTACAGTCCCTTCAACCGATTTTGACTTCTATTCCGTAGGCTTAAGGATGACATTAGAGGCAAAAAAGTGGTTACAATAACAACTGTTTACTGCAGTTGCCATTGTCATGCTAAAGTCAAAATCGGTTCAACGGACTGTAAAAAAGGTTTTTGTAAATGTCTAATCTTATTGTGAACAGGGAAAAATTCCCATTAAAAACCTTTTTTTTACCAAACAAAACTTAAGCACTTACTTACCTACCTAACGAACTCTTCAATTTTATAAACATTCCATATCCAAGTTATTGACCTCATTTGTTACAAAACTCAGATTCAAGTTATTTGCCAAAATCAAACAAGAATAAAACAGCAACTTTCTCAAGAGGTGTGTGATTTGAGAATCCTTCGCACATCGTTAAAACAGTTAGTAGGTAGGTATCCTATTAATTTATTATTCGTTTATCTGCAGACAGACTACCTATTAAGCGGCCTCGCTGACCCAGTCCGACATATTACTTACGTAAGAAACACGCCTTTATTATGCCAATGATCTTCAAAAGTATAAAAGTATATACCTAAGTGCAATGATATTCTAATAAAAATATCATTGCCTAAGTGTCTATACCCCTGTGGCGATCGTGTCGCTTCACTAAAATGAGGTCCCCTCTCTAGTGGCGGGAAAAAGAATGTAATAATGTCAGATAAAACTATACTAATAGGAGACAAAGATTGCTAACAGGTTTTTCTGACATACACCCCTACCACTTATCTGAGACCGTTTCTAAAGTAGCTGTGCGGTGCGAGAGGGGTGTGGGTGGTGAGGTGATGCGAGAGCTCACTGATACGTCAACTTGTGACAACTGTCACCCCTCCCGCACCGCACATCTACCTCAGGAACGGTCTCAGTTTAAGTGGTGGGGGTTTAGTTACTGCAGGTGACATACCAACAACATTAGTTATAGAAGTTGAACTCCTACTTACTACTAATTCTAAATTCCAGAAAGTATCACAGTGAAAACAAAGAGGTATGTGAACCACAACCACTTGGTTGTGGCAAGCGCTATACTCCTGCCTGAGTGTCCTGAGTTAAATTTCCAGTGGAACAGTGTTACTGGGTTTTCCCATCAGGAATTTCTCTAGCAGCCCGGAATCTGGTACCTACTCTAAATTGTGCCCGGATGAAAGCAATAGGCTCATCCCCTATTAACTTACTGGAAACCACACATAACTGGCGACGACGTAAATAATAGTTGCGAAGTTCATTATCGCAATGTATCTAACGTTACCGCGAAAGTTTACCATCGCGACGTTTGTTGGTGTGAAAGTTGTTTACTGCGATGATTGTGTAGGTCATAATTATAAAAATAAGTAAATCCTTGTAGGGCAGATCCGACATGGTTCAACTTTCGCGACACCGTACGTCGCAATGGTAAACTTTTCGCAATAACGTAAATCGCAATAAAAAACTTTCGCAACAACGAACGTCGTGATGGTAAACTTTCGCAGTAACGTACCTACTTACATACATCGCGGTATTGAACTCCGCAATTTTCGATTATGTTACTATTAATTTACTCCACGATTTACACTCAACTGGCGAAAATGTGGGTGTAGTTCGATGTAGGGCCTAGCCTAGGCCTTACAACGAACTACACCCACATTTAGGCAAAGTTGTGGGAACACCCCTAGGCCGTCTTGGGGTGTTTCCACAACTTTGCCTAACCCTTCAGTTAAACAAGTGTAAGCAGGTACATATCTAATGTTATTAAAGAATCACGGGCTTAAAAGAAAAAAATGTTTTTTCAACATTTGTACGTATGAATGAAATCTACAACCCGGACGTAGCAGTAACTAGGTTACTCTCGTACACTAATAACAATAAGCAATTACGTGCTCTATAACAGGTTGCCTACTCCTTAAAAGGCCAATCGCAAGCTTAATACTTGGGCATAGCTTATAAAATCGTGTATAGGTCAATGATATTGTAATAATATCATTGGTATAGGTAGTTAAATAAACTTGTGTGTGATTGCATAATTTAATTGTTCAAGTGTGCAACGTCAATAACCTAATCATGGTAGATAGATTAGAAGGTAGGTGTATTCATGACAAGTGACTAGTTCTGGTATTTCTTAATAAAACGTATTTGCGTATGTTGTGGCGGAATTTGAAATAGCTTAGTAAGTAGGTAGGTATATTTAATTTTGTAATAGGAGCTTTTTACCTAAAATAACACACCGAATAGGTATAAAGGCCCATTTAGATGGAGAGAGTTTCTCGTATCTTCGAGTCGAGAAACTCTCTCCATCTAAATGGCCCTTTAAGTAGGTACCTAAGTGTAAATGGGGTATTTCTGCTCTCCTGGTAGTTTTAATAAACAGTTGAATTTTATAACGTCGTCAATCAATATCATTCCTTACGAATCCTTTGTGATTACACTATGTTTCATCGTGGGTGCGTTTCGAGGAATACTTTAGAAGCGCATTGTTGGGTGCGTTTCAAAATGGTTGCGCTTCGAGGAATACCTACTCCTAAATCGCACCCATATTCCGCCAGTAAGTATCTAAAGTCCCATTTTATGAAGTGCGATTTATTGCCATTGACCTAGTACAAATGTAGACATCTCTTTGCGCCTATTGGCCTGTGTTGATGTGTTATGTTATTCTTCCGCTTAGCAGACTCATTTCATTGCGGGATTCATGACTGAATACTGATACTCGCTTTCAGTAGTGGCAGTGCTTAGGAATACCTAGTGTGGCGAGCTTGTTTGTCCTTCAAGTATACTTAGATTTAACCCCAGCTGCTACTCAATACGCTCAAAGCACTTGCCGCGCTTGCTTCGAGAAGAAACTCAGGAATCTACGTTCGGAAGTGGCCCTACACCAACGAAATTGACGTTGTTTTTACCTGACTGCGCGAGAAGGAGGGTTATGTTTTTGTTACACAACTTGAGCTACTGACACCCGCAGTCCACACGAGAGAGGATGCAAGAGAGATGGTTGGCAATAAGCAATCATGGATTTATCATTAGATATATGGCCAAATACTCAAACGCTAGGTACTTAATTTTCAGATGCCGTTTTAAAGTCTCGTGCTGTCTTTATCACTCTATGTCAAAGTGACTGTGACGATACGATACGAGCGTTTGAGTATTTGGCCAATAGTTTCAAGGTATTAATTCACCTTGAAACTGTACAACGCTACACACCTAATAATATTCTCGCGATCGAATTTCGGTCACGGTGGCCGAGTTTAGTGGAGGTTAGTAAGAGGAAATACCACGGGCTAGAGAATTGAAAATTAGGTATTTGTAAAATCTATTGCTGTCGCGCGATGCCCGAACACGAACCGCAGAGTGCGATAGAGACAACTGCAGCTTTGACCGAAAATACCTATTAAAAGTACACAAAATCAATGATTCGTAGTCCCCTGATTTCTTCTCCAAAACAACCGATTTAACTGATTTTTCAATAAAAAATAAAGAAAGGCTTTTGCCGTGTTCCTATGTTTTCTATTTTTTATACATATAATCAAGTCAAATTTGTTTTCTGAATGTTTGAACACAGCGGAAAATCATGCCAATTTTTTAGGTTTTTGAATATTCATATCTCTTTTAATAATAAAATGAGAAAAAGGAAAACATAGGGACATGCCAATAGTAGCCATGGATATTTAAAAAAATAATAATTGATCTACTGGCATTATCCAGGGAGGAAACAGGGGACTAAGTTTGTATGGAAAAACGGCCCTTGTGTTTCCTCTAGGAGATAATTTAGTACATATATGTTTATTGGCCCTTCCCTCACTTCTCCGACAGTGCCGGGCAAGATGGCTCAGGTGGCCTACCACGTGCTCTTAACGCGATCCATTTTAGGACCTAAATTGACAGAAACAAATTAGAGAAGGTCCTAAAAAGAATCGCGATTGGATCGCGTTAAGAGCTCGTGGTAGGCCACCAGGTCAGGACCAACACAAATCTCCAGGCTGCTTCAGAGAAATTCCCAATGGAACTGGAGATCTCATTTTCCTCTTTTAAGTACCCCTTATCATCCAAATCCATTAAGTAACGGCAACACAGTTAAAACAGAGATTGAAAGTAGGTACTGTAAAGATTGAGGAAAGTGTATTTTTTTTTGGGTTTTGTTGATTTTTCCAAAAAGCGCTGGATCAATTTCGATAAAATTTATATGGGACCAAACGGGAAGCACCAGCTTTCAAATAAAAAAAGAATTATCAAAATCGGTTCTCGCAGTCGAAAGTTCTGACTCTGAGGATTACCTCAGAGTCAGAAGGAGAGTGTCCAGTCCAATAGAGAACCTCCTCCTTTTTTGAGTCGGTTGAAAAGGGGACACGCTGGTGGGTGTGTTATGTGATCGATGCTCATAACTAAATTATGTGTGGATATAGGTAATTACTCAAACTCCAAGCTAGTGCATTTGACTGTATTTAAAATCCATACTTTTCCTATCCTGCCATCAGCTGGCCACGCTCTTGTAATGTACCTAATACGTTACAGGTACCTAATCTGAAATCTAAAACCAGACCGTCAATAAAAATGCATCATAAGACTCGACAAGGAACTCCACACTTAACAGTTCAATCAACAATCATTTCTACGAATTGAGTAGCCAGACATGTCCCAGACAGCGAGGCTGCGACGTTTGTACCAGGAGTCCATGACCTACAGTAGGCGCGTCCCTTTGTTTACATTTTGACGTCGTCGCCCAGCACATACCTACATCGAGTTGGGATAGGACGCATAATAGGATGGCGTACTACGCATCTTGTTACGAGGCGCGCACCGGATGATTGATTGATTGGAACGTGTTATAAAATAGTAGGTAGTTATGTAATAGTTCTGTATACGTTAGGTATTCACTGTTAAAGGGACATCGACCCGTTACTTAATTGATCTTAACGACACAGTTGGCGCAATGGCTGAGCGATTGACTGCTGCGCAGCGTGTTGCGGGTTCGATTCCAGCCCAGGGTAAATTTTGTGTTACGAGCACTTGTGTTTGCCTTGTGTCTGGGTGTTGTTTATGTATGTATATCAGCTGTCTGACACCCATAGTACGAGGTCTCCCTAGTGTGGGGTCAAATGGCCGTGTGTGAAATGTCCCCCACCTATTATTAATTAGATCATGCAGGGTTCAAATATTTCGCAAGGACAAAATGTAGGTATGAAACAGTGATTTTATTTTTTAATAACCTACGAAATATTTCAACTTTGAAGCGATGAGAATTTTACTTTGTGCTGGTACAATCGTGTATTATGTATGTACCGAATCCTTGATAACAAATATTCATGCATGTCTCTTCGACTTGTGTCTCAAAAATATAAACTACTACTGGAACTAAGACTAATTTGAACTGGAGAGATATTCTGTAGGTAGGTACTTTAGCTAGAGGACGACTGGACAAAGTTATCTATTTTATCAGTTGACTGGCTTATCGCAGGCGATACCTAAGAAAACAAAACAATCAACACAGCATAAAGCATCAGAAAACGGTATTTTTTAGCATTATGCGTCTTGCACGTCAACCTAGGAGGTTGTCGGCTTCTTAGCCGGACACTTCTGTGGTGCATTTGTATAAAGGCCTCCAGACAGGGCATATAATAACTAAGCGACTACACACTAAGGGCACCCACCCCCTGTGGAGTACGGAACGCGGCTTAGGGGGTCCTTTTCCTGTCATGCGTATTTTCGCCCGCGCTCCTGGCCACACGCAGGACAAAGACAGTAAATATCTTTACTGTGACAAAGATTTCGTTTGCCGCTGCATTGTCGTGCGTGTCGTCTCTACTCTACTAAACTCGTGCCTACTATTGACATGCGTGCGACCCACGTCTCAGTAAAAACAACACTGAAGCACACCCGCGACACTCCATAGAAACGAAACGATATAATTGCCTACACTACCACTAAAATAACAGACTGTACAGATACGTGCGTGTGTGTCTACGCGCCGCTCGAACAAAAACGCAGGCGGAGCGCTACTGTACGGTAGTACTAATATTTATACTGTGACTGAAGGCAGAAGAACGTCGCCCGCATCAGGTTAGCACGCACGCAAACTATCCCTTGCTCCGCGTCGGGGGGTTATAGAAAGTAACAAAGTTGACTTAGAAAAAAAAAAAGATTGGGAATAAATTATATTTTATTATAATTATAACAACAAATCATATTTTCACGACATGACCATCGCGATATTTACCGTACAAAGAATAGATACAACTTAATTTACAGGGTCAAACAAGAACATTTTGGTGGATCTAAAACATAGACAAATACATGTCATTCATATTAAATCTATGTAAATAAATTGGCGGGAGTCGCCATGACAGTTTCAAATGAAGTCAAAGCTCCCGCCATTTTCTTTAAAATATTACAAAACAATTCAAGATAAAATTGAGATACACAGTTTATAGTTATGGTTGGTTACAGTTTAACATGAGTACTTAAATATTTAAAATATGTTTGGAAGTAGTGAATAAACGCGGAGTACAGAATAATCAGAGGATTATAGCCGCCACCGGCCCAGAAACAGGTTATATTATATTTTAAGGCCGCCCACAAATAGCCGAATGCACAAAGAACTACATTGTTTAGTTGGATCACTTAGATTGGTTTCAGAAACCAGCTCTACTACAACCAAATACGTGAAGTTACCACATTGTTCTTTTCATTCATCGTTCTTTATTTGCCAAAATCAAACAAGAATAAAACAGCAACTTTCTCAAGAGGTGTGTGATTTGAGAATCCTTCGCACATCGTTAAAACAGTTAGTAGGTAGGTATCCTATTAATTTATTATTCGTTTATCTGCAGACAGACTACCTATTAAGCGGCCTCGCTGACCCAGTCCGACATATTACTTACGTAAGAAACACGCCTTTATTATGCCAATGATCTTCAAAAGTATAAAAGTATATACCTAAGTGCAATGATATTCTAATAAAAATATCATTGCCTAAGTGTCTATACCCCTGTGGCGATCGTGTCGCTTCACTAAAATGAGGTCCCCTCTCTAGTGGCGGGAAAAAGAATGTAATAATGTCAGATAAAACTATACTAATAGGAGACAAAGATTGCTAACAGGTTTTTCTGACATACACCCCTACCACTTATCTGAGACCGTTTCTAAAGTAGCTGTGCGGTGCGAGAGGGGTGTGGGTGGTGAGGTGATGCGAGAGCTCACTGATACGTCAACTTGTGACAACTGTCACCCCTCCCGCACCGCACATCTACCTCAGGAACGGTCTCAGTTTAAGTGGTGGGGGTTTAGTTACTGCAGGTGACATACCAACAACATTAGTTATAGAAGTTGAACTCCTACTTACTACTAATTCTAAATTCCAGAAAGTATCACAGTGAAAACAAAGAGGTATGTGAACCACAACCACTTGGTTGTGGCAAGCGCTATACTCCTGCCTGAGTGTCCTGAGTTAAATTTCCAGTGGAACAGTGTTACTGGGTTTTCCCATCAGGAATTTCTCTAGCAGCCCGGAATCTGGTACCTACTCTAAATTGTGCCCGGATGAAAGCAATAGGCTCATCCCCTATTAACTTACTGGAAACCACACATAACTGGCGACGACGTAAATAATAGTTGCGAAGTTCATTATCGCAATGTATCTAACGTTACCGCGAAAGTTTACCATCGCGACGTTTGTTGGTGTGAAAGTTGTTTACTGCGATGATTGTGTAGGTCATAATTATAAAAATAAGTAAATCCTTGTAGGGCAGATCCGACATGGTTCAACTTTCGCAACAACGAACGTCGTGATGGTAAACTTTCGCAGTAACGTACCTACTTACATACATCGCGGTATTGAACTCCGCAATTTTCGATTATGTTACTATTAATTTACTCCACGATTTACACTCAACTGGCGAAAATGTGGGTGTAGTTCGATGTAGGGCCTAGCCTAGGCCTTACAACGAACTACACCCACATTTAGGCAAAGTTGTGGGAACACCCCTAGGCCGTCTTGGGGTGTTTCCACAACTTTGCCTAACCCTTCAGTTAAACAAGTGTAAGCAGGTACATATCTAATGTTATTAAAGAATTACAGGCTTTAAAAAAAAAACAATAGCTTTTTCAACATTTGTACGTATGAATGAAATCTACAACCCGGACGTAGCAGTTACTAGGTTACTCTCGTACACTAATAACAATAAGCAATTACGTGCTTTAACAGGTTGCCTACTCCATAACAGGCCAATCGCAAGCTTAATACTTGGGCATAGCTTATAAAATCGTGTATAGGTAGGTAAATAAACTTGTGTGTGATTGCATAATTTAATTGTTCAAGTGTGCAACGTCAATAACTTAATCATGGTAGATACATTAGAAGGTAGGTATATTCATGACAAGTGACTAGTTCTGGTATTTCTTAATAAAACGTATTTGCGTACCTATGTTGTGGCGGAGTTTGAAATAGCTTAGTAAGTAGGTAGGTATATTTAATTTTGTAATAGGAGCTTTTTACCTAAAATAACACACCGAATAGGTATAAAGGCCCATTTAGATGGAGAGAGTTTCTCGTATCTTCGAGTCGAGAAACTCTCTCCATCTAAATGGCCCTTTAAGTAGGTACCTAAGTGTAAATGGGGTATTTCTGCTCTCCTGGTAGTTTTAATAAACAGTTGAATTTTATAACGTCTTCAATCGATATCATTCCTTACGAATCCTTTGTGATTACACTATGTTTCATCGTGGGTGCGTTTCGAGGAATACTTTAGATGCGCTTCGTTGGGTGCGTTTCAAAATGGTTGCGCTTCGAGGAATACCTACTCCTAAATCGCACCCATATTCCGCCAGTAAGTATCTAAGTCCCATTTAATGAAGTGCGATTTATTGCCATTGACCTAGTACAAATGTAGACATCTCTTTGCGCCTATTGGCCTGTGTTGATGTGTTATGTTATTCTTCCGCTTAGCAGACTCATTTCATTGCGGGATTCATGACTGAATACTGATACTCGCTTTCAGTAGTGGCAGTGCTTAGGAATACCTAGTGTGGCGAGCTTGTCCTTAAAGTATACTTAGATTTAACCCCAGCTGCAACTCAATACGCTCAAAGCACTTGCCGCGCTTGCTTCGAGAAGAAACTCAGGAATCTACGTTCGGAAGTGGCCCTATACCAACGAAATTGACGTTGTTTTTACCTGACTGCGCCAGAAGGAGGGTTATGTTTTTCTTACACAACTTGAGCTACTGACACCCGCAGTCCACACGAGAGAGGATGCAAGAGAGATGGTTGGCAATAAGCAATCATGGATTCATCATTAGATATATGGCCAAATACTCAAACGCTAGGTACTTAATTTTCAGATGCCGTTTTAAATTCTCGTGCTGTCTTTATCACTCTATGTCAAAGTGACTGTGACGATACGATACGAGCGTTTGAGTATTTGGCCAATAGTTTCAAGGTATTAATTCACCTTGAAAGTGTACAACGCTACACACCTAATTATATTCTCGCGATCGAATTTCGGTCACGGTGGCCGAGTTTAGTGGAGGTTAGCCATTATTCCATTAAGTACCTATGAGGAGATAATTTAGTACATAAGTTTACTGGCCCTTCCCTCACTTCTCCGACAGTGCCGGGCAAGATGGCTCAGGTGGCCTACCACGTGCTCTTAACCACCAGGTCAGGACCAACACAAATCTCCAGGCTGCTTCAGAGAAATTCCCAATGGAACTGGAGATCTCATTTTCCTCTTTTAAGTACCTACCCCTTATCATCCAAATCCATTAAGTAACGGCAACACAGTTAAAACAGAGATTGAAAGTACTGTAAAGATTGAGGAAAGTGTATTTTTTTGGGTTTTGTTGATTTTTCCAAAAAACGCTGGATCAATTTCGATAAAATTTATATGGGACCAAACGGGAAGCACCAGCTTTCAAATAAAAAAGAATTATCAAAATCGGTTCTCGCAGTCGAAAGTTCTGACTCTGAGGATTACCTCAGAGTCAGAAGGAGAGTGTCCAGTCCAATAGAGAACCTTCACCTTTTTTGAGTCGGTTGAAAAGGGGACACGCTGGTGGGTGTGTTATGTGATCGATGCTCATAACTAAATTATGTGTGGATATAGGTAATTACATATATTACGTATTACATATGGAATGCAATAAAGAATTTGAATTTGAATTACTCAAACTCCAAGCTAGTGCATTTGACTGTATTTAAAATCCATACTTTTCCTATCCTGCCATCAGCTGGCCACGCTCTTGTATGTACCTAATACGTTACAGGTAACTGCTCTGAAATCTAAAACCAGACAGTCAATAAAAATGCATCATAAGACTCGACAAGGAACTCCACACTTAACAGTTCAATCAACAATCATTTCTACGAATTGAGTAGCCAGACATGTCCCAGACAGCGAGGCTGCGACGTTTGTACCAGGAGTCCATGACCTACAGTAGGCGCGTCCCTTTGTTTACATTTTGACGTCGTCGCCCAGCACATACCTACATCGAGTTGGGATAGGACGCATAATAGGATGGCGTACTACGCATCTTGTTACGAGGCGCGCACCGGATGATTGATTGATTGGAACGTGTTATAAAATAGTAGGTGGTTATGTAATAGTTCTGTATACGTTAGGTATTCACTGTTAAAGGGACATCGACCCGTTACTTAATTGATCTTAACGACACAGTTGGCGCAATGGCTGAGCGATTGACTGCTGCGCAGCGTGTTGCGGGTTCGATTCCCAAGTAACACAGTCTTGGAGCTATAAAACAAATCTGTCTATTGACAGTCTATTCATGGTTAATCTTTAGATAGCGGCTTTCTATAGATGGTTCCAATAAAGAAAATGTATTCTTATAGAGTTTTTTTTCTCAAGCTCGATTATTTTTAGAGCATTTGTTCTATAGCACACTTATTTTAGTACGTTTATAGGTATATTGAATGTTTTAAGATAAAATACGCTACAAATAGCCTAAAGGTACCTAACTTGAAGTAATTTTATAGATAAGATGATATTTTTAAGAAAAAACATCCTATTTTAGCTATTGGTACTCTTATCTTTGTTTTTAAAGAGACTTAAGTCTAGATAAAGTACCTTAATAGATATTTTTCAGTTTGTCTAAAAAAAGATAGTGAAAATGTGTTTTTAGTGGTTTTTATCCTTAAAATGGCTTAATTAAGTGCATTTGTAGTAAATATTTGAATTGGATGATTTTATGCAATGGAGACAGAGAAAAAAATTAAAAGGTCTGGTGACTTTCGTCGAAAAATCGATAGCGCACCTTAAGTACTTTCTGAAAGTAGTTTTTACGAAATATAATACAATAAATACTAACAGCTAATACCTAATGGTATTCACTAATGATTAACATTTCGTATTCTTATTAAAAATACCTTTAAAAAGTTTAGTAGTTTTCAATTAGGTACCTATTCGTTACCATACATCTACTAAGTACCTATACAAAATTCTACATAGGGTGCGGTTCAATATAGGTACCTAGGTACCTACTAAGATTCGTTTTATAACATTTTGATCATACAGGATGAAATTGAATTCATTAGCAAATTTAAAAAAAAAAACAGCTGTTCCATACATTTTGGCCGAGTACCTAGTGTACCTATTGCACTTCTGTATGGAACAGCTGTTTTTTTATCGCGCTGTTTGAGTTGGCGCCATAATTAAAATTGTTCAGGTTCGTGGTCTGAGTCACTCCTTAAAAATTTGCTAATGAATTCAATTTCATTCTGTATAGCTGAGGTCATGAAATGCTTGCATGCATGCAAGATTCGTTTTATAACATTTTGATTAAATAGGTACCTGAGGTCATGTAGCAGCTCGAGCGCCTTTGATAACTATTTAGGTATCAATACGACACCATTTAGGTACTACGAATCCGTCTACTTTTGTATACCAGCCTTATGTTAACACTTTGCGTCTTTGGCACCGCCGCCGGCGTATATATTTTTCACATTGTCTACATATAAATAAAACGGAAATATCTTTTACTTAAATGAATGAATGAATTAATTAAATTGCTCTGTTACTGCATAAAATGGTCTTCCGTTCACAACACATCAAATTACCTGTTCACTGATGAACGTCTAGAAATACTGCGAGAAGATAAAAAAGAATACAGAGATGACAGTTACTAGGTAATCTTAAACCACTCATAAATCTGTTTATTCCTGAACTAGATAGTTTAGTATGTAGCAAGTGAAATTATTCTTCTCATAGAGCTAGAGTCATACTACAGAAAATTCTCTAGAATGTTTGTTCTATTAAATTCGTTTTTCTAGTAAATTTTATCTTGACGCCATTTTTATTGCCCATTTTTGCTTCAAATGATTTTCGTTACATATTTTAATGCTTATTTTTATGTTTTTATCATTAAATTATGTCTAATTAAACATTTAATATGTTTTAAATTACTATATTTTAAATAAAATGAGTATTTTAAACATTAAAATGCAATTTAAAAATTTTGCTTATAATAAATTATATTCATATTTGGAAAAAAAAAAAAAATCATACATTTACAGCGGGCGCTCATATTTTAAGAGAGTTTTACATAATATTCGACGATAGAATTTCAATCGCATATAGAATTGCTTGTTTACCCATTATTAACTAGCTAAAACACAAGTAATGTAAGAAATAAGAAATTTGTTACGCCATGATGCAATACAATAATAAGTTTAAATAACTCTTGTAAGTTCCATTTATGTGTCGTTGTCTACTACAAATCAAATGTAACTTAAAGTTGTTAGTCTTGAGTTAATTTTGGTTTAAAAACTTGACGAGTAAAGACTTCTTTAAAGGTCTCAGCTTTATCTGTAAACTATCTACTAGTAAAATTGGTGGTCTATAAACAGTTTAGTGAGACACTAGAAAAATCTCTACAGACAATTTGAAAATGTACAACTCTTATCACTATCTATTCATGTTTTCTTAACTCATTCCTATGAGATGGGATAAGGTTGTGCCCACTTTTACTAAACTGTGTCTATAAGCGTTCTTGAATATTACAATGGGAGATATTTTACTCTTATGGTAGACAATAAAATAAAATTCTATTAGATATCTAATAGTCCGTTTTTAGACGCGATTGTGTTACTTGGGTTAAATTTTGTGTTACGAGCACTTGTGTTTGCCTTGTGTCTGGGTGTTGTTTATGTATGTATATCAGCTGTCTGACACCCATAGTACGGGGTCTCCCTAGTGTAGGGTCAAATGGCCGTGTGTGAAAGGTCCCCCACATATTATTAATTAGATCATGCAGGGTTCAAATATTTTGCAAGGACAAAATGTAGGTATGAAACAGTGATTTTATTTTTTAATAACCTACGAAATATTTCAACTTTGAAGCGATGAGAATTATTATTGGAACGAAGTTCCTTATCGCGCGTTGTGAAAGGGGGCTAGACGGAAAAAATTCTTACGAAAAGTTGTCACGACACTTTTTGCTATAGTAAGCTATTGTAAGATTATTGTTGATTATTTTTGTTGAGTGTATACAGGTTTTTTGTAAATAATAAATAATAAAAAATAATAATAATGAATCCTGTGAATAATAATAACTTCGTTCCATCCGGGTGTCCCTTGACACCTCTCAAGTTTTTTTAATTTGTGCTGGTACAATCGTGTATTATGTATGTACCGAATCCTTGATAACAAAAATGCATGTCCCTTCGACTTGTGTCTCCTAAGCAAAGTGTAAGAATATAAACTACTACTTAATTTGAACTGGAGAGATATTCTGTAGGTAGGTACTTTAGCTAGAGGACGACTGGACAAAGTTATCTATTTTATCAGTTGACTGGCTTATCGCAGGCGATACCTAAGAAAACAAAACAATCAACACAGCATAAAGCATCAGAAAACGGTATTTTTTTGCATTATGCGTCTTGCACGTCAACCTAGGAGGTTGTCGGCTTCTTAGCCGGACACTTCTGTGGTGCATTTGAATAAAGGCCTCCAGACAGGGCATATAATAACTAAGCGACTACACACTAAGGGCACCCACCCCACCCCCTGTGGAGTACGGAACGCGGTTTAGGGGGTCCTTTTCCTGTCATGCGTATTTTCGCCCGCGCTCCTGGCCACACGCAGGACAAAGACAGTAAATATCTTTACTGGGACAAAGATTTCGTTTGCCGCTGCATTGTCGTGCGTGTCGTGTCTACTCTACTAAACTCGTGCCTACTATTGACATGCGTGCGACCCACGTCTCAGTAAAAACAACACTGAAGCACACCTGCGACACTCCATAGAAACGAAACGATATAATTGCCTACACTACCACTAAAATAACAGACTGTACAGATACGTGCGTGTGTGTGTCTACGCGCCGCTCGAAGAAAAACGCAGTTCCCAGAGCAGTCGTTCGACGCGGGGAGAGGTGAGGAACGGTTTCAGAGGGAGGCGGAGCGCTACTGTACGGTTATAGTACTAATATTTATACTGTGACTGAAGGCAGAAGAACGTCGCCCGCATCAGGTTAGCACGCACGCAGGCTGCTCGCCCGCAGCCAATCCGCGTTTCGCGCGTGCTGCCCGCATGATAGGAAAAACATGTATGGAATTATAGGATGCGGGCAGCCTGCATGCGGACAGATCCGCGTGTGGGCGAAAATACGCATGACAGGAAAAGGGCCCTTAGAGCGTCAGTGGAGGACAGCAAGGGACTGGCTGGGTCAGATCTAAACTCTATGGTCTATATAATATTGTAGTCTTTGGTATGTGATCAAAAAGACCATAGGTAATTATCCTTAAGGGGGTACCGAGCAAAATCATTCAAAACAGTCGTCACTGTTAAAGTGATATAATCAATACTTTTACCATAATTGCCATAAAAAATATGTAATGAATACCACAGTGAATGTGTTAACCGATTATCGTTGGCATAAAATAATTGTTGTTTAATTTAATAAACAAAAATACGTAAAGTTGTACAAAAATCTTTAAAAAAAACTCGTATTTAGTTGAGTTTTGTTAGTAAACTGTATTTTTTTTTCACAAACTTGAATTCATATTAATCTTTAACATTCATACTACAATTTGTAGTTTTTACATTTTCGAAATGTCGCTTAGTTATTTTATTATTAATTTTTCGCGCTGTTTTGAATCATACGCAACGTATGTATGTATGATTCAAAACAGCGCGTCAATTAAAACAAAAATTAATAATAAAATAACTAAGCGACATTTCGAAAATTTAAAAACTACAAATTGTAGTATGAATGTTAAAGATTAATATGAATTCAAGTTTGTGAAAAAAAAATACAGTTTACTAACAAAACTCAACTAAATAGGGTAAACTACTAGTGATTGGACGTTACGAGTTATTGGACAGTTCAGTGATTATATGTCAATAATAAGGATATTGTTGAACTTCAACGCAATCTATGATGATTTTTCTGTACTTTAATCAATGACAATCCTTAGTGATTCACGATATTTTGGATAGATGGCAGTAATAATTCGAAAATATTTAGTTGCATTTGACATTGGCGCGATACGGTGACATTTGGCAGAAAATTAAGAAATTTGTAAAGTAACCGACGTCGTTCGTAAGTCACAGTGTTGGGAGAACAAATCATTGGTGTTTACCTCATTGAAGATAGGTAAGGTACAGTATTCTTTTTAGTAATTCATAAGTTTTAAACAATTTGGATGTTATGTTTAGGTTATTTGTGCTTGTCCAATGACTACCGTTATTAATCTCTCAAAATTGAGTTATTGGACACGTGTCCAATAACTGAGTTTTTGTTCCTTTATTATTTTAGCAAAATTGTACTCTAAAATTATGCAGTTAAAACATATTGCACCATTTTTTGAGTTTTAGGCAGTTTAGACGATTCTTACTAGTATTTGGACAAGGTGTCCAATGACTTGTAATGAAGTGTCCAATAATTCATTGTTGCAGTTTCGAGTTATTTTATGGAGAAATAAAAATGCCTAAAGGAAAGAAAAGAGATTATGATGTCTCTGTTTTAAATTTAGCATTAAAAGAAATTAATGAATGTGGCAAAATTCGAGAAATCGCTCGAAAATATGGCATTCCCAAGTCAACGTTACATTTTAAACTGAAAAATCCTACCCATAAAACAACCTTTGGTCCAGCACCTATTTTAACCGTAGAAGAAGAACAATTGTTAGTGTTTTGGATCAAAGAAATGATGCGAAAGGGTTTTCCATTAAACATAGAAGACTTAAAACAAAGTCCTAATAAATTTAAAAATAATTATCCCGCAGACGGATGGGTTAGAGGATTTTTGAAAAGCCCACCCGGCAATTGTCCAACGTACTAGTGAGGGTGTGACACAATCAAGTGCTTGTGTATCAGAACCGAACATTCGCAAATGGTTTGCCGAGATCCACAGCTATTTATCGGATAACAATTTACTGAACATTTTAAATGATCCGAGAAGGGTGTTTAATGGTGATGAAAGTGGATTCCAGCTTTGTCCTAAAACAGGGAAAGTGTTAGCAGCCAAGGGGACAAAAAATGTTTACCACGTAGAGACAAGTAATGCGAAAGAATCGATCACAGTCATGTTTACGTTCTCCGCTGCTGGATATGCCTGTCCACCTATGGTTGTATACAATTATCAACGTATTCCACAAAAAATTGTGGATGGAGTTCCAAAAGAATGGGGAATCGGTCGAAGCGATAACGGATGGATGACATCGGAATTATTTTTCGAATATATTGCGAATGTATATCATCCCTACCTAATTCAAAAAGGTATTAATTTGCCTGTCATATATTTTTTAGATGGTCACAAAAGTCATCTTACTTACAACGTAAGCAAGCTTTGTAAGGAGTTGGGCATCGAAGTTATTGCATTGTACCCTAATGCCACGCGTATCTTGCAGCCAGCTGATGTAGCTGTTTTTAGGCCTGTAAAAGCAGCTTGGAAAGACGCAACACGTTTGTGGTACCTAGAAAATCAAGGAGAGCCTATTACGAAAGTTAATTTTGCAAAAGTACTAGAAATTGCTCTAGAAAAATCATTAAAACCCGAAACTCTCATTAATGGATTTAAAACTTGTGGATTAGTACCTTTTGATCCAGATGCTATTGATTACACTAAATGCTTGGGTGGTACCACTAATAATCAGGATGAAAATGTCCCACCTAATTTGTCTCGACAAATTGAAACAAACTCTCAAAATGTAATAACACTGTCAAAGTTTTCGGAAATAGTTGGACCATCGAAAATGTCAGAATTAAAGTCAATGAACGAATCCAGATTAGACACAGATCAAAACTCCCAAATTTTATACCAACTTTACTCTGTATTTAATGTTAACAATTCTTCTGATTTAGATTCATATCTTATTAACACATCAGACAATAATATACAAAATATTGTTTCTCTAGAACCACATTCAAATACTACTGAACAAATGGACCATGAACCGCCATCGTTCGATCCTAAACTAGATGATTTACAGTTTCTTAATGAGGATATTGGTTTTGATACGACACAACACGTAACTCCAGCAAAACAAGTATTCAAGACTGCACTTAATGCATCACAAGAAAATGAACCACATTCAAATACATTTGAACATATTGACCATGAACTGACATCTTATGAACCTAGAACAGATGAATTACAGTTTACTTCACTTAATGCATCACAAGCAAATGCTAACACAGAGAATGTCGAGAAAAGTCCTGCTTTTAAAGTTATATCAAATAGTCTTTTTGGAAGATTTTTGACACTACCCAAAACCCCAGAAAGGAAAGGTAAAAAAAATACAGTTAAAATGCCATTTGCGATTACCTCAGCTAAGTATAAAGCGATGTTCCAAGAACAGAAACAAAAGAAGGAAATAGAAATAAAAACAAAGGAAAAAAGAAAGAAAACAAGAGAAGAGAATAAAATAAAAAAGGCAAAGGCGAAAAAAGAAAAAAAATGTGTAAATAAAGAAACACCACAAACCACAAATGCATGTAAAGTGTGCACAATGTCAACAAAGACGACTAATCGAGTAGTATGTGACATGTGTTCGTCAATATTTCATATTAGATGTGTGCCAGCAAAGCATCAAAAACACGTACCAGAGGATATTGCAATAGACATGTTTGTATGTCATCATTGCTACAAAGAAGATGATAATGACACAATTGAAGATATAAGTTCCGAAAAGGACAGTGAAGATGATTTAACAAATTTGATGCAGAATACTAACGATACAGAAGACTCAGAAGTTGGGATTTTATATGATATGGTCATGCAACAGAAAAAGGATAATAAATTGTGAAGTAGAGGATAAAGTAATTTTGAAATATGAATGTCCTATCAAGAATTCTTTTTATGTTCTTTTGTTGTTTGTAAGAGTAACTTTCTTTAGATTTTTAGTTTACATTGAAAGATCTCCACATTAAGACTGATTCGAAGTTTTACCAAAATAATAACTAGGTAATTAAGTGTAAGTGTTATAAGATGTTTATGTTTTTATAAAAGTAAATAAGTTTTGTTTATGTTTTACTTATAAAATAATTCCTATTAAGACTAAACTGTGTTGTGCCAAGTTAAAGTAAGTAATTTTGTTACTCAAAGATAATAGTGATAGTATATCTGAGATATTTTTAATAATGTTGCAATAAATATGATTGAAAATTACTCATTTAGCCTTTTACTAACATAGCTCAAGCATTGGCGGCTATTTAAACATGTTTTTTATTCTTAAAGCAGTGTCAGAATATCTGTCCATTGACTAGTATTGTGTGTCCAATATTAGAATTTCTGTCCAATAACTGTACGTTTTAGTATCTTTTTCATTTTATTTTTTATTTCCTATATATCATTAAACTACATTTTACACAAAGGTAACTATGATAGAATAAAACATCTACTAATAAAATTTTAGTACCTAACAAGTTTAGCTTCAAAAACAAACCCACAAAATAATTATTACTATTTAAAGTCACTTAAGTGTCCAATCACTAGTAGTTTACCCTACGAGATTTTTTTAAAGATTTTTGTACAACTTTACGTATTTTTGTTTATTAAATAAAACAGTATTCTTATTTTTTGCCAACGATAATCGGTTAACACATTCACTGTGGTATTCATTACATATTTTTTATGGCAATTATGGTAAAAGTATTGATTATATCACTTTAACAGTGACGACTGTTTTGAATGATTTTGCTCGGTACCCCCTTAAGCCCCTCCCACTCTTATTTCCGGGTCGCGATTGCGTTGTTAGGTAACTTGAGAGCAAACTCGGTGCGGCTTATCGACGGTCGGTAAAATGACCTTTAAGGTCCTAACATTCAGAGATAAAATGTCCCGTTTGTATGGTCTATGGACTAAATTACTTACTAATGGTGTAAATTAAAATCTATTCAAAATCAAACAAGGCGTCAAAAAAGTGGTTTTGCTTGAACCTGAGGATTGAAGCTAACCCTTGCTCCGCGGACCGCGTCGGGGGGTTATAGAAAGTAACAAAGTTGACTTAGAAAAAAATATATTGGGAATAAATTATATTTTATTATAATTATAACAACAAATCATATTTTCACGACATGACCATCGCGATATTTACCGTACAAAGAATAGATACAACTTAACTTACAGGGTCAAATAAGAACATTTTGGTGGATCTAAAACATAGACAAATACATGTCATTCATATTATCTATGTAAATAAATTGGCGGGAGTCGCCATGACAGTTTCAAATGCAAGTCAAAGCTCCCGCCATTTTCTTTAAAATATTACAAAACAATTCAAGATAAAATTGAGATACATAGTTTATAGTTATGGTTGGTTACAGTTTAACATGAGTACTTAAATATTTAAAATATGTTTGGAAGTAGTGAATAAACGCGGAGTACAGAATAATCAGAGGATTATAGCCGCCACCGGCCCAGAAACAGGATATAATATTATATTTTAAGGCCGCCCACAAATAGCCGAATGCACAAAGAACTACATTGTTTAGTTGGATCACTTAGATTGGTTTCAGAAACCAGCTCTACTACAACCAAATACGTGAAGGTACCACATTTCAGTCAATTTAAATCGACTGAAATGAAAAAAACGTTAACATGCACTGAAAAAAAAGAACAATGTGAAAAGAACAATATCCAATCAAAACGTCAGTTATATGCGGGCGGTCTTAGGAGTTATTTGTAATCCTGCAATTCAAAGATTATTGGATATTGACCATGCCAGCATTGCTCAAACGGATACAGTTTTCAAGCTCAGCATTACCTTTGATTGTATTGCAGTGTAGATGTTCTGATTATTTTCTGCTATAAACTATTAAATACTATATTAACATGTGATATATCAACGTAGGTATTTACAAAGCTTGATCGTTTAAAACCATGTACAAACTACTACAAAAGAAGGATTACGATGTTAGGGTTAATTGCCTTTTTGCATTGTATGGCAACTGACTAATTTTGTTCAAATAAAAAGGGTAAGCAATATAAATAAACGATGCCATGCATATGTTATGCAGCATAACCAATAAACGTTTTATGCTATATTTTTATTCCTTTTTAAATGTAAACTTCAGTCATTTAGTCAGTATCTTTGCTTTTGCGGTAAATTGCACATGTAAAAAACATATTTTTATTTTAAACTTAAACATATTACTACTATGTTATACATATTAATAAATACGAATAAAAAATCTCTAAAATCTTAGATTTTATCACTCAATATGAAGCTACATTATAATCAAATAATAATTTAGCAATCAGCTGAAAGTACTGTTTACAATGGACACATGGAATAATAAACAAATGAAGTGTTCAATAATTATAGAACTAAATAAATATTGATTTAACGCCACTAAATTTTGCAAGACTTTGAAGCGTATTTCCAAAGAAATAACCAATTATCTCATACATACGGAGCGTTTCGTTCAGACATGACCATTTCATTTATTCAATACTCCATGTACCTCGGGATAAAGAAAAAATATTTAACTAGGTATACATTACGATTATATTTTGCACGTGTTTAGAGAAAAATCGTTGTTATTTAGACTTCATTTTTTAGTAGTTTTCGTCAACGAAACCAACATGTGCCACCATTTATAATTTTGCACAAGAGCATATAAACGCCTAGGAAATAATAAGGCAAGTGTAACAATTATACATACATACCATACATAGAGAGCCAGTCTCGCAATAGTTCTTCAAAAATAAAATTTAAAACTTCAAGATTTTACAGTTAATGTCAAATTTTTATATGACTACAAAAATATATTACAATAATGAATTAATCAATTAATTTTTCCATAAAATATTTCTTTAATACCAATTAATCTGTTGACTTAAAAATAATATACAGTTTCGTTTATTTTGGACGTGAATCTGTTAAGACTGCGGCGAGTAAAATAATTCTAAACGTCGTCACTGTTAAAGTCAAAACTGTCTGTTAAATCAATACTTTTACCATAATTACCATAAAAAATATGTAATAAATACCACAATGAATGTGTTAACCGATTATAGTTGGCAAAAAACAAAAATACTGTTTAATTTAATAAACAAAAATACGTAAAGTTGTACAAAAATCTGCTGCTTTGAATCATACATACATACGTTGCGTATGATTCAAAACAGCGCGTCAATTAAAACAAAAATTAATAATAAAATAACTAAGCGACATTTCGAAAATGTAAAAACTATACATTGTAGTATGAATATTAAAGATGAATATGAATACAAGTTTGTGAAAAAAAAATACAGTTTACTATCAAAACTCGACAAAATACGAGATTTTCTTAAAGATTTTTGTACAACTTTACGTATTTTTGTTTATTAAATTAAACAGTATTTTTATTTTTTGCCTACTATAATCGGTTAACACATTCATTGTGGTATTCATTACATATTAAAATTTTTTAAGGTAATTATGGTAAAAGTATTGATTATATCACTTTAACAGTGACGACTGTTTTGAATTATTTTGCTCGGCGCAGTCTTAATCTGAAGAGAGAAAGTTTACATTAATCCAGTTTGCTTACGTCCCATGTTCGGACTGGTCCAAACTGAATTCTTCAAACAAATATCAGCTACATGTAGCTTGCTCACCCAGAGCTGATCTTCTCAACTCAAATTCAAAAGTATGTTAGTGTCCTAACATTTGACCAGGGCCTCAAGTCTGCTATTACAATGGTCTCAGAATGGTCTATCATTGATTTCATAATATAATTGTTGATTTTGACAAGTTTGGTAATCTACTAATTTAATGGCGTCATTATGACTTTCCATTGGTCAACCGCTGACACGACATTGAAAGAAATGATATGGAATGGTAATCTCGTACAAAACGACAAATGAATGACTGACTTAGGCGGTAATCTGCTAAAATTTTGACAGTTCCTTTGATCAGTGACCTACCATTAGAACGTCATTGTGCAGTCATTGCTTTTCATTCGACCGACCAATGATCGACCATTATGAATTTAGCAGATTACGAACTTTTAGCAAAATGACAATGCGATCGTGTTGGAATGACGAAATTATAAAAATAGCAGACTTGGCCCCCAGTTGTCTTACTAGCTTACACAGATATTCCATACACAACTAGGACCTTAGGCAAACATATTTCAAAACTTTACAGTAATAAAAATCGTAAAATGTCGGTTATGTGTCGGGCTGTTATGAAGAGATAATAATATCTCTCTTACAGTCAGGAAATGCTGAACATAGTATACTCATTTCATTAGTTATTAGATAATTACCTAAAGAACAACAGAAATATAGTTGAAAATTGCGTATGCAAGACAATAATTGCCCCGCGAAATTATATCTTGCACACAAAATTCTACTTTATTTCTGTAGACTTTAGTTTATTTTCAACTAATCAATGAAAAATACTCCAACATGTCGCTGTTCTGACACTAGTAGTAGTGTAAAAAGTCGAACTCGAAAACAATCGTTTATTATACTTATGGCATTTTGGCATGGCAACACAGGCATGACATTTTAAGGAATGGGCAATGACCGCCTTATTGTCCTTTCCTTAAAATCTCTTCGTAGGCCAAATACGGTAAGTATCAATTTAGGACGTTAACGATCTTTGTTACTGTTTCCAAAATGAAGAATGCTAGAAAATTTAGGTGGATCATTGACCGCTTTTGCCACGTTAAAACGATTTTTCTATACATAAGTGCAATCTTGGCATAGCGGGCAATTTTAGGCCTCGGTCTTGATGCCCACAGGACTAACATAGATCAATTTCAGTTCCCAAATTCATGTGTTATAAATCATTTTTGCAATAATACTCTCAAGCCAATATAAGAGGCTTTAACTTTCGAATTAATAAACCATTCAAGTCTTAGATCCGGACCAGACGATGTACTTTAGAGGACATTAAAAACGTCACTGATCCCGCGATAAATGTGGCTACCTACTGGACCAAAGTACTGCACCAAAAACATAATAAGGATTAACTACCATCGATTCTTCGGGCTCGTGGCTAAGAAAAAGCCGAACGCATCGATCGGTCCAGGTTAAACTAAGTCATCCATTTCATACCCTCCGTGCCTCGGAAAGCACGTAAAGCCAACGGCTTTTCTGTCATTCGTAGATCTTTGACAGTAGTTATGGATAGTCAGAAGCCAGAAAGTGACAACCAGTCTTACAAAGGGGATCGTGTTACCGAGTAATTGGGTTGTGGTGGTCACACCCAGAGCTGCATACTTTTAGACTGGACGCCGACCGATTCGAAAAGATGAAGTTTGACTTCGACTTTCCACTCTACTCATGTATTCAAATGGTCTTCACGAGTGGCAATACTCCCTGGACAGTCGGCCCCGCAACCGTCTGCTGACTGGTTCTATTATCAAGGACGTGATGACCAAGTGGTAGGAGCCTGCGTTTCTTGTAAAAGACTAACCATCAATGTATGTAATGTAATGTAAAGGAATATCGTGAGGAAACCTGGACTTATTTAGCTAATAAAGTTTAAAATTGCGTATACGCCTTGAGCGCACGTGGTGATACATGCTCATGCCTTCTCTGTATGAGAAGAGGATGTTGCCCGGCACTGAGACAATAGGCTGGTATTATTATTAGCATATTTGCCGATCGGGCAGGTACAAGTACAAGAGTACAAGTACCAAGAGTACAAGTACAAGAGTACAAGTACAAGAGTACAAGTACAAGAGTACAAGTACAAGAGTACAAGTACAAGAGTACAAGTACAAGAGTACAAGTACAAGAGTACAAGTACAAGAGTACAAGTACAAGAGTACAAGTACAAGAGTACAAGTACAAGAGTACAAGTACAAGAGTACAAGAGTACAAGTACAAGAGTACAAGTACAAGAGTACAAGTACAAGAGTACAAGTACAAGAGTACAAGTTCAAGAGAACAAGTTAAAAAAAGAGTACAAGTAGAGAATGCCTAAGGCATTAAGTCCGCCTTTGTACCTTGGTGCATGAAGTATAAATAAATAAATAATAAGTACAAGTTCCGCCTTGATAAGTCTCTAGAGATATTTCCTCACAGTGCGCTGGATCTCGAGAATGGTTTATCAATTCTAACCTTTCAAATCTAGGGTGGGAAGCCATTTGAGCTTACCCTTTAAAATAACTTCTGAGAAGCAAAGAAATTAAGGCAATAAATGTACATAGTACAGAAATTACAGGCATTTGCGCTCTCTGCACATAAAGAACAAACATCATGTTAATTTAAACCGTTTCGAGGCAAAATCATACAGTCTATTGTAAGTTTACAAAGATTTATAATCTCAACAATATAACCTTTAAAAAATTATGCATGTAGTTTAAAAATTAACTAATATTCCATTTATACAAATAATTATAAATTTCACAGTGATGCCTTCAACTGCCTGCCTCAAGGAGGGTACGGCATAAACTAAAAATCACTAACCAATTCATTCTCAGCTTTGAATAGACCAATTTTACTGTTGGTTGTGAGCGCCAAAGATGATTTAAACAAAACATGCATTGATTTTACCCATAGAAAATAAACACATACATAGAAAACAAATTATATTTTGTAGAAACTAAACTGAGCGCTTTGTAGCGCTAGGACATTTTGGAGACAGTTTATATTAAAACAAAATATATATATAAAAATATCAACCAAATGTAGTGTTTATTCATAATTTTAAGCTCTCAGATCTGTTATCGTATGATTTCATGAGTGCGCGGCAAACATTGCAATTTAAATCTTATATCAATCACATAAAAGTGAGCGACGTTTTGCAATAATTGTTGCCCATCCTACTCCATACGAAATAAAATAATTTGACTTTGAAGGCTTTATCCAAGTTCTAATATCAGCCTATTCTAGCCAAGAAATCTACGGTATTTTACCACAAAAAACTTACTTAACTGATGTTGTTTCTTCTGGACAAATAGTGTAGTTTCGGCTTGTATAAGTCAGAAGTGTCGTATCTTTGAACTTTATTTCTTGTCATAGATTTGAACTTCCCATTCGGCGTTTGTGTCGTCGTTTGTGTGTTTTGTTCGTAGTTCTCGACTGATTTATCACTTGATGGACTGTTTGGTAGATCTGGAATGAGATAGTTGAAATATAAATCATGTGTAATTATTTGTCTGTTATTTAGAATCAGTTTCTGAGAGCCTATTCAATTTATTATGTCTAGATGCCATTTTGTTTAATATTTTGAACGCCACAATCATGTATAGATGACAAACCAAAATGTGCCCAGCATACACGGTCACGACTATTTGACAGACGACTTGCTACTCTATGAAATGATGTATAGAAACGTCATTCCATAGAGTAGTAATTTGTACCTTGGCGCCGAGAGCAAGATTTTGTTTTTTTTGTCGTCGCGGTTAAAAGGTTAAAGAATCGCAAAAGCTCTCAATTTTATTGAAATACTTTTCAGAACTTGATTCCCACAATTTCTCCCATAGATTTTGTATACAAGTATTGATTGATTCTAAATTTATAGTTAATTGAAAATTAATCGAGTTTTCAGGGCTAAAATAAAGTGTATTTGGAGAGTATTTTGGAAACATTATTATAGTAAACGGCATCTACGTATTAATGTATATTTAGAAGCAAATTTACAGTTCAGTGACTTGACCAGGCTTTCAGAAACTGGTGGATAAATGAATACTGGTTTTAAACCTTTAGCCTTTATACCCAACTGCCCCAGAAAGAGCTAATGTGTTTAATATGTCAACGACTGTTAGAAATTTGTATTTTTTTATTATTCATTATGAAAATCTGCTACCTTGCGTGTGTTTTTTCTACTTCGAATGTACCTACGTGAAACATTGCATACAAACTGTCTCTAACGTACTTAGAAAAACAAGCAGAAAGTTTAAATACAGGGTATCACATTGGCCAGTCTTATCGCTAAAAGCGATTTCTCACAGACAACCGTTTAAAAATTGTGTAGTCTGTTTATTTATTAAACTGAAGTACTCACTATTCCTCCTAGGTCTTGCCAAGCCGACCCGTCTCGCCCTACCGAGGTACTTCGACCTGGCGGGTTGGGATACCCTATTGTTGTTCGAAACCTCTTCGCTTTCTGAAATATTGTGCAAATAACTTGATAGTCACATTTTTTATTGGAGGAATAATTCGCAAGTGAGTAGGGAACTTGAAAATTAATTCATTGTTATATACCCAGATTTAAGTCATCATAAAATACCTGTTTTATATTTTACGATGGTATTTTTGGGAATGGAATTATCTTTTTTTGTCTGCTATTTGCTGCTATCTACGACTAGACATCAAAATAGGAGTGGCTATTTTCTATGGGGACCTGAGATGGACAGGACAACATACACAAGAACCCAGAAACTCTAGCAAGAACGGTAGTCGATATTTTGTATCTATACACACATACAACAACAATATGAACACGTCAGGGGGCATATGCCATCTCTAAAATGAGTATTATTTTATTATTACTTTGTTTTACACACTGTTATTACGATTCGTTATCGGCGAAGGTTTAAGATTGGAAAATAATAACGATTCGCAGGATATAGGAATGACGCTTAGCCAAATTATAATCACCAATTGGCAGATGCATAACAACAAATAACTCACCTACAGTGGTCGACGAGATCTGGTCCGAATTGCTGAGTTTCCTCACTTTCTTCAACACATGCCTGTTATTATTCTCCGTACCCTCAACATCACCCAATTTCCTCTTCAAATGTAACTCGTTATCAATACTAGACTCCATACAATAATCTATAGACGGATTCCCATCATCTATTACATTGCCAAGTATAATCTCCATGACTTGTTGACGGGATGTCCTGTTTACCATCTCTTCCAATTTAGCATCATAATCACTCGATAATTCAAACGAACATTCCGATTTGACAGGACTAAAAACTGGTGAAGGGGATTTTGAATCGAAAGTATTGTCCACTGGTAAGGATATTTCTGACGCTACATTGACGTTTTTGATAACATTTTTTGCTGTCATTGGTAATTTTAAATGTCCATTTTTGTAATAGTTTACTACTTCGAAAGTGCCAAATGTAGCGCAGACCTCTTTGAGAATGTTTTCTTCATAAGTATCACAGTTTATAACGTATATTTTGTTGGAGACTTGAGTACTATCTGTGTAGGCCTTTAGGAAAGTACTGTATTGGAGTCTCTTTAGTTCTGCGTCAAATTTCTCGTGTTCAGCGAAATATTTTAAGGCTTTTTCTTCTGGATTCGGGTTTTTGATTTCGTGTTTAGAATCTTCGGCAATTTCAGGTTCAGTGATTTCGGGAATTTCAATTGTAGAGCTTTCGATTAGTTCTGTTTTGATGGTTTCAGTAGTGTCTGCTTCAGGTTCTCCGGTAGCTTGAGACAGACCCAAATCTTCATCAGTTTCCGAAAGTTCTTCAGTTATAATAGTAATTTCAAAATATTCCGTGCGCTTTTTATTTTCATCGTCAACCAAATTGTCTAAAGCATCTTTTTTGCTCTTTTCTGACGCTTTACTGTATTCCGATATTTCTTCCATAAGCTGAGAAAATGGTTTGTTCTCGTTGTAAGTTTCACTTTTATCTGCCGCTTTTGTATCAGAGTCATCAAACATTTCTGTATCGTTTGTCAGCGTGTCTTCAAGTTCATCTATAATTTCATTCGTTACTTTGTTTTTATCTTCATTTTTAATGTTTTCAGTTTTAATTGCTTTGTCCTCTTTTTCTTGGACTGTAGCTTTGGATTCGTTTGTAAGTTTATCTTCTACAACGTGTTCGGATTTGCACATTTTATTTTGCATCATATTATTGACTTCATTGGCTATGCACGCGAATTCTAACTCAGGGCCAGGGATACTAGAATATACTTGACTCAGACTAGGCCTAACATTCGCTTGAAATTCAAGAAGTAATGCAGCTTCCTGATTCATTCTCTTCTGTTCTTCGTCTAAAAACTTCCTCATTTTCATCATGCGTTTAGCTTCTTCCAAATTAGCTGCAAATTTAGGCTTTTTTAACGTCACGTCTGGCACGAAAGGTAGCCTTGGAGGACTTGTAATAGGTGTTTCTAAATGATTCTCTACTCTAATGGGTTTTTGGTTACCTTTCGTGCCACTAGCTGTGGTAACACCATGGTCTTTATCACTAGGGCTAGTAGATTCACCACTAGGTGATGTATTATCTGATTTAGAACTTGAACTCTTAGATTCTTTTTTATTTTCTGTAGGTTTTGGGCCAGCTTGGTTTTGAGATCCTTTAGAAGAGGAGCTACCGTCGTTAGAATCTCTGTCTGTTGAACGTCGCCCAGGGTTGCCTCTCCCAGACAAACTGTAATGGTCGTCAGTTTCTTTTTTATCCTTTTTCTTGTCTTTGTCATCATGTTTGCTCTTACTGCTACTCTTTTTATCTTTATCTGAGCGGTGGGAGCTGGATTTAGAATCCCTTTTATCCCTTGAACTTCTATCGGAACTTTTTTCGGAACTCCTTTCAGATTTGTGGCTTGACGAAGACTTTTTGTCGTCAGAAGATCTTTTATCACTTGAATGTTTCTGGCTTGAGCTAGAACTTTTATGAGATTTCGAGTCTCTGTGGCTAGAGCTCCTATGAGAGGAAGATCTGTGTTTAGACGAGTCTCGACCATCCTTCTTGTCACTGCAATCTTTCGACTTCTCTCTTTCTTTATGATTAGATTTAGATTTACTGTGATCGTCTTTGGGTTTCTTGTCATGCCTACTACTATCTCTAGACGTAGACTGTTTAGAGTCGGACCTTTTATCTTTGCTACTAGAATGTCTGTGCGAATCTCTAGATCTATGCGAGCTTTTGTGACTGCTTTTCCTTTCATCATTCTTTTTATCCCTTTTGTCTTCCGAATTCTGTTCAGCTTCTGGCACTTTTTCAACGTTAGTCTTACTATTTACATCGCTTTCATAATCAATTTGTAAATTGTTGCTGTTTGAACTATCGTCGTACAATGGTGTATTGAAAGTGTTTATGTTAACTTGGTTATTAAACTGATAGGCTAAGTTCGTTTGCTCAGGATCTTTCTTTTCTGGTTTTGCTTCCATACTGTTTTCTGGAGACTTGGCTTCTATGGCGAATCTGAAAGAACTGGGCTCTTTCTTATCGTTACTTTTGCTGTCTGAGTCATTCTCGAACGCCTGTTGGGCATCACATGAGTTTTCATTATTGTAATTCCTGATTGGAGTTAAAGGAGACATATTTCTTCGTAAAGAAGAATCACTGCTTGAATCATCGTCACTGTTTAAGTCTATAGGTTTAAAGAAATGATCTTTGTCATCTTTCGGAAGCGGTATTTCATCAGGGTGAGGAACTTCAGAAATTGTGTTGGGTTCTTTAGGAAGTTCTATTTTCTCAATATCAATGTTCTCTAATTCAACTTTCGGCGGGCTGTTATCAGGCGGTGGTATATTTTCTAACTTTATTTCTTCATGCATGTTCATATTAGTTTTGTTTGTTTCCTCATCTGAATTGTTTATGACCTCAATTATTACGGGTTGTGAATCTCCTTCAATTTTAGGTTTTTCTAGTTCATATATTGAAGCCTTATCTTCGTCCTTTATACTATCCACTTCCATTTTACTATCAACATCTTCATCCATTGCTTCCGTCTTATCATCATTGCTTTTGACAGACCCAGGACTGACGGCTTCCAAATCTTCTGGCAGGAGATCATCAGTACTTTGTTTACCATTGGAAGTTTCTGTGGAGGTGACTGATTTCTTTCTAGATATACCTAAGTAGTTGTATACTAGGTCTTCAACTTGAGGTATAAAAACGGAAGCGACTTTTGGGTTTACCACCTGATCGACTATCCTTTCGACGCCTTGCTCTAGGTAGTTGCCACTGTAATTAATAAAATATATTTGAGATAAATATACAAGGTGTAACATCAAATACGCAAAACCTAAAAATAGTTTGACTAGAATAACGAGCAGAATCAATTGAACCACTTTTGAATATAGGTCACATTTTTCAAAAAATCTTCATTATACATGTTGCCCTGTCTATTTATTAATAAGTCAAGCCATCACGTGCGCAAACCTGCCAAAATAGGTAAACAAACACAAATGGTTGTCGTCCAATTTAAACTTTCTCATACGCGTGATATTAATAGTTCTTATTTCAATGCAAATACGAGTCTTGGTAAAACTAAAACAGCACAACAACCTTTAAAAAAAATTTTATGATTTTTTTTCTTTCAGAATTAGGTTAATTGAATTAAAAATCATTTGGGGTGTCTGAGGTTTTGCGTGTCTAACGTTACACCTTGTATATTATAGATATTTAAGATATATTTGTAACTTGAACACATTTTGTTCAACTGATGAAATCTCAGGAAAATCTCTGAGGAAATGTTCATGAGCAGGGGTCGGATATTCCAATGCATATCTACCTAAACGTCAGGTGTTCCGTTTTGGTATCAAAAATTACGCTAAGCCGAGAATACAATAATAGTAAAATATTATTAAATTTTATTACTTGGGTTAGATACACATTATTTATCTTGACACCTTTCAAACTATCATTATTAATCAGTTACTCTTATTAATGGTCAAAATATGGCTATTTAATGAATGGTTAATAGAAACAATTACTTAACTAAAGTAAATATGCAATAATAAGTAGATTTGTTATGGGATCCCGGAATCTCGAAAATCTTGCTTAGAATAAATTATTTCTAGAAGTCTCAATCCATACTTTCTCAGTGAAAGTTTCCTAGAGACTTTAGGTAAATATGGATCTCCCCTAATTATGAGACACATTAGTAAGATTAATATTGATTGACCAGTATTGCTGACTGGTTAGTAATTAACCTATCCTATAATGCAGATGATGTTAGCTTTTGGGAAGACTATTTATCCAATACAATCTACCATTATAATTTAATCCACAATACAAATTTATTATCTACTCAATTCACCAGTGGTATTTGCAGATATAATGAATAACCAACCTCAATCACATTATCTTAAATGGCCATAGTGGCAAAAAGTCTATTTTATACCTTCAGTATTTTAGATGATAACAAAGCTGATGGGTCATGTGCTGTAAAGCGGTCACTGCCCAAGGGCCCGCCAACGGGGCCAACTGTATTTGAAATTCATACTTTTCCTATCCTTCATATATTAACTTGCCGTGGCCCCCCTAGGCTATTAGCTGGCAACACTCTTGCCACTGTCTTTAGTTATCTGCAATACTGCTGATTTTGCAGGTATGTTGCCATCAGCCTTACAGACCAGAACACAGCAGCGCTGCTTTGTGGCAAATATAAGTTTGGTGGTAGAACATCCACAGACTAACTCACAACACAAAGTACTCTACTACTACTATTTCTAGGCTATTTATTACCTAAAATAAAAACCACTTACTCCAATATATGTTTCCTAAGCTTCTCCCGGAGCTGGTTCTTATTGAGGTCCGGCTTCCAGACTTGCCGTGACAGAAACGAGGACACAGAGTTCTCAACACGCTGCCTCAGGTTCTGGTAGGCAGGTCGAGTGTCTACGTCTGCAATGCAGTCTTTACGGAACTGGAATAGATGAGTAAATTTGGGAATACATATTATGACACTTAAAACTCTTGCCACGCACTGGGCAGTCAAACCTGCTGCCAATTTGATATTTGGTTTATATTTTTTGATGGTAGATATGAAAGTAGGTAAATTACATGATTTCAACAAAAACTAATTTCGATTTTTTTAATAAGACAGCTTGCTTTTTTATTATTTATGGAAATAAATAATAAAAAAAGCAAAATCAAGTTAACAAAATGTTTTTAACCAATAAGTCAATCTAATACTATGCTGCAAAAAACTCCATCTGTGAATTTAAAAGAAGTGTGCTGGTGGTAAGCCGACATCCCATCCAATACTAGAGATTGAGAGCTGACCTCAAGCTTATTGTTGTCACTACACCTTAATTCAAGAGATTTTTTCAGAATAGCACTGCTGGAGATTTCAGTTGTTTGCTTCATTTAGATCTGGATGAAGCATGAAGCAACACATGACAGACAGGAAAGAAGAATGCAGTTTGAAGTTGAAAATTTACACATTTCTATGTACAATACTAACACAATTTTTGGTAAACAACAATTATACAATGTATCATTAGTGGGTATTTAAATGAATTACTAACCTCTCCTTAAAGTTATCTATCATGCAGAACTTTAATACAAAATATGACATGATACATTTAAATTAATAAACATGATACTTAATCTTAAAAATTTGACTCTTATATTGGAGTCCATCTTAGATAGCATGAAGGTTTTTAAAATTTAGAATATGTTTTACTTTATAAAACAGAATTATGATTTTGGAGAATACATTCATCAATTTCATCATTCATAATTATTCAATCATTTATTAAAATTAATGAATAATTATCATGGTGATTGCATATTGTAAACATTAAGTATAAGAATATTTAGTAACTATAATAAATTGCTTTATTTGGTATTACAGAAACATTATTTTTTTACGAGTAAGTAGTTTCTTGCCCATTCACAACCATACGAAACAACTGATATAAGAGTGCAGCTATATTTAATACATTTTCTTGTTGCTTGTCATTTGAAACGGTCTTCTAATGGTCTAGACATAAATAAATTGACTTTGAATATGGAAGACTTTCTGTATGAAATGTAATTGCTAATACTTTCAATTTCATACTTTATCAATTGTGATCCATTTTAGTATCCTACGAGCTACCAAGTATACAGCCTGAAAATATCTTGAACAGTCATGGCACAACGGTTCCCCCATTAGAACATATGCACCCCATAGGTACTCAAATGGCACCATATTTTTATTGTTTGTGTATGCTCATGTTGAAAAGGTACCTGACACTAAGAATAATTTATTTACCTCAAAAAAAATACAGCATAGCTATTAAATTAGATTAAAGACCTTTAATGTAATAATAATGTTTTCTGTAAACCTGAATATGTAATACAGTACCAGAAACTGTAAACCTAAGAAGAAATATAATATCCCATGACTGAGAATTAACATGAAATACCTTATGGGTGGTTTTTTTTTTACCATATTGGCATAGCTACATAAAAAATTAAGAAAATAATGCTTGATTATTGCTGATAATGTGATTGAAGAAAGGGACACACAAGGTCATAGAAAAATGGCGACTTGAGCCCTAAGCACCTACACCACAAGGGGATGATATAAAATAGTTGTTCAGCTTACCTGATCAAATATACCCTTCGATTTTAACTCATAAACTAGTTGATCGACCAGGCGAGGATCCCCGGGCATGTATTGCAAATGCGCCATATTTACGGCATTAAATAACTATAATGCTAAATAATTATTACTCTGATAGTTTAGGCTATAAATTATTGCTATTTTAATATTTATTAATGGGAAAGAAAATATTTAAAACATCTACGAAAATGAAATACGACAAACACAGTCAATATTAAGGGATGCCAACTGTCACAACACGGGCTCTTGTCGGTGGGTGCTATCGATGATTGGTTTGAATCGATAATTTTGTCTACGTTTATTGATCGGGCATAATAATTAAGAAAGTTATAATAAAATGTAATTTATTATTTGAGCCATTTTTGGGCAAAGGCATAATTCATTAAACTATCTACCTAATGGAGCTTAAAGTGCTTGAGGAATGAGTATGTCAGCTTATGATATCATAATTCTGGTTGAATGTTGAATGCCCAATACACAGATAGAAAGAAGAATCTACATAAAATAATATACTAGCACTTATGCTTATGAAAGAAAAATAAACATAACTACACTATATTTTCTTGTCCATTAATTTATGTAATGTAAACTATCGATTTTTTTTCTGAGCGCATCCCTATCGATTATTAAATAAATGTGTAGTTATACCAAGGCGACGATAATAGGTATTGACTAAACAGCCATGACAACGATATTTTTGTGTATTTAGGTAAATAAATTAATTCCGTTTACTAAAAGACTCGTGAACTACTGCCCTAACAGGTAAAGAACTTGCTAGGATATTGCATTCTACGGTCAGAATCACTAGAATCAGAATAACAGACCGCATTCCGCCTTACGCGGTCCCTAGACGATCGATTATATTGTGCAATATTGCGAATTGTGCAATATTATTGATCGTATAGGGTTAATATTGAAGATTGAGCAACGATTGAACGAAAGTTTGAGCGAGTTTAATTTTTATTGCTCCATTTTTTTCCCTTGCTTCGTGTAGGGTCAGTATTGCGCAATATTTTTATGTGTGTGTTTTGTCTTGACGAGCAGTACACGCGCGCATAAAAATGGCGGAAAAAGAGAATTTCTCTAAATACATAAAGATGTTTCCACAGGCAACCAAAGATGATGAGAAGAAAAAAATAAATTCTTTGAGGATTAACTGACAATTCTCCGACTAAACACAAAAACATTGCGCAGTTTTAATTATTGTGCAATATAATTGATCGTTTGGATTCGAAGTACGTATAATTACGTATAATTTTATAATTCCTGTAAATACAAATGTTGTTAACATCGTTTTTAAAAAGAGTAAGTATGGAGTTTCTTGCCCATTCTTCTCCATACAAAACTACCTTTTGGAATGGGCAACTAGAATCATTTTTTTTTCTCATTTGACGTTCAAAAGTGCCTTATAATGGTCTAATTGAAATAAATGATTTGATTTGATTTGATATCATTCTTATTGTGCAAATTTATTGCACAATGTTATTGTAGATCTAGGGGCCGCCTTACACTATGGTACTAACTGGGATCCGCCGATTGGATCTTGAACCTTTACAACAACTTTCCTGAAAAAAATCCAGCGTGGTAAACCCATGCAAAGATGGCGGGATTAGATTGATTCTTACATAAAGGATATAATATAATAATAGAATATGTGGGGACATTTCACACACGGCCATCTGACCCCAAACTAGGGAGACCCTGTACTATTAGAGCATATTCATCTATGCCCTGTACTATGGGTGTCAGACAGCTGATATACATACACAAATATATTGATTTTTCCTTGTTCCACAGTCAGCTAACCAGAAAGAGAGAAGAGAAGATCAGAAAGAGAGTCCCTTTCTCCTTTTCAATCATTGTCTACTTACAATTTATGCTCTTTGCTTATTTTTATGTTGAAGACGATTCTTTTTGAATAGGGAAAAGTTGAAGTAGTATTCACACAGTATGTATTTTTAAGATAGATTCAATGATATTATATTAAACAGATATGTTATAAGCGCCCAATTTTGAAGATTCAAAAACGTCCTAATTGGGACGTATTGCCTTTAGTCTGCGTCACGCATGGCGACGAATGGTACGCTTTGTTAAAGCAGCTAAAAAAATAAAAAAATGCTATTTTGTGTATTTAGAAAGTGTACCAATTATGATACCCAATTTAATAAAGCACAAGGGATCTCATACCACATGTAACTACGCAATATACATCGATTTGTTTATATATTTCAATTATTTTCCTAATATTCTTATATTTGGAGGTTAGAAAAAAGAAAGAAATGGAAGTACATTGTTTCACGTGAGTAAGACAAGGACGCGTTCACTCCGGACATAGATTAAAAGTACAGATGCGATATCATAGGCAGTAAAGTCATTGTTTACCCACAGTTCTGTTTTTCTTTTTTCTAACCTTGTAATATTTAATCATTTTGTTTTATTCAATCATTTATATACCTAATTAGAAATTAAACAATATGACAACATATATATGTCGGATCGTCAGGTGCGATCGAGGAGGAGTGCCGAGCGGTATAGTACATCGTCAGGACTATAGGCGTTCCCATTATCCCATTAGGGATAAACAACATACCTGTGAAAACAATTACACACTATTAGTAAAGAAAACACAATACAAATGGTAATCAGTAACAAGAATAAAGTAAGTTCAAGGTACAGCAACAATACAGTTAATCGAACAGACCATTAAGGTCCCACAGTTCGTACAGTGGCGAAGCCACCCAATGATACACGAACAAACCCTTAAGGTTTATAGTTCGTACAGCAGCCTAAGCCACCCAATGATAAACGAACAAACCCTTACCGTCTTATTACAAAAAAATGTCTAAGTACTGGTTTAAACCACGACTATTAAGATTGTTACGGTACTACCGTTCATTCTAGGATCAAAATGTGTTCCGATTACAAAACGAAGACTATCTGAGGATCAGTTAGTACCGAAGAAGGTTCATGGTTCAAATATATTTACAGATAAGAAACAAAAATGGCATTGTTTCATTCGTTCATTCAGTCTTTATTTGAAGCAGCGTTCCATTTCTATAAATATTTATAATAATAATAACATTTTAAGTTATTCAATAATTATTGATTAACGCCAAAATATGTCATAAATTGTTCTTTGTTTAGTTTACAATATATTGAACAAACACAACTTGTACTTTTGACGCGCTTTTAATTAATCAAGTTGTCACATCTTTCAACACTTCTAACGTGAAGTGGAGTGAATTATATACGGCGACGGCGCGCGTAATTTGACTCGATAGTTTTTAATTTTGCGTCCTATAATAATAAATAAATACATTCTTATTTTTATTCATTGTTCTTAGTATGTTATGTGGATTGTTCGTGTGTAGTAGTGGTAGTGTAGTCTGGTTAAAACGTAAAGAATGGAACAACAAAAGAAAAAAAGGGGTGAAAACTAGAGTTCTGGCGAAAAAATTTGTAAAACATGGATTTTTAATTATTAGGTAAGCAGTACTTTTTATTATCTTATTTAGACTACCTAACGCGAATGTTTTTATTTGAAGAAATGTTACGTCATCTTATTGCTCAGTCAGCAAGTATTATAGAAGATAAGTCCAACGGTGTAAATAAATATGGAGTGCAAGGATAGCCACTGTCACCCAATAATATTCCAGAGAATGCACCAGCCTCAAACCTCTGTTTTAGTCTACATTCTCGGAATATTCTTGAGTCATGCACACTGCCTCGCCATCTGGTAACTATGTCCATGATTTTCAGGTCAGCATCACAAACCACCTGAAAAATAACAGGTTATTAAACTTTACATTCCTCTCTGTTATTTTAATAAAACTGATTGGTAAATGAAATAGTTCTCTATTGTGTCAAGCATTTTGGATCAAACTAATAAGTCATTTGTCAATTGAGACAATCACAACACAAAATATTTATTTATAGATTACCTGTACATTGATAGAAGAAATTCCTTTTCTATTAATGTATAACTGACCACCATCAGCATTTACTTTTTTTATTCTAATATGAGTACAGTCTATTGCCCCAATGACTGTAGGAAAATCAGCGATACTGCGGAATTTTCTTATAGTTTGCTCCTGTTCATTAAGAGTAGCAGGCATTTTTATAAATCCTCGGGATATACGTGACAAAAAGTCTGCTACCTTTTTACAAGTTTTGCTGACAACTGGTTGAGACACACCATGTAAATCAGCTGTATCGTCTTGAATCTACGAATAAAACAATATTATTAGTATATAATTTGGATTTTGTCATCGATATATATGTATATATATTTGTCTAATGTTATGTTAGTATTGACAAAGGTGACTTACTTCATGGCGAGCCCAGTTGCGTAATGCGCAAACCACTTTCAGGACTCAGTGGGCATCCTCGAGGGTCGTGAGGTAAATCTTCACGTAAAACATCCACAATTTTTTCTCCAAAGCGTTTTGTGAACCTATACTTATATCTAAAATCTTCATCACTCAATTCAAAAGAATTCACACGATGACGACGTCTATAAGATCGCTGAGACGTCTCCAGCATATCCAAATCTACTAAATCCATCAAGTCAATTGTATTAATTTCCATTATTAACGATTTAAAAATAAAAGACACAAAATAACATTCAACGCTCTAACCTCAAATAAATTAGTACCGAAGTTCGTCCCATAGTTAAACTAGGGGCCTCAGCGGACTAACTTTAGTATCAAAGAAAGTTACAGAACTAGTGATAAACTTCATTTTATAATAACGTTTTATTTAGTCGTGGTTTAAACCATGTAAAAGTCTCAGTACTAAATTTAGATCGTGTTTTGGAATAAGACGGTTAAGGTTCATAGTTCGTACAGTAGCATAAGCCACCCAAATACAAAGTGTATCGCTCGCTAGCAGCAAGCCTATACAGCTATGTGAATATACAGCAGCGCTGTACCAGGTAAACCGACAGTATTGTCGGAAGCAGGAACTCTTTACTGAGTCGAATCCGAGGATCGACTGCCATGCCATACTTACGGAGTGCACGCTCTTTTATAAGGCGATGCCCCCCACCTTACAACCTCTCCATACAAGTCTGTCCATGCGCACGGAAGTGCGTCACACGTTTACTTGATACAAAACACTAAAATGTGCTGAATCTAATAAGATCTGTAATCAAATAACACAATAATAATTGTCATGAATAAACAATAGTGATTTCATAAAGTAATTCGTTTTACATTCAAAGTAACGTGTCAACAATTGTTTTGAATAAAACCATCAATAATAATTATCGAAATAAAGTAACCACAAATCAGTGTGCACACACAATAAATCATGTTTCGAATTAATAGACAATAATTGATAGTAAAATCACATAAATTAACAATAAGAAACACAAATCATAACAAATTTAGTTAACACCCACAATTGTGATTAATAAACTGTCTCCGACATATATATTATCCTTTCTTCGTTAAGGTTATTCAATTAGATCTGGCTTCAAGAATGGATCGCATTTGTTCGTAAACAAAGAAATTAATTTTATTACAAAATAAATATTTTCTACTCTGTATATTATTATAATTATATATTCTATTATACATTTAGTCCTGTTTATTAGTTGTTATAGGTACAAACCGCGTGTATAAATGTACTCGCGGTTTGTACCTTCTGTCTCGTTAAATTTTGCTAGTCTGTGATGCCAAGACGCGGTAATTGGTGGCCAGGATAATGTCCGTTTACATTCACGCGCAATTGACAACACTAACTGTCTCTTTTTTTCTTGTTGGTTTTTTCAAGCCATCCCTTTTCAACATTTTGACTTGTAGTGAATTGTAAAATGAATGAAAAGTGTAAATGTGTGCAGCCGCTGCTGCGCGGAACACTTTTTTCGTTTGTTTTGTGAGTGTATAACATATCTGTTTATTAGAATATCATTGGATAGATTATTATTTTTAAGAGTTTTTAAAGACATGTTACAATTATAACATTTGGGGAAAAGTATTCCAGATTTAGAAGGTGGCAGTTGAGACAAACTCAAGATAATCGTTGGTTTTGTGAATCTGTAGGTTTTGTACAAGAAGGTAAAGATGGAGGAACAAAAAGTTGAGTCAAATACCTACGTATCTCCATCTCACTCTCTGTGGGCCACCCCTCTCTTTTTAGTGTGGCCTGTAGTATTGATACCTTCTTATTTAAATCTCCTACTAAATTCTTCTAAATAGTCGTCACTCTAACCAAATCAGAAGTTAAACTCTGTCAAATAATGTTATTATGGATCAGTAGTTGTACAGTACGGTCAACGTAACTTGGCGCGTCTGAAGTTAGCCGATTAGCTGCGCAGTAGACAATTTCGTTCCTAAAAGTTCCATTGCGCAGTCAAACAGCTAACTTCAGACGCGCCAAGTTACGTTGACCGTATTGTACTATGATTAGTTAAGTTATAAAACATAAAATTTTAGGTCACACTCACGCGTCACGCATGCTAAACTGGGTTGACGATCAGTGAATTACAAAGCCATTTCCTAAGGAATCGGTAATGTGGCAACATTGACACTATGTGTCAACATAAAAATGGTCAATATGGCGGTTGTTTACTTTGCAGTTCACAGCTTCGTCTGGTATTTTTCGAGGTAATCATCTAGATTTTTGAGGTAATCATAGAGAACTTAACTAATTATGCTAATACTAAGAAACGTGTATATATTTAATGACTGATATACACATACACTTACGGCAGTCAATTTTTATTGAATTTTAGTTGCTCATTATTCAAGTATTTTAATAACAATATTTTTTTAGGTTTCCTAAAAGTAGTACTCAAAGAAAATTGTGGTTATCCATTGAGCCGTTGAAAATGAAGTTCTATAAAAGTGCAAGGATTTGCAATTTGCATTACAAGAATCAGATATGATTCAAGAACAAGGTGCTTAAAACAAACTATAATAAAACAGTAGGAAAGGTAAAAAGATAACTGTATTTAAAACTGTGTTACATTATTATCATGTATTTAGAAATATAATGTTTCAAATATATAACAAAAAGCATTATTTTATAAAAAAAATTATTACTTTCAGACAACAAGTTTACTACATGAAGAATCTATGGTGCAAATAGCTGCTCTGCCACTTGGCAGAGCAGCTATTTGTAAGTGGAGAGTTACTATAAACGACAGGACTAGTTAGTACATACTAGTCCTGTCGTTTATAGTAATTCTCCACTTACGGAAATGGGAGTGAAACATGCTGGCTGCAATGTAGTTAAAAACAGTGTCGAAATATTCTTGAAAATATAAGCAATCTTAACAAGTTACCTGGTGTCCCTTTCCGTTAATAAATATTAAATACATACCTTTTATGTCTATTTGTTATGTACTTATTACATAATAATGTTATTAAGTAAAGTTTCAATTACATACTGTATATTTAACTAGTGAGTCATGCGCTCTGTTTAAGAGACATTCAGAAAATACCTCGGTGATTTACGTGGTAAGAGACAGAAACTACATAGAGTAATGATATTTAGTCATGTATGCTAGAAAAGTTACAATAAATGATTTTAATTTGGGTGATGTTTTTATTTCCTTTTTGAGGTTCTTACATATATAAGCGTTCATATTAGGGCCGGCGCTGTCTGACGTTGCGGCACGGCAAAGGATTTTATATTTGATCAAGTTATTTTTATTCTTACTTCATCGAGTTTAGAATTCATATTACTTTATTTCTTAATGCAATGTATACGCATACATTACGTATCATGATGTAAACAAACTTAGACGAAATACTTGTTTATCTTAGGCCTTATGGTAAACAGAATGTAGATATTTATAAATGAATACTTATAGCGGTGTCCTGGGAAAAATAAAATAGAGGTTACCCTACTTAGAAAGAGAGGGTTGGCCCACAGAGAGCGAGATAGTGATAGACATAGGTATTCGAAGTGTTGACTCCATTTTAATCTACAGCTTCATGGTTTTGTATGTATGGATGTCAATACTGTCAATGTCAACATTGTCAACAGAACTGACAAGAAGTGACAATCAAGAACAAGAAGGGAATCAACAATAAGCGTCAATACCATTTCAAAAGTATTTTCATGTAGGTACCTAGTGTTATTGAATTAGAATCAGTATCTATTTCAGAAGAAATAAACGTAAAATGAAGACTGTTTTGATAAATAATGAAGAGCATAACAGAGTACATTTTGGTTTAATTCAGCAAGAAAACCAAGAATGCATCGCTACTGGTAAGAAATAATACGTTACGTATAACCCGCCTAAATTCTGAAAGCTTTTCACTTCAATGACGTTTGGGTGCGCTCTATTTTTCATTTGTATGTCTTGTTATGCGATGTTTATCAATCGTTATTTTTTTTAAATTTATAAATAAACGGCACTACTGTTTTGATATTTATTTGAAAAAGAGTAAAAAAAAAACAAAAAACATGAATAAATTAACGTGTTACACAATAAAAAAGGTGCACAAAGCATATTCTGAAAAAATGTTGACTCCCACGAGTTTCGTAGATTTAAGTTTGCATAATGCTAAAACGAACAAAGATTTAAATGCATTTGTGACGCTCACTGAGGACGTTGCTGAATCCCAAGGTATCGAAAGTGAAAAGAGGTTCTACATCTCCAAAAACCCGAAACATCTAGATGGCATTCCTTTTGCTGTGAAAGATAATTTCTGTACAAGCAATATAATGACTACATGTGCATCGGAGATGCTTAAAAACTTTGTGCCGAATTATGATGCTACAGTGTACAAAAGAATGCGAAATGCAGGTGCCTGCTTGATTGGCAAATGCAATCTTGATGAGTTTGCTATGGGCTCGGGAACAGTAGATTCTGTATTTGGTCCAACTCGTAACCCCTGGTTATATGACAAAGAAAACTGGAGGATCGCTGGTGGGAGTTCAGGTGGCAGTGCAGTTGCCGTGGCTTCAGGGTCCTGTGTGGCAGCAATTGGCTCCGATACAGGTGGCTCCACGCGGAACCCAGCAGCGTTGTGTGGTGTTGTAGGATTAAAACCAACATATGGTCTAGTATCCAGACATGGTCTGATACCTTTGGTTAATTCAATGGATGTACCCGGTATCTTAGCGCGGACTGTTGAAGATGCTACCATGGTGTTAAATGCAGTTGCTGGGCCAGATGAATATGATTCCACAACTATAAACAAGCCATATAAACCAATCAGCTTACAAGATGATGTTGATCTATCTAAAGTAAAGATCGGTATTCCTAGTGAATATCACTGTGAAGGTATGAGCAGTGAAGTGATAAATACATGGAGTCTTGTTACGGATATACTAGAAAGAGAACATGCTACAGTCAGGTCTGTTTCATTGCCGCACACATCAGTTTCAATAGCAGTTTACTCAATATTAAATCAGTGTGAAGTTGCCAGCAATATGGCAAGGTATGATGGAGTAGAATTTGGCCTAAGAGCAAATGCAAATAATTCAACTGAAGAGTTATACGCATTTACGAGGCATGAAGGCTTCAACAACGTAGTCCGCTCAAGAATTCTTGCTGGCAACTACTTCTTACTGACAAGAAACTACGTGAAATACTTCATTAAAACTCTGAAGCTAAGGAGGTTAATTTTGGATGATTTCAAAAAAGTTTTCAATAAAGAAAATGGAGTTGACTTGCTTTTGACCCCAACTACATTGTCAGATGCACCGTTATATAAAGACTTTGTGAACAAACATAATAGAGATCAGTGTGCACAACAGGATTACTGTACTCAACCTGCTAATATGGCTGGAATTCCGGCCATTTCAATACCTATAAGGCTGTCAAAGAACAAATTACCATTGTCTTTACAACTCATGGGTCCGTCATTATCTGAAGAGTTGTTGTTAAATGTAGCTAAAAAAATTGAAAACCTTGTGAAATTCCCTGGATTTCAATGTATTTGAGAAGTTTTGTCAATAAATTATCTTGTTTTTTAGCTATTTATGTACTTTAATTTAAAATTATTTTTATAGGCTATTTTTATAACTCAGTTAAAGTTATACTAATGCCTCTAGGTAAAAAGATAATTACTTTCTGCTAAAATCCCCATCTCTTTGCTATTCTAAACTCTAAATGTCCAGCGGTTGCAAAACGTCCAGTTCGCAGAATGTCCATTTCGCAAAATGGCCAGTTCGCATAACGTCCATTTCGCACAATGTTCAATTCGCCAAAAGGTCCACTTCGCAAAATGTCCAGAGGTCGCACAATGTCCAATTCGCAAAGTGTCCAGTGGTCGCAAAATGTCCAGTCGTCGCAGATTGTCTCCTATATTCATCACAACATTGCCACCCTACTAATTTAATCAAGAAGGTTTTAATGAGTAGTTAAGTTATTCGTTAAAATCGGTTTTATTTTTGACATATTTCTTTAAATACAACATAAAATATACATACAAAAATCAAAAACGTTAAATGGCGGTCCAGTGATTGGTTATTTTTACCCGACTACGGCAAAGCCAAAGGAGGGTTATGAGTTTGACAGGCTATGTATGTATGTATGTATGTATGTATGTATGTATGTATGTTCATCTGTACGCTCATAGCTCCTAAACTACTTATCAGAACTGAACAAATGAGGTATCGTTAGAAGCGTCTTGATCGTCCGCTGGTTATAGGCTATATGACGTATCACCGAATCCAATGTGGCGCCCTCTGGCGGACAAAAAAACCAATATTAAAAAAAAAAATGAAGACAAGCATACCGTGTTTGGTATCATTGGAAAGGGGTTCACTAGTACATTTCAAATTTATATAATATTTAGTGGTAATTTGTCACAAATTATTGTAAAAAAAGGAAAGATTACCAAATAAAGTAAGATACGCATACCGTGTTTAGTATCATTGGAAAGGGGTTCACTAGTACCTATTAAATATATAATACTTAGCTGTGACTCCAAAATGGTTTAAATAAAAATATAAAGTTTAAAAACTAAAACCCGACCACAACAAAAAGTGATCTAAAAAGTACAAAACAAGAAAATATTTCACACAGAAATCAAGACATAGGTACAAAATGGTCAAGGTAAGCCGTGGTTGCATGCCATTATATTCATGTTCATCGCACTCATATGGGATACAGGCATGCAACCACGGCTTACCTTGACCATTTTGTACCTGTCTTGATTTCTGTGTGAAATATTTTCTTGTTTTGTACTTTTTAGATCACTTTTTTGAATAATTGAATGGAAAAATAGTACAATCCCAACTCCAGGACATTATTACATTATTTGATTTATTTTTAATGTCCTGAAGATGGGATTTTAGATTTTTTAATGTTGATTTTGTATTTTATGTTGTATTCAAAGAAATATGTCAAATATAAAACCGATTTTAATGAATAGCTTGACTACTCATTAAAACCCTCTTGATTCAATGAGTGGGGTGGCAACGTTATGATGAATATAGGAGACAATCTGCGACGACGACATTTTGCGACCACTGGACATTTTGCGAATTGGACATTGTGCGACTTCTGGACATTTTGCGAATTGGACATTCTGCGAATTAGACATTCTGCGAAGTGGACATTTCGCGAATTGGACATTGTGCGAAATGGACGTTTTGCGAACTGGCCATCTTGCGAATTGGACATTCTGCGAACTGGGCATTTTGCGACCGCTGAACATTTTGAGAATTGGACGTTTTGCGCCTAAACGTTTGCTATCACTATAACAACCTGTTTGGCATAGATCACATATAATTTTAACAGACATAGACACACCTTTCTGATATAGAAAGAAGCCCTTCTCTTTCTTCTAAAAGAAAAGGACAAAGCTTCTGAAGTAAGTATACCCCATCTATACCAAAATAAACTTTTATTCAATTACTAATTTTCCACCTTTAATTTCCAGCGGCGCTTACATCAGAGATTCTATCAAAACTCAACATATCCATCGACTCATTGCCTCAAAAATGTCAGCAGTTGCTTCATCAGGCCGCCGAGGCGCAACACGCAATGGACATCAACCAACTCGATCCCATCGCCATATCCTTACACCAGACTAAAGAAATGTCCCAGAAACTAGAAGAAGAATATGAGATTTTAAAACTTAAACAAAAAAATGTCGAGTTGCAAGCAAAAATCGACCGTAATAACAAGTTTTTGGAGGGCTTGAGAAAAGAATTGCAGAACTCACATGATTCTTTGTCAAGTCAGAATCCAAATCTGGAAAATATTCAAGATTTTATCAGACAGTTAAAGCAGAAAGTGGCTTCTTATGAAGAGAGCTGTGAGAAGGCTAAGGTATGTATTATTTTATTCTAGTAGTGTATTTTTTGTGTTTGTTTCCTGAACAATTTGGTTTATAAAAGCTAGCGAACCTTCACACCTTCGCATGGGTGCAATGTGGATACTAATGTTCTAATAATGTTATCGTCATAAACTATACATAATGAAACTATACATAATATATAAACCTTTCTCTTGAATCACTTGTAGGTATCTATGGATGAAAACTGCTTAAAGTCCGTTGCGTACTTAAAAGATCTAAAGCGTCTTACTGACCATCCTTCTTGCTGTACGTCCCGCCAAGGTCATGCACGATGCACGATGCAATACGACCGTGAATAAGCTTGCTGTACGTCAATAATTATTATTAATTGTTTTTTTCACGGTACTTTTGATGTACGACCTTGGCGGGACGTACAGCAAGAAGGATAATAAATAAGGCGTTTAAGCGTTATTAGAGTATATTCATCTATGAGCGTACCTATAGACTATAGAGGGACAGACGGCGCGAAGCGACTTTGATTTATACGAGACTAGCTGACCCAACAGACTGACTCCCTGAATCCCTGGACTTCCACAAATATTTTAAGACCAAAATTAGCCAAATTGATCCACCCGTTCTTTAGTTTTAGCCAGACTAAGAAACAACGATTCATTTTTATTACAGTAGAACCACAATTATCCGAACTAATTGAGACCATGACTCCATTTACAATAAGATTAGACTTTAAAACAAACCTTTTTTACAGTCCCTTCAACCGATTTTGACTTCTATTCCGTAGGCTTAAGGATGACATTAGAGACAAAAAAGTAGTTACAATAACAACTGTTTACTGCAGCTGCCATTTGTCATGACACCAACGCAATATAAGTCAAAATCAGTTGAACGGACTATAAAAAAGGTTTGTGCATATGTCTACGGAGTATAGTTCGGATAATCGAAATGTGGGTGTTCTGAGACAAGATAAAACAAAAACAACACCTTTTTACATAAAAACACGTTTCTATCTGCGCGATGTAAGAAATATGTACTGAGGTACTTACATACATACATTAATAATTAACGGACTAACAACGTTCGATAAAATAAAACGCGTTTTAACACGCTCGATACCTACCTATGTGTTGCGGCAGTGAGATCGGGTAAACTATGTCAGCGTTCGGATAATTGAGGGTTCGGATATTCGAAGTTCTACTGTATATAGATGATGGACATCTCAACTTCCATTGTTGATCATCTACTTTAAAAAGTGACATGAGTAAACAACAAACTTCTGTCATTTTTATCAACTGTAATAATATAAAAATATTACCCTTCTCTTCTGGTAGTCAGATAAACACAGTTTACATTTTTTAATAATGCTGTGATAGCCCAGTAGTTGAAGCCCGTTTCAGGCATAAGATAAAGCCGATGGGCAGTCGGTTGGTCAGGTAGTTAGAAGCTAGAAAATCTGACAACCAGTCTTGCTAAGGGGTATCGTGTTACCCAGCAACTGGATTGTGGAGGTCAAATAGGCAATCGCTCCATGTAAAACACTGGTATTCAGCTGCATCCGGTTAGACTGGAAGCCAACCCCATCATAGTTTGGAAAATGCTAATCATCATGTGATGACTATTCTAATTGGTGTTAATCGGAATTGATATTGTTATAATTCTTGCAATTTCCAGACAAAATTCTCGAAGCTGTCAGTTCCAGACACCATATTGCCGACCTCACTGACAGCCTCAGTGGCCACCCTGGTTGCGTTGCGGGAAGAAGCTGCTTCGCTCAAACTTCGCGCGGACGACGTGGCATTGGCTAGAGAAGCGAGAGACACTTTTATAAGGTTACGGAGATAGATGTATTATTATAAAACAATGTAAAACGTTTTAAGCTTCAATATTTTAATTGTCTGTAGGCAATATTAGTAATTAAAATATTCAAGTATTACGTAAGCACAGGTTTAGTCATTTGTACTCCCCCCTCCCTTTTAGCAACCCCCCCTTTATCACAACTCTTACTCCCCCTTTCAGCAAAACTCTTAACCCCCTCCTCGTAAAATGCTTATGTAAACATTTTTCTATATTGTTATTCATGAGTCGAATCCTGCGCAGGACGCAAAGACAAAGAACTTGCTAGTTTTGACTCAGTGTGAGTCGAGGTTTAAGAGCGACAGCACCAAAATATCACTAGACTACGTTGGAGCGTGCAACAGCATGAAGTGGCCAGTTTCATTCCCATCTGTTTGGCCATATAGTACGTGAACTCGTGAAAGTAAGTGTAATTTATTGACTTATTTGGAGTGATGGTGTTTTTAATTTATGATTTTATATTTTTCGAATATAAATGTACAAAAAGCAAATTCTTCTTGTAAATCTCTTTTCTTTGAGAGTAATTCATCATCATATCAGCCTATCGCCGTCCACTGCTGAACGTAGGCCTCCCCCAGAGATCGCCAACCAACCCGGTCTTGGGCAACCCGCATCCATCCGCTGCCTACCTTCATCAAATCGTCGGTCCATCGTGCCTGCGGGCGTCCCACACTCCGCTTGCCCAAACGCGGTCTCCACTCTAGAGCGTGTCTGCTCCATCTACCGTCTGTCCGGCTGCAAACCGGCCTACTTCCACTTCAGCGTGCTGATTCGACGCGCAATGTCGGTGACTTTAGTTCTCTGGCGAATTACTTCCAATACAAATTCAATCCAATACGGATTATGAGAGTCTACCTAAAACATGTAATAATGCTCCAGACAGACAGACTGCCAGACTAAAGGCCTACGCAGACCGGGACGGCATGGCAAGGGATTTTGCCGACAGTCAGCGCACACTAGCCACTTAGATACCGCGGCATCCCAGCGCCTTGCCACGGCATGCCGCGGCATGACGAAGCACGCCTCGGCAGCTCCTGCTGCCCGATACTTTTAGGGCGCAAATGGTGTGCATTCCCCGCTTCTGTACCCCCGCCTCACCCCGCGGTATGATGCTCGCCTCACGACGAGCGCCGGAGTCATTGGCATGCCGTTGCCTACGTTGTACGCCACGGCATCCCGCCGCAGGATCGCGTGGCGCGTCTTTCAATGCCGTGCAATGAAATCCCTTTCGATGCCACGGCATGATTTTAAAGCATAGCAATTTATGTCGTATTTATATACCGATACGTTTGAATGTCCATTAGTAAAAATTTAAATCCCTTGCCATGCCGTCCCGGTCTGCGTAGGCCTTATCACGGTGGCCAATCTGAATGCAAACTAGTCAAGTATGCAGTAGATATTACAGTGCAAAAGTGTGTGCGCTTACACAGATGCACTCCCTCTTCCCTCACTCTCATAGTCCGGTGGGACGGCAATCCAACACGACCGGAGAGAGATCAAGCTCAGGACCAACGGCAACACGTGCGCACCGAGGCACTGCAGGCTCTCGGTATGAAATACATGGAAATCACCCATCCCATCCACGGATAAACTGGTAAATGTCTCCCGGCTACATCACACCACGAAGGTTGAGGATCGTGGAGTATGTTCGAGCGAAGACCAGCTGAACCTAAAGGGGTCGAGAAGTTTGAGTCACGCCATACCATGAATTTCAAGTCGCTCGTGGTGCGCGAGTTCAGACTCATTACATTGAGACCTTTTTTTTTTTGGTTCGGGGTCCTCATGGATGTCCTCCGCATTATATTGAGACCTTCCTCAAGGAAGAGTTTTGGCGAAGGCTACGCGACACCACGCAGCTCAATACGATGCCGTCACTTCTTGTAAGTTCAGACCGCACGTCAACCCATACCAAACTGTCAAATCTTCATATGAACCTTATTCTTTTGGAACAAAGTTGAAAATCTAATCTAATCTAATCTAATGCCTATGGCATTAAGTCCGCCTCTGTACATTGTGCTTAAAGTGTTAATAAATAAATAAATAAATAATCTATCAAATAAATTTGACAGATTGTTGAAGCTTGATATGCTTGCTTCTGTTCAATAGTTTAAACTTTTGATCCCTCAGCGCCAAGCTACGAATTTTTACTCATGGAATTATGAGTTTTTTTACGCAATTTCATAGAGTAGTATTCGTTTGTCATGTCTGTCATCTAGTCGTGACGCACGTCTTGGTTTGTCATCTACAAACAAACGGTCTACGTCAAACGGTTATTATTTTTTGTGGTTTTTATAAATACGTAATGATAGTCTGTTTATATCGCAAACAAGGGACAATAATGACATAACTCGAAATGTAAGATTTTACACGAGAGCATTTTTTTAAGTTTAATAAAAATATTTTTATAATTATAAAAGGTTTGTAGAGAAAACTAGGTACTTCTCCACTAACAATGACACAACTCAAAAACTGAGATTTTTTTAAGTAGGTATCCAGAAATTTTTCATCTTTTGAGTTGTGCCACTCTTGTCGCAAACGATGGTTTTTGCTACCCGAAACAAATAATGTTACTATTTTTTTTTAATCTCAAAAGTTTAGAAAAATGGTGTATTATATTGTACTAGTTTATTCCCGCGACTTCGCTCGTGTGGCAGTCAAGTATAATAATATCCTATGGCACTCTGCAATAGAGTAACTTTCTATCAGTAAAAGATTATTTTTAATCAGACCAGGAATTCAAAACAAACAAACTTTACCTCTTTATACATAATTATTTGCAACTTTAATAATAATAAATAAGACAGAAAATAAAATATTTAACAAAACATGATAAAGTACACTTTTAGCACCATAGAATAAAAACAAAACTGCATTAAAAGTTAGGTTTTATGTTTTTGTTTTTGCTCCAGTGCGTAACTAGCAAATAATTTCGTTTGGTCTTCGCTGCTTTCAGATCCTACATTGCTCGTCACCTCGTCCTCGGCGCGGTCGTCACAAGGCCAACTGCATGCAGATACCTTTTGCGCTAAACAAAGACAAAGAAAAATAAATACTAGTGTGCTTTAGACCACACGACTGAAGTAAAACTTCTTTAGCTCCATCTATATGTATGTATGTATCCGTTTGCAACTGGCTATGAGAGAAAGAAAATGTGTGCACGCACCTCTCTCTCTTGCCCCTACAGTAATATACGAAACGTAACTCTCTCTCTCTATCTTCGTTTATATCTCCCTCTCAACTTCCGTTCGGCTCGCCCGATCACACTTTTCCTAACGCTTTCGTCACGCATTCACCAGCTTACTCCCCAAGTCAAGCGTGCGTTAAAGAAGTTTTACTTCAAAAACTCCAGATACGGCGTCCAAAAAGACTTATCGTCGTTGATAGTTCAATTCCGCGAAACTAAAATTTTTGCCTTCGTTAAGTATCTTTTTCCAAGGGCCGATTCGAGGTGGCGCTGGTCCAAATTTCCTGGAAGGACTTTGCCCAGCACCGGGATAGCGTAGGCAATAAAAAAATAAATCTTTTTTACGTTGTAAGATTTATAACAAGATTATAAACCCTTCTAAGTTTCTCTTGGACGTCACTGACACCATTGAAGGAGAACATTGTGAGAAAAATTGAACCTATTCACGATGAACACCATGGCGACACCATGTGTCCGACGCTAGTGGAGGTTTTACCTTCAACATTTTTGGCTCGGCAGTCAATGACTTCCCTGTGGTGCCGGCCGCGGATAGCACCACCCCATTTCTACCCGTGGGTGTCGAAGAAGGCCACAGAGGGATATTGACCAGAGGATAGACAGCAGCGTCCTTCTGAGTACCAAAACACTTACTGCGATCGCCAACTGCGACGGCCAGGCATGACGATTACGACTGAACTCCCTCCCCCTCCCTTGAGGAGGCCCAGCTATACCCTGCTCTGCCCAGCAGTAGGCGTCTAAAGGTTGACATGATGATGATGACTCAATGACTTAAGAGCGCCCTTCCCCATCGAACGAACTTCAACGCGAGCGTGATTGAACATTTTTTGGTTTCAACCAACGCAAAGCTCGAAAACAAACGAGTGAGTGAGAACGCAATAACATCACAGGAAAATTAGCGCGCGGTAATTTCACAAAACTTGTTCCAGGACTTACTTGTTTTTAAAAAAGCGTTACAAGTTTTAGGTAAAAATGTTTGTAATTTAGAATCTCCATTATTTGTGCAAGGTTTCTATGAAGCTGTTTTTTTTTACTTTTTCAATGTATGTGTGCATTATGCCAAAGTTCAGATAAAATTGTGCAAAAAAAAAACTGATTTTTGGACGTGTTTACTGAAGTTGTTTTTTTTTTTAAGTTTATTTTTGGCTTTATACAAACCTATACCCTGTTCACAATAAGATTAGACATTTACATAAACCTTTTTTACAGTCCGTTCAACTGATTTTGACTTATATTGCGTTGGTAGCATGACAAATGGCAACTGCAGTAATCAGTTGTTACTGTAACCACTTTTTTGCATCTAATGTCATCCTTAAACCTACGGAATAGAAGTCGAAATTGGTTGAAGGGACTGTAAAAAAGGTTTGTGTTTATGTCTAATCTTATTGTGAACAGGGCATAGATTTAAATCACAAGATACCTGTGTTAAAAATATTTGGAAAATAATTAGGTTATAAACGCTGTAATCGCGTACGAGCGTTTGTATGGAAAATATGACGGGATGGGCGCTCTTAATATAAGTGCCAATCCGCCTGGAGCGAGCGTGGTGATGAATGCTCTTGCCTCTGCTGCCTTTGTATGGTATTAGGAGAGGTCGTTGGAACAAGAATGGGCTGGTATTATAATCATAATAAAACTAGCTGACCCGACAGATGTTGTCCTGTCCCTATCTATCTACCCTACCTACACCTACCCTAAAGTAGTGTTTTTTACCCGACTACGGCAAAGCCAAAGGAGGGTTATGATTTTGACAGGCTATGTATGTATGTATGTTCATCTGTTCGCTCATAGCTCCTAAACTACTTATCAGAACTGAACAAGTGAGGTATCGTTAGAAGCGTCTTGATCGTCCGCTGGTTATAGGCTATATGACGTGTCACCGAATCCAATATGGCGCCCTCTGGCGGACAAAAAAACCAAGATAAAAAAAAATTATGCAGACAAGCATACCGTGTTTGGTATCATTGGAAAGGGATTCACTAGTACCTTTCAAATATATAATATTTAGGGGTGACTTGTCACAAATTATTGTTAAAAAAGGAAAGATTACCAAATAAATTAAGATACGCAGACCGTGTTTAGTATCATTGGAAAGGGGTTCACTAGTACCTATTAAATATATAATACTTAGCTGTGACTCCAAAATGGTTTAAATAAAAAAATAAAGTTTAAAAACTAAAACCCGACCACAACAAAAAGTGATCTAAAAAGTACGAAACAAGAAAATATTTCACACAGAAATCAAGACAAAGGTACAAAATGGTCAAGGTAAGCCGTGGTTGTATGCCATTATATTCATGTTCATCGCACTCATATGGGAGGGGGGGGGGGGGGTATATATTAGTGTTTACTAACACTAATTTATATAATTTATTACTAGTTTATTTATTAAAAGTATGTGATTGTCACACACATACGTTTGAATCACTTCGACGCCACACAGTTCTGACGCGAACTCCGTTCATTAGTATTGAATTTCTGATTTTGATCATCTACTTTTGCTGTTGACTGTACTTCAAGGAATATTATAAAAAAAGAATTATCTAATTTGGTCCAGCCGTTCGCAAGTTATGCGCTTAGCAACACATTTAGCGATTCATTTTTATATATAAGATAAGAAGAAGATAATTACGTTTCATCGCCAATGAACCATGCGGTAACGTCTGATCCATGGCGTGTTGGCCATAGCCGAACTGAGCTCTCAGGCCCCATAGGAAGGTGGTAGTCTTGATGGTATTGATCCCGACGTCCTTGTTCGTTTGCAGACACACGTCCCGCGGTTCTGTCGTCTGACATTGAATCTCAGAACGGAGGTGGCTGTAATTCGTCTGAGTCGAATGTGTTTTGCAGTTCACTATGGTTGCCTGGAAGAGGTAAAAAGTATTTTGTGAGTATCATTTCAAATGCATGTAGACACCGTAAACCCTGTGCTACCTTCCGCCAAGGCCGCCAGGGCCTCAAGTCTGCTATTACAATAGTGTCAAAATGGTCTATCATTGATTTCATAATTGTTGATTTTGACAAGTTTGGTATTCTACTAACATAATGGCGTCATTATGACTTTCCAATGGTCAACCACTGACACGCCATTGAAAGAAATGATATAGAATGGTAATCTCGTACAAAATGACAACAGAATGACTGACATAGGCGGTAATCTGATAAAATTTTGACAGTTCCTTGGATCAGTGACCTACCATTAGAACGTCATTGTGCCGTCATTGCTTTTAATGCGACCGACCAATGATCGACCATTATGAATTTAGCAGATTACGAACTTTATTTTCATATCATTGAAAATGACAATGGGATCGTGTTGGAATTTCGAAATTATAAAAATAGCAGACTTGGCCCCCTGATCTTTGTAAAAAATATATTACGCCTAAAGATACAACCAACAACACAAACCCATTGACAAGCTCTCCGCTTCCACTCCCAAAGGTCCCAGTGATAGTTTTTCTCCTTATATTCATCGATCGGATGCACCTCCGTCTGAATATCCTTATTGAATAGCTTTACTGTAAAATGTAAATAACATATTTATTTTTACTTCGGCCATTGGCCAATTACATTAGTTAAAAGGGTCCTTCCGTGTCTGTCTATCTTCAACCGCATAATTGAACAGCTAGTTGTTCCATCCAACGCTATGTTTGAAAGCAAACGAGTGAGTGAGAACGAGATATTGTCGACCAAAAATTGCCGCGCGGATATTTGCGCTCTATGTAAAAAGCTGGTATTCACCTGCATCCGGTTAGACTGCAAGCCACATAGTTGGAAAAAGGCTAGGCCAGGGTTTCCCAAACTTTTATACACTGCGCCTCCCTGTACGGCAGGGTTTCTTAAAATGGGGTCTATAGCATGTGTATCAGGGGTCCTAGGGTTTCCTAAAATATTCTTTGACAGGGGTCCGTGACTACAAAAAGTTTAAACAACCCTGCTACGTGTTGTAATTTTCTTACGACGCCCTTTTAAAAGAAGACCTATATGTGTAGATCTAGCAGACATTAAGATTATTTAGGTCTGTATTATTTTTATTTAAAAGATTTTAATCATGATTATTTATTTTTGAATAAGTACATACATACTTAAAATTGTTACTAGCGGACCCGGCAGACGTTGTCCTGCCCTAAAAAAAATAAACCGACTACAGTGCCACCTACCGGGTCCAATTGTGAATCCCTCCTATTGGAACACACACAAAAAAATTCATCAAAATCGGCCCAACCGTTTAGGAGGAGTTCACTTTCATACACACGCACAGAAGATTTTTATATACAGGGTGTCCAGTAAATAGCACGACATACTGCAGGGGGTGATAGCTTGGGTTAATACCTGTCAAAACAACACAATATCATCATCATTTCAGCCGAAAGACGTCCACTGCTGGACATAGGCCTCCCCCAAGTGGCGCCACATTGACCGGTCCCGTGCGACTCGCATCCAGCGGATGCGGGGATCCGCTGGAACACAATACATGTTAAACAAAATCTTACGGATTTACAGTTTTACAAAGTTTTCCGAAATATCGAAAAATCTCTACCTTGAAACAGATTTTTAAGCATCTCGTAATGAAAAATTCCTTTTCTAATATTTTTTTTACATTAAATTATTCGTGAATAATTACTAATACTTTACTCATTGATAAGTCTTTTTTCTATCAAAAACAATAATGTTTTCAAGAAATACAGTATTTTGTTTAAATTTTCACAGAACAATTTTCCTATCGCCTAACTTTAACCTACAGTGGTGAAAAAAATCCGTAAAGTTTTACTGAACATACATTGTGTTGTTTTGGTAGGTATTGACCCAAGCTATCACCCCTTGCAGTATGTCGTGTTATTTACTGGACACACTGTATAAGATTGTAAAAAAGTACAATAATTGCATTACAATCAATGAGAAGGAAGTGGTGGTGTGCGTGCTGCCGGTGACCTGTGGTAGGTACCATCGCGCGCGACGCCTCAGTATAGCGCCGCGACGCACAGTTTGGGAACCACTTGGCTAGGCAGATGATGTATGTATTCTACCCCAAAGTGTTATACTCACTCTTAGGCAGACGTACAACAATGAGGTCGTCGATATCTTTGACGTTGTACACGTGGTCTATAATGTTCAGCAAGTTGATGAGGTGTGGGTTATTGCGCGTGTGATGAAGAACCTCGTTCACGTATCTGGTGGGAAGGAATACGAGTTGAAGACGATTCGAAACACACGAACACACGATCTCGCAATTAAATTAATAACGTCACATAAAAAAAATATTACAATCTCAGGAATACTCAGATGATGTAAATCATAGTTGCGAAGTTCATTACCGCGAATGATTACCATTGCGACGCGACGTTCGTTGCTGCGAAACTTCCTTACTGCGATTACGTTACCGCGAAAGTTTGCCATCGCGTCAAACGTTGCTGTGACAGTCCGCGACAGTTTAAAGATGCGACGTACGTTGTCGCGAAAGTGTTTTACTGTGATGATTGTGAAGGTAATCCTTTTAGGGCGGATCTCGATTCTTCAATCCGATACGATAATCTTTTCCTGACCCATAAAACCCCTCTGGGGCGGATCCGATATGGTTTAACTTTCGCGACAACGTATGTCACAATGGGAAACTGTCGCAGTAACGTACATCGCAGTAAAGAACTTTCGCAACAACAATTCCTTAGTCTATTTGCATAATTTTTTACATTTTTACGGCGCTGTCAGTGTCGGGCAAGATAAACTGAACGAAGAAGAATAGAAAAGAAGTCATACCTTTCAGGATCGGTGCTGAACTGGGCCGCCATTTTGACGCTACAGAAGCTATAGTAGCGGCCATTAGACTTGACGACGCCTATCTTAATGTTGCCGGGTACCAGCGCCCCCACGCAGAGGCATAGTGCGCAGAATCCTAGAAACTGGGGAAGGTGCAACATGAAATGGGCCTATCTAATAAGGAGCGGGTTTTGCTATTAACTGTGTACAAAAGCACACTTTGGATTGCTGAGACTATGGTATTTTGCCAAAAAAATCTAATTAGTCCATCAGTTAGATTATCGAAAAATATTGGATACGTACTAAGTATTTTTTGTTTTATCAAATAAATAAAAACTGACGTAGATAAAACGCATCAAAGATCATGAGTGGGGGTTTGTGACGTCACTACACCAGTAAAAGTGTACTGACATAGTGATGTCACACGAATTTTCGACGCACTGTATCGTCTTCATTTTTTGTTGACGTGAAAAAAGAAAAAACACGTGTTCAATCTTTTTTGGAAATCTATCTGACGGACTAATCAGATTTTTTCGGTAAAATACCCAATTAAAAAAAAATATATCATGTAGTGATTGTAGAAATGAGACACACTACCGCTATCGCTAGTTCAACCGTTTTTTGTGGACTGCCCGTCCGACACAATAAAATTATTACATCTGAGCTTGCGCGCCCGCTTGCCTACATATCGCTGCTTGATCAGAGTATTTTGGACTATAAGGCCAGACACGAATGTACCTTTTTTATTAATATTAATTAGTTGCGGATAATGTATATATAAACTAATAAACACAGGGAAATGGTACAATTAGGGATCCCTTAGGGATTTAATCAAATCTCTAATAGGGTATTACACTCATTTTTTAAAAGTGTCTCAATAAAATTCTGTAGTGCTAATATGCCACTAAAAAAAAAACACAAAATTGTTATTCAATCAATAAGTGCCATAAAAATGCACCTACATTTTAAATTTTCAAATTTCGCGCGTATATGGCGCAATATGGCGTCCAGTAAGAGGCGTTTTCGTCAAAGAAAACGCCTCTTACTGGACGCCATATTGCTCAGCGGAAATGACGTCAGTTCGTTTTGTGTCAAATGCGCTCATATTAAATATGATAATTGTATATAATTTAAAAATAATTAAAAGCATATTTTGTAATAGGTGTAATATTTAAATACGCCAATCGGTTGACTGACAGTTGACATTTTTTTGTTTACACAGCCGTACGGCGTAATAACATGGCCGCTACTATTTCATGCTGTTTTATAACAGATTAAAAATACTGAAAACTTTGAATTGAATTTAAAAAATGATTTTGTTATTTTATGAACTAAAACTTACATTTTCCGACTGATTTATGCTCAATAACATGTCTAAAGATTTTTTCTCGTATAGAGTAAAATACCTAAATACCCTATTGTACCATTTACCTCGCGCGATGTAGAAAAAAGGTATGTTGTACAGAGACCAGCACATCAAGCTACAACAAACTATAAAATTTCTTTGATAGATTTTCAACTCTATGGCAAAAAAACAAGGTTCATATTAAATTGCGAAAATTTGACAGTTTGGTATGGCTTCATGTGCTGGCGTCTGTTTGTAATACCTACACACATTATAATAATTCATCCTAGTCATTCATCTTTTATTTTTATTTTTTACTTTTTTTTCATTATATTTGCGCACGGAATCTCCGTAAGCGGACTAACAGCGTTCTATGAATCAAAATGCGTTTCATTACGCTGGATACTACTTACTTATTGGTATTGGTTAGCAGCAGCAAGCAACAAATTCGCGCCAACGTTCGGACATACCTATAATCTTCGTGCGTTCAGATAACTGGGTATATATAAAATGGGTTGTTGACACCAATAACCAATAATTCCAAAATACAACTTATAATCAATGATATCATACACTTAGATGCGTTACGCGCGCTCAATAATGGCAATATTAAAGCAAGGCAATTGCCGGGGTTTCACTTAGTCACGTACCACCCAGTGTCGCGGCTATACGTCAGTATCGCTCGTAATTCACACATAACTAACTGGCGTAACAAAATTTGTATGTTTATCTTTTTCTAACAGGTGTACGCTGTATGCTTATGTCCTTTTCTTTGCACTGTATAATTGTATGTGCCTACTGGTATGTAGATATAAAATTTTGCGCCGTTTTAAAGCGCATTAATGTTCGTGTATGACGCGTCTATTTATAATACGTCATTGCTTATAATATACTTTATTTTAACCCGGAAAACCCGATTAATTTTCAATTAACTGTAAAATTCGATTTTATGTAGCTTTGAAATCAATTAATAGTTAGTCAATTGAGTTGGTAATAAGTGACGTTACAGGCCGCTATTGTCATGTACAAACCCTTTGGAGGAATCTCGTTTTGACAGCTCATAAAAAGTATGTCAATTGGTGGTGTCAACGGTGTCAAGTACCCAATTGAGCGTTCGGATAAAGTATGTCAGCGTTCGGATAATGGATAATCGAGGTTCTACTGTATATATGAAGATTGACTACATACATAGGATACGTACCTCTCTATGTTTTACTTTGAGGAGTTCAGAGTTACTTGAGCACACACACAAGTTCGTCAACGAGCCCAGAGTCAAGCGCTCCTCTGTGGTCGGTCGAATATTGGTTCTTACCTATGAGCAAATGGTTATTTTGGGCACAGTATAATATGACAAACTTAAAGAAGAAATATCGACTTTGGCCAGATAGGTACAGTCATTTCACATGGGTGACAGGAATAAAAAAGAAGACAACCGGCTTCAAAAAGTAAAAAATAACTTTAAATTCGCAAGTCGGCAGCTTTTTGTTTGTTGTTTTGTATTGGCAACGACTTGCATACAAAAAGCTGCCGACTTGCGAATTTAAAGTTATTTATGAATTTTTGAAGGCGGTTGTCTTTTTAGTAAAAAAGTGCTGTTTTTTCGCTTTTCAGTGCCTACTACTTATCAAAATTAATTACGTGACACCAAAAAATTCGTCATCCCTTAATTTTCTACCCTTATGGGTGGAATATTTTCACTTGTTCGGTGTTCTCTATTTCGATGGAACATAATCTTCGACATTGTCCAGTTCACAGAATGTCCAATAGTTATTCATCATAACGTTAAGTTGTCAATTGAATTTGAGCAAGAGCGAGCGCAGCGAACTCCGAACTTGGGACACCCCGACTCGGACTCTAACCTAACCTAAGTTAGAAAACAGCTCGTGGTTATTTTTCTCCCAGAAAAAGAAGCCCCACGTAGCGGGGCTCCGTCGATCGAGCCTCATTTTTTTAAGAACTGTTTGGTATATGGTTTGTTCCGTCGAAGCAGAGATCCGCCGAAACAGTGCATAGGTATTGAAGAAAGGTTTTGTCGAAGTAGTGTTTCTCAAAGGTGTGTGTTGTTGAAGTATGTTCTGTCGACGCAACGAGTAGGTAGGTAGTCGACATATTGTTTTTCGAAATTGAGACCGTGTCGAAATAATTAACTGTCGAAATTCAGTATGACACTCTCTCATGAGACAAAGCCTCTGGTACTCCAATGTGTATAGGCAGCAGTGTTTGCTTAACATCAGTGGACCATCTTTGACTTGTCTGCCATTCAATGGTACGTATAGAAAAAGAGCATCGCGCTGAAATTTTTGCGCTGGTCACTAGTAATTCTATCATCATTATACACTCACTTGATCAGTAATAACATTTTTCCCACTCAGCAACTTGTCGATAACTTCATGTGGCATCGTGATTTGTTCATGAATGTTTGCTAAGGAAGCTATCAGTCTGTCCACCAAGTATATTAAGTACATAGTGTTTTGCATCGCGCGCCATTTTTCCCATAGCTTGGTAAAGAGGGGCTGGAATTGAAGCAGGCAATGATAAATTAATGAAGGTTTAACAAAAAAACTGTCAAGATTCTCTGCCCAATCGTATTACTAAATCGTGTGAAAAAATAATTTGGATAAAGAAAAAAAACTGCATATTGAAACCTTGAACGCTAAACAACGGATGCGTGGTCAGGTCTAAAATAGAGGTCTAACTCAATAGAAAAAACCAGATAAGTGCGAGTCGGACTCGCCCACCGAGGGCTCCGTACATATTTGTAGGTACCTAACCATACTTCTATACTAATCCATACCTACTATCCATACATCTAGATATTATAAATGCGTTTTTTGCGACATAAACGGCCGTATCTTTTTTCACGTTAACATAGAGGGTTGTTTTTTTTACAGCACCAAAGGGCCGTAGACTTGAGTATATGGTTTTAATTTCAACTCGATACCTCCACGCGTTCCCGAGATAAAGGGTCTTGACAGACAGACGGACAACAAAGTGATCCTATAAGGGTTCCGTTTTTTCCTTTTGAGGTACGGAACCCTAATTAATGTAAATAATCTTATAGCAAGTGACAATGATAATTTCACTACATATTATAAATTAAAGTCCCCCACCGCAAGTTTGGGCTTAAATCAGAAACTACTGGGAAACTATAATAGGCTATGAATTACGGGGCGGGTCGCTCGTGTTCATTAAGGCGCTACCCCGACCAAAAGTGCGTTTTTCTTCGTTATTCAGGGGCTATTAACTCATTAATTAAGAGAAACAAACTACATCTAAAAGCATATTATTAATGTTCAATATCCTATCATCACATTCCATGTTCTTATTTTTTTTACTATGTACCTACCCTATAAACACCTAAATCTCTTTGTAAAAAAATTACTAAAATTATTGAAAAAATTTATCTTTTGCTAAAGTTGACGTGCTATTAATTTGAGGATTACACTAATAGTAGGTAACTTAAAATTCTTCATAATTCACGTTTTATTTTATTTCAAAAGATCGATTCTCTTATTTTATAACAAAAAAAACCCCAAAAATTGTGCGAATTTCGATTCTGCGGCAAATGGGAAATGTACATATGGTCAAGGTTATTTGGTCAGAGAAGCGCCTTAAATCAAGCCTTTCCATTCGCCATTCAATTCGATCTTGGGCAACTTTCATCCAGTTCCTTCAAGCCTGCACCTCGACAAATCCAAAGGAGCAACATCTACAAATACTCACAAAAACATTCACAACTGGCACCGCAGTCTTATATTTGACAGCTGCATGCAACTCCTGGAGCACTGACTTTGTAGACACTACGTAGTGGGAGCCTTGACGCGTCAAAAACTCTATGTCAGATAGCAGCATCCGAATGAATACCTCGTACTGACGGTAGAATGCTAGGAGGTTGAAGATCTCTTCGTAGTCTTTCCTAAGCATACGAGGGATTAAATGTTAGTACGTATTTCGGCAATGGGCAGGCCACATCGCTCGAAGAACCGATAACTGATGGGGAAGAAAGGTTCTCGAGTGGCGACCACGAACCGGAAGAGGCAGCGTTGATAGCTTAGGCCTCCCACCAGATGGACCGACGACATCGTCAAGGTCGCGGGTAACCGGTGGATGCAAGCGACAGGTTGCAAGAGTTGCGGCGTTCTATGGGGGAGGCCTATGTTCAACAGTGGACGTCTTTCGGCTGATGATGATGAGCCGTATAACGTGTTTAGGAGCCGTGTGGTACCGATCGTGAATAGCTGCACCCCATTTCTACTCGTGAGTGTCGTAGAAGGCGACAGAGGGATATTGAGCAAAGGATGGGCAGCAGCATCCTTCTGAGTACCATAACACCTACTGCGATCGCCAACATCCATCGGGCAAGCATGGCGATTATGGCTGTACCTATTCTCAGCAATGGGCGTTTTTTGTTGGCATGTTGATATACCTATTTGGAAGTTTTTTTTTCTTTTGTTAGTACTGTGATTTCCCACAGGTGGGCAAAGGCCTTCCCCGAGTCATTCCAATTTCCAGGTATTATTTAATTTGTAAAATGTGTTCATGAATATTATAAAATATCAATTAAGGACGTTAGCGATTTTTGTAACCGTTTTGCGGTGATGCTTCGCCGTAAATCTGCTCGTCCGATGATGGAATGGGAATGGGGGAATCAAGTTGTGTAATTCCAAAGCTCATTGGTTTGGAATTGGTTATTAAATGTTCTTAATAGTCCGAAATAGGTTATTTTAGAAAAAAAAATTGGATTTCTTGCCCGAACAATTTTCAAAATCGGGAACAACCGAACGTCCTTTTTTCTAAGAAACTTTTGTATGAACTCAAGAATTTGGACAATATCTGTCGGGTGGGTCAGATAGTTGAAAACAAACTTACTCAGTGACTCCAATATTCTTAATGGGATCTATAACAATATTCCAGGTCTCGTCTTGCACCGTGATCACATCATCGATGGCCGACGTGAGTTTATTGACCCTCTGCATCACCGTTACCAGAGTGTTTGATAGCAACACCATGCATGCATTCCCAGCGTCTACGAGGTTCATTGGCACTGCACATACAGGAGTGCATGTATTTTATTATTGTATCATCAGACTTTAGTTCATTAAGAGCGAAGCCACACGCTGACGCTCCGTCAGTTTACATATAAATTTTAAAAACATGCCACATGTCTCCGTTGCTTTGCGTTGTCGTCCGTATTGCGTCGTCATCAAGACGAAGCGGGGGAGATAATGTACCTGTATGTGTTAACTTTGTACTGGCAGAGAAAAAACATGTGCGCAGCGTAAGACAACACAACGGAGAAGTGTGGCATGCAGTGCGTCCAAATCTTGCGCTGCGACGTCGCAACGCAACGCGGCTTGAGTGGCTTCACTCTAAGCCGGACCTCGTGGCTGATCGATCGATCAATAGGTTAAGCTACGCTAGCCACGGTCGGTCTGTTGATAAGTAACCATCCCTTTCATACCGAGTTCCCTCCGTGCCTCGGAAAGCACGTAAAGCCGTTGGTCCCGGCTGCCATTTGTAGATCTTTGACAGTCGTTATGGGTATAGTCAGAAGCCAGAAAGTCTGACAACCAGTTTTACCAAGGGGTATCGTGTTACGCAGTAACTGGGTTGTGGTCAAATAGGCAGTCGCATCCATGTGAAACACTGGTATTCAGCTGCATCTGGAAAAGGCTAGGCAGAATGATGAGTTCAAAAATCCGGCTCTATACGCTGGAAATCCATGTCGTAGCCCCTCTTCGAGCGGGGAACACCGCGAGGTGACAGCGAATACTCGCTGGATCCCGCTGTCTGTGGGGTTCCACGCCGCGAGTATAATAGCATCACTCCATTTCTACCCCTAGGTGTCGTATAAGGTGACAGAGACGATGGGCAGCGGCATCCTTCTGAGTATCATTACACCTACTGCGATCGCCAACATGCATCGGTCAAGCATGGCAATTACGGCTAACCCCCCCCCCCCCCCCCCCTTGGGGAAGACCTATGCCCAGCAGTGGGCGTCCAAAGGTTGAAAGGATAATGATGATGAAGTAGATACTCACAATCTTGTATCCCTTCGCCTCCCTTCTTGCAGTCTCTGTTGAACAGCCTTACGCCAGCCGTGTAGCCCATCAACTCTTCTAGTTTTTCTATCTTCGCTTTACGAGGAAACGCCACGAATGTCATGAGATCTTCCATACTGAACACGCTTTCTAACGCCGCCATGCCTTCTTTGAGCGTCTGTAACATTTGAAGCGAATCTTGTTTCATCTGTACGAGCTATACAAGAACAGTTCTCGAAGAACAGTAACCTGATCCAGGCTCGTCCTTGCAGTTAAGCCCTAAGCAGTCTACGGCGCCTTAAATCGAGGTTCGTACTTACCCCACAGTGTGTCCATAGCGTAGTAGCAGCTTTGTATAAAAGTTTTATTTTAGAGAGACATCAATTTATTAGGGCACAGTAGGAAAGTCCGGTTAACCAGCCAACAACGTCCTAGGTAGACCTACGAGATGCTATACCGAAAAGGTAGTGGAGAACACATTGGGCTGAACATCAAGGTCATCAAACAACAAAAAACGGACCTTTCGTAAACTTTGACATAGGTATAACGTTAACACTACTTACAACAATATTCCCAGGATTTCCCAGCCCACTGGCAAGTATGAAATAAATAGATATCTTCCTAAACAGCTTATGGAACTCAGGTTCATCCTCGGGGTTTGGATCCATCTCCAGAATCTCGTCGACAAGGGCCCTCAAGCATTTTTCTATAGTGGCCATACGACGCTCGATTAAATTTTGAAGCTTATCGTAGTTCGTTTGTAAAACGAACTGCATTTTTAAAATGCTCAATGAGGTTCCTCCACCTTGGAAACAAAAATGATTGCTGGCAACATGCTAAAGCGTATTAATGATAAACAAAGTCAAAAGTTATTTAACTTTGTTAGCAATTATTATGCGAATTTAGTCTGTACACAGAAAAGATTTCAATTGCAAAATAGGTACAAATATATTTTTGCAAACGTTGTCCCACACTAGGAATTAACACTCCTGTGTCGTGGGTGCGGTTACAAACATATAAACTCACACACACAAACAGCCAGACCCGGAACAACTATCTGTAGGCCATACAAATATTTGATCCGTGCGGGAATCGAACCCGTGACACGCAGCGCAGCAGTCGTTCGCTCAACCACTGCGCCAACCGTGTCGTAAAGTAGGTAATGATTCGATTTAAAAAGCTCTTTCATTGGTAGACAGCTTAGCAGTCACTTCATATTTTAGTACCTACCCAAGGGCGTCGCCAGGACTCGCCAGCTGATGGTAAAGGGGGGGGGGGGGGGGCAAGTTGATATATGGTGAATAGGAAAAGTATGAATTTTAAATACAGTCAAAGGCACATGAACCTTTTGGAATTTCTAGGGGTGGGCAGCTGCCCCTAGCTTGTACCTAACTACCCTTACTAAACATGATAAGTAATTATAATCTATGATGTGGACGATGTCCCGGGTAAAAGCAAGCAAGTCGGAACATAATAATACCTCATAGTACTCAAAGCGGTGGGACACGTAAATGTAGAGTGCGGACAGAAGCGTTGCTACCTGTCCCATTGACCGGAACGAGAGAGTAGGTAATGCGGAGCGGAGTTTCCAGTGGCCTTATGTTTACACATCTCCAGCCGAAAGAGGTCCACCGATGGGGAAGAAAGGTTCTCGAGTGACGATCACGAACCGGAAGACGCAGAGTGTGGGTAGGCTTCCACCCAGATGGACTGACGCCATCGTCAAGGTAGCGGGTAACCGGTGGATGAAAGCGGCAGGTGGCCGAGTTTTGGCGTTCTATGGGGAGGTCTACATTCAACATTGGCCTTAGGTTTAGGAGTGAATAAATATAAGACACTATCATAGGTACTTACGCATCATCATAGAGCCACACTCTTGTACAAAATACGCCAAATTATTCCTGTTGATGGTCTTCGCGAAGAGTTTCCCATACTTAGGATTCAGAAGTAACAAGTCGATCACGTAAGTGACGAACTCTGGATCTAAAGTGACGTTATGCCCTTGACAATCCCGCGTTATTTCGTTCGCCATGTTTTTCACAACGTTTTCGTTGCACCCCATTTTTTTTTAGTAATAATAACTTAGAATATATAATAAATTAAGAATATTTAGAAAATGTATTGATTTCAGTAGTATTTATGGATGCTCAATTAATTGTTTTGTGATACAGTTGATACAGTTGCCAAGCGTTTCATTTTCGTATTTATGTCAATGGATCCGTTGCTTTGGTGATTTTAATCAATAACCATAGTCCAATTTTACTGTCACAATGTTTTTTTTTTATGAGTCAGGGAACATGGTCGCATGAAGGTTTGCTCGCTCAAGAGAAAACTAAAGTGAACTCTTTACAAGGCGTTTTGCAAGTCATTTTTCTCGAGCAGTTTGTAGGTAAATTACACTCAACGGGCTGCTAATGCTCTGCGTGTCCATTTTCAGGATGCTGATGAGACTGCCTCGCTAATTGTAGTGCCTCTGGTATGTTTGTTGAGGCGTGAACGCACGGCTTTCATGCAATCGTGCCTAATAAGAGGGTATATAGCCTCCTTGTCGCAGCGTGTGCGAGGCAGTACCAACGGCATCCTACAGATAATTGTCTAGCGCGGATTGCTCCATCCAAAACAAATGAATGTATATTGTAGGTACAATAAATTTGTAATTGCATTACAAAACTTTAATCTGCGCATACAATTTTGCCACATCACCTGTAAACACCAATATATCTTATCTGCTCGACGTCCGTATGTCACTGCAGGGATTCAGCAGAATATCAGCGTCAGGTATATTTGCCTGACATATGCTGAGCTGGACTCCCATTTGGTGCAACTTTGGGACACACTTTGTTCTAATCCTTATTTTATTTGTATTTTTTGTGTTGTAATGTGTCGTTTGAGCGGTCACCAACATAATATGTTAGTGACGCGCAATCCTTGTAGTATATAACAGGTTGAAAATATCTTGAAATAACACACAAGTTGATATTTTCATCATATTTATTCAATTCATCCTTCTCGAAAAGATACAACCTCAGTCTAGTAATAATTCGACTTACAACAACGCCTGGACACATGTCAGGCAAGCCTCAAATGCCTGGAGGCTACACTTATAATTATAGGAAATAACCTATCTTACCGATCAATCACTGTTCTGTTAAGAATAGCCTAATGAAGCGTTCGAAACACGACCGCAATGGGCGAAAATGCGTTTATTGAATGTCGTTGTGATCGCGGTGATTAGGAATAGTTTCGGTCATACACAGCGAATAGTCGCTGCGAAAAATTGTCGCAGCGACAACTCGCTGCCTGCCTGGCACACACAGCGAGTATTCGAGTCTGTTGGTGCGCAAATACAAATACCTATGTGAATGATACACGCGCATTCTCGCGGCGAGTGCGTTGCGTTTTATTTTTAGAGAAATAAAATTTAACATGCTCAATTCAAATCGCGGCGAATGTATCTATTCACAGCGAATAGCCTGTCACACACAGCGAATATTAGCTACGATTAGGCACTCGCAGCGACTATTCGCGGTGTGTGACCGAAGCTTAAGCAGGACGGCGCATCCGGTTCTGTAATAATTTTCAATGTAACATTATAAATGGTTGCATTGAGAACGCCGAACCGATGTGTTAGCGACCCTAAAGGTGTTTTTACACCGGCGAGGCGAGGCGTGGATTGGATGGGCGAGAATTGAAATCACACTTACCCTTTTACACCGAAAGTGAAAAATGTCCATCGACCGACCTAAATGCGGTGAGGTGCCGTCAAAAACAGCAACTCCACCCGCCATATCGCAAAACATTGCGACGTCACACTTGTCCAACAGTATCGCGATCATATGAAAAACGATCACAACACACTACTATTTATACTCTGTCCATTGGGTTATTGGTTTTTTGACAGATGCTTTATAATGTAATTATTCCCGATTACGTTAAGTTAACTTTAAAATGCGTTTTAAAATAAATATGTATATAAACTGCCTTATCTTGTTGGATTATCTTATTTTTGACCTCTTACAGACATTATAATACAGGTATGCGTATCAGTTTTTAAAAAAAAAACCTAAATATTGTTCACTAGTTGCAGCTGTCAAAAAACGATTAAACCAGTAGACAGAGTGTAATAGGACACGTTTTATGTGTGCCGGCCCTTAATTGGTTTAAAAAAACAATTGATCGATAAGATATCTGGAGCTCACTGTATTTACAATGTTTAAAAACTTACGCTAAAGGTAAAGATTGTCAAAAGACACGAAGCTGCTACATTAAGTAGGACAATTAAATATAATTCTATCATGATTTCAGTATTTTCTTATGGTCAGCGGAATTGATAGTGATATTATGAGCCATATGGGGAAATGTCAATATCGTCGTTGTTCCACTAAAAGAAAGACATGGAGCTATAGGATGAATAGTGCCATCTCGCTAGAACAAATACGACTTAAGAGGGCCCTTCCCAATATGTCTAACGTCACCGCGAACATGATTGTGTTTTTTGTTTCATCCAACGCAATGTTCGAGGACAAACGAGTGAGTGAGAATGCGATAACATCGCAAGAAAATTGGCGCGCGGAGGTTTTTGACAAAATTTGTTTTTGAAAAAGCCTTACAAGTTTTTGGTAAAAATGTTTGTAATTTAGAATCTCCATTACATGTGCAAGGTTTCTATGACTACGTTTTTTTTTACTTTTTCATTGTGTGGATATAAATTTGAAATATCTGGAGAAACAAGTTTGTATGGGAACTATGACGGGTTGGCCGGTCTTAAGACACTAATTCTCTATATGGCCCTCTAATGTTAGAAGCCAGGTTTCAAGTAATCGTTGAATTTATTCAAATTGTACTGGTGAATAAAATCATGATCAATTTTGCTCACCCAGCTAAGACCAGAATAACATAAATTGCATTTCTATTATGTAAGTTATCGATATGTAATACAGATTAAAAATAGGCTTATTACAGTCTTAGTATCCACATACAATAATGCAATTTATTTTTACAACGATAACGTCTCAAATTCTTTGCACTTATTAATCTTCAAACATGGTTATTTCGGAGAACGCAAAGCGCATAAATTGTAATCCATGTATGTAGATTCTAAACTGATTTTAAATATAATTGTAAGATATTGACTGAACTACAATGTAAAATGGCTCTTAACTATGCGGAATAGAGTTGATTTAACACTATTTTCTATGTAGATTATTCCTCACACACAATCATGTAAAACTTTTGACATCAATTTTAATTGTTACAATAGTAATCACAAAGTAACCATAAATTAATAAATGTATGTCCAAATCTACATGAAAATGTCTAATAAATACTTATTAATGTATGAAGAAAATATCGTCTAGCTTATGCGTGTAACAATTTCAAAAACTAGAATCACTAATTTGTTTTATTCATATAGATTTGGAGCTGCCCTGTTCATCAATATTGGGTTGTGGTATTGGTTGGTTGGTTTAGGTGTCCAGGAAATTAATTATTTTTTTACGATTTTGCAATTTGCAGCACAGTATTCGATTGTATGGCAATAAAAATGAGGCAACAGCAACAAATAATGTTACACACACATACCGTTGCCAGCCTGTCTTTTATCGGGTACATTTTGGAGAGTAAGCTCTGGAATTGCACAACTTAATTCTCCCATATCCATTCCATCACCGGACGAGCAGAGATACAACGAAGTCTCACCGCTATACGGTTGAAGTTCTACGGTCTCGAACCAAGCGCTTTGCTTCCACATTTATTGTGCGAACGCCACTGTGGAATTCACTGCCCGCCTCTCTATTCCCCGACACATAATCTGGGTATCTTCAAGGCACGAGTGAACCGGTTTATCCTAGGGAAACGTGCTCCACCTTAGGCCGCATAATTCAGGCCTATAAGAACATTAATTAAGGGCTATTTGGGACCAGTATTTGTGGAAGGAGTTTACATCATGCCGCCATCTCCGCCTGGGCCTGCCGCGAAGTCGCTTGCCATGTATCGTGCCCATTGTATCGTGCGTTTGGCCCAATGATCGTCTGACATGCGGCAGATGTGTCCAGCCCAATTCCACTTCAGCGTGACAGCTTTCCGAGTCACGTCAGATTTTTTGTGATGGAACAAATGGTAGTGTTGTTAAACCCGTTCTTTACGTTTTATACCTAAACCTCTGCTGCTCTCTGTGAATTGTATTTACAGCATTATCATTATTACAATCGTCAGTATAACGCTTAAGTTTGTATTTCCTGACATAACCTGGGAGCATGGGCGTCGCCAAGGGGGGGCGGTAGGGGCAGCTGCCCCCCCCCCTAGAGATTTCAAAAGGTTCATGTGCCTTTGACTGTATTTAAAATTCATACTTTTCCTATCCACCAAATATCAATTTGCCCCCCCCCTAGGCCATCAGTTGGCGAGTCCTGGCGACGCCCTTGCCTGGGAGTCTTTTAGTCAAGAGTGAATAGGTTGGTTGGTGCAAAAAAAAGTTTTTTTTAAATATGTATTTTTTTTTAATATGTGGGCTCATTTCACACACGGCCATCTGACCCCAAACTAGGGAGACCCTGTACTATGGGTGTCAGACAGCTGATATACATACACAAATACATTTTAAATACATACATATATATAGATAAAGTTATTATTGACCACAAACAATGTTTTCAATAAAAATGCATATTTACAGCTAATACTAACTTGGTGAGTTTAATGATGATTTCAATTAATATAACTGTGTAAATACATAATCATTACAATCGCCTCCAATTTATATTACCATACAACGACGATGTGGTGCAAATTGCAAAAAAATCTTACGTTTGAACTGATAAACCTGATATTAAAACATAAAACAATTAATACATTGAACAATGCACGAGTTCAATTAGATTAAATCTAATACATTTTTGAGCATACTTTGCTCGAATTTCGTAATTCGAAAAATTGGTTAGTATAACTTGTATTCCTCTCACACTTGCTATTTCAACCTACTTTTGACTTTGGCAGAATTGGGTAGTTGACATCACCAATCAATTGACATACTTTTTATTAACTGTCAAAACACGATAGATTTTGTATGGTAATTTATACTTATGACGTCACTTGTAGTAGTCATTTGCCGACTCAATTGACAACCTATTTATTGATTTCAATGCAACTAAAAATTCAATTTTACAGTAAATTGAAAATTAATGGGCATAAAAATAAAGTGCTTTTTTTTAGAGAAGTTCGTTCTATCATGGAATTATTCACCTACCCAATAAGGTATTTTACCAAAAAAATCTAATTAGTCCGTCAGTTAGATTATCGAAAAATATTGCATACGTATTTCTTGTTTTATCAAATCAATAAAAACTGATGAAGATAAAACGCATCAAAGATCATGAGTGGGGGTTTGTGACGTCACTTCGCCAGTAAAAGTGTACTGATATAGTGATGTCACACGAGTTTTCGACGCACTGTATCGCCTTCATTTTTTGTTTACGTGAAAAAGAAGTGTCCAATAATTTTTGGAAAACTATCTGACGGACTAATCAGATCTTTTTGGTAAAAACCTTATTGTCGACACAGGCAGTATAGAGTAAAACACTTCTATAATTTTAAGTCAGCACTTAGCATAAACAAGGACTTTTAAAATACACTGTGTGTATACTGTCCTGTTGATGATCGCTGAGCGATTTGACTGCCCCACATTAGACAATGCTCTAACAGACATAGCCAGGGCACTTAATTTTGATTTACCTTGAGCTTGATTTTTCAATTTTCTTATCGTTTAAACCTTCCCTGGACTTCCACAAATATTTCAAGACAAAAATTAGCCAAATCGGTCCAGCCGTTCTCGAGTTTTAGCGAGACTAACGAACAACGCAACGATTCATTTTTATTATATAGAAGATAGATGACTGGTTTGTATTGTATTGTTTTTATATGAAAATTTTAATTTACTTTTGCATTCTGTTACAATTCGTGTCTTGTAATGTACATTTATTTTAATTGCATTGGTATTTTATTATAATTGCATTCACATTTTGTTAGACTCTATTCTGTGACAGTTTGTAAAATTTTATTTAATGTAGGTAAATGTATGATCTTGCCTGAATTAAATGATATATACTTACTTATTTTTTAAATGTTTATTCTCAATATTTTGAAATTTCATTTCAACCAATCATCAGTAGATAAGTCAATTACTTCCAGTTTTATAAACTTGATGACCGAATTGTCTTTATGAAAACGGATACGTCATGATTTTGCCGTATAATCTTTTAATTGACCATAGTAAAAAAAAGTTGCATCTTTATGGTCGCGTAAACAGAGAAAAATATTTAGGTTTCACACAATTCTTATTATTTTAAATAAAAACCTACAAGATGTCTCGATGAGATACTTCTTATTCTAAAAGAACATGGCTGTTTATTAATACAACATTTCGTCTTTACAACAAAATTGACAGAATTCACAATTCTGTTCCATTGAACAGCCTTTAGCTCATCAACAAACCTTGACGTTTAAGGGCCTGCACAGCATAATATACCTCAAAGCTATGACGAATTATAGTAAAAATTTCAATGAAAATCGTTATAGCATCAAAATCAAATCAAAAAAAGCTATATGATGTTGTCAGTGCGAGTTTGAAATTTGAACTATAATTTCATGACATTAATGTAGGTATATTATGTTTTGTCACATAAAAGTCAGTGCAGGCCCTAGGAGGCCTCATAAAAGAAAAATATCGTCAGTACAGACGCAACAGCAGCGTCATAGTGACTTAATGCGAAGACATCACCAAATACTGACTTAGATCAAAAATCCTACTTACAAGTTCTAATCCAAGAAATGATTTTTCAAATACTTCATCATGCTGAATGTATGAAAACTCTCTTCGCCGATCACTTTGAATAGGGCCTTGTCGCATATTGCGTACTGTCTGTTTTTGGGGTCATAAAGTTGTTTTTCTTTAATGATTGCCCATACTCGTTTGACGACCTCATGTCGTGGTAGCTCGCTTTCTCCCATAAGTTCTGCTAACTCTGGCGATAGTTTACAGGCTTTTGTGTACCCACTGCCCTTGCGTCGCTTTGTGACTCCACCGGCACCACCGCCCTGGAAATGTTTGAATGAATGTTTAAACATACTATACTAATATTATAAAGCTGAAGATTTTGTTTGTGTGACGACACGTTTGACGCAGTGGTTGAGCGGTCGACTGCTGCGCAACGTGTTGCGGGTTTGATTCCCGCTCAGGGCAAATATTTGTGTGATGAGCAGTTGTGTTTGCCTTGTGTCTGGTTGTTGTTTCTTTCCCTTCATCCGTACAAAAGCCTCCTGACGGTCGCCGTCAATTGTTTTACTATTGTGTCTGCTAATTAGTCCGTTGAGCTGATATATGTATGTATTTGTGTATGTATATCAGCTGTCTGACACCCATAGTACAGGGTCTCCCTAGTTTGGGGTCAGATGGCCGTGTGTGAAATGTCCCCACATAGACCAGTGCCGATACCTTTGAAAATGGTAAAAAGTGAAAAAAAATAATAGTAGAATGAAACCCATTGGAAAAGAAAGAGAACATAACAAAAATGAAAGAAAAAATAAATTCCCGGCGATCCGAGGTCGGGAAGTGGATGGGGGTGCGTTTTTAAAGGTAAAAAACGGTTTATCTCGATTTCCGGCAAAACTACAAGTCCTATGGAAAAAAGTTGAATGGCAAAGTTGTAGGTAATAAACATATCTTCAACTTTTGTATTTACACTTTTTTCACATAACCTCAAAATGTAAATGTATGTAATTATAGTAGTATTTTTCGATTTGCAATTCTTTGTTTATCAATGTAACATCGAATCTTACGTTTTTTGAGTAATTAAAGTGTACATTGTAACAAATAGCTCAAAATTTCACATTATAGGTAATTAAAAAAATAATTTCGGTTTCGAGATTTTTTCGTTTTATTGCATTTTCTGAGAAAATTTACCATAGTAATGTATATTTTTTTTACACCATCAGAAAGTAGAGATTTCAACGAACAAAAAAGCCCATCGACTTTTTTAATAAAGCAGATATTTTGACGTGAGATTTTTCGATTGAAAATTAGGGTGCTTTATCGATATTGAGTCAGAATAAGGTGAAAAAAAAAAATATTTCAAATCAAAAAAATTACAGTGTATTTGGGACATAGAAAGGTAAGTTTTCACAAAATTTGATGAAAAATAAAAAATGTTTGTAAAAGATAAAAATAAAAAACCATAAACTTGGTTGTTTGAATTTTTCACATACATTTTGAGGTTATGTGAAAAAAGTGTAAATACAAAAGTTGAAGATATTTTTATTACCTACAACTTTGCCATTCAACTTTTTTCCATAGGACTTGTAGTTTTGCCAGAAATCGAGATAAACCGTTTTTTACCTTCAAAAACGCACCCTCTTCCACTTCCCGACCTCGGATCGCCGGGAATTTATTTTTCCTTTCATTTTTGTTATATTCTCTTCCTTTTCCAATGGGTTTCATTCTACTATTATTTTTTTTGCTTTCAAATATTATCGGCACTGGTCTAACATATCAGCTCAACGGACTAATTAGCAGACACAATAGTAAAACAATTGACGGCGACCGTCAGGAGGCTTTTGTACGGATGATATTATTATTATTGTTTGTTTGGTTGAACGCGCTAATCTCAGTATCTACTGGTTCGAATTGAAAACTTTTTTTTGGGTGGGATAGTCCATTTATGGAGGAAGGCAAGAGGCCCATGCGAAGCCGGGTCGGATCGCTAGTGTTTAAATAAACCGGGATTTTGTTAAAACCAGATTTTCACGGTGCAATTCAAGTCTCCTGTTCAATGCAATAATTTGGAGCAAAAATGAAAGTTGAGTAATTCATCATGTCAACCATCAGACGCCCACAGCTGGAGATAGGTCTCCCCTAGCGGGGGGTTCAGCCGTAATCGCCAGCATGCTTGGCCGATGCTTTGGCGGTGTTATGGTATTCAGGACGTTGCTGCCCATTCTCTGGTCAATATTCCTCTGTCGCCTTCTACGACACCCACGGGTAGAAATGGGGTGGTGCTATTCGCGGCCGGTACCACAACGCCGTAATTGCAGGGCAAGTAGGTAATTGATTGCTTCTACGGATGCAAAACTTGCATCAAGAAAATAAGGCTTTTTTGTACAATTTTAGATTATGTTATATTTGTGTTCCCCGAAAGACATAAATATGTATATGTAGTAGGTAGGTACCCTGCATTTTACCAGATGGTCTAAAGTCCCAGGGTCGCCACCCAGATCTACGACATTTAAGAATGGCTGTAATTTTGAGGATACGAGGAATTAGCAAAATAGAAGGTAAAACATTAATGAATTTATACATAAATGAATTTATTTATTTATTTATAAAAACCCAGCGGTCACATCTGAACGCCTTTTATACTTGATACCTGAAAAATATATTCCTACATCAATTCTGAAAGCTAGAATTATGTAGTCCTGGCGACTCAGTCCATAAATCATGAACATCAAATCCAGACTATGGGCTGCTTCTAAGAATTTCCTAAAAATGTATTATGCTCAGTCTCACCTTCTTGGTCTTTTCCGAGTCTTTCTTCTTAGATTTAGGAGCTGCTTTCTTTTTCTTTTCTTCGACCTTCTTTTTGCCAGACTAGAACAAAGTTAAGAGAATTATTAGTTAGAAAATATTATCTGCCAGACAATGGTTAGAAAATTAACATTTTGATCACTATCACACCCGCGACACTCCATAGAAACGAAACGATATAATTGCCTACACTACTACCAAAATAACAGACTGTACAAATACGTGCGTGTGTGTGCGTGTCTACGCGCCGCGAGAACAAAAACGCAGTTCGCAGAGCAATCGTTCGACGCGGGGAGAGGTGAGGAACGGTTTCAGAGGGAGGCGGAGCGTGTCGCTACTGTACGGTAGTACTAATATTTATACTTACTGTGTCACTACGTCAAAAAAGGATAAAAATGCCCTCAGCGCCAAGCTAAGTAACATAGGTACTCTATGGAATTACGTATAGAAGTCTGTCATGTAGTAGTGACCCTGGCGTGCTGGGCCTATTTAGGTTTATCATTTTAGATATATGACTGTGGCAGTAAAAGGTTAATGTCTGTTAGTTTGATAGTTCAGGCCAAAAGTTTTTAAGCTATTGCATTGCTTTTATCGCGGGCTTTGAGCGCGACGACCGAATCAAGAAATTCCGTAACGAAAACAAACCTGACACTCCCCACTCCACCTACTATGTAGCTCGGCCGAGCGTTCGCTTAACGTGTATGTATATGGTATATAAGGTGACTGGTAATTAGTGTACGATACTTAAACACGTAAATGTGTTCATGATAACAAACAACTTTCCCGAAGAAAAAATGTTTTTTGTACTGGTTTACTTTTTAACCCCCGACGAAAAAACGACGGGGTGTTATAAGTTTGACGTGTCTGTGTGTGTGTGTGTGTGTGTGTGTGTGTGTGTGTGTGTGTGTGTCTGTCTGTGGCATCGTAGCTCCCGAACGGATGAACCGATTTTAATTTTGTTTTTTTTATTTGAAAGGTAAATTAGTCGGGAGTGTTCTTAGCTATGTTTGATGAAAATCGGTCCAAGATGGCCGCCGCCACAAAATGGTGAATTACATATTTTTTCACAACTCCCTCAGTATGGGTATCAAATGAAAGGGCTTGACTAGTGGAATACTATACACTATGACAAATTTCTAATCCAAGATGGTCACCACCACAAAATGGCGAATTACATTTTTTTCACAACTCCCTCTATATAATGGGTATCAAATGAAAGGGCTTGACAAGTCAAATAATGTATACTATATTGAAAGGGAATGAGGAATATTAACTATCGAATTCAAAACTAAAAACTTGAAAATTATTTTTTAAAGCTCTTTTACAAAACCAAACTAAATTACGTTTAAAAAATTTCAAATAAAAATTAAATTAAAAATTTAAAAAACCCCCAACGCAAAACATTGCCATTATTTAAAAAGTAAAAAATAATACCTTTTGTTGAGCCATCAAATGTTTGTTCGTTGAAATGGCGCTATAATGTCGCGGCGGGGTACCGCTAAGTTTAAAGCAATAATTACTAATAGCTAAAATAGCGAACTCATGCTAACTAGATTTGCAACAACAATTTTATCGTATCGAAGCAAGTTGGTCTTAAATGCTGGTAAATGAATAGATAGTCAATGAAATGAAGGATTTGACTTACTTAAGCGGTACCCCGCCGCGACATTATAGCGCCATTTCAACGAACAAACATTTGATGGCTCAACAAAAGGTATTATTTTTTACTTTTTAAATAATGGCAATGTTTTGCGTTGGGGGTTTTTTAAATTTTTAATTTAATTTTTTATCACAATAACACAACAGCCGTATGAAATTCACGCGCGCACGCCTAATGTGAACCAGTACAAAAAACATTTTTCTTCGGGAAAGTGGTTTGTTATCATGAACACAATCACGTGTTTAAGTATCGTACACTAATTACCAGTCACCCTATATAATCATAATATATATATAGGGTACGGAGGGGTAGGGGTGTAGCGGGGATAGCGATACCGCGGGAGTCCCCGAGTGCCACAGTGCTTTTTTTTTTAATTTCATCGTAAGATTGGATCCTTATGTACTGCCAGCACATCAAGCTGTCAAATATCTTTGATGATAGATTTTCAACTTTATAACAAGTTCAGGCTTTATGTGTTGGTGTCTGTAGTGATGTACAGACTCTGTACATCACTATTATTTGATGTCAAGTATTTAAATTGGGAAAATTAGGTTGTCCTATTTTACAGTCCTTGTGTCAGTTACTTTTTAAGTTTTATTCTTACTAACAAAATTGTACTTTTACATACGTGGAATCGTTTTCTGATAAGAATAAATAACTATTTATTTAAATCCTGTTTAAAGGCACTTTTGAATTTTCAAGGAGTCGGTCAGTTAGAAAAGTTGATGGTTGTTGGTGCCTTTACTAAGACATAGGTAGATGGTTTCTATGGAGCAAGAAACTCCACCTCTTTTCAACCGACTTCAAAAAGAAGGAGGTTCTCAATTCGTCAGTTTTTTTTTTGTATATTTGTTACGCGATTACTCTGGCAAATGTAAAGCTATTTTGAAATTTCTTTTTTTAATGGATAGGGTATGTCTCAAGGGTGATCCAATATAAATTTTATCGAAATTGATTCAGCACTTTTTGAAAAAATCGATAGAAAGCAAAAAAATATACATGGATGATGTTGTAATGTTCTCACCTTGTACTTTCAATCTCTGTTTTGACTGTGATGCCATTTCTTAATAATGGATTTGAATGATAAGGAAGTACTAAAAAGCGAAAAATAAAAAAGCTTTTTTATAAAAAAGACAACCGCCTTCAAAAACAAATAGAACAGCCAAGCCACCGACTTTCGAAACTAAATTCATGTGTGTTCTGTTTTTAAGTTATTTTTCACTTTTTGGTTTTTGAAGGCGGTCTTTTTTGTAAAAAAGCTTTTTTTTCTATAAAGATTTTATTAAATCCTAGTTACATTATTTTCGTTCTATTGATTATAATGAGAGCAAAGAGAAACATAAAACAATTAAAAGAATATAGATATTGTATACAGATGGTATTTTTTTAATGTGTGATTCCTGATTAACTAAATAATGTAAAACATCTGTATTGGAGAATTCTGCATGTACCTATTACTAGAAAGAATGAAGTACCTGCGATAGTACTCCTGTTCGGGTCAACCACCGAACAATTATAAACTTGTCAGCGTAATTGCGACACCGCGCTCTATGCATTGTATATTTTATGAATTACCTAATAAAATATATAAACAAAACGACATAATTGCCTACACTACTACCAAAATAACAGACTGTACAAATACGTGCGTGTGTGTGCGTCTACGCGCCGCTCGAACTAAAAGCAATTCCGAGAGCACGTTCCACGCGAGAAGAGGTGAAGAACAGTGTTTCGGAGGGGGACGCAGTGTGTCGCTACTGTACGGTAGTACTAATACATATACTGTGCCAACGGTATAAATAAAATTAACAATTTCCATTAAACACCTTTATTTCAAGATAATCTTAATTCTAAACAGTTCCGAAAATTACGGTTATAGCCGTTTGTAAAGATTATGACAAAAATAAATACTTACAACTAACACCATTACTCATGTTTAAATGTTGCCATAAAGGCTCTACAGATTCGAAAGAGTATTGTATGACTTACAGATAAAAAAAAATTGGATTCACCATACAATCTAAGGAAGGGCCATATTTTACTGACAACATGTTGGTAGTGCTACAATGGTTGGTACCAAATGTCATGGTAATATGATCCTAAGGGAGAACCGTTTAATAAGTACATGAAAATGGGACAAGTAGGTAAATATTTAAGAACTACTATTATTTTTACCATAGACACAAAATTTTATGGATGTGGATACTATTTTATATGATTTTAAACACCTACCCGCTAGTCATATAAGTGAATTACTATTATTGACAAAAGATAGTTAAACATACACTGAAATACGAGATTATCCTTATCATAATGTCTATTATGGCTTAAAATCTACATTTCACACACAAACAAATACTAAATACTTAGGTCAAAATAGATCAAATAATGAGTAGAGTATAATGGTGGCATCTGGCGTATTAATTTGAAACAAATATTGTGTACCTTGTGAATACAAAATAAAGTCATTGAAATGAAGTAGATTTTTTATTATCCAAATAAGGCCAGTATTTGCACAAACGTGCCAAGTAAGTGCCACCATAACATAACAAGCGAAAAATATAGAATGAACATCAAACCAAAGAATCCAACCACCAAACCAAATCACCAAAGAAACCCAAAGAATTAGTATCAAACTGTTTTCATTATTTAGCCAAATTTTACTTTTTTTAATCCCGATTCAAGTGAAGATTTGATACTATCAATATACGAGTTCAACTTTTCAATTAGCAGAAACCATAGTTAAACAATGGCCAACGTCTCCAGGAGACTGTGTTCACATTGGAGCGAATATAGTAATAGTCGATTGATTGATTGATTTGAGATCTATGTTCAAGTGAAGATTTGATACTATCAATATAATTACCTATGTAATAGTTTGATTTGAGATCTATACTTGAGTATCAATTCCTGTTTAGAGTTATTAAAGAAAGCTACACACAAACTAATAGCTAATAATACTGAGCAAAAATACTGCTTTATTATCACAAAATAAGATCTACTTTCCTCTTTCATTTCATCAATTTGGAAAGGCTACATAATCACATGCTAGAGAAAGGTATCTACAGTCCGATTCAAACTTAACGGCCGCTGTGAAGTGAGCTACTAACTGCGCAATAACCCGCCCCTCACCCCGCTGACACGTGAAATTGTTACTGCGCAGCCACTCGACTCGTGTTCAGAGCCGCCATAAAGTTTGAATCGTACTGTACCATTTATTGGCATTTCATGATGATACATTAATCATTCGAGAAAGTGTTTTAGCAAAAAACTATAATAAGCACACAGAAAATCCGTGTTTATATAAAGATCAGAGATTGTAAATCTCCGTTTATTAAACATACATTCCGAAAAATTTCCTCCAAGTAAAACAGAAGAGAAAAACCTGTTTACCGTCTAAGAGATAAAGGTTTTACACAATCGATTCAAAATCTTAAAAAAATAAAAAAAACAGTTACATAAATTCCTTTTAACGTGTCCTCAGCAGGTGGGAATCGAAAACATCACATTAGTTTTTGCTTATAATATTTTTTTTATGCTTTGATCACTTCATTGAAATATTAAAGCAAGCATTATTAAGCTCCGCTCTTTAAGGTCTAACCTCTACCTTCCTACTTTAAACTTTATGACAAAGCAAAAGTTACTTTGCAATAGTTTATTTAAGATCGTTTACGACGTTCAAAATGTTAAGTCCCAAAAAGAACCAAGATACATTAGTCTAAAGAATGACTAGAGAACAATCAATTGATTTTGATATAGTAGAGCTCCAGATCACACTATGCTCTATTTACTTCATAATGATTAATTATGACGTGTTAAATACATCATTATATTTTAAACATACTCTACAAACCAAGCTCAGCGTAAGCAAGTCTCTTCTAAATACACATAATTTTCATCATTAGAATGAAAGAATTAAATCCAAAAATAAAAACCTTTTCAAAAGGTGTACTTGTGTATAATTTCAATGAACATAAAATGAACACAGCATAGATTATTGTTGCTGCAAAAAAAACAAAGAAAAAAGACATTTCTATAAAATATTTAGAAGATCACGAATGATTTACTTGTACAATTACCGGCGCGTGAGTTGGCAAGAAATTTTGTAGTGGGGGAAGATCGCGAACGTACAATTTCATACAATTTTACATGCTCGAATTTTCCCCACTACAAAATCTCTTGCCAACTTACGTGCTGGTAATTATAAGCCGGTGCAATAGAGAAAGGAATCTAAAATGGCGGCATGTACTTGCGTTGACAGATAGTACAGTCAGCATATAAAATTTCAAGTTAAAGTTTTCTTTCAAATAAAAACAAGACTGGGTCACATTAATTTCAAACTAGCTTCTGCCAACGGCAAACATCAAATATTCAGGTTTGCTTACATTTTCATTCTACTAATTAGCGATTATCTCATAAACACTTGGACCGATTTACATAATTTAAACGAATGAAATGGTTGTAGACCTTTCATTTGGCACCAAAATCGTTAAGATATCTCAACAAACAAAAAAACACATTTTCAAGTTCCATAACTTTTTATTTTTCTCGGTTGTTTCGTCTGACGGTACGCGCGAAAGTGAGTATAGACGGCACTAGTGTGCGAGCGAGAGAACATGATAAGCGCCGCCATTTAAGATTCCTTTCTTTAATGAACCGGGTCATATAAGTAAAACAATTACATGATATTACAATTACTGCCAGCATTCTTATTATTTCCCGAAGCTTCCTCAGTCGCTGGTGCTACAAATGGCTCTGGTGTTATATCGGGAAGCGTCTTTGATGGTTGCACCACTAGGTTAACACCATTCGATTTTGGATCCATTGGGTTAGGTTCATTTGATGGTTTCTCCACTGGGTTAGGACTATTCGATTCTGGCTCGATTGGCTTAAGACCATTAATTGTTACAACAATTCGTGGGGGTTTATTACCGAAAATATCCGTCGGGCAGTCTGTTGGTGTAAACATATCAAAAACCGTCTCGAGAGCTTCTTGGATCGGAGCTATTATTGCGGCAGTCTTACCGGCCGGTTGACGTTGGGGTGAGTTCGAACGCCTATACTTTGCGGTGTAAAAGAGCTGGTTTATTTGTATCATCATGGCATCCCTTTCTTCTTCAGGAAGTTTCCGAAGCTTTTTAGCTGTAAGTTTTCCGAAAACATCTGCTTCATCTTCCGCGTGAGTTGTATCGGCCACTCTTTTCAGGATTAGTTTTCTTGGTTGGTTGAAGTTGGGCAGAGGCCGAATTCCAGATGTTGTCGTGGTGGGTTGGCGCCGTAAAGAGCAACAGCTATCGTCGGCTGATTCAGCCAAGAGTCGCCCTTCGTGGTGTTCGCGCTGGTGGTGATGATGGTGGTGGTGCTGTAAGTAAAATGGGGACATGATTTTAATGATTTTTTTCGAAGAGGATACGAGTGATAAGTACTGTGTAGGTGCGTTAGTGAGGTGGGTAATGCCAAAAACTTATAATATGTATGGTGGGTATTGCCAAAAAGTTTTAATATGTATGTGTGGCGACATCTATCGCACATGATACGTACTACAACCCACGTTTCCTAGATCGCGCAAGCAGAGTTCTCTGCGACATTAACATACATACAAAATCCAGATTACAACCGTTGGGCAGTAGCCCACCAGACATAACACCCGTCTTGTCGGAGGATTCTTCCTTTTCTACGGAGGATGAGGAACTTTCAGTTCCTCATACCTCTAAACTGTCAACTGCGCGTCATTCGTCGGTAGTAACAGTTGAACAAAAATTGAGCTTAATGCTTTGTAATAATGATCAAAATGTTACTAAAGACGTCAGGTTGACTGTGGGTATTTAAACTTATTAGTAATAACACTACTAAACATTAAAGAATGAAAATACTGGCATGGCTATAAGCAGTGGCGTGCGGTTCATACAGTCACATAGACATTGCCTACCCTACAACTCAGATAAATATTTATTATCTTGTTTTAATTTATTTTGATATCTCTAATATTTTATACACGAGTAATTACTCTCAATTAATAAAAAAATCTTAAATCAGCTCCATCCAGTGTTGCCACCTTGGATTTTATTAAGGCGCTAGATCAAGAGTAAAATGTCGCCAGATTTTCAGAAATTCCGATTATAAGAAACCACCAAATTCCGCTAAATTTATTGTATTTAAATATCAGACTAAAAAACGAACGAATATGTTTGAGATGCTTAAAAATAGTTGTATCCGGCGGTAGTTCTTCGTAATAATAATTATACAATTTTACGTATTTATAAAATGTTGTGCATTTTTACCAGAGTGCAATAAAGAGTTTCACTAGGTAACTTACAATTTACAAAACATAAACATTATATTCGATATAACTTGATAAAATGTTTAGTATTCTACAGGAAGTGAAATGAAACCACATAAATGTGTGTGTTTTTTGTTTCAGCATGTCTTCTCAAGTCTACTAATTTTGCTAATAATTCTGCTTTACAAAATGAGCAAAACGCCTTCGTATCATTGGTTTGGAATTCATCTAGTGATTCTCACTCTTTTCTATACTTTTGTGCGTAATTCTTTTTCTTGTGTGGAACTTCCATAATTGGATATTATTTACAGCTTTTAGAGTTCACACAGTTCACAGAGTGTTGAAAAACACGACTCTATCAAATTTTAAGACTTTTTAACAACACGAAGCAAATTCCGGACATAGAATGAGAGATAAAAAGAAAATTAAATAATAAACCACTACATTTCTCTCCATTTCCATAAAAAAAATGTTTTGCCCGATTCCATATTGAAAAACCGCTAAAAACCACTAAAAAAAATAAAAACGCTAAATTATGAAAAAATACCACTAGAAGCCTTGAAAAAGCACCAGTTCTGGTGGAAAAACCACCAAAGTGGCAACACTGGCTCCATCTGTCGCGTAACGGTGGTAACACGAAGTCTCATCGATACGTTCGCGCCTTAGTCCGCGCATTTCGATCGCTTCGCGCTGCACTAGCGCCGCTAGGACCCTACGGGAGAGACACAAAATATTTGTGCCTAGATTATTACATTTTGTTTGGATGTGTGCCTCGTGACAGGCTCGTAGCACGCGTGTGCATTTTCTATTCGTACATGACACACAATGTCACAATTCACGCACACAACGCAAACTGAAGACATTGTCTTTTTAACATTTTAGATTTTACTACACGAGTTAACACGAGTTTACACGACGGAATACGACAATTGTGTAGGTACAAAAATATACGTGAATTATTCTGACTTTCTGAGTCGCCATTTTTTTGTTTTGGTTTGTTTCATGGTTTTGTGAATCCATTTTTATATTATTTCAACGTTGTTACTAGTGTGTAAAATGGAATAACTTCACTGTGAAAGTTTGGTGGTGGTTGTGTAGTTGTGTAGGTACAGACAATACTTAAAAAATGATTCCTTTTCAAAACTTTCTCTCGGCTTCGGTGAAAAAAGACTGATCGAGGATAGCCGCTAGATTTCAATCAATACAAACAAACCATGCGATTAGGTCGTAAGAGGTTGGTACAGTTCTGTTTTATTAGGTACATCAATTAAAGTAGGTAGAAGATTCGTGCTTTACGATTAAATGTGACGAGATTTTGTTGTAGGACCGAACCCGAATAAAATGCCTACATTTTGTTTAGGTTTCGGTACTCAATCTACGATAGATAATCACCTAATCATCACATGAAAGGGAAAAGGGTAGGTGCTTGTAATACCTACTTCTAGTAAGTTGTGAACCAACTTGAGATTATTTGATTGGTAAAAAAACACATTAGGTAAGTACCTAATTGTTCCTTGTTTAGTAGATTGCAAAACGTTTTTCTTCTACGCATATTATTTTTAACCCTGTTTTGAGTTTCTATCGTAAAATCGATTAAAAAAAATTTAACACATCTGTTCGTACAATGTTTGTATGATGGTTTGATCTGTATTCTTCTGCAAATTTTCAAAGTTTTTTCTTTACCTACTCTTGCTAGGGGACGGGAAACGCCGAAACGTTAGAGAGCTTATTATAATGTAGGTAGGAGGTACATACCTACCAACTCTGTGACGCGGGCCTGACGCTTGAGTATACAGCGGTTGTTCTGTTTACCTTTCCTACTATTTTCAAATAATATATCGCCTGAAACGAGGCATTACATCAATACAGACCTATTCATATTTTTTCTACGGCAGCAAAAAAACAAATTGATATCTATAAATTCAGTCAATTTAGGAATTATTTGAGGTGGCAAATCACGTAGGTACAGTCATCAAAAGAGATAGGTATGCAGGTCATCGGAAAGACGGAAATGGTTGAAGTTGACTTAGAAACCGATGGATGTTTTCGAATGTTTAATTAAATCATTGAAATGTTTATTCTCTATTAATTTTATTTTATTTTATTCAAAAACATCCATCGGTTTCTAAGTAAACTTTAACTATATCTGTCGACCCTGCATACCTATTTTTTTCTGCCTACCCTGTCTAAAAACTCTGTGCACGCCCCTGGCTATAAGTGGATCTTTGAAGGTATCTAAGTTTGAAATAGAAAGTTAAAGAAATCTATCTAAAGTATAGTGCCTTTAAATCGAGTACTGCGCAAGTCAAACCAAGTCCGTGTCAAGTCTCATCTTTCGTGGCACGGACTGTACATTTAGAGGTACATTAAAATGAAGTGTTTTGAAAAATGTGTGATAATGCTCTAATGCAGTGATGGACAAGGTCGGCCCGTGGGCCAGATTTAATCCGGCCCGCCGACGCGACGATTCTTCTACATCAATAGAGACAAATTATGGCGATATTTGCGTCGTCGTATGTGTGCGAACAGACTTTTTCGACCATGAAATTGCGGAATAAGTCAATCAGAAACCGACTTACTGATGAACACCTTTTCGCGCTGCTGAAAGTTACTTCATCACAGCACGAACCTGCATTCGAAAATGTTATGGCAAATCAAAAGCAATTTCATGTCTCACACGCCTACCATGGCAGGGCCTTCGAATAAAAGTTAAATTGTAATTTTTAACATTTGTGCAAGTGTGTAATGCTGTAATGTTTTTATATGATTAAAAGTTTCAACACAATCAACACAAAATGCATTTTTCCTATAATTCTCGCCCTCCTCTGACTTTCTGGTCCCCCATTAAGAAACTTTGCCCACCACTGCTCTAATGGCTAATATAACGATTCAGTTAAAAAAAAAAAGATGTTTATTTTCGAGGTAATGATACGGTAATGTCCGTGTGGTGTCGGACGTAAAGAATAGCACCATCCCATATCTTCCCATGGGTGTCATAATAGGCGACTAAGGGACTTACCAGAGAATGGGCAGCAGCGTTCTCTGTGCCTTTGTAACAACCATACTGCGATCGCCAACCCGCCTGCCAAGCGTGGCGATTATGGCAAAACCCCCCCTTGGGGAGGCCTATGTCCAGCAGTGGACGTCTTTCGGCTGAAATGATGATGATGATGATACGGTCGGCCCCAAAGTGCCACCAAATATTTAGGATAGGAAGAGTTTCTTCCACGACCCACTTGTAGCAATGCCAGTTGCTTTTTTATTTGCAAATTGGTGTAATTATTATGACAGTCACTGGCGCAGATCCGTTTTCCAGTTTCCATGATAAAATTTAAAACGCGCGTTAACTCGCTTCAGCGAACGCTCATGTTAAGTGCTTATTACACTATACAATTTGTAGGAAATCTATTTAGGAACCAACGTTGTTAGCTAGTGATCACACTACACTAAACTGAATTCTATAATAGACCAATTTAGAATAGGGTATTACACCCATTTTTGAAAAGTGTCTCAATGAAATTCTGTAGTGCTAATATGCCACCAAAAAAAACACAAAATTTTGATTCAATCGATAAGTGCCATAAATATGCATCTAAATTATAAATTTTCAAATTTCGCGCGTAGTTTGACGAAAACGCCTCTTACTGGACGCCATATTGCTCAGCGTAAATGACGTCAGTTCGTTTTGTATCAAATGAGCTCATATTAAATATGACAATTGTATATCATTTAAAAATAATTAAAAGCATATTTTGTAGTAGGTGTAATAATGAAAAAATTACGTTGGTTACGAAAATAATAATAGTACAAAGCCTATATTACGCCAATCGGTTGACTGACAGTTGTCAATTTTTTGTTTACACAGCCTTATGACGTAATAACATGGCCGCTACGATTTCATGGTGTTTTAGAACAGATTAAAAATACTGAAAACTTTGAATTGAATTTAAAAATTTGTTTTGTTATTTTATGAACTAAAACTTACATTTTCCGACTGCTTTATGCCTAAACTGTCTCAATAACATATTTATAGATTTTTTCTCGTTTAGAGTAAAATACCCTATTCAATTTAGTAAACCACTAATTTACACTAAATCGGATCCAATCTGTTCTAACTGCGATTACACCTGCCGATTTCCTAAATAGATTTTCTACAAATTGTATAGTGTAATAAGCCTTTAAATAGTTACGTAATAGGGTATTTTACTCTATACGAGAAAAAATCTATAAATATGTTATTGAGACAATTTAGGCATATAGAAGTCGGAAAATGTAAGTTTTAGTTCATAAAATAACAAAACAAATTTTTAAATTCAATTCATAGTTTTCAGTATTTTTAATCTGTTATAAAACACCGTGAAATAGTAGCGGCCATGTTATTACGCCATACGGCTGTGTAAACAAAAAATTGTCAACTGTCAGTCAACCGATTGGCGTAATATAGGCTTTGTACTTTTATTATTTTCGTAACCAACGTAATTTTTTCATTCTTACACCTATTACAAAATATGCTTTTAATTATTTTAAATGATATACAATTATCATATTTAATATGAGCTCATTTGATACAAAACGAACTGACGTCATTTACGCTGAGCAATATGGCGTCCAGTAAGAGGCGTTTTCGTCAAACTACGCGCGAAATTTGAAAATTTAATATTTATATGCATTTTTATGGCACTTATCGATTGAATAAAAATTTTGTGTTTTTTTTTGGTGGCTTAATAGCACTACAGAATTTAATTGAGACACTTTTCAAAAATGGGTATAAGACCCTATTGAGATCGGCCAGTTTATGTCATGGGCCGTATCTGAAGTTAAGATCTAGCCGTTCACAACTTATTAGTGTTTCATCTCTTTTTTATAAGTGTGATAAAGACAGTAATACTACTTCATCCCTGTCCTGTGACCGCACAATATGTATGGTCAGGCCATTTCTTAATTTTTGTCTGTTCAATGATGATACTTCTCCATAGCAGCGAGAAGCGGATTGTGGAGAGGTTAACCATGACCATATTTATAGTCTCCTTATGACTAAAGAGTGGAGCAGTATGTCTATTCTGTTACAATCTTCCTCAGTGAACACCTAGGTGAAGTGAGCTGTTCTCTGTCCCGATTAGGGTTGCCAACTCTTTGACGGTCAAATATAGTAGTTCTTAAATTTTTACCCATAAAAATATAGTAGATAACGAAAAGATAAAAAAAAATAGTAGGTTCCAATAATTAGGTAGGTACCTTTATTTTTTGAAGAATATTTTGTGGATTAATGAACGCATCTGTGAGCTTGACATTCCAGAATCGTTAAAAATAGGTAAGTAAGTATGTGGTAGGTATTGACGTTTTGTTTTAGGCATACACATTTTGAAACGAATATTATTGCTAAGAGTTTGATGCCTTCAAAATATAGTAATTTCGCCTACTGTATCGTTTTTTCAAAAATATAGTAGTCGGACCTCTAATATAGTAGGGTTGGCAACCCTAGTCCCGATGCTAGGGATTTACAAAGCACTACAATCGGATGACAGCTCACTTCATGTAGATGTTCACCGAGGGAAATTGTAACAGAATAGCACTGCAGAGCCGTTTAAATATGCGTAATTGGGTACCCTATTTTGCCCACACAGTTGCCCACCATTCGGCTTCGGTTGAATGTCACCCTAAATTTGAAAGTGCTATGTTAGTAAGTACATAAACTAAGGTTCTTAGTACACCGAGACACCATGGTGGCCCAACTAAGCGGGTCTAGGTGTGGTACCCTCTGTAGTGCTGAATAAATTTTGTTAGTTGCGCCGCAATGATCTCTTGGTGTAATAGGCCAATCTAAGGACAAGTGTGGTCACAAAACTGTTTGCCAAGCATGGTGATTATGACAATACCGTTTTGCAGCAATCTATCAGGACTTTAAGAGGCGTATGTGTAACTAACCTTGTTATCAGAATTTATAAAAAGCGTGAGTAGAAACTAAACGATAAGAAAATGTGAATAAAGTTCTAGATGCTAGCAATTTCAGGCAAGAATTCTATGTTTTAGTTAGCAGTTAGTAAAATGATTATGAATGCACACAGTAAATTATAAAGACCAAGAATGGGAGTTAATGAATGTTGAAATAAAGGAACATAAGAGTAAAATTTAACTTCAATTACATACCTCAAGAAAATTGAGAAAATTTTAAAAATCCATTTTTGTTGCACTGCACCTTGTTTCCGCTGAAATTTATCACTTAAAATAGGGCGTTTAGCCCAGCTAGATCTCAGGAAAGTGCAATTGAGATGTTATTTAAATTTGAGTCATAATAAAATACTATAAGTACTTGTAATGTACATTTTAGTTTTGTTTCGCTAATTCAAGTTTGTGATAAATTAAAAATATATTTTTTTGGAAATGTGGTAAGTAAACCGTTTTATTTCATAGCATACGCAGCAGGTTATTAATACTGGCACTTCACTTAGCGTATTTGTGAAAACACTCGCATTATTTCGCTAATACAAAATCAACTTGCTGGTAATACAATTTAAATAAGCATTGGTTATCATCAGTGGCGTGCCTAGGGATAAAGTTGGGGCCAGCCCGATAGATTTCAGAATAAAAACCGTTCATTTTTTTTAAATCTTGGAATCATTGTAACGCGCGCTGGATTACGCGCGGAGTTTAAAATGTTTATTCTTATGAGATGATTTAATACCTACTTAGAGCTATTTTTTTTTTATTGACTCGCGTTATAGAAAGCCGGGCTTATCGGCTTTAATGGAAGGCACGCCACTGGTTTTCATTTGTAGTGTAGTGTAGGTACATGTATCGCGATTTTTTTAACAAATAAGCCAAGTGGGGTGGCTTGAAACACTGTGAATTATTTGACATATCAAGACAATAGTCAAGATTCAGTGTTTTGATTGGAATTAGGAAATTCCTGTCCTGACATAGGTAACTGTTTTTACTTTTGCACTTGGGAGAATGTTACAAAAGTGAATAATCTAAAAATAATAATTACTACATATAATGCTTTTCTGTAAAAGTTGCAAAGAAATGAGTTCCTCTTATAAATCACACTGAGCGAGTAAAGTATCCTAACACAGCTATAAAGTCCTTAAGGTGGTAATGCCATAGTCACAATACAAGGCTAGGTAGATATAATCTGTTCCAAAACTTTTTTATGAAACTGTAAACAAACCAACAAATTCTTCTCTCACTGAAGGGAATTACGTTTCAATTTTATATGTCACCACTTTTTCCAACAAAATACCAATGTACTTTATATATTTTTGAAACAGTTGTTGTCTAATATTACTAGCTGATAAACATTGTTTTCCCATAAACTTAAAAAAGTTTTTTCAAAAAAAAGAAAACCGCCTTCAAAAACTAATTAGTGATAAATAACTTTAGCACAGAACACACTTACTTTACTATCGGAAGCGGTGGCAATAGAAAACAACAAACACAAAGCCACCACCACCGACTTCCACGTAAAGTAAGTGTGTTCTGTGCTAAAGTTATTTATCACTTTTTAGTTTTTGAAAGCGGTTTTCTTTTTTTCAACCGACTTCAAAAAAGGAGGAGGTTATCAATTCGTCTGTATTTTTTTTTTTTTTTTACTTTTTTTTTTCGCTTTTTAGTATTGTCGTAACATCCAAATCCATTAAGAAACGGCGACACATTTAAAAGAGATTGTAAGTCCTCCAAAGATTGAAGAAACTAAAACATCATCTAAGGGCTCCCCCGCACACGGGCCACCGGCCACAACCACAAAACGCCGCCACTGGCATATTTCCTGTAATTTTCATACATTTTATATGGACTCGCCGCACACGGTTGGCGCCGGTGGCGACCACACGCTACAAATCGTCGCAGCTTGCTTCTTGTGGCCCGCACCGGCCACTAAACGCCGCCACACGCCACTTGCGCTATTCCTAACCCTTTTCTCCTTAAACCTTCTTCGTCAGAGTTCATTATATGGGTAAAAAAAGTAGCAGTCACCGACCGCAGGTGTCGACCATCGGCCACAAGTGGCTGTCGCGCGCTTCAGCTACTTTTGTGGCCGTTTCTTGCCTCTTGTGGCGGCGTTTGTGGCTGTCGCGTGTGGCCCGTGTGCGGCGACCCTAAGTAGTATTTTTGGGGTTTAGTTCATTTTCTCAAAAAAGGCTAGATCAATTTTGGTAAAATTTATATGGGACCATTTCGGAAAAAGATCCCTTTCGAACAAAAAAGAATTTTGCAAATCCGTCTATATATGACAGAGTTATGCCCGAACACACATAAAAAAAAATACAAACATCCGAATTGATAACCTCCTCCTTTTTGAAGTCGGTTAAAAAAAATAGCCTACAACCTATTCTCAGACCTACCAAATAAATATTTCCAAAAATTTCATTTTTTAAATTCGGTCAAGCCATTTCATGGAGTTTGATAACAAAAGTTATGACACAAGATTTTTATATAATAGACTAGCTTCTGCCCGCGGCTTCGCCCGCGTAAAAAAATGATTATCCCAAGGGAACATATTACCGGGATAAAAAGTATCCTATATGTTAATCCTGGAAATGGTCTATCTATGTGCCAATTCATTTTTTCATGCAAATCTGTTCAACGGTTTGCGCGTGATTGAGTAACAAACATCCAAACATCTTCACAAACTTTCGCATTTATAATATTAGTAGGATTACATTGTACTTTTCACTTCTCAAATGAAATAAATATTTATGTCAACTTAAAAATTAAATTAAAAATTTAAAAAACCCCCAACGCAAAACATAAAAGCAATTATTTAAAAAGTAAAAAATAATATCTTTTGTTGAGCCATCAAATGTTTGTTCGTTGAAATGGCGCTATAAAGTCGCGGCGGGGTACCCCGTAAGTCAAATCTCATTGCAAATCCATGAGTTCGCTATTTTACCTATTTAGCTATTGCCGACTTAGCGGGGTACCCCCGCCGAGACATTATAGCGCCATTTCAACGAACAAACATTTGATGGCTCAACAAAAGATATTATTTTTTACTTTTTAAATAATTGCTTTTATGTTTTGCGTTGGGGGTTTTTTAAATTTTAAATTTAATTTTTATTTGAAAGTTTTTAAATATAATTTATTCTGGTTTTGAGAAATTGTAGATACGTCTAAAGTTGTATTTCGTCACATGGATCTTTTTTTATATTAACGATATCACCCTGAGAATGCGTTTGGTATATATAATTCGCCATTTTGTGGTGCCGGTCATCTTGGCCTTGAAATTTATCATAGTGTAAAGTATTCTACTGGTGAAGCCCTTTCATTTGATACCCATATTGATGGAGTTGTGAAAAAATATGTGATTAGCTATTTTGTAGCGGCGGCCATCTTGGACCGATTTTCATCAAACATAGCTAAGAACACTCCCGACTAATTCACCTTTCAAATAAAAAAAACAAAAACAAAATCGGTTCATCCGTTCGGGAGCTACGATGCCACAGACAGACACACACACACACACACACACACACACACACACACACACACACACACACACACACACACACACACACACACACACACACACACACACACACAGACACGTCAAACTTATAACACCCCGTCGTTTTTACGTCGGGGGTTAAAAATGAGATACCGGATTTATGGATTCAAATAACCAAATCACTCAATATGTACTCCATCCACAGGTACATTAACTCATTTGTTTACATTTTATGAAATTGTTTTGTCACAGAATATATTGGACAGCCTTTTTATTACACTTTTTAACAGGAGATAAATAAAATCTATGTTTGTAATATTATTAACTGTATGATGCCACAATGTGCAGTCAACAGAAGAGATAAGTATGCAGTCAGTATGGGGCAAGTGCCTCTCGAACCTATACTGTACATGGTCAATCCATCCAATAATAACCAAAATTACCTGTGTAGTGTTAATTTTTGCCTGCAAATGAATCTCTTTTGTTAACTATCACCGAAACATCTACTCACCCCCCAATCACTGTCATCACTGTTATCCAAATCATCTTCATCATCCTCATCATCATTTGCTTTCTTTGATTTCTTCTTAGGAACCACCTTCACCGGTGCTTCTTCCTCAGAATCTTCTTCGGAGTCCATGCTATTGACATATTCCATCACCATTTCATCAATGATCTTCCTCTTGCCTGATAAGTCTACTCCCAACTTCTTTTCAAGCTTCTGAATTACCTTCTTGGTTGAAGTTTTATCAAGACTCGCATTGGTGAGGATTACTGATAAAAGAAACGAAGATTTAATTATTATTAGCTGGACCTAAGACGATCCACTGACCAGAATTTTTTTAAGGATTGTCCCAAACTTACAGGGACGATTTTACCCTGCAGTGTGTGTGGTTGGTGGTTGGGTTTACCCTTTACCCTGCAGGGACTGAACACAGGCTTCTAATGTAAGATGTTTTGAAGAATGAATATATTATCAATATATTATTATACACTAACAACAAGCAATACTAAAATAATATCTGGAAAAATACTTTAAAAAAAAGCGCTACTGTTACAGAATGTTAAAGGCCGGACCAGACTATTAAAAACAAGCTTCCAACAGGGATCACCTTGGTGGGTGGCTTGTGGAGCCCACGGTTGGTGTTTGCGTCCACACTGGTTTACAACAAGGCTCCCACCTCAGTGTGTTGTCGACTCTTTGTTTACAACGGCGGTATCCACACGCGGTTTACAACGCGCGTTACATATAAATTAAATGATGCACATGCGACGCAAGCAAGGAACCAATCGTTAAAGCCGGATCCAGACGGGTGTAACGTGTAATGTAATCCACCACGTGTAATGTAATCCACCGTGTAATGTAACACGAATTCTACGTGAATTCGTGTTACATTACACGGTGGATTACCTTACACGTTACACCCGTCTGGATCCGGCTAAATACAACTGGGTTAAAGTTTTGAAACGTGCCGCCCTGATAGGGTTCTGAGGAGCGGGGGAGGGGGAGGGGGAAGGGGGGGGGTACCCATTCCCCCCTACTCCCCCCGCCGGAAATGTATACATTTTTTTTTTATGATTTTTTTTATATGCAATTTGATTGTCATAGCAAATGTAGATTGTAGAGGTTCTAGGGGGTTCAGAGGGGAGGGGGAGGGCAACGGCAGAAATTTATTTTATCAATCGGATTGTATCTAACCTAATCCAGTCAAGGTGGACTGAGTCGGACTCTGGGTGTGCTCCCGCCAGAAACTCTTCGGTCACCCCTGAGTGTCGCTACGCCACACTCCACCTTCGCTTCGCTACGGAGGTCGCCGGCTCGCTTCGCTCGCCACCTCCCCCCTTCGCTCTGCTCGACTTTGTGTGGCTTGCTCCACTCAGGAGTTCCCTTGAGCTTCTGGCTCCCGCCTTTATAAAAAACACTCTAGGGGTAGGGACCACAAGACTACGTGGGGTCGGGGTGCTCTGTGTCGGTTCTAAGACCAAGTCCTGTCTGCTTGAAAAAATAATCATAACATATAAGTACTAAAGAGTTGGGGCAAGTAATATATCTAATATATATTTATCTCGACTACTTCCTTTTCCCGAATTTAGATTCATCAGTCTGGACAATTTTGCCGACTCCTCCAATTTTTCCTAATTGCTGCTGCTCCAAATATTAAAGTACAATAAACTTCTGAGGATAGACCTAGCGATAGGCCTCATGACAGTGACAGCTGTCAAGGTGACAAAATGGCGGCATTGCGTTTCGTTTCATGTAATTAGGATCATTGTAATACATATTTTTGGTCTAAATATGTACGTTTCTAACCTAAAAGCTAGGTTTTTTTTTTTTTTGGGTGTTTTTTATATTTTGTTCCCGGCAAAAAAAAACTGTTGTAGGGATATCAGAAAACCCTCTAGAACCCCCTAATATACTCACTTTTCCCCCAGCCGGGCGCCACGTTTCAAAACCCAACCCTACAACTGTGCAAATAAAACGCAATAATGTCAACATTGTCAACCTCCCGCCCTTTTCACTTGACATGACAAGTGAATATAAAAACATTACTCTCATTCTCTGAAGCAGTCGGTTAAAAATGCATTATTGATCGCTCATCGCCATAATAATTACCAAAATATTCAATTATTTTTGTTGAACAAAAAAACCAAACTGGTCAAAGAAATCGGTGATCAGCGACCACAACTTTACTGCTGTACGCAATTTAATACAACATATTTATATCATCGAGAGACGCAAACCAATTCGCTTTTGTGTAAAAATAAACCAACAAAACGAGCGAAAAATAACACATAAATTGCAACATAAATCATACGCATTCAAGGATTGCTTTTTTGTTTGATTGATCATACTATAATAGTTACGTAAGCAATAATCATTTCTGGATAAATGAAGGAGGCTACAATAGTATCAGATCTGAGATATTTTGACAACATTTCATCGTTTTGGAAGGGAAGCCATTTTATCCGGCGAGTTGAACAAATTTCTCAATTTGCGTAAAAATCCTCTAAATTGTAGCACTAACCTGTGATTTCTTTCTTAAGTTCTTCGTTGCTAATTTCAGTCTCCGACTCAGCCATTTTTTCTGCTTTTATCCTGGTATTTTCTTCAGTAATTGAGAAAAGTTAAGCTTAAAAAAATACCTAACCAACAACACACTAATAAATCTACACCACTAGTGTGACCAGATTTAAATTAGTCATTATGCTAGCAGCTCCACTAAAATCTGCTAAACTCTGTTAAAAATGTTTAAAAAAAAATGCTAAAAATTCTGCAAAAACTAACTAAACTGCTAAACTCTCAATTTCGTACGAAATTTTTAAAATAAAACACTTTTGACTGATTACACTTCGAGTTGCAACTTCGAACCAAATGTATATTACTTAATTAGATGTATGTATAGACATTAAATTTATACAAAAACCGTACAAAAATTTTGCACGAAATAATAACAAACTTTTTTCATAATACATGCTTTAGGAAACTCAGAAAACTAGGACGAAAACAATGGATCCTCCTCTTAATCAGAACGATACTTTTGGTCACATGTTCTATTCCTTTTTAATGCATTTTTGCTGTTTCATTAGATTCTGCTAAAAACTGCCAACTTTTGCGACATAGTATGCTAAGCTATAAATTGGGGGTCAAAATCCGCTAGAATCACAGAATTCTGCTAAATCTGGTCACACCAGTACCTAGCACACATCTACACATACAGTACACAAGCATAGCGTGAGGCACGCACACATACGCACGCATGCGCTTTGTGTTGCAATTGAATAATACTTTATGGCGTCATTGCGAAATTAGCCGCAGATCACTTCGCTTCGGACTTGCAGTTTTGGAAATAATGCACCCTAATGTAAGGAACCAGAGTAGACATTGATAACTTTTTATAGAGAATTTTGTCCAGAAATCAATGCGTTGTAAACTACAATGTAATTGTGAATTTTCGAAAAATGTGAGAAAACTAAACATACATATATTTTTATCTCCACTAGCTCATAAATAAAAATAATTATATCGACCCCAAAATTCAACGAAATGGGATTACAATGCAAGCTAGTGAATGTTTTGAACGCATCAATAAAAACGTCAAAACCACGCGATAATTGTTTTTCTGTCAATGTCAAAATCCTAACCTCATTTCAAAACAGTTGCCTGGATTTTCATTTTAGGGATTGTACGATAAAGAATAAAACAAAAATAATGGCGAAAGTGAAAAATAAGAGAAACTCCGGCCTTGCTGACAAAGTACACAACAAGAGGAAAACGGAAATTTACAAGAAAAAGTTAAATCCATTCGAAGTTCACATTAACAGAGAGAAAATCAAAGTTTTGGGTAAAAAATCGAAACATGACCGAGGATTACCTGGTGTTTCCCGTGCTAAGGCTGTACAGAAGGTAATTATTACTACAAGACGACAGATTTGGGAATTGCCCCCGACTTCGTCCGCGCAAATGTTTTCTCAAGGAACCCTAATTTTTTGATAATGCAATATAGCCTATAGCATTCAGGGATAACAAATGGGGGTGAAAGAATTTTTGAAATCGGATGAGTAGTTTTAGAGATTACCCCCTACAAACAAACTTAAGACGACCCACTGACCAAACTTACAAACAAATTTTACCTCTTCATAATATTTGTATAGTAGTATAGATAAGGCAGCAACTTTTCATACATATAAGACCATGACACACTGACCATGAGATTTAGTGTAACATATTGGGATAGCCATATAAAAAGATATTCTTGTTGGCAGCACAGCACACTCAAAATATAAATGTTGTTGTTGTTTTTACAGTTTTTGTTAAAAGGTTTGATTAATAATAATATGTGGGGACATTTTCACACACGGCCATCTGACCCCAAACTAGGGAGACCCAATACTATGGGTGTCAGACAGCTGATATACATACACAAATACTTTTTTTTTTTTGTAAATACATACATATATATAGATAAACAACACCCAGACACAAGGCAAACACAAGTGCTCATCACACAAATGTTTACCCTTAATGTTTAATAACTTTACTATGATCCTCAATAATCCACACATTTATAGAATTGTATCTTATTTAATGAAAACTTGAAATAATTAGAACTATTTCTTTTTACATCTAAAAATAAATACATCATATTCAATATTCTTTGCTGGATTCCTTGTCACCTTATTATTGTTAAATTGTAATGATATTAAAAAAATCAATTACACAGAGAAAAGAGACCCTGGGAACGGAAATGAAGCTAATGAACAAAACCAACGCGTTCATTGACCGCCGTATTGGTGAGAAGAATAACCAGTTATCAGCTGAGGACCGTATGGTCGCACGGTTTGCAGCAGAACGAGCGAAGCAACACAATAAAAAGAATATTTATAATTTGGCTGATGATGAGATTCTAACACATAGGTGGGTTGTAACTTAACCTTATAATGATAGTCTTTAAGCTAGAATGCCAGATTAATAAAACAGACTTTGCTCAATGGTTCTTTCTTGGTTTTTAGGAATATTTACTCTATTGTAGAGCAAATGATACAAATAATTTTGTATAATACAGTAGAACCTTAATTATACAAATTAATTGGGACCGAGATTAGTTAGAATAATCAAATTACGACAATCAAAATGTGGGTTTTTGGGGATATGATCAAACAAAAACAACACCTTTTTATGTAAAACACGATGCAATGAAAGAAAATCGCATTTAATTACGCTCGATACCTACCTAAACGCAGTGGCAGCAAGCAACAAATTCGTGCTCTCTTCGGATAATTGAACTTTCGGATAAACTAAGTCAGTGTTCGGATAATCGACGTTCTACTGTAGCTTGAATGGCATTAACAACAATCTCTTGTTACAGGGGGCAAACACTAGAGCAAATTGAAAAGTTTGATGATCCCAGGTCTGAAGATGAAGATGATGAAGATGGCAGGAAGTTTGGTGGATTAGACAGTGAGCATTTGAGTACTATCCTACTATGAAACTGCTAAAGCACTTGTGAATCCTAGAAAAAATCTAGATTTTTTCAACCGGAATAGTCAGTGCAAATATTGGGAGAAGTGCCATACATACCAAATTTCATCAACACACTTAATTTATTAATTGTTGTAATTAAAGTAAGTATCTAAAAAACCTTTCCATTCCCCCAGATGATTTTGTAGCAGATGGCCATTTTGGTGGAGGAATGTTATCCAAAACTGATTCAAAAGATGGCGCGAAATCCCACAAGGATCTCATAGAACAACTCATAGCTGAATCAAAGAAAAGAAAGGCAGAGAAGCAGAAAGAAAAAGAACAAACATTAGATTTGACTGAGAAATTGGATACTGAATGGAAAGACCTCCAACCAGTAGTGTTTAAGAAAATGAGAACAGAAGAGAAAGAGTCTGCGATTGAGAAGCTGTTGAGCCAAGCAGAGAAGAAGAACATGGATTATGATAAAATGATGAGGGAGCTGAAGTTTGAGAAGAGGGGTACCGTAAGTATAAGAGATAAAATAGTTATTTATGATAAAGCAATCCATTCTCCACCTTGTTAGGGTTTGTTTCTATTCCAAACCAACCAGCAATCCAGTATTTTACAGGAATTCTCATGTTATCAAACTATTTACTATCTAAAAATGTTGATATTTATTTGCAATTTACCAATGTATAAGTTTGTAAGGGATTCAACACGGATTATAGTACTCTATAGAGAAATAATATTCTTTTTTTGTTCCCAATTTTAGCCTTCAGATGGCTTAAAGAATGATGAGAAGCAGAAAAAGGAAGAGATAGCAAAATTGGAACAGCTAGAGAAAGAAAGAGAAATGAGAATGATTGGAGATGAAGAGAAGATTGTTACGGTCAAAGCTAAACACAGTGCAGGGAAACATAGGTAATGGATGCTAAAGTTACTTGATAGGCAATAGCCGAAAGCTAAAGCTTTAATAACACTTCTATCACAAGCATATTTGGTTTTTAGAAGGCTTAAATATTTTTTACGCGGTCTTAGCCCGTTCGGTATGATTCAATTATAGTTTTTCGACTATTATTTCAGATCAGCAGAAGACTTAGATGATAATTTTGAGTTGGAAGATGAACATGATTTCATGTTGGCTTACGATAATGAAGGAAAACCTTTGGTTCCTGAAAATGTACTCAAAGATTTTTCTGGTAAGACTTTGTTTTCAAAACAATCTAATCATGTATATGGTCTACTTATAGGTTGAGGTTTGAATTGTCTAAAAATAATGTTCCAATTTTAGTTCCAAATGCAAAACCCAAGTTTGAAGATGGAATATCAGACACATCTGATGAAGACGATGAAGGAGATGATGACGCCAGTGATGAAGAAAACAAAGCCGAATCAGAAGACGATAGTGATAAAAGTGACGACAATTTTAAACAAACTAAATCAAAAGAAAAAGGCAAAATCAAATTGGTTTCTAATAAAAAAGATGATTCCGATTCTAATAAAAGTGGAGAAAGTTCTAAAGAAACCAAAACAAAAGGCAAAATTAAATTAATTTCAAACAAAAATGTTTATGGCTCTGATTCTGATGACGAATCTAGTGATGAAGAAAGTGAGGATATACAACCAGTCTTAAAAACAAAACCTAAAGAAAAACCAAAACTATTAGAAAAAGTTAATAAAGCAGAGGAAAAGAAACCTGTAAAGAAGTTAGAAGAAGAAAATTCCATTCTATTCCAAAATTCAAAAGGTGAAGAATCCAGCGAAGAAGATGAAGAGGAAACTGATGGTGAAGCTACTCAATCAGATGATGATGATAAAAATGAAATAGATTTAAATGATTTAAACGACTTGAAGGAATCTGATGATGAAAGTGATGAGGAAGAAGTACCAGAAGATGTGGAGAAAATTGAATCCTTTTTTGATCTCAAAGCTGGGGAGGCCGATAAATTAAAGGTATGTTACATTTTATAGTTCCAGAAACACCTTTTATGATTTGTATAGACAAAGATTTTTATCGAGAATATACTAAGGTAGGGCATTTTCTAACCCTTTCTGCATAGCTAAATACTATTAATTTATTTTTCAGGAATTGTTATCCGGTAAGACTCCAGCCCAACAATCCAGTGCTTTACAAAGCCTTATAAAAAGTTACGATCCAAGTCTTGCAGTAAATAATAAAGATAAACTTAGCAAACTGTTTGCATATATGCTGCAATACATAAACGATATATTTACTGACTTAAAAGAAGAAAGCGATGTAATCAAATCGTTTCTAATCTTCGATAGGCTAGCTCCACATTTCTATGACTTGGCACAAACGAATAAAGTGTCAACTAAAAAATATGTAGTAGAAGTACTAAAAGAAAAATACGGTAATTTCAAAAAGAGACAAAAACGTGTCCCAGATTTGGATACGTTGATATTTTTCAAATTAATATCTTTGTTATATCCAACATCAGATTTCAGACATCCAGTCACAACGCCATCTTTGATTTTCATGTCTGAAATTCTAACTTACTGTAGGTTTAACGACGCCTATTCCTTATCAAGAGGTTTATTCATAACTACCCTCATTTTAGAATACACAATGTTGTCGAAAAGATTAGTGCCTTCCGCTATTAATTTTATAAGAGGCATTTTATATTTAAGCGCAAATACTACAGTTTTAAATCCTATACAAGTCGTGCCACCATTTAGGTTACATAAAGACTCCAAAATTTTGAATTTAGAAGAAGACTGTTCTAAAATGGACGTCGGCAGTAAAATGTCTGCGCGTGATTTGACATTGACAGAAATAAACGATGATTTCAAAATACGTTGTTTGTTCTCCAGTATGGGTATAATGAAGGAGTTTTTTGATTATTTCAATGATATTGAAGCCCAGGTTTATTTATTTGAGCCACATTTGAAGTTAATAGGTAGGTTAGACGTGGACATGTACCCCGCAAAAGTAGCTAATAGGATAAATCAGATTGTCAAGTATATGAAGGCCGGTTTGGAGGTGAAGACCTTTACTCCTCTGAGTAGGGAGAAGAAGAGGCCAAAGGCTTTGAGGCTGTATGAACCGGATATACAGGAAGTGTGAGTACCATTTTTTTTTGGATGTTGCCAGTAATTTTAATTTACAGCATAATATACAAAAAAGGTTTAATGTTCTTCTCTTAATCTAGTGATAAGTGCTATCGGAGAGATTTAGTTATCACTTAAGATATTATATTGCACGGCGCATCATCTGCCAGGGATGTTAAATGTGCGAAGACGAACTTTGGCATTGTCACAAACTTAGAGAGGCCACAGACAGAGACAGAGACCTCAGACAGAGACCTCAGACAGATAGAGAGACCTAAACCCAGACAGTAGGTAAAATCGGTCTGTGGATGATGGGACTAACATACATGTAACTTTTTAAATTGATTGATGACTAGCACTTTGCCCGCGACTTCGTCCACGTGTATATTCTAACGGATCCCTATTTTTTATAATAAAAATATAACCTTTACCACTCAGGGAGAACGTAACTTCCTATTGGTGAACGAATTTTTGAAATCGGATGAGTAATTCCGAAGATTATGCCCTACTACATACAAACAAATTTTATGTTTTCAACCGACTTCAAAAAGGAAGAGGTTCTCAATTCGACTATACGTTTTTTTTTTGTATATTTGTAACTCGATTTCTCCGGCAAATGTAAAGCGATTTTGAAAATTCTTTACGGTGTGCCTCAGGGGTGGTCCCATACAAATTGATTCAGCATTTTTAAAAAAAATCGACAGAAAGCAAAAAATTATACATAGACGTTTCTCCAACCTTATACTTTCAATCTTAGTTTTGACTGTGTTGTCGTTTCTTAATGGATTTGGATGATAAGGAGGTACTAAAAAGTGAAAAATAAAAAGCTTTTTTTACAAAAAAGACAACCACCTTCAAAATCTAAAAAGTGATAAATAACTTAAGCACAGAACACACGTTACTTTAGTTTCGGACGTCGGTGGCAATACAAAACAACAAACAGAACAAAGCCACCGACTTCCGAAACTAAAGTCATGTGTGTTCTCTGCTAAAGTTATTCATCACTTTTTAGTTTTTGAAGGCGGTTCTCTTTTTATTGTTTTTTTTTTTGTGTATATTGGAAGGTCTGAGAATAATCAGTAGGCTATTTTTTTTACATGGCAAAGCAACGTTTGCCTGGTCTGCTAGTATTAATATAGATTTTAACCCATCTTCCATCTCACAGTTTCACAGGCAGCAAGAGTTCGAAGCTGTCTCGCGAACAAGCAGAGTCGCAGCGACTCAAGAGCAAGTATAAGAAGGAGATGAAGGGAGCTCTCAGAGAGATCAGGAGAGACAAGTCTTACATCGGATCTGTCAAGATAAGGCAGAAGATTCATGGGTGAGTTAATTGGTCTACGGATATTTGAATAAAATAATTCGGCTCGAGCTATTAGCACCTTTAAATATGTGTAGACTAAGTTGGTTTTAGGATAGCTAAATGTGGTCGTGAAGTTGATAAATGTTTATCAGAGTTTCCTAATAACGATTATAGTTATCATAATAATTTACCCCCTATTTTTATAATCATTATTTTGGAAGGCAGAGTCGATTTCGCACAGACTAGTTTTTTTTTTTACCCTATAGTAGACCTAGTGTAAACTCAAAGCCATGCAAGCTTTCGCTCGCTAAACCATTTTGAGATTAACAAAACGAAAGGAACGAAAGAAGCTTGATTTTACCGACAACAGGTACATGGTGGACTTCCCATCCATACGCAAAAAACATTTTGAAAACTCATTCATTGTGCGTACTGCTAAGGATTGGAATTCCCTGCCCGAGTCTGTGTTTCCTGATAGCTACAACAGTCAACAGTGAATAGGTTTTTTCTAGGCAAGCGTGCTCTATCTTAGACCGCTTCCCATCAGGTGAGATAGAGGTCAATCATTGGTAAAAAAAAATCAATTCGGACATTACCATTCGCCCTACAAATCGTCGCTTAGCTACCGCGATACTCTAATTTGTAACATCATTAATACGTGCCAAACGTCTTTGCAATAAAGTGTAAAACGTCAAATGGTCAATTTTTAGTTCACGGAAAAAAAAACAAACAACTAATTCAACTTTGACGAAAAGCTTATTTGTTGTTCAAACAAAATTGAGATTAATTACTAGGTACTTCCACTTGTTGAAGTGATACTTCTAGTAGAGGAGACGTGGAAGATCGACCTTCACCCATCAGATAACTTGATGAGACATATTTTTTATCAAATATAATTTATTAACAAACATGCTTATGATAACTTGCCTATCGAAAAGCTTACATAGCTATTTTTAATTGAATTAATTTTCTTTCATCACCTTCATTCTTTTCATAACCGAGTGAATTTCATCTCAACTGATAGTTTTTAATACACAGAATATGCCTAGGCAGGCTTGCCTACTTATTTCTGTGCATGGCTACCCGGCAAGCAGATGTGAACACGTATGTCAATATAGGTAACTGCACCGATCTGTTAACCAATCGAAATTGATATCATAATTGATATCATGCGCACTCGGCATTCAACGGCCAGGTAGCGTGCAGCTGCTATTTTGTGTCATGTTCTATCACACGGACCTCGGATGCTCTACTTTCTTTCTCGCACCTTTCAAATAACTCCAATTCTAAAACTTGATAGCTTGGCAATAATATTTCATGTACGATTTTTTGCAGGTAAGCTTATACGATTGGTTTTGTAATTAAAATATCTTACTTATGATATCAATTTCGATTGGTTAACAGATCGGTGTAGTTACCTATATTGACTTACCTGTTCACACTACTTGCCAGGTAGCCATGCACAGAAATAAGTAGGCAAGCCTACCTAGGCATATTCTGTGTGTGAACTATCAGTTGAGATGAAATTCATTCCGTTATGAAAAGAGTGAAGTTAATTAAAGTAAATTAAATCAATTAAAAATAGCTATATAAAATTTTCGATAGGCAAGGTATCATAGGCATGTTTGTTAATAAATTATATTTGATAAAAAATATGTCTCATCAATTTATCTGGGGGCCAAGTCTGCTATTTTTATAAAAGTTTGCAAGTTCGCAAAATCGCAAGTTCTAAAGCAAAACAATTTATTATAATAAGACTCTATGATCATTACAATTATTTTATTAAATTAAATTTTCAGTAAATGGGTGGGGCAGGATCTGGCATTGTCATTTCTTTAATAGATTTTCAACTTTCTTACAAAAGATTAAGGTTCAGATATGGTTTGATGTGCTGGCCTCTATATATATATAAGTAGGTGCAATTGATACCATCCTGGTTGCTGCTGCAGCCGAGACGCATGCAATAGTACAGACGCCAGCATATCAAGCTACTACAATCTGTCACATTTCTTTAATTTTGACGACACGGTTGGCGCAGTGGCTGAGCGATCGACTGCTGTGCAGCGTGTTGCGGGTTCGATTCCCGCCCAGGGTAAACATTTGTGTGATGAGCACTTGTGTTTGCCTTGTGTCTGGGTGTTGTTTATCTATATGTATCTATTTACAAAAAAAAAAAAAAAATGTATTTGTGTATGTATATCAGCTGTCTGACACACATAGTACAGGGTCTCCCTAGTTTGGGGTCAGATGGCCGTGTGTGAAAATGTCCCCTCATATTATTATATTATTATAATTGATTTTCAACCTTATGGTAAAAGAATAAGGTTCAAGATTGATTGGGAAAATGTGACAGTTTCGGGTAGGTTGACCTACTGGCGTCTGTACATTAGTATTTTTGACCATGACTCTCTAATGCCGGCCATTCACGGACTGCTCGAGCAGTTAGGCATTGATCAACATGCCGCTCGAGCAGTCATAGTCAACCGCTTGAAGCTGCCATTGATAACTGCTGGAGCAGTTCTGGAGTTGGTATGAACTGCTCAACAAGCAAAACAAAAAGTGCGCAAGAGCAGTCAGTGAATGCCTGGCGACTGCGACGCCTGGCGACCGCCCGAACCAGTTGCGACTGCCAGCGGTTCCGGTGTGTGTACCTAGAAGACTACTTTGCAGTTCACTATGCAGTCGCAGTTTGAAGCAGTCGATCCTGACTGCTTCAAACTGCCCGTGTATGGCCGGTCTAAAACCTGGATTTAAAAAAAGTTTTGTTGCTAATTAAGTTTTAAACAAGGGGTCTGGCTGTTTGTGTATGTGAGTTTATATGTTTGTAAACGCACCCACGACACAAGAAAAAATCCTAGTGTGGGGCAACGTTTTAGAAATAAAAAAAAACATTCTGAAGATATTGTTTCTCTTTCCAGCGACAACATAAGAAGAGAGAAGGTGAAACAGATCTACAAGGACGCGTCGATACAACAGGGTGAACTAAACAAAATGAAACGCATGAAGTGATACCACCTGTATATTTGTTGACTACAGAAATAAACTTGTATAATACTGGTTATAAACATTTTAACTTAACCTACTTCTAGCATACGCTCTCTTTTTCACGCAGATAATATGAGAAAGAAATGGGGAATAATAATTAGTCAATATTAAATGGCGACACGTAATAATTTTTAATTAGAAACTTGTTTGACTTTAATATTGTTCTTCTCTTTCTAGTCTTGCCTGTTTGCAAAAGGATAACAATATTCTTTTTGTAGTGCATTTTTTGTTGCGCTTATGCTCAACTAAGCACCGGTTTCTTAAGAAAACCTACATTATTCGTTAAAAAATCTGGGGTAACATTTATATTAACGCATTTAATCTACGACCAAACGTTTTTGCAGCTGTTTTCAGACTATAACTTTCAGATAATACATAGAAGAACATTTGATTTTGAAGTAGCTTTTATTAGGGAGGTCGTTATACCAACATTTTCACCAAGAACACTAAATAACCAATTAAGAAAAACTAAAAATTTATTGTGAATAATCATCAATCTTTTTTCTCATTCACGGTCTTGTTAAGCTTCCATATGGAGTAGTTAAGACAAGTCGCGAAGGACAGCCAACCGAGGTAGGGTATCATAAAGTAGCCTGTCCTTGGGGAGACTTTGTAGAAACTGACTGCGCATGCGACAGCCGCGCCATCTAGGGCCAACATGTGGAGCAGGCCCTGAAAAAAAGATTAAAGGAAGTTATACCATTACCTTAACACTTTCACTGTCCACGAAGCAGACAATAGATAAACTAGTTAAACAATCAACGTGAATCGTATGTGACTCATGAGACAGGGAAGTGGTTAAGAGAAGCCATCACGTCATATTTCACATACAAACGCTCATAACCGATTAGGTATAACAAATCGGGTATAAATATAAAGATCACCAAAAAATACTTTAGGATCAAGCTCCCTTACCAAAAAAATATACTAAATTATACCAAATGTACTAAATGGTCACCAAATCTTAGTGTGCAAAATAACCAAAATCTTTTCGACCCCCCTGGGGCGGATGCGACATGGTTAGGTTAGGTTAGAACTGTGACCCCCTACGCCAGAATCAAATCGCTTTTTACAGTCAAACTCATACATTTCTACAATACTTTAGGAAACACCATTTTGGTGACCATTGACCATTTTTTGTTTTATTTTATTTACTATTATTGGTGATCTTATAGTAGATCTGGAGGTTCGTTAAACATAAGCCTAACAAATCTTCCTCCAGATGTCTATGTAATGAAAAAGAAACGAATTCAGTAAAGACGTCTGAAAATCAGGTTTTCTTGCCCAATATTTGATCTGAACTTTAGCTGTTCATAAAGTAGGTACACACGGCTACACATCAAGCTATACATTTACAGTGTACCTACTATACATTAAAAAAATAAATAAACATCGTTTGGATCATCGTTTTAATGGAGATCCTAAATTACATTTTTTCAAAAACACGAACGTAGATAAGTAAGTACTATTTCCTGGAATAAGTTTTGTGAAATCACCGCGGGTCGAGCGATAATATCGCGTTCATAGCAAAGAGTATAGTAAGCACAATAGTAAGTATCATAGTTTATTATACTCTTTGTCGCGTTCTCATTCACTCGTTCGTTTTATAAAACATCTCAGGAAGGAATGTTGTCTCTTTCTGACCAGAAGCTAAACTTCTTGCTTTAGGCACAGAATACTTAATAGTACTACGTACTTTAGGCAAAGATAAGATCCATAGACTAAACTTAGACTTTACTATGCTATGTAAGTGTTTCATACGAATTTGTACATTATTTCATCATCATCAGCCGCAAGACGTCCACTGTTGGAAGAAGGCCTCCCCCAAGGAGAGGGGGGGGGGGGGTTTACCATAATCGCCACGCTTGGCGGGCGTCTTGGGGATCGCAGTAAGGTTGTTGAGTACACGAAAGCCGCTGCTACCCAACTTCCGGATTTTGCCTTACACCCTCGGGATGAAATTGGTGGGTGCACGGTTAAATAAATATGAATATTATTGTCATGACAGTAAGGATAATATTCGTATGAAACGCTTACTTTATTTATAAAATGCGTTAAAATTACAGAATATTGAACTATTTACCAGTCCAATTTTATGCCATCCGAAGAAGACAGGTGTCCACGTCCAGTTCAGGATAAGCTGGCCTCCATACAGCGCCAAGGGTAACACAGAGTCATCTAAAATGAGAGGGTATGCTAAATAAGGTTTCTGAGTTTCTGACTTCTGGCTACCTAATTACCTATAATGACAAAGTTAAAGAGAATCTACGAATGACTGCCGGGACTAACGGCTTTGTGTGCTTTCCGACATTAAAATACATACCCGTGAGTCCACCACTCTCTGTATAAACGATGTAAGAAGCATATCCCATCCCAGAATAGAGCGCAGTCCAGGCTGGGCCGAACAGCCAGGGCGGTGGTGTCCAGGAGGGTTTCCTCAGCACCTGGTACCAGGCTTTGCCGTCTGGTCTTCTGACCTGCCCTCTCATAGTTAAAGTGCTGACCCAACCGCCCATGTTAGGCGCAAGAATGGCGCTAACTATTTCCCAGTTTACCATCGTGCCTGTGAAGTCAAAATAAAAAAAATAGGCGTTGTATATTTTAGAACCTTTTCTGTAGGTTTAGGTTCTAAGTCTTTTTTTTTTTTTTTAATGGGACAAGCCCGCCACACTATTCCCTAACCACTGTAACTCCTGTAAGCCAGAATCAACAGTGGCGACCACCAGAAAAGCGCCAGAGCAATGAAGCTCGACGAGTCCCAGAGAAACGATTCAACTGTCTTGGATCCCGCAACGAAATTAATCAGAAAAGAACAGCGGAGGAGTAAGAAAATCATATTTTCCACTTCCCTCCAAATCAAGCAGGAGACAGAACAGAACTAGGCCAATAGGCACAAAGGGACGTTTACAACTGGGAGAAACCCAGTTGCTAAGCACCACGGATTATAATTGACATAATTAATGGGTCCTAAAAAGTGAGCTGTTACATTAAATTTGATTCCAATAATAGGTATGGCAAAAACGCTTGAACGCACGGAAATTAGTTCTAAGTAGTTTCCACAAGGTCCGCATAATAAACTGCACCGGATGCAGCCGTAGCCTGTACACTATCCAACATAATATTGCGTTCTTTCTGCCAAAGAATACACTCCCATAAGATATGATGTGCAGATTGTTCGTATTCACAGTCAGATGTAGAACATTGACACAAAGGCGAAGCAACAAGCTTGAAAGAAAATAATTTACTTTTAAAGTTGCCATGTCCTGTTAGAAATTGGGCAACACAGTGGTCCACCTCCAGCCATGTCCTGGCCAGCCGCTCACGAACGGATGGAAAGAACTGATGAAGGTGACGGCCCTTGCTAGAATCATCCCACCTACACTGCCACTCGGATAAAAGTTCCTCCCAGACGTCAGTCTGTGGTTTAAATAATCTAGAGATCTTAGCGCGGTCACGTTGAGTTAAAAAGTTTGCGTCCATGGTCTCTCGCGCGGAATAGTACATTGCAGCACGTCGTTGCACCTCAAGATCGACTGGAAGCACGCCTGCTAGAACCGGAAGGACTTCAGTACTAACGGTCCTATATGCTTTACATAAAAATATTAAAGCCAAACGTTGACTTTGAAGCAATTTACGTCGTACCGCCCCTATGGTGGCCCTAAGGTTCTAAGTCTGTAGGTAAGGTCCCACAGAGCATGGAGTGGAGATGTTCCGGTGCGGCAGCCGCTACTACCAGAGAGGCGAGCCCGCGCTTATAGACCGGTATCTATTTACCTGTAGGTGGGTTTTGTACGATTTGGTAGATAGGCTAGATAGCAGGATCCTGACAAAGGTTTAAAATGTAGATTTTAGCTTCGTCAAGGTCAATTATAAAAAAGAAAACGAAGAAAGTGTTACACCAGAGTGGCTTTTGTTCGTCCCAAGATAATAATATAATGCTCGTGGCCCGTGGGAGTACGGTCAGTGGGTCGTCTTAAGAGCGCCCATCCCCATCGGCCGAACTTCGACGCGAGCGTGATTAAAAAATGTATTGTTTCAACCAACGCAAATCTCGCAAACAAACGAGTGAGTGAGAATGCGATAACCACCGTGGCGATGACAACACAGCAAAATTGGCGCGCGGAGATTTCACAAAACTTGTTCCAGGAAATACGTGTTTTTGAAAAAGCCTTACAAGTTCTTGGTAATAATGTTTGTAATTCAGAATCTCCATTACATGTGCAAGGTTTTTATGAAACTGTTTTTTTACTTTTTCAATGTATGATTACATTATGAACGGCCTAAGTTCAGATAAAAACTAGGTATGCAAAAAAGCTGATTTTCAGACGTGGATACTTACTCAATTTGTTTCTCAAAAAAGTTTATTTTTGGCTTCATACAAACCTAGATTTTAACCACAAGATACCTGTGTGTTAAAAATATTTGGAGAATAATTTGTTATAACGCCGTAATCACGTACGAGCGTTTATATGGGAGATATGACGGGATGGGCGCTCTTAAGGGGTCCATGCAATAAAGAAATCCACGAATGGGTCGGTAAACACTGCAAACAGTGCGTTCCCAAAACTATAGTTGTTAATTTTTTTGTTTTACTGCTATTATATAGGTTAGCAGTAAAACAAAAAAAATTAAATGTTTAATCGAATTTGGACACTTAAAAAAATTAAGTATCTCTTGGATTGATAATATTATTTGACCGGTCATTAACAATTTAGTAATAATAATAAGTCAGGTCAAAAAGTAGCAAGTTTGCATCTTGTATTTAAATATTGTACCTACTCTTTGAACGGAACGATGCAGTCATCTGACAAACAGTCATTATTTTCAGTATATTACAAAGTACTCTGTGGTCATTATGTTCTGACTGAGATTCAGATTACGTCAATGTCAATATAATATATTAACCTATAAAATTGAAAGGTTCAAATTTTCATAATTTTTTCATCTAATATTGCATTCTGTACTAATCTTAAATTTTACAGTATAATATTTGTTCCGGTACTCGATTTCACTTAGTTTTTATTATATTCACTTATTAATTTACCGGACGTTTTTTGCGTATACTTATACCAGCAGATTTTCGAATAAAATACTCAAAAATGTAAGTACTCAACTTTAACATTGTTTTTATCTCACCTTTCTAGAAGTTTACACCGGCGTTTTATGATGTAAATAAATTGCGTAATGTATCTATGTGGGAGACTCACTCACGAAGTCGCGACGAATAATTTAACTGTACATTAGAATTTTGGCTCAATCATTGCTGTTAATAGCGTAGCGTTAGTTACGTCATTCATAATTAACTTCCCGATTATTACTGGTGGTAACTGTGGTAAGTTTTTTTAATATCTAATCTAATCGGACGACACGCGAACTTGAATCAATATCGGTCTCCAAAATTAGGAGACCGGCTCTAATTTTTATCATTAATTTGAAGACAGGCGTTTACGCATAAGTGTTGTTTCTTAATTATCAGTGCCTGCTAAAAGTGATTAGGTATATCATCGAAAAAATGAACTTTGATGAAATGCTAAGCTTGAGGTACCTACCTACTTTAATAGTGAAATTATCTTTTATAGTTAGAGGGTATTATTTGTTCTACAAGATCTTTCTTTGTATTAAAGTACAAACACAAAAGTCTTCCTAAGATACCTACTGTTTTGTATCATAAATACCTGTGTCAAGCCAACGTCACTTGCATGGCTATCTAAACCTTAAAACACCAATCAAATGTGGCAAATGTCAGATCCAGATGGTAACTGTAGTCAAAGGACGCCTGACAGATGTGATGTGAAATATCGAAAACTGTTTCATGTATGTAATGTCAGACCTAAATTCAAATAAATTTTGGGCTGTAAGCTATCACTTTTAATAACTTTGTAGGTATTGTTTGATGGTAGGTACATTACAATTCTCTTAAGCTTGAGTTTAGAGCATAGAATTATAAATATTATGTCCTAAATATACAATAGTTATATTTTAGGTACATAAGCTGATCATGTTAAGCAGAAATAGAAATCATTAACGTGTTTACAAATAAGATGAAAATGCAAGCAGCTTATTAGTTTAACCTTTTATTCCAGTATCAACGAATACAGCATGGCAAACATGGTAGCTATCGGTTCCGTCATCCTACCCAACCTGGGAGGTTGGGCTAACGGTCTGTACTTCGCTGGCCAAATCCGCAGAGAACCAGGACAGAAGTCGTGGTATGATGACCTGAAGAAGCCATGCTGGAATCCTCCCAAGTGGGTATTCGGACCTGCATGGACTGTTCTGTACAGTAGTATGGGTTATGCCTCATACCTTATTTATGAGGAGTGTGGTGGATTCCAAGGTAAGATATTTTATCAGTTTATTATTCAATTCAAATTATTTATTTCAGATGAAATATACATCACATAAGTAAAATATAAATTATCCATAATTGGGTGAATTCATCCTAATCCTAACTAATATTATAAATGCGAAAGTAACTCTGTCTGTCTGTCTTTTCTTCACGCCTAAACTACTGAACCGATTTGTGTGAAATTTGGTACAGGGTAAGTGTGAACCCCAACAAAGGACATAGGTTACTTTTTATTCGACTTCGACTTCGACTTCGTCTGCGTCCGCGATAACCGACATATACGCGGACGAAGTCGCGGGCAAAAGCTAGTTAATTAATAAATAACAACCAGTACACACTCTTGCGCTATAGTATAGCGACGCCGCCATACGGCCTGCCCCATAACATTCCCGTCGACGTATCCACCGCTGACTTGCCAGTATAGGCAAAATTCTGGTCCACTCCTCTTAGATACGAAATATCATGGGGCAGCTGCCATGTTTCCTGCAGCACCACTATGTCCGCTGTTTGACATAATGATCTTACACAGTCAACTGATCTTGTTATTGACTGACAATTGAAGCTGACAAACGTCGTATTATTTATTTTCTGTTGTGGTGTGAATGCCATCACTATTTTTATATTCTACAAACCTTCTTACAGAAACGCCTTCCGGCCACAAAAGTTATTTCTAAGAAAAGCGTGTGTGTGTTTTTTTGCTTTTTTTTGGTTTTGTTTTTATTATGGAGACTGTTTGATTTTTTAGGGTTTGTTTAGATTGTAGCCTCAATATTAAACCATAACATTTTAAAACAGAATAAATAACTGGGGTGTACATCAGCCGCAAAAATCATAGACACAAAATTATAGAAAAGAACCTCAACAGATACAGGAGCTCAAAGCGGGCATTTAAGGAACTAAACCGGCACAAAGAATGGATTCAAAAACTAAAGGAAGATAACAAGGAAACGAGAAGCAGAAAAGAAATAATTAACTGTGCAACCAATTTTTACAGAGACCTTTACAAAAGAAGAGGCGGAAATACAATAGAAGCAGATGAAGAACAAACCATAACAGAAACAGAGGGACCAACTACAGCAATAAACCAAGAGGAAGTACCGCCGTTCACGGAACAAGAAGTAGTAAGACAGCTGAAAAAACTCAAAAAAGACAAGAGTCCGGGTCCGGACAACATAAGAGCTGAAGCCCTTATAGCAGGCGCATCTTCACTGCTCAAGTATATTACCTTACTCTTCAACTTGGTACTACATCAGGAAAAGATTCCCAAGCAGTGGAACAGCTCGGAGATCGTACTTCTTTACAAGAAAGGCGACCCTCTAGACATCGGGAACTATAGACCAATTAGCTTGCTTTCGACAATGTACAAACTGTTCACATCATTACTTCAAAACAGGCTGGCCCCCCAAATAGACAACAGCCAACCGAAGGAACAGGCAGGCTTTCGCAGAGGCTTCTCAACCACCGATCATATCCATACTATAGAGCAAATTATCGAAAAATATAAAGAATTCAACCAACAATTATACATCGCTTTTGTAGACTACAGCAAAGCTTTTGACAGTATTTCACACGACTCAATTTGGAGAGCACTACATTCGATCAACATAGAGACGAAGTATATAAGAATTATAAAAAATATATATGCAAACAGCGAGAGCAGAGTAAGACTCGAAAACACAGGAGAAGTAATAAAAATAGAAAGAGGAGTCAGACAGGGCGACCCTCTGTCAACAAAACTGTTTATCGTCGTCTTAGAAGATATATTCCAAAAACTTAATTGGTCAAGGACAGGAATATGGATAAACAACGCTCGCCTCAGTCACTTAAGATTTGCAGATGATATTGCGCTCCTTGCTGAAACAGCTGCAGAAATGAAACGAATGCTACAATCGCTAAATGATGAAAGTGAAAAGGTAGGGCTCCAGATGAATGCTGCAAAAACCAAAGTTGTGACAAACGGTAGCACCAAGCTAATTGAAGTAGAGGGTAAAGCTATCGAATATGCAGAGAGCTACATTTACCTGGGCAAGCAGGTATCATTTAACAAAAACAGCAACGAGCTAGAAGTAGATAGAAGAGTCAATATAGCATGGAAAAAATACTGGTCACAGAAAGAAATTGTAAAGGGAAACTACAGCCTTAAACTAAAAAAGATAGTGTTAGACACTTGCATTCTACCGTGTCTCACATACGGATGCCAAACCTGGACATTTACTAAGAGAATAACAAATAAAATAAACTCATGCCAACATGCTATGGAAAGAAGTATTTTAAAACTAAGAAGGATCCAAAAGGTCAGAAATGTAGATATAAGAGAAAGAACGAAGCTGACGGACGCTCTCGAGCACGCACTCCAGAAGAAATGGAGATGGGCGGGGCACCTAGCTAGATATACGGACAGAAGATGGACAAGCGAAACCACAAAATGGAAAGGCCCCAGAGGAAAAAGAAAAGTTGGAAGACCAAAAATGAGGTGGGATAACGATATTAAGGAAATAGCAGGCAAACATTGGCTAGAAACTGCAAAAGACAAGAAGAGGTGGAAGGAGCTGGAGGAGGCCTATACCCGAAAAGGGACTATGCAATAAAAAGAAACTAATACAACTAACTTACTAATAAGGATAGATTCTAATATAACTAACAAATAAGTTTATAAGTTTTATATTATGTATAGGTGAAAAGGGCTTAAATAAAAAAACATCAGCCGCACTATGAACCAGTGACAATGTCAATGATTTATTTATGTCATGTGTTACTTAACACGGTGAAGCAGACACAATAGTTAAACAATTGCAGTGACCCTTATGTGGGTCATGGTACAGGGAAAGGGTTAATAATAAGGTCATAATAATAATTGAACATCGCCGCACCGTTGCCAGGCTATCGATCTTTCATCGGGTACATTTCGGAGATGTTCTTTGCAATTGCACAAGCAAATTCCCCCATCCCCATTTGGTATAAGTTCAACGGTCTCGAACGAAGCGGTTCGCGCGACCAATACGAACAAAGTATTTACCCTGAACCCTACATCATATCAAAGACTTATAAAATGTGATTTGAATTATGTAATGTCAAGAATGAAATAGAATCTATTATGTACAGTAAATACAATGCACATCGATAATCTTTCATTTGACAAGTGATAAGATAATCTAGTCTGTAGTGAGCAAGATACATCACTTGTTATCAAGTGATAGTAACATGTATATTTAGGTGTGTGTTTGTATTTCATAATAATAGGTGTTGTTAACCCGGCTTAAAATGCTAATGGAATTTTTTTGATGATAAGTTTGCTCGTCGTTCAAAAACTTGATTAAGACACATGGTTCTATGTTCTATGTTAGGGGGGTTTGGTTTCCGCACTTAGTCCGTAAATATGGACCATTGTACGTGAGCCATGGCGGCCGACTACTCCAACCAGCCCACCTCCCTCCAGAAGCAGATCAATCTTCCCAGTCTTCTCAGGGCATCCGCAAGGGAGTTTGGTGTTCCAAGGGTTTCCCTGCGGATCTGGGTGACGCCAGTGCACTCAAGGAGTACATGTGCCACCGTTTCATCCGCCCCCATGCAGGCTCTGCACAGAGGACTATCAGTGATGCCTAAGGTGTGAAAGTGTTTGTTCAGTGAGCAGTGTCCGGTGATGGTCCCCGACACCAGTCGCAAGCTATCCCTGTCCAGGTGCAGAAGGCGCCTGGTCAGCTTCATATCTAGGGATGGCATAGCCTCCTTGGACTGCCTGCACCCTGGTGTCGAGGTCCACCATTCCTCCGCTCGTATTTGTGTGTAGTCTTTTACCCAACTTCTTAGCTGATTGAACGGGATGGGCACAATGGGTTCGGGTCCGAGGGCTTTTGAGCTGGAGCCCCTCCTGGCGAGTTCGTCAGCCGCATCGTTGCCCAGTGATCCACTGTGCCCCTTGATCCATTGTAGTGTCACCGTATTGCGGTTATCTACCGTAATACGTTCTAGTGCATTATGGCATTCTAGTATTAGTCTCGACGTGATCTGGTTTTTCTCTAAGGATTGAAGTACTGAGGCACTATCGGAGAGTATACGGATGTGTGTATCCGTAACCTCCCTGGCCTCAATGGCGTGTGCTGCCTGGATGATGCCTACACATTCTGCTTGGTAGACAGTGTTAAGCATTCCTAGGGGTCTGGATATTTTAATGTTTAGGTCTTCAGAGAAGACTCCGACTCCAGTACCGAGGTCGGTCTTTGATCCATCGGTGTAGATCCTTGGCTCATTTGGGCCTGAGTAGTCACACAACTCCGCTGTGAGCTCTATTTTGTAGTGTTTTTGGAAACAGTGTATCTTCAAGGTTCTGTCGTTGGGTGATGCCATCATGGGCTGTCGTTTGATCGCATCCTCTTTTATCCGTGTATGTTTGATTCTGGAATCTTTACTTAGGGTACCGGATATATCCAGCCTAAAAGCCGCTAGGGTCGCCTCCTCTCTCACGACAAGGTTTAGAGGTGGCAGTCCCAGCATCGCCTGTAGAGCCGCTGTGGGTGACGTTCTCATACTGCCGGTAATCGCTACGCAGGCTAACCTTTGTAGTTTATCCAGCTCTTTCTGGGCTGTGCTCAGATTGGTCCTGGGCCACCAAACTAGAGAACCGTATGTGACAATTGGTCGGATGACTGTGGTGTATAGCCAGTAGGTGATTTTGGGACTTATTCCCCAATTTCTGCCAAGAAGTCTTTTGCATTGCCATAAGGCTATGCTGGCTTTTGTGGTGATGTAGTCGGTGTGTTTAGCCCAGTTCAGCTGTTTGTCCAAATAGATGCCCAGGTATTTGGACTCAGTCGATAGGCTTAGCGTGGTTCCAAAGAAGTGTGGTAACTGTAGGGTTGCCAACTTCCTTTTCTTTGTGAATAGGACAAGTTCGGTTTTAGTAGGGTTCACTGCTAATCTGTGTTCCTTGCACCAGTCCTCTACTATCTTCAAGGCTTGACGCATAAGGTTGCATAGTGTGTTTTCATGTGTGCCGTTTATTATTATGGTTATGTCATCAGCGTAGCCCACCGTAAAGTAGCCTTTACCATTTAGGCGCCCTATGAGGCTATCTACCACGAGATTCCATAGTAGTGGTGAGAGTACGCCTCCTTGCGGGCATCCTTTCGCCACGATGGCTCTTGTGGTGTCGTTCACCGTGACTTGTACGGCTCTCAGTCTGAGCATGTTGGTGATCCATCCTCGCAGGGTCGAGTCCACACCGTGCACTTCGAGAGCTGCGTTGATGCTATGGAAAATGGTTTTGTCAAAAGCACCTTCTATGTCAATAAAAGCCGCTAGTGAGGAACCTTTGTAGTCTACCGCACATTCAATCTTGGAAATCACACTGTGCAGTGCTGATTCTGTTGATTTCCCTGTGGAGTAGGCGTGTTGTTGTTTGTGTAGTGGCAGCTCCCGGAGGGGGCCGTCCCGGATGTATCGGTCACAAAGTCTCTCAAGGGTTTTCAGTAGAAAAGATGTCAGGCTTATTGGCCTGTACGCTTTGGGTTGTGTGTAGTCTGTTTTGCCTGGTTTAGGGATGAAAATAACTTTCACTTCTCGCCATGCACGTGGTACGTAGTTGTGTGCTAGGCAGGCACGATAGATCGCGACCAGCCATGATGTGAGTAGATCAACTCCCCATTGCAGTAGAGCTGGGAAAATTCCGTCTAGGCCTGCAGATTTGTAGGGTTTATAGGTTTTAATTGCCCACCTTACTCGGTCTTCTGTTACTATGCTACAGGCTCTGTACCAATCCTGGTTGTTTGGTGTGTATGTTGGCTCACTTGTCCATGACATGTCCTCGGAGAGGCTGCAGTCTGGAAAGTGAGTTTCCAAAAGAACTTTGCTTGTTTCAAAGTCTGATTTCGTATATGTGTTATCAGGGTTTTTCAGCGACCCGAGGGTGCGGTTTTGATCGGTGGATAGGATTTTCCTCACCCGCGCGGCCTCGCTGTGTGATTCAATATTCTCGCAGAATTTTCGCCAGGCTGCTCTACTGGCAGCCCTGATTTGTTTTTTGAAGGTATATTGGGTTTCTTTGTAAAGTTTCCAGTCCTCAGGTAGCCTGGAATTTTTGGCTCTGTTGAATTGTTTGCGTACCGCTAGCCTGAGCTTACTTAGTTCCGCATTCCACCAAGAGTTTCCCTGGCCCTTGGCGTTCGGGTCTTTTAGTTTGCAGCAGGTGTGGTAGGCTTCAATTATGTATTCTGAGAGCTTCGTTACTGTGTCTTCAAGTTGTTTGGGATCCGTTATGTTTAGAGGTGTTTGGTGACTGGCTAGCAGGGAGGCCAAAAGTCGTTTGTAGCCAGGTACGTTTGTTCGGCGTGGATTGCGCCTTGGTTCGGGTTTTTTTGTGTTAGCTGATAGTGAAAAGCGAATCCTTCTATGATCAGAGCAAGAAGGTTCGTTGGATACATGCCAATTGGAGATAATATTGGCTGCGCTTTCTGAGGCTAGGGTTAGGTCAATAATGGTTTGTCCGCGGGCTGTGACCCAAGTGGGTTCCGAGCCGCGATTTACGATGTTAAGGTTAGTAGAGAATAGATACGTGCACAATACCTCGCCCCTGGAGTTGGCTTTGTTGCAGCCCCAAAGCGGGTGATGAGCGTTTGAGTCCGTGCAGATGACCAGGCTCAGGTTGGCATCTTCGCAGTGCTGCACCAGGTCAGTCATCTCCTTTGGTGGGCAGTCTTCATGTTCGCCTGGCATATATACCGAGGCTAAAACAATGTCTGGTGTATCGGCGTCAGTGTTGAGCCTGACTGCTGTCAGATCTCTGGAACAGAATTGTGTGAGTGTTGTGGAAGGTAAATCTTTGGGTATGTAGACACAGGTTCGTGGTTTGTCTGTGCTCTGTGTATCAAGAATTAGCTTACCTCCGATGTTACTGAGGCCGCATATTCTGTTGTTTCTGATCCACGGCTCTTGGATCAGTGCAATAGTTCGGGGTTTTACCTTCAGCGCCCTGCGTAAGCAAGCCGTGGCAGTCTGGCTATGCTGGAGATTGGTCTGGATGATAAGACACATGGTATACACAAGCGTTTTTAAAAGTGTTTCTGTCGCTATAATAAGCTATAGAGTGAGAGAGAAAGTATGTAACTAGCTTTTGCCCACAACTTCGTCCGCGTGAATGTCGCTTATCGCGGATGCAGACAAAATCGCGGATTAATAAGTAGCCTAAATCCTTTCCTTTGGTTTAAGCTCAGCCTGAACCAAATTTCATCGAAATCGGTTCAGTATTTTAGCCGTGAAAGCGTAATAAACAACAAAATCGCTTTCGCTTTTATAATGTTAGTATGGATGTCGCAATTTAAGGGGCTATTTAACGACTTTTACAGATTTTAAACTGACAATCGCGACAGACAATTTTATTATCTATCTTTTAGTATACACCTTTTTTTAATTTTGAAAGAATACTACTTTTATTTAATTTTTTCGACTAAATTTTGAGAGTTTTGGACGCAGATTGCGTCCGTTCTTCATCAGTTCTGCGTCCAAAACTCTCAAAGTTTAGTCGAAAAAATTAAATAAAAGTAGTATTCTTTCAAAATACTACTTTTATAAAAGGTGTATACTAAAAGATAGATAATAAAATTGTCTGTAAGATGGTGTAAGTTTCGTTTAATTATACCCGGTAGATTTTGTGTGATTGTCAATGTTTTGTCCGCGTCAGACACAACTTCACGTGTTAATTAAACTATATAATATGAATATAATTAAAAATATTCACTTACTAAATGATTAAGAGAATGTTCTAGTTTAACATATATTTTTTTCAAATCATTTACACACACTGCACATTTTGACGCGATTGTCAGTTTAAAATCTGTAAAAGTCGTTAAATAGCCCCTTAAATTGCGACATCCATACTAACATTATAAAAGCGAAAGCGATTTTGTTGTTTATTACGCTTTCACGGCTAAAATACTGAACCGATTTCGATGAAATTTGGTTCAGGCTGAGCTAAAAGATAGATAATAAAATTGTCTGTAAGATTGGTAGTGTAAGTTTCGTTTAATTATACCTGGTAGATTTTGTGTGATTGTCAATGTTTTGTCCGCGTCAGATACAACTTCACGAGTTAATTAAACTATTTAATGTGAACTTAATCAAAAATATTCACTTTCTATATGATTAAGAGAATGTTCTAGTTTAACATATATTTTTTTCAAATCATTTACACTGCACATTTTGACGTGATTTAAAATCTGTAAAAGTCGTTTAATAGCCCCTTAATTGAACGTTTTGGCCTTCGTACGCGATTGCTATTATAAAATACGTCTTATAAGCTAATCTTACATTCTCCATCATTGCGTCAGCACTGTAAATATTACTTGAACACACCTTATTTAATGACATCATACGGTAAAATGTGCAAAATAAATCTCCTCATTCAAGTTACTTTACACTTTGTAACCATTAAACATAAAATCGGTTACAATTAGTCATCAAACTACTTCTAACTATTTATCTAAAGTTATAGTGTCTGCTTTTTTTTTAATGGACTTATCTCTGGAGTTACGCTATTCCTGAATGCATTGTCAAAAAAAAATTAGGACCCGGAAGAAAAATCACTTCCAAGGCTCCCAGAACGCCACCGTGCATGCGACTGCTTCGTCATACCGTTAGGTACACAAAAAGAAAATAAATATTTTAACTAGCGACTCGCCCCGGCTTCGCACGGTTTATTGCAATTATGATGAAAATGGCCATAAACGACTACAAAGGGATAGACGGTGGGAACCGACTTTGTTATAAAATTTTAGGTAGAGATGTGACAGTATTTATTTGATCTATTCCACAGTTAATATTATTTGTTTATTTATTTATTTAAATGCCTTAAAACTACCATTACAGGTCTTAACCTAAGGCGATACCTAAGTCACACACACAAAATTTAAATTAATACTCAAAATACATCACTCAGATCATAATAAAAATTTTTTTGTAACAGTGTATAAAATACTGCATCCCATTCTCAAGGGATTTATTCCCTTGACGTCGAGTTGCTCCACGTCGAGTCGCCGCAACGTCGAGTCGCCACTACGTCGAGTCGCCACCATGACGAGTCGCCGTCACGTATACTTGTTCTTTTTATTAAAAAAATCTGCCTTGTGCCACCACGTCGAATGTGACGAAAGGTACAGTCAACGAAACAAATTATTAAAAACATAATATTTTTTATATATTTAGACTGTAATAATTGAATAGATTGTAAAAAAAAATAAAAAAAATAAAAGATGTTTCGTTGGCTGTACCTTTCGTCAAATTCGACGCGGCGGAAACAGGCAGATTAAAAAAAAAATCTTAAGTAAATATCAAAAGAACAAGTAGACGTGACTGCGACTCGACATGGCGGCGACTCGACGTAGTGGCGACTCGACGTAGCGGCGTCTCAACGTGGCGGCGACTCGACGTGGAGCGACTCGACGTCAAGGGAATAAATCCTCAAGGATTACAGGCCTTACGAAGTTATTTAATTCTCAATTTTGTTTATTTCCAGATGAAGCAGTGTTGCCTCTGACCTTATACGGAGGTCAGCTGCTCCTCAACTGGGCATGGACACCCATCTTTTTCGGTTTGAAGGACTTTAAACTGGTTAGTATAATAAAGTTCTTCTTCTACTCCCTCTCCGAACTACGAAGGTTCCATAGTCAGCTCTGCATACATTTCATTTTGTTTCGCGAGGTGGAATAGCTCCGCAGCTCTCGAGATACCAGTCCACTCTCGTAGGTTCCTTAGCCAAGACCGCCTTCTGCAACCGACGTCACCCTTTCCAGGAACTTTGCCCATCATGAAAAGCAGTAACAGGGTTTATTTTTCCTATCTTTCTTTCTCTTCTTTTCTTGGGTTAGAACACTAAATAGCTAAATCTACCAAATAAAATATTGGTAGAAAAGACCTATATGAAGATGATGATCCTTTTAGAATATCATCACCATCAGCTGGAAGACGTCCACTGTTGAACAAAGGCCTCCACTATATTTTGGGGTTGCCATAATCCCCACGCTTGGCAGGCGTCTTGGGGGTTACAGTGAAGTTATCAAGTACACGGAAGCCGCGAATTTCGAATTTTTAGAATATCCATCATCTGCCTAGCCTTTTCCCAACTATATTGGGGTCGGCTTCCAGTCCAACCGGATGCAGCTGAATACCAGTGTTTTACATGGAGCGACTGACTATCGGACCTCCACAACCCAGTTACTAGGTAACACGATACCCCTTGGTAAGACTGGTTGTCAAACTTTCTGGCTTCTGACTACCAAAGAACTAGAAATGACAGCCGGGACTAACGGCTTTACGTGCTTTCCGAGACACGGAGGGAACTCGGTATGAAAGGGATGGTCACCCATCCACTGACCGACCGCGGCTAGCGTAGCTTAACCTTTGACCAATCGATCTGTATGGCTTTAACTTAGATACGAGCTCTTCCTTCTCGATTTTTAGAATATTACAAATAGATGAGCTTTCTCTTAAAATCTTTTCTTATTGAGTCTTGCTACCAGGAATAAGCCATTCTGTAGTTTCCGATTTTATTCGAGTTTCTGGTTCGCTCAACTAGTTTCGACCTTTCGAACTAACCAAAATGCATTTACATGAATTGATTAGGCGACTATTCTGAGTCAAAGAGACTCGATTAAATACTAAAATGGCATAATACACTATTGCTACCTCACTTCATTGGCAAGGGCAGCAACTTTTTGACGACACCCTTGGCACAGTGGCTGATCTACGACTACTGCGATACGTGTCGCAGGTTCGTTTCCCCGCACGGAACAGATATTTGTAGGGTCTACAGATAGTTGTTCCGGGTCTACTTATTAGGTTTGTATAGGCACTGTATTATATGTTCTTTTGAATAGTCATGTGTCATTTAATACTGTCTGTACGTCGTGTCTTTCTACTCTGTGGCTAGATACATTACAGGCACCTACGATTCAGCAGAATTTTTTGGTGTGTAGCAACGTTTACCCGCCAAACCGTTGCCGTCACACCGGTGTGACACTTTCTTCAAGCGACTTTAAGTTCTATTTAGAATATGAATACAGTATATTATTGTCTGTGCGTATTTTTTTGTCTGGAGCCTGAAGGTTATATTTTGTTCGTCGAACAAGGTACCTTGGGTGTTAAGTCAAGAAGGAAGACCTTTTATGATTTTTTGCGAATTAACTCCAATTTCTCATCACCAGGCCTTTATTGAGATCTCCGTGTTATCAGCAGCAGCATGGGCCACAACCCTGACATTCTTCCCCATCAGCCACACTGCTGGCTACCTTATGCTGCCGTACTTAGCGTGGCTGGGCTACGCCAGCTCTCTGTCCTACTACATCTGGAAGAACAACCCTAAATCCGACGGACCTCAAGTCCGTGAGATCAAGGATGAGAAGAGCCAGTGAAGGTTTGTTTCTAAATCTTTATTTTCTTTACTTAGTTCCATTGTTTAAATCCATACTTTATCTATCTAAATATATAAAAGCGAAAGGTCACTCACTCACTCATCACGAAATATCGAAAACCGCTTGACGTATAAAGATGAAATTTGGCAGGGAGGTAGTTTATAGTTAGTAGACGTCCGCTAAGAACGGATTTTGCGACAGGGCCGGATTAAGGAGGTCCGGGAACCGGGACCAGGAACGAAGTCGCGGGCATCAGCTAGTTAATATTATAAATGCGAAAGTAACTCTGTCTGTTACGGTTTCACGACGAAACGACTGTGATGAAAGGACAATGCCAGAAACTCTATAGAACTTTGCCCCACTCAATAAGTCATGTGCAATATGTAGCATCTTACTGTTTATTTATTGCTGATAACTAAACATTAGTCTTAGTGACTGTAGAACTTGCGATTTCAGTTTAAATCTAAAAACAATAATGACATTGATTATAGGTTAAATTTTATTTTAGGTAAAATGAGTTTGTATTTTGTGGGTAGGTATTACGTAAGCCGCAAGTTCTAAAGAAAATCAATTTAGTTTAGAAAGGATCTATATTCATTACAATTATTTTAATTAATTTACTTTTTCTGTACATGTGTTACTTTTTCTGTACATGAGTGGGACAGGATCTGGCATTGTCATTTGGTATGAAGATATCCCTAGGGAACGATATGGGCTACTTTTGAATCCGCAACCGCGATAACCGACATTCACGCGAACGAAGTCACGGGCAAAAGCTAGTAGTTTATCAAACGTGCTATGGAACCTAGCAAATTTGGTATTAAATTAACCGATCGTGTAAATACCTACCATACTGCGCTCCAAAACACAAATCATTGACCTCAAAAGGTTGCCCAGCTTAAATGGGACTGGGCTGAACCGAATTCCCGATCGGTAACACCCCATTGCCATTTCTTAAGGATGTCCAAGTCGTACCGCCAACTCCTTTTTGCTCTACCGCGGCCCCGTCATGCCATTACAGGTCCATAGGTCGTTAGGCATGTCCAGCCCGAATATTTCCGATCGGTAACACCCTGTTGTCAACACTGTTGACGATCGCGAAAAAAATTTTTTCGATCGTTCACAGTGTGTACGAACGGGATTTTTTTTTGATTATTTCAATATTATTCCCGTTCAGTAACACCCCGTTGTTCACACTGTTGACGATCGGGGAAAAAAAAGTTTCGATCATTCACAATGTTGACAATCGGAACTTTTTTTTCCCAGTCGTACACATGCTTAGCTCTTGAGCCAACGTTTAAAAAAGTGGAGTTCAATTAAGGATTTTTAAGGCGATTTAATTAAGTACGACTTCCAAAGCAAAACATATATAACATTTCAACAATGTTAACGACAGGGATATTACTGAACGGGAATAATTGGAATAATTGAAAAATGGTCCGGTTCGTGCACACTGAACGATCGATACTTTTTTTCCCAATCGTCAACACTGTTGACGACGGAGTTTTACCGATCGGGAATATTGTTATATTATAAAATTACTACGTGGAATCGGGGGTACTGCAGAGCCTAGATTTATGTGTACCGGACCGCTATGTGTGGAGGTGACGGCGTCCGCCGCTGCTGGCTATCCCGACAGCCAGGACCAACCTTCCCGCCAAAGCACCACTAACCCGAGCAATGATTACAATTAACGATCTTCATATCAAGATTGACGTGTTCACATGTACTTTGAGTGAATTAGCAAAGCTGCTACTATTTATTTTGGGTTATTATTAAGATAAGGGTAGGTTAGATATTTGATTGTGTTACGATTGTTATTGTGTTCAGTGTTATGTAATTCAGGATTGTTAATATTGTTCTTGCCCCTTATTTACAACCATTCGATACGTTTCCGTGTCGGTAAGGAACCATATTCGACAATCTCATTTCCGACTTCAGTCTTCGTATGGAATTTGAACTGTCAAAATTATTCGGTTTCAGATTTGTGAATTGCGTTTGAAGGACATCTTCGATATCTTTTGACTTTCGATTCGGTACGGAATCGAATCGAATAATTTTGAATAAGGGGCCATGTTAGTTTTTAGTTTAGTTTTTAATTAATATTTAGACCCCGCTATCACATTGGGTGAATACCTGTAAAGATAGTAAGGTAGATGTTAATAATAAATAAATAAATATTCGGGCTGGACATGCCAAACGACCTATGGACCTGTAATGGCATGACGGGGCCGCGGTAGAGCAGGAAGGAGTTGACGGTACGACTTGGACTGTTGGACATCCTTAAGAAATTGCAAGATGTAGGGAATAGTCGAGACAAATGAAAGCCCAAGACAAAGAAAGAAAGGGAGGCCTTTGCTCTACAGTGGGACTTTCACAGATATAGATAGACCTAGATAACGCAAGTATCACGATCTGTATGAAAACCAAGCGTGTCATTTTTTGGACGCCACAATGTAATACGAATGTTTTGTTTTTCCTAATTTTTTTTATTCCCAGGTATTACTGAGGGTATTAGATTAAAAATAATTGTTTTTTTTAATTAATTACGCATAATATTAATCACAAAATGACTTACCGATGGAAGGAAACGTTTACTTAATTTTGTTACTTACGAATTTTTATTTTTTAGGCACGAAAATAGGCACGCGAAGTAGTTGCTCTTGCGTTATCTAGGTCTATCTATATCTGTGGGGACTTTATTGTAGGTTGTTATTATTATTTGACTTTGCCTTGATTTTGAATAATAAAATGTTTTAACTTTAAAACTTTTCTTTTTCAGATAACAACAATACAAAAACGCTTAATAACTTTACAATGTCTTTAGTCTTCGAACAACAATGTGTTCTTAGTGTAGTAAGCATATTTCACGCAACTAGTGCAATTTCTATGAACGTATTATTTAAGTAATAACTAGGGTGATAGCTCTTCGCTATTAGTAAGGTCTTGGGTAGTAGTTGAGACAGTGAATTGTATTAAATCACCTGTATTATGCGGCCTGGAGGTGCTTAATGCGGCCTGCCGGTTCTTAATGCGGCCTGCCAGTTCTTAATGCGGCCTGCCGGTTCTTAATGCGGCCTGCCAGTTCTTAATGCGGCCTGCCGGTTCTTAATGCGGCCTGAAGTCTTTAAAGGCGTCCTCACGTGATTTGGTGCGGCCTTAAAGACTTAAATTTGCCGAAATTGATATTGGCACCCAAAACATACGCACAAATACCCAACAGCTTTAAGTTCCAAAACATCACTTCGTTTTCCGCATAAAGTTTAGAGGTCCGGAATAAAAAGTATACCAGAAAAACCCTATTTCCAAAGGTTGATTTTTTCTTAATTCTCTGTCTTATACATGTACTGAACTGTTGTAAACATCGTGTTGTATAAATACACACAACTTTGTGAATTTAATCTGTGGTTAACATATTAACAGTATTTGTAATTCGTATTATGTCAATATATAAAATTTTGTCTTAGAAATTGGTGGTGACTATCCTTGTAAACGGTCGCCATTGTCACTATCTTCTGATGTAAAAGTTATAATACAATATTGTATGTACAATTATTAGAAGTACACTTTACTAACGCATTTAAAATGTTTAAGGAAATCAATTATTTTTTTGTGGGTAGTATTAGTATTGCATTTACTAGATCGGTGTTAGCAGTAACTACCTTCATTTGGTCTAGTGTTATCGTAGCTAGTTTAAATTTCACGTTAAATCAATCCGACGATAAATCAAATAGTTTCGTCTGTGTTTCGGAAAAGTACCAAAAGTAATGGCAGCAGCACGTCACGATATACTTGCGCAAGTTTTGACTTGCACACAGCGTGACGCCGCTGTGCCCCTACAAATGGCTCAGATATTTGCTCTAATTTATCCCACCCACATCGATGCTTACTTGTGCAAGTAAAAATTTTCGCATGTATACAAAGTGTGTGGTCTTCGTAACTAATTTTGGCAAGTAAATACTAACCGTTTCCGACAATAAGGTTACAAATACCCTAAAAAAATATTGTATTCTTATTCATATATTTTCATATATCAAAGTTGTTTTTGTCTGTATTTTAGGTATAAGTGGAAAGTGTCCTTGAAAGCACAATTATATAATATGTATGCATTCCTGGATTGCATTTAATTTCATATATTTTTGAAACCAAATCTTAAATTAGCAGATCAAAGTGCATTATTTGTGTAAATTGTAGATTTATGGAATATTACTGTTTGGAGTTATTGTCTATCAATAAAGTACTGAAATATTATGGTGTTTTTTTGTGTTTACTCCATGTAAAATAGGGCTCTTTTCTTCGCTTTATACAGACGCTAGCATATCAAGCCATACCAAACTGTAAATTTTTTCCCAATAGGGTATTTTACTCTATAGGAGAAAAAATCTATAAATTAATATGTTATTAAGACAGTTTAAGCATAAAGCAGTCGGAAATTGTAAGTTTTAGTTCATAAAAATAACAAAACCAATTTTTTATTTCAATTTAAAGTTTTCAGTATTCTTAATCTGTTATAAAACACCATGAATAGTAGCGGCCATGCTATTACGTCAATTCAATCATTGTACGCTGAGCAATATGGCGTCCAGTAAGAGGCGTTTTCGTGAAACTACGCGCGAAATTTGAAAATTTAAAATTCAGATGCATTTTTATGGCACTTATCGATTAAATAAAATTTTTGTGTTTTTTGGTGGCATATTAGCACTACAGAATTTCATTGAGACACTTTTCAAAAATGGGTGTAATACCCTATTGAATATGAACCTTATGCTTTTGTGATAAAGTTGAAAATCTATCAAACAAATTTGACAGATTGTTGTAGCTTGTTGTACCTGGCCTCTATCACAAGATGTGGATAATTTGAGGGGCACGTGGCTAAGTAAAAACTGTACGCTATGCTTACCCCAGGTTGTCCTTGGATGGGTGACCATCTATTTCTTACTGTGCCTCGGAAAGCACGTAAAAGCTGTTGATCCCGGCTGTCATTCGTAGATCTTTGACAGTCGTTCCTGGTAGTAGGAAACTAGAAAGTCTGACATAACCTGTCTTACCAAGGAGTATCGTGTTACCCAGTAACTGGGTTGTGGAGGTCAGATAGGCAGTCACTTCATGTAAAACAATCGTATTCAACTACATCTGGTTAGACTGGAAACCGACCCCAACATAGTTGAGAAAAGGCTTGACAGATGTCAGATGATGACAATCGTGCCATTCTATTGTGCACAAACTTAACTTAATTTTAAGCTATTTATTTCTCTTTCTCTCCAATAAAACAAGAAAGAGACAGATATTAATAAGAGCTGTCAATTTAAGTTGATCTAAAATGCTCATACAAAGTTGTATGAGCATTTCAGATCAACTTAAATTGACAGCATTATCAATACGCACTGAAATGACAACTGCATTTCAGTAGGTACCTAATGATAAAAACACGGCGAAGTTCAAATAAAACTAATTGGACATCTTTAACTTAGTAATTATCTGTCGCTGTCCTTTTCTTCAACAGCCTGGCAGTAAGAGATGACAATTGTCTAATTTTAGTTTAGTTTTTGAACAAGGGTATCGGCGCCGTTATGTAGATAATAATAAGGGGATCACACAAACTAAAGAGGGTGCTTAATCAAAATTAGAAATCCATTATTTGTAGAGAATCACCACTTTTTCAGTATGAATCGTCTTTTGTAAAAGAAATTTTTCAAAAGAGACCGATTACCGCCTTATCCCTTTCTTATTCTTACCAATCGTTTATCATGCAAAAAACATCCACGTAAATCCCTTGCAACTATTATCGGACATTTAAAACTAATGGCACTGTAAATACGCCTTATCTCCTGGAATTGTAACTGTGAGCTGTTGAGATAAAGTCTGTTTTTGCACAAAAAGTCGTCACAGACGGATTAGCTGCTTAGATCTGATGTCGGTAGATCCGTAACTTTGATTTATTTAGTTCGTACCATTGGTCCAATGTTTTAGTTTCGATAAGTGGGATCCTATGGGATCATGGGGATCGGAATACACTGTAAGTGGCGATCTTATGGCTATTCAAACTATGGGAAGATAACGTAGGCACTAAGTTGAGGGAGAGCGAGACAGCGTGACAGGATTTATCGGTGAAGTAGATTTCACAGTCATACGGAATTATGGTAATAAGGTGCTAACAAGTGACTTTTACAGATTTGAAACTGACAATCACGTTAAAATGTGTATACCTAGTGTAAATGATTTGAAAAAAATATGTGTTAAACTAGAACATTTTCTTAATAATGATTAAGAAAATGTTCTAGTTTAACACATATTTTTTTCAAATCATTTACACTCAAAACTACTCACTCAAAAATATTCACATACTAAATGTAGTATGTGAATATTTTTGAGTAACTAAGTTCATATTAAATAGTTTAATTAACTCGTGAAGTTGTGTCTGACGTGGACTTTGATAATCACACAAAATCTACCAGGTATATTTAAACGAAATTTTAACTAACTTACAGACAATTTTATTATCTATCTTTTAGTATACGCCTTTTTTAAATTAAAGAATACTATCTTTTATTTCATTTTTTCGACTAAACTTTGAGAGTTTTGGACGCAGCGCATACGATTTTCTGGTCGCTCAAGGTCGCTGGCGTATACTCGTATCGTCGCCATAAGAGACAGTTGCGTGGAAGTTTTGAAGCATATCTATTCTAATAGGTAGGTACCTACCTACATAAATTATAAAGTCATAAAGTGTTTGTTTGTATATTTTTGTTTCAACGCACTTATCTCTGGAACTCCTAGTCTTATAATGACAATCCTTTCGTTATTAAGCTACGTTATCTTTGAATGCTAAAAGCTATATTTTATCTATTAATAAAAAAATAAGGATCTGTAAGAAAACGTGGACGATGTCGCGGGCAAAAACTAGTTAATGATAATTGTCATGGTAGAATTTCCTCAATAGAACTGACCATGTGGAGTTACATTTACAGCTGAATAGACATGTAGATATTTGGTTTTTGGAGTGCCCGTATGGTTATTATAAGTTACCCCAATTAGCAGACCCATCTTTGCATAATTGGTTAAGACTGTGTCGAGCAAAATAATTCTAAACAGTCGTCACTGTTAAAGTGATATAATCAATACTTTTACTAAAATTACCATAAAAAATATGTAATGAATACCACAATGAATGTGTTAACAGATTATGGTTGGCAAAAAATAAGAATAAGTACTGTTTAATTTAATAAACAAAAATACGTAAAGTTGTACAAAAATCTTTAAAAAAATCTTGTATTTAGTTGAGTTTTGATAGTAAACTGTATTTTTTTTTCATTAACTTGGATTCATCTTTAACATTCTTATTACAATTTGTAGTTTTTACATTTTCGAAATGTCGCTTAGTTATTTTATTATTAATTTATGTTTTATTTGACGCGCTGTTGAATTGAATCATACATACATACGTTGCGTATGATTCAAAACAGCGCGAAAAATGTTGCCATTCAATAATTCATTCATAACAATTCATTACATATTTTTTATGGTAATTATGGTAAAGGTATTGATTATATTACTTTTCAACACACTTGCTCATAAAATGGCTCTAATTTCACCGCAATTAGGCACATAATGACACCTGTAATCAAACTGTGACTTTTTCATTGCTTTTATTCACAAGTGAGTTATAGGGTTTTTTTTTTAATTTTATTGGTTGAGTTGATTTGTTGTTAAAAAAAGTTTCGATACCTACAAAAAAGATCGTGTTCAATAGTTCGAATAAATTAATATACCTATTGCATGCTCATTTCATGCAACTTCGTATTTAAATAGATAATATCACTTATACGTTTTTAATAAATAAAACTTCCACTTTTGTTTTCTCTGTAATAAAGAAAACTTTGAATTCCCCATTTTATACGTGGCTAGAACGCTATCCGCGAAAAGACAAAAAAAAGAAACCTCATTCTTTTAGTCTATGGTCGATCGCCATTGTTTGATGCTCTCTTTCTGAATGCATACATAAGAACGAGACAGTGATATGTGTTTTCTTTATCTTATGTATGCATTCAGAAAGAGAGCGTCTGCCCACAGTTGGCTTCACTTAGGTATTTAGAGTGTTGCCTCCACTTTTATCTATAAGCTTCTTGAGGAAAACTGATTAATTATTCCCGCCATTGCGAAACAAATTTCACAACTCGTTTTCACTGCTGAAAATGATTATTTAGTATTATTTTCTTCACAAGTGTGTTGAAAAACGTCGTATGATACACGTGTGTATTGATGATTACCGTCCTCGGCTCTCTTAAGACCCTCACCTAACGGCTCGGGTCTCAATGGCGCCTCAGCGGTAATCACCAACATTACACACTTGTACCATAATGTACTATTAACAGTGACGACTGTTTTGAATTATTTTGCTCGGTGCAGTCTTAAGATTTTATATAAAACGAATCGTCAGAATTGTATAATTCTTTTACATTTTATTTACTTTGCTCAAATGGTCACTCACTCATAGGTACACGATATCCAATCTTTTCAAGAAATAGTACATATTTTAGTATAATTCCCGTCAATTTTCAGACGAGATCCTATTGCTGTAAATGGTAGGGGCACAGATAAGAGGAATGACTTGTTGAGGGAAGGATTATGGCCATTTCTCAGTTTGACAGGGGCCAAGTTTTTAGTGCCCTCGATTGCTATTAGTATTCAGACTAACTTTAGTATTCGTTGTTTGAATGTTAAGTTAAAGTTTTCTTTGTCTATCATTTTATCTGTTAACCTAAGTATGCACTTACCTAAGTATGTATAAAAGTATCTTGAAAAATAAAATAGCCCGAGGGGTGTCCGGGCTAGAATAGCACCCCTCCTAGGCTATTTCATCCCGAGGATGTCGTCGAAGGCGACTAAGGGAAAATCCGGAAGTCGGGCAGCAGCGGCTTCCGTGTACTTAACAACCTCACTGCGATCCCCAAGACGCCTCCCATGCATGGGATTATGGCAACGCCCCCCCTTTTAGGGGGGAGGCCTTTGTTCAACAGTGGACGTCTTCAGGCTGACGATGATCTTGAAATATCTAAGGAGAATCGGTCAGTAATCTGTATAGGTAGGTATGTATAATTGTACATACTATTGTATTCCTATGGGCAACAATCGGTAATCGGTAGACCATTTACCTTTCTATGGTTGACCAAGTCAAAGAATAATAACTATTACTCACAAACGCGATTGCTGAGCTTATAGGTCCTGGGTTTTATCTCCGGATCAGGCAGAGTATAATTAGGAAATGACAGTGGCGTGCCTTAAGCCTAAAAGCCAGGCAGGAGACAATAAAAAGAAATCACAAATATAAAATATCTGTACTCGTCAGACATCTGTCGGGCTTGCCCTAACTTTGACTCCTAGGCACGCCACTGGGAACTGACACATGTCCCCCCATGGGGGTTTATCACCATCCCTGTCCGGGCTACATAAGCACCCACCCATTTCATCCCGAGGGTGTCGTAGATGGCATCTTTGGGAAAATCCGGAAGCAGCTTCCGTGTACCTACTCAACCACTTTACTGCGATCCTTCATACCGGCCGACGCTGAAAACCAGCGCCGTGGTTCGTGCCTTGCTGCCCGGGCCAAGGCATTTACGCTGAGCGTTGGCCGTTTCACGCGGTGGTGTGGTGACGCGTGTTTCCGACTAGGGACATATTTGTATTGTTACTTTTTTTTTTATTTATCCTGTGCTGTCCCACTGCTGGGCAAAGGCCTGCCCCAAGTCCTGCCAGGAGCTTTTATCCAGAGCCACCTCGAACCAGCCCTCGTGGTATGCGTCTAGGTCATCTCGCCATGTCTTTCTGGGCCGTCCTCGGCGACGCCGTCCATCTTCAGGCACCCATTGCGTGGAGACTCTCGCCCAGCGGTCACTCTGCATGCGGCTGACGTGACCCGCCCAATCCCACTTAAGCCTGGCAGCCTTTACTTATTTTTTATAATTCAGTTGTTTAGTTTTAAGCTTAATTAATATTGTTAAATATTAAGTGCGTCAATTCCGTGTGAATAAATGGTTTTTCTTTCTTTCTTAACCCCAAGACGCCTGCCAAGCGTGGGGATTATGGCAACCCCCTCCCTTTTTTGGGGAAGGCCTTTGTTCAAGAATGGACGTCTTCCGACTGATGATGATGATGACATGTACAAGACTGCGGAGCCATATTAAAAAAAAAATTGGACTGTAGCATAGATTGTAACTTTCCATACAATAAATTACTTATATAACAGAGTGAAGACATGAAGAGTTGCTCGTGGCTAAGTCAAAGCCATATGAATCGACCAGTCAAGGTAAAGCTACGCTTGTCGTGGTCTGTCCTTGGATGGGTGACAATCCATTTCACACCCAGACTCCTCCGTGCCTTAGAAAGCACGTAAAGTGGTTGGTCCCTGCTGTTATTCATTGATCTGTGACGGTCGTTAAGGGTAGTTAGAAGCGAAAAAGTCCAACAACCATGCAGTCTTACCAAGGGGTATCGTGTTACCCAGTAACTGGTTTGCAGGGATGCCCGATTTTTGCTTTGAATCGATATTTTGGATCGTAATGGATCGTTACCTCGTGAATCGATTCACGATTTTAATCGTATTGCATTGGATCGATCTCGCAAGATCTTATGGTAATTTGTATGAAAGGATTCACGGACATAAATCCCTCAAATACTCAGAAACCAAAGAGAAGTCTTTATCGGAAACTAAAACAAATCCTTTTTAAATATATTACTTTCGCAGAAAGTCGTAATAGGTTATTCAATGAGTATCTCCAAATTACTATTTTCAACCGACTTCAAAAAAGGAGGAGGTTATCAAATCGTCAGTATTTTTTATTTTTTTATTTTTTTTATATTTGTTACCTGAGAACTTTGGACTGGGTGAACAGATTTTGATGATTCTTTTTTTATTTGAAAGCTGGTGCTTCCCGTGTGGTCCCATTTTAATTTGGTCCAGTTCTGACAATGGCATCCATGAGAAAACCGTGTAAGACTTAAATTTGCATTAAGTATGTGCGCGATTTGTTACGCGATTTCTCCGGCGAACGTAACCGATTTTGAAAATTCCTTCTTTAATGGATAGGGTATGCTTCAAGGGTGGTCCTATATAAATTTTATCGAAATTGATTCAGCACTTTTTGAAAAAATCAACAAATACCCAAAAATTTTACTTAGACGACGTTTTAGTTTCTTCAATCTTTGGAGTAGTTAACTTTCAATCTCTTCTTAATAGATTTGAATGAGAAGGAGGTACTAAAAAGCGGAAAATAAAAAGCTTTTTACAAAAAAGACAACCGCCTTCAAAAACTAATAAGTGAAAAATAACTTTAGCACAGAACACACATTGACTTTAGTTCCGGAAGTCGGTGGCAATACAAAACAACAAACAGAACAAAGCCACCGAATTTCGAAACTAAAGTCAATGTGTGTTCGGTGCTAAAGTTATTTTTCACTTTTTAGTTTTTGAAGACGGTTGTCTTTTTTGTAAAAAGCTTTTTTGAAAAGTATAAAACATGTTTTACATTACAGATTCCAAATTCCAATTTAGACAGACGCACTGGCTTTAGCCTATTACGCCTATCCTACCGATATGACCGATCTTCTGGAAGATCGATTCAGATCGGGCATCCCTACAGGGTTTTGGAGGTCAGACAGTAGCTCCATGTAAAACACTATGGTATTCAGATCTGAATCCGGTTAGTTCGTTGAGAAAACGCTAGATAGATGATGATGAAGAATGAAGAATCTTCTCGATTGTTTTAGTTTCCAGGCAGCGTAAACATAATATGTAGCAGACGCCCTAGGCAGTCGACTCAGAGATGACAATGTGTCATGTCAACTATGTAAGGTGTAAGTACGAGCATCGTTGCGTTGTGTACGGAACATTACTCTGCAGTGCCTACATGTTGGACATAGTTCGCGACAAGCTGGTAGCACACAGCAAGATATGCTTTGTATGCAAGACATGCATCTGTAGACTGTCGCTACAGAACGTAAGTAGCCTACCAGAATATTTGCAAACACTGCAATCGCTTAAAATACTTAAGTAGGTAATACTATTATTTTCTGATCATCATCTGCCTAGCCTTTTCCCAACTATATTGGGGTCGGCTTCCAGTCTAACCGGATGCAGCTGAAAACCAGTGTTTTACATGGAGCGACTGCCTATCGGACCTCCACTATCCAGTTACTGAGTAACACGATACCCCTTAGTAAGACTGGTTGTCAGACTTCCTGGCTTCTGACACCCATAACGACTGCCAAAGATCTACAAATGACAGACGGGACCAACGGCTTTACGTGCTTTCCGAGGCACGGAGGGAACTCGGTATGAAAGGGATGGTCACACATCCACAGGTCGACCGCGGCTAGCGTAGCTTAACCTTTGACCGATCGATCTGTACGGCTTTAACTTAGCCACGAGCTCCTGATATATAAATATACTATTACTTCCTGATAAAAAAATATAAAAGATTGTTTAATTTTAGAGCTGCCTATAACTAACTAGAGTGGTATTAATTGCAAACGGTTATTCCTTTAGGTAATTTACAGTAGTCGCGGAGCTCGTTTTTTAACGATACGCTGGTCCTTAAAGTATTGAACCTCCTGGTTACCAGAGTTGGTCAGCTCTGCTACCAACTGTAATTTGTGTTATTTGTAATCCGTGAGTGCTTGCCAACTGTAGGTCGATACTGTAAAATTCAAAGAACAACTCGCATCTAACATCGCTATTCACTCTCAGCTCTCAGTTTGCATAAGGTTCAAAATGACCTTGATATATTTGACACTTTGAATCGGATTCGAGTGCGAAGTGAGCGTCAAAGTGACGAGGAAATTACCTTACAGAATGCCAGTTCTTACGTCATCTCATACTTTATCTGTCAAAGTCTGCCTGTCAATTTAGTTCAACTCGCTGACACGCTCGCAAGGGTGGCGCTAGTGTAAATTCGAATTATCAACCGAGTTTTTAGAATGCCAATCAAGAAACTCACAGAGGATTCAGATTCGGAGTTTAGATTGAGGTCTTACAGAATCACATCCCTGGTCTTCTCCCATTTGTAAATGTGCCTTAGTGCCTATCAGTTCCAAGACCATTGAATCATTTCTCCGAGAATCATCGAGCTTCATTGCCACGATGTTTTTCTAGTGGTCGCCACTGTTGATTCTGCTTACAGGGCCTCAAGTCTGCTATTACAATAGTGTCAGAATGGTCTATCATTGATTTCATAATTGTTGATTTTGACAAGTTTGGTAATCTACTAATATAATGGCGTCATTATGACTTTCCATTGGTCAACCACTGACATGCCATTGAAAGAAATGATATGGAATGGTAATCTCGTACAAAATGACAAATGAATGACTGACTTAGGCGGTAATCTGCTTAAATTTTGACAGTTCCTTTGATCAGTGACCTACCATTAGATCGTCATTGTGCAGCCATTGCTTTTTTTTCGACCGACCAATGATCGACCATTATGAATTTAGCAGATTACGAACTTTTAGCAAAATGACAATGGGATCGTGTTGGAATGACGAAATTATAAAATAGCAGACTTGCCCCCCAGCACTGATGGTGATGGTTTGGAAAGAGTGTGGCGAGCTTGAACAAATCCAACGAAAAACACAACATAATAATACTTATCATACCATAGATTTCTACTATTAGGTAAACACATGCCTTCTTTAGCGCCATTTTGAATTCTCGGTGTGTCATGAACTAATGATCATTCCACTTGATAGAGCCCGATTTGAGAACGTACTTCCTTGATGTAATGTGTGATCACGGTTGTAATTACCTAATTAGGTGTGTACCCATGCTCAGCCTTCCAGTACTTTGCGCATTCTTAGACGCATCTTACAGCGCCTCTTATGAAAGGGATGATTCCAAAATTGGTAGGTGCGAAGCTGTAATAATAAAGCTTAACTACACATTAAGAGAAAGGTAATACTTAGAAGGTGGCAAGTGAAATTAAAATAAAAGTTCAACTGTGCTCAACTTTAGACAAATATCTTGTAATAAGCTCCATTATTATAAATTCATACAAAGCAGTGTAAACAACTAGCCATTTAGGTGCATTAAAAAGAAGCCAGTCGAGCGCGAGTTGGACTCGCGCACCGAGAGTTCCGTACATAACCACAAGTTTATGGCTTTCGGATTTTTGACATTGCATCTTGCCAAATTTCATGATTCTAGGTCAACGGGAAGTACCGTATAGGTAGTCCCATAAACGGGACATGCACGGCACTATGCACTTTTGATAGCGTTTACTTAGAAGTTTAATTATTTCACGGCCCCCTGAGAAAAAAGGTCTTGACAGACGCACAGACAGTCGGACTACTAAGTGGTCCTATATGGTTCCGTTTTTCATTTTGAGGTACGGAGCCCTAAAAATATCACTTAAACGCTGTTATTTCAACAATATAGCGTAAATAACTGTCGTTGTTTGTCTAATGTTGTAATAAGTAGACTATAGCACAGATCATATAATACCAACGTAACCATAGTGTTCAATATATCCTCGTACGTAATTAGTGTTTTTCTTACCAAAAACAGACATTTAAATGAGTGCATAAAAAAGATACGTTCCTATTTGCATATTATTTGGTTACACGGATTATAAAATTCTACTTAAATGGGTATAATAAGTACTAACCAACCACATAACAGAACCTAGGATATTTCTTCATAGCATATCTTTCCGTGCACACAAACTCAGACGACCGATGATATTTGCACAGCGTATGTTTCGGCATGCAGTGTCATGACATACGAACGTCGAGCGCTAACTGAGCTTCAAATGCTCATCGGCGCTCAGATAGCTCCACTCACATGTATACTTACAAACCGTAGACTCAAAAAGAAGAAGAGTAGGGCACATGTTGTCGTGAAGCGGCAGATAGAATAAAAGAGGTAGTTAAGGTATAAAGGTGTGTATAATTACTTACTGTAAATTGAGATATATAAAAGATGAAAGTTTAATGAAGATGAGTTGTGCAGAATGTGTAGGTAGGTGTAGGTAGTAGGTGTAATAATGAATGTAGATGGGGTGACGGTGTAGACTCCCGGGATGACGTCAGGAGGTGCAGAAAGGCCAGGCAGGAAGGTGAAGACAGGGCGTGGGTCGCTTGAGTTCCAGGAAGCTCAGACCGCCGACTCTGACTTCAGCTCGGAAGACCTTGCGGGCTTCCTAGGTTGCAGGAGCGTTTTCTCTGTAGAAACATTGTTGAAGGGTTCAGAATGGATCTGGCCATGAAGACATCAGTACTCAGTATGCTGAATGCTCTAAAAGCCCATGGTATAAAAACTATCAAAGTCGTTGGACTTGGGTTTCTGCAGAACTGTGACCTCTTTCTTGTTTCGTTGGGTATTGCGTGTAACTGTAGGATCCATTTAGAAGTACAGTGATTACAAAATCTGAATAAACCGTCAAAAATACAATACAATTTTTTAGTTTTATCATATACATAGTGATACATAGTGTTCACATATTATTATTTACAATTATTGTAAAAGTAGACAACCACTCCATACATTTCAACAAACTATGAACCTATGAACCTAGCTAGCCACTTATATTTTATTCCAGGAACCCCCCTCAGGTAAATGCCTCCTCCAAAGCTTTCCACTTCTCACGATCTGGGGCTATTTGTTGCCACATGTAGAATGCTTTAAAAATATGTACGCTAGAACGCAGTCGAAAAAGTTAAACTCTTAATTTTGCTAATCAATATACCTAAGCACTTGGTCCTTGGTGCTGCTAACATACTTTAGACAGTCTTTGAAAAGTTTGGAAAACTCATACTAAGGTTAATAAGTAGGTAGGTACGTCGTCGGTAACATTTCTAAGTTCTTAAAATAATTCAGCGTAGAATTTAAACTGGTGCCCCAGTTTAAATTCTTCCAGAAGGGTGAGAAAAAAAAAATTCTTCGCGTTATCGAAAATACTTTTTTATATTTTAGAATATGAAAAAAAAGTAGTTAACTAAACTAGTACATAAAAAAAAACAAAAAAAAATTAAAACATTTAAAAACATTCCTAACATTTCATTAAATTATTTTTTTAGATTTTCAAGAAAATTATACCAAAATAAAAGATCGATATTGAGAATGTGAACGATGGTGAGGTTGAGGTGTTCGAATCATCATAGCCTAGTAGGTCGATTCTGTAAAATTCAAACAACAACTCGCATCTCACATCGCTATTCACTTTCACTTCGCATAAGGTTCAAAATGACCTTGATATATTTGACACTGAGTCGGGTTCGAGTGCGAAGTGAGCGTCGAAGTGACGGGGAAATTACCTTACAGAATGTCACTTCTTACGTCATCTCATACTTTATCTATCAAAATCTCCCTGTCAATTTAGTTCAACTCGCTGACACGCTCGCAAGGGTGGCGCTAGTGTAAATTCGAATTATCAAACGAGTGTTTAGAATGCCAATCAAGAAACTCACAGCGGATTCAGATTCGAAGTTTAGAATGAGGTCTTACAGAATCACACCTCTGTACTCAGATGCATCTGGTAAGACTGTAAGCCGACCCCAACATACTCAGTTAGGAAAAAAAATAAAGTTTAAAAACTAAAACCCGACCACAACAAAAAGTGATCTAAAAAGTACGAAACAAGAAAATATTTCACACAGAAATCAAGACATAGGTACAAAATGGTCAAGGTAAAGCCGTGGTTGCATGCCTGTGTCCCATATGGGTGCGATGAACATGAATTATAATGGCATGCAACCACGGATTTACCTTGACCATTTTGTACCTATGTCTTGATTTCTGTGTGAAATATTTTCTTGTTTCGTACTTTTTAGATCACTTTTTGTTGTGGTCGGGTTTTAGTTTTTAAACTTTATTTATTTATTTAAACCATTTTGGAGTTTAAATACCAGTAGTAGTTTTTTTTAATCATTTGTGACAAGTCACAGCTAAGTATTATATATTTAAAAGGTACTAGTGAACCCCTTTCCAATGATACCAAACACGGTATGCTTGTCTTCATAAAAAAAATATCTTGGTTTTTTTGTCCGCCAGAGGGCGCTATATTGGATTCGGTACACGTCATATAGCCTATGACCAGCGGACGATCAAGACGCTTCTAACGATACCTCATTTGTTCAGTTCTGATAAGTAGTTTAGGAGCTATGGGCGAACAGATGAACATACATACATACATAGCCTGTCAAAATCATAACCCCCCTTTGGCTTTGCCGTAGTCGGGTAAAAAGGCTAGGCCGATGATGATGTATATTCTCCTCATTATTGTAGTTTTGTTCGTTTATATCCTTAAAATATTTATTGTTAACAATGCACCTGCCATGTCATCTTTTCAACACCTTTGGCTGACTGGTAGAGAATACCCAAGGCATTAAGTCCGCCATCGTACCAATGTACATACATGAAGTTTAAATAAATAAATAATATAATTACAGAATGGTAAATGCCTCTAGAACAGTCGACCGATTACTAATTCCCAGTAGGTACTGAGCAAACTGTCTGTCGCCGTGTAGCTATGTAATCAAAATGTTAATTTTCGCACATTATTGTACCGACGAGTTTGAGTAGAATATGTCCAGTTCTCCATGTACTTAAGTGTACTGGGGAATCTAGTTTATTATTCATATCATGTATGTTGCCCTAAAAGCTGGAAAGTTTCCACGAGACATAGTAATCTTATTTTGTCTGTCTCTTATGTTTTAACCGCTAAACTTTTGGGCTGATTTTGATGGTTTGGGTAATCAACTTAATGCTGGCACTTCACTTGGCGTATTTGTGCAAATATTCGCCTTATTTGAATAATTCAAAATCGATTTTATTTCAATAAGAAGATTATCATTCAAATAAGGCGAATATTTGCACAAACACGCCCGAGAACTTGGCGTATTTGTGCAAATATTCGCCAACATAAAAGCCAGCATTAAAAGAGGGGAAAGTGACGATACCAAGTTAGTTTGGTGAAGATATTCTTCTCTCTTTCTCTAAAAAAAAGAGACGTCATATTGGTCCTCACTAGGAATCGTGGGTACTTTTACAAACATATAACATATTCATTCACGTGACACATACAACCAGACCTGGAAAAACTACTTGTAGGTTATAGAAATATTCATTGTGTCGCGCGGGAATCGAATCTGCGATACGCAAAGTTCCTGCTCTCGTCAAATTACTCTAGACAGCGAGTTTTTTTATTTTAACTCAAGTTTTGAAAAGGCTAGGCAGATGATGATGTAAATTCTCCTCATTTATGTATTTTTGTTTGTTTATATCTCTACTAGCTGACCCTACAGACGTTGTACTGTCCCTATCTAAACGTAATTTTGTATTAGTCAAGTATGTAATTTACCGTGTTTCGTCTACTACACATTTGCCGCCTAGGAAGAATGGTGTAGGAGAGCGGATGCACATACCTTGTAGCCCTAATCTTTGTATATTTTTTGTGAGCTCAGCTTTTTTACTGTAGTTATCATCATTATTATTGTTGTTGCTTATCATGTTGTGCGATTACGCTTTGGGTGATAATCAGGTCGAAACCTATAATGTAAACCTTGTCTTAAGTGTGTTTGTCACCTGTTGTAGTTGCCTTGTGAATAAATAAATAAATATCTACCAATCTACCTACCTACCTACCTACCCTACCCTACATATACCTACCTACCTATCTAGGTAGGTGCATTACACATGGGAGAAGCTCTTGGATATGTAAAAGCTGAACGGACCGGTAGGAATCTACCAAATCGGACGAATCTACTGAAAGAGAGATTGTTTTCAAAGCGCAAAAACGACGTATTCGATCCATGTGTGGCTTAAAAACTACCGAAACTTGTGTACCCTATTTTAAATCTTTAAAATTGTTTACTATGCCAGCTATGTACATCTACGAGACTGCTTTATTTGTTAAAACTAATTTACACCTATTTAAAAAAATATCTGAATTAAAAAAGACTCCTATGCGTTTATAATATGTAAATCAATTGTGCGACATAAAATGCAGAACCGCTTTGATGAAAAAGAGTTTTTTTTGGAATTGCGTCAAAAATGTATAATAAAATACCTGATAATATAAAAAATATGCCTGTATCAAAATTTAAGAAAGCTCTCGCCTCGCTACTAATTGAAAATTTTTATTAAAGTGTTCAAGATTTTATAAATGATAACTTTTAATATTGTTTTAGTATATTTTTAGTTTTGTTATATTGTTGTTTTATTAACTTTTAAAGTGTTACTAGTTTAGTTTAGTATTAGTTTTTTTTTATATGTACATTTTATCGTACATTTGTACGCCTTCACGGCAAAGCATAGCGCCAATTATATTAACCTAATAGCTTTGTATGTAACACCTATGTTTTACAAATAAAAAGACTGATTCTGATTCTTAGGTCTATGGATGGGTTACCATCCATTTTATACCCAGACCCCTTCGGCCTCGGAAAGCACGTAAAACCGTTGGCCCCGCCTGTCATTCTTAGATCTTTGACAGTCGTTATGGGAAGTCAGAAGCCAGAAAATCTGACAACCAGTCTTACTAAAGGGTATCATGTTATCCAGTAACTGGGTTCTGGAGGTCAGGTAGGCAATCGCTCCATGTAAAACACTGGTATTCAGCTGCCTCCGGTTAGACAGGAAGCCGACCCCAATGTAGTTGGGAAAAGGCTATGATGATTGTTGAGTGTTCTTTGAGAAAGCTGTTCAATTTCCTGGATACTATCACCCTGAATTTGGAGCGTGACTAAAAATCATCCTGTATTGCCTTGCCATACGTGTGATTTGCGATGATCTTGATGATAAACTCTCAATTAAAAAAGATAAAATAATATACATTGGAAACCTTAGTTTTGTATAATTTAGCAGCATTATTTCAATTTTGTAAATGTGAATACCATGGAGGCATTTACTAAGTATATTAATACCTTTATGTTTGACAAAAATTAACATGGCGGTTGGGAGTATTGTCATGCTCTCTCAAATGTCTCGCTGATGGTGGCGCGTGTGTTGGATCATTCGGCTCCCTTCAAAATGTAACCAGACTTTGATAAAAACTTGATTTAAAAGAGTGTCCGTGGAGTTTCTTGCTCGTTCTTCTCCATAGAGATCTACCTACGTTTTGGAACGAGCAACTAGCTTCAACTCTCTGACTAACTGACTGACTCCTTGACAATTCAAAAATGCCTGTAAATGGTTTAATTGAAATAAATGCTTTGACTTTGACTTTGAAATTATAAACCCTTGGAAACCTTTCTGCTATCAGCTCGTAGGCCTGCTATCAGCTGCATACGTTTAGACTAGAAGCCAACCCCGATATACTTAGGAAAAGGCTAGGCAGATGATGATTCTATTCTACATGAAGTTTTGCGACCTAATTGCTACATCAGCAGCGCACAGCGAAACTACATCTGCAAAATGATACCGTTTATAATGTTCCATTTGTGTACCTTTGGGAGCATTTAGCTAAACAATACTCAGCATGCAACCATATTTTGTGCATTTCGACAACATTTGTGTATTAATGGTTTGGGTATCTATCTAATGCAGATTACAGCGGATATGATTGGGTTCACTTATTTCTTAACCGACTTCAATAAAAGAAGAGATTCTATGTTCGTTGGTATGTTTTTTTTTTACTTGAACACTTTTTCTTGGTATGGGCACATCCACGACGCAATACATCCGCATGGTGCAAGATAATTATAATTATAGGGAAGTTATCCTATAATTATCTTAAAAATATAAGTGCGAGTTGCCTCCTGGCCCTCAGTTCATTATTATTACACTCACAATTTTTTCATTCTGAGTTGATATCTACAGACCACAACAACACCTACGACACACTATATAAACGAAATCATATAATTGCCTACACTACAACCAAAATAACAGACTGTACAAATACGTGCGTGTGTGTGTGTCTACGCGACGCTCGAACTAAAAGCAGTTCCGAGAGCACGTTCCACGCGAGAAAAGGTTAGGAACAATGTTTCGGAGGGAGGCGGAACGTGTCGCTACTGTACGGTACTACTAATACTTATCCTGTGGTATGGGCATGTGAAGAGGAGGGATTTATTTATTTTTATTTATTTATTCTTAAGTCACATCAACAACATAAACAGAAACATTTACAAATAACAGAGAACAAGGACATAGACTAGTGTTTACGTCAATTACAGACGTGCACAGTATTCACAACTAAATAGAATAAAAAACATAGTATTCACGTTACAAAGAAATATAAAAGAAAACAGAAACAATAAAAGAACAAAAACTCTAGCTTAAATCTCAGCAGTAGAGAGTAAAGGATGAAACGCATGTGAACAAAAGAGTAATATAAATGTGAATAAGTGGAGAAGAAGAGGAAGACCGAAGAAAAGATGGATGGATTGTGTGAAGAATGATATGAAAAAGAAAGTAGTGAGTTATATCATGACGGTTAAAAAGGATGGAAGAACAAAACGTGTTGCCTTGACCGCAAGTAACATGGGATAAGGGCATTAAGGTGGCTTGAACACGACGAATGTATCTATGTTAAAAGCGTAACCAGAGTTCCTCGAACGAAAATCAACGCAGAAACCCGAGGGATGAAATAATTTTCTTCATTAGCTTTCTCTTTCAGTGACTAAGTACATCTTAAGTAAACATAACCTTACATTCCTGTGCCTCATATGTGCTCCATAATTTTAAATAACAATATGGCTCAGGGTTTCATTTTTTAAAGTGGGTAGGTATGTATGTACATAATTTAATAAAAAACTTCTGAACCTACTTATGTTAACATGAATACAGAAATAAGTTGCTTCTTCCTACGAGCAAACAACCAGAAAATTTAAACAAAGCCAAACCCTGGCCTGGTGCCAGGAACCCCAACGAACAATACTTAATTTCATATTTAAAACAAAGTTTGAGAACACTTTTTTGTGACACATTTTCTACAAACTTATACTAAAATCATGGAACCATCAACGGCAGCCATCTTAGAATAACTAGTAATTCAAAATGGCGGAACGTGTAGATAAAGCTGAGTTTACAACGGTTTTATATCGTAGTTAAAAACGTTCGAGACCTAAGTACCTATTCGAGATTACAAAGTATCTATATATTCGAGGTTTATGTTCTGTGCCACAATAGGTGGGTAACATACTGGAGGATATATTCGAAAGTTTTAGATATTCATGAAAGGTCAAATTGCTTTATACAATTTTAAAGTTTTTTAACTAAGTTCGAAGTTAGGTTAGATGTTCCAAAGGAGGACACGGCACGGCATACGCTGTCAGAGTGTACCGCTTGGAAGGAGCCGTGTCGTGCCCTCGTCTCAAGAGTAGGCAGACCTGTTGCTGCCGGTTGTAGTAGATTTGATGGTTGGCAGCGAAGAGTCTTGAGAGAAAGCGGAAAGAGAAAGGGAGATCACATCCTCTCACCCGGCCCGCAGCAAGTTCACCGGGCGTCGGCGGAGGGCGGACAACGCCCTATCCCAGCCCCCTTAATTGGGTCCAGAGGTAACAGACTCGAGGACGTCGCCTCTGTCGCCCCTTACACATTAGGATCCAAGGTGGCAGCGCAGTCCTACAGGCCCTCAGAATCGTAACGGCACCGGATTGGATCTCAACAACCCAGTTACTGGGTAGCACTATACCCTTAGGTAAGACTTGTTGTCAGACTTTTAGGCTTCTACTTACAAATTAAAATAATATAATATAGGTAGGTTAGTAGAACCAACTTCAACATCGTCAGGTATGTTAAAATCCCATTTAACACGGGTTAGCCTATTTCCACCAATCAGGCACAAATTCAGATACCAGGTTACTGTTGAGAAATTCCTAAATTACTTTAGATTTTCTCCTTAAAAGCGGCTAGCAGAAACAATATAACCGAATTCTCGCTGATTTGAATGTCTATAGAGCGAATCAGTACACAAAGTCCAAACAATGGTGTTGTTAGGACAAACTTTTTAACTAGGAACGTGGGGTGGCGCTCATTTGAATAATCCAGCGCTTCGGTGATCCGTTAGACTCTATTAACGTCACTCATTTAGAACGTAACTGTTGGAGTATGGTGCTCAGCTTTTGAATCTATTTAAAACAGTTTATTTGGTTTATTTTCAACATATCGAACATGATGGTTGGCAAGTTATTGTTCTTCTGAGATACAGACCTCGCCTAGTTCAGAAGATAGAGTCAAAACCCTACGTTAAACTACCTCCCTTTACCACCACAAATGATGTTGAATAAATTTAATATGTTGTAATCCTTGTTGCTAGCTGGTGAGAAATAAACTTATATTTTTTTTTATAAGTTTAAGATTTAATGTATCAAAAGGCTGTTGCAAATCTTATTAAAAATCCATACTAAAATAATAAATGTCGACAATAACCTATAAGATAGTTGATTTTTGAAAAGTGATATTTAGATAAAGATATATTTAGAAATTATTTATTTACTACATTCAAAAGAATTAAATATGTACAAAGATTAAAAATAAATTAAAAAATATATTTATATTATGTACAATGGAGGGCTCACAGGGCATCAAAAAATTCGTCCGCATCGCTCACAATGGGACAAGTGCCCAGAAGGCTAGCAGCGTTACCACGTTGAATAGCAATGCTAATTCTTTGGCCCAAGAAAAGGCCAGCCCTCTGGTCACGTGAAGAGTCGACCAGCCGCTTAGAAATATCCCTAAAAACAAAATATATTTAGATAATAAAGACTAATAGTAATTTGTTATATTTGTAGAGAAGAAGAATATTAGGATACTTACAAAAGACCCTCCAAAATAACAAGCCAAGACCTACCAACATTTGGTGCTCGATATCGGTCTTACAAGAAGTGGGTCGTCTAAGGTCCTCAAGGTCTGACATTTTATCGATTTTAGTAATCAATAACCTATTTTATTTATACATAAAATTTAGTATTAGTTTTCTCGTCTTCTAGATTGTGAATTTAACAATTTTTATACAGTTACATTGAAATAGAAAGATTCCATAGACTTCCGTTTCCTTTAGTGTGTTTATTTGTTTCGCTTTCACGGCTAATCCACTAAACCGATTTTGATGAAATTTCTACCAAATCTCTTCTATAAAATCTCAACCATTTATGCAAAGGTGGGTAAGCTAATTGCTAGCACTGACTGTACTAATATTTATACTGTGCCACAACCCAGACTTTCAGGCTTCTGACTACCCATAACGACTGTCAAAGATCTACAAATGACACGCAGCAAATGTAAATTGTCCTCAATAAATAACTTGGCTAAGTAAAAAGTCGAGCATCGTAACAAGTTACGTCTTACACAAACAGAAGTGTTGCGTAATTGACTTAAAACTCGTCCCAAGTTACTTTTCTCGGCGAGGAGCAAATTAACATGGGTAATTTTCAAAGTCAAAGTCAAAGTCAAAGCATTTATTTCAATTAAACCATTTACAGGCACTTTTGAATTGTCAAGGAGTCGGTCAGTTAGTCAGAGAGTTGAAGCTAGTTGCTCGTTCCAAAACGTAGGTAGGTCTCTATGGAGAAGAACGAGCAAGAAACTCCACGGACACTCTTTTAAATCAAGTTTTTACAAAGTTTGGTTACATTCTTGTTGCTTCTATATGTGAAAACGATGAAGGTAATCTAACAATACAAAACACAAAAAAGAAGCAAGATAAAGTGGCATCTAATCCATGGCAGATAAGAGCTGACCAATCTCCACTGACAGCGCCCGTTCACGAACATGACGCGTGAATCAGCACCATTTAGCTCAACCATTTTGAAGGGAGCCTAATGATCCAACACACGCGCCACCATCAGCGAGACATTTGAGCGAGCATGACAATACTCCCAACCGCCATGTTAATTTTTGTCAAACATAAAGGTATTAATATACATGGCTCCATGGTATTCACATTTACAAAATTGAAATAATGCTGCTAAATTATACAAAATTAAGGTTTCCAATGTATATTATTTTATCATATGAAGTGTGATAAGTTAATAATTTAAAAATATCTATATATAATAATAACGATACTCGTTACTCATGTCAATAAAAAAAGGGGTAGGAAACATCCTTTTCTTCCAATTTGGAAATTCCCTAAACTGGCTGTGGAGCAGGACCAGCATTCAGCCAAGCATCTTTATCATTGATGTAATCTTCTAACTTATAATATGCTTGTCTACATAGTGTGCGTTTAATACATGTTTTAAATTGTTTTTCATTCAATTGTAGAATATCAAGTGGTATTTTATTATAGCATTTTACACAGTACCCCATAAAAGAAGTATGTACTTTTGACAATCTGAAGCTTGGCTGATCTAATTTGTTCCTATTTCTAGTATAAACATTATGTCTGTCACCTATTTTATTAAAAAGATGAAGATTTTTTCGAACATGCATAATGTTTTCATATATATATTGACAAGGTACCGTCATGATGTTAATCTGTTTAAACAATTCTCTTAGAGATTCGCGTTTGCGGAGATTATAGATTGCTCTGACAGCCCGCTTTTGCAGTATAAAAATAGAATCCATATCTGCAGCCCGTCCCCATAGCAAAATACCGTAAGACATGATACTATGAAAATAGCTAAAATATACTAGCCTAGCGGTATCCACGTCTGTCAAATGCCGGATCTTTCTGACAGCGTAAGCGGCTGAACTTAACCGCCCTGCAAGAGATGTTAAGTGAGGACCCCACTGTAGCTTGGAATCAAGCGTAATCCCTAGGAAAACAGTCCTTTCGACGAATTCAAGTATGTCCTTATTCAATACAACGTTACATTCATTACTCTTAACATTCGGCAAAGCGAATCTTATGCATTTAGTTTTCTTCTCATTGAATACTAAATTATTTACAGTAAACCAATTATGAATCTTAAGCATGGCGTCATTTACGTCGTCAAGGTGCTGTGCCCGTCTATTTACTCTAAAAATCAATGAAGTATCATCAGCAAATAACACCATTTGTGGTTGATTTTTCAGTAAATGAGGTAAATCGTTTATATAAACTAAAAAGAGGAACGGACCCAATATGGAGCCCTGCGGTACCCCCATTTTTACTTTTAAGCCTGATGAATTAACACCATTTATTTGAACTTGCTGCAGTCTATCACTTAAATATGATTTTACTAAGCTAAGCGCTTGTTTACCCAGTCCGTAATGCTCAAGCTTTAAGAGCAGTGTTTCGTGATTTACACAATCAAATGCTTTGGAGAGGTCGCAAAAAATGCCAATAGCATCTTGCGAATCCTCCCATGCTTTAAAGATATGCTTAATTAAGGTGACACCGGCGTCAGTAGTACAACGCCCTCTGGTGAAACCATACTGTTGGTCATGTAAGATGTTGTTACAATTAAAATGACTGAGCATTTGGTTAAGCATTACTTTTTCAAACACTTTGCTAAAAACCGGCAAAACTGAAACGGGTCTATAATTATTCGTGTCCTTGCAATCGCCGGATTTAAAAAGTGGTATAATCTTGCTGTACTTCATTAAATCCGGGAAAACCCCTTGGTCTACACACATATTAAAAATGAAAGCTAAATAGGGTGCCACTGTCTCAATAACCGATTTACAAACATTAGTAGACATCCCCCATAAATCTTCAGTAGCCTTGATCTTGAGTTGTTTAAAAGTCTTTATAACGATTGCAGGGTTTATATGTTTAAATTTAAATTCCGTGGGGCAGGCTGGAACATTCGAACTTAATAAATTAAAAGCAAGTGACGGCGAGGAATCTAAAGTTTCAGTAGTTTTAATAGGAACATTGGTAAAGAATGTTGCAAATTCCTGCGCAACTTCTATATTAGTACTTATGAGACCACTGGAAGTCTCCAGAGTGTAGTCAGTATTATGTCTTTTGTTCCTATTTGTTTCATTATTAATAATTTTCCAAACAGTTTTAATTCTATCATCAGCCGATTTTACTTTGTTGCTAATGTATAACGCTTTAGCTGCCTTACAAGCTTTTTTAAAAGTTTTAGAATAAATAGTAACATACTTATTAAAAGTGTCAGTGTTAATATAAGGCTTAAGGCCATACAGCTCAAAAAGTCTTTCCCTACTTTTCCTGATGCCTTTAGTTGCCCAGTCACTGAATAAAAACTTAGGGCAAATTGTTTTAGTTTTTTTCTTAAAAATATTCTGAAACTCAGTTTGCACAACTGAGAAGAATTCTTTATATAAAATATTACCATTATTCATACTAAGGTCCTGAACGGGTAACTTACTTATTAAAGTCTTTTTAAATTTATCTAAATTACCAGATGTTATTGGTCTTGACTGAATCTGTATTTTTTGCAAGGGTGTGTTGGACTCAAAAGCAACGGTTTGACCGCTGTGATCAGAAGGAAGATAATTTACAATAGCTTTATCTAAATAGTCGCAGCTACAAAAAACATTATCGATACAAGTAGCAGTGGTCGTAGTTATTCGTGTTGGTTCTAAAAGCACATTTGACAAATTGAAGGATTTAAAGAGACTTATAAATCTACTGCTACTTGAATTATTTTCTAAAATATTAATATTAAAGTCTCCGCAAATTATTATTGATTTATTACCCGTTACAAGCTTAGTCAAAACATCCTCCATTATAGACTCAAATAAAGAGTAGTTATGATGATTCGGGGGTCTGTAAACGCACACTATGACATGCTTATCTAGCTCAACACAGGACAGTTCAATAATATGTTCAACTGATAGTGCAACAATGTCTCTGCGAGACTTCAATTTAATATTATTTTTTATTATAATTAGTGAACCACCACGCAGCATAGATTTCCGATTAAAACAACTGCCCACAGTATAATTTTCATAATTAATTAACATTTCATAAGGTTTCAACCAATGTTCAGTAAAACAAATAATGTCAAACATTGTCTTTTCTAAAAACAATTCAATTTCTAATTGCTTGGAAGAAAAACCTTGAATATTTTGATGAAATAATTTCAAGGAATGTTGCTTAGCCCTTTTTTTTAAATTCTCTGCATGATTGCTAGAAGATACCTTGTTATTACTAAGTTGAACTATATTGATACTGGTACCTTCTGTTGTCTTACTTACTAGTTTAAACTACTTGAGCTTACCACCTTAACATTAGTATTATTACTAACCATGGTGCTAGTTATAGAACACTTCGACATACTAATTATGTCTGAGTTAATATTAAAAGCTAATAGCCATGCTATCTGACGTCTAAACCTAATGGGCAGATACGCTGTATCTCTAGTCGATTTCAATTTTTCAACGAAACTGTTGGTGTCAAAAAACATAAGCTTGTCACTATAGTGACTAGTTAATAAATGCATATGATTATTAAGCTTATGTATGTTATTATTTGTCCTATTTGATAGGTGCTCAAAGTACGGAAAAGCGCATAATATTATTTTTTGACAATTAATGTTCAATAGTTCAGTGACACTGTCAGTTATATCATCAATTTTAACCTTTGAGCTATTACCTACACATATAGTAATAATTGTATTAGGATCATATTCCTGTCTAGTAACTGAAGATATTATTTCTTTATATGAATGCCCAGGCGTGCAATAATTCAATACAGAATGACTCAGGTTGTTATTTAATAATCTACCTAACCCTCTCCCTAAACTATCTGAAAACAAAATAGGACAATAACAATCTTTATTAGAAACATTATTGCAACTGAGAAAACTGTTGTCTGACTGTGACTGTACAACAGAAGGTGAACCCTGTACAATATCTGTTGTTACATTTTTTTTTAGCATACACTCCCTAGCTCTTTCAGATTGGGACAGGACTTCTGTAGCATCAGGTTGAACAACCTCACAGCTTGGTTCCATTTGGAAGGTATCTGGAGAGGTGCTGAGAGGCAGTGGGTCTACTCTGTCTGCATTGGAGTTACACATATCTACTAACTCATTAGTGGCAAGGATATGTTCTTTTATTTGCTTTTGAGAATGCACATACTTTGTATAAAGCGCATGTAGTGACTCTTCAAGTACCTGAATTTCTGACTGAAGCCGTTGAGTGTCAACCCGATAAATGTTAGCACTGTCTTCTAACTTTATTTGGAAATTATCTAATTTATTTATTAGAAACACACGTTCCCTCCTTAGTTTTATATTACTGGAATAGTGTTTCTGTTGTTTCTTATATTTATTACATTTATTAATAATTTTATTCAATTTGAAATATTTTTTTATTTTATTGTGACTCATTTTATAATTACTATTATTGTGTTTCATTATAGAATCTTCAGTAAGGTCAATTGTTATTAACGAATTTGTGTTACAATTACTTTTCAACAATTCATTATATAAATGATTAGTTTCCACAACCTGAGTACATTCTTTTTCCTTCTGTAATTTTGAATACCGTACATTTGCATGAATTAATTCCTCCTCTAAATCCCTAACTTTACACAAGGCCTCCTCGTATAGGTTGCTACAGCTGTTGAAACCATTTGTGACCACCCGTAGTTTATCCCGTTCATCAACAACATCCAGGAATTGCTGATGAAGGTCTACAAGCTCCCGCTTTAATTTGGTGTTTTTGTCAACAATTTTCTTAACTTCCTCTTCAGATTCCTCTCTCTCCAGTAATAATTGTTGACATTGGATGTTCGAGGCCTTTAGTTCTTGTAGGGCCGTTCTCAATTTGAGCTCCAAATCCTGAGCAGTCGCCTTACGGGTCATCACAGGCATGGTTTCAGGATTAGTACTGAAATTAGAATTGAAGAAACGGTGAGAACTAATTGAATAAACAAAATAGGAATGGTAGAAATGAAAGAACAGATGGAAAATCTAGTGCTTGAGGAGAAGAAATGAGGTAGGCTGTAATCACATTAACTGCAAAGCTAAATTAATTCAAAATTGTCTTATAATGATTTTATTTTTCCCTGTATGTGGGTAGGGTCCTAAGCTTGAAGTTGCAGATTTAAATCAAGACTACAATGCACGTAAAGAGAAATACACGTTATTGTTGCTATGGATTCTAATATACTTTAAGATTAACTCTATTTCGAACCTAAGTTTTGTCTTTTGTATGAGAACAAAGTGACAAGGACCTATTGCAAAGTACGAAATCTACCAGAATAATTAATGATGCTAGGCCTCAAAAAGAGCGTGATAGAAAATATGAGACTCTTGAGTGTTAATATCAGGCAACGATAAAATAAAATAAAAATAAACAATACTCCCCGTTTGAATCTGCTGGTTGACATCAGCTGTTCCGTTATAGGTTACCGGTAACGGTGAATAACCAAAACAGGGTTTACTTTGTTACTTTGCAGGAAAAACAATAATCCTGGATTATTATGCACTTATTTACTTATACATGTATTATTACACCTTATTAAATACTTAATTAATAATTAAAACTAATTTTTAAATACGGTTTAAAATTTTGACATGTCACTGAGGCAGTGTTGCCAGTCTATTTTTGTTTTGTTTAATGGTCGGGAACCGATAGACTCCTTATATTCTGGTCGGGTATACTATTACCCTTATATCAACCCTTACACTTCTACTGTTGGGCATTACCCTGAAGGTAACGGTCATAGGGGAAAATGGTGAGATTTAGCAATCCATGCAGTCTTAATAGCCATGTAAAATAATAATTACTCTTTATTGTTGCGGGTGGTTATTGAGCCAAAAGTCAGAAATCAACGGAACTTTGACATTGGCTCTAATTAGATTATTAAAAGGCACTCTAGAAAGTCATTTTCAAGCAAAAAAAATAATAATTACCCCTTGAAAAAGGTAGTTTCGTAAGGAAAAGAATCCGAAGAAGTCGTGCCGGTCGCGTTTAGCACCACCCCATATCTACCCGTGGGTGTCGTAGAAGGCGACAGAGGGATATTGACCAGAGGATGGGCAGCTTTCTGTAGCATTACTGAAACATGCCTGATTATTTCACGGCACAGTTACTGCTAGATTAAAAAGAAAACGAGAATGGTTTCTTTGTTTCCCAAGTGCCTAACGTTTCTTTGCTTCAATACAATTGAAAGAAAGTAGGTAGACACCCACAAACATTATCTTCAAAACAAAAGAAATCTCATTAGTTCCCTAAAGTTTTTTAATCGTAAACACTGAACGACAAAGGCAATTAAAGCGATACTTGAAATGGTTGAAAGTCAAAACTTGAAGTTGGAATCACTGAACTTCCCACCATTTCAAGGTTTTTAGAACTCCCCAAGTTGGAAACTTTGTTTAATAAAACTGTCATTAAAAAATATCAAATGGCTTGTTTGTTTGAGCGGTTTCTTGAGGAGGCAGGTATAGAAATTCTGATTAGAATTATAATAACTGCTTTCGTTATGTAAAAAAAATAACAAGCAGCGTATCGTGGATTCGATTATCGCATAAAACGGACTGTAGATGAAGCAGTGGAGACCGCGTTTGGGCAAGCGCCCAACGACGCCCTGCAACACGATGGACCGACGATTGGAAGAAGGTGGCTGGCAGTGGATGGATTCTGACTGTCCAAGACCGGGTTGGTTGGCGATCTCTGGGGGAGGTCTGCGTCCAGCAGTGGACGGCAATAGGCTAATATGATGATGATGACTGCACGGAACAAATATATGTATGATCTACAGGTACTTATTCCGGGCCTGTCTTACATTCTTTTGACATGTAGAAGCTCAGATTATAAAGCAAAAGTTTCAGCCATAATTACTTACTTACTATATCGTCGGGAAAACGAAGGTGAGTGATGTAATCACCGTTGATATTGATGCCACGTCCTTTCCAGTCCAGGAGTTTAAAGACATCTTCCAATGTAGCAGTGAACAGTTTCGGAGATATTACGTCTCAAGGAGACGTCCTCACTCCACGTTGCAATTGGATAGGTTTCGAACTCTGATTCTGTAGTCGGACTCACATGGTGGCGTTTCTGGGCATAGGTCTCCCCCAAGGGGGGGTTCAGCCGTAATCGTCATGCTTGGTCGATGCATGTTGGCGATCGCGGTAGGTGTTATGCTACTCAGAAAGACGCTGCTGCCCATCCTCTGGTCAATATCACTCTGTCGCCTTCTACGACACCCGCGGGTAGAAATGGTATGGTGCTATTCGTGACCGGCATCACACGGGTTTAAGTATACTTTTACCATAACGTTGAAAAACATTATATTTTCAAATGTTTCTGTAGAAAATAATGTAGTGTAAAATAATAGTCCACAAATAAGTCCACAAATTCTACATACGCTCAAAAAATGTTAGACGTCAAAAGCGACAATCGCATCAGTAACGCCACAATTTAAAAATGTAAAATATAGGGACAAAACAAGAACTGCATGGGTAAGAATAGCAACTACGGAACCATACATGGCGCGTGGTCCGCCACGCATTTGGCCGGTTTTTCCTTTTGAGGAACGGAACCCTAAATAGGTTGTTATCTGTACTTCCAAGGCTTACAACACTAATAATGGAATGAGAAAAGCAAGTTTAACTTCCTACTCTTGGAATGGAAAAGGTAGTTCCCCACCATTTTCTGAATAAATTAATTATTGGCTCCTGGACTATATTCCCAAAGCTCTATAAAGCAAAGAATCCCTGTCAATAGGCCTTTGAGACTTAAGATGAGAAAGATAAAATACATTTTCAATCATCATCAATTCTCAATAATGTCTAACATTCAATTAAAGTCGGCCCTCAAAGGCTACATCGTAATCATGCGCTTTGGAACAAAGATGTAGAGGAACATGTAGGTCTACTTTGGTTTTTTGTTTATCGCTAGCTTTTACACGCGACTACGTCTGCAGAGACTTTAGAATTAGGTTAAGGTCTTAAATTATCCTTTTTTAGGGTTCCGAACCGCAAAAGGAAAAAACGGAAACCTTATAGGATCACTTTGTTGTCCGTTTGTCTGTCTGTTTGTCTGTCTGTCTGTCTGTCAAGACCCTTTATCTCGGGAATGCGTAGAGGTATCGAGTTGAAATTAAAACCATATACTTAGGTCCACGGTCCCTTGAAGCTGTGAAAAAAATCAAACTTCTAAGTTAACGTGAAAAAAGGTACGGCCGTTTATGTCGCAAAAAACGTACATTTTGACACTCTCAAGGGAATCAAAATTACTTTCCGTTGACCCAGAACTATGAAATTTGTCAAGTAATTTCGTCTTATACTATAAATACAGGGAAAAGTCTGAAAACTATACATTTGTAAATAAAACATAAAAAAAATATTCTTTATTTATAACGAGCTGTCGAGCGAAATGTTATTGATTAAACTGACATTATTTATTGAATTTTGCATGCCAAAACTCAGGCAGAATGTACCTGGCTCTCTATATTTTAATAACAGCTTGATGTTCAATACCTACATTCTATGCAAATAAATGATTTGATTTGAGCTTTTGTCCGCTTTCGGTTATCGCGGATGCAGACGAAATTCCGGATTAAAAAGTACCCTATGTGCTTTCTCAGGGTTCATGCTATTTTTATACCAAATTTCATCAAAATTGGTTCAGCCGTTTCACCGTGAAATCGTAACAGACAGAGTTACTTTCTCATTTATATTATTATTAAAGTATGGATATGTACCCCTCTCGGTGGGCGAGTCCGACTCGCTCTTGTCCGGTTTTTATTATATAGAAGATGAGAATAGGTATTCAGTTAACATGAAGAGACAAATTCTAACTCCATTATTCTGAAAGTCTGATCATAAAATCTTTACGTATTCAAATGGAGCATTTTCCTTTCTCTATATCCGTGTTTTAAACGAAGATCCCAATCTTCAAACGGCAAGGTAAAAATCAATAATGAAGAATTCACTTCAGTAAGTTTCATTGTTTCATGAAAGTCTCTCGTGAATATTGTAATATCTATTTTAAGTTTTACTGTAAGTTTTTTGATAGCATTGTGTAGCATTGCGATAGTTTTGTTTTTCTTTTGACGAATATCGTATAGTCTTGTGGTCACATGTCTCTTAGGTATGATTACCAAGTCAGGTACTTACTGTTGTAATACTGGCTGTTTAGGATGCCTTTAGTATTACAAAATTAATCTACATAGAATAAACTCTAAATATGTTTTTTCTTCTTGTCATTATGTGAAGACAAAAATAAAGATGTCACAAACTTAATAGCTATACAATTTATTTTATTTAGTTACATAACTAATTCTACAACACGTTATCAGCACGAGAAATCTGTATAGCGTAGTGCTTACTGTGGTTTTTAAAGGAAATATAAAAGTTCCAGTACAATTTTTGGATTATTTTTTCTCGGTGAGCAATTGTCATTTTTTCAAATAATGTATTCAGGCTCTGGAGATAATGTGAGATCCACTACGTTTAAACCACTAAGCAGTAGAGAAGGATACGTGACATGGAAATTCAAAATGAGGATGTATCTTCTACACGAAGATTTGTGGGAGGTGATCGCAGGCTATCCAGAAGGTGATACGACTGCTTCAAACATAAAAGAGAAGCGTGATATTAAAGCCCTCTCTAAGATATGTCTGGCTTTAGATGATGCTGCCGTAACTCATGTTAGGAAGGCCAGAAATGCCAAGGAAGCATGGGATTTACTAGCAGCAGCCTACGAAGACAAAGGTCTTGGACGTCGTCTAGCTTTGGAAAGAAGATTATATATGTCGCATCATGGGTGGTCGAGATGCGAAACATAGGATCCTCTTCGTAATCCGACATAGTTTTGGATAGGTGTGGACGTTATCGCGGGTACTCGAACAAAAGATTACTTGATTTAAATGACAATAATTTATTCCAAGTAACAGCAGAAACAAACACGTGCGTTGGTACTGAGTGTTCAGCCGAGAATGTCCGAGCTCTTCGTCTCAATACTCTGGCCCCGCCAGTTCCCGCTGTCTCCCCTCTACCGACGATCGTGTCCAAGCGGTTTGGCGCGCTTGCGTTTCCGGTCACGTGATTATTACCCGACTACGGCAAAGCCAAAGGAGGGTTATGAGTTTGACAGGCTATGTATGTATGTATGTATGTATGTATGTATGTATGTATGTATGTATGTTCATCTGTACGCGCATAGCTCCTAAACTACTTATCAGAACTGAACAAATGAGGTATCGTTAGAAGCGTCTTGATCGTCCGCTGGTTATAGGCTATATGACGTGTCACCGAATCCAATGTGGCGCCCTCTGGCGGACAACAAACCCAAGATTTAAAAAAAAAATTAAGACAAGCATACCGTGTTTGGTATCATTTTAAAGGGGTTCACTAGTACCATTCAAATATATAATATTTAGTTGTGTTTTGTCACAAATTATTTAAAAAAAGAAAAGATTACCAAATAAATTAAGATACGCATACCGTGTTTAGTATCATTAGAAAGGGGTTCACTAGGACCTTAAATATATAATGCTTAGCTGTGACTCCAAAATGGTTTAAATAAAAAAAAATAGTTTAAAAACTAAAACCCGACTACAACAAAAAGTGATCTAAAAAGTACAAAACAAGAAAATATTTCACACAGAAATCAAGACATAGGTACAAAATAGTCAAGGTAAGCCGTGGTTGCATGCCATTATAATTCATGTTCATCGCACTCATATGGGATACAGGCATGCAACCATGGCTTACCTTGACCATTTTGTACCTATGTCTTGATTTCTGTGTGAAATATTTTCTTGTTTTGTACTTTTTAGATCACTTTTTGTTGTAGTCGGGTTTTAGTTTTTAAACTATTTTTTTTTTAGTTGTCGAGTCAATTTGTTAGATGGCGCTGTCTATTGTACCGTAGCTCCATCATCCACGACATATAGATATTCTTTATCCGATTTCGATTCCATCGAAAAGTATATTAGTGCAGTACTGAGCACTGCTCAGGATCTAGCTGATATTGGCAAAGAGCTGGAAGACTCCACTATAGCTGCTATCTTATTAGGAGGACTGACCTCATATTATGATCCGTTAGTTATGGCTCTCGAAAATAGCAATGTTCTGATCACCACGGATATGATAAAAACTAAACTTCTGAATGAGTTTACGAAAAGTGTTACAACAAATGAACCAGAAACTGCTCTCCGTACTAAGTACAAACAGAAACCAAAACCAAAAACTGTCGTATGCTATGGTTGCAATGAACCAGGTCACAAGCGTCCAGACTGTCCACACAGAAAGAAAACCCAGAAGGTATCCGCTACTGAATCGACACATTTGGGAGCTTTGAATGCTGATAATATAAATGAATCTATTTCAGGGAACAAGTGGATTGTTGATTCAGGAGCCACAACTCATATGAGTTCAAGGTTGGATTGGATGGACAATGCAAAACCTTTTACCACTGGTAAGGTAACTATTGCAAATGGTGATGAGCTACAGAGTGAGTGTATTGGTGATGTTTCTATTTTGACTGATTTACAAACTGTTAAAGTTATTAAAGATGTAGTTTTTATACCGAATTTGAAATCTAATTTACTTTCTGTTAAAAAGGTTGTTCAAAAAGATTTAACTGTAGTTTTTAACAAAGATGGTTGTAAATTTTATAATAATATTGATTTTTCTTGTACAGGTGTTCCGGTACTTTGTGCATCTGATTGTGGTGGATTGTACAATCTAAACTGTACTAGTATGCCTAAGAATCAATCAGCGTTTGATGTGCACTTTGACGTCTCTCAGTATAGACTATGGCATAGGCGTTTAGGACACTTGTGTCGAATAGGTATGAGTAAATTGGTAGATGGTCTTGCTACAGGTATAACTCTTGGACATGTCGATAAGGAACCTTGTGTGGCGTGTATAGAAGGTAAACAAGCTAGGAAACCTTTTAGGCCACTTTTCTATAAGAAAGCTACGTCGTTTTTAGAATTGATACATTGTGACTTGAGCGGTCCAATGTCTACAACCTCTTTTCAAGGCAATGATTACGTTTTATACCTTATTGATGATTTTTCGAGATTTGTTTTTATTTATTTTGTTAAAACAAAGACCGAAGTAAAACGTAAGATTTGTGATTTTATAGCTTTGGTAGAAAGACAGACTAGGAAGCAGGTAAAAACTTTACGTACTGATAATGGTACAGAATTTGTGAATAAGACGCTCTCTGATTATCTATCTTGTAGAGGTATTGTTCATCAAACTATTGTGCCATACTGTCAATAGCAAAATGGAGTAGCAGAAAGAACAGGTCGCTCTGTCATGGAAAAGGCTCGTGCCTTACTTTCTCAATCTTCACTGCCGAAGGCGTACTGGCAAGATGCTGTTGAATGTTCAGTTTACCTGAAGAATAGGTCTCCTCATCGTGCCCTGGATGGAATAACACCATTTGAAGTGTGGTACAACATGAAACCAGACCTTGGTCATTTGAAAGTCTTTGGGTGTAGAGCACTTGTACATGTGCCTACACAGTTGCGTACCAAGCTAGAAGTCAAAGCAACTCAACATATTTTTGTTGGATATACAGAAGATCCACACAGTTATCTCCTTCGCGAATGTCAAAATCCTAGAAGATTGATCAAGGCGAGAGATATTACATTTTTTGAGGATTGTTTCACTGACTTGAAAATAAAAAAGGAAGATGATAATTTAGTTCCTTTAGTCTTAACTTCCGATGATGCTCAACCAAGTGATTATTCTAATTCTCACAGAGAAGTGGAGACTTCAGATCAGGTAACCTCTGTACCTATTGTTTCTTCTACTTCAGATGAAGAGTACGTTGAAGCCCTTGAAGCACCCGGTGTATCTACAATGGATAGTGAGGCTGAAGGTGAAAGTGATGTAAGAAGATATCCACAACGTGTGAGAAGAAGGCCTGATTACCTAAATTTTGATTCTTGGGTAGCAGAATCTCTTGAAGCCATTTCGGATGATCCTAAGACTTATGCAGAAGCAATAAATTCAGACGACAGTAGTAAGTGGATTTCGGCTATGGAAGAAGAGTTTCAGTCTTTACAATCAAAAGAGACTTGGGTTCTTGTAAATCGACCAAATAAAAGAATTGTTCCCTGTAAGTGGGTGTATAAGATGAAGAGAGATGCTGATGGCAATATCATAAGGTACAAGGCCAGGTTAGTGGCAAAGGGATACACTCAAGTGGCTGGAATCGATTATAAAGAAACTTTTTCACCCGTTGTTCGAAACTCTTCACTGCGTACATTGTTCGCCCTAGCAGCTGAATATGACTTGAAAATGCATCATCTTGATGTAGATACAGCTTTCCTCAACGGTGTTTTGGAAGAGGAAGTGTATATGGAGCAGCCGCAAGGTTTTGTCAGCAAAGGTCAAGAAAATAAGGTTTGTCTACTGAAGAAGTCGCTGTATGGCCTGAAACAGGCCCCAAGATCGTGGAATATGAAACTAAATGAAACATTGATTTCCATAGGTTTTATTCGAACTCCTTCTGAGCCTTGTGTTTACACCAAAAAGTTTGGTAATGAAACCGTCATACTGGCATGTTTTGTCGATGACATAATTATATTTTATAAAGATATTTGTCACTTCGACTCGGTCAAGTCTGACATGGAAAGTCATTTTGAACTTAAAAATTTGGGATTACTAAACTACTATTTAGGAATGAATATTTCAGTAGAAAATGGAGAAGTTTGCTTATCACAACGCAGTTACATAGAGAATTTACTGAAAAGGTACAATTTACATGATTGTAAACCTGCAGATATTCCGTTGGTAAAGAAACTTGGAGATTCTACTGAATTGTGTGATCAAAATGAATATCAAACGTTGATAGGTTGTTTGTTGTTCGTGGCTATAAATACTAGACCTGATATATCATTCACAGTGTCATATTTAAGCCAGTGGAACTAAAACCTACAAAGGTTCACTGGTTGGCAGCAAAAAGAATTCTAAGATACCTAAAAGGTACAATCCATTTTGCTATTAGGTATAAGAAAACTGGAAGTTATTTGCTAGGTTCTGTAGATGCCGATTGGGCAAATGATATTAAAGATCGGCGTTCCTACACAGGTTTTGTGTGATGTTTGAGTAGTTTAGGGTTTTTGGATTAAGTTTTTCTATATGTGTTATTATTTATTGATTTTTTGTTTGTGTTACAATGTAGATTAAGGGGGCGTGTTGTAATACTGGCTGTTTAGGATGCCTTTAGTATTACAAAATTAATCTACATAGAATAAACTCTAAATATGTTTTTTCTTCTTGTCATTATGTGAAGACAAAAATAAAGATGTCACAAACTTAATAGCTATACAATTTATTTTATTTAGTTACATAACTAATTCTACAACACTTACGGTGTTATTGGGTGTTTCCTATTTTTTAGGAATTTCTAAGTCATCATCATCATCAACCGTAAGATGTCCACTATTGAACAAAGGCCTTCCCCATAGAACGCCACAACATTTGTATTGTATTCACCGGTTACCCACGTCCTTGACAATGTTGTCGGTCCATCTGGTGGGAGGTCTACCAACGCTGCGTCACTAGTAGCATTAGTAGCACGAGTTTGGAATTTGGTAGTGTAACATCCTCGTGTCTCGAAAAACACGTGTCGTAGGTCCTAGGCCTGATCTCTCCCCGGTCGTGTCAGATTGCTGGTCTATGTGACTGCTTTTCTTCCTTTCCGAAGTATGAGAGTGGTCACCGCTGACGATGTATATCTGGGGCCTAGCATAGCACAGAGTAAACATAACAGAAACTTGACCGATTTTTGAATTGGAAATACCCGTTTCTAAGTTTCTACCCGTGTCGGTAAGCCGTGTAGTGCCGGTCGCGAAAAGCACCATCCTATTTCTATCCATGGGTATCGTAGAAGGCAAAAGAGGGATATTAACCAGAGGATGGGCAGCAGCGTCCTTGTGAGTACCATAACACCTACTGCGATCGCCAACATGTATCGGCCAAGCATGACGATCACTCTGTTTATTTATTTATTATTAATTTAAACTATACAGCAAAAGGTACAACGGTGGACTAGCGGACGGCGGAAATAACCGCCGAAATGATTCGACGGGACTAAAGCCCGCCAGGGGGGAGACCTATGCCCAGCAGTGGGCTTCTAAAAGTTGACATGACGATGAACTTCTTAAAAGTCCTAAATCTTTAAGTCTGTATTTCAGTCAATGACACAATATAATCCACGCATTTTACTGCGAACTAAATGAAATAACATTTATTAAAGATCCTCGATAATAGACAACTCCAACTGTGTCATTATAGAGTACATTAAATAAATTGAGTGAAGCGATTCTCTTTCGCAACTGAAAGACTTGAACATTATCATTAGAACTGCTAACTTTGAAGATATTCATTAATTGAGTATACCTATATTCGTTTGAGACGGTATAAGTATTATTTTGATGTTGATTAAAATTAAAATTTGTAAGATATTAATCTATATTTATAAAAACGAAATACGACACTGATTTGAAGAACGGATTATTTCATTCGTATGGCAACGCCAGAAGTCCATGATTTACCGACGAAAGATGGTTTTCGGATTGGAAATACTACTGAATTCGAATCGGAAATCTTCCAGCATTTTGGTTTAATTTTATACGACAAGTACAATAACTATCATCCATTGATAAGAATTAAGCCTTCACACTTAACTCACACACACACACACACTCCACACCACGCACACAGACACACCTACACCCACGAAGTAAGTATACCACATACACACCACACACACACACACACACACACACCACACATCAATAGAGGTTGATCCGAATGCTCGTGTATGATCAATGATCAAAAGTGCTAAGTATTCTGTGTAAAATCTGCCTCAGTAAATTTTGAAATGATGTGAACACGAGATGAGCTGCAGTGCAATTCTGTAAGAATTCGCGAATTCGAATCCTATCTCATTTCCAATTTCACTTACTAGAAGTGAAAAGTATTTGGTTTTCGATTAAATAGTAACGAAATAATAGTTCACTTCACCTATACAGCACTTAGTAGCGCTAGCGTAGTTTTCATCGAGTTACAGACTACCTAAAACAATTTTCACCGCGGAATCAGAAGTGAGATCTGAAGTGAGTTCTTACAGAATAACATAGCTGGCAATGAAACTTGCTTCTGCCCGCGATTTCATCCGCCTGGCTGTCAAATATACTAAAAAAAATTCAGTGTGTACTTATGTACGCGCGTGAGAAGTTATACTTCTTCGAGTCACAAAATAGCAACGAAGGCAGTAAGTAGTTCAGCATGTACGTCAGAGATGGCGTTGTTTACAATTACTCCCGTGAGAATTTTGTGTGACGCTGTGCGCGCGCATCGTAAAATTTCACTCTCATCATTTTTTCATAACGCGCCTAAAGAAGTATAACTTCAAAAAAAACTGGCTAAGGATTCCGTACCATTATCTACAACATTAGACATCGAGCAAAATATCACGTTTGTTGTTTGGGAGCCTCCCTTAAATATTTATTTTATTTTGTTTTTAGTATTTGTTGTTATAGCGGCCACAGAAATGCATAATTTGTGAAAATTTCAACTATCGCGGTTCTTGAGATACAGCCTGGTGACAGACTGACGGACGGACAAACAGCGAAGTCTTAGTAATAGGGTTCCGTTTTTACCCTTTGGGTACGGAACCCTAAAATCCATATCCTATGCCACTCAGCAGTAGTGTAGTTTTCTATTAGTGAAAGAATTTGAAATCGGATAAGTAGTTTCGGAGTTCCTACATACAAACTTTACCTCTATACAATAGTATTAGCGTTTTATAGTTAACTGATTTTTTCCATATACAGGGTGTCCAGTAAATAGCACGACATACTGCAGGGGGTGATAGCTTGGGTCAATACCTGCCAAAACAACACAATATATGTTCAGCAAAATCTTACGGATTTTTGTTCACCACTGTAGGTTAAAGTAAAACGATAAGAAAATTGTTCTGTGAAAATTTTAACAAAAAATTGTATTTCTTGAAAAGAATTTTGTTTTTGATAGAATAAAGACTTATTAATGAGTAAAGTAACTATTCACGAATAATTTGATGTAAAAAAAATACTAGAAAAGGAATTTTTCATTACGAGATGCTTAAAAATCTGTTTCAAGGTAGAGATTTTTCGATATTTCGGAAAATTTTGTAAAACTGTAAATCCGTAAGATTTTGCTGAACATATATTGCGTCGTTTTGGCAGGTATTGACCCAAGCTAACACCCCCTGCAGTATGTCGTGCTATTTACTGGAAACCCTGTATAAATGTTGGTCGCATAGCAAAATTTTCATATTCTCACTCAGACTCAGAAGGTTACAAACGAAGACATCCTGCGACGTGTGGGCAAGAAACGCGAATTTTGGGATACCATCAAAGTAAGTAAAGTTCCGTATGAGAACGTGATAAGACACGAAAGATACGCCCTTTTACAACTTATCATGGTGTGCAAGATACCTGGAAAGCGAGGTGACGGTCGCAGGAGAAAATCATGGATAGTAAACCTACGAGAGTGGTGGTAATAACAGTTCTGCTGTTCTGGAGATACCAGATCTCCAGAACAGCAGAACTGTTAAACCTCGCGAAAGAAAAAGACAAGTATGCAGAGCTGACTGCCAACCTTCGTAGTTCGGAGAGGCACTAAAAGAAGAAGATACATCCTGAGTACCTAAATTCTCATTAAAAAGTTCGAAGATATAATATATCAATTTTATCGACCTACACCTCTTTGACCCATATAAGTATACAAGGATGACTGTACATACTTCTTAACCTTAATAAATAAAGTAACTTCAAAATATCTTCTGTGTACATAAACAACAAACTTTTACTATTCCCGTATTACCCTCCGCCAAGACGAAGACAAACAAAATCAAAACCAGAATTCCCAAAGTTATTAAATAATTTAAGAGCAAGCTGGTTCGTAACGTATTTTAAAATTGTTAGCTGTTGAACGGAAAGGCGGCTTTTAAACAATATTAAAATTAAAACTTGTAAAAGTTTTGCACTAAACTAATTGTAGGAAAACACTTGGTAATGTAGCAGTAATTTGATCTTCGACTTTGGGGATCCTATTTGGAAAGAGGATTCTTTTTGCATTTCTTTATTAACCGACTTCAAAAAGGAGGAGGTTATCAATTCGGATGTATACAACATGTAACGTAATTAACGCACACCCCGAGACACCCCAATTAGTATAATGATCTTATAATCATAATACATGCACTGATTTTTTTGTTTAAAATTTATGGGCATTGTTTATTTATTAAATTAGTTATACTAATTCTGGAAGAAGGTTGTGGTCACAGTACAAAGCTACGCACACACACATGTAGGTATAAGTCAAAAAGTCTTATTGCCTTGATTTACGGTCCATTTCAGTTTGTTTTGACTGTACAGCGGTAGTGTGACTGTTATTTACGTAGTTTTCATTATTTTTGGGGTAAAATATTACCTATATTAAAAATTATAGAAATCGTTTTAGTAAATGATTCTGAACAAACTACTTTCAGTATGTGCGTTAATTATGTTACATGTTGTATACATATATTTTTTTATGTATGTTCGGGCATTACTCCGTCATCGGATTTGTAAAATTCTTTTTTGTTCGGAAGGGGTTTATTCCGAAATGGTCCCATATACATTTTATCAAAATTAATTCAGCTCTTTTTGAGAAAATCAACAAAATCCCAAAAAAAATACATCTTTGGAGGACTTTCAATCTCTGTTTTAAATGTGTCGCCGTTTCTAAAAACAATACTAAAAACCGGAAAATAAAAACCTTTTTCAATTCTGTGCTGAAGTTATTTATCACTTTTTAGTTTTTGAATGCGGTAATTGTCTTTTTATTAAAAGGTTTTTTTGACGATTATTTTCGGATTAGCCCCGACTACCTTCGGACTAGTTTCGACTACCTTTGGACTAGTTTCGATTACCTTTGGACTAGTTTAGCCTACCTTCGGACTAGTTCCGACTACCTTCGGACTAGTTTCGACTGTTTTCGGACTAGTCCCGACTACGTTTGTACTAGTCATTACGAAGTTTTAATTATTTTACACCCGAAATCACCTTTCTATTCTCTAGTCTGGAAATTGCATTCCGTGCTCCAAATACAGACTTACTGTTTACCTCAGGGCTTACTGGTTAAATTATAGATTGAGAACAACGGATTAACTCATTGTGTTGTCGGGTTCGTCCAACTAGTTTCGATGGCATACGGCCACCTTTTTCAAGGAGTTCCACAGGATGACACACCGCCCATCGCGTTCCTGCGGACACATCTATAATGTGTAACAATACTCACGTTTCGTTTAACGAAAAAAAAAAAAAAGTATTTAAAATTATTTTATTCACAAATGTTAAGGCGGTACCCTGAGCAAATAACCTTGAGCGTTCGTTCCCTCTGCGCCGCGCAACAGATACAGTAGCAAAATAAGCTCAGATTTTAGAATTAAATCTTTATAAAATCACATATTGGGATTTTGAAAAAAAAAATTCTACCAATATGTTCATTAATAAATTGCCTACCCATTAGTGTTAGTAAAAAATCGAATTAGTGGCCGAGGAGATGCATGTTTTCAATAATTATTTCTCTTTTCTGTGGTTTCGTTGTAAGGAGATTAGTTAAATACTATACTCCGTAAACAAAAATGAGATCTACCATTTTGGAGTCAAGATTATGTAGAAATTTAATCTATTTTTTATTTGTTGATATTTCTTTTGGATATAGAGTATTCAGGTACGAAAAACTGAACAAAAAACGGCTAGCGCTGCGTTTTGCACGCGGACGCGGACGCGCCTTAAAGGAGGAAACGATACAGCAGAAATTCATAAAAAATTGTACTCTACACACGGTCTACATAATTATGTTTGTATTATGCATAATAATTTATTGTTCAGTGTTTAATTATAAGTACTATTGTTTTAGTGAATACATCAGTGATGATAGTTGTATAATAACCGGTTTTCAGTTTCTCAATTTCTTATTATTTGCTGTATCGAGGGGTGGGATGGGGAGGGGCTCGTGGCTAAGTGAAAACCGTACGGATCGACCGGTCATGATGGTTAAGTACGCTTACCGCGGTCGGTCCTTGTTAAAGTCAAGTCAAAGTCAAATCATTTATTTCAATTAGACCATTAAAAGGCACTTTTGAACGTCATAATGTAAAATTTGAATCTAGTTGCCCATTCCAAATGGTAGTTTCGTATGGAGGAGAATGGGCAAGAAACTCCATACATACTCTTTTAAAAAAGGGTGTTTACAATATTTTCATTTACAAGAATGATTATGTTATGTGAATATCTTGTATAAAAATCACTATATTATGGTATGTACAAAGTATCACAAGTTAAGAAATGACAGCTAAGTTATGTACATAGACACACAGTGTTCACATATTTACAATTAATAATACAGTAGACGACTACTTCTTCTATTCCAACAAACAATGAATAGTGTGTGAGCCAGAGTAATCTATTAAGTACAATAAAGAATAGTATGTATATTATATGTAATAATAGATTTAGTCATTTGAATTAGCAATCAATTGATTTTGTCTATACTAAATTATGTCCTATGGAGCCGGACCAGCATGTTCCCTTGTTATTGATGACCATGTTCTTGGATGGGTGACCACTCATTTCATACCAAGACCCCTCCGTGTCTCGGAAAGCACGTAAAGCCGTTGGTCCCGGCTGTCATTCAAACATCTTTAACAGTCGCTAGAGGTAGTCAGAAGCTAGAAAATGTGACAACAAGTCTTACCAAGGGCTATCGTGTTACCCAGTAACTGGTTTGTGGAGGTCCGATAGGCAGTCGCTCCATGTAAAACACAGGTATTCAGCTAGCCAACATATAAGTAGTTGGGAAAAGCCCAAGCAGATGATGATGTATTAGTATTGATTATGTCTTGCATAATTATTTACCGATACGACAAGCCTAGATATTCGTGACATTATCCTTTCTACAAAAAATAATCGAGTTTGTTGCTTAGTGACCGAAATATGACTAGAGACTACATGGCTTATGTTTAACGAATCTCCAGATCTAATGATCACCAAAAATAGTAAATAAAATAAAACTTTTGGTTTTATTTTATTTACTATTTTTGGTGATAGTAAATGAACACCAAAATTGTGTTTCCTAAAGTATTCGGCGGCCGCTGCCGCGGCACATAGGGGAACGTAGGGGGTCACAGTTCTAACCTAACCTAACTATGTCGGATCCGCCCCAGGGGGGACTTAAGAGTCAAAAAGATTTTGGTTATTTTGTGATCATTTACTAAATTTTGGTATTTAGTATATTTTTTTGGTAAGGGAGCGTTCTCTGTGGCTTAATAACAACCATACTGCGATCGCCAATCCGCCTGCCAAGCGTGGCGATTATGGCAACCCCCCCCCTTGGGGAGGCCTATGTCCAGCAGTGGACGTCTTTCGGCTGAAATGATTATGATAATGATGATGAAGGGAGCTCAAGATCCTAAAGTATTTCTTGGTGGTCATTAGATTTATTCCCAACTGCATTAGTATGGAGCGTGTTGTCGAGAATATCCCCTCAATAAAGGACATATTCCTCCGAACGTCCTTCGTCAAGTGCATCTCCATTTAATACCTCAATGTCAGCTGTTCTAGGTCAAAACTGTTGGTTTTATAAAGTGCACGGTATATTGAATTGGTAATTTACCGGCTGCTGTTACCTCAAGGCAAGGTTAAGGTCTTGTCTGTAAAATATGTGATCTGTGGATTAAGTCTTGTCGTTTTGAAGTGCGAGTTGGTTGTATATGGCCTTGTAGGACTTAGAAAGGTACAAAGGTACCTTAGTCATCGCTATAATATAAAAGATCAGCTATAATATTGGAGTATTTTGTATAAATTAATTGATCATCATCTGCCGACCCGTTTCCTATGTTAGGGTCGGCTTCCAGTCTATGTGGATTTTCCAACAGAGCCAAATTAAGGCGACAACATACGCTTGCGATATACCTTGAGTGACCGAGAAATCGTAAGCGTTGTGCTCTTAAGGCGCTAACTAAGCGATTTTTGCAGATTTTAAACTGACAATCACGTCAAAATGTGTAGTGTAAATGATTTGAAAAAAATATATGTTAAACTAGAACATTCTGTTAATCATTTAGTATGTGAATATTTTTGATTAAGTTCATATTAAATAGTTTAATTAAATCGTTAAGTTGTGTCTGACGCGGACAAAACATTGATAATCTTACAAAATCTACCAGGAATATTTAAACGAAACTTTTACTATCTTACAGATAATTTTAATATCTATCTTTTATTAGACGCCTTTTTTATGTTAAAGAATACTATCTTTTACTTAATATTTTCGACTAAACTTTGAGAGTTTTGGACGCAGCGTATACGATTCTCTGGTCGCTCAAGGTCGCCGGCGTATATCGTCGCCTTAACTATCAAATGAGAACGAAAATTCTTTAACTTTGAAAAAGAAAATTAATGTACACTTAAAGATAGTTGGTGGACACTTCTCATGATTCCAGAGCTTGTTTTTACCTCGGTCAGAGGATAAGCATTGCCATCCAACGTGACAATGCCGCCATTTCGATGTGAAGGAATTTTTTGATGTCATATTGTATTAGTTAATAAAAATAAAAAATTGTTTGGTTCAGATTACAAACATCCATCATGTTAGTAAGCCTCTTATAAACTATATTAGTACAATTAATTCCATTAAATAAAATCATAAAAATAAAATCAATCTAAATTACAGACTAAAAACAAATCACAGATAATCAATTCATGTACCTCTGTCCATTACCCGAGGCACCCGACCCGCAGCTGTGCATACGAGTCCAGTACCCCAGGTTATAGGTTTTCCTTTTTTATTATTCGTGTAAGCGCTAAAAGATAGATTATTAAATGGTCTGTAAGGTGGTGAAAGTTACGTTATAATATATCTGGTACTCGTAGATTTCCAGCAGATAAAACTTCACGAGTTAATTAATCTTCTTAATATGGTCATAATTGAAAATATTCGAATATCGAATATATGGTCAAACCACAGACACCACGGATATACATAGACCCTAGATAACGCAAGTATCACGATCTGTATGAGAACCAAGCGTGCCATTTTTCAACCGACTTCAAAAAAGGACAAGGTTATCAATTCGTCTGTATTTTTTTTTTTTTCATTTTTTTTTTTTGTTTTGTTACCTGATTTCTTTGGACTGGGTGAACCGATTTTGATGATTCTTTTTTTGTTTGAAAGCTAGTGCTTCCCGTGTGGTCCCATTTTAATTTGACCCGCCTTTTTTTTAATTTTGAAAGAATACTACTTTTATTTAATTCTTTCGACAAAATTTTGAAAGTTTTGGACGCAGACTGCGTCCGTTCTGCATCAGTTTTGCGTCCAAAACTCTCAAAGTTTAGTCGAAAAAATTAAATAAAAGTAGTATTCTTTCAAAATTAAAAAAAGGCGTATACTAAAAGATAGATAATAAAATTGTCTGTAAGATGGTGTAAGTTTCGTTTAATTATACCTGGTAGATTTTGTGTGATTGTCAATGTTTTGTCCGCGTCAGACACAACTTCACGTATTAATTAAACTATATAATATGAATATAATTAAAAATATTCACTTACTAAATGATTAAGAGAATGTTCTAGTTTCACATATATTTTTTTCAAATCATTTACACTGCACATTTTGACGTGATTGTCAGTTTAAAATCTGTAAAAGTCGTATATCGTCGCCTTAATAGATTTGGATGAGAAGGAGGTACTAAAAAGCGGAAAATAAAAAGCTTTTTACAAAAAAGACAACCGCCTTCCATTACCAGGTATTACTGAGGGTATTAGATTAAAAATAATTTTTTTTTTAAATTAATTACGCATAATATTAATCACTAAATGACTTACCGATGGATGGAAACGTTTACTTTATTTTTTTACTTACGATTTTTGTACGTAAGCTAGGCACAAAACTAGGCACGCGAAGTAGTTGCTCTTGCGTTATCTAGGTCTATCTATATCTGTGGGTCAAACGTACGCCTAACAATAGTAAATGATTTAGAAAATGTTCTAGTTTAACATATTTATTTTTTCAAATTATTTTTTTAAACAGTCCTCATTATGACGTGATCTTCAGGTTAAAATTGGTAAAGTCAAAGTCAAAGTCAAATCATTTATTTCAATTAGACCATTATAGGCACTTTTGAACGTCATATTGTAAAATTTGAATCTAGTTGCCCATTCCAAATGGTAGTTTCGTATGGAGAAGAATGGGCAAGAAACTCCATACATACTCTTTTAAAAAGAATATTGTTTACAATTTGCATTTACAAGAATTATAATATATTCTGTTACGTGAATACGATGTACCTTATATAAAAATCATATGTTATAGTATGTACAAAGCATTACAAGTTAAGAAATGACAGCAAATGATGTACAAACACATAGTGTTAAATGTCGATTATTAGTGCCTTAGAAGTTTTTCTCTTCCACCTGCACGAAGTCGTGGGAAAACTCTAGTTAAGCTAGTCTAGTAATATAGTACAACATAAATTTCCAAAACTAAAGTCAAAAACGCATTAGCTAGATATACTTTGCAAATATCCTGAAGCGGGCAGATAGGGATAAAAAAAGTATGCTCACACCGGAAGTAGAGCCCGCACTTCCTTTGGAGCCGGAAGTCAGCCCGTACAGCGGCTTTGCAGACAAGTTTTGTGTTTAAAAAATAGTTATCTTTATCCTTGCTTATCTATAGCGGGTGAGCAGGAGCTTTAGCTTAGCTAGTGTGCGTATTAATAAATAATATTTGTGACTGACGTTTTCAAAAACCAAATTCTATGTAAAAGTTTAAAATTAAAGTTTTGATGTTTTTTAGGGTTCCGTACCTCAAAAGGAAAAAACGGAACTCTTATAGGATCACTTTGTTGTCCGTCTGTCTGTCTGTCAAGACTCTTTATCTCAGGAGCGCGTGGAGGTATCGAGTTGAAATTAAAACCATATACCTACTCAAGTCTACGGTCCCTTGATACTGTAAAAAAATCAACCCTCTATGTTAACGTGAAAAAAGATACGGCCGTTAATGTCGCAAAAACACATTCAAAATATTAAGTAGATTTAAGTATGGATTAGAGTATGGATATGTACCTACAAATATGTACGGAAACCTCGGTGGGCGAGTCCGACTCGCACTTGTCCGGTTTTTTTTTCCGGAATAACTAGCTACGTTAGTAGCTTCCAATTGGTTCAAGTATTTTCAGAATCAAAGCAATCGGAAATTAGGGTGTTCAAACAAAAAAAGTCGCGGTCGGACTCGCTCACGCAAGTTTACGGCTTTCGGACTTTTTCCTCTACTTGTGCGACATGACATTGATACTTGCCAAATATCATGATTCTTGGGGTGTGATTCTGTAAGTCCTCATTCTAAACTTCGAATCTGAATCCGCTGTGAGTTTCTTGATTGGCATGGTAATTTCCCCGTCACTTCGACGCTCACTTCGCACTCGAACCCGATTCAAAGTGTCAAATAAAGGTCATTTTGAACCTTATGCGAAGTGAGAGTGAATAGCGACAGGAAATGCGAGTTTATGTTTGGGGAAATTAGCTTACAGAATTGTAAGCTAATTTCCCCGTCACTTCGAAGCTCACTTCGCTCGAGCGCGAAGTGAGCTTCGAAGTGACGGGGAAGTGTCAATTTTGGTAAAATATATATTATATGGGACTATTTCGGAATAAACCCCTTTCGAACAAAAAAAGAATTTTGCAAATCCGTCTATATATGACAGAGTTATGTCCGAACATACAAAAAAAAAATAGAAACATTCGAATTGATAATCTCCTCCTTTTTAAAGTCGGTTAAAAATATACAAACTCTTCAGGTTTCAAATATTTGGTATAGAACCACGAAGTAATTATACTTACCTCGTGTATAGAACACATAACTTTTCGGTAGACCTTTTTATTATAGAAGGTTCTAGTGACGATACGATTGAGCGATTCGTTGCTGCGCTGCGTATCGCGGGTTCGATATCCGCGCGGAATGAATATTTGCATGGCCTACAGATAGTTTTGTTCCGGGTCTGGCTGTTTGTGTATGTGAGTTTATATGTTTGTAAACGCACCCACGACACCGGAGACATTCCTTGTGTGGGGCAATGTTTTCTAAAAATAATGTTAACTTAATTTTTTCATAATCTTCAGAATCCAATTAATTGCAAAACGTCATAGAACACAAATAAAACGACATTCAAGATCAAATAAAACTGACTAATATATTTCCAAAACTCACCCACACTCAATGGTTCAGATATCTCTTGGCGAGTAACGCTCTACTCCTGGGAATGTTACACTCGGCTATGGTATGGACTCTGTCACTTCTGACGTACGCAGGGTCGGATGACAGTTCCTTAAGAGCCGTGAGGGCCATAGTCTTGTCGTAAGGAGGCTCGGGGCCATCGCAAATGCGGGATAGCCAGCGGGTTTCGACGCAGCTGGAAGAAAATACAAAACTGTATGAATCACAGTATTCACAAGTAAATATTCTACCGCAGTTTGCCTGTCTGTGTGTATTCTTGTTATATTAAACTCAAATGTAAAAGTATTGCTAAATAAAATATCTTTATGAACGAAATAGTGAACCATGTTAATGATCTTAAAACATTGATTTGAACAAGGTACTGTATGATAGCTGTGTTGTGAATAAAGAAAGAAAGATAGAAATAAAGAAACGAAGAAAGAAAAAGCGAAGGCAGAAAGAAACGAAGGAAGAAAGAAAGAAATAAAAAGCAAAGAAAGAAACGAAGAAACAAACGAAGAAAGAAAGGAACAAAGAAGAAAGGAATGAAGAAGAAAAAACGAAGAAGAATGAAACGAAGTTAGAAAGAAACGAAGAAAGACACAAAGAAAGAAATAAATGAATTTATGGAAACTGCAGGTTTTTAGATTTTTCTATGAGTGGCGTGGCATTAAAATTATATTACGCCCAAAAGCAAACGGTAAGCCCCATTCCTAACCTTCACTGGTGCAAGACCAAGACTTGTATATTCATAATCTCTCTCCGGTCGTGTCGGGTTGTCGTCCCACCGGACTATGAGAGTGAGGATAAGGGAGTGCATCTGTGTTTGCGCACACACTTGTGCACTATAATATCTCCTTCGTACTTGGCTGATCTCCATTGAGATTGGCCGCCGTGACTGAAATCCGGTCGGAAGATAACATTTTTTTTACGTTCATAAACAATCGTACCGAAACGAGATAAGTTTCTGGAATGATTACCAGCCTAGGAGCTTGTGGCTAAGTTAAAGCTGTACAGATCGATCGGTCAAAGGTCATCACCATCCCTTTCATACCGAGTTCCCTCCGTACCTCGAAAAGCACGTAAAGCCTTTGGTCCCGCCTGTCATTTGTAGATCTTTGGCAGTCGTTATGGGTAGTCAGAAGCCAGAAAGTCTGACAACCAGTCTTACCAAGGAGTATCGTGTTAACCAGTAACTGGGTTGAGGAGGTCCAATAGGCAGTCGTTCCATGTAAAACACTGGTATTCAGCTGCATCTGGTTAGCCTGGAAGCCGACCCCAATATAGTTGGGAAAAGGCTAGGGAGATGATGAATGATTACTAGCCTAGGTACTTACGAAGGACATGGATCAGCAGGTACTAGCACAGTGATGGGTGTCGGTTTGAACAGCTCGGGAGGCTCCGCCCTCACTGTGTACCTCTTCAGTCGGGAGGTGCTCGTCTTGTCACTCTTCTTGATGCAGTGCTCCTGAAGTCAACACATCTTAAAGTTCATCAGGTAGTTGTTAGTAGTCGGTGCTTTGCCAAAATTATAAAGTTGAGGTTTTCTTATTAACTAAAAAAGTGCTGGTGCAGTGCAGTTGCAGTTAAGTTTCGATCAAAACAACGCTTTTCGTATTCTCTACCGCTGTTAGACACGCTCGCGTCATGTTCGCGTCACGCGAGCACAATAACGGCATTCTACTGTTGCGCGTCATTGGTGCGTGCTTCGGAACGCATCATGATCGGTATTCTACTATTCGTTAGACGTCTCAAAATGACAGTTAAAAAGCACTAAAATCTGTACTGGGGTATTATTTTAGTATTATAATAACGTCATATTCATTGAAATGTAATCGATCGATATTTTTTCTCATGTGGGTACACCATATGAAAGCTTGGTTGTCGTACAGCTATGCTATTCTGTAAGAACTCACTTCAGATCTCACTTCTGATTCCGCGGTGAAAACTGTTTTAGGTATTCTGTAACTCGATAAAAACTACGCTAGCGCCACTAAGTGACACATAGGTGAAGCGAACTGTTATTACGTTACTATTTTAGCGAATAAAAAATACTTTTCACTTTAGGTAAGTGAAATCGGAAATGAGATAGGATTCGAATTCGCGGGTGAATTCTTACAGAATTGCACTTCAGTTGACGTGCAGTATACGCACAGCTTACGCGCAGTTTAAAGATTACAAGAATACCGTTTATCACTCAAACTTGAACTTAACTTCAACTGCACTACAACTTCATCGGCGCGTCATAAAATTACGTGAATTAGTCCTCTGGTCATCTTGTCACCTCTTTCTGAAGGATAGGTTAGAATTCGAAAAACATATACATGTTCATCATTGCTTCTTTCCATACAGAGAAGGTATGAGCATTGATCACTATGCTTGCTCAAGGTGAATTGACATATTTTTTTAGGTTTCTGTAAGTCCGAATAAAAATCCCTAATAGGATAACTGGTGTGTCAGTCTGTCCGTCTTTCACAGCTAATTGGCAGGTTTAAATTTGGTATTTTTTATTGATATTTGATAATAATAACACCAGCCTATTATTGTCCCACTGCAGGGCAAAGGCCTCTTCTCATACAGAGAAGGCACGAGCATTAATCACCACGCTTCTTGAGGCGGATTGGCGATTTCAAACGTATATTAATTAGTCATAAGTTTAGGTGTTTGGGTGTCACGATGTTTTCCTACATTGATGTCAGTAGTGTCCTAGATGAACTTAGAAAGTACGAATGAAATTGAAAAAGTTATATTGGTACTTGCTCGTGCCCGGTTTCAAACCCACAACCTCGTACATGAGATGCGGGTGCCTTAACCACTGAGCTATCACGACATTACGAGACCCGATATTTATAACAAGATATAGTTAGTTAGTCGATGGAGCAGACACCTTTTACAGTGGAGACGTTTGGGCAAACGTAGTGTGGGACGCCTTGTGGCATGATGGACCGACGATTTGAAGAACGGTGGCTGGCAGCGGATGAATGCGGGCTGACCAAGACTGGATTGGGTGGCGATCTCTGCGGGAACCCTACGTTCAGCAGTGAACGGCAATAAGCTGATATGATGATGAAATTCATAGTTTGTTGAAATGTATGGAGTGGTTGTCTACTTTTACAATAATTGTAAATAATAATATGTGAACACTATGTATCTATGTATACAACTTAGCTGTCAATCTTTATCTTGTAATACTTTGTACATACTTCAGTATAGTGTTTTTATGCAAGGTCCATCGTATTCACGTATAGTTATATAACTGTAAACTGTAAATGCAAAATATTGTACACATTTATTTTTAAAAGAGTAAGTATGGAGTTTCTTGCCCATTCTTCTCCATACGAAACTACCTTTTGGAATGGGCAACTAGAATCAACTTTATATTTTTTTATTATGACGTTCAAAAGTGCCTTTATAATGGTCTAATTGAAATAAATGATAAAAAAAAAAGAAATCATTGTTTGTTTACGTATGTACCTCAGATTATGAAACAAAAGGCAGATAGACCGCGCGGAACACTGAGAGTGAAGCCAAAAAGCAAATACAAATCAAAAACGAATACCTACCTACAATGTCATGATTGTATTCGCTTTAGAATTTTTATCTGTATTTTTATTTGTTTTTTTTTAACGTTGCGGCGTTTCGAACTATACAGACTCGTGTCAGTAGGTACAGCACGAAGCGCGTTGTAGGTATTCGCTTTTGAGTTTGTATTTCCTTTTTTGGCTTCACTCTCAGTGTTCCGCGCGGTCTATCTGCCTTCTGTTTCATAATCTAAGGTATGTACATTCATAATTAAATTGTCAGTCAAATGAAGTTGAAAGTCTTACATAATAATAGATATTCTCCGTATATTCCTTGATCTTCTCTGTGATGAGAAGGAGTGATAATTTGAGCTGGTACACCGAGGGTTGCTTGCCTCCGAGGAGATTCTGTAACGGCTCCGGGCTGCAGTCTAACATCCTGGAAACGAGGAATATTCAAATTCAAATTCACAACATTTATTTCAGACTTTAGGTCCATATGGTGTTAATACATCGAAATACCTTAAAACTATGTTAGTATCTTAGATACAAGCCTATATATACTACATGCAACCTTATCCAATGCCTCCAAACAGGACTATGGATGTATTCAGCAATTACACTCAGGTAGCCGTTGGGACTGCCCCTCACCATTCGCATCAGCGATGCTGCTCTCTTCCGTATAATGGCGTGAAAGCCGTCCACCTGAGCCTCAGCAAACATCGCTGACGCACTGCAGTAGCGAGGCAATCCCATCAGCAACCTGAATGCATTGTTATATTGGACCCGCAGGGCACTGACGGTTCGCTGCGTGTAGCTAGTCCACAGACTACACGTGTAAAAGGACGGACAGTATGCCCTGAATCTCTCTGCGTGCCAGCATATTACAACGAACCGTCAGCCCCCTGCGTTCCCTCTCCATGTCTGCTTCATCGGTCAGGTCCTCATTTAAAACATGACCCAGGTACACAAATTGAGTAACTCTGCTTAACGCCATCCCCGCTAGTGTCACGGGCGGTACGTAAGAGGGACTCTTACGCCCCGCCCGAAACACCAACAGTTCACTCTTCTTTACGTTGTACGCCAAGCCATGCGTCTCAGCAAACACCTCACACACGTTTACTAGCTTTCTCAAAGCGCTGATCGATGGGCTCAACAGCACCATGTCATCAGCATAACTAATGTTATTACCATATTGAAATCAAATTTGTTGTTTAAATGTGGTTATGCTGGTATTTTGGAGGGTAAAGTCTAATATATTTGCCATCTTACGACACGGTTAGCGCAGTGGTTGAGCGATTGACTACTGCGCAGCGTGTTGCGGATTTGAATCCTGCCCAGGGTAAACATTTGTGTGATGAGCACTTGTGTCTGCCTTGTGTTTGGTTGTTGTATCTATATACGTTTGTATTTAAAATGTATTTGAGTATGAGTATCAGCTGTCTGACACCCATAGTACAGGGTCTCCCCTAGTTTGGGGTCCCATGGCCCTGTGTGAAATGTCCCCACATATTATTTTTATTACTATTGTCTTAGCCCTATGGATTATAGCTACAATTTAATAACATAATTTTTACTCACCAAGCAATTTTTTTTTGGTAGTAAGGAGATTTCAGCCAATAACGGATTTGACATTGATTTTGTTTTCAACGCGGACAAAGTTGCCGGTAGAATTATGTATAGCTCCCAGCACAATACTGCCCTCATAAGCCAAAAAATACTATCTCAACCATAGCAAGTTTTGAAAAAATCGACCTTCCTGCCGCCAAATCTCTTAGAAATTACAGGGGAAATTGTTTTTTTTTTTTTTTGTGTTTTTTTAATGTTTTAAGTTAGATAGGTATGGATATGTACCTATCTAATCCATACCTACTATCCATACTATCCATATTATAAATGCGTTTTTTGCGACATAAACGGCTGTATCTTTTTTTCACGTTAACATAGAGGGTTGATTTGATTACAGCATCAAGGGACCGTAGACTTAAGTATATGGTTTAATTTCAACTCGATACTTCCACGCGTTCCCGAGATAAAGGGTCTTGACAGACAGACAGACCGACGGACAACAAAGTGATCCTATAAGGGTTCCGTTTTTTCCTTTTGAGGTACGGAACCCTAAAAAAACCAAAAGGGCGTATCTCAGCGATAGCACCTTTCGGCATAGCAAGGCAGTATAGCACCTCTCAAATAACCCACTACATGCACAGATTATTATGAAACAAAAGACAGATAGACCGCGCGGAACTCTGATAGTGAAGCCACCAAAGCAAATACAAATTCAAAAGCGAATACGTACAATCGCGCTTCGTGACTACTGACACAAGTCATTACAGCACTAAACGCCGCATCGTCAAAAATAACAAATACAAATAGAAATTCAAAAGCGAATACAATTACAAGATTGTAGGTTTCCACTTTTAAATTTGTATTTGCTTTGGTGGCTTCACTCTCAGTGTTCCGCGCGGTCTATCTGCTTTTGTATCATAATCTGAGACTACATGGCATGTATCTATTTCCCATCACTATATCCATTACTAAGCGACAGTGTCAAGCTGATCCAATTAAACCGAGCTGCATCGTCCGGCCGCCGACAATCAATATAACTGGTCTCCCTAATGAACCGGCGGCGTCATTGAATCAGCTGGTAGCTGATAGCAGGGAGGTATCTGAGCGTTTATAATTTACCAAGGAAAGGTAAGAGACTTTATCATTATCATCATCGCACATCATTTACACGTATGGCAAGGCGATACAGGTGATTTTTAGTCTCGCTCCAAAGAATCATGGCAGTATTTGTACAAAAAACAAACTTTTTACGAAAAAAAAGTCGGTAGCAATACAAAACAACAAACAGAACAAAGCCACCGACTTATAAAAGTAAAGTCGTGTATGTTCTGTGCTAAAGTTATTTATCACTTTTTAGTTTTTGAAGGCGGTTCTCTTTTTTGTAAAAAGTTTTTATTTTCCATTGTAAAAAGTTTTTATTTTCCACTTTCCTTATCACCCAAATTCATTAAGAAACGGCAACACAGTTAAAACAGATATTGAAAGTCTTTCAAAGATGGAAGAAACTAAAACGTCTTCTATGTATATTTTTTTTGGTTTATGTTGATTTTCTGAAAAGGCGCTGAATAAATTTTAATTTGTTGTATACTAAAACCTTCTCCAAAATGTAACAAACACTTTTATGTAAACCGCATCAAAATCGGTTCAGCCAAACGGGAGATAATCGCGGACAAACATTCAAACATACGGATGGAACTGAGAACCTCCTTTTTATTTTAAGTCGGTTATACAGTAAAAATGTTTACAGAAGTTGTAATTCTAATTCTTATACTCTTGGGTACCTAAAGAGTATCTTCAGGCATTTACAATATTTTTAAAACCCCGCAATAAAAATCTATACTAATATTATAAAGCTGAAGAGTTTGATTGTTTGGTTGAATTGGATCTACTGGTTCGAATTGAATAATTCTTTTTGTGTTGGATAATCCATTTATCGAGGAAGGCTATAGGCCCATGCGAAGCCGGGCCGGGTCGCTAGTAGATGATAAAAGTGAATAGTTCGAAAACGATTCACATCACTTGTATGTCAATTTATTTCCACGTGTTTTTTTACAGGGAGATTTAGGTGTATACATAAACAAAAAATAAGAACGTCGAATGTGATGATAGGATAATGAACATTAGTAATATGCTTTTAGATGATGATTAAGTATGGAGTTTCTTGCCCATTCTTCTCCATACGAAACTACCTTTTGGAATGGGCAACTAGAATCAACTTTATATATTTTTTATTATGACGTTCAAAAGTGCCTTTTTAATGGTCTAATTGAAATAAATGATTTGACTTTGACTTTGATGTAGTTTGTTTCTCTTAATTAACGACTTAATAGCCCCTGAATAACAAACAAAAACGCACTTTTTTTCGGGGTAGCGCCTTAAATATTATGCCGTGATACAGAACCCTTAATTGGCGTCCAAGTCGCACTTGTCTATTTTTTCTGTAATCTCTCAAACCTTTCCACGCTACAATAGCGTTCCTAGGCACATGTAGCAGCTAAGCAATCGATCCAGGTCGTATCGCTTATAAAATTGATCACGACTACCACTTTGTTATTAAGAAGTACGGTCTCAGCTTCGGCTTGCTGCTACTTGATTTATAGTTAGGATATATACGGGAGAGTACTTGGGACGTGTTTACTGCGTTCATATCATCATCTGCCAGCTTTTTCCAAACAATGTTGGGATCGGCTTCCAGTCTAACCGGATGCAGCTGTATACCGGAGTTTTACATGGATCGATTCCAACTGAGTCTGGGTAACACGATACTCTTTGGTAAGACTGGGTGCCAGAATTTTACTATTGCCATGTACAATTTATGGAAGAAATCCCGTTTTGACAGCATGTATAAAGCATGCTTAACTAATTAGGGGTGTCAAGTTCAAGTACCCAATTCCTATTTTCTTAACAACGTTCGCATTCTAATTCAAATCTTAATCTGTCGATAAACCGTCTAATTTTCAAACATGTTGGCAAGTTTTTATTGGTCGTTGAGATGTGATTGGTTGATCGGTTGGTGAATGGTAGGTTGTTTTTATTTTTCTACAATATAATTATAAATTATATTATTTAAATACTTATCTACTTGTTTTAGTTTTAGGTTTTGTTATAAGTACAACTATGTTTATATAATTGTGCGTCACTTTCTCGTGAATATTTCTTTCTTTCTTTTTTCTTTCTTTCTAGATTGCGACAAAATTTTGAACGTTTTCATAAACAAGAATAAACTTTCAGTTGTCCCATTGTCTGGGAAACATAACGGAGTTATTACATTACCTGGCGTTTTCAACAACAGAATTATTCCCGTAGGTATATCTCATCTTTAGTACTTAGTCGTAGAACTCTTTGTAATGGAGTTCGTTGGGGAAGGGACCATAGAAATTTCTCCATAGCAATTTCTGCCTATAATAATAGACCCAAATCAGCCGACTGACACATGTAGACATTGCAACAGTGCCTCTGAGACAATACAGCACATAACAGGGGCCTGTAAATCACTCGCACAGACCGACTATAAGCACCGACATGATCAGGTTGCCGCAATAGTACACCAACACTTAGCGCACAAATACACACTTACAGGAGAGATGATTCCATATTATAAATACAAACCTGAAACCATTCTAGAAAACAGAAATGTGAAAATCTACTGGGACCGGACTATAATTACAGACAAAACTATTCATTACAATAGACCTGACATCACCGTGCATGACAAAATTAATAAAACAGTTTACCTAATAGACATAGCGATACCTAACTCACGTAATATTCAAACAACAATTTCCGAAAAACTTAGTAAGTACCAAGACCTCGCCATAGAGATAAAAACCCAGTGGAAAGCACAAACAGTCCATATCGTCCCCATAGTACTCTCATCCACCGGTATTGTACCGAAATCACTAACACAAAGTCTTAACACTCTACATATGCCAACTCGCACACTTTACATGCTTCAAAAAGCCACTATAATATAATAATAATAATAATAATAATAATAATTCTTTATTATCAGGCTACTAAGGCCCATAGAAAAAAATACACAAATTAAATAAACAAAACATAAACTAATACATAATTATTAACCTAGTTTACAAATCTATTTATTACGTTGGATCGGCGACGTATTGCGCTGAGTCGTGGTGTCGGGTAACCTTCCGCGAAAACGCCGATACAAAACACCCGACGGCCAAAATTCTTCCTTCAAGAAGGTCTCTAAGTGATGAGTTGGTACTCAACACCTGTCGCATAACCCGAAAGTTCCTGACTTCCTCTACTCTCTCATCCACATTTTCAATTTAAATTTCCCCTTACACACTTGGCTCCGGCCCGTGTGTAAGGTCTTCGACTCTCTTTTATGAGAAGAAAAACAAAGAATCGAAAATAATAATAATAATAATGACACATGAGACATTTCAACTTTGTCTTTGGTATGGTAACGCATCAGCAAGGCTTCTGATCTAAATGCAACGGTGACCACGGGTAACATCAGGGAGGCTATGGGCGTTTTTGGAGTGCAATGTCATACTTTCCCGTCACAAATTATTACCCGTATGTGTCAACCCCAATCTCCTACATTCCATCCAGTTAATGCGCTACCTATAAAGTTAGTTCTAAAGTAATAGTTATACTGTGTTGAATTGGATGTGATACGATAACACAGTTATATTTTAAACTCGAATATTGGCCTTGAGTAATGTTCTCCTTACATTTGGAAAGTTTTAGTACAACTTATACAGTTGCTCTACTGACTTGAAACATTACTGTATACATGGTTTAAATGTGACATGGCATCGTATAGGGTAGGCAATTTTTTTTATTTTTTTAATGATTTCCACATTGGAATTTTCTCCACCACCACCCGTTCCATCACAAAAATAACTGACTTCACTCGGAAAGCTGTCATTCTTTTTTTTTTCTCTTTATTTATTAATAGTGACTTTTATACCGATGTATATGCCAGTCCCATCGGGCCTTATAATGTAAATCTTAACAACACAAACTTAATTAAACTAAAGGCAGCTCCGGAGTTAGGTATCGCCAAAATATGATGGAACATGCAAATATCGTTCATATTTATGTCGAGGTATCTAAGTAGATCCTCTCTCGCAGACTGAAATCAAGCTGTCATGCTGAAATGGATTTGGGCTGGACACATCTTCGGCATGTCAGCCGATCATTGCGCCAAACGCCACGACCCAATGGGTCCCTTCTACATGGCAAGCGACATCGTGGCAGGCATAGGATGCTCTCTGGACTCCTTTGACAAAGACTGGTCCCAAAAAGTCTTTAATAGAGAGAGTTGGAAGGAGAGTGGAGAGGCCCACAGCAGCCCCCACGCCCCCCACGGTGGGGGGTGGTGGGGGGGGGAGTTGGGGGACCCTGAGGCGGGACAATTCAGACTGAAAATAATAATAATAATCATTCATCATCTGCCTAGACTTTTCCCAACTATATATTGGGGTCGGCTTCCAAATAATAATAATCATTATACACACAAAAAAAAATACAGTAGATTTGAGAATCTCCCCTTTTTTGATAAAAAAAAGGGTCTAGGTATAATTATTAATTAGCTACTAGCGGCCCGGCCCGGCTTCGCATGGGCCTATAGCCTTCCTCGATAAATGGACTATCCAACACAAAAATAATTTTTCAATTCGAACCAGTAGATCTTGAGATTAGCGCGTTCAACCAACCAAACAAACAAACAAACTCTTCAGCTTTATAAAATTAGTATAGATTCAGCAAGGTGGCAGGGAGTGACTGTTAGAAGTGTGCCAGAAATAAGTATCACGATTTTTAAGCCCATTTTCACAGCACCTAAAAACGTAGTTAAGTCGAATAAAGTCGCGGCTAAAACCTAGTGTTGTCACATACCATTAGACTTCGTCATAGTGCTGTATAATTAATTCTGTAGTAATCATAGTGTTGTCAGTAGCGGGTGGCGGCTTAACGTCGGTTTGATGGTAATGACGCGACGTCACACGTCACCGGTGACGTGTACGAACAGGCTGTTGTTATCATTGAAGCTATGTGTGTAGTTGGTACTAACTATCTACATACCAAAAGACCAATTATCGTAATACGGGTGGGTATTGACACTAGGGTTGCCAACTCTTTGTCGGTCAAATATAGTAGCACTAAAATTTTTACCCATAAAAATATAGTAGATTACGAAAAGGTGAAAAAAAATAGTAGGTTCCAAAAATTAGGTAAGTAGGTACTTTTTTTTTTTTTTGAAGAATATTTTGTGAATTATTGTACGCAACTGTCAACTTGACATTCCAGAATAGTTAAAAATAGGTATTGACGTTTTGTTTTACGCTTACACATTTTGAAACGAATATTATTGCTAAGAGTTTAATGCCTTTAAAATATAGTAGTTTCGCCTACGATATCTTTTTTTCAAAAATATAGTAGTCGGGCCTCTAATATAGGATACTATATTATATAGTAGAGTTGGCAACCCTAATTGACACCGTGGGGTGCCGGCCGCGAATAGCACCACCCTTTTATTTTTTCTTTTTTTTTTGTTCCGGGGTGGAAATGAGCTTGGGGCGGGCGGAGGGGTCTGTCAGACTCCTACTGACTAAAAACCACCCTGGTGTTCCATCCCACACCTACGTCGGGTGGTCACGGGAACTGGAGATACCTACTTCCGCAACCCCCGACTGGTGACGACCCGCTTCTGCGGGCCACCTCGGGCGTAGCACCACCCTATTTCTACCCGTTGGTGCCATAGAAGGCGACAGAGGGATATGACCAGAGGATGGGCAGCAGCGTTCTTCTGAAAACCATAACGTCTACTGCGATCGCCAACATGCATCCGAACAAGGCGATTACGGCTCAACTGCCCCTTATATATGAACTGTTTAGCAATGTGTGTACGGATTTACAATAATAGTAGTAGTTACCCAGTAATAAAAAAACACTAACTTCTAGTTCTACAGCATTTAACAAATTATACAGGGAAATTGAAAAAATACCCTAAACCTCTTAATCTTGACTTCGTATCATCACCCTGAATACCTGTTGTTCTACGACTTTGACCTCATCTAAATAACATAGCCAAAAACAATTAGTTTTCGTTTAATTGAAATGTGTGAAATCTACGTAGGTACTTAAACTACGCGCGCGCGCGCCCTATAACGAGTATGATGTAGGTAAAAGGTAGGCTAATGTACAGTCAACAGCAAAAGTAGATGATCAAAATCAGAAATTCAATACTAATGTACTAACACTAATTTATATAATTCATTACCGGTAAAACGGGGCTATTCGGGACATATTTTGAGTCACTTTACCAAATATCTTGTTTATTTCACATAAAATACTATGGTGAAAAAATTGTACGGGTGTCGGAGAACTCCTTACTTCTGCAGACATACTTTTGAAGTAGCTACATGTAACAGGAACAGAAAAATTAAAAAATAATGAGGCTGTCCCAAATATCGCATATTTGGGACTATTATGGACAGCACTGAAAAACCGATATAAAATGCATATTTTGAGACAAAACAGCCACTTTCAACAAGTCTATCGATATTTAGGACAAAGACTGACAAAAACTACATAAAATAATGTTTTTGTTTTAGGGATTGGTAGAATTTTAAGAAGAATTTTTTTTTTTCAAAAACTAGTCAGGATTTTGCGCTGTGCGAGAAGTTTTGCCGCCTAAATTTTGACGTAAAAAACGGTCTCTGACTCTTTCACCAAAATTTATTACTAAACTGTTTAATATACTGACATTGACAGTTGACAATTATGACGTTAACTATAAATGTGTTGCTAGAGTTCATAAAACAAATCCTACCAAACAGCAAACGAAAGTTATCAATATTTTTGTACGAAATCCTGGGTTGTCCCAAATACCCCCCCGAAACCCAAATAGCCCCGTTTTAGGTACTAGTTTATTTATTAAAAGTATGTGATTGTTACACACTTACTTTTGAATCACTTCGACGCCACACAGTTCTGACGCGAACTCCGTTCATTAGTATTGAATTTCTGATTTTGATCATCTACTTTTGCTGTTGACTGTACAGACAAAGCTGGTTTACTCAACTTTGTGGGTTATCATGTGCAAGCAAACAAAATCGAGTAAAATAATGAGTAGGCAACATACCTACAATCGACTTGATATGTTTTTGCCAAGATCATCACTATTCACTAGCTCCAATAGCCAGTCGATAAATCATTACTATTAGGTGATCGACAATAATTATGATAAATGGCTAAATACACAATATTTTTATTTTGTTAAAAAATTATAGATACTAAATACTAACTATAATACATATATACTAACTACTAAATAAAAAAATATCACAAAACAGATAAAAGAGGTAAATATGCTTCAACAATACTTGGACATTATGTGATGTAACGCATAAGTAAGTTCGCAAATCCTTCCTACTAATAATATTATAAATGTGAAAGTTTGTGAAGATGTTTGGATGTTTGTTACTCAATCACGCGTAAACCGCTGAACAGATTTGAATGAAAATTGGCACATAGGTAGACCATTTCCTGGATTAACACATAGAATACTTTTTATCCCGATAATGTGTTCCCTTGGGATAATCATTATTTTTACGCGGGCAGAAGCTAGTGTTATATAAGTTTAACAAAACATGTACAGTGACGAACCAAAACATGTATACAGTTGGTCTCATTCTGAACTGATTATCTCATAAACTATTGATTGAATTGTTATGGGGTTACGAATAGGGTATTTTTGATCCCCAACTACTATAAAATAGGTTTTATCTATAAGTTGAAATAGTTATTTCACCAGAAAATTGCTTTTGAATTTTTCAATCTGTATATATATTTAAATAGGGTAAACTAAAAACTATAAATATGTTATTGAGACAGTTTAGGCATTAAGCAGTCGGAAAATGTAAGTTTTAGTTCATATAATAACAAAACAATTTTTTAAATTCAATTCAAAGTTTTCAGTATTTTTAATCTGTTATAAAACACCGTGAAATAGTAGTGGCCATGTTATTACGACGTACGGCAGGCTGTGTAAACAAAAAATTTTCTACTGTCAGTCAACCGATTGGCGTAATATAGGCTTTGTACTTTTATTATTTTCGTAACCAACGTAATTTTTTCATTATTACACCTATTACAAAATATGCTTTTAATTATTTTTATTACAATTATCACATTTAATATGAACTCATTTGATACAAAACGAACTAACGTCATTTACGCTGAGCAATATGGCGTCCAGTAAGAGGCGTTTTCGTCAAATTACGTGCGAAATTTGAAAATTGAAAATTTAGATGCATTTTTATGGCACTTAGCGATTGCATAAAAATTTTGTGTTTTTTTTGGTAGCATATTAGCACTACAGAATTTCATTGAGACTCTTTTCAAAAATGGGTGTAATACCTATTATGCTCGTGACTGCACGCACTAATTTTAATGTAACAACTTTAATACCATGTTTTAATACGAATAAATGAATTTGAATTGAAAAAGTAAAAGCCGTACTGACTGGCCATGATGGTCAAGCTAGGCTTGCCGCGGCCAGTCCGTGGATGGGTCACCATTCATTTCATACCGAGACCCCTCCCTGCCATGGAAAGCATGTAAAGCCGTTGGTCCCGGCTGTCATTCGTAGATCTTTGACAGTCATTCAGGTCGTCAGAAGCTATAAATCTTGACAACCAGTCTTACCAAGGGGTATCGTGTTACTCAGCAACACTGGTATGTGGAAGTCAGATAGGCTCCATATAAAACACTGGTATTCTGCTCCGGTTAGACTGGAAGCCGACCCCAATATAGTTTTGCAAATGTTTGGCAGATGATTTATTTTAAAACATGACACCACATTATTTTGAATTTTGGTTATTTTTGTTTTTTTATGCAAGGATTCTAATGATATTTCAAATATTTAAATCGATTGGGGCGATTAGAAGTTATGGTGGAATGAAGAAACTCACACATTTATATGAACCGGAATGAACCTGATGGTAGTCGAGTAATATTAAAGGTTTTCTCACTCACGAGAACATATCACTGATCTTGCTCGTGAGATCACGAATCAGCTGTGCCTTCTCCATGTTCTTCTTCCTGATTGCTTCTGTTTTCACCACCTGCGCTGCTAGACTTTCACGTAACGCTTCAAGTTTCTTCTGCCTTCTGTTCTCTTTCATCTCATTCCAGTCTCTGCGGTCATCTGCATGAAGAGTTAAAAAGGTTGCATGAGTTTTTCAGTATATCTATTCTGCTACAATCTCCCTCGGTGAACACCTAGGTGAAGTGAGCTGTCATCTGTCCTGATGCTAGGGATTTACAAAGCACTACAATCGGATGACAGCTCACTTCACCTAGGTGTTCACCGAAGTCATGTTACGTTCCGAAGCACGCAACAAAGACGCGCAACAGAAGAATGCCGTTATTGCGCTCGCATGACGCGAACTTGACGCGAGCGTGTCTGACAGCGGTAGAGAATACGAAAAGCGTTGTTTTAATCGAAACATAACTGCTTCTGCACTGCAACAGCACTTCTTTAGTTACGTAAATTAGCCCTTTAGCTGATAGCGCGTTTACGAACATGACGCGTGGATAAGCACCTTTTAGCTCAACCATGTAGCCTAGCTTGTCATTTGATAGGCATTATACATGTTCCACAATAAAGTTTATGTGAATACAAATACAATTGACTTGGACGTTCACGCAGCAGATCATCTACAAGCCACAAGTCACTGCGAGGTTATAGAGTGGGCTATGTTAGGAGTGTCACTCTGAGACCAAATAGGTATACAGAGATTCGACGGCGTACCAGATTCACTGGCATAGCCGTAGTGACAGTTTAGAGAAAGTAGAAGTGGGGGTGCCATACAATAGAAGCATGGGCAGATTGCCAGTGAGGTGGAGATTGCTGAACGAGGTGGGATGGGGAAGGCCATGCGATACAGGATATGCCTACAATCAGCCATGGGTGGCAAAAGACTGAGAAGAGGAGAAGAGAAAATGCAATCGCCAAGATTCAAACATTTTGAGGCAAAGCTTAGAATGGAGGATTATGCTCGCTATTTATCTTACTGGCATCTTGTCGTACAGCCTTCACATCTCGTCGCAGTACATCATTCTCTGCACAGAAGTCTGTCAGCAACTGGTACACAGAGAAGTTCTCCTGCTCTTTCTTCAGGAATAAGTCTATTATTCTTCTAGCGCTGCATTCGCCGGTGTAGTCCTGTAGGACAGAAGCAGAATCAAATGTTGGACATTAGACTCTAGAGGTTTTGGTTCACGACTTCGTCAGGACTTCGGAATTTTAAGCCAAAGTCCTAAGTTATCCCACCGGAAAACAAAAACATCCTAGGATGTGTTAAGTTGGATGGATGTTGATTTGTGTGCCAAGTGTGTGTACAGGATGGGCCCAGTAGTGTCAAGAAAACAAAAAAAACCAGACAAGTGCGAGTCGTACTCGCTCACCGAGGGTTCCGTACATACATACATATAATACATACACACCTACATCATACATACAGAAAGTCACTCCTATTACGCTTCCACGATGAAACGGCTGGGCCGATTTTGACGAAATTTGGTATATGAAAATAGCTTGAACCCTCAGAAAGCACATAGGGTACTTTTTAATCCGGGACTTCGTCTGTATCCGCGATAACTGACATTCACACGAATCAAATCGCGGGCAACAGCTCATTTTAAATAAATAATATATTTTTAATTATTTAATTACAAATGTGTAATGTATAGTTTTCAGACTTTTCCCAGTATTTATAGTATAAGACGATAATACTTACCAAATGTCGTAGTTCTAGGTCAACGGAAAGTACCCTATATTTTGATTCCCTTGAGAGTGTCGAAATGTACGTTTTTTGCGACATAAACGGCCGTATCTTTTTTCACGTGAACTTAGAAGTTTGATTTTTTCACAGCTTCAAGGGACTCTGGACCTTAGTGTATGGTTTTAATTTCAACGCGATACCTCTACGCGTTCCCGTGATAAAGGGTATTGACAGACAGACAGACTGCCGACAGACAGACAGACAGACAGACAGATGGACAACAAAGTGATCCTATAAGGGTTCCGTTTTTGCCTTTTGAGGTACGGAACCCTAAAAATTGACCTTGCCGTAGCCCTTGCTGTGAGATGTCGCCTAAATTGAAATAGAAAACAATATAAATACTTGGAAACCTTCATTGCGAACATTATTACTCATAAATCTTTTGTCATTTTAGTCCCAAAGATAGGTCATAAATATCTTTATACAGCTTTATAATATTTAGACTTCTTTTTCTTTTGAGATTTCTGAAGTACAAAAACTGGCCAAGTGCGAGTCGGACTCGCGCTAAGGGTTCCGTACTATTATCCATACACAACATTAGACATCGAGCAAAAAATCGCCAAAAAATCATGTTGGTTGTATGGGTCCCCCTTAAATATTTATTTTATTCTGTTTTTAGTATTTGTTGTTAAAGCGGCACCAGAAATACATCATCTTTGAAAATTTCAATCACCGATATATAAATTTAGTTGTCCAGTTATCACGGTTCTTGAGATACAGCCTGGTCACAGATAGCCAGACAGACAGACAGACGGACAGTGGAGTCTTAGTAATAGGGTCCCGTTTTTACCCTTTGGGTACGGAACACTAAAAACAAACCAAACCGTCCTCTCGCACGGAGAGCTACGCAGCGACTGACATCAGTTAGTAACTAAATGCGATTACACCGTCCTAAATGTTTCTAATTAGGCTTCTAAATGATTTAGTCAGTCAGAAACCATCCTTGCTTCTGAATTTAGAATGCTAACTTACTGAATGCGATTAAACTTTACTGAATTCAGTAGCACTGAATTTAGTCGACTTAATTTAGCCAAGTGTAATAAGGGCTTAACACTGCTTGGGTACGTCACCCTAAAAACATACTTACAGAAATATCATCCAGCAACTCAAGATGATACTGATGCTGTCTCCTGCTGTTCTCTTCTTCTCTTCTCTTCTGTCGTTCCTCTCGTTTCTCCTGTTTTCTGTTGACCCTGGTCATACCTTTGGTGGCTAGAAACAGGTAGATCTTCAGCTCGTGGTCGTAAGCTTTTGTGAGGTCACGCATTTCCTGAAATCATAAAAAAAAACTTGTGTTTGACAGATTTCTCAGGGAAATAGGAATCCTCCCAATTGCGTGAAGTGTAAGTCTGTTGAAGATACATTAGGTTAATTCCGGGTTTCATGTTGGAACTTACACTCTATTAATAACAACTAAATGTACACACATCACATGAATGCAATAAAGAGATTTGATTTGACGTAATTTTTCGACACTTAGGACATGCAAAATAGTTAGAACTTGAAAATTATTGAAATATTCACCACAATACATGTTCACGAGTTCAGTTAGTACCTACACTAACTTGGCCAATCCCCGAGAATCGTAATTGCTGGAATTCCCTGTTTAGATAAAAATGCTAGCATTTCTACGCTAATGGCTTATCCATTTTTATTATTTTTCAGAACAAGGTTGACATTTGCAAACATAAGTGTATTCTAAACTCCTATTCATTTAAATGCCAGTGAAGTGAGCGCAATACATTTGAATAGCTGTTCAAAAAGCACATTATTATTATGAATGAAGTAGTAACATTTTTATTACCTTTTTCGACTAGAGCATGACGTAATTTCACTGACCTTGTTACAACAGGAGCAAGGTCTACTTTTCTCGTGCACTTTATAATAATACTAGCTGACCCGACAGACGCTGTCCTGTCCCTATCTATCTACCCTACCATACTTCCTACCTACCTACCCTATCTACCTAACCTACCCTATCTACCTACCCTACCCTACCTACCTACCTCAAACTCAGAGTTGCAAGTAATCAAAATATTCAACAATACATTAAATTGATACAGTCTGTTTTATTTTCTTTACCGCTTAAAAACCCAAGTAGGAAGGTGTAACATCCGGCGCCCAGATATGTGTGGTTCTTTCTTGAAAATACCACCTCAGACATGAACTTGCGTAAGTATGACCATGTCGAGTGACGTGATGATGGTCACGTCGTGACTCGTCGTGTCGTGTGGTGATGTGGTGTGATGTTGAGTATGTCATGTCGTGTGTGTGTGTGTGTGCGACATCGGTCGCTTTTAAAATGGTTACCCATCAGAGAGCGCAGGGCGTTAAGGGCTTTGACAACCTTGTTTTCTCTTTTAAACAAACCCAGTTCCCCTTCCTACCTGACTTTTCACTTTCAATATTTATGCTCTGCGCACAGCAAGAATCTTCGTTCCTCCAATAATCGTCTTCTGCGATGTCCTTCTCACCGTTCTGGTTTTCTCAAATCTTCTTTTCTTGTCCAGGCGGTTTTCCTTTGCAATGCGCTTCCTCAGAATATCAGGACGGCCACCAGTCGGTTCACATTTAAGGTAAAAGCTCGCGAACACTTGCGCAGGAAGTTGGCAGACTCATCCCACAATTGATTTATTGTATTTCTCCATCGATGTATTTTTAGCTCTCTCTACTTTTTATATTTTGTTTGTTTTTATATTTTATTCCTGTAAATTTTCTTTTCCTTTGCACCTGCCACATTTTGTCTCTGCATCACCCTAAGGTAGACTGGTAGAAAATGCCCAAGGCATTAAGTCCGCCTTTGTACAATGTATATTTAAATTTTGTGCATAAAGTTTTAAATAAAGTAAATAAATAAATAAACTTGCATGGTTCTCGATATGATTTCCCCATTACAAGAAACTATAAAAGAGACTTACTCATTTAAATCATAGTGGACCTATCATTAGTACCTAAGCATTCATTTCATTTTAATGCGATCCCGATGCGAATTTTTATGATCATCCCAGTCCTTAAATGTCAATTTTATTTATATTTCCGACTGTTTTGCGTATCTTTAGAATTTAATATATGGTTTCGATTATACTAGCGATCCGACCCTGCTTCGCATGGTCTAGCCTTCCTCGATAAATGGACTATCCAACACAAAAACAATTTTTCAATTCGAACCAGTAGATCCTGAGATTGGCGCGTTCAACCAAACAAATAAACAAACTCTTCAGCTTTATAATATTAGTATAGTTTTTTTTTTTAATGTATGATATTTTTTCAATATGTTTAAATTCTTAAGGTATGTACAACATAGAGTTACTTTTAAAATGCTATAAAGTTCTCTTTTTTTGTACCTGTATTCACAAAAACAGTTTGATTAATTGATTGATAGACCTGTAGCTAGAACTGCCTTTGATCAATGTTGAAGCGCTCGCTTTATCAAAACGCAAATGACGATAGGCTAGAAATGGAGCGGGACACTTTGCGTTTTGGTATCGGCAGGCAAAACATCAAAGTAACAGCCCCCAAACAGTTCTCCAAAGTGTCAACAACAGCAAGAATTGAGTACATACCTACATTTCAAGTGGTACCAACTTGAAACTTGAAATGGTGCAACTGTCCGTTTTAACCATGATTTAACTAAAGTTAGCTCATAAGGACCGTTAAGGGTCTTTTAGCTGTTATAATGGGTTAAAGTTAAGAGGTGATGCAATCAACTGTTGTTGTTTTACGTGATAAGTTAAGTAGGGTACAATTTATTTACATTTTAAGCAAGGGAGCAATTTTACGTTTTTGGACCTGACTTCGGAAAAAATATTTTTAAGGGGGTGTTTCGGGACAGTCATAGATAATAGAGGATTCTAATTTTATTTTTGGATTTGTTTCATGGCCCACTGTGTATGTCTTTGCAACCGAATTTACTGTAACACATTTCCAAACTATGCTAGATGAAACATAGACTATATTCAACTGAAGTGCTTTAGTTTTGGAGCTCGGCACTCAAGGCCATAAAAAAAACAATCGCTTTTATTCGCATTCGAATTCCTTTTGGAATTCGCCTGAATGTCTAGATTATAACTTATAAACCTATTCGCCCAGACTTACTATCGGCCATGTTGCATCGGCCTGCAACCATATTGAGTACTATATTAAAGGCTGTTGTTGGTCTCGTAGTTCTGGGTTTGTTTCCAGCTCAGGTAAAGTGATATTGGGTTTTTTGATGAATTTCTCAGTAGTAGCTCTGAGTTTGGAAGTTGACGGTAACACCTTCCAGAGTGTAACACCTTCGTGGCTCGGAAAGCATGTCAAGTCGTTGGTACTACGCCTGGTCTCTCCCCGGTGGGTCGTGTCAAAGTGCCGTCCCTTCGGACTATGAGAGTGAGGGAAGAGGGAGTGCAAATGTGTTTACGCAGTCGAATGTGCACTATAATATTTTCTGCCTACTTTGCTAACCTTCATCATAAAGGCTGCTATTTTACCTACATCAGCAAAAGAGACAGGTATACCTGAACTTGCAACATCTGATCGATCTTCCCTTTCTCCTGCATGGTCTTCAGCTTGGTGCACCACTCGTCCCTCTGGTCATACGCCAGCGTCGAGGACTCGAAGAGGTCGTTCAGGAACTTCTTGCCTTTGCAGAGGGCTGCCAGCATCTTGTCCCAGGCTTGGTTGAAGAGGGCTCTGTGGGGAAAGTCTTTTGGTAAAAATTATTGGATCAATGGATATTGTTGACAAATAGTTCATCATCAGCATCATCATCATTAGCCGGAAAATATCTGCTATTGAACAAGCCTCCCCCATATAGGGTTTGCCATAATCCCCACGGTTGGCAGTCGTCTTGGGGATTGCAGTGAAATTGTTGAGTACACGGAAGTCGATGCTCCCCGACTTCCGGCTTTTCCCTTAGTCGCCTTCTACGACACCCTCGGGATGAAATGGGTGGGTGCTATTCTGGTACGGACACCATACGGGAAAAAAAGGGTGCTATGGGTTGTAAAATAACATAATATTACGCCTGTAGGTCCGTTCTAACCCTCTTGCCGTGGAACGGGTCCAAAATGTTACTCAGAATTTCCCATTGCTATCACAAATAGAAGCAACATAAATAATGTGGATGAGCTCGTGGCTTAGTACAAGCCATACAGATCACTTGGCAGTGATGGTCAAGCTACGCTTACCGCGGTCTGTTCGTGGATGGGTGACCATTCATTTCATACAAAGACCCCTCTGTGCCTCGGAAAGCACGTAAAGCCATTGTTCCCGGCTATCATTCGTAGATTTCTGACAGTAGTTATAGATAGTCAGAAGCCAGGAAATCTGACAAGCAGTCTTACCAATTGGTATTGTGTTACCAGTAACTGGATAAGGAGGTCAGACTGGAAGCCCAACTAGCACACAAGCGCTATAACGAGCTGAACTAGCCAGACAATGGAATTTCATAACGGCCTCGGCTCCATCAGTAAGAAGTATAGTAGATCTATAAGCGGCTACAGATCTCTGGTAGCGCCAAATAGGCCCATATTATCCAGCCTACAATGACTCTACAGTGGACGTAAAGGGGTAAAGGTACGTAGTAGCTCCATGTAAAACACTGGTATTCAGCTGCATCCGGCTAGACTGGAAGCCGACCCTAATATAGTTGGCAAAAGGCTAGGCAGACCTTACCTGTCCTGCAGCATATGGTCGATCTCATCCCTAATCTTCTTGTTCTCGAACTGCACTGCATTAAACCGGAGCTTGGCTGTCTCCAGCTTGTTCTCTGCTGACACCAGACGGTACTCGCTTTGCCAACGACGTTCTTCTAGCTGTTACAGATTAAAACTTCTTATGTAAAGAAATATTGTAAATTATTTTTTAATAAAAAATAATTAACAACATTTCCAAAAATTAAGACCCTATGACTCAACTGAAAAACTAGAAAATCTTCTTCTATCTTCTTCTATAGCCTTGCCATAGCTTTCCTTGTCTTGCCATAAAATAATATAGTCACGAAGAAAAAAATTTTTTTTTTATTGCAAGTAATATTTATTACTTTTACAGTGTGTTAGTTTAATACGTAAATATAAAACAATTTAAAATATAAAAAGCTTATTCGAAGTGGTCTCCATTGGCTGCAATACAGTACTTTAAACGTTGAGGCCAGTTATCAATAGAAGCATGCACTTTTTCCATGGGAAAATTCTTCACTGCCAGTTGTATGGATTGTTATAAGGACTCCAAAGTATCATGGCGATTAGAGCAAGCCGTACTCTCTAAAACTGACCATAAATCATAATCCAGCGGATTAAGATCGGGACTAGACGACGGCCAGTCTTCAGCTCTGATGAAGTCCGAAACGTTCACTTCCAACCAAGACTGCGTGGACCGAGCTATAAAGCTGGGTCGGGTCATAAGACCCGGCGCCGAATCTTGTTGGAAGGACCATACTTGGTAATTGAACATGGAATTGTTAAGGGGCTTAACTACTTTCTAAAGAATGGTATCTTGATACACTTGTGCCGATGTTTTGATACCTTTTTCACAAAAATATTGCTCAGTCACTCCTTCATAGCTAACACCCAACCCAACCATCACTGAAGTCGGATAATGCCCACGTTGCACTCTGTCGACTAATTGGGAAGCTTCCTTAGAGCTTTGAGCATAAATAGGGTCATTTTGTTTGTTAAAATGTTGCTCAATTGTAAAGATTTACTCATCCGTAAACAAAAATTTTCTGTGACCTCCCTTTGCGTACCGCTTCAGTAGTTGTTTCGATTTTACCACCATATTCTTTTTTAAATTATCAGTTAAAAAATGACCAGTGCGTCTCAGGCTGCAAGTCCTAAGTCATCTTTTAAAATACGCGACATGGTTCTGGGTGCTATCTTCATCTCCCGAGATAAAATCTTTTGCTTTCGGACAGGATTTCTTCGAATTCTTTCCCTTACTGCTTTGATCACCTTTTTCGTACGAACACTACGTGGACGACCAGATCTTTTTCTGTCACAAACAGAGGAGGTCTCATTGTACCTATTAATAGCTCGGTACACAAACATTTGACTAATACCAAGCGTATGGAGAGTTTTCAAAATTGCATTTGGCTCCATACCACCTTTGTGTAGTACAATCACAGCGATTCGGTTCTCTTTCTCACCCTACTCCATTTTAATATCGCAAAATATTGTACAATGTATTGGCGCCAAAATTAGAAAATTCAATGAACAATCGTATAAAAATGACAGATTCTAAATTCAAATGTAATGTCTTTCTTATTTTTAATTGTAACAGTATTTATAGCCAGACTAAGTATAATAAAAATGAATCGTTGTTCGTTAGTTTCGCTAAAACTTCAGAACGGCTCGACCGATTTGGCTAATTTTGGTCTTGAAATATTTGGGACAGTCCAGGGCAGGCTTTTAAAATGGTAAGAAAACTGAAAAATCACAGGACAATGTCTTTCGTGTCAGCTAGTAACCAATAAATATTTTAAAGTTTAAATTTTTATTTGCAATATGTATAAAAGTGGTCTCCACTCCATTCTCCTATTGAATTGTTTTTCATTTTAAGTTCGCTTTTCTATGTAGGTGCAATGTCTAGTATTAAGACTTTCTGTGAATATCATTTATTCTATGTGTGAATATGCGATAAACGCAAAGTTCTAAGTAACTACTTAATAGTGCTTATTATGTAGACATGCATTAAAGCATTATTAATAATAATAATATCAGCCTATAATTGTCCAACTGCAGGGCAAATACCTCTCTACTCTACCCGTGGGTGTCGTAGAAGGCGACAGAGAGATATTGACCAGAGGATGGGCAGCAGCGTCCTTCTGAGTACCATAACACCTACTGCGATCGTTAACATGCATCGGACATGCATGGCGTGGCGCATGAACCCCCCCTTGGGGAGACCAATGCCCAGCAGTGGGGGTCTAAAGGTTGACATGATGATGATGAATACTACCTAATTTATTTCCATAATCACCTGTCCTTGTGTGGCGCTCGCCATTTTCCTCAGGTGCAGAGTCTCCTTGTTGTTCTTTTGTATCAAGCCGTCGATCTGACCCATTGTCGTCACATCGTCTAAAAACAGTGATATTTATTTATTTATTTATACTTCACGCACAAAGATACGAAGGCGGACTTAATGCCTTAGGCATTCTCTACCAGTCAACCAATCCATGTACTCATATTTTTCGCGACTTAGTCCGTGTGAATTTTCTCAAGGATCCCTAATTTTTTCAAATGATAAACATAGCCTATGTTACTCAGGGATAATGTAGCAATCTAATGGTGAAAAAATTTTTGAAATCGGACTAGTAGTTTTTAAGTTAAATCGTAGATAACAAACAAAAAAATCTTTCCTTTTAATAATATTATAGTTTAGATTAATCAGTCTGAGTTAGATCATAAGTTATCGCCAGACTCGGAACAACTATAAATGGTCCATAGAAATATTTGTTCCGTGCTGTTGAATTTTAACATCTAAGATGAATATTATTTCACTGTGCCCTAGGTAATAGGTTCAAAACTGAACTTCAGTTTTAAACCGTATATAATGCAAATAAATGAACAAAAATATAAAGATGAGATGAAAATGATACGAAAAAACACAAAGCAGTTATCAACTTTGGGGGTGTGTATTCGATCGATGACTTGGTACGAGCGCGTAGCTATGACGTCAGCTGTGACGTAGAAGTACCCGCAGCTCTGCATAGAACAATAGAAAACAGGGTCACTGAATTTAGTATTATAAATATTATTATTTTGAGCCTGTATTGTCCTACTGTCAAAATCAAAGTCAAAGTATTTATTTCATTTTTACGACTTTTGAATTGTCATGGAGTCGGCCAGTTAGTCAGAACGTTGAAGCTAGTTGCTCGTTCCAAAACGTAGGTAGGTATTTATGGAGAAGAACGAGTAAAAAACTCCATGGACACTCTTTTTTTTCACATTATACTTGTTGCTTCTATATGTGAAATCAATGCAAGTAAAAAAAAAAATCAATACATAAAAAACAATGAAGCCATGGCAGTTAAGAGTTGACCAACCTCTACTGACAGCGCCCGTTTATGAACATGACGCGTAGATTAGCACTATTCAACTCAACCATTTTGAAGGGAGCCGAATGATCCAACAGCAAGATATTTGAGTGAGCATGACAATGCTCTCAACCGCCATGCTCATTTATGTCAAAACACATATAATTTACTTAATAAATGGCTCCATGGTATTCATATCCACAAAATTAAAAAAAGGCCTCCCTTTCTAATTTCCAACCCTCCCTGTCTAGAGTGCTAGTGTGAACCAATCCCTGCTGGAAGCATCCAGCTCATCCCTCCATCTTCGCCAGGGTCTACCACAATGTCGCTGGACATTTTCCGGGACTCACATTGTGGTTGTTTTAGCCCAAGATCTATTCGACATGCGGAAAATGTGGCCGGTCCAGTACCGCTTAAGCTTATCTGCATATTGAATTTAGTAGTATACAAAATATTACATAGAAGTTATGATGACGAAATCTCTACTTCTATATTAATACTAGCTGTCCAGGTAAACGTCGTATTGCCGTATAAATTTAAATTAAAAAAAAAGTAAAAAAAAAAAAAGTTAAAAAAAAAAAGAAAACCGCCTTGAAAAACTAAAAAGTGATAAATAACTTTAGCACAGAACACACATTACTTTACTTTCGGAAGTCGGTGGCGGTGGCTTTGTGTTTGTTGTTATATATTGCCACCGACTTCCGAAAGTAAAGTAATGTGTGTTCTGTGCTAAAGTTATTTATCACTTTTCAGTTTTTGAAGGCGGTTTTCTTTTTTTTGAAAAAACTTTTTATTTTTCGCTTTTTAGCGTTGCCCTAACATCCAAGTTCATTACGAAACGGCGACACACTTAAAAGTGATTGTAAGTCCTCCAAAGATTGAAGAAACTAAAACGTCGACGTTTAAGTAATCTATTTGGGAATTTGTTGATTTTCTCAAAAAGGGCTGTATCAATTTTGACGAAATTTGTATGGGACCATTTCGGAATAAACCCCTTTCGAACAAAAAAAGAATTTCGCAAATCCGTCTATATACGACAGAGTTATGCCCGAACATACATAAAAAAAATATATAAACATTCGAATTGATAACCTCCTCCTTTTTGAAGTCGGTTAAAAATAGGCTACGACCGACCCGTTCTCAGATCTACCAAATATACAGAACAGGCACTGTGACACGAGATTTTTATACATCAGAATTAGCTGACCCGGCAAACGTTGTTTTGCCATATAAATTAAAAAAATAAAATAAAAACAGCCTACGACCATTTAAGATCTACCAAATGTACACAAAAGAAAAAGCTTTTTTACAAAAAGACAACCACCTTCAAAAACTGAAAGTGGAAAACAAGAAACAACTTTAGCAGAAAACATACATGACTTTAGATTCGGATGTCGGTGGCGATACAAAACAACAATCAGAACAAAGCCACAGAAGCTTTTTATTTCCCTCTTTTCAGTACCTCCGTCTCATCCAAATCCATAAAGAAACGGCAACACAGTTAAAACAGAGATTAAAAGTACTACTTCAAAGATTGAAGAAATTAAAACGTCGTATATGTAAAATTTTTGGGTATTTGTTGATTTTTCAAAAAGTGCTGAATCAATTTCGATTAAATTTATATGGGACCACCCCTGAAGCACCCCTATCCATCAAAAAAAATAATTCTAAAATCGATGCACATTTGCCGGAGAAATCGCGTAACAAATCTAAGAAAAAAAAACCGGACAAGTTCCGGAGGGTTCCGTACATATTAGTAGGTACATATCCATACTTCTATTACAAATCCATACCTACTGTCCATACTTTAATCTACATAATATTATAAATGCGTTTTTTGCGACATAAACGGCCGTATCTTTTTTTCACGTTAACATAGAGGGTTGATTTTATAGCATCAAGGGACCGTAGACTTGAGTATATGGTTTTAATTTCAACTCGATGCCTCCACGCGTTCCTGAGATAAAAATTCTTGACTGACAGACAGACGGACAACAAAGTGATCCTATAAGGGTTCCGTTTTTTCTTTTTGAGGTACCGAACCCTAAAAACAACAACATACCTACAGTCGAATTGAGAACCTTGTTCTTTTTGAAGTCGGTTGAAAAACAAAAATCGATGAAGCCGTTTGGGAAGAGTTTGATAACAAACACTATGACACGAGATTTTTATATAGGGTGACTGGTAATTAGTATACGATACTTAAACACGTGATTGTTTCCCAAAGAAATAATGTTTTTTGTACTGGTTGACTTTTATCACAATAACACAACAGCCGTATGAAATTCACGCGCGCGCACGCCTGTGACCTAAAGTGAACCAGTACAAAAATATTTCTTTCTTCGGGAAAGATGTTTCTTATCATGAACACAATCACGTGTTTAAGTATCGTACACTAATTACCAGTCACCCTTTATATTAGATTAGATAATACAGCTGAAGAGTTAATTTGTTGTTTGAACGTGCAAATTTTCAAAACTACTAGCTCGAATCTTAAATCACAAATATTACCTTCAACCCCCTGCTGAATTTGCACTCTGTTTAACAGCGATGTCTTCAAATCTATTTTCATCTTCTTATCTTTTTTCTTATGAGCTCCTGATCTTGCTATCTGTGGAGAAAATCAAAGAAATAAGAGGGAATTGTACTTTCAGCAAACATCTAGCAACATCTAGGTAGTAGGTATGAGGTGTAATTTCTGTCCCCGTCCGACCTGGGAATCACAACTGACCATAATAGGGTATTTTACCAAAAAAAAATCTAATTAGTCCGTCAGATAGATTTTCAAAAAATATTGGACACGTGTTTTGTCTTTTTTCACGTAAACAAAAAATTAAGACGATACAGTGCGTCGAAAACTCGTGTGACATCACTATGTCAGTACTCTTTTACTGGCGAAGTGACGTCACAAACCTCCACTCATGATCTTTGATGCGTTTTATCTACGACAGTTTTTATTGTTTTGGCAAAACAAAAAAAATACCCTATTTGCGTTTACCATTACCATACACCATATATGCCGTGTAATGTCGGCCGCGAATAGCACCACCCCATTTGAGAGATATTGACCACAGAGGGATATTGACCAGAGGATGGGCAGCAGTCCTTCTGAGTACCATAACACATACTGCGATTGCCAACATGCATCGGCCAGGCATGGTGATTACGCCTGAACCCGGGGGAAGACCTATGCCCATCAGTGGGCGTCTAATGGTTGACATGATGATGAAAAAGGAATTGTAGTCTCGGTGGTGGTGTTGGAGGTGGTGGTAATCTTAATGGTGTCAATTACCCAATTGCCGAATCGAATCGGTTCATTCGCTTCGTTTATGTCAATATGTCTCCCACTTTTCGAAGCAATTGTAATGATTTTAGATAATTTGACGATGATTAATAATTGAAATCTATTCTAAGCATTTGGGTACATTTCCAGTTGACGGCGATGTGGACGAATTTTATGACGCTTTATTTGTGTTAGGTTTTTTTATTTTTTAGTTTAATACTTTAGTTTTTCTTTTTTATTATTCTTGTAAACATTGATACTTTTCTCAGCATAAGTTTTATTTTTACTTTTCTAAACATAAGTTTGAAATATATACGGAACTGTAATTGCTGAATGGTAATCTTACACGTGTTGCGTATTGAGTTGATTTGACGTAATTTATTAAATTTTTTGTGAGACTACCTACTGCCCTCTACATCGTTTGACAGACTTCAGAATTAAGTCAAAGTTCTCAACTTTACCGCGAGAACCCAAAAACCCCCCTAAAACTACAAAAAAGGGGGAGCACATAGGGTATTTAAAACCTCGTCCACAACGTTGGGTCACGTGCCCAAAAGACTGGTAGCATTGCCACGTTGTATGGCAATGCTAATTCTTCGGCCAAAGAATAGGCCATCCCTTGAACCACGTAAAGAGTCAATTTTAATAATCTAAAGAAGGCCCGGGAAATAATTTCCCATTCACAGATTAAAAACATTGTCAACACAAATAATCTTTTAATTTTCAAACCTTATTCACGAAAAATCGTAGGCAGACCAGGCCTTAAGCTGTTTAAGCGTGAAATAATAACAAAAAATTATCCATCCTTCCATCCTTCCTCACAATCTATCGCATTTACAATACCAGTAGGAAGTAGGATAAAGTTAATCATCACCTTCAGGTCTTTACAGAGGTGGTTGTAGACCTTCTTGAGTTCCCTCACGAGCTCGTCCTGTCTCCTGAACTGAGGGTGGACCCCCATGGTGCGCTGCTGGCGGTCCACTTGTATCATTCGAAACTGGTGGAGGAAATTTATTTTAGTAGTATTAGGGCTCTTTGCCTCCTAGAGAAGCTCAGAGTTACGCAGCGAGAGAGCTATGCTCGGAGTTCCTTTGCGCGATAGAATCCGGAACGAGGAAATTCGTCAAAAAACGAAGGTCACCGAAATAGCTTTCAGAATATGCAAGTTGAAGTGGCAATGGGCAGGCCACATCGCTCGAAGAACCGATAACCTATGGGTAAGAAAGGTTCCCGAGTGGCGACCACGAACTGGAAGACGCAGTGTTGGTAGGCCTTCCACAAGATGGACCGACGACATTGTCCAGGTTGCGGGTAACCGGTGGATGCAAGCGGCAGGTTGGCGCTCGTTATGGCGTTCTATGGGGAAGGCCTATGTTCAACAGTAGACGTCTTTTGGCCCATTAAGATGATGATGATGAGAGCTCTTTGAGCTGTGTGGTGCCGGTGGAGGTGCCGCGAATTCCACCCTCCCATTTCAACCCGTAGGTGTCGTAGAAGGCGACAGAGGGATATTGATCAGAGGATGGATAATAGCGTCCTTCTGAGTACCGTAATACCTACTGCGATCGCCAACATGCATCAGCCAAGCATGGCGATTACGGCTGAATCCCCCCTTAGGGGAGACTTATGTCCAGTGTCTAAAGTTTGACATGATGATGATGATTTTAGAAAGATTTCTGACTGTACAAAACAGCTTTTTAATTGGTGTCCGAATCATCAGTCAAAAAATATCGTTTCGGACACTGTCCGAATATATTGTGTCCGAATCTTCAAACCAAGAAAAATTGACAGAGTTAGTTCCAAAATGCACCCACATTGCATTTGTAGGCCTATTACATTTTCTCATTTAAACAAATACTCCATTTGACCTGTCTCTGCTGCCGCAGATGCTCGTCCTCCATTTTTCTCAGCACCTCGATGTCAGTGCTCTGAATTTCAGTGGTTTGTCCGTCCATTTTTAATGAAACAATAATATATCTCTTTGCTCGAAAATTGTGTAAAAATTAAATGTTATTATGAAACATGACTATTATCTCAGCCTACCGGATTTGGTGCTTTTTTTCGTAATTAAATTAGTTTTTTTTATTGCCTGTCTCAAAAAGATTCAATATTTTATTTTTGAAAGCATTATGGTCACTTAGTTATAATGTATATCATCATCATACCATATTTCAGGCAAATAAATGAAACTTTTTATATCTATCTGCCTAGCATTTAATTTTTACTGGATGCAGCTGAATACCAGTATTTTACATGGAGCGACTCCCTATCTGACCTCCACAACCCAGTTACTGGATAACACTGAGAAACACCCTTTGGTAAGACTGGTTGGCTGGTTTTCTTTCTTCTGACCACTAACGACTGCTAAAGATCAACGAATGACAGCCTTTATCAACGGCTTTATGTGCTTTCCGAGACACGGATGGTCACCCATCCACGCAATGACCGCAATCGGCTACAATTCGAAGAATGTGCTTTGAAATTGCACAAATTGACTCCCCCATCCCAATTCCATCATCGGATATTCAGAGATACCTACGGCGTAGCGTCACCGCTATATGGTTGAAGTTCCACGGTCTAGAACCAGGAGCTTTGTTTCCACTTTAATGTGCGAACTGTCAGACTGTGGAATTCACTGCCCACCTCCCTCTCTGTTCCCCGATAAGTATAATCTGGGTATGTTCAAGGCACGAATGAACCTGTTCGTCCTAGGCAAGCGTGCTCCACCTTAGGCCGCATCATCACACAAGCTTATCAGAATACAAAAAATCGAAAGGTCTATGGGATACGGGAAACATCTTTTATTTTTGGTGAGAAGAATCACTGTTTATGTTATGGTAGCGCGCATGTATCACACGCTGAACATGGTCATACAACAGTACAGGGCCTCAAGTCTGCTGTTACAATAGTGTCAGAATGGTCTATCATTGATTTCATAATTGTTGATTTTGACAAGTTTAGTAATCTACTAATATAATGGCGTCATTATGACTTTCCAATGGTCAACCACTGACACGCCATTGAAATAAATGATATAGAATGGTAATCTCGTACAAAATGACAATTGAATGACTGACTTAGGCAATAATCTGCTAAAATTTTAACAGTTCCTTTGATCAGTGACCTACCATTAGAACGTCATTGTGCAGTCATTGCTTTTAATTCGACCGACCAATGATCGACCATTATGAATTTAGCAGATTACGAACTCTTAGCAAAATGACAATGGAATCGTGTTGGAATGACGAAGTCATAAAAATAGCAGACTTGGCCCCCAGGGTTCATGTGGGCATTTGAAGTTTAGTTACAACACTTAAAACTTGTTTTCGTAAAAATATTTCGAACTTCGAACTAAAATGATTGTTCACACCAAAAATAATATTTTTACATAAAACACCAAAAAACCTTTTTAAACTAAAAAAAAACTTTAATTAGGATAATCGGTGGCTTTGGATAAGTTTGATGTTTTGTATCGCCACTGACTTCAAAAATAAAGTTATTTTTATAGACTTTTTGGTAGGAAAAGATTTTTTTGGCTCTTTTCATGCCTACTTTTTTGAAATTTATAAAGAAACGGTAACAAGCAACAAATGAAGTTATCAATTAAATTTACACTCTTAGAGGTGGAATATTTTTATGAAATTTTTATGGGACCAACTTTGAGTTATCGAAATCGGACGTAAAAAGATATGCGTGGTCAAAAAAAAAAAAAAAAGTTGTTAAATTGAGAACCTCCTCTTATTTCATGTCGGTTAAAAATAAAAGTCGAAAAGACTTCAAGGAGGTTCTCCACTAATTGTTTAAGTTCAATTTTCGTTAACTGCCTGTTAAACAGACGCAATGGTTAAACAATCGCAGTGGCTTATATATGTGGGTCATTGGATAAGGAAATGGTTAATAATACCGAAAAAATGACCAGTAAATGAGTCACTCTGAGCAATTTACTAAATGTGTTATACTCACAAATATACTGGAAGGTTTTAGTGTAGTCTGTTCTGGCATATTGAACCTCTATCAGGGGTATATCAGCAAAAAATTCGAAATTTAATTATTTCGAGTGAGAATATACTTTTAAAATTAAAGTGGGACTAGAAAATTTGTGATCTATTCCCGGTAAGAATCCTGTACATTATTCATACGAATTACGATCTTAAAAAAACATAAATCCCTGTGAAATAATCTACACTAATTATGTTGCACACCAAAACAATGTTGGGAATAAATAAATAGCATAAAATAATATAATAAATAAAACAATTATACAATAAACACAAATAAAATTATAATTATTAGAAAATCATAACCAACTGGATAAAGGCACCTATGACAACACGAAGGGATTCTTGGACCACATACTTATAATAATAAATCATTTATTTCTACACAATACTTTACAGCCTTTAAAAAAATCAAGTCTTAAAATACATACAACACACACAACATATACAGCACACACACACTTACATATATTATGATAGCAGAAGCAATCGGAAGGTCCATCCCCGACCCTTGCTCGTGTCAGCCCGACGAATTTAGAACTACAGGCGCAGCGGGTCTGTAGTATTAAACTCGTCCCTAAACAATGGAAATCCGATCCAGCCTGTCCCCTTGGTGTCCTCCCCCAGCGACGCCCTAAGCCGAGGCTCGTACCCCACAGGGGATGCCCGTAGCGTGTAGCCGCTTAGTTTTGTAAGTGTAAGATTTTTGCCCTGGCTGGAGGCCCCAAAATAATATTTTTTAAGACACCACAGGAAAGTCCGACAACCTCCTAGGTCGACCTACGAGATACCATTCCGAAAAACAAAGGTCCGTCCACACCGGAGTGGACAACTTATGGTGCAGTGTCGGTCGCGGTCAGATTGTGCACTAGTATTTTGCTTGCGTTATTGTGGGTCCGGCCGGACAAATACTACTTCAGTATCTGACCGCGCCCGCTTTCGCGACCGCGACCGCACGCGAAGTTATCAAAGCAAAAGCATGAAGTCGGTCAGTTTGTCAGAAAAGTTGAAGCTAGTTCCAAAGCGTAGGTAGGTGTCAAGATAAACTACAAGAAATATGGTATGATATAATATATATAGGGTGACTGTTAATTAGTGTAGGATACTTAAACACGTGATTGTGTTCATGATAAGAAACAACTTTCCCAAAGAAAAAATGTTTCTTGTACTGGTTCACTTTAGGTTACAGGCGTGCGCGCGCGTGAATTTCATACGGCTGTTGTGTTTTTGTGATAAAAGTGAACCAGTACAAAACATTTTTTCTATGGGAAAGTTGTTTGTTATCATGAACACAATCACGTGTTTAAGTATCGTACACTAATTACCAGTCACCCTATATGGTATAGTATATCTTTTTAGATATGCATAAAAACCTCGTGAGTGAGACTGATATAATTTATGATTTTTCTTTTTCAGCTTTCTCGGGGTTCTTCATGGAGTATGGTGACATAATATCAGCCTACCTGCACGAGAAACACATGTACAGACGCCAGCACATCAAGCTACTACAATCTGTCACATTTCTTTAATCGATTTTCAACTTTAGGGTTAGAGAATAAGGTTTAAGATTGATTGGGAAAATGTGACAGTTTCGGGTAGGTTGACCTGCTGGCGTCTGTACAAAACTGTAATTCATAACAAGCATGACTATAAAAGTGTTTAAGCTACTCTTAATGCTCTTATCAATAAATAAAAGCTCTTTACTACAGACTAGAGCAGTACAAGAGTTAAGCTGTGTTGCCAGTAAGTTCTGTATTGTTGCCAGACACAAAATAAACGTTTCTATTGTACGACAATAAATGTTTTGTTGGCACTTCCTGTTTCAAGTTTAAAATATGGTACTAGGTTTAAACCTTCTTTTGTCAAAGTAGAATTGTATTAGAGTAGGAATTTTCTTAATATTAAGCTCTAGGGATTTTTCCTCTATTTTGGCTAGACGATTTCGGTTCAGTCAAAATTGTTGTGAAGTCATTTATTTATTCATAACATTATGTACGTATCTTACAGGCTACTCCAAGACGATGTTATTCGCACGAATTAAACTACATTCTACTTCTATTATAAATACTTGGTGTGGATAAATAGATGTTTGTTAATTTTTAACAGTTCCGATATTGGTCACGCTTAACACATTGGAATTTTATTTTATATATTTTTTTTTATATTGTTACAGGCTTGCGTTTGGCCGCAACTCACCTGATCTTAAGTGATGATGCGGCCTAAGGTGGAGCACGCCTGCCTAGGATAAACCGGTTCACTCGTGCCTTGAAGATACCCAGATTATATGTTTCGGGGAATAGAGAGGCGGGCAATGAATTCCACAGTCTGGCAGTTCGCACAGTAAATGTGGAAGCAAAGCGCTTGGTTCTAGACCGTGGAACTTCAACCGTATAGCGGTGACGCTTCGCCGTATCCCTGCTCGTCCGGTGATGGAATGGGGATGGGGGAATTAATTACGGTCTTTGACTGATTTCTGAGTCTACACAGACGAGTAGAGAGAGACTGAGTATAAACATAATAATAATAATAATAACGCAGGGCAGCTTGTGGCGAGCTGTTGGGCAGTAGCGACCCCACGGACCTGATCTCCCGGGAGAAGTCTTGTTCCTCATCTCTGGCTTGCCTTTCAATAAGGGCAAGCCAGAGATGAGGAACGGAGCTCCCACCTCTATCTTGCCTTAATTGGCCGGTTAGAGTGGAAACTCGCGAGAGCATTCGTGCTCGGGGTAAGGAAGTATTCCAGTAAGACGCTGGTAGGGATCTTGACCGTACTTCCGGGATTGTCCTGATAGCCGTGGAATACCTCTCCACTCCTCTAGCACCTCAAGATATGTTGCCCCCTTGTCGCTACGTCACTTCGTGCTAGCGACTGTTTCAGGGGGCCCATTTAGTGAGTGTGCAAGTCACCCCCTGCTATTTTATCCATGTATACAAACATTGATTCGGCAGGGGCCATAGTCACTTCATAGTTCCAGGTAACCAAGTCACTTTAGCAACCCATACCCATAGTCCAGTACTGTTAGTTTCCATGTCCTGTAATAGTCCTGCACCAACCGGGGGTTGTCCTTGGGTGCACTTGCATAGTGCATACAGGGATAATCGTCGGTTGATGTCTTATTTCATATAAAGCTACCTAAGGGGCCTCTGCGAGTTGGCTTCGGCTCCTCGTACGCCTTACAAAGGCCCGGGACCTCTGGGTCCCGAGATACATAAAGTATATAAAATATTATAATAATAATAATATGTGGGGACATTTTCACACACGGCCATCTGACCCCAAACTAGGGAGACCCTGTACTATGGGTGTCAGACAGCTGATATACATACACAAATACATTTTTTTTTTTGTAAATACATATATAGATAAACAACACCCAGATACAAGGTAAACACAAGTGCTCATCACACAAATGTTTACCCTGGGCGGGAATCGAACCCGCAACACGCTGCGCTGCAGTCGATCGCTCAGCCACTGCGCCAACCGTGTCGTGAAATAAAATTCAACAATAAAAATAATCAGTCATATTTGTATCCTTGCTTCAAAACAGAATAAGAAAAATTATAATTAATTAGTTTGAGAGTCGTTATGGATAGTCAGAAGCCAGAAAGTCTTACAACCAGTCTTACCAAGGGGTATCGTGTTACGCAGTAACTGGGTTGTGGAGGTCAGAAAACAATCACTCCATGTAAAACACTGGTATTCAGCTGCATACGGTAAGACTGGAAACCGACCCCAACAGAGTAGGGAAATGGCTAGGCAGATAGTCAAAGTCAAAGTCAAAGCATTTATTTCAATTAAACTATTTACAGGCACTTTTGAATTGTCAAGGAGTCAGTCAGTTAGTCAGAAAGTTGAAGCTAGTTGCTCGTTCCAAAACGTAGGTAATAGATAACAGAAGACAAGTTTAAGGAAGTGCTAGAAAAAAACATCAATCAGGAATTGGAACCTGGACGCTAAATTCTCCATCATCTGCACAGTAGCAGATATTAAGATAACAGATCCTGTATTCATTCGCACGCCGACCGTTTTCATTCACACTGAGCTGCTGTCACTCAAACCGTTGCGTAACAGTTCTCCTTTAATTATCACACGCTAAGGGCCTCTTTCACCACTCTCAAGTAAAGTGTCGAGTAAGCTAACCACCCGTTAAAGTCACCCGTAACATCATGTGCGAGTTTCACGACGTTCGAGTAACACTAATCATAAGATTAACTGACCCGTAACTTACTTGCCAGGACATCTGCCGATTAGCGTGCTTACTTGACGGTTCAAGTGTCCGTGTCGTTTTGTGTAGGTACTTATCAGATAACATCAACGATTATTATAAAATGTATTTATTTGACTAGATTTATCATCAATTTACTCGAACATTTTAGAATTTACTAGAATAAGAACATTCTACGATGCAATGAGTGCCTGGGAGTCGTGTTTTTAAATTCCGTGTTGATTATTTTACGGAACTAGATGAACCTGTTTTTTTTATTTGCTAGATTTCGTCTATTGAAGTATGCAATAAACCAACTACTTTATAAAACAAATATAAGGAATATCAAAATGTCGAAAGCGCTATCAAAAGTTTGCACTTCTATCTTTTTTTACTTTATACTTTATTATGGTAATTGTTGAGTCAAGCAGCGCCATCTCTCGGTCGATAGATCTACGATCGATAAACGTTTAGGTGCGACATCTGTTGCTGAGAAGACGACTCGCTCGCGACGGGTTCGAGAAACATCCGACCCCCTCCAGAAGGCGATATATAAAGCAGGACTGTGCGTACGTGACCGCGATTATTATTGTAAAAACCAAAACCGAAAATACATCAATTATAAAATTCTAACGAGCCTCATTGAAGAAGTCCCTGCCAGCCCCCTGTCTTCATTTGCCAAAACATTGGACCTTCGAGCCAAATTGAAGATCAGCTACTCTACGTGACGAGCCGGGTTGAAGAAGTGGAGAGCGAGTGGAACTTCGAAGTAGAAGTACGTTGAGGAGACTTGGTAGCCCAGCCCCAGATTACTGAGCAGAAGCTATTGATGCAGCAGCCAGCAACGGTCAGGTTATCCAGTCACCCTTTTCCCTCCTTCCCCTGTGTCTTCGCCTTGTGTTAATATCGTACCTAAACGTTTCAGAACTGATCGGAATCAGATCTACTGGCATCGCTGAGGCCGTCTTCAGGTGAGAAAACACGACTGAACACGTAAAACTGTGAGTACCTACTTTCGTAAACCACCAAAATGAGTGATGATGAAACTATTTCTCGTTTAAATAGTCAGTTATCTGATCTTAAAAAACAACGTGGTGTAATTAAAGGTAGACTAACATTATTCGCAAATTATATTAATAAATTAGATAGATCGTGTCTGGATTCAGTGATTAAAACTCAAGTGCAAATGCGTATTCATTCTGCAGCTACTTTTTTTGCCGAGTTTAACGACATGCAATCTAAAATAGAAAGAATGGTAGATGAAAAAGAATTACTGTCACATTTAGATTACAGAGATTCGTTTGAGTGCCAATATTATTCCATTGTAGCTATAGCAAAGCACATGATAGGCGACTGCGAACAAAACGCTTTAATTAATTCTCAGTGCATTCCCGGTAAATCGGTGTCCATAAAATTACCGCAAATAAAGTTACCTGCCTTTGACGGTTCATTCGATAAATGGCTAGAATTTAGGAACTCATATGTTTCCATGATACATGATCGCGACGACTTAGATCCTATACAGAAATTTCAGTACCTAAAATCGTCTCTCAGTGGATCCGCGTTACATGTTATCAGTTCCTTAGAGTTCACAGCACCTAATTATTTTAACGCTTGGGACCTGCTTGAAGCTAGGTATCAAAATAATAGATTACTAATACACAATCATGTTAAGGCTTTGTTTGCGGCACCTTCACTGGGTAAAGAATGTCCGGCACAGATCAGAACGTTAGTAGATTGCGTTTTACGTAATCTGAGAGCCCTAAATTCTCTTATAGAACCGGAATCTTCGCTCGAGGATATGCTTATCATTTATTTAGTTGTCAGTAAACTTGATTCTGCTACTGAACGCGAGTGGGAGAACTACAGAAGTTCACTTATATCTGATTCGAATAAAACCTCAAAATCTTTAAAACTAGAAGACTTATTAACGTTTTTAAACAATAGGTCCGACATGTTAGATATGATTAATTCGGGTAACAGTAAAAATAATCTGTCACATTCACAAAATAAACATGAGGGTAAGCAGTCAGCTGATCATAAAAAACAGTCTAATTCTCAAACACTTAGTTATGCGAGTGCGAATAATAATAAGGTCTCATCAGGTAGTAAAGGTAAAACAAGTAAACATAACTTGACATGCCCGTTATGTAATGGCAACCATGCATTATATTCATGTGTTAAGTTTTTAAATATGGTGGTTCAAGAAAGATTAAATCTAGTTCAGTCAAAAAACATTTGTCATAATTGTTTACGTACAAACACTCACACAATTGAAAATTGTAATTTCGGTCCTTGTAAATTATGTCAACAAAAACATAATGCGTTAATTCATGTTGACAATAATAGCATTCTTCCAAATACGTTACCACAACGTTCCGTTATCAATAATACGTTGCCACAGTCTTCTGTATTACATTGCGTTAGTAAAACAGCTGACAATATTGATAATCGTAGTTACGCGTTCACAGGTAATGCTAAATCGTTACAGACTGTTTTGCTGTCTACGGCGTTAGTTGAAGTTGCTGATGTTGATAACAGTTATCATACAGTTCGCGCTTTGCTTGACAGCGGCAGTCAAAATTGTTTTATATCACAAAGCTTATGTAAACGTTTGAAAATACCTATCATACAGTCCACTATACGTGTTTGTGGCGTTGGACAAACCGTTTCACAGTCCACTCACAAATGCGATATTAATATTCGTTCTAAGGTATATGAGTTCAATACAACCTTACATTGTTTAGTGTTGCCTAGTATCATTTCGAAGTTGCCTTCGACACACGTTAATAGTGATGCTATATGTATACCTAGCAATATTCAACTCGCAGATCCCATATTTTATGTACCAAGTGACATAGATTTGTTAATAGGCGCGGATGTCTTTTGGGATCTGCTAAAAGAAAACAAAATAAAACTTCACACCGGTCCATACCTACAAGATTCTATGGTAGGTTGGATTATATCCGGTCCAGTTTATAATGATAATAATCGTTTATTAGCGGGTAGCATGACAGATGTTCAGTGTAATTTGACTTCAGTTGATTCTCAAGTAAGAATGTTCTGGGAAATTGAAGAAGTACATATCCCTCCCGTTATTACCCAAGAAGATAGTTTTTGTGAAGAGTTGTTCTTACAGACTACTGAACGCGATCAGCACGGTAGATTTTCTGTGAGAATGCCATTTAAGCAATCACCTGATCGTTTGGGTGAATCGTATAATTTGGCAAAACAGCGTTTTTTATCTTTGGAGCGGAAACTAGATCGCTTACCACAGTATAAAAAAATGTATAGTGAATTTATGCACGAATACGAACAGTTAGGTCACATGACGCGTGTCGAGGACTTTGATCATTTAAGTAAGCCGTATTATATTATACCACACCATGGAGTATATCGTGAAAGTAGCGTGACAACCAAATTACGTGTCGTTTTCGATGCAAGCGCGGCAACTTCTAATAATAATTCATTGAATGATATTCAATACGTAGGCCCTAGGCTACAAAATGATATCTTCTCAATATTGCTTCGTTTTCGTCAATATCGATATGTTGCTTGCGCAGATATTGAAAAATTCTTTAGACAAACTTTAATTCATCCTGAACAACGTAACTTCCAACTGATACTATGGCGAACTGATAACAGCATGCCAATTCAAGTTTATCGTCTTAACACTGTGACGTATGGCACAGCATCAGCACCGTACCTTAGCAATCGTTGCTTGAAACAGTTGGCAAAGGAATGTCAGGATGACGTCATCGCTAGTGTTATTAATGAAGATTTTTATGTTGATGACCTTTTGACAGGGCATGATCAGCGAGATACTTTGTTGGATATTTGCAATAAAACGTCCGCCATTCTACAAAGCGGTTGCTTCCCCTTACGAAAATGGACCTTTAATTTTGATTTAACTTCAGATAATAATAAGGATTTATGTATTGGGGAATATTGTCAGTCTAAAACCCTGGGTGTTGGTTGGTCTAATAAGAACGATTTATTTAATTTTTCAACTAGTGTAGATAATAATTACGATAATACGAAGATAACTAAACGTTTAATTATGTCAGTAATTGCACAGATTTACGACCCACTAGGATTATTAGCACCAGCTATTACCACGGCTAAGGTTTTATTGCAAAAATTATGGCTTGCTAAAATAAGTTGGGATGATGAAGTCCCAAGTGAAATGGCATGTATCTGGTATAATTTTATTAATTCATTACAATATTTGCCCGAAATATTAGTGCCACGTTATGTCATGTGTGATAAAGCTATAAATAAAGAATTACACATTTTTACCGATGCTTCTCAGTCTGCATACGGTGCGTGTGCATACATACGTTCACATAATAATATTGACAAGTCGCAGGTTACTATCCGATTATTATGTGCTAAGAGTAAAGTCGCACCAATTAAAGTATTAAGTATTCCACGGCTGGAACTATGTGGAGCCTTAATTGGAGCTAAAGTATATAATAAAATTATTAATTCTCTAAGGCTAAAATTCGATAAGGTCTATTTCTGGACTGACTCCACGATAGTTCAAGGCTGGCTTCGGACATCACCACATTTGTTAAAAACATTTGTTCAAAATAGGGTTGTTCAAATTAACGAATTAACAAGCAACACTACTTGGTTGCATGTTAAAGGTAAGGAGAATCCTGCTGATATATTATCAAGAGGCGTTCTCTTTGACGCATTAAAGGGAGACAACGCTAGTTTGTGGTGGTGTGGTCCGAGTTTCCTTCGTGGACCTACTTCAAGTTGGTTGATAACAAATACTAATGAAGTTGAGATTATTGAAAGTAAGCTACCGGAATTAAAATGTACTAAAACTATTAATTTGTTAAATGTAGAAAATAATGATATATTAATTGATTTCGAAAGGTTTTCTTGTTTTAATCGATTGCAAAGAACCGTGGCATATGTCTTACGGTACATCTTTAACTTACGTGCATCGCGTGTCGGCCAAGGTCGCAAAACCGGTTCATTGACCGTGAGCGAGATTAATAGCTCATTAGTTGTGTTGACACGTTTAGTTCAATCACAATCATTCAGTAAAGAGTATCATAACCTTATAGGAAAGGTGCAATATAACAGTAAATCTAGTAATAAAACATTGGGTTTAAGTATATTTTTAGATAAGGACAATATAATTCGTGTTGGTGGCAGACTTAGTAATTCAAGTTTTGATTATGATAAGAAACATCCAGTGTTGTTGTGTCGTAAACATCGGTTTACTTGGTTATTATGTTCATACGAACACAAACGTTTACTTCATGCTGGACCGCAGCTTCTGGTAGCTACCATGCGTGATAGATGGTGGGTGCTGGGAGCACGTAATTTAGCAAGGCAAGTGGTTCATAAATGTGTAACTTGCACTCGCATGAAGGGAAATACGCTAACTCCACATATGGGTGATCTCCCTGCCGAACGTTTAGAAGCTGGATTTCCATTCATGCGATGTGGTGTTGATTATGCCGGGCCAATATCTATATTGAATCGAAAAGGCAGAGGTTCCCGACTAATTAAGGGATATATTTGCTTATTCGTGTGCTTTGCTACCAGAGCTGTGCATTTAGAATTAGTAGGTTCTTTGTCCACTCAGGATTATATATTGGCATTCAAACGATTCATATCACGACGCGGCAAGCCGTGTCACGTTTTTTCCGATAACGGTAGAAATTTCGTTGGTGCTGAAAAGGAGCTTTCATCTATATTTGAAAACTCAAATGATATCATGGATTTTGCTAGTAGTAATAATATTAAATTTAATTTCATTCCGCCTTATGCGCCTCACTTTGGTGGTTTATGGGAGGCAGGTGTAAAGTCGTGTAAGTACCATTTGAGACGTGTCGTGGGTGATGCTAGGCTAACTTACGAGGAGTTTAGTACGGTATTGACACAGGTTGAGGCCGTCCTGAACTCCCGCCCTATGTCACCTATGTCCTCAGATCCAAATGACTACCTTCCACTCACACCTGCGCATTTCCTGATTGGCCGGCCGTTGACTGCGCATGCCAGTGATGACTTCACAAAGACATCAACGCCTACCTGTCGCTACCATCGGCTGGAACAACTGCGACAACATTTTTGGGAACGGTGGGCAAAAGAATATGTATCTGAGCTACAACGCAGAACGAAGTGGGCACACAATAAAGATGACATTGCTAAAGACAGTCTTGTTGTCATCAAAGAAGACAACCTGCCACCATTGAAATGGAAATTGGGTAGGATTATTCATCTGTTCCCAGGAAATGATGGCGTCTCGAGAGTGGCAGAAATCCGCACATCAACAGGCACAATCAAGCGTGCTTCTTCAAGAATCTGCCCGCTGCCGGTTTCTACAAACGAAGCGGGCGTGACTTCCGTTTAGTTGGAAGACGGATCTTCCAAGGCGGCCGGCATGTTGAGTCAAGCAGCGCCATCTCTCGGTCGATAGATCTACGATCGATAAACGTTTAGGTGCGACATCTGTTGCTGAGAAGACGACTCGCTCGCGACGGGTTCGAGAAACATCCGACCCCCTCCAGAAGGCGATATATAAAGCAGGACTGTGCGTACGTGACCGCGATTATTATTGTAAAAACCAAAACCGAAAATACATCAATTATAAAATTCTAACGAGCCTCATTGAAGAAGTCCCTGCCAGCCCCCTGTCTTCATTTGCCAAAACATTGGTCCTTCGAGCCGGATTGAAGATCAGCTACTCTACGTGACGAGCCGGGTTGAAGAAGTGGAGAGCGAGTGGAACTTCGAAGTAGAAGTACGTTGAGGAGACTTGGTAGCCCAGCCCCAGATTACTGAGCAGAAGCTATTGATGCAGCAGCCAGCAACGGTCAGGTTATCCAGTCACCCTTTTCCCTCCTTCCCCTGTGTCTTCGCCTTGTGTTAATATCGTACCTAAACGTTTCAGAACTGATCGGAATCAGATCTACTGGCATCGCTGAGGCCGTCTTCAGGTGAGAAAACACGACTGAACACGTAAAACTGTGAGTACCTACTTTCGTAAACCACCAAAATGAGTGATGATGAAACTATTTCTCGTTTAAATAGTCAGTTATCTGATCTTAAAAAACAACGTGGTGTAATTAAAGGTAGACTAACATTATTCGCAAATTATATTAATAAATTAGATAGATCGTGTCTGGATTCAGTGATTAAAACTCAAGTGCAAATGCGTATTCATTCTGCAGCTACTTTTTTTGCCGAGTTTAACGACATGCAATCTAAAATAGAAAGAATGGTAGATGAAAAAGAATTACTGTCACATTTAGATTACAGAGATTCGTTTGAGTGCCAATATTATTCCATTGTAGCTATAGCAAAGCACATGATAGGCGACTGCGAACAAAACGCTTTAATTAATTCTCAGTGCATTCCCGGTAAATCGGTGTCCATAAAATTACCGCAAATAAAGTTACCTGCCTTTGACGGTTCATTCGATAAATGGCTAGAATTTAGGAACTCATATGTTTCCATGATACATGATCGCGACGACTTAGATCCTATACAGAAATTTCAGTACCTAAAATCGTCTCTCAGTGGATCCGCGTTACATGTTATCAGTTCCTTAGAGTTCACAGCACCTAATTATTTTAACGCTTGGGACCTGCTTGAAGCTAGGTATCAAAATAATAGATTACTAATACACAATCATGTTAAGGCTTTGTTTGCGGCACCTTCACTGGGTAAAGAATGTCCGGCACAGATCAGAACGTTAGTAGATTGCGTTTTACGTAATCTGAGAGCCCTAAATTCTCTTATAGAACCGGAATCTTCGCTCGAGGATATGCTTATCATTTATTTAGTTGTCAGTAAACTTGATTCTGCTACTGAACGCGAGTGGGAGAACTACAGAAGTTCACTTATATCTGATTCGAATAAAACCTCAAAATCTTTAAAACTAGAAGACTTATTAACGTTTTTAAACAATAGGTCCGACATGTTAGATATGATTAATTCGGGTAACAGTAAAAATAATCTGTCACATTCACAAAATAAACATGAGGGTAAGCAGTCAGCTGATCATAAAAAACAGTCTAATTCTCAAACACTTAGTTATGCGAGTGCGAATAATAATAAGGTCTCATCAGGTAGTAAAGGTAAAACAAGTAAACATAACTTGACATGCCCGTTATGTAATGGCAACCATGCATTATATTCATGTGTTAAGTTTTTAAATATGGTGGTTCAAGAAAGATTAAATCTAGTTCAGTCAAAAAACATTTGTCATAATTGTTTACGTACAAACACTCACACAATTGAAAATTGTAATTTCGGTCCTTGTAAATTATGTCAACAAAAACATAATGCGTTAATTCATGTTGACAATAATAGCATTCTTCCAAATACGTTACCACAACGTTCCGTTATCAATAATACGTTGCCACAGTCTTCTGTATTACATTGCGTTAGTAAAACAGCTGACAATATTGATAATCGTAGTTACGCGTTCACAGGTAATGCTAAATCGTTACAGACTGTTTTGCTGTCTACGGCGTTAGTTGAAGTTGCTGATGTTGATAACAGTTATCATACAGTTCGCGCTTTGCTTGACAGCGGCAGTCAAAATTGTTTTATATCACAAAGCTTATGTAAACGTTTGAAAATACCTATCATACAGTCCACTATACGTGTTTGTGGCGTTGGACAAACCGTTTCACAGTCCACTCACAAATGCGATATTAATATTCGTTCTAAGGTATATGAGTTCAATACAACCTTACATTGTTTAGTGTTGCCTAGTATCATTTCGAAGTTGCCTTCGACACACGTTAATAGTGATGCTATATGTATACCTAGCAATATTCAACTCGCAGATCCCATATTTTATGTACCAAGTGACATAGATTTGTTAATAGGCGCGGATGTCTTTTGGGATCTGCTAAAAGAAAACAAAATAAAACTTCACACCGGTCCATACCTACAAGATTCTATGGTAGGTTGGATTATATCCGGTCCAGTTTATAATGATAATAATCGTTTATTAGCGGGTAGCATGACAGATGTTCAGTGTAATTTGACTTCAGTTGATTCTCAAGTAAGAATGTTCTGGGAAATTGAAGAAGTACATATCCCTCCCGTTATTACCCAAGAAGATAGTTTTTGTGAAGAGTTGTTCTTACAGACTACTGAACGCGATCAGCACGGTAGATTTTCTGTGAGAATGCCATTTAAGCAATCACCTGATCGTTTGGGTGAATCGTATAATTTGGCAAAACAGCGTTTTTTATCTTTGGAGCGGAAACTAGATCGCTTACCACAGTATAAAAAAATGTATAGTGAATTTATGCACGAATACGAACAGTTAGGTCACATGACGCGTGTCGAGGACTTTGATCATTTAAGTAAGCCGTATTATATTATACCACACCATGGAGTATATCGTGAAAGTAGCGTGACAACCAAATTACGTGTCGTTTTCGATGCAAGCGCGGCAACTTCTAATAATAATTCATTGAATGATATTCAATACGTAGGCCCTAGGCTACAAAATGATATCTTCTCAATATTGCTTCGTTTTCGTCAATATCGATATGTTGCTTGCGCAGATATTGAAAAATTCTTTAGACAAACTTTAATTCATCCTGAACAACGTAACTTCCAACTGATACTATGGCGAACTGATAACAGCATGCCAATTCAAGTTTATCGTCTTAACACTGTGACGTATGGCACAGCATCAGCACCGTACCTTAGCAATCGTTGCTTGAAACAGTTGGCAAAGGAATGTCAGGATGACGTCATCGCTAGTGTTATTAATGAAGATTTTTATGTTGATGACCTTTTGACAGGGCATGATCAGCGAGATACTTTGTTGGATATTTGCAATAAAACGTCCGCCATTCTACAAAGCGGTTGCTTCCCCTTACGAAAATGGACCTTTAATTTTGATTTAACTTCAGATAATAATAAGGATTTATGTATTGGGGAATATTGTCAGTCTAAAACCCTGGGTGTTGGTTGGTCTAATAAGAACGATTTATTTAATTTTTCAACTAGTGTAGATAATAATTACGATAATACGAAGATAACTAAACGTTTAATTATGTCAGTAATTGCACAGATTTACGACCCACTAGGATTATTAGCACCAGCTATTACCACGGCTAAGGTTTTATTGCAAAAATTATGGCTTGCTAAAATAAGTTGGGATGATGAAGTCCCAAGTGAAATGGCATGTATCTGGTATAATTTTATTAATTCATTACAATATTTGCCCGAAATATTAGTGCCACGTTATGTCATGTGTGATAAAGCTATAAATAAAGAATTACACATTTTTACCGATGCTTCTCAGTCTGCATACGGTGCGTGTGCATACATACGTTCACATAATAATATTGACAAGTCGCAGGTTACTATCCGATTATTATGTGCTAAGAGTAAAGTCGCACCAATTAAAGTATTAAGTATTCCACGGCTGGAACTATGTGGAGCCTTAATTGGAGCTAAAGTATATAATAAAATTATTAATTCTCTAAGGCTAAAATTCGATAAGGTCTATTTCTGGACTGACTCCACGATAGTTCAAGGCTGGCTTCGGACATCACCACATTTGTTAAAAACATTTGTTCAAAATAGGGTTGTTCAAATTAACGAATTAACAAGCAACACTACTTGGTTGCATGTTAAAGGTAAGGAGAATCCTGCTGATATATTATCAAGAGGCGTTCTCTTTGACGCATTAAAGGGAGACAACGCTAGTTTGTGGTGGTGTGGTCCGAGTTTCCTTCGTGGACCTACTTCAAGTTGGTTGATAACAAATACTAATGAAGTTGAGATTATTGAAAGTAAGCTACCGGAATTAAAATGTACTAAAACTATTAATTTGTTAAATGTAGAAAATAATGATATATTAATTGATTTCGAAAGGTTTTCTTGTTTTAATCGATTGCAAAGAACCGTGGCATATGTCTTACGGTACATCTTTAACTTACGTGCATCGCGTGTCGGCCAAGGTCGCAAAACCGGTTCATTGACCGTGAGCGAGATTAATAGCTCATTAGTTGTGTTGACACGTTTAGTTCAATCACAATCATTCAGTAAAGAGTATCATAACCTTATAGGAAAGGTGCAATATAACAGTAAATCTAGTAATAAAACATTGGGTTTAAGTATATTTTTAGATAAGGACAATATAATTCGTGTTGGTGGCAGACTTAGTAATTCAAGTTTTGATTATGATAAGAAACATCCAGTGTTGTTGTGTCGTAAACATCGGTTTACTTGGTTATTATGTTCATACGAACACAAACGTTTACTTCATGCTGGACCGCAGCTTCTGGTAGCTACCATGCGTGATAGATGGTGGGTGCTGGGAGCACGTAATTTAGCAAGGCAAGTGGTTCATAAATGTGTAACTTGCACTCGCATGAAGGGAAATACGCTAACTCCACATATGGGTGATCTCCCTGCCGAACGTTTAGAAGCTGGATTTCCATTCATGCGATGTGGTGTTGATTATGCCGGGCCAATATCTATATTGAATCGAAAAGGCAGAGGTTCCCGACTAATTAAGGGATATATTTGCTTATTCGTGTGCTTTGCTACCAGAGCTGTGCATTTAGAATTAGTAGGTTCTTTGTCCACTCAGGATTATATATTGGCATTCAAACGATTCATATCACGACGCGGCAAGCCGTGTCACGTTTTTTCCGATAACGGTAGAAATTTCGTTGGTGCTGAAAAGGAGCTTTCATCTATATTTGAAAACTCAAATGATATCATGGATTTTGCTAGTAGTAATAATATTAAATTTAATTTCATTCCGCCTTATGCGCCTCACTTTGGTGGTTTATGGGAGGCAGGTGTAAAGTCGTGTAAGTACCATTTGAGACGTGTCGTGGGTGATGCTAGGCTAACTTACGAGGAGTTTAGTACGGTATTGACACAGGTTGAGGCCGTCCTGAACTCCCGCCCTATGTCACCTATGTCCTCAGATCCAAATGACTACCTTCCACTCACACCTGCGCATTTCCTGATTGGCCGGCCGTTGACTGCGCATGCCAGTGATGACTTCACAAAGACATCAACGCCTACCTGTCGCTACCATCGGCTGGAACAACTGCGACAACATTTTTGGGAACGGTGGGCAAAAGAATATGTATCTGAGCTACAACGCAGAACGAAGTGGGCACACAATAAAGATGACATTGCTAAAGACAGTCTTGTTGTCATCAAAGAAGACAACCTGCCACCATTGAAATGGAAATTGGGTAGGATTATTCATCTGTTCCCAGGAAATGATGGCGTCTCGAGAGTGGCAGAAATCCGCACATCAACAGGCACAATCAAGCGTGCTTCTTCAAGAATCTGCCCGCTGCCGGTTTCTACAAACGAAGCGGGCGTGACTTCCGTTTAGTTGGAAGACGGATCTTCCAAGGCGGCCGGCATGTTGAGTCAAGCAGCGCCATCTCTCGGTCGATAGATCTACGATCGATAAACGTTTAGGTGCGACATCTGTTGCTGAGAAGACGACTCGCTCGCGACGGGTTCGAGAAACATCCGACCCCCTCCAGAAGGCGATATATAAAGCAGGACTGTGCGTACGTGACCGCGATTATTATTGTAAAAACCAAAACCGAAAATACATCAATTATAAAATTCTAACGAGCCTCATTGAAGAAGTCCCTGCCAGCCCCCTGTCTTCATTTGCCAAAACAGTAATAAAAAAATATACATAAGTAAAGTAACAAATAAAAATCACACGGTTTCCAAACCAGACACAAAAACACCACGAGACAATTGACAACATCTGTTAACAACGTTTGACGAGTAACATTGCCGTATTATTGAACGAGTGCAACGTATGATTTGTTATGTCATTCACTTAATCAGTAAGTTGTTACACGAAGCTTTGTTTTCGTTTGTGAAATTGACAAAATATACTAGTAACTTTTACTTGGTAATTAACTTTAACTGTGAAGTCACTAATCAACACTTTACTTGCAGATGGTGAAATAGGCCCTAAGAATCAGTACACCCAGAGCACCAATTTGCTTAAGAAATTTTCATTTGTTAATTTTTTATATACTAAAACGCACACAGGAGTAGAGTCAACTATTGCGTGCAAAACATATAACTCCTCACAACTTTTCTCATCATCACATCAGCCTATTACCGTCCACTGCTGAATGTAGGCCTCCCTCAGATATCGCTAACCAACTTGGCAACGTCTTAGGTATCAACAACTTTAATAGACAATAAAAAAGTCACCAAAATTTTGCTGCTATGCGCTGGCCCTAAGAGACTGGCACTGGCACTAGATGCATTGGTAAGAATGCCAATGATAATAAGACATTGCTTTGATGCGAAAATGCGGAAATTAAATGGAAGGAATATTTTCACACCGCCAAAAAGACAGATTCTAATAAAATATCAGTACAGCTTATATTAAGATAACCTCTTATAGAGTCGTATTTTTTACGAGACATTATCATGAACCGTAATCATGAGTTGACGTAGATCAGTAAAGGTAGTAAAATAAATTACCTAATTAAACAATGATTGTGTCCTTACATAAAATGTTGGCAATCTGCCAATGAAAGTTCGGTCAAAATTAGACCAGCCGTTCTGAAGATTATCAGGACCAATCAGCCAGAAAGGCCGTGTAAAGAATCATATGCACGTCGCATCCGATCAATAGTACAGGGGTGTGATTATGTAAGACCTCATTCAAAACTTCGAATCTGAGTTTCTTGATTGGCATTCTAAAAACTCGGTTGATTCGAATTTACACTAGCGCCACCCTTGCGAATGTGTCAGCGAGTTGAACTAAATTGACAGGGAGATTTTGACAGATAAAGTATGAGATGACGTAAGAAGTAGCATCCTGTAAGGTAATTTCCCCGTCACTTCGATGCTCACTTCGCACTCGAACCCGATTCAAAGTGTCAAATATATCAAGGTATTTTTGAACCATATGCGAAGTGAGAGTGAATAGCGATGTGAGATGCGAGTTGTTGTTGAATTTTACAGAATCGATCTAAAGACATGGAACAACACGTGATCTACCGCTACTTTTGGCGCGCTTCTACAGAGTCATGACGTTTTCAGCCCACAGTGAGGAGGTTAGAATTCAGTGTCGGATTACATCGGAGCTAAGACGTCCCGGAACTGTACTCGATTCGTTGTGTTTTTTTTTTTTTTATTAATTAATAGGCTTGCATTTGACCGCAATTCACCTGATCTTAAGTGATGATGTGGCCTAAGTTGGAACACTCTTGCCTAGGATGAACCGGTTCACTCGTGCCTTGAAGAGCGGAAGGCGGGCAGTCGGGCAGCGAATTCCACAGTCTGGCAGTTCGCACAATAAATGTGGTTCGAGACCGTGGAACTTCAACCATATAGCGGTGACGTTTCGCCGTATCTCTGTATTTAAGTGTTACTGACTTTATTTTAAATTGAGTTTGTGTTAAATTGTAGTTTTAATAAACATCGTCTATTGCACCCTATACCCAGTGTTTGCATTGCACGAAACCCATCTTCTGCCCACATTATGACCGAATCTAACGGAGTAAATCCTGACGATAACAAAACTGTTTTTTTAATATTTCGAACAGACTATTCAATTTTAGTACCTTATATTATCTGTATAGATTTATAATAACAGTAATATCAGAATATACATTAACAAAATAATGTTGTGACAATACTAAGATTACAAAGTAAAAAAAGGAAACTCGTGAAAACGTGTCAGCATCTTGTAACGATTACAGTTCGGTGTGACAGGAGGCCGCACAGACGGCCTCTTTGTAAAATCCCCTCTTTAATGTTGCCGCCGCTGCCTTTGAATTCACCGCTCTATGCAACTCTGATTTTCTTTTTCAGTTATTGGTTTTTTAAATGCTGTGCGAGATGGCTTTTCGTAATTAGCTCGGCTTTTAGCGATTTGGTGATTTATAAGGATTTATGTCAAATAATTAGAACGTTTTTTTTTTTTATATTGTTATAGGCTTGCGTTTGACCGCAAGTACCGCAACTCACCTGATCTTAAGTGATGATGCGGCCTAAGGTGGAGCACGCTTGCCTAGAATAAACCGGTTCACTCGTGCCTTGAAGATACCCAGATTATATGTATCGGGGAATAGAGAGGCGGGCAGTGAATTCCACAGTCTGGCAGTTCGCACAATAAATGTGGAGTCAAAGCGCTTGGTTCGAGACCGTGGAACTTCAACCGTATATACCGTTCTATGGGGGAGGCCTTTGTTCAGCAGTGAACGTCTTGCGGCTGATGGTGATGATGATGAACTAGAACAGACAAAAGAGGTCAAGGTTAAGCTGCGCTTGCCGCGCTCGTTCCGCGGATGAGTGACCATCCATTTCATACCGAGATCCCTCTGAGCTTTGGAAAGAACGTAAAATCGTTGGTCCCGGTTGTCATTCGTAGATCTTTGACAGTCGTTATGGGTAGTCACTCAGATTATGAAACAAAAGGCAGATAGATCGCGCGGAACACTAAGATTGAAGCCACCAAAGCAAATACAAATTCAAAAGCGAATACCTACAATCGCGCTTCGTACTTTACTGACACGAGTCAGTACAGCACGAACCGCAGCATCGATAAAAATAACAAATACAAATAAAAGAAATTCAGAAGCAAATATAATCACGAGATTGTATTTACAAATTCAAATGCGAATAGCATTTGAATTTGTATTTGCTTTGGTGGCTTCATTCTTAGTGTTCCGCGCGGTCTATCTGCTTTTTTTTTCGTAATCTGAGGGTAGTCAGAAGAATTCACACGAGTTGTCATTATGAGCTGGTAATGTATTCGCCATTGTATTAATCTCGGATTACTTGTTTAATCGATGCCTTTTGCGGTATTGCGATTTAATCTCGGATATATAGTTAAATTACGGGATTAAAATTTAGTATAACGAAAAGTTCTCTCACTCTTCAGTTATAAGTGATTTAATTCTCAGGTTAAGATTTAGTTATACATGTTTTTTCGAACTCTAGGGCGGATTCGAAAAGACTATTGTGACGTGGTCTAAATAAATGTTATAGTAGTGGGCCGCGCACGCAGGTGGAAGGGACTTGTTGTAAACTGTCAGCCGAGCCGAGCGGACGTGCGGCCACTGCTATAGTGAAATACCGTGTGTTGTATTTTATTTACTACCTATTTACTTACCCCTGTGACGAGTGGACGTCACAACTATACTCTAGAGTCTAGAGTGAGAGAAGTTTTCGTTTTACCAAATTGTATTGCCTATCTTTATTTATAAAAATATATACGTAATACTCGTTCTTTACTAGTCTGGTTCAATCATTACGAAATAACCATTTCAGTCGTAAAAATTAATGACGCTATATTTCACAACCACTTTTCACAAAAACGTTATTGTCCACCGAGATTTTAATTTAAACAAATTGTTTTCAACTAATATAATTTGAGTGGAAGAAAAATTAATATTTTTTTGAAGGCTTGACAAAACAAAATTTATTTAGCGAAGTTTCAAAGATTAAGTTGTTTTTAAAAGATTTTTAATAAATTGATGTGATGATTGAAATACTTACTTAGATGATTATAGTTCTTGTAACAAGGTGAAATAGTCCTTCAAAATGTTTATATTCCCTGTTAATGCATGTGTATCATCTGCTAAGACAGGTTTCATTGTTTGTTGAAATACTATGAATGATCGTCAACAGTTTTAATATTTCTGAATATGCTGAACCTATTACTCCACCAAGACAACGAGGCATCTGTTAATTGTAAATAAGGTAATAATTGTGTCTGAACTAAATATATATAAATCTTAAAAATAATAATAATATTTTGTACATTTCAAAAAGAAGGGAGGGGGTAGCCCAAAGGCCATCAAAAAACTTGTCTACATCGTTGTAAACGGGACACGTGCCCAACAGGCTGGTAGCATTGCCATGTTGTATGGCAATGCTGATTCTTAGACCCCAGAATAGAGCAGCCTTAGGGTCACATGAAGAGTCGACCAGCCGCTTGACGATGTCCCGAAAAACATGATGGGCACTCGGACCCCATGGCCCTAGAGTCTCCACCCCAAACGGCTCAAATAGTATATAGCTTCCAAGAAGGCTATTATATTTGCGCCGTTTGAGGTTTTCGGCACCTGCTACAGCCGCCCCAGCACAACACGTCGAGTTAGGTTAATTAAATAAAGATAAATATATCAATTGAATTGTCACAAAAACTTTCTTTTTTGCATTGATTGTGTTATTGGAAAATCTTAACATAGTACCTACGAGCATAAAAAAACTTGTAAATAAAAAAGACAACAGCCTACAAAAAGTAAAAATATTTTCAATTAGCAAGTCGGTGGCAATACAAAATAACAAGCAACACCAAAGCCGTTTTTCGCTTTTACTAAAAAGCGAATAGCTAAATAGCGAAGTAGGCGCTAGCCTACTTCTTATCATACAAATTAATTACGAAACGCCAAAAAAACACCAAAAAAAAAAATAAGTCATTCCCTAATTTTTTACCCTTGGGGGTGGAATATGTTCTTAAAATGTATATGGGGCCTAATATGAGGTATACACTATCAATTAAAAAAAAAACATCGGAATCGGACTACACTGAAAAAAGTTATAAATGGTCAAACAAAACAAAATAAAAAAAAATGTTCATAAAATGTAAACTACTGGGCTGGGAAAACTATGTTAAATTTTGATGAGACTACATGGCAACTATTCCGCATCAAACTAAAGAAGAATCACGTAAATCGGATCATAAATCTTAGCGTAATCGGTGTACATACATTTAAAAAAACCAATAGAATTGAGAAACTCCTCGTTTTTGAAGTCAGTTAAAAACAAAATCGCTTCTGCTGTCTGTAGATCTTCTAATCTACGCAGCGGAGTTTGATGCAGTTTTCAGCAATAGATAAAGTGATTCAATAGCAAGTTACAATCTAAATTCAAGTGTAATGCTATAAAAAATTTATGTAATGATAATCATGGCTAATTAATTATTGTTAGAATTATATTTTCTGTATTTTCTTGTTTCCCACTGTTTGCCTATTGTTATTATTATCTTTTAATTTTTTAATCTTAATTCTTAATTATCTTTGAAATTGTTTTTATTTTTGTATTTGGTATTACTTTTTAAAATTATTGTTCTATAATGCATTATGTTCATATAATTATTATTAATTAATTTTAACGCTCATCTATTATCACTCATTACCATATTTGATTTGGATATTTCGTAAAAGAGATAATGTAGTGTGCAATATTGTAACTACTCCATATTTTATCTTGTTGCAACATGTAATATCTTATATTGTAGCTGTTTATAATCCCTCAATAAATAAAATCAAATAAGCGAAGGTTTATTGCCGGTTGCAACGGTCGGTCCGTGTAAAGGTGACCATTCATTTCATATCGAGACCCCTACGTGCCTCGGAAAGCACGTAAAGCCGTTGGTCCCGGCTGTCATTCGTAGATCTTTGACTATCGTTAAGGTAGTCAGAAGTCAGAAAGTCTGACAACCAGTCTTACCAAGGGATATCGTGTTACCTAGTAACTGGAATGTGGAGGTCCGATAGGCAGTCGTTCCATGTAAAACACTGGTATTCAGCTGCATCCGGTTGGACTGGAAGTCGACCCCAGTATAGTTGGGAAAAGGCTAGGAGATGACACTTTAATCATCATCATCATGTCAACCTTTAGACGCCCACTTGACTGCTGGGCATAGGTCTCTGCCAAGGGGGGGTTCAGCCGTAATCGCCACGCTTGGCCGATGCATGTTGGCGATCGCAGTAGGTGTTATGGAACTCAGAAGGACGCTGCTGCCCATCCTCTGCTCAATATCCTTATCTTACTTTAATAATAACGCCTTAAAATCCGTTCACTCATTTCAAATCACACTCTGTAAAAACTAAATCAAACTAAAACTCAACGAAACCAGTCCATGTTTACACCACACGAGTCATTACAGTCTCTAAACAAAACCACGTAAGCTCAGCGATGCAACAAAGTGCACAAACACTGCAGTTAAAATAAAATGAAAAAACTACCAACTTTCACGGCGAACGAACGGATTTTTTGTATTGGAAAACCTATAATACTAGACGTCGAAGGAAAACAATGAAGGATTTACGAGAGATGCTGTGGAAGAGATCTAGCTGTTTGGTGTTATTAGCGCTGATTATTTATGTTTTTGATAGTGGGCTATATTAATCTTTTAAAATATATATACTACTCAAAACAAAATAAGGGCCACAAGGTATTTTGTCTGTACCATGAAAATAATAAAACCAATATATATTTTTTGTCTCCATAACGAAAACTAATCTTGTTTTTACCATGTAGACCAATAAATTTATTCAAATAATAATGATTAAAAAGTTTATTTGCTTTTGAAAGAAAAAACACATTTTAGGTTAAAAATAAAAACAACGTAAAGTTACTAAGTAAAACAAAAGAAAATACTCCATGCTCATCTTTTAGTAACGGGTATGCCCCCCTCGTTTAGCTACGCACTCCTGAAGCCTGGAGTGCATGCTCTCAATCAAATGCCTGACATTTTCCATTGGAATCTCTTCCCAGGTCCTTTTCACAGCGTTGATGAGTTGCTGTTGGTTGTGGATTTCCTGATCACCGTCTCTAACTCTTCGTTTCAACTGATCCCACATGTGCTCTATTGGATTTAAGTCCGGACTGTTCGCCGGCCACGGTAAGACTTGAATTTGAGAGTCTTCCAGTACAAACCGAGTCGCTTGAGCCGTGTGTGCACGAGCATTGTCTTGCATCAAGATGAATCCAGGACCCGCTCGCTGTGCAAATGGGATCACATGTGGTCTGACAACTTCCTCAATATACCGCTGAGCAGTAACAGTACCCTCATTTAAAATAGCGAGCTCAGTTTTGCCGTGTAAGCTTATCCCGCCCCAAATCATTACATTTGGACCACCAAAACGATCGACTTCATGGATGCAGGCTTCTGAAAATCTCTCGCCGCGTCTTCTCCATACTCTAATACGCCGATCGTTGTTAAAAAAATTAACTTTGCATTCGTCTGTGAAGAGCACCATGCCCCATTGGATTATGTCCCAGTCCAAATGTTGACGGGAAAATCTTAAACGATTTGCACGATGATTTCTGGTTAATGGAACACGGACAACTCGCCTTCTTGATGCCTGCTGGTCTTCATGCAATCGATTGCGAATAGTTTGGTCACTGACACGAGTACCCGTTGTCAGCCGTAAACGATTTTGCAGCTTGCGGGCCGTCGTTGTGCGATCTCGGCGCGCACTTAATCGAATGTAACGATCCTCTTGAGCTGTTGTAATGCGAACTCTGACCGAACCAGGTCTTCTTCTAACACTGCCGGTCTCTTGGAAACGATTCCATAGATTTTGAATAGCTCTTCGAGAAAATCCCAATTGCAAACCCACAGATCGCTGCGAATGACCTTCTTCAATCATCGTAACGGCTCTGGTTGCTGTCAGCGAGTCCATATGACGCCTGCGTGCTTGTGGCATATTGCAAAAGATGTTTCTATCAATGAACTCTGATAATTTCTAATAAACCAAGAAGCTAAGGAAAGCAAAACGTCAAAGAAAATGGAATCAAAATTTTCAAAAACGATTTTAAATCAAATTTTATTTAAAATTGTTGCCAGCATGAGATGAATACTACAATATTAAAAAGTTTAGGTATCAAAGAGTTTGTATACTCAATATTTTACTACTACTTTCAATATGTAAATGTTTAACAAATTACACCAAAATGAAAAAATACCTCGTGGCCCTTATTTTGTTTTGAGTAGTATATAACAAGCACTTTGCCCGCGACTTTAGCTTCCTAAGCAAATAAGAGAAATTGAAAATATTTATATGTTTTAAAAAAAATATTTGACTTCTTGGTAAATAGACCTACCAACTGATGTTGTTTGAATTTTACTGAATCGACCTACTGGGAATCGAAACACGGACCCCACGCTCAGTAGTCGCGTTTGCGACCAGTACACCATCGAGGCAGTTTTAAGCTATAATTGGGGTGATAAACATTATTTATAAGAAATGGGTAAGTTGAGAAACAAAGCATGAAAAGTCAAAGTCAAATCATTTATTTCAATTAGACCATTAAAGGCACTTTTGAACGTCATATTGTAAAATTTGAATCTAGTTGCCCATTCCAAATGATAGTTTCGTATGGAGAAGAATGGGCAAGAAACTCCATACTCCATACATAGGTACTCTTTAAAAAAAATAATGTTTACAATTTGCATTTACAAGAATTATAATAATATGTTACGTGAATACGATGTACCTTGTATGAAAATCATCTATTATGGTATGTACAAAGTATTACAAGTTAAGAGATGACAGTTAAATTATGTACAGACACATAGTGTTCACATAATTATTTACAATTAATAATACAGTAGTCGACCACTCCTTCTATTCCAACAAACAATGAATAGTGTGTGAGCCAGAGTAATAAATAATAATTGTATTTAAAATAAAGTATAGTTTTAATTAGCAATCAGTTTGATTTTGTCTAGACTGTAGATTGTCCTATGGAGCCGGACCAGCATGTTCCCAAGCATTCTTATCTTGGATTTAATCCTCTAACTTATAATATGCTTGTTGCTTGTTGTTGAAAGTTTTTGATACATGTAAAATAGTTTTTCTTAATTCGCAAGAGAAGCCGGCCGCGAATAGCAGCACCGCTGCGACGAAGCTTCGAATACACCGGAGGTGTATTGACCAGAAGATGGGCAGCAGCGTCCTTCTGAGTACCATAACACCTACTGCGATCGCCAACAGGCATCGGCCAAGCATGGGGATTTCGGTTGAACCCCCCTTGGGGGAGACCTATGCCCAGCAATGGGCGACTAAAGGTTGACATGAAGAAGAGAAGTTGGATTGGAAAATACTTTTTTTTTAATCCATACTTCCATACTCGTACTATTACTATTTTACTATATATTATCCATACTTCCATACTAATATTCTGTCTGTCTTCTGTCTGTTACGCTTTCACGATGAAACGGCTGAACCGATTTTGATGAACTTTGGTATGAGGATAGCTAAAACCCCAGGGAACAACATGGGCTACTTTTCAATCAGTGACTTCGTCTGCATGCACTATAACCGACATTCACGCGGACGAAGTTCGGGCAAAAGCTAGTATAATATTATAAGTGTGAAAGTAACTCTGTCTGTTACGCTTTCACGATGAAACGGCTGAACCGATTTTGATGAAATTTGGTATGAAAATAGCTGGAACCCTAGAGAAGGACATAGGCTACTTTTTAATTTGAAACTTCGTCTGCATCTGCGATAACCGACATTCACGCGGACGAAGTCGCGTGCAAAAGCTAGTATTCTTATACTTAGGATTGCGTTTGGCTGCAACTCACCAGATCTTAAGTGATGATGCGACCTAAGGTGAACTAGATCACTCGTGCCTTGAAAATACCCAGATTATATTTATCGGGGAACAGTAAGCGGGGAGTAAATTCCACAGTCTGGCAGTTTGCACAATAAATGTGGAAGCAAAGCGCTTGGTTCGAGGCCGTGGAACTTCAACCATATAGCGGTGATGCTTCGCCGTATCTCTGCTTCGATGGATGGGGTAATTATATGTTGTGCGATTCCAAAGCACACTCTCCGAAATTACACAGAAAATGAGACTTCTCAGTCTTTGATGTCTTTGTTTAAAATATGTCCTTAATTCAATTAACACTTCGGAAGAAAAACCAATTAAGATTTTCGTTTTACCTACACATAACCAATTATAAGTTTTACAGACTTGTGAAGACCTTCACAAATTATTTGAAAATTCTTTGTTTCTACATTTCTCTGCTTTCCAAAACTGTCATTAGCAAATGTTTAATTAAACAAACATCAAATATATGAAACAAAAGGCAGATAGACCGCTCGTGGCAGATAAAACACTGATAGTGATGCCAAAAAAGCAAATACAAATTCAAAAGTGAATATCAACAATCTCGTGATTATATTCGCTTTTGAATTTGAATTTGTATTTGTATTTTGTTTGTTTTTTTTACGATGCGGCGTCTCGTGCTATACTGACTCGTGTCAGTACAGCATGAAGCGCGCTGCAGGTATTCGATTTTGAATTTGTATTTGCTTTTCTGGCTTCACTCTCAGTGTTATCTTCTATTTGTCTTTTCTTTCATAATCTGACCAAATAAGTATGAAAGTTTTAACAATATTCAAAAAATGTTCTGATATTTAAATAATATCACTTATTTTCTTAAGTACCCGCGATGCATGCCTAATTCATCACTTCGATTGGCGCTAAGTTTTCGTCAGCGGAGACAGGGTCGAGGGGGGAAGGGGGCGGGGTCCACGCAGGCGCCACTTCCCGCCATTTTCTCAGGGTGGGGATGCCAGCTGTGACAAAATTTGCAAGAATAAGGGAGGTTTTATTATTTATATCGATTATTTTTGTTGAGCCACAGTTCTTGTAGTGAAAATTAAACACACACTCTTTGCCTTTCCTGGGAATAATTTGAAGTCAAACGCTGTCGTAACAAAGTCAATGTCCGCTGCTGGAAGTAGGTAGGTCAGGTGTTTATATACATATAGGTACCTATGCAGTAAATCCATACTTTCCATACTTTTTAATATTATAAATGCGAAAGTAACTCTGTCTGTTACGCTTTCACGATGACACGGCTGAACCGATTTTCATAAAATTTGGTATGAATATAGTTCGAACCCCGGGGAAGGACATAGGCTACGGCTCGTCTGCATCCGCGATAACCGACATCTACGCGGACGAAGTCGCAGGCAAAAGCTAGTAATCAATAAATTAATGGTTATTAGCAGACTAAAGTTTTAACAGTCTTTGTTACTCTGTTACCTTTAACAACAACCTTGAGAACAGGCATTAAATTTAATTTATGGTGTTTGGTAATTATACATAAAAATCGTGGGTATTATACGCTCTGAAGATTTGATACAAAATACGTATGCAAATATTGAAATAACCATTTTGTTATCTCTATTTCTATAACTGTAGTGAAGTATTTCTTACCTACTTTTGTTTTTGCTTTTCATATTATATTCAATTTTTAGTTTTTAACAAATTCAACTGAATAATTCATGTCATTATTTTCACTAGCTGTGTAATCGTAATGACAGGTACTAGGCGGATGAGCATTGTCACGCGATTTTACACCTTATTTCTAAGGCCATCACATTGACCTTGAAACACTAACAGCTCTACTGTTAGAAAATCTCCCCGACATGTTCCTTCTCACCCTAATTTTCCCCAGCACTTTTCCTCTCTCACGCTGGCAACTCAACCATCCCGAATGGTCAGTCGTTTTGGCGCCGTCGTCGAAAGCGGTCGCCGCTCGGAGCGCCACCAACCTAACGTCGTGTCTAGGTAAATAAGAAAATAAATAAAAAAATAGTGTAAAGTTCTGTGTGAAGTGTTTGGTGACAGTGTTCTAGTGTGTTATGAGTTCTTCGAGTATTAACCGTGAGTATTTTTATATTTTACCGTAAGATATGCATTTTCGTGGATTACATTGGATCCGGCGACCTTCAGATTCTTCTGGCCCAAGGGTTCCTTGTAGTAGTATCGTAAATAATTCTGGACTGGGCCCAAAAAGGTTGTTAGGTTTTTATAAAATAGGGCTTTTGTTATTTGCAGGCGTGACATAAATTTTGAAACGGTTTTACGTGACGATTTACCTTTTTAAACGTGTTCGGAGGTTTTGGTTTTTATTGTTATGTGAAATATTATGCGACATCTAAATTAGATCATTCTTAAAGTCGTCTTTTCTCGGAAAAAATAACTCATTGAATGAAATAGTCGGAATTTTTATAAGAAGTTGCAATCAGGTGGTATTGTGTGCTAAATAAGTAATTAACTGAATTTATGAATGCAATAATAATGACATTACTATGAAATAGCACTATTTAAAATAATGACGATGAAACCAGTTTGTAAATGTGCAATTGCATGATAAAACGAAAACATTATTTATTTATTCTCGTCGTACCTTTTATCTGTATTGAAATAGACATTTTACAGTAAAAAAAACAACTAATTATTTTTCGAGTCAACAAATCAATCGATCAATCTAAAGTCAAATTTTAGAGTTTTAGTTAACAATAGATTAATCAAATCAACATCTAAAATAATTTCAGCGGGACAGCAATGGAAAAAAAGAACTGCTATTATTTATTTCTCGCGCATTTTTCTTAGCTTTTCAACAAAACGTAATGAAACGCGTTGATATTTTGAAAAAAACTGGTAATTCTCTATGGAATTCAAGCCAGTAATTTGATTTTTTATTTCTGAAACGATTTAGAAGAAAAAAGAGCAGTATTTAAGGGTAGGCTGTTATGTTCTCAAGTTTCAACGTTTGACATAGTAATCTATTGTAGATAGGGGAGCAGTGTGTCATTAGGTCAAATTGCACTGTGTAGGGATGTATTGTTTGATATGTTATGCCCATTCTCCCCGTCAGATTTTCAGTGCGAGTGGGAATGTTTGGGAGATAATAATTAATGTTTGATTGATAATGATGATTTTAGACTACAGAGTGAGTAGTAGATAGTAAGATGTTTTTGACATGACATAGTGTGATTTATTATGCAGATTAAATCAAGGTCTAATCTATTTACAATAGCACTAGACAGAAGTTAAAAAAGGTTTTTTTTAATGCACACTTTGTAACAAAAGTACAATAAACCTGTTAAAGTTACGATAGACACCGAATTTATTATAATCTATTTTTACAGTAGCTGTCACCTGTCGCACGTATTTGTAACCATTTTAATAATTTATCTTCTAAAATTCAGGGCTTTCATTAAGTTGTATATTTAATTCCAATTTAAAATTACAGTGTAAATGCTAAAAACCTAACTGAAGCAAGGATGAACAATACCCGGAACGTTATTCGTTTCACTGTAAATCTATTAAATTTAGAATGTTATCTAATCTTTAAAAGACTTTTATTCTGTTTATAGTATTAAACATACGTCCATATTATTATTATTATTATTATTATTATTATTATTTAGTAGGTATTATTTTAGATCTATTTATCAAAATTATGTTAAAATCAGGTTAATAAAAATTGTTTTAACTTATCTTTGAAATAAAATGTTGTGCATTCCTATTAAAGTATATTTTGGGAATGGTCACGAATAAGAGACTTGCTTCAGTTTCTTTGTAATATTTTTGCATTATTTTTATAAAATATTTATTTTAACATAAATCGAACTTTTTATACCTATTAATTATTATATTCTCATATCAATATACTTAATAAGTATAAATAGAAACACAAAAAGTATCTACTTACCTAGTTTTATTTGTCTATAAAAATAGTGCTCCGTCCTCAGTAAGGTAGGTGGTTAGAGAACTAGATCTTTTTTTATTTATTTGTAACACAGTGTTTGTGTTCCATATAATCGTCATACTCGTCACTTACTTTAGATGTTGAGCGTACATTGAAATCCTAAAATGAGTCGTAATCGTAATATACATAAAGGAGATTGTTGACGCACTTGCGTATGCCATGCTTGGGACATACGCTTTCCATGCATCGCAGTGACCGACGTGGAACGGAAGCGCGGGAGCGCCCTCTGGCGACGACGCGCCGAACAACTCTCTCTACGACACCATCTTTAAAGTCGTGTGCGCATACAACTTTTAATTATATTTTTTACAAAGATTTATACAACTGTACACCTTTACAACTTTACAACTTTACAATGTACTCTGTTAAAAGTAAATCTTTAATGCCGTTATTCTGCGTTTAATTTTGCATTCAAGAATAAAATTCCACCCGCACACTGCGAAGTAACCTGGTCTACATTTTGGTCCATCGACCCGGATTTTGGAAACAAAGCGGCTATCAAGATCAAGGAAATTACTGAGCACGCGTTGCGGCCATTACGTGGAATCCAAATTTGAAGAATATCCAATACTTTAAAACAGAGACGTGGAACACGTTATAGAAGGAAGATCAAGGAGGCCATTACCTAAAGGAAATTTACAAGACAGAGAAGTGCCATCGTGATCCCATTATCCTTTCATTCCACGTGCTCCCTAAAACTTTAAACTTAAAAACTTAACCTTATTTTACGAATTTCCTCGAATTCTTCATATTTTTCTAGTACATATTCCCCACTCAGGCTTTAAGCATCTTGAATTGCCCCTGTGTGTGTGAATACTGTGTCCGTATCTTAATTATTTTGTGTTTACAGTGCACTATAATCGCATGGTGAGACTGGGGTCGCTGTTGCCCACGTGTCGGCCTTCCACGACGCTTGCGTGGAGCCCTAGCTGGCGAGCTGCACTCGCTTGCTTTATGCTTGGTATTTGACTGTTTCGCAAGCGCCCTCGCTGCTTCATTACACCTTTAAGTATTGTTTGTCGCTCTTTATTTTATATCTAAGACTCAAAGTCATGTTAACTGTCATAATGGATTACAAGTCGTTAGTGGCAGCTATAAGGCTAAGCTAACCCAATTTAGATCATTTCTTTCAGTAATAAAAGGTGATGCATTAAGTACCTTACAGGTTAGGGAGTTGATATTTAGATTAACTAAAATAGAAGAAATGTATTCTGAGTATGACAGCACACAATTTAACATAGAAAATCTGTCTGAAATTCCAGAGAAACAGTACCAGGAACGAGAAACATATGAGAATCAATACTATGCTGCTATTGCCTCTGCCCGAGAACTGTTGAGGAAACATGAGACCTCTGCGAGTGGTGAGTCGGTCGCAGGCTCTGGTACAGGTTCTGGACATAAAGGTGGGATAAAACTTAAATTACATACTATACATTTGCCTACCTTCTTGGGTCAATATCACAACTGGTTCGAGTTTCGTGACACACTCACATCGTTAATACATTCTAATGACAGTATTCTGAGAATAAGTAAGTTTCATTATTTGTGTGCAGCTTTAAAGGATAGTTCTGCTCTAATCATTTGTGCACTCGACTTCTCTGAAGAGAATTATGATGTTGCATGGGAGCTACTATCTGACCGTTACAAAAACAAACGACTTCTAGTTTACAATCATATTCAGGCATTCTTTAATATGGAAATTGTGACAAAGGAATCCTTTAAGGCTCTGCGCAACATGATTGACACAATCAATCGTAACTTGAGAGCTTTGAAAACACTTAAGTTACCTACAGAGATAGACAAGGTCATAAATCATTCACATGCAAGATGGGTGGCTGTGCACACTGTCATAAGCGACATAACATTATATTACATTTAGGAGAGCTATCCATTGCTCCGGAGCCAAGGACAACACAACACACTACTAGTACTAGCAGTTTAGCACTCTGTACAACACAGTCAAGCACACAGACATTAAGATGTGCTCAAGACAATGTGGTTTTGTCTGCTAGGTACTCATAATACCAGATGTGTGATGTTGTTGTCAACGGCTATTGTTCAAGTTACTGACCATGTTGGCCATAAACACAAGGTTCGTGCTTTATTGGATAATGGCAGCACAACTTGTGTGACAAACTTAAATTGTCAACCCATTCAACATCAACATTAGTTGAAGGGTTAAACGGTCAATCTAGTTGCATTTATCATTTTATCATCACTTATTAATTCATATTCTGAAAACATTAATTGTTTTGTGGTTCCACACATTACTCTAGCATTGCCTTCCAAACAAATTAATCATAGAATGTTAGACATACCTCATAATATTACATTAGTGGATCCTTTATTCCACACACCGTCCCAAGTTGATATGTTGCTTGGAGCGGACTTATTTTGAAGTGTATTGTTGTCTAACAACATTTCACTAGGTAAAAATAGACCTTCATTAAGTGAAACTAAGTTTGGATGGTTGATATTTGGACCCACAGAGTCATTACATTATAATAATAATACAGTCCATTGCAATCACTCAATTTAATGATCAACTTTAAGATCAATTGAGCAAGCTCTTTCTAGGTTCATACTCATTAGAACACAGGTTTAAGCGTGACCCGTTATTCAAGCAGCAATATGCTGAATTCATTAAGGAATACACATCATTAGGTCACACACCTCAAACAATATAACTGTCATTTTGGTACCGCATCTGCACTATACCTTACTATACGATGTTTAATGCAACTGGGAAAAGAATGCACTGACAAAGCAGTGTCAGATGCTATCATCAAAGGTTTTATGTTAATGTCTTTATTTATGGAAAAATGACATATCCCAGCTGGTAAACATCTGCAGAGGCGTCATTAACCAACTTGAAAGTGGACAGTTTTCGTTAAGAAAATGGCATTAAAATAATCCATGCATCATACAACAACTTATAGGTGAAAATAGCAAAGATGAATATCTTAATTTAAGTAGCCATGAGTATTCAAAGACATTAGGATTACTTTGGGCCTGTAAAGAAGATGTGTTGCTTTTTTCAGTAAACATTACATCGCCTGAATACATTACAAAACGCACAATTCTTTCCACAATGGCTCAAATATTTGATCCCCTTGGACTCATTAACCCTTGCATTTTACAAGCTAAAATAATTCTGCAGAAGCTATGGTCGTTAAAAATAACTTGGGATGAAAATGTGTCCAGTGAAATTCAAGCAACTTGGTGCAACTTTATTAAATCTTTACATTTTATAATATAAGAATCCCAAGGCATGTTATATGTGATCATGATCAGTCTGTGATTTGTGAACTTCATGCTTTTAGCGATGCATCAATTCAAGCCTATGGTGCATGTGTTTACCTTCGTTCTATTTCACATGACAATAAAGTTTCAGTTCATTTAATAACTGCAAAGAGCCATATAGCTCCTCTTAAACCCATGACAGTCCCACGGTTAGAATTGTGTGGGGCTCTGTCTGCAGCTCGTCTAGCTGACAAAGTTAAATCCTCATTTATAGGAACTTACAGTTGTACCTACTGGTGTGACTCAACCATTGTATTGGCTTGGATCAATACTTCCAAGGCCAACTTATTAAAACCATTTGTTTATAACAGAATTCATGAACTTAAGTCTCTTACAGAACCAGACACCTGGCGTTATGTACCTACGAAGTTGAATCCTGCTGACATAGGTTCTCTGATCTTGGTAGGCTGCAACGTGTCACAGCCTAAATACAGCGGTTTAAACACAACTGTCGTTTTCCACAAAACAAACATACAGGGTTCTTAACTTTACATGAGCTAAACTCTTCATTAATTACTTTGTTACATTTCACAATAAGAATCATTCCATCAGGAGTATAAGTCATTAATAAACAAAACAAAAAAACAATTGTCATTAAAAAGTAAGTTATTTAATTTGTTATATCTGTAATTACATTCTGATGGTCTTATTCGAGTTAGAGGTAAACTTTAATTCACATTATAGATATTTATGACGTTAAATATCTAACATTGTTACATGCATCTCACCACATTACAGTACTCAACTTTAGATACTATCACAAACTACTTATGCATGCTGGTCCACAATTACTGTTGTCAAACTTTCGTCGTAAGTTTTGGGTTTTAAACGGTAGAAATATTCCTAGGAAAACCGTACATAATTGTGTCACATGTTGTCGTTTTTCAGGACGAGTTATACAGCCAATAATGGGCGATCTTCCTGAACAGCGCTTGCATGCTGATTACCCATTCATTAACACCGCAGTAGATTATGCAGGACCAGTGGTGATACTGAACTGATAGGGTATAGGCAGTAAGCTAATTAAAGCATACATATGCATTATTGTATGTCTATCTGTCAGAGCAATACACATTGAGCTTGTAACCGACTTAAGCTCTGAAACCTTTATTTTTGCCTTAAGCAGATTCACTGCTCGCAGGGGAAAACTTGTCAACATCTTTCGGAAAGTGGTAGGTACATGTTTCGTGGGAGCATGTAATAAGCTCAGTAGATTTTTAAATTTAAATGCTGAGTATATAGGTTCTTATGTTTCAACTTTATCAATAAATTTCAAATATTCACTAGCCTATATATAGCCCACACTTTAATGGCTTAGCTGAGGGTGCTGTGAAATCAGTCAAGCATCATTTAAAACGTATACTTGCTCTTGCCAACTTTACGTATGAGGAAATGAACACAGTTCTCACACAGATAGGGGTGATCTTGAACTCAAAGCCTTTAACTCTAATGTCCTCTGATCCTTCAGATCGAGTAGCTTTGACATCGTCACACTTCCTCCTTATACGAACCTTACCTTACCTACCGCCTTACCTTATCCTAAAGCACAAAGAGCTCTAGGTGAAGCTCATTTTCTCGTTATGCGAGAACAAGTAAAGGCCCATTTCTTTCGTTTCCGAAAGGAATATGTATCAGAGTTACAGAAACGGAAGTGGAGCGAGCAAGGAAGAGACCTGCACTTGGGAATGACGGTGCTGGTCAAGGACGATTGGGTGCCTCCCAACAGATGGCTGCGTGGGCGTATCACTTATATCTATCCTGGTTCTGACAGTGTGGTCGTCGACATGAAGACAACTTCGGGAACTATGCGACGTGCCTTCAACAGACTGTGCCCGCTACCAGTGGAAGAGTATCAGCTACCCAATGTTCCGGCTTTGCCAAGGGGGGCAACTTGTTGACGCACTTGCGTATGCCATGCTTGGGACATACGCTTTCCATGCATCGCAGTGACCGACGTGGAACGGAAGCGCGGGAGCGCCCTCTGGCGACGACGCGCCGAACAACTCTCTCTACGACACCATCTTTAAAGTCGTGTGCGCATACAACTTTTAATTATATTTTTTACAAAGATTTATACAACTGTACACCTTTACAACTTTACAACTTTACAATGTACTCTGTTAAAAGTAAATCTTTAATGCCGTTATTCTGCGTTTAATTTTGCATTCAAGAATAAAATTCCACCCGCACACTGCGAAGTAACCTGGTCTACAGAGATCTTTACACGCGAGTGGAGTCAGAGATTATTATTGTATATGTATAGGTACCACATAATATACCGCTACGATTAAATATCTCCAACATTTCTAAAGAAATTCATATGATTTTCTTCATTTGAAAGTACTCGCATATCTGATTGACTTAATTAATTATTATACTTAGGTAGGGTAGGTATTTCATCAAAATACTTTTTCTAAAATATTTGAGAGATTTCTTAGGAATCGAAAACTGTTTCAAACCTTTAAACGTTTGAACTAATCTAATCTATTTATTATTTACATAAATGATGTCTAATCTCATAATTACGTCGGACTATGAAATTAATGTTGATAATTAAATACTTTCAAAAAATGTCAGAACCAGACACAGGTCTTTTTTTCGCTAATAAAAATAAAAACAACCGATAGGGGAGGGGCCCATTTGCGCCTAAATCATAACTCGAGAGTTAATTGCTAATACGATGTTATATTATAAAACTAGCGAACCGACCCGGCTTCGCATGAGCCTATAGCCTTCCTCGACAAATGGACTATCCAACACAAAAATATTTTTTCAATTCGAACCAGTAGATCCTGAGCAAAAACAAAACAAACAAACAAACTCTACAGCTTTGTAATATTAATTATATAGTAAATATAGTATAGATAAATATGTCATACTTAACGCCCCAAGGCCGTGTCATCAACTATCTCCTGGTTAATAAGATAACTCTAGTTGGTGCAAACGGGCCTAGGAGTCTTAAAACCTAAGTCTTTGCTTATTTTTCCACGTCGCGTCGTCGCGAACACACATACCTATACTCCATTTACAATAGCATTAGACACAAGTTAAAAAAAGTTATTTTGAATGCACACTTTGTAACAAAAGTAGAATAAACCTGTTAAAGTTACGATAGACACCGAATTTATTATAATCTATTTTTACAGTAAGAGCTGTCGCGCGTATTTGTAACCATTTTAATAATTTATCTTCTAAAATTATGTGGCTTTCATTAAGTTGTATATTTAATTCCAATTTAAAATTACAGTGTCAACGCTAAAAATCTAACAGGAGTAGGAATGAATAATACACGGAACGTTATTCGTTTCACTGTAATTCTACCGAATTTAAAATGTTACTTAATCTTTAAAAGACTTTTATTCTGTTTATTTTTTTTTAATCGGGTACATTTCGGAGAGTGTGCTTTGGAATTGCACAATTTAATTCCCCCATCCCCGTTCCATCATCGGACGAGCAGAGATACGGCGAAACGTCACCGCTATATGGTTGAAGTTCCACGGTCTCGAACCAAGCGCTTTGACTCCACATTTATTGTGCGAACTGCCAGACTGTGGAATTCCCTGCCCACCTCTCTGTTCCCTGATAAGTATAATCTGGGTATCTTTAAGGCACGAGTGAACCGGTTCATCTTAGGCAAGCGTGTTCCAATGAAGTATAGCAGTAAATAATCACACCACCATACTTTCTAAACATGTTAGTGATTGCAGTTATCATTATCAAACCCTATAACTGGGACGCCCATCCTCTTGACATACGGTGAATGTTTAGAAAGCATGGTTAGTCTAATGGAGATTTTAAATTGATGCTATCACTTTCTTTGTGATGCAAAATATGATGATGTGAAAAGGGATGGATTGAATTTAAAGTCTCTCAAAGTCAAAGTCAAAGCATTTATTTCAATTAAACCATTTACAGGCCCTATTGAATTGTCAAAGAGTCAGTTAGTCAGAAAAATTAAGCTGAATGTTCGTTCCAAAACGTAGGGTAGGTCTTTATGGAGAAGAACGAGCAAGAAACTCCACGGACACTATTTTAAATCAAGCTTTATTCACGCCGCCTCTATATGTGAAAACAATGCAGGTAAAGACCTATACAATCCATAAAAAAAAAGAATCAAGATAAAAAGATAAAAGCCATGGCAGTTAAGAGTTGACCAATCTCTACTGACAGCGCCCGTTTACTTCTGTCGTAAACAAGCTTGAAAGAAGCATGCAGATGAAGCAACTTTTCGTCGGCATTTACAGAGAAATGACATCTGAAAATTGTTAGCACTCTACATGATAAGATACGTAATTTTTCTATCGGTATCATATAATAAGAAAAAAAAAAAGTTAAATCACCTCCAAATCATTGAGATGAAACCATTTTACTCCTTAATTTCTCATCAAAGAGTATAAAAAAAATATCTACTGCTTTGCAATAGAAAGGAAAATGATTTGTTTTTGTTATTTGTTATTACAAATATGTATTATTTTTATTACAATAAATTAAAAATGCGTCCGATTAAAGACTTTCCTTATTCTGCTCCGCCCAAATGCTCAAGGTTATTTGGTATGATTACAAACCTCCTGCAACTCAACATGAATTCCATAACATAGTAAGCTAGTCACAACACACACATAAAATGGAGTGAAACTCAAAAGTTTCGACGGCACGGATAATTTAAAAATTACGTAGAAAGCCTGCTTACCTATTTATCATTTTTTTTTTCGGAATAATGTAACTGTTTATCACTTTACGTGTAACTGTATTATTCCTGTGTACACAATATTTATTTTTAAAGAGTAAGAATGTATAATATGGCCCATTATTATTTATACGAAACTACCTTTTGAAAGGGGCATTCAGATTTAATTCTTTTTAATAAATTGTAGACGTTCAAAAGTGGCTTTTAATGGCCTAATTTAAGTTTCACTTTTACTTTATAAGATGGTACCCAAAAACATGATTCACTAAACTAGATCCGATAGAAAAAAATCACAACGTTCCTCAAATGCCCATTTTTTTTGTACAAATCTTGGTGTTTTGTTGAAATAAAGTCGATTTTGTATTATCCAAATAAGGCGAATATTTGCACAAATACGCCAAATGAGGTGCCAGCATTAAACATATCTTTACACTTATACTTAGCGTGAAAATAATATTATATGCCCTAAATGTAATGTTACGTAAAGGCAGTATTTTATGTAACGAAACAAGCAAACTTGTAACAGCAATGTGTTGTGTTGTTTACATATCCTATTACACTGTAATGTATAGTGTCTGGGCTTTCAGATGACATATTGAGCGATTGAAAGATACTGTACACACACACACAGGGTCGGATCTATATATGGGCTTTTTGGGCTGCAGGCCCCGTGAATCTTATTTTATTATCATTTATTTCCAATATGTTGTTATAGGCTTGCGTTTGACCGCAACTCACCTGATCTTAAGTGATGATGCGGCCTAAGGTGGAGCACGCTTGCCTAGAATAAACCGGTTTACTCGTGCCTTGAAGATACCCAGATTATATGTATCGGGGAATAGAGAGGCGGGCAGTGAATTCCACAGTCTGGCAGTTCGCACAATAAATGTGGAAGCAAAGCGCTTGGTTCGAACATAAATCCATAGTGTTAGTAATTTACCTTATATCTAGTGTTAGTACATAAAAGAAAATAATAAAACATTTTGAGATTGAGAAGCATTTTGCACAGAAGATGAACCAGTTTCTTACTTGGTCATCATTTCCACAAATTGACTCAGAAAAGGGGAAAACAGACTCTCGGCCACTGTTATTAGAATGCTGTTGCTACTGGCCCGGGTTCTAGCTGCCAGAGACGCGATTTTCTTCCGCACGCTTGCGTAGAAGTCGTCCTTACGATTTTGTGTAAACATCTCTGACGCACTACAACATATATAAGGCCCCTCTATTGAAGACAATGGACAATATTATGAATATGAAAAAGTAAGCTATCGTAAACATCATTATAGAAAACTGTTTTTTGCATTCATTAAGCAGGGCCTCAAGTTGTATTAGCACATGGCCCCACAAACTCACTGTCCGCCCCTGCACACACACAGTAATGAGGTAAGGTCATAGCACATTAACCAACTCAACATCGACTCAACTCCAACTCAACTCACAGTATTGCATTGAAATGTAAACTTTATTTCGAGTTACATACAAGTGAATTCAACACATCAATAGATGAACAACGCGTGGACCACGCGTCCTGGACTTTCTTTTTCAATGTGTTGAAAAATCCACTCGTAGGTAACACGAAATAAAGTTTACATTTCAATGCCATACTGTGAGTTGAGATGGAGTGGAGTCGACGTGAGTTGGTTAAATGTGTTATGAAGTAGCAAATTAAATATCAATTATTTGCTCAACATGGAACTCACAACATCGTGGATGAACACAGGGGCATTACGACATTCAAATGTCTTAATGGGCCCAGTGGCGAAAAACTGTGTCAAAAATTATCGGCTATAAAATAGAGGGTGGGCGCTGATTCCTATAATTACAAGATATTAAGTTATCTTAGTTATTGGCTGCAAGTCTAACATTAAACTTTACTTACCTTAAGGGGCTATTAAACGACTTTTACAGATTTTAAACTGCCAATCACGTCTTAATGTGCAGTGTAAATGATTTGAAAAAAATATATGTTAAACTAGAACATTCTCTTAATCATATAAAAAGTGAATATTTTTGATTAAGTTCATATTAAATAGTTTAATTAACTCGTGAAGTTGTGTTTGTGTTAATTATACCTGGTAGATTTTGTGTGATTGTCAATGTTTTGTCCGCGTCAGACACAACTTCACGTATTAATTAAACTATATAATATGAATATAATTAAAAATATTCACTTACTAAGTGATTAAGAGAATGTTCTAGTTTAACATATATTTTTTTCAAATCATTTACACTGCACATTTTGACATGATTGTCAGTTTAAAATCTGTAAAAGTCGTTTAATAGCCCCTTAAGGCCTAATTTTATTGTAACAAAATATTACTCACTCGAAGGTGCAAATAAACAATTTTTATTTTATTTTAAAAAGGTTTAAATCCTCATTAACGTACAACAACCAAAAAAATAGAGCTTCAAATTCGTCACAAAAACATTTTTCGTCTCTCCATCTTTCTAGGTATGAAGGTAGAGACAAACTTAGGCAAAAATAGAGCAAAACTTAGACACATGTAGAGTCTAAGGCAACGTTTTACGAGTCGAGTTCAAGCGCTTCGGTTTATTCGTACCAATATTCTGATTTCCTGAGGGAAATCTTTTTTTATTATCTCGTCGACTTGAGTTCATAACACTTGTGAAATGAACTCTTGCATGTTCATTTAGGTGTTCTAGACTAGAGAGGTTTGTCTTTAGTTTGTCTAGTACAAGTGGCATCAACTCTAAATGTTTTTTTTCTTAAAAAAGGCGACACCACGTTCAACGTTCACTACATTGAACGTGGTGTGTCGCCTAGCTGGTATGAAGCATCGAAACTGTTTAAATTAAAAAATATGAAGTAAAGGATAGTTTAGATTTCAGATTTATTTTAAAGAAAATACTATTTTTTATTTTTACATATACAGGCTGTCCGGTCATTAATGGATAACCTTGAAATGGCTTACAGTAGAACTTATGGCCATTCACAAAAATTTTCATTTTTTTTTTTACGAAAATATCATTCAAATGATTTTTTTTTTCCTATTTTTTTCTGAATGGCCATAAGTTCTACTATAAGCCATATCAAGGTTATCCATTAATTACCGGACACCCTGTATATGTCATACATACGTGTCGAATTGACAACCTCGTCCTGTTTTTGAAGTCGGTTAAAGATGTTGGTTGCAAAGTCAAAGTCAAAGCATTTATTTCAATTAAACCATTTACAGACATTTTTGAATTGTCAAGGAGTCGGTCAGTTAGTCAGAGAGTTGAAGCTAGTTGCTCGTTCCAAAACGTAGGTAGGCCTCTATGGAGAAGAACGAGCAAGAAACTCCACGGAGACTTTTTAAAATCAAGTTTTTACAAAGTCTGGTTACATGATTCTTGTTGCTTCTATATGTGAAAACTATGAAGGTAATCTAACAACACAAAACACAAAAAAGAAGCAAGATAAAGTCCATGGCAGATGAGAGCTGACCAATCTCTACTGACAGCGCCCGTTCACGAACATGACGCGTGAATCAGCACCATTCAGCTCTACCATTTTGAAGGGAGCCGAATGATCCATCACACGCGCCACCATCAGCGAGACATTTGAGCGAGCATCACAATACTACCAACCGCCATGTTAATTTTTGTCAAACATAAAGGTATTAATATACTAAAGTAAATGGCTGCAATCATTAAGCTCCGTCTACGCTAGGCGAGCCCATCACGAGCCGAGCCGAACACAATATTTCGTCTAGTGTGGACCGACTTACAAGCCTCGAACGAGCGCGCTGCGAGCATTTCGTTCGTGCTCGGCTGTGCTCCGCCAATGGTCGGTTTTTTGACGAACACAAAGGGATTTGCTTCGCACTCGTAGTGTTCTCGTGGACGTGTTTAGTGACAGACGTCGGTCGCTCGAACCGAGCATCATGGAAACGTGGATAGAAGATACATCTTTGCAATTAATTGAATCATATCATAATAATCCATAGTCATGGAACCCAAAACATGAGGATTTATAAAAATAAATAAGAAGATTGATGATTGATAGCAGCGGCAGCTGCAATATGAATAACGTACATATTTGCCAAGAGCCGCGAGCACACTGCGGAAAAATACGTTCGAGGACAGTGATCGTTGTAGGTTCGTTGTACGTGCACACTTGACGCCGCGAACGACGAAGCTCATGCTCGGCTCGCGTAGCGTAGACGCAGCTTTTATCACATTCGGTAACTAATCTATTGGATTAGCGCATTTCAACTTATTGCAGTTTCTTTAAGCGGTTGTTCTATAATAACTATACTAAATGTTCTAATCAAATAAACTTGGTATGTTGTTTGTTTATGACCGCGGTTTTCTCCGCCAGTACTAGTCGAATTTTGAAAATCCTCTGAGTGCATTTTACTACAAACGATTAGGGATCCGTGAAGAAATATACGCGAGCGGAGAAACTCGTGGGATCGTATTCTTATTAAAATGGGAAACATAATAATTTTGTCCAATAGTAATCTTTCCAGTTGACACTTGGAAACATATTATACATATAATACAGAAGAAAGTAATCAATAATTATTCGAAAGCTACCCAAAAATTTTATCTAGGTGTAAATGTAACCCCGGTTACAAGAGGTGAAGAACATATTTTTATCGCGTATTTTCATATATAAACATTGTGTAAATGAAATTCTACTTTTAACCAAACGCGAACCTTTCAAAACGGGTTTATGAATATTTACAAATTTTTCAGGAATATAACTCTGAAAATGAGTGTGAAAAATTATTAAAATATGCATTTTTACTGAATTTATTTGATGAAACATCTGTTTGTGGTTGTTATTTTTTGTCGTCATGTTTTCAAACGGTTTTGTCTATAGTAGTGTAGCTGTTCGAATTCTGAGAAAAGTTGGAAAACCGTCATTTTCGTTCAAAAAATCTGCGTTGCAAATTGTATGCTAGAAATGGTGCATTTCCCAACTAGGTTGGCTTCCAGTCTACCGGATGCAGCTGAATACCAGTGTTTTACATTTGCGACTACCTATCTGACCTCCACAACTGAGCTACTGGGTAACACGATACCCCTTGGTAAGACTTGATGTCAAACTTTCTGGCTTCTGACTACCCATAATGACAGACAAAAATCTACGAATGACAGCCGGGACCAACAGCTGTTATTACTACGCAACCGCTGAGCGAGCGCGCGTATTTTGTATCGATATATTTTAAACTTTATATTGCAAAGGAGAAGCATTTAAGTCCAATGTTTCTAAAGAGTGAGCGATGCGTACGCGACGCGCGGGTTGTGTCCCGTTGAAAGAAATCGCGCTCGCTCTGAACGCGCCCTTAGGAAAATGAATGGAGTATAAGTTCTTACACAATTACGAGATATCGACTAAAACATACCCAGGCATACGGTATATGTACCAATTTCCTTAACATCCTTTCCCTCATACAATCAAATTTAAATTCCCCATCGAACTTCAGGAAACTGATCTTACCTCAGGTTCCCCATCACAAATACGATCCGTATTCGCGTATCTTCTACGAGTATTTAATTAAAACGAAATACCTAACTCTGATACGTGGGGTAAGTCTGTTCCTAGCTGAAACGGTTCGGATTAGTGTAGGGACGGATAATTCCGGATTTGGTTCAGTAGAGTAGGGGAAACGGTGGGACAATTGAACGATTACTGAACTAATGACGTCTTGAAGTCAATGCATGCTGTGGATTTAGATTTAGTTAGTCTGCTCTGTGGTTTTGAATACAAATTGCTTCAATTTGGACGTGGGGTCAGTTTCTGTGTACCGTTAGTAATTCTGCTATATTATATTGTATGACTTTTAATTTTATTCGATTTATTTTGTATTATTCGAATTTTTAATTTATATCATGTCTAATTAGTACATTAGACATAATAAAAACTCATAAAACAATTAACACATTAAGATTAAAATAAGTATAAGTTAATTTTATTATGTTTGAATGTACCTATGTACAGTACGCAAAAGAGATAAGTATCCATGTCGTCGGGAATAGTTGAAGATTTCTTAGAAACCAATGGGGGCTTTCAAATGAAATTTTACGAAATCATTAAACTGTTTATTCTCTATAAATTGTATTTTATTTTATTCATAAAAACCTATCGGTTTCTAAGTAAACGGCGACATGGATACTTATCTCCTTTGGTGACCGTACCTGTGTATGTTTTCAATTAATAATTTACATATAATTTATGACCTGACTGTCATCTACTGTTTACATGAATTTTAATCTGAAATAAATTATTTGATTTGATAGTAGTCAGTTTTAGGCGTAAAACAAGAGTTTTATTAAAACATTACCACTACATATTAATATTAATTGGACAGTTATTTATATTGCTATGTTTATAGCTATTAGTATCATAGCATGTTGCAAGCAAGCCAAAAACAGCAAATTAACATCCAAAGCTCTCAGTAAAAAATAAATAAAAAATCAACAGTTACATTCCCCTCCTCGTGTTCGTTTGTACTAGCCTGTTGCTGTACTGGTAACATGCGGTCAATTACCAGTACTTAGGTAACTTAATACTGCACCGATATACTGGTGAAATGACAAGTATACTGAAGCCGTTAAGGTCGAATGGTCTGGTTTGTTGGTATTTACTGGTTGAAACTGGACAATGTCATTTGCTATGTACGTAAGATCTCGCTAATGAGCTGTAGCAGTCATTAAGTATGTGAATAGGTTGAATGAATGAATGCTTTATTTGCTAGAATATAGGTACATTGTTAATAGTGAAATTGACATAAGGTTTCGTGTACATTTTTAAGTGATTGTGTGATTAAAAAAAAAAAACATTATAAATCAATACTACTTAATAGCTACCCGTTAATAAAGATACATATCTAAGTTATTACTTTGTCAAATACAGTAATATAATGTCAAAAGGATTTCAAATTATTAAAGTCATCAACTGAATGAAAACATCTGTTACATAGCCAATTAGATAAAAATCTACTGAATTCTAAGTCATTGAATTTTCTCATTTTTTCGATGTTCCCCATGGACAATCTTTCAACTTATTTGTATATCGTCATGTTCTAAAACAGTTTTCGATAATTTTGCCATGCAACATACTCCATGCGTGTATCATTTGTCGCATCCCACGACCCACGATGTTTTTAAGTTACGTACAGCAATAATATTTATATTGAGGGTTAACATAATTACGATAAACAATTTATTGGTCAATATAATTGTTATAAACTCTACTTTTTATATTAGCTCTAGGCTCTATATTAAAATAAATAAGGTACTAACAATACAGCCTCTCACAAGGATTGTGCTTAAGAAGGTATTAACTGAATGTCTAAACAATCAAAGCCATAAGATGAAACGGAAAATCTATTTGAAACATAACATCACATACTGACACCACTAGACACACCCCCACACACAGACACACTTCACCATCTCACACACCTTACTACACAGACACATACACAGTGACCACAAAAACTTAACCACGAATAAATAAAATTCAACAGTTACATTTTTCGATTCGAACTATTGTGCATGATCACTACGATCAGCTGTAAGTTTTACTAAAATTACAAAAATAAAATAAAATAAATAAAATACATAATTTATATTATAATATATATATTATTATAATATATAATAATATTATTATTATTCAGCAGCTGCCCCTACCTGCCCCCCCCCCTGGCGACGCCCTTGTAAGTATACTCAAAATAAGAATAACTGCCTATCTATTTGTGTGTTATGCTTTCACGGTAGATCTGATTTTGATGAAATCTGTTATGAATATAGCTTCAACCCTGGGTAAAGAGATATAGCCAAAATAATGCTCAAAGTCAAAGTCAAAGTGAAATCATTTATTTCAATTAGACCATTATAAGGCACTTTTGAACGTCAAATGAGAAAAAAAAAAATTTCTAGGTGTCCATTCCAAAAGGTAGTTTTGTATGGAGAAGAATGGGCAAGAAACTCCATACTTACTCTTTTAAAAACGATGTTAACAATATTTACCTTTACAGGAATTATATAATTATACGTGAATACGATGTACCTTGCATAAAAACACTAGGTATTTGAAAGTGTGTACAAAGTATCACAGATTAAGGAATGACAGCTAAGTTATGTACATAGATACACAGTGTTCACATATTACAAATGTTGAAACAGTAGACGACCACTCCTTATATTTTAACAAACAATGAATCAGTATGTGAGCCTGAGCAGTGTATAAAAATGAGTCAAATATATTATACATATTTATACTAAGTATGAAATTAGGTATTTTAAATTAGCAATCAGTTCGATTTTGTCTAGACTGTCGATCGTCCTATGGAGCTAGACCAGCATGTTTCCAAGCATTCTTATCTTGAATATAGTCCTCTAAAATTATAATAAGCTTTTTTACAGAGTGTACTTTTAATATATTATGTTTCAAAATTTGTTTCACTTAGTTGTAATATATCACTAGGAATTTTGTTGTATATCAAGCCCTTGATCCAGCTGCCCAACGAGAACCTCCTTAGATGTTGGCTCTTGAAAATGATCGGTACAATGACTGCTCACCTCACTTGTTTATCTTTCTCAGCTTTCACGAGGTTCTCGTCATGCGGAACCGCTATATCAACAATCATTGCGCGACGCTCTAACCGATCTATCACCACTATGTCAGGCTTTTTGGCAACAATAGTCCTGTCAGTGATGATAGATCGATCCCAATATAACGTGATATTGCCATTTTCGAGCTGGGTCGGGCACATACCTGTAGTACGGTACTTCCGACTCCACAAGTCTGTATTTTAGAGCAAGTTGCTGGTGGATAATCCTAGCTACAAGGTTGTGTCTATATACAAGTAGTCTCCATATTAGCATTATTATAATTACTTATTTATTTATTTTCTCTTATTTGGTTTTGGTCAAGATACAGTGGGAAATGGGACTAGTGGTGCTTACGAGAATTTACGAGTAGGTAAGTAATCCCATTTGTGATTTTCTGGTAAAACTCGTTACCTACTTCTAGGGTATTCCTTTAGGGATCGTTAAACTTGGTTTAGGTCTTTTATTATTTACCTGTGAGATGTTAGTCACATAGTTACGTAGAAGACGTTTCGAATTATAATTGAATATATGTCGCACCACCACTCAATAGGGTATTACACCCATTTTTGAAAAGTGTCTCAATTCAATTCTGCAGTGCTAATATGCCACCCAAAAAAACAAATTTTTTATCCAATCGATAAGTGCCATAAAAATGCATCTGCATTATATATATATTTTTAATTTTCAAATTTCGCGCGTGCCATATTGCTCAGCGGAAATGACGTCAGTTCGCTGAGTAACAAATGCGCTGATATTATATTTGATAATTGTATATAATTTAAAAATAATGAAATTAATATTTTATAATAGGTGAAATAGTTAAAAAATTACATTAGTTACGAAAATAATAAAAGCACAAAGTCAAAGAAACAGTTGACTGACAGTTAACAATTTTTACACAGCCGTATGGCGTAATAACATGGCGGTTACTATTTCATGATGTTATAAAATAGATTAAAAAAACTGAAAACGTTGAATTGAATTTAAAAAAATATTTTGTGATTTTATGAACTAAAACTAACATTTTCCGACTGCTTTTTGCCTAAAGTATCTCAATAATATATTTATAGATTTTTTCTCATATAGAGTAAAATACCCTATTGACATACTGTTTATGGGCTTACTGAAAATTCGGATACAATATATTCGGACACAGCGTCCAAATAGATATTTTTTACATTGATGATTCGGACACCAATAAAAAGCTATTTTGTACAGATAAATAAAGAACTTCCAACGAACGAAATCCGTCTTCCGGTCAACCTATAGTTGTAAAACAGTAAGTTTTTTTAGGTAGTCAGAAGCTTAAGACGCTAACAAGCGACTTTTGCAGATTTTAAACGTACAATCACGTCAAAATGTGTAGTGTAAATGATTTGAAAAAAATATATGTTAAACTAGAACATTCTCTTAATCATTTAGTAAATGAATATTTTTGATTAAGTTCAAATTAAATAGTTTAATTAAATCGTGAAGTTGTGGACGCGGACAAAACATTGATAATCACACAATATCTACCAGGAATATTTAAACGAAACTTTTACTATCTTACAGACAATTTTATTATTTATCTTTTAGTATAGGTACGCCTTTTTTAAGTTAAAGAATACTATCTTTAATTTAATTTATTCCACTAAACTTTGAGAGTTTTGGACGCAGCGCATACGATTCTCTGGTCGCTCAAGGTCGCTGGCGTATATCGTCGCCTTAACGACGGCACCCAGATGCACGCACAGTCTTAGCACAGGCACGGCCCTGATATGTGTGGATAGAGCTTAACAGTCTGATATTCAGCCGGTCAAGCCAGTCCGGTCAAACTGGAAGACTAGGCAGATGTTTAAAGCTAATTGAAATTACTTTTAATTAATTCATTTTATGTAAAAAGGTCTGTCAGCCTTCGTAGCGGACTATCAACCGCCTTTCAAATTTAGAACAGATTTTATTTCATTACTCCATTTACTTAATAAACTATTGAAATAAGGTTGAATATGGCTTAACTAGCCAATGTCTCAAAAGACCTACACGCTAGATATTTCGGTTTGATATTTATGGTATCTTATTACGTATGAGACTTAATTTTTCATTCCCAAAACGTTCTTTTCTTGAGCAGACAGACAGATAATTCGTCCGTAGGTAACTTTTTATACTGGCACTTCACAAGGCGTGTTTGTGCAAATATTCGCCTTATTTGTATAATACGAATGGACTTTATTTCAATAAAGATAGGGTACATTTTGTATTATCCAATTATGGCGAATATTTTTGCAAATACGCCATGTGTAGTGCCAGCATTTCATTTCATGTCTCGTCTCTGGATTTGACAGCGAATATCTTTTGTCTTGTCTTAAATAAACTGACATATCAATTATTGAATTTTGGAGTTATTTTTCTCGTACATCCAACTGTCGAATTTCACGTAAAAAGGGCTAAATGTAAAGGACGTATCATTCTTCTCGTAATCCCTTCGTCTCGAGGTAAAAGAGTAGACCCCGAATTGTTTTCGATCTGTTTTGTTTTAGTGGAACCTTAAATGTATGTATACTGGGTGGAGATGGCAATAGCACAAAAAATGATCATGGTAGGATTTGGTAATTTGGTGTTATTGTTTTTATTGAGCATTAATAATATTAAATTATGACGCCACAAGTTGCCGCTCTTCTCACAAGTTAGAAAACCAATATTTCATTATGATGTTTTATTTTGGTTACATTTATATGCTCTTACGTATATCTGAACTATTTTTTTGAATTTCGTTTTTTAGGAATTATTTGATGGTTTCAAAATATTCTTATGAATTACTATATTATTATAATTTTTTGTCGTATCGTCGTCCCCACTCTGTATTTGTATGTCGATACATATACATTATTATGCCCAATACCATACGTGCCGCGATGCCGAACACGCCGGTGTACATCTCCCGCTTCCACTACACCACTACGGCGGAGGACATCGTCGAGTACGTGCGCCGAAAGACCAACTACACGCCGAGAGTGCAGCTGTTGGACTCGCATCGCAACGTCAACTTCAGGGCGTTTGTGGTGCGGCTACCAACGTGCTATCTGCAGCTCGTCATGGTGGAGGACTTTTGGCCGAAGGGTGTGGTGTTCCGTCGCTTCCGCGGACAAGTGCCACACGATCGCTCAGTGAAGTGAAGTAACTAACATAGGCATAAGATACTATACCTACTTACAAGTAATGTATTATAGTTATGTATGTTAGTCTATAGGGTATATATTGTATGGGTCTTGTTACCTGAATTAAATGATTATTATTATTATTATTACAAAACCTTGAATTTTGCTTATAAAAGTAGCAGTTTTATATTTTTTTCGTTTTATACTTGATCAAAATGCAGCATGTTTTTAACGGTTTCTGAGTTAATACTGTCATCATCATATCAGCCTATTGCCGTCCACTGCTTAACGTAGGCTTCCACCAGAGATCGCCAACCAACCCAGTCTTAGGCAGCCCGCATCCAGGCATCCTGCTGAACTTACTTAGTTTAAATTCAGTTATTCGTAATTATTATTCGTTAACGTAGTATAACTAAAGCCGTTCCTTATATTCCTTAATACTACATTGCCCATAGACTTATACCCTGTTCACAATAAGATTAGACATTTACAAAAACCTTTTTTACAGTCCGTACAACCGATTTTGACTCATATTGCGTTGGTAGCATGACAAATGGCAACTGCAGTAAACAGTTGTCATTGTAACCTGTTTTGCCTCTAATGTCATCCTTAAGCCTACGAAATAGAAGTCAAAATCGGTTGAAGGGACTGTAAAAAAGGTTTGTGTTTATGTCTAATCTTATTGTGAACAGGGTATAGGTATACTAAAAAAAACCCATAAAAAATAAACAAGTTTTTATTTTTTAAATGTCATACAAAATCGGATACCTACGTATGAGAAACAATGCATTTTTAATACTTTTTTGTGTATGCTGAGGGCTAATTAACGTAATTTTATGACACGCCGATCAAGTTGTAATGCAGTTGCAGTTAAGTTCAAGTTTCAGTGATAAACGGTATTCTTGTAATCTTTAAACTGCGCGTAAGCTGCGCGTAAACTGCACGTCAATTGGGTTGTTGACATCATTAACCAATAATTCCAAAATACAACTTTTCTTAAAATAGTCTTTATTGTAGCCCCGAAAACCTGATTAATTTTCAATTAACTGTAAAATTCGATTTTAAGTTGCTTTGAAATCAATTAATAGTTAGTCAATTGAGTTGGTAAATAAGTGACGTCACAGGCCGCTATTGTCATACAAAATCTATGGAGGAATGTCGTTTTGACAGCTCATAAAAAGTATGTCAATTGATTGGTGGTGTCAAGTACCCCATTGTACGACAACCAAACTCTACCAAACTTATGGTGTAGCCACATGAGAAAAAATATTACTCACTAAATAATCGAATAGAATCTATTACATTTCAGTGAATGTGACGTTATTATAATATGAAAATAATACCCCAGTACAGATTTTACTGCATTTTCTTACGTCAAACGAATAGTAGAATACCGGGGTCCATATTGGCTCACCTAAAGTTCTTTACCCGAAATTGTACTTCCTAAGGATTTGTAATCCGAATGATCACTCTTCCTAAAATGTTTCATCCTAAAGTTTTTATTCATACTATTTGTAGTGCTACCGGCGATGTTCATAACACTCATGTTTCCGAAAATTGTTATTAATAATATCATTAATGTAAATATATTTAAACTCCTACTGTTTTTTATCATAACGCTTCTGTCCCTAAACATAATTACCATAATATTTTCACTCATACATATAAGTTTAAACTTACGTTTATATATAAGTTTAAACCTACTGCGCGTGCGTGCAAGCAAGCATGCAGCAGGCAAGCAAGCATGCAGCAGGCAAGCAAGCATGCAGCATACAAGCAAGCACGCAGCATACAAGCAAGCATGCAGCGCGCAAGCAACCATGCAGCATGCAAGCAAGCAAGCAAGCATGCAAGCAAGCAAGCATGCAGCGTGCAAGCAAGCATGCAAGCAAGCAAGCATGCAGCGTGCAAGCAAGCATGCATCATGCAAGCAAGCATGCAACATGCAGCAGGCATGATTTCTGTCACGGCTCCGGCGTTATGGGGCTCCGGCGGTCCCACGCGAGCTTATCGTCGCAGATGGTATTCACGCTCACCACCGCAGCTTCGGCTTGCTGGCCGGCAAGCCGGCCAGCCTCAGCCGCGGCGGCGGGCGTTAAAACCACCTGCTCCTCAGCTCGCGAGCCGCCTCGCCCCTCCGCGCCTACGCGGATTTAAATTACACTCTAGGGGTAGGGCAGACAAGACTACGTGGAGTCGGTTTCGCAGCGATTCGTTTCTGTCATTAACTTTTGTAGCACAACATATTCACTTTTTAAGACAATGTTTTAGTTATTGTCTATTTATATATATTTTCGTTGAAATAAATTCCATGGAAAAATACACTGAACAAACAATATTCGTTAAAAAATAATTCTACTGTTTGATAAGTTTGTTACAACAAAAAAATGTGAATAAAAATTAATTGAATTGTGTTTCTGTGAAATATGTTTCATTGAAGTAAATAGTCTTTGAAACAATAATAGTCGAAATAAAATTACAAGAACCAAATATGATATGAAACATTTTCTGGAAAACGAAATTCTATGAAATTTCTGCCTGCGAAACAAGGGGACACCGTTTTACATGTTATAAAAAAGGTTCTGTCTGTTTGTCTGTTTGTTTGTACACGCTAATCTTCGGAACTACTGGGCGGATTTGAATGATTTTTCTTTTGTTGTATAGGTATTAAGTCTAGGCAACATATAGGCTATAATTTATCTTGGAAACTTGAACACCTGATGCAGAACCGCAACAGACCAGCTAAACTATAAGAGATACAGAAATGGTACCATAGCAAAAATTGTCCCACGTGACGAGCATTCTCTGCTGAGAGAATAATTTTGAAGATCTGGAACACCTGATGTGGAACTCCAAGAGCCCAGCTACACCATGACACATATAGGAATGACGTCTTAGCAAAAGTTGTTCGGTCTGATGGGCATTTCCTGTTGACTTATAAAAATCGAAGATCAGAAACATCTGATGTGAAAATCAAAGCTAATAACTAAAATAAAAGCTATCACTAATTTCACTGTATCTTATAAAATAACATAAGCTGGGAGTACCTCCACGCGGTGAAGGCGGTAACAGTTTAGGACTGATTTTTGATGACGATGGTATATCATTGAAAATTTGACTCTACTGGCCAAAATTGAACCGAATTCGACATCAGACGTTTCAGATCTTCGATTTTGCCGACCCCGTTGTCGCTGGCATAAGCAACAGGATCCGCGTACGAAGTCGCGGGCAGAAGCTAGTTATGAATAAAAAGAAATCTAAACAAAAAAGATATGACTTTGAATAGTAGTGTAAAAGATGGTTATGTTGAGAAAATATAGGAAAACAAATAAAAGTATAATAGATGTTTATTGCTACTGACATTATGAAGTTGAATGTTTCGGATTATGAACATTAGAGACATAGTAGTTAGGAATTGTGATTGTTAGGATGAAAAATGTTAGGAAGAACATTTTCGGATTTCCAATTATCGGAGTTAAAAATTTAGGTGAACTTTGGCGCACCCAGAATACCGATCATGTTGCGTTCCGAAGCACGTACCAAAGACGCGCAACAGTAGAATACCGTTATTGCGCTCCCGTGACGCGAACTTGACGGGAGCGTGTTTGACAGCGGTAGAGAATACGAAAAGCGTTGTTTTGATCGAAACTTAACTGCAACTGCACTGCAACAGCACTTCTTTAGTTACGTGAATTAGCCCACAGATATGTTTTAAATTGATTAATTATGTAGATTACCGAGTTTAAGGGTTTAGAGGCCTTAAGTTATTAAACTTACTTATTATTGTAGATATCAACAAGCGGTGGTGATTACCATCAGGTGGGCCGCTTTGAATAGTTTACTATTCAATAGCTTAAAAATAAAGATGGCTACATCGATGTTATATATCCAAAAATATTTCCCTTTTCTAAGCCTGTCTACATACTACTTCAACAACATGAAAACTGGTTTCAAATAAAATCGATGCTTTCAAAGCTAATGGACAAGTGGCTACGGTAGCCAATCCGACGTACCGTGGGGACCCAGGGTAGGCTATCGAAGCCAACTGCTTAATCCAGCCGTTCCGCAGTTTAGTTGCTCAGTGTGGACAGTACCTTAGAGATTGGAACATGCTTTGGACTAGATCAGGGTTTCTTAAACTTTATGTAGTCACTTTTTTATTTGTTAGGGATAAAAAAACAGTTACATGTCAAGCTTATCTAAAAATTCTTAAATTAGCACGATAGGTACTTAGAAATATGTAGTTATACATAATCTGTTCCTTATTTATCAAAGAGAATATAACTCTTTGATATTTATGTTACTACACATGTAACCCACAGCATTGTCCACGAATTCACAAAAAGGAAGTTAAAAGGAAACAGACATACAGTATGTCATAAGCACGGTTGGCGCAGTGGCTGAGCGATCGACTGCTGCGCAGCGTGTTGCGGGTTCGATTCCCGCCCAGGGTAAATATTTGTGTGATGAGCACTTGTGTTTACCTTGTGTCTGGGTGTTGTTTATCTATATATGTATGTATTTAAAAATGTATTTGTGTACGTATATCAGCTGTCTGACACCCATAGTACAGGGTCTCCCTAGTTTGGGGTCAGATGGTCGTGTGTGAAAATGTCCCCACATGTTATAATTTATATTATTATAAAAGACTGTTAAGATGAAGAGAAATGTAAAAAAAAAAATAAAGATTCTATTTAAGAAGTTAATAGTCTATAAGGTCACGGACCACTATCACATTTTAAACAATTCCACGGACCCCTGCCATAGAAAATTTCAGGAAAAGAAAACGAACCCGATTTCGTGTTCGTTTTTTGGCCGAGAAATGATGAGTTTACTACACAATTTCTTAATAAATATATTGTGAGTTAACTGACCTACTGCGGACCCCTGATACACATGCTACGGACCCCTAAGGGGTCTGTGGAACCCTCTTTAAGAAACCATCATCATCATCATCTGCCTAGCCTTTTCCCAACTATCGTCGGCTTCCAGTCTAACCGGATGCAGCTAAATACCAGTGTTTTACATGGAGCGACTGCCTATCGTACCTCCACAACCCATCAGTTACTGGGTAACACGATACCCCTTGGTAAGACTGGTTGTCAGACTTTCTAGCTTCTGACTACCCATAACAACTGTCAAAGATCTACAAATGACAGCAAAGACCAATGGTTTCACGTGCTTTCCGAGGCACGGAGGCAACTCGGTATGAAAGGGATGGTCATCCATCCACAGACCGACCGCGGCTAGCGTAGCTTAACCTTTGACAGTTCGATCAGTATGGCTTTAACTTAGCCACGAGCTCCTCCCACTTTAAGAAACCCTGGACTAGATATAAGATTAGGGAAATACTATAGAAATGTACCTGTTTGCTATAGTTTAAGATCCTACATAATTTTAGAATGGCGGTATGATTGGAGCAGTGGCTGAACGAAGGGCTGCTGCACGGGTTCGATTTCCACACGGAACAAATAATTGTGTGGCGTTTAGATAGTTTATCATTCGTGGTTATCTCTGGGAAAGCACTAGTAACAAACATTAGGCGACCCGCATGCTCGTATTACGACCCGCATGCTATTTGCTATGATGTAAGTGATGATGCCAATCTTTTCATCGATTTTGTATTCTATTTATACGAAACTACCATTCCCTTTGGTTAATGGTGGAAGTTCCACGGTCTCGAAGCAAGCGCTTTGCTTCTACATGACTGGAACTGTCATATTGTGGAATTCACTGCCCGCTTCTCTGTTGTCTGATAAGTATAATTTGAGTATCTTCAAGCAACGAGTGTACCGGTTTATACTAAACAAGCGTGTGGTCGCATCACTACCACACCTCGGACACTTCATACAAAACTTGCAAAATAATTACCTATTACTACTACAAAACCAAATGACGTTTATACACGTGCAAATGTGTGCGTGAATTTTAGTAGGGTTGAATCAGTTGGATGGCGCTTTGCGTCGGGCGAACCGAACGACGACGGAACTACCCGAAGGTTTCGAGCATTATTATGAAGTGATCTTGTCCGAGCGTTCAATTATTTATTTCTTAAAGAAATAAAATAAATGATATTTGATTTTGAATACTCGAATTTGTAATGACATTTAAAAAGTAATATTATAATATTTATTATGTATAGAGGTTTATTTAATCATCAATAATGGTTGGTAATGGTTCATCAAAATTAAGGTACCTAATTACAAAATATGGAATTCACGACCGCCCCGCACCATTACGCGGCAACGCAATGGGGCGACGCGACAAAGTTAGTGCGTAGGCTACTACTTTTCAGTTCCAAGAATGAATAGAACGTGAAAGAAAGAGACATAAGTACATAACTAAGACAATAAAGAGAGAGAGAGCAATATTAATAGTTGGTAATGTTGGTATGATAATATTACGGAAGTTTAAATTGTATTATAAAACGAAGAAAACTTGGAAAAAAAATGAATCATCGAGATTAAAACTAATAAATAAAACTTAAAACAAAATAAATCGCAAAATTGTGTGTTTGTGGCAGCAGTACCTACAACGCTGCAGTTCTTACGATTTTGAGCGCCCTGGTTAAAGAGTCTGCGATTAGCACCTCCAAGTGCGGGGTGAGGTGCGGTATCTGATATAGCGCGGGGAAGGGAGTGTCCCTTCTGTACGTAGTACTATTAAGTATTCTGTGTCACTACTTAAGATTAAGTAAGTTGCAGTCAAACGCAAGCATATTCATCATCCTCATCAGATCAGTCGGCCACTGCTGAACATAGCCACAAAGTTCGTAAGGCTGCAGTGCGCCCGAGCAGAGAGACCACTCAGAACAAACCGCCATTTTACTCACGCACACGTTGACATTACGTTTATAGGCAATCTCAAGCAGACATCAGTCTCAACTGTCACGTTTGGTTTAAATGAATATATGAGAGACATTGACATTTCGAACGGAAAAAATTGATATAAAAAAATGCAACGAGTTCCAACCATGTGTCAATAAAATTTCATATTGTCACAAATAAAACCTACAAAGTCAATGCAGGAGCAGCTCTAGTGAGTCTGGCAAGTACAGGTAATTATTTTTTAAGATGGTGAGCCGTCCTTCTGTACCCTCTATATTTTGTGACATAGCCTCCCCCAGAGAGTTATCCTAGCTATTCAAGGATATTAGAAGAACTGTATAAAAAATACTACCGTCCTTTGGGACAGAAAGGTAAAATATACTATCACTGAAAGTAAGCTAGAGAACATTATTATATTACCCAGCATGTACCTCTGTATGGTAATTCTTTTACAATCATCTTCCTGCCTTTGTCCCATGTTACTTTGGGTCGTCGCAACTTGATTTCTGCTTTCTTCTCTCTCCCTTTCTCTTCTCATACCCATACTTAGAAAAACAATTCTACTTTTCTGTCACTGGCGCCACTTTCAGACTTCCTCTATTATATTAATTCCTCACCAATTCTGGTTACTCGACACCATCCATCTCAACAATGTCTCTTTGTCATCCACCTCTTCACGGCCCAACATTCGGATCCATACAGAACGATAGGTCTTCATCATGTCAACCTTTAGACGCCCACTGCTGGGCATAGGTCGCCCCCATGGGGGATTCAGCCGTAATTGCCTTGCTTGGCCGATGCATGTTGGCGATCGCAGTAGGTGTTATGGCACTCAGAAGGACGCTGCTGCCCATCTTCTGGTCAATATCCCTCTGTCGCCTTCTACGACACCCACGGATAGAAATAGGGTGGTGACTGGTGGTGCTATTCGTGACCGGCACCACACTGCCTACAGGTCTTATAAGAGACTATCCCTCTAACCCTCAATGCTACTATCACTAAAAAACATTATCGTCCATTTGGTAGCAGTCTGATAAAAGATATTATTAATACGCCTACAAAAAAAAAAACTGTATTCGTATAAAAGTGGTTATCAAGATACAAGTACTTACGTTAACAGACAGACAGCATTAAGACAAAACGCAGCACACACATTGTGTAGAAGTACCTACTTTGTTTCTTTTTTGCTTGACAAGCAATAGGCCTTCCTAATGGATTAGGTGGGTGATTATGGCCATCTGCAATACCCACAGAAATATAATTCTTATAATTATTTATGCCAATACCAGAGACATTACGGCCAGCGCTTAAGGGCGCGTATTCGATTTGGCGCAACTCAAAATCTAAACAATTGATAGAACGGCGTAGCAGCACGAATCATTGAAATTGATCGGCAAACGAAAGAGCGCGAGGTTTTACAGTGCTTTTTAAAATAATTGGCCAAAATAAAATTAAATGAGTTCGTATAACGGATTGAAAAATATTCTGTATATTAAGCATAACCTTTATTTTATAAAATAAATATATGTTTTTATTCAAATACTGGTGAAAAATAATTGTCAAAGTGAAGATTTTGTACTTTTTCAACATTGTTTTTTAATGCTTAATAGTAATATTTTCGTAATTTTGGCTCTGACTTTAAGACCCTCCTATCCTGTATCCCCAAATCCCCCCCTACCCCCCTCCCCCCTCCCCCCGCCCTCTCCTCCTCTCCTGGTATCCTGTTGGAAAAGCGCATAAACCAAATTTTTATGGCATACTGTAATAGTTGTATTCGTCCTGAAAGTTAACTCTGAGTCTACTTTCGTAAAACGCTATGAAAGGATTGTCTTCGCTTTAAAAAACCGTAATTAAAAATTATAATTTTACTTTATAGTTCTATAAATCAAGACTTAATCTTTCTAAAACTGTAATTGTCTTTAAATAATCTGCTCACATCATTACGATATTGCTGTGGGCTGTCTGACACCCATAGTACAAAAAAAATCCCTTAACCCTGTGGTCTCCCTAGTTTGGGGTCAGATGGCCGTGTGTGAAATGTCCCCACATATTATTATTAATAGGTATATACTCGAACAGTTTTGATTAATTTATTGAAAATGAACATTAAAAGCAGGAAAAATGGATTTCAAAAATGTGTTTACACAATTTAAATCATCGGGTCCGCTTGTAGCTTTGTACTAACTTGTAGCTTTGTAACTTTGTGCATGAAGTGTAAATAAATGAATATTTTCAATTGAATGTGAGATGATATTTGAGTTTTTTACTTGTATAAGTATACTCAAAATAAGAATAACTGCCTATCTATCTGTGTGTTATGCTTTCACGGTAGATCTGATTTTGATGAAATTTGTTATGAAAATAGCTTCAACCCTGGGTAAAGAGATATAGCCAAAGTCAAAGTCAAAGTCAAATCATTTATTTCAATTAGACCATTATAAGGCACTTTTGAACGTCAAATGAGAAAAAAAAAATGATTCTAGTTGCCCATTCCAAAATGTAGTTTTGTATGGAGAAGAATGGGCAAGAAACTCCATACTTACTCTTTTAAAAACGATGTTAACAATATTTGCATTTACAGGAATTATATAATTATACGTGAATACGATGTACCTTGCATAAAACTACTAGGTATTTGAAAGTGTGTACAAAGTATCACAGATTAAGGAATGACAGACTAAGTTATATGTACATAGATACATAGTGTTCACATATTACAAATGTTGAAACAGTAGACGACCACTCCTTATATTTTAACAAACAATGAATCAGTATGTGAGCCTGAGCAGTGTATAAAAAAGAGTCAAATAACTAAACCTATGTACATATTTATACTAAGTAGGGGAGGCCGGGGTTCAACGTTCCGATTTTGGAGTAAGACGCAATAATAATATAATAGAGAGATTTATAATTTATGATTCCTATATAAATAGATGCAAATTTTATCCTAGTTTCAAATTGTATGGTCAAATTCATTAAAATAATAATATATTTTGGCTCAGGACAATTTTTCTGTAGCAAGTCGACAAGGAACAACTCGCCCCACAAAGGGGCGGGTTGTTCCTCAGTTGAGGTAAGTTGTTCCGCTGTCAACTCCAATCATTAATAATGTAATATTAGTTGGAAAGGTATGTATAAAATAAATAAGGCGCATTTACTGAATATTTATGAAAGTTTCATTTATAATATGAATACAGTAATAGTACAAAATCTTAATGTTTTTGACATATTTTCACCAAACAGACTCTATTGGAAACAAAATTTAAAAAAATAGTAATAATCATTCTAACTAATAATGTAATACAACCTATTAATTAGGGCCTAAGACTAATAAACTATATTATTAATCAACTTGGACAAACGTTTATTAGTAAAAAAAAATAAAACTATTTTACTTAAACAAAAACAAAAATCAACTAATTTTAACATTTACATCTATAATTTCTTTATTCAGTCTCATAGGATTCACTTTACTAAGATCAATAATCTAATAGTTAAATTAAGTAATAATTTTATTACAGTCTCGCAGAACTTAAAAAAAAAAATATTCAGAGGATTCGTTGTCAGAATTACAATTTGCACAAACATAGAAATGAATATCTTTAGATTTCAGGCATTTTGAATGAACTCAATTCTTACACATGACGCATTCAATCCATTGTTTACCTAGAATATCAAATTTAACAGCACAAGTATATGCTAACTTTCTCACTTCTTCAGGCAAGAGACCAAAGTAAATTGACGCACATTTTAATAAATAATCTGCCAATGTCTTCTGGTCGTGGTTGACAACCTGTCTAGAAAAGTAACCCACAGTTTGTGTTATACCGGGCTTCAACTTTTGACATAGCGACATAATGTCATTTATGACATATCTCTAGTTCCCGAGCTACCGTCTTATACTTACGACCGTCTTTAATAACAGCATCAGCTGCCCGCTGCAAAAGGTCGATCGAAACCTTGCCCCGTTCGGTTTTCCGTTTATAGTTTCTCATCCTAAAACAAAGTATTCATTTTATTATTTATGTGTTTCTTTACGGGGCACGTTGATCCGCGGAACAACTAGCCCCATACCAAAGGAACTATGAACCCCAAATCCCATTTTCAAAGTAACCTCCAATTAGCAAAGAATAGGTTATAAAAAGCCTACAATGATATTAAAAAGATAATCACTATAGTTTGCCCCACTGATAATAGCAAGTCACTCATAAATAGCTATAAAATTGATTGATATAGACCAAAAAGTTTAAGGATGAAAATATTTACTTACGTCATGTTTATGTGCCACTAATCGATTACCACTCTCACACGCCGACGCAGCGTCACTAAAATGGCTGATGCAATAGCACGACGGTATGACGTTTCGCGACGCACTTCACACCTGTTATTATCTCTTTTCTTCGCGAAGCTATTCGGATCGGAACAACCTACCCCCGGCACTTTGAACCCCGGCCTCCCCTACTCAAACGCTACTCAATTTTAAGATGCCATCTTTTACTGTCACAGTCAGTTTGACATACAATGATAGAGACAACACGAGATTTATTGGCCTCTTAAAATTAAGTCTACTTTTTTAATCCACGACTTGATCTGCATCCGCGGTAACTGATATTCACTCGGCCGAACTCGCGGGAAAAAAGCTAGCTTTTATTTTTAATAAAATAAATATCGGTGAAAAATCCAGAATCGGAAGTTGTTAAAAATATAAGGTCTTTATGTTTTTTTTTCTTAATTAGTTTTCTGAAACCCTTTCAGCGTTGTCTGTCACCTGTAATTACATCTATACAATGTCCTTGAAATCGTACTCGGGATCAAAGATCAGACACATTAGGGACTAGTAGACGACCACACGAAATCAGTCGTAAATATAAATATTGTAAAGCCTTGAACAGATCGATGGAAATCTCATTTGTCGCAGTGGTTTTTTGTGGCTTTGTGTAGATATGTAAAGTTTACATTTACGTTTGTAAAAGCGTAAGGTCATTTATTCATTCATTGAATAAACACGAAATCTTGAAAACTGCTTGAATTATAAAGCTGAAAGCCGTTATTAAGGGGCTATTAACCGACTTTTACAGATTTTAAACTGACAATCACGTCAAAATGTGCAGTGTAAATAATTTGAAAAAAATATATGTTAAACTAGAACATTCTCTTAATCACTTAGTAAGTGAATATTTTTAATTATATTCATATTATATAGTTTAATTAATATGTGAAGTTGTGTCTGACGCGGACAAAACATTGACAATCACACAAAATCTACCAGGTATAATTAAACGAAACTTACACCATCTTACAGACAATTTTATTATCTATCTTTTAGTATACGCCTTTTTTTAATTTTGAAAGAATACTACTTTTATTTAATTTTTTCGACTAAACTTTGAGAGTTTTGTACGCAAAACTGATGCAGAACGGACGCAATCTGCGTCCAAAACTTTCAAAATTTAGTCGAAAAAATTAAATAAAAGTAGTATTCTTTCAAAATTAAAAAAAAGGCGTATACTAAAAGATAGATAATAAAATTGTCTGTAAGATAGTGTAAGTTTCGGATAATTATACCTGGTAGATTTTGTGTGATTGTCAATGTTTTGTCCGCGTCAGACACAACTTCACGAGTTAATTAAACTATTTAATATGAACTTCATCAAAAATATTCACTTTCTATATGATTAAGAGAATGTTCTAGTTTAACATATATTTTTTTCAAATCATTTACACTGCACATTTTGACGTGATTGTCAGTTTAAAATCTGTAAAAGTCGTATATCGTCGCCTTAATGGGTGAACAACAACAGCAAAGGATCATGGCAAGATTTGTTCAAAAAGATAAAAATGTTTAAAGAAGTTGAAATTTTAATTCATAAACTTTTGGGTACCTAAAGAGTATTTTCAGGCATTTACAATATTTTTAAAACCCTGCAACTAAGATGAATGTTAAAGGTGAATGGTTTAACTAAAATAAATTTCAGAACGAAACGGCGGCTAGAGTAACAGTCACATTGACAGCAACCGTTACAAACATAGACACTTCATAATAAATATTTATAATGAAGGCAACGATAGCAAATCAAGCTTTTTAAAAATAGGTTGACAGGATTCATCCTATGGGATTCCGTAAATAGTTCCCATACATTTTTTTTGAGCTATCCTTTTCACTACTAACTATTCCTTTTCCCCTGATTAATAATATTAGTAAATACCCAATACATTTATTTAAATATTAAATTACAATTTTAGTTATATACAAATCTTAAAAATCTAATAATATTATGTACAATTCCAAGAAAAAGACAGGGGAGCTCAAAGGGCATCAAACAACTCGTCCACATCGCTGTCAACGGGACACATGCCCAACAGGCTGGCAGCATTGCCACGTTGTATGGCAATGCTGATTCTTTGACCCAAGAATAGACCAGCCTTCGGGTCACGTGAAGAGTCGACCAGCCGCTTGGCGATGTCACGAAAAACAATATGGACACTCGGACCCCATGGCCCTAGAGTTTCCACCCCAAACGGCTCAAATATATAGCTTCCAAGAAGGCTATTATATTTGCGCCGTTTGAGGTTTTTGGCACCTGCAGCAGCCGCCCCAGCACAACATGTTGTGCTAGGAAGATGAGATGGCGCAAGGGTGTCGACACATGTTGCGTCCCACATCAAAGGCCTACCCAACTTCCAAGGCATTATGGTCATCCCATCTGGTCTCTTCCCATCGTCGCGTGCCAAGCCATTGGGTTCTAAAATAGCAGGCACCCCAGTGGTGGCAAGAGCACGACGGAGGATGTCATTGATGCTGGCATGCCGTGCCATTCGGCTTTTTTTTGATGCCCTGATTAATTAATTATCTTATTTATTTATTTATTTATTTATTTGGAACAACTAACAATTACATAATAATGTTATACAAACAGTGAAACTTAAAACTAACAATCATGTAATCTACTACGTTATTCACAGGATACCTACTAGTTATACAATTTTACGCTATAAAATATAGGAAATTAAAAAAGTATGCAGAATTAAATACAATATAAAATTAAAGTGCTTTAAAAAAAATAAGTTTTACACATGACATGAATGATAAGAATATTAAAAATGTTTACAAAAAAATAAAAATTTAACTTTAAGACAGCCATTATTTTTAAATAATAAAATTAGAATTTAAGAAGGAGACAGAGCATCTAAATGCTTGATTGCCTCAAGAATAGATCCTCTATATTTATTATATGGCAAACAGAACAAGTCTATATCAGTAAAGTATGTATTATAATTATTAGTAAGACGCCGTAGAGGAGCTCGGGCGCCAGCATTTGTACGACATGAAGACACAGCAAAGAGCAACTGTTTACGCACCACTCTTGTTTGCGCTCTTCTAGGTACTGCATAACATAGCCTATTGCAGATGTCTAAACAGTCATAAGCATTGTTACAGAAGTCATACAGGAGCATAGTCTCAAGAAAAATTCGTCGACTACATAAGGACGACAAGTTATAGTGATTGAGTAAATCGGCATAGGATACAGAGGTACGGAAGCATCTATAATGAATTGCCTTCAAAAACTTCTTTTGTACCCTCTCTATATTCTCCGAATATTTATTGTAAAAAGGATTCCACACTGCAACTGCATATTCCAACTGAGACCTAATTAATGATTTATATAAATACAAGTATGTCTGTGGGCGCACAAATTCAGTTGAGGATCTGAGGACAAGACCCAACATACGCCAGGCATTATTGACGATCGCATTAATGTGTATGTCGAGATGTAACTTATCGTCAATAATCACACCAAGATCACGAATAGAGCTTACTCTATTTGGTGGTGCATCATTTAAGAAGTAGGGATATTTTAAGATTATTTTCTTTTTGGTAAAACTTATGCAATAACATTTTGCGATGCTCAACTGAAGCTTGTTACGTATGCAATACTGGTTAAATCGATTTAAATCGTCTTGAAGTTGGTAGCAGTCATTAGTGTCCCTAATTGGTCTATAAATCTTTAAGTCGTCAGCATACAAAAGAAATTTTGAGTTACGAAAACAGCTATCAATATCATTTATGAATATTATAAAAAGAAGAGGTCCTAAAATTGAGCCCTGTGGCACGCCTGATGTTACGCATATAGGAGCGGATTGATAGCCATTTATTACAACTTTTTGCATTCTGTTTGATACATATGAAGTAAACCACCTCAACAGATCTCCACGGATACCATTATAAGCAATCTTGCACAGCAGCAGTACATGGTCAACCTTGTCGAAAGCCTTTTTAAAGTCAGTATAAACAGAGTCCACTTGAGTGCCAGAGTCCATACTGTTGAATAAATAATCAGTGTATGTTATAAGATTGGTCACAGTAGATCTTCTTTGCACAAAACCATGTTGCTGTTTGATAATAGTACTATGAAGAAGAGGATATACTTCATTGTGAACTAGCCGTTCAAAAAGCTTAGACAAGGTCGACAGTATAGATATTGGGCGATAATTTTCTACCTCGTCCTTAGGACCCGATTTGTGAACTGGTGTTATATTTGCTTGTTTCCAAATATTAGGGAATACGCCTTCCTGCAATGACCGATTAAATAATATCAGTAAAGGAATACAAATCTTTTTTGCGGTTTTTTTAAGAAATATAACAGGCAGTGTGTCTGGTCCTGGTCCTTTTGTGTCATCAAGGGACTGTAGTGCGTTCATAATCTGTTTTGATGTGAATTTAATATTACTTATAAGAGGACAATTATTTGCGTATTCATCGGGAATCCGTAACTCATCAGTCAATGTAAAGGTTTCATAGACAGAGTTAAAAAAATTCGAAAATAGGTTACAGATTTCAATAGGATCACTGGTGGATTGGTTTTTAAAACGCATAGCCGAAGGATAGCCAGTCGACTTACGGTTATTAATAAACTTCCAGAAATATTTAACGTTATTTTTTATACTATCCTCGACGTTATTTATGTGCCTCGAATAACAATTTTTACATTCTACTTGAAATCTGTGTCTATAAATTGAGAATTGTTCATAATCACATAAGTTTTTATATTTTTTCCATTTTATCCACGATTTTAATTTATTTTTGAAAATATGTATCAGAGCAGGTGAGAACCAAATAGGAAATTTTGATGATTTTACTGTTGTTAGGGGTACATGTTTTTTAACTACTCCAAATACAATATTATAAAAAGCATCTACTGATTCATCCACTGAATTATTCAGCAATAAGGTATCCCAATCGACTTGCGATAATTCTTCATTAATATTGTCGTAGTCGGCTTTAAAATAATTATACCTTTTTATTAGATTACGAGTCATTGTATTAATTTTCAATGGGGACGAAATTATAATATAAAACGGTGGATGGTATTGATCAGGGGGCAATAGTTCATTAGTCACCTGATACAAGATACAGTCATTATTATTACTAATGAACAGATCGAGGGTCTTTGCAGTTACATTTTTAAGCGTATTATATTGGAAAGCATTATGGGCTGAAAAAAAAGAACCTAAAACTGTACATACTGTAGAGCTTCCCATACAGAACTGCCCTGATGATGAGGGTATACTTGTGACCCATTCGATATTTGGTAGATTGTAATCTCCTATTAGATAGAAGTTCTCCACATCCGGATTATTGAAGTAGGTACTTAACATATCAAAGTATGTCTCATAAACACATTCAGGAGTGGTTGGCGGTATATAAACTGCACTAATATATTGAAATCGGTTTTTATTCAAGCTAGGTATGTGCAGAAGGATATGTTCAATATTTGCATGTAAACTTGCATGGGGTTGTATTCGAGTCGAGTGTAAGCCCTTCAACACTGCAACCAAAGTCCCACCTCCCTCTTTTTTGCCAGTGGCTACCGGGTCACGATCGCATCTATATACAACATAACGATCGTCAATAAATTCCGAGTCTAATATGTTCGGCTAATATCTTGTTTTATTATGTTGTGTTTATTGTGTGTACCTATGGACAAACGTCTGAAATAAAAGTTTAACATTAATTTTATTAAAAGAAAACGAAGTCCGCCGCAGAATTCCACAACTCCACGTTACCGAAAATTATTAAAAGCTGTTTGTGCCCTCTATTTACGGACTAATGCCTTAAAATTTTACGGCAGCCTCTATGCATACTGTCCGGGTAATGGGGGATAATGGGTAAAGTGCACATATTATAAACGTTTCGCTCAGGACCCGGTCGGGTTAGAGAAAAGTGCGTGACGACGCATACATTAAACAGTAGAATTAAAATTAATGCTTCAAGTATTCTAGCTAGTTTTTACTGAGGATTATGGTCTTCAGCTCAAATGGGCTGTAATTTTTGTGTGTGGACATTACTTAAATCTGCTAATGTTGTTTGCTAAAATAATGCGAACTCAAGGTATGCCAAAGGGCACTAGAACGCCTGAATACGCAAAACCATGATACGCTCCAAAATAGGAATCAATAGTGTGGGCAATAAGTTTGCAACGTTGAAATACATAGGGAAATTGAGTAATTTTGTTTATTTAAGCTTTATGCATACAAGCCGAAGCTGCGGTAGTGAGCGTGAATACCAACTGCGACGATATGCTCGCCTACCCTTACACGTACACTTTTCGAACTACTGCTATTTATTTAAGCACATAGCACATACACATAGGCACAAAGGCGTACTTATTGCTTTATTTTTTTTACCGACTTCAAAAAAGAAAGGAGGTTATCAGTTCGACCCGTATGTTGGTATGTATGTATGTATGTTTGGCCGCGATTATCTCCCGTTTGGCTGAACCGATTTTGATGCGGTTTTCAGAAAAGTGTTTGTTACATTCTGGAGAAGGTTTTAGTATGCAACAAACAGAAATTTATTCAGCGCTTTATGAAAAAAACAACAAAAACCGAGAAGACGTTTTCGTTTCTTCCATCTTTCCATCTTTGGAGAACTTTCAATCTCTGTTTTAACTGTGTTGCCGTTCCTTAATGGATTTGGGTGATATTGAGGCACTGAAAAGTGGAAAATAAAAACTTTTTTGAAAGAGAATCGCCTTCAAAACAAACTAAAAAGTGATAAATAACTTTAGCACAGAAAACATATTACTTGTCATAATGACGGTGTTTTTGTTTTGTTTGTTGGTTTGTATTGCCACCGACTTCCGAAACTAAAGTCATGTGTGTTCTGTGCTAAAGTTATTTATCACTTTTTAGTTTTTTTTTAGCTAGTGTTGTCGCTCTACAGTGCAAAGCCCTCCCGTTCTCCTTAATTGCCTTAGGTATGTAAGTTTCTTGTTACATTTTTCTGCACCAATGTCAGTGATAACTTACAAAGTACATATAAATTGTAAAAGGCACATTGGCAGGTACCAAGCGTGCCCGGTGATGGAAACTTGCACAAATTGATTCCCCCATCCCCATTCCATCACCGGACGAGCAGGGAGACAGCGAAGCGTCACCGCTATACGGTTGAAGTTCCACGGTCTCGAACCAAGCGCTTTGACTCCACATTTATTGTGCGAACTGCCAGACTGTGGAATTCACTGCCCGCCTCTCTGTTCCCCGATACATATAATCTGGGTATCTTCAAGGCACGAGTGAACCGGTTTATTCTAGGCAAGCGTGCTCCACCTTAGACCGCATCATCACTTAAGATCAGGTGAGTTGCGGTCAAACGCAAGCCTATAACAAAATATAAAAAAAAAAAAAAAAACTTGGCCTAATAATAAGCTTAGTTCTTCATAAATCGCCGATCTGCCTAGAGTCAAGGTGATGATTAATGCTCGTGCCTTCTCTGTATGTGAAAAAGCCTTTCCCCACAATGGGACAATAATATACTGATATTATTAAATATATTTTTATATAGAGAAAGACCGAACCACACTTACCTTGCTTGCTTTCTACGTTTATTTTTATTGTCTTTGTGTAAGCTTTTTTTTTTTTTTTTTTTTTTTTCGGATTGGCATCTCCCAGGTCAACCTAGGAGGTTGTCTGCTGCTTAACCGGACTTTCCTGTGGTGCCTTAAAAATTATTATTTTTAGGGCCTCTAGCCAGGTCAAAATAGCTTACAAACTAAGCGACTACACGCTAAGGGCACCCCCTGTGGGGTACGAGCCTCGACTTAGGGCGTCGCTGGGAGAGGACAGCAAAGGGACAGGCTGGATCGGATTTCCATTATTTAGGGACGAATTTAAAACTACAGGCTCAGCGGCACGGGCTGGCACGAGCAAGGGTCGGGGAGGTGTGTATGCTTAACGACATATTCTTATTTACACGCTCAAAATGACGTGCATTTGTTGACTCTGGGATCTCAGTCTAAACGTTTCAATTGTGTACTGTCTAAAGCTCCCGTAATCCGACCTATATTGAGATGTAATTGACCGGTGTACTATGCTGATTGAACCATTGTAATTATTAACTATTAATAACCAATTGTATTTGTGAAGTGAACTGGAGTTTCCCACACTGTTACAATCTCCCTCGGTGAACCGATTGTAGTGGTTTGTAAATCCCTAGCATTGAGACAGATGACCGCTCACTTCACCTAGGTGTTCACCGAAGGAGATTGTAACAGAATAGACATACTGTAGTCTGTATTGTTTTAGTGTAATAGTCTTTGGTGTGATGAGCACTTGTGTTTGCCTTGTGTCTGGGTGTTGTTTATCTATATATGTATGTATTTACAAAAAAAAATGTATTTGTGTATGTATATCAGCTGTCTGACATCCATAGTACAGGGTCTCCCTAGTTTGGGGTCAGATGGCCGTGTGTGAAATGTCCCCACATATTATTATTATTTTGGGCAGGGAAAGGGTTAATTAATGTCAAAGTCGAAACTTTTATTTCAATTAAACCATTTAGGTACAGGCACTTGGAGTCTGTTAGTTAGTCAGAAAGTTTAAGCTATAGTCGTTCTTTCCAAAACGTAGGTAAGTCTGTATGGAGAAGAACACTTTTTAACTGACTTCAAAAAGGCTCCTCCTTTTTGAAGTCAGTTAAAAAGTGTTCTTCTCCATACAGTTATCAATTCGAATGTTTATATAATATATATATTTTTTAATATATATTCGGGCATAACTCTGTCATATATATACTGATTTGCAAAATTCTCGTCGTCAAACGTCTTTTTGTTGGATAGGGGTTTATTCCGAAATATGTAGTTCCATATAAATTTTATCAAAATTGATACAGCCCTTATTGAGAAAATCAACAAATTCCCAAATAAATTACTTAGACGACGTTTTAGTTTCTTCAATCTTTGGAGGACGTACAATCTTTTTTAAGTGTGTCGCCGTTTCTTAATGGAATTGGATGTTAGGGCAACACTAAAAAGCGAAAAGTAAAAAGTTTTTTCAAAAAAAAGAAAACGGCCTTTAAAAACTAAAAAGTGATAAATAACTTTAGCACAGAACACACATTACTGTACTTTCGAAAGTCGGTGGCAATACAAAACAACAAACAAAGCCACCGCCACCGACTTCCGAAAGTAAAAAAATGTGTGTTCTGTGCTAAAGTTATTTATCACTTTTTGGTTTTTGAAGACGGTTTTCTTTTTTTTTAATATATAAATAAAACTGGCCTATTCTTTACTCTCAGTACATAACACAGGCTGACTTTTAATTCTATGTAGACATCTTTTCGGGGTTAAATATACTTATGAACACGATTTTTTTTTTATTATTTGAATATGAGTTAAAAAGTCTATTGTTTCAAACACTTTCATCGTGATGTACTTAGTGCCTTTTTGTATAGATTTTTCTTTAAATAAAACCAGCTGGTAGGCTAAACTGGTAGGCTACTTGTAAAATTCCTCGAAAAAACTAACGAAGTAGCCACTTTTCCTGTGTGGGTACGTTTATAAACATTTAAACTCACTCACACTAATAGCCAGATCCGGAACCACTACCTGTAGGTCATGCAAATATTTGTTGCTTGCGGGAATCGAACCTGCGACACGCAGCGCAGGAGCCGGTCGCTCAACCACTGTGCCACTAAACCGTGTCGTCAATATGTAGATATTGAAACCACAAAATAATTTACCTATCATTCACAACACAACTCAAAATGTCACACAATTCGTTAATATCACAATCAAAATATCGATTCTATTCTTGAACAGAATACCTACTATTCATAAACATTCTATAGTTATATAGCTTCGGGGAAACCCTATACCAACTACAGACAACCGCCAGACGGTGCTTGCAATTCCAATTATTCCCATTTCTAGGAATAAAACACAGGTTGTATACTTACCTAAGTTTATTCCAACTAGACTGAATTCTTGGTATAATATCGCTGTGTACTGTCAATATAGAGACGGCAGTCCTGCCTCGGGCTCTGTTGCTAGCATTTCTTTTTGTTTTAATGGTGTTAGGGTGTATTGTACTGAGTAGGTAGGTAATGAATATTATGAAGTTTTAAGGCCGGACCCGACTGTTATAAACAAGCTTCCAACAGGGGTCACCTTGGTGGGAGGCTTGTGGAGCCCACGGTTGGTGTTTGCGTCCACACTGGTTTACAACAAGGCTCCCACCTCAGTGTGTTGTCGACTCTTTGTTTACAACGGCGGTATCCACACGCGGTTTACAACGCGCGTCCGTCCACAGAGGTTGTTGAAGGTCAAACGATTTTTTGTTGCAAACAAGTGTTTACACTGTTGTAAACCGCCGGTGGAGACCGATGTGGAGGGCTTGTTTACAACAGTCTGGCCGGGGTTTTAGCAAGTAACGTGAATTTGTTCGCTTCGGGAATTGTTTCGCAAACATTCGCGAAACGAACAATTGTTCGCGAGCACAGCTAGGTATTAGAATATTTTTTTGGTGTTTGGATTCACGTTGTACTCACCAAACTAAAAAGGGTATCACACCACCAATTTCCAAACTATGCTACTAACTGCTACTGAAAAATTCCAAATGGAAAACCGGACCAGAGAATTGAACCAGGACAACACGTTTAGTAGTTGCTTTTGATCTAACACGAGATCAACGTAGCAGTTTTTTTTTCAGTAGGTACTCTACTGATATACCTAGATGCCTACCACGTGTTGCGTTGCCATTTCTAATAATCAAAAAGCCGGACTAACCCGTCAAAAACGCCGGACTTTTGGGTCCCAAAGCCGGACATCAAGAATATTGAATAAAAAACATATTTAAAAGCCGGACTTTTGAATTTCATAGCCGGAAAAAAGGGACCTAGTACCTATGTGAATTCTTATTATTAAAAAAAAAAAGAATTCACATAGGTACTAGGTACTTTATAAGAACCGTTTAGTTGCGAGTCAGCAAATTTCGTCTCGCTCGCTCGTTCGCTACTGACTGAAGAACGATTGTATAAAAAGCCAAGCAAAACCCGGACGGGCCGGACGCAGTTAAATTTGGTCGGACAAGAGGTCAAAAAGCCTAACACTGTCCGGCTTTATCCGGACGGATGGCAACGCTAACCACGTGGCTACACAATCTAAACCAACTTTAAGCTATTTGTATCTCTTTCTCTCCAATAAAACAAGAAAGAGACAGATATTAAACATGTCAACCTTTACACGCCCACTGTTGGGTATAGGTATCCCTCAAGGGGGGGTTCAGCCGTAATCGCCATGTTGGCGATCGCAGTAGGTGTTATAGTACTCAAAAGGACGTTGCTGTCCATCCTCTAGTTAATAAATCCCTTTGTCGCTTTCTACGACACCCACGGGTAGAAATAGGTTGGTCATGCTATTCGCGGACGGCACCACTCGGCTGCAGATATTAATAAGAGCTGTCAATTTAAGTTGGTCTAGAATATTCATATAATTATTTATTTATTTATTATTTATTTAAAATAAATAAATAAATTATTATTTATTTATTTATATAACCACCAATACCACCAATATTATATGGGGTGACTGGTAATTAGTGTACGATACTTAAACACGTGATTGTGTTCATGATAACAAACAACTTTCCTGAAGAAAAAAGGTTTTTTGTACTGGTTCACTTCAGGTCACAGGCGTGCGCGCGCGTGAATTTCATACGGCTGTTGTGTTATTGTGATAAAAGTGAACCAGTACAAAAAACTTTTTTCTTCGGGAAAGTTGTTTGTTATCATGAACACAATCACGTGTTTAAGTATCGTACACTAATTACCAGTCACCCTATATATAGTTGTCATCGTATTCGTGTGAACGTATTGATTAAAAACACGGCGAAGTTCAAGAAGAAACTAATTTGACATTTTTAACGCACAAAACGTTTTGGGAACACGTTCATTGTGCGTACTGCTAAGGAGTGGAATTCCCTGCCTGAGTTGTGTTTCCTGATAGCTACAACCTGGGAGTCTTTAAGTCAAGAGTGAATAGGTTACTTCTAGGCAAGCGTGCACCATCTTAGACCGCATCATCGCTTCCCATCAGGTGAGATAGTGGTCAAACGTATGCCTATTATTAGATAAAAAAAAAACTTAGTTCTTATCTATGTACCGCTGTCCTTTTCTTCAGCTGCCTGGTAGTAAGAGATGCCAATTGTCATATGTTAGTTTAGATTGAGGGAACTGGTGCCATAATTTTTTAGTTAAGAAGCATTGATTGTGTTCCATTAGTAAGTCACAAGCAGTAGTAGGTAGCCTCGAAGCTTATTTACATCATTAACACAAGTTTACCTAAAAATATTTAAATAAAGCGTGCTTTGGCAGTAGGTCCGGAGTGGTAAACACTAAAATAACAAACACTACGAATAACATTTACTTATGAGTTTAATAATAACAAACAAATAATAGTGGCGATCCATTTTCAGTTCTGGGGCTTTAATTGGGTAAAGGGGACAACATACGAGTTGGAAATTGTTGATTTTGAAAGAAATGTTTAAAATTGTATCGTCGTCGTTATTTTAGATCAAAGCAGAACCAAATACTGGAATAGGCTTATGGCGCTTCCCTGACCAAATAACCTTGAGCATTCGTTCCCTCTCCTCAGAATCAGAATTCTCACAATTTTTGGAATTATTTTTATAAAAAAAGAAAAACGATCTTTTGAAATAAAATAAAACGTGAATTACATCGATTTTTAAATGGTTTATGTTTAACGAACCTCCAGATCTACTAAATAATCACCAATAATAGTAAATAAAATAAAACCAAAAATAGTAAATGGTCACCAAAATGGTGTTTCCTAAAGTATTGTTAAAAATGTGTGAGTTTGACTGTAAAAAGCGATTTTATTCTGGGGCGTAGGGGGTCACAGTTCTAACCTAACCTAACCATGTGTAAGACAACTCAGAAAAACGACGGTTTCAGGATAATATACTTTTATTATACAATTTATCAACAAGAAAATGGACTTAGAATCAAATCAGTTCGCATACATTACATTATAATACTTCGGGTACACAACAATATTTTCAAACTTTAAACGACCAATGGTCAATCAGGCAGAGGTTTTACTTATAGATCTTCTCTAGTCGGTCGCCAGCGATCGAATGGTCGAGGTCGAGTCTTAGCAGTCTTTTGACTCCTTCCTATACAATACAGTAAGTAGGAGAGGGGTATGGTGTTGCCAACTCTTAAGTGTTGCTAGTTAAATGCTATACACAATACTACTATATTTGGTAACACATGACGGATCCGCCCCAGGGGAGTCAAAAAGATTTTAGTTATTTTGCACTCTAAGATTTGGTGACCATTTAGTACATTTGGTATAATTTAGTATATTTTTTTGGTAAGGGTAAGTAAGTAAGTAAGTATTTTTTGGTGATCATTATATTTATAAGAATTATCTGTCCTTTAGTATAGTCCTCAAATTAATAGAACGTTTATTTCTCTTATCCCCTGAATAACGAAGAAAAATTCACTATCGCAAAGTTTTGGTCGGGGTAGCGCCTTGTGTCATCATCATCTGCCTAGTCTTTTTCCCAACAATATTGGGGTCAAAGTCAAAGTCAAATCATTTATTTCAATTAGACCATTAAAGGCACTTTTGAATGTCATATTGTAAAATTTGAATCTAGTTGCCCAGTCCAAATGGTAGTTTCGTATGGAGAAGAATGGGCAAGAAACTCCATACAAACTCTTTAAAAAAAAAATAATGTTTACAATTAGCATTTATACGAGTTACCGATGTACCTTGTATAAAAATCATATATTATAGTATGTACAAAGTATTATAAGTTAAAAAAATGACAGCTAAATGATGTACAGACACATAGTATTCACATATTTACAATTAATAACGACGCAACAACGAGCACTATTATTAAAACAAACAACGAATAGTGTGTGAGCCAGAGTAATCTATTAAGTATAAATAATAATTGTATTTAAATATATAAAGTATAGTTTGAATTAGCAATCAGTTTGATTTTGTCTAGACTGTAGATTGTGCTATGGAGCCGGACCAGCATGTTGCCAAGCATTCTTATCTTGGATATAATCCTCTAACTTATAATATGCTTGTTTACAAAGTCTACCTTTAATGTATCTTTTAAATTTTGTTTCATTTAGTTTTAATATATCACAAGGTATTTTATTATAACATTTAACAGAATACCCCATAAAAGATGTGTGTACTTTAGATAATCTAAAAAGGGTCGGCTTCCAGTCTAACCTGATGCAGCTGAATACCAGTGTTTTACATGGAGCGACTGCCTATCGGACCTCCACAACCCATCAGTTACTGGGTAATACGATACCCCTTGGTAAGACTGGTTGTCAGACTTTCTGGTTTCTGACTGCCCATAACGACTGCCAAAGATCTACAAATGACGGCAAAGACCAATGGCTTTACGTGCTTTCCGAGGCATGGAGAGAACTCGGTATGGAAGGGATGGTCACCCATCCACAGACCTTATGTTTGAATGTTTATTATTATATTAAAATATGTAGTAGATACTGTTAGCTTCTGCCCGCGACTTCTCTTCCATTTTTTTGTTCTCGGCGTCCTAGCTCTTTAACTTACCAAAGTTTTATCACTTTCGAATAAAAGGTATGTAAATAAGGGACAAACACATAAACATAGCCTTTTATTTAAATATATAGAATACGCAAAAAACTGCAAAATGTAAACAGAAAGTTTGACAACCAGACTTACCAAGGGGTATCGTGTTACCCAGTAACTGGGTGGTGAAGGTCACATAGGCAGCCGCTCCATGTAAAATACTGGTATTCAGCTGCATCTGGTTAGGCTGGAAGCCGACCCCAACATACTTGGAAAGAGGCTAGGCGCCTGACATAGTTTAAAAGCTCACGTAGTTAAAGTAAAATACTTTATTTCATTTAAACCATTTATTGTCAAGGAGTCTGTAATTTAGGTACAACGTTGAAGCTAGTTGCTCGTTCCAAAACGTAGGAGAACGTCTTTATGGAGAAGAACGAGCAAGAAACTCCACAAGCACTCATCAACCGACTTCAAAAAAGGAGGAGGATTTTTTTTTTATGTTTGTTACCTGATTTCTTTGGACTGGGTGAACCGATTTTGATGATTCTTTTTTTGTTTGAAAGCTAGTGCATCCCGTGTGGTCCCATTTTAATTTGGTCCGGTTCTGACAATGGCATCCATGAGAAAACCGTATAAGTCTTAAATTTACATTAAGTATGTGCGCGATTTGTTACGCGATTACTCCGGCAAACGTAATTGGATGAGAAGGAGGTACTAAAAAGCGGAAAATAAAAAGCTTTTTACAAAAAAGACAACCGCCTTCAAAAACTAAAAAGTGAAAAATAACTTTAGCACAGAACACACATTGACTTTAGTTTCGAAAGTCGGTGGCAATACAAAACAACAAACAGAACAAAGCCACTGAATTACGAAACTAGAGTCAATGTGTGTTCTGTGCTAAAGTTATTTTTCACTTTTTAATTTTTGTCTTTTTTGTGAAAAGCTTTTTTTTCAATCAAGTTTTTACAAAAATCTTGTTACATTATTCTTGTTGCTTCTATGTGAAAACAAAGTAGGTGAAGACTTGAAGAGCAATATAAAACAATAGGTACTATAAATAAAGATATAGAGATGACCATGACGTCGGTAAACAAATTCCTATCCAAAGATTTAGTACCACTACTGTCTACAAATCATGCCATCCTAGACAACGCAATGAATACAGTTGAACTATCAAAACGAAAGCTATTTCATTTGCCAGTACATTTAATTACATACCTACTGGTTATTTTTACTCGACTTAGGCACCTGCCCTACTGCCAACGATAAGCGAGTACAGCTATACCCTGTTCACAATAAGATTAGACATTTACACATACCTTTTTTACAGTCCGTTCAACCGATTTTGACTTCTATTGCGTTATAATAATAATAACTATAATAACAGTTCTCGAAAATGGCAACATCACATTGTATTGGGATCGATCTATCATCACTGACAGGACTATTGTTGCCAATAAACCTGACATAGTGGTGATAGATCGATTAGAGCGTCGCACAATGATTGTTGATATAGCGGTTCCGCATGACGAGAACCTCGTGAAAACCGAGAAAGATAAACAAATCAAGTATCTTGACTTGGCTCGCGAGGTTGTCGACATGTGGGATGTGAATACAGCAGTCATTGTGCCGATAGTCGTTACGGCCAATGGCCTCATTTCCAAGAGCCTCGACCAACACCTAAGGAGGCTCTCGTTGGGCAGCTGGATCAAGGGCTTGATACAGAAACCGGTACTCCTGGACGCGGCGCGTATAGTCAGAAGATTCCTCTCTCAGGAGCCCTGACCACCGGTAGCTTGGACCCTGTTCCCGATACCGGTGGGCTACTATTTTTTATATTTTTAAATGTTTTTATTTATTTTTTTACTAATACTTAAAAATATAATGAAATATGTATTTACAATAAATAAATGAGATAATAAGTCTATAATAATAATAACTTTATTCATAACATACATTATACAGTAACAGGTTCCCTGGCTCCCAAACTAGGTTTATTGCCTGTGACTTGGGAGTCAGTGTTCCTCCAGTAATACATATTCACATAAAGTATGTTTAGAAAAGTAATGGTTACAATCATATATGTGTGTGTGTGTGTGTGTGTGTGTGTGTGTGCTGACCTAGGGGAATGAGGGTGTACATACTTGTCTTGCTAAGTTGGGGTAATTAATAGTTTTTCTATTTCGTCATACTTTTGATCTGTCAAGCTTTTACTTTCGCGTTGGTAGCATGACAAATGGCAACCGCAGTAAACAGTTGTTATTGTAACCACAATTTTTGCCTATAATGTCATCCTTAAGCTTACGGAATAGAAGTCAAAATCGGTTGAAGAGACTGTAGAAAAGGTTTGCGTTTATGTCTAATCTTATTGTGAACAGGGTATAGAAACTTGAAACGAATTGGCTAACTGCTTGAAGCGAAGATTTAATCCTGATAGTTTTGTCACTGGGCTGTAAAAAAAGCGGCCAAGTGCGAGTCGGACTCGCCCAAGAAGGGTTCCGTAGCAGCAAGTAACATAACATAAAAATTCTTTGTAACTTTGATCGATGTTTTAATAATGGTGTATTTTTTTTAATTGCGGTTTACGATTTATAACGTATTAAAAAAAAGCTACTTACTAGATCTCGTTCAAACCAATTTTCGATGGAAGTTTACATAGTAAACATACGGTTGGTTATATGGGTAGGGGTATGGGTACGGTTGGTTGTTGGTTGTTGGTGTGGGGTAAATGGTTGGTTTACATTATATATTTTTTTTAGTTCTATCATTCTCTTATTTTAGAAGTTACAGGGACACACACACACACATTTTACCACTTTGAAAGTGGCTCCTGCGCAAACTATTCAGTTTAGAAAAAAATGATATTAGAAACCTCTATATCATTATTGAAGACCTATTCACAGATAACACACACGTAAGGGTTTGATGAAAAAAAAAAAAATCAGTTTCAGTTCTAAGTATGGGAAACCCCAAATTTTTTTTTCTATATTTTTGTAAAAATCTTAATGCGGTTCCCAGAATACATCTACTTACCAAGTTTCAACACTATAGTTCTTATAGTTTCGGATAAAAGTGGCTGTGACATACGGACGGACAGACAGACAGACATGACGAATCCATAAGGGTTCCGTTTTTTGCCATTTGCCAAAAACAACTGCTTTTCTGTTCTGTCTGTGTGCATGTAAGCGAGTGTGGGAAAGCGACGGGCGATTACTCTATGGTCCTTGACAAAGTTCACTCGGATGAAGTCGCGGGCAAAGTGCTAGTAATACCAAAAAAACATGTATAGCCAAACAATACAATTTTGAAAGCATCTTAAAATGGCTGTCCTGCAAAATCATTTAAAGTGCAGTTATGCCCTAGTCCGATATAATAATAATAATAATAATAATAAATGTATTTATTCATAAACAGTTTACAGACTTTTAACTAATTTACTTAGATTTAAGTGAGCTATGCGATGTCCATGTGGTGCCGGACGTAAAGAATAGCGCCATCCCATATCTTCCCGTGGGTGTCGTAAGAGGCGGCTAAGGGACTTACCAGAGAATGGGCAGCAGCGTTCTCTGTGCCTTTGTGACAACCATACTGCGATCGCCAATCCGCCTGCCAAGCGTGGCGATTATGGCAAAACCCCCTCCTTGGGGAGGCCTATGTCCAGCAGTGGACGTCTTTCGGCTGAAATGATGATGATGATGATGATGCGATTGAAATTTACTGTTATTAATCAATTAATAATATAATATATAATAATATAATAATAATATTATGTGGGGACATTTTTCACACACGGCCATCTGACCCCAAACTAGGGAGACCCTGTACTATGGGTGTCAGACAGCTGATATACGTACACAAATACATTTTTTTTTGTAAATACTTACATATATAGATAAACAACATATAGATAATTGGTTTAAAACAGGTGCTTATTTATATGCTGACAAAATCTGTACACAATATTGTTGAGCCCTGCCTCTCAAACTAGGATTCCCTGTATCTTGAGAGACAGTGTTCAGCTACCAAGCTATATTCATAAAACAATATTCATGATAAGTTATGGACTGTGTCGATCTACCAGTTGATTGCAGCAAGACCTGAACAATTAAACTAAGAAGAAGTACAGAAAAAAATAAATCTGTGTGTGTGTGTTGTGTGTGTGCGTCTGTGTGTGTGCGTGTGTGTGTGTGTATGTGTCTGGATGTAGGAGAGGGTGGGGTGTGTGAGGGAGTGTGTGAGTGTGTGTTAACTGTATGTGGATGAGGGTTGTTCTGCAAGAAGATGAGAAGATATTAAATATTTGTTTTATTAGGAGATGTATATAAGATATGTATCTCTAATACGCGGGATATACATCTATCGTACGTTTCTTTAGCTAGAATATAGTCGATAGGTAGACGCTTTCTCGTAGGCGGTGGGACAGGGCCCTTAGGTATAGAACTGGGCGCCTCACTATCTGCCTACTGACGTGTTAGGAGATTTGAATACCAGTCGGTCATGAGGTTGTCTATCAGACATCATATTAACGATACATTTTTTTTTTGAAAATATTTATTTCAGACCAAGCACACAGTAATTGATACAAGTCCATATTATGTTAGTAGGTAGATACCTAAAGCTAAGTTAGTAAAATTTTTAATTATTATTATTTTGGACATGCATGAGCGACCAATGACTCAAGACTTGGCTGTCCACTCTGTCCGACACCATGTTCAGAAGAGTGTTGGTGCTACCTTTTACCCGAGACCCACAGGGAGGCCGTTCTTTTGCGAAGCACCGCCTATGGAAGTCCGTGGTCGGTAAACCCAACAAACCCCTAAACGCGTTGTTATACGAATGTATTCTGTATTTTCTTTTTGGACACGCCTGCCACTCTATTCAGAAATCACTGCCACTCCTGAAACCTAAAACCAACAGTGGCGACCTTCAGAAAAGCGTCAGGCAATGAAGCTCGCCGAGTCCCGGAGAAACATTACAACTGTCTTGGATCCCGCAACGAAATTAATCAGAAAAGGCTAGCGAAGGAGTAAGAAGAACAAAACATGTTTTACACTTTCCTCCATATCAAGCAGGAGGCAGAACAGAACTAGGCTAATAGGTGCAACAGTTGCCAAGCACTACGGATTACAATTTACATTATTTATTAGGTCCTAAAATTTAAAAATAGTAATAGTAATCTATATTGTGTAAAAATCGTCCCTTGGTGAATTTAGGAGAAGTCGAAATGTCAATCCCTAGCTGGTTTATTTTGCATGAATTTCCCTCGATGTATTTATTGAACAAAAAATTGTTGATTAGTTGAACAAACAACGCCGTACATATATAATAATAGCGTATTACAAATATGTAGCCATGAATTTGGCTAAGGCCAAGTGTGCACTCAATCCCTATCAGTTGGAATCATAATCATCATATCAGCCGTAGGACGTAGACCCTCCTCAGCCGATATATATGTCACAGTAATTTTTTTTTTTTTACTACTATTAAATAGGCTTGCACAAAACTTTAAACTACTACTACTGCTTAAACTACTTTTGAATACAAAAATCAGTCAAAACTACTTTTGAACGGTTTCAATTTATCCTTAATACCTAGATACCGATTAGGTTGCTAGGATTTTTTTTGTGACCCTTTTAAAACTTTTGTTTTGTAGTGATTCTTATTTGTTATAAGAATCACTACAAAACAAAAGTTTTAGGTTCCGGGCGTTCCGTATTTTTGTTTTTGTAACGCAAACGCATTTTATCATTATAAGGGTTTTGACTGAAGTCAGTCAAAAGTAGTTTTGACTGTAACATACATATTGCTCAAAAAAATATATTGCTGAAATGTACAAAAACACATGTGCAAAAACTTTAAAATTAAAAATAATGATCACTTGATAATAATTTTCATAACTAAATATTTCTCAGAATCAGACTAACAACGAACATTACAAATTCACAAAGCAAAGCAAAGCGAAATTCTATAAAAGAAGAAGAAGAAGTCTATAAAATTATAATATAATTATCATTGTAGGCGGCGTGTTAGTACATTACCTACATTTTCTAGAAAATATTTCAGGTTACTGACTCCTAACGTAGTTTGTACACGAGCGACAAATGGTGTCGACTTTTTGTCGGTGAAAAGGTTGCCTTATATGAGAATTAAGTTGAGAGATGAGATGAGAGTTTTTAAGTATAGGTTTATAGGTAGTTTATAAGGTAAATTAATTATTGTATGCTCATTGTTTAAAATAAATAATTTTTATAATATTAAAACATATATTATTCATATTACTATCAAAATAAAAACATTTCAAAATATAAAACAAGTTAAAATTCAAATTCATTTATTGTTTGTCACAGGTGGTGAAGGTGCTCTTATCATAATAATATTTAGATCGCTGTAACATACCCATAGGGCGTACAATATTTAATAATAATTGAAAATTAATATTATTATTCATGCAAAAATACCTCAAAACTAATTAATTATTACTCATGTCAAAAAACCTTATGCCTTACTATTATAACAAAAGTCAAAATACATTATTATTTAATAAATATGTCAAGAATACATCAAAATCACGATCAAAGTTAATAAATATTATCACTCATGTCAAAATACATTGTAATTAATTAATATTATTACTCATGTCAGAAATACATTGCCATTTATGAATGTCAGGTATGTACATTGAATAGTCCACATAGCAAATTGAAATTTATTAGTCACACTTAATTTATATCAATGTTCTTACGTCAATATTTATATCATTTAAAAAGTCACTGATCGAGTAATATGCTTTACTTATTAAAAATTCTTTGAGTTTATTTTTAAAAATATTCAGCTTTTCAATGTTTTTAATACAATTGGGTAGTTTGTTATAAATTTTAATCCCAATCCCAAAAATACTCGTTTTAAATTTGACTGTCCTACATTTAATAATACTCAATTCATTTTTATGTCGTGCACTTCTTAATGTTTCGTAGTTCCCACCGATATCGAGAAATGGGTCCAAATTACCGTTCATGATAAGGGCTTCAGAGAAAGGAAACGGCCTGTCCTAATAAAAAACAGCCTGTGTCCTGAAGTATCGCTTTCTGAATAAAGCACTTGATCCAACTGCTCACCAAGCGTCTACTTACATGTTTATCGAGTCTCTTGTATAGCTAATACTCCATTGACGCCATTGACTGTAACGACTATTGGTACAATAATCGCCGAGTCCACATCCCACATGTAGACACCCTCATTTTTATAATGGTTTACTTATCAATATAAAAACAAATGTAGAAATATTTTATTGTATCAGTATTGTAATAAGGTTAAAATTAATAAATACTTTATACGCGATTGTAATTATTGAAAAATCGCCCGTCTGTGCTCATCCTAAAAAGTATTTTTAACACAAATAACTTAGAGGTGTTGGTTTACATTGAGAATTAGAAAAATATACGTGATGTTTTCTTTCTTAACTATATAATAGATGTTTTGTTTGTAATAGTATAAAAATGGACACGGTTCAAGTGCTTCCACGGTATAGAGCAACCATTTATTATAGTTGTCAGCTGATTGTCATAAATTGAAATTAAAAAAATATATATATATTTATATTATCTACATTTAAAATTTAAATATAGAGTCCTACTTTGTTTCATTTTTTAATCAAATAGCAGTATTTTAGTGAAAAAGTTAAAGTTTCATTATCATCATGGAGACATGGTTAGCACAATGGCTAAGCGATTGACTGCTGCGCTGCGTGTCGCAGGTTCGATTCCCACACAGACCTACAGGCATACGGTTCTACCCCCGATGGTGAACACACATTCTACCAATACTAAAAGAAAAGTTACTTCTATTCAAAAATCACTTTCGAATTTCGTGTAATCGTGACAGATTTATGTCCGTAACCGTACTACCACTGCATAGTTTCACCAAGTTAACGATAAAGTTATGATTACTTACCAATCCCTCCATTAACACATCATGGTCCCTAACCACGGTTCAACCAAAATCTTAATCTGGCAACCATAAATTAAGCCATTGATACACGATGTCCATTGATCTCCAGTGATTCCCTAAGCCTGTAGCCGACCCCACAATTTGTTACAGGATCGGGTCGCGTCCCTTTAACTAGGTCAACTGAGTTAATTGTACTTTAGGGACGGTTCAACCAAGTTTTTTAAACTTCACAACATTGGTTATGTAGAGCGGTATTCCGAGTGTCTTTGGATCTTAGGGGGACCAAAAAAAAGGTCTGTAGTTGGTGAACGCAATATCACGCTTCTATTGGGATGAAAGGGTGGGTAGAAGTGTGTTGCATGTCGCATCCACATTTTATCAGTTATGTTTAAGAGGCTGTACTGTCAGCGTGCTCCATAGAAGAATAATAATCTAGTTATATTTTGGTCTATCTATCTTACTAATATTATAAAGAGGTTTATGTAGGAGGTTGTTTCCGATACTACTCATCTGATTTTCAATATTATTTCACTACAGTTGGGATCCGTCAAAAAATGTACGCGGACAAAGTCGCGGTCACATAGGGTAATAAAACACTGGGGTTTTTTTTTAAATTTCGTACTGAATTAGGAAAAATTAATTACTTTGATGGAAGACTACCTGTTCACAAGCCTAAATATTAATCCCCTTGTCCTATCTACAAAATTTCATCAATTTAAATTACAATTTGACTAAATATAAGTACTGTTTAATTTTTGATGGCGGTTGTCTTTTTTGTAAAAAGTTTTTTTTGCCCACTTCTTACCACACAAATTAATTACGAAACGGTGACACTAACAATTTTAAGTCATTCTTTAATTTCCGACCTTCAGGGTTGGAATATTTTCATGAATTTATGTGAGCAACAAGTATACACTATCAATTTAAAAAAAAAACATGGAAATCGGACTACACATAAAACGAAATACGTGCTTAATTGAGAACATCCTTTTGTTTGAAGTTGGTAGATAAATACCTTAATAGCTTTCTAATACCAGCAATCCCTGACCAAAGCATGCCTCGAAGCTTCCAGCAAGTTATGGAAGGAGTCTCCGGGCATGTTATACGCGAAAGCACATATCAAAGCCTATGACAGAAGGCTTAGTAACCAAGTCCTAGCACTCAGTAGGAACAACTTGCGCATTGTAGCTAGAGCCACTACAGGACATTGCTGCTTAAACAAGCACATGTTCCACCTGGGGTTAAGTGCTACGCAAACCTGCAGACGCTGTAATGAGGCTGATGAAACGCCACTTCACCTTCTGGGGGAATGCGGAGCACTAATGCACAAGCGCAACAATCATCTGGGCAAATACCTGTTAAGCCCGGATGAACTAAGGGAGATCGCCCCAAAGCAGATCCTGCAGTTCATAACAGCTGCAGGGTTTGGCGCCGAACTCTAACCAACACAAGCGGCGATCACAATAGACCAACTCTGGTCGCAGTGATATCACAGCCGCAAAAAGCTAATAAAAAAATAAAAATAAATACCAGCAATACAAAACACACAATCAACACCAGCAACACAACGTATTACAGGGGAAGTAAGGTCTTTCTATGTGGCGCCACTTGGGGGAGGCCTATGTCCAGCAGTGGACGTCTTTCGGCTGAAATGATGATGATGATGAAGGTCTTTCTGCCACAAATTTCAGGTTACTATTGCTGCTGACCCGCGTTCGATGCATCAGTGAAGTAACTATTTTGCGTATGAGTGCCTGAAAACTGTAAAAACTGTAATTTCGATTTTGCAAAAACATTTCTGATGCACAACAGAAACAGGACTGTCCCAACCCCAACAGCGTCCTAAAAACATTATTCTGTTGGAAGTGTAAGGCTAGTGATCTTTTGGCTGACCCATAGACCCCCCGCATACAGACCTTGAAAACGCCTTAGATAGGGTTATTTTGATTTGGTCACTACAACGGGAAAATCTACGGGCCATCTCATATAACCACGGATATGCATATATCAATTGAACATATTTTAGAGCAAAAATAAATAGGACTACCCATGAAAAAGATCCTTCAAAAGTACTGTATTACCGTTTGTTTAAAGCACCTACACTTCAGTTCAGATGCTGTAAGTGTACGCAAATGAGGGTTTTAAAACTTTGTCTGCAAGTTCTGCAGTGCATCGGCAATCTCGCAAGTGTTACCGCGGCCATTACATCTGTAGCTCTGCTATCTATGGTAAACTGTTAGTATATTTGGTGACAAACAATGTATAAACAAGATTTAGTTCGATAATTTGTTTGATATTATTATTTAAGTTTTTTAAATTGTATTCATAACCATTACATTTTCGAATACAATTTAAAAAACATAAATTATAAATAGTTAAAATCACTCACTCACCAGGGAATGGGCAGCAGCGTTCTCTGTGCCTTTGTAACAACCACACTGCGATCGCCAACCCGCCTGCCAAGCGTGGCGATTATGGTACAACCCCCCCTTTTGGGGAAGGCCTACGTCCAGCAGTGGACGTTTTTCGATAAATTAAAACATGCGTCCGATTAAAGACAGCGTCTACATCACCCCCGCACTCGTCCACTAATTCAGTACGGGCCAAATGCTCAAGGTTATTGGCATGTATATAATTCCCTTAGGCCCATAGGCTTCCCATAGGCCTTAATTTCGCCACCTTAAAAACCTGAATATCAACTGCAAAACTTCCTAAATTACACTTATAATCCACACTTCGTTTCAAGTGTTCCGTTAGATAATGGCTGTTACAACTGTAAGTGAGACTACACTTAGTAGTTAAGTAATTCTACCTAATCCCGCCACAGTTAAAGTTTTGTAACGAGATCCGAGTTAAATTATTGTCGTAATTATTAATCCTTGGGTTTAGACGTTGTACGTGTTAATGACAGATTAGTAAGGAGAGTTTTTGTCAGAAAGCTAATGAATATGAGCGAGTAAGAAATATTTTTTTATGTTTATTAAAATCGGTTTTGTAGTGTCGTTTCTTTCTAAGATGTTTATTAAAATTGTCTTTGTAGTGTCGTTTTTTCTTAAGTCATCTTGTTTGTACTATGGTGGTCGGAATATGACAGTAATCCATTAATTTTTATCTTTCTTCACTCTTTCTTCGTATGAAGCTTGGGTCCTATCAGAATATCGGGGATGTGACTTTTTTTTTTAATGTTACAGGACCATGCTGAGATAGGAGCCTTTTGGCCTATTAAAGGACCAATTTTCGTTTCTTTTTTATCATGTATTTTTGTGTGTTCTGGTCTTGGCGGGCGAATAAATGCTTTTTCTTTCTTTTATTTATTTATTTGCTATTTATGTACACACAGTAGACAACACAGGAAAAAAATATTATAAAATATGAGTACAAAGGTAGTGCTTATTTCTTAAGAAATTTCTGCAAGCCGACCTGCAAAAGGAGAAATGAAAAAGAGACGTAGACAATAGTGTGTGAGAAAAGGAAGAGAATAAAGTATAATGTGCCTTATCTAACTAACCTTTATTATTACATATTACTACACATACATTTAAGTAAAAATTAATATATATTTATTAATATTTACTTCTTTCTTTCTTTAACCTTGCCAAATCGTGAGGAAATTTGGCTGCAGTGGGTTAATAAATAGGCTGGTATTACAAAAACACCAGCTTCTAAGATAGTCAAAGTCAAATTTTGAACAATACTATTGATCTGAAACAGATAATTAATTGTTCTGTCGGATTTAAGAATATTTAAAAGAAAAAGGATTTTGAAAGAAAAACGTAAAAACGTTGGATCTTTGACTTTTAATATCTCCTTCACAAAAAGGTTTCTAGGTTCAGTTCAGAACAATAAATAAATGCTATATGAAAAGGCCTTGGTTTTTTAACACCAAAGACTTTGTTAATCTACATAAAAGGTTAAGTTTTGCGTTACAATTTTGACACCTAGAAACACCTATTCTGACTACATTTTCTAAAACATACAATTGACACACAAAACCATATTTTTTTATTATAATACAACAACCATCTGACAAAAATAAATCTTTTTGCTCCCCCTTTAAAACTTCGAAGCCAGTTATATTAATAAAAAAGAGTTTATCCCTAAGGATAAGTATTATACATGTAAGGTATCGTCCACATTTCCGGGGATCGAGGAGGATTCCCCCGGGCCCGTTCCCCGTTTTATTTTCATCCGCTGTCAATGTGACAGTGACCTTATTTAAAGTCTGAATTGTCTTTTAAGCTGGGAGGGGGAGAGTGAATTTAAGAATAAGTAAGCTTGGTTTAGTGTGTGATGAATTTAGGCCTGAACTATTATAATTTTGGTACCTAAGTTGCTTTTATTATAAGTACTTGGAAAAGCTGTAATTTTGAGAAAATCCTTGTAATTTACCAAAAAGTTTTGTGTTGTTATAATATTATTTTGTGGTTAGGATGTTTACAGAATACCTGTTTTATTAGACTTCGTCTTATTATCAAACTTCTACCGTTTTGGCGTTATCTTCTTAAGCAGTGGTTTGAGTTAAATGGGTCAAAACTACTATAACAATGTAACTTTTACGTAATTTATGTTATTAATTGTATCATTGTTTTCTGGGAAAAAGAAAATGTACTTATAGCTTTTAGATAGTTGTTTCTGGGTCTGTTTGTATATATGACTTTATAAAAATAAAAGAAGAAGTAAAATCATGATGTAACGCACCGTATTTTAATAAATCTATTAAAACCTGTCTGGTGAAAAAAAACATGATAAAACCAATGCCTAAAAACACGTGACAACACGTTTCATTTCAACAGCAAAAAATATTCTCTGCCATATTTGACGATGAACCGATTAGATGACCATTCTAACATATAAAGGAATGAATTATTAATTTCCTTAATCCTTCGTTTGAGATAACATGTGCGTTAGCCCACCGGTCTACCAATCCTGAGGAAAATACGAGTTCCTCATCTGTAGGAGAAGATGCTATAGTTGCGACGTTTTAGCGTGGCAAAGGCAGTCATTGCCCTTTCCCTAATATCTCTTCGTATGAACCTGAACAAAATATCTACTATATATCATTTTGCATTAGTGAAACATGTTGATGGGTACGACTGATTCAGGACATTAACGATTTTTGTTTCAATTTTTGTTCTGTTTTTCTTAGAATTTTATTGGCGGCTTATTCACAGTGGCATGGCCTCATCATACCTCGAACTATTTTATCTCTCATATGAGCTCTCTTTCTTTATTATTTTTAGTACATTTCATAAGTGAACATTTTCAATAGTTCCGCATATTTCACAATTCGGTGAATTAACTTTGGTCATCAAAAAACCAAACATTCGAGAGATTGGTAGTGACCAGTGCATAATCTATGAAGCAGAACAACATGATATCTACTCATTTCCCTAAGATCACGGTATTCGAGGAGGCTGAAATTTTATAGTTTCATACCAGATACGTTACGGTCGTCAAAATACTCCATAAACCGTTTCCATTTTTGAAATGAAGTGCTAGGAAATGTAGTTGGGTCAATGACCTCTTTGTCCGTACTAAAACGCCGGAACTAATAGTTCCTAAGAAAGTATCATAAGAGTCTAAACACACGTATAATGAAATCTATAAATATCTACACATCAACGGTTCTCAAACACAATTGGAGTGTATTGCTCAGTTGTGACAAATAGGTCATCGGCTTCATCGGACAAAGAGTAGATAACAAGGATGTCTGAGTTATCAGACCTGACGGACTAACTGCTTTGTTGTATGCTGTGTCATTCATCTGATCAATAGTGTGGGATTATTTTGCTTCTTGGCGCAGAAAGAGGACCTAACTATGATACACACACGGTCTCCATTTATTGATTGATAAAGGGCATGTTTCATACTGGGCCCAGTCTATGTACACCACTTCAAAAAAAAAGAAAAAAATCCGTAGAATCCGGGAAAAATACAGATAATTCATTTAAATTTATACTGTTGTGGTAGTAAATTGATTATTTAACAATAATTTTTATGAATTTTCAACATGGCGTCACTCTGATTTAGCTACTCTATAAACCATAGATCGACCATTGATCATAGAAAGAGAACTGTCAGCTGTCAGTGTCAGAACAGTCTCACTTCAGTCACTTTCGTCTCGTTTTGTTTCTAGTTTTTAGAGTACTTTATAACAACCTCCCTTTCGTTTTTTTTAATTTAACACCGTTTCTTTCCCATCTGTTTACCTGGCTATCTACAAATCGACGCAGGAAATCAGAATTATAAATTTCAAACGTCATTAATCAATCAAAATGACATCTTACCGCCATGACTGCTTTTTGTTGTGTGTTGCAATTTCAAGTGCAATTTCTTGTGTTTTACCTGCTCACAAAGCTATTTTAAATTAATTGGACAGTTGAGAACTATTTAAAATGTGTTTCCCTATTATTAAGTATGGTGTACAAGGACTGGGCCCCGGCTCCATACATTTTGAAACAACTCCTTTACTTAAATATTTTGCCTATGTTGGGGTCGGCTTCCAGTCTGACCAGATGCAGCTGAATACCAGGGTTTTACATGGGGAGACTGTTTGTCTGACCTCCATAACCTAGCTACTAGGTAACACTATACTCGTTGGTGAAACTGGTTGTCAGTTTTACAGGACAACATGATATCTACTCATTTCCCTAAGATCACGGTATTCGAGGAGGCTGAAATTTTATAGTTTCATACCAGATACGTTACGGTCGTCAAAATACTCCATAAACCGTTTCCATTTTTGAAATGAAGTGCTAGGAAATGTAGTTGGGTCAATGACCTCTTTGTCCGTACTAAAACGCCGGAACTAATAGTTCCTAAGAAAGTATCATAAGAGTCTAAACACACGTATAATGAAATCTATAAATATCTACACATCAACGGTTCTCAAACACAATTGGAGTGTATTGCTCAGTTGTGACAAATAGGTCATCGGCTTCATCGGACAAAGAGTAGATAACAAGGATGTCTGAGTTATCAGACCTGACGGACTAACTGCTTTGTTGTATGCTGTGTCATTCATCTGATCAATAGTGTGGGATTATTTTGCTTCTTGGCGCAGAAAGAGGACCTAACTATGATACACACACGGTCTCCATTTATTGATTGATAAAGGGCATGTTTCATACTGGGCCCAGTCTATGTACACCACTTCAAAAAAAAAGAAAAAAATCCGTAGAATCCGGGAAAAATACAGATAATTCATTTAAATTTATACTGTTGTGGTAGTAAATTGATTATTTAACAATAATTTTTATGAATTTTCAACATGGCGTCACTCTGATTTAGCTACTCTATAAACCATAGATCGACCATTGATCATAGAAAGAGAACTGTCAGCTGTCAGTGTCAGAACAGTCTCACTTCAGTCACTTTCGTCTCGTTTTGTTTCTAGTTTTTAGAGTACTTTATAACAACCTCCCTTTCGTTTTTTTTAATTTAACACCGTTTCTTTCCCATCTGTTTACCTGGCTATCTACAAATCGACGCAGGAAATCAGAATTATAAATTTCAAACGTCATTAATCAATCAAAATGACATCTTACCGCCATGACTGCTTTTTGTTGTGTGTTGCAATTTCAAGTGCAATTTCTTGTGTTTTACCTGCTCACAAAGCTATTTTAAATTAATTGGACAGTTGAGAACTATTTAAAATGTGTTTCCCTATTATTAAGTATGGTGTACAAGGACTGGGCCCCGGCTCCATACATTTTGAAACAACTCCTTTACTTAAATATTTTGCCTATGTTGGGGTCGGCTTCCAGTCTGACCAGATGCAGCTGAATACCAGGGTTTTACATGGGGAGACTGTTTGTCTGACCTCCATAACCTAGCTACTAGGTAACACTATACTCGTTGGTGAAACTGGTTGTCAGTTTTTCTGGCTTCTGAGCAACGATAGTCAAAGATCTATGAATGACAGCCGCGAGGAACGCCTTTACGTGCTTTCCGAGGTACGGAGGGATATCGGTATGAAAGGGATGATCCCCCATCCACAGACCGACTGCGGCAAGTGTAGCCTGACCATGACCGATTGATCCGTAGGTACTGCTTTCGAGCTCCTCAAATATGACTCAAATAGAGTTGAAAATTTTGTGCAACATGTAATTTCGCGCAGTTACGCAATTTCCAACCCATTTCCTCTAGCGTTTTAAATATTATCAATTGATCAAAGAAAACGGTTTGGGCATATTCATGAGAATAATTTTGGATTTCTGTATCTTACCCACCGTTAAGTGTTAATTTTAAAATATGCTTGGTATCCATTAAATGTCATGATGATTTTTGAAAAAAAAAATTAAGAGGTTTTTATTAAAAATCATAAAATTCAACCTCCATCAAGCGGCTATCAAGCGAGAGAACAAGAATAAATCAATCACGCCCACACAAAAAAGTTTTAACAAACTGCCACAAACCACGGCTTAAACTCTTTTCTACACTCAAATTCACAAATCTTTTTTACGCCCAACAATCCGAACTTACCTACATATTACCTAGTGAAAACAAAACCAAAAAATGCCAGACAGAAATCACACAAATATTGTATTCTAATGAAAAAACTTGACACACACTCACATTCAAAAGTTACACAACGAAATAAAACGATTCGTCCAACTTCGGATAATTTCGGGTAAGTTCGGAAAACTTCGGGTTACTCCGGAAAGTTTTCGGGTATGAACCGCTCAGGTGCCTAATAAATAAGTTAGTGTCTGCACCTTTTCTTAACTTGGTGGTTTTTGTGAATTTTTTGATTGCTTTCTTGAGTGGTGAGTAAATTATTGGAATGAGTTTTCCGATGATATATTGAGGAGCAGAATGGTAATAAATGAGGCTGGAGGATCCTTTGATGTGGCACATCTGTAGGTTTTGAAAGTTTTGCCATGAATGTGAGATGAATCTGGTGCAGGTGAAGAGTGAAGGTGTAAGTTAGGATGGTGTAATAGAAACCAATATAGGGTTATTAAACAAAATTCAGACAGATTCACGTTGGTGGTGAGGTGGTGGTGGTGGGGGTAAAAGTACGAATTCTCGGAAACTACTTGACATACAAAGCTGAAATTTGGCAGGTAGGTAGTTCAAACGTAGGAGACGTCGGCTATGAACGGAATTCGTAACAAGGCCAAGTAAAGGGAGTCTATGGCCCTCGCAAACGAAATCACGGGTAAAAGCTAGTAAAAAAAAGCGGACAAGTGTGAGTCGGACTCGCCCATGAAGGGTTCCGTAGCAGCAAGTAACATAATATAAAAGTTTTTTATTTTTACATTTGAGTTGATTGAATGAAAGGTAAATTGCGGTTTACGATTTATGACGTATTAAAAAAAACTACTTACTAGATTTTCAAACCAATATTCGGTGGAAGTTTACATGGTAATGTACATCATATATTTTTTTATTTTTATCATTCTCTTATTTTAGAAGTTACGGGGGGGGGGGACACGCATTTTACCTCTTTGGAAGTGTCTCTCGCGCAAACTATTCAGTTTAGAAAAATATGATATTAGATTGTTTTTTTTTCTATTTTTGTGTGAAACTCTTAATGCGGTTCACAGAATACGTCTACTTACCAAGTTTCAACAGTACAGTTCTTATAGTTTCGGAAAAAACTGGTTGTGACATACGGATGGACAGACAGACAGACATGACGAATCCATAAGGGTTCCGTTTTTTGCCATTTGGCTACGGAATCCTAAAAAGGAGTGGTAATTACAATATATGATTTAAATACAAGCCCCGCTTAAATGTAATTAGTAGCTGTGTGACATCATTAATCATTTAGCTTGTCCTGAATAAATCCATAATGTGCTATTAATTTAATTAACATAAAACTAGAGTTATTTATAAAACTCTACATGTAAAACATTGGCTGATAAAGTTTATAATTATTGCATATGTGCAATGGCGATAATAAATTATCGTGTTCACTGTACATAAACTAATAAATAAAAGTGTAGCTATAATAACGATCGGATTTTAATAAAATTCTCAACATTTTTGATTCGGAGGTATTTGACATCGGCGTGAATATTTTGAGGAATAATTGCTGTGAGACACTTTTGTTAAAATAAAGTAAAATGGCCGACATACTCCAGTGACTTCTCTTGCAACATACAATACTATCAGGAGGACAATTGGGTATATATTCTAAGACACAACTTTTCCAAAAAAACACTTTATGCTCAAATAAATAACATTTAAGTTTTGGTTTTTCTAATAAATATCTTGTATCTTGTAAAAAAGTATGTTAATTGATCAATGGTGTCATCTAATCTTGTAATCTCATCTGTCAAAATTTATTTTACATCCATTTTTGACATGTTTTTGATATTGATTAAAGCTGAAATGGTAAGAAACCAGATGGAATGACCATGATGCCGTGGAAGTTGGGTAGACCTTTGGTGTGGAATGCAACTTGTGTCGACACCCTTGCGCCATCCTATCTTCCTAGCACGTCGTGTCGTGCTGGGGCGGCTGCTGCAGGTGCCGAAAACCTCAAACGGCGTAAATATAACAACCTTCTTGGAAGTTATATGTTTGAGCCGTTTGGGGTTAAAACACTAGGGCCATGGGGTCCGAGTGCTCACCTTGTTTTTAGAGACATTTCTAAGCGGCTGGTCGACTCTTCACGTGACCAGAGGCCTGGCCTTTTCTTGGGCCAAAGAATTAGCATTGCCATTCAACGTGGTAATGCTGCTAGCCTTCTGGGCACTTGTTCCATTGTGAGCGATGCGGACAAGTTTTTTTGATGCCCTGTGAGCCGTCCATTGTACATAATACCTTTATATATTTTATAATTTATTTTTAAGCTTTGGACATTTATTTATTTATTTTATTTCATAACATGTACACTATCTTTACAGGCAACTTCCCAATACGATACATATTTAACACACACACACACACACACACACATACATACACACACACACACACACATATTTAATTCTTTTAAATGTTGTTATCAAATGAATAAAGACATTCAAATATTGTATTTAGCTGAAATAAGATTGCGATTTTGAACGTTTTTAATGTCCTAGTAAGCCTTCAGATATTTTAAATTAAGTACCTATCTATACATTCAAAATTGTGTTTTTTCAGGAAGCATAAAATCATAAAGAAGAAAAGATATATAAGTATTTTAATTGCGCGTTGTTTTCCACGATTCCAAGAAAATCCCCAGTGGCATTACCAAAAGTCCAAATCATCACGTAGACCAAATCAAATATTTTAACTGAGCCAATTGGGGTCGGGGGTGAAGTGCCAAAGTTATTAGTAGTAATTGTACGTCGCGTTGGGGAGGACTCAACCCCGGGGTTGATTGTTAAAAGTTCCCCAACATCAACTTTCGAATTAAAAAAAAAAACTCGGTACGATACCAAAGATGCTCCAGCTTTACAAACTCGGTACGATCGGAAAGATGGTTGGCTCTGTTCAGTAAGTTATAGTTGGTCTTTTGTTACTGTCCGTGGAGAGTAAAGTTTTTAAAATATATTTTTTCATGCCGTTTGGCTGTGGGCCATTCGGATAATGTTTTAATTTGTGATATTCTTTGTGACTGTCTTCTTTATCGAGTTTAGTTATCAAAAATTAAATAGATTATGGTATTGTGTATGAAAATGTAGGTATTTTTTTCTGTTTTATTAACGTTAGACAGGATTTGAATTATATGTTTAGCAAATTTGATTTACTTAAAGATAAAAGAAAAAAAATAGGGAAAACCGTTGACTTATAATTTTACTTATAAAACCGTTGAATTAATAAGTTTATAATTAATTGAGCCTCGAGCAAGCGCGGCAATACTCGTGCCTTCTCTGTATGAGAAGAGCCTTTCTTCCATAGTGAAACAATAACAGGCTAGTATTTTCTTACTATTGAAAAATATAGCAATAAATTGCCCTTTCCACTGGTTTCTGTCACGACCCGGTCTCCTCCAATTGGGGACCGCTGTTTGTTTAAGCTCATCTTCCCATCTTCTTTTACGTTTCCCCTTACTGCGTTTACTGTCCCTTGGATACCATGCGGTTATTACTTTACTCCATCTCTCATCATGTGGCCAGTCCATCTCCATTTTCGTTGGTAAATTCTGGTCAAGATGTTCGGTAGCTTAGTTTTTGCGCTCAGTTGTTCATTTCTTACATGATCTGCTTTTCGTATGTTTGTCATGCTCCGCTCCCTGGCTCTTTGGCGGCATTGCAAAAAATCAAACAGACAAAAATAATCCAACCGCTACAAAACTATTGAAAAATACAAAAATATGAAAAAATCATATGGTGTGGGGAAGTCCAATCCTAGGGACAACATTGTAACAACTCTCTCATCTGTCTCATGTGCCTCTACACACTACACAAGCACTCAGCACTCAAGCAATCAGACCTCATCACGACGGACATTATATGCGCGGTGGTAGTCTGAACGTGGTCTGAACTATTCAAAGTGAAGTACAGGATAACTGAAATTGGTGACAGACAAACTCCTTTAAAACTAACTAAATTACTACCTACCAAACTCAAACTCAAAATCATTTATTTCAATTAAACCATTTACAGGTACTTTTGAATTGTCAGAGTCAGTCAGTCAGAAAGTTGAAGCTAGTTGCTCGTTCCAAATAGTAGGATTCTATGGAGAAGAACGAGCAAGAAACTTCATGAACACTCTTTTAAAATCAGTTATATTTTACAAATGTAGGTTACATCATTCATGTTGAATCTAAGGGTATGTGAGAACAATGTAACAAGTCTTGCATGTTAAAAGAGTCAAGAGAAAAATATAGTTATAATAACAATTCAAACCAAAATTTAAAATAACCGAGGCAGCTAAGAGATGACCAGTCTCAAATCACAAAGTCTTATGTAAAAGTAGCCATAAAGTTACGTCAGTTATGTAAAATATAACATTTACTTATTCTGACGTCAGCGAAAAACTGTTTATCGTAAATATATTCCCTTCCGAATACCAAATAAAATATAGCTGATATGATCTTTGGTATAGTTGGCCCCCCGGCGTTCCCTACGTCCTTCAGGGTAGGAATGTATAAATATGTACAAGAAATATCTCCTTTATTCGGATGCTAAATATGCTGACTTTGCTTTGGCGATTTCCTTATTTTTGTCTATATTGTTTATGTAAGTTGTACTTACAACTAGAGGTTTTTTATTCACTATATACAAATCATAAAAATCAAAATAATAAAATTATTTACAATTCTAGAAAATAGGCAGGGAGCTCAAAGGGCATCAAAAAACTCGTCCACATTGCTGTCAACGGGACACGTGCCCAACAGGCTGGCAGCATTGCCACGTTGTATGGCAATGCTGATTCTTTGACCCAAGAATAGACCAGCCATCGGGTCACATGAGGAGTCGACCAGCCGCTTGGCAATGTCACGAAAAACAATATGGGAACTCGGACCCCATGGCCCTAGAGTTTCCACCCCAAACGGCTCAAATATATAGCTTCCAAGAAGGTTATTATATTTGCGCCGTTTGAGGTTTTCGGCACCTGCAGCAGCCGCCCCAGCACAACACGTTGTGCTAGGAAGATGAGATGGCGCAAGGGTGTCGACACATGTTGCGTCCCACACCAAAGGCCTACCCAACTTCCAAGGTATTATGGTCATCCCATCTGGTCTCCCCCCATCGTCACGTGTCAAGCCATTAGGACCTATAATAGCAGGCACCCCGGCGGTGGCAAGAGCACGCCGGAGGATGTCATTGATGCTGGCGTGCCGTGCCTTTCGGCCTGCGCTCCTACTGCAGGATAGACCATGATGTCCGAGGCAGTCGACTGCTTCACCACACTGACAGCGATGTGGAGCCCCGCATGGAGCGCCCAGACGCAGGCATGTAGCGAGTCGGAAGGTATTACAGAGCATAGTACCGATGTTAGAGGTTGGTTGTAATAATTCAATCAAATGTATACAACCACACAATCTATACTTTTTGCAATAAACGATTATCTTATCTGATCTTAATAAATAACACTGAAGTGTTTGTTTGTAATGTCAAAATAACAGTTTTTTACTAAATGCTGTAAAGTAGGTGTGTTTTCATAATTTCAGCCGAAAGACGTCCACTGCTGGACATAGGCCTCCCCAAGGGGGGGTTTTGCCATAATCGCCACGCCTGGCAGGCGGGTTGGCGATCGCAGTATGGTTGTTACAAACACAGAGAACGCTGCTGCCCATTCTCTGGCGAGTCCTTTAGTCGCCTCTTACGACACCCACGGGAAGATTATGGAATGGTGCTATTCTTTACGTCCGACACCACACGGACACATTCCAAGTCCATATTTAGTACTATGTATTTATCATGTAAAAAATATATATTAATTAAAATCGGTTGGATTAAAAATTTGGTTTTAACTTATCTTTGAAATAAAATGTTTTTTTCAACACACTTGCTCATAAAATGGCTCTAATTTCACCGCAATTAGGCACATAATGACACCTGTAATCAAACTGTGACTTTTTCATTGCTATTATTCACAAGTGAGTTATATGGTTTTATTTTATTTTATTGGTTGAGTTGCTTTGTTCTTAAAAAAGTTTCGATACAAAAAAGATTGTGTACAATAGTACAAATAAATTAATGTACCTATTGCTGGCTCATTTCATGCAACTTCGTATTTAAATAGATAATTTCAACTTGTACGTTTTTAATAAATAAAACTTTCACTCAAATATAACTTTTGTTTTCTCTGTAATAAAGAAAACTTTGAATTCCCCATTTTGTACGTGGCTAGAACGCTATCCGCGAAAAGACAAAAAAAAAAAGAAACCTCATGCTTTTAGTCTATGGCCGATCGCCATTATTTGATGCGCGCGCATAGGAAAACTGATTAATTTTTCCCGCCACTGCGAAAAATTTTTCACAACTCGTTTTCACTGTAATAATACTGAAAATATTTTTTTAGTATTATTTTCTTCACAAGTGTGTTGAAAAACGTCGTATGATACACATGTGTATTGATGATTACTCACTTGTACCATAATGTACTATTATTTCTGCATCGACGAGCCTCTTTTTTCTAATGTGGAGTAATGGAGTATAGTATGACGTAATTATTTAATTATTGAGAGATTGTAAGTTGGTTCCTTTTGTTAAAACAAAACTTTACTCTGTCTACTCCACAAAATAACAACACTCAGACATAACGAACAACTTTCATCCACTAATTTATTTCACATTTTCTTCTTGGCCTATTCGAACTTCAATCGCGCGTCAATAAAGAACTCGCCAAGTTTTGCCAAGTCGCGCCAAGTCTCGCCAAGTGTGCCAAGTTGAGTATTTCAATGCAGTGCCCACAAGTTGACGTTTATTAATTAAGTCTACATTTAGTCTGGCACTATTTAAACTTGACTTGGCAAGTTAGACGTTGATTTAAAGGCCAATAAATTTTAAATGCAAAAAATGAACAATGTAGGAAATGTAGTTGTAGTGAAATGTGGGTTTTCAAGTCTTTTGTTTAGTAGGGTTTTATAAAGTTGGTATAGCTTGTTGAGTAAGTAGAGATACATTATAGATTGAGAACAACACAATACAACAACAATACTCACGTTTCGTTTAATGGAAAAAGTAGAGATACCTAACATATTTAATGCTTTTTTAAGTGTTTTTCGATTGGAGGTTTGTTTACCTAGAATTAGACTACGTGGCCATACCAAAGAACGATATAGATACTTCAGGTGCTATTGTGACGTCATTAAAACCTGGCCACACCGAGGGGGAACCGATCACTTTTCCGAAATGCTTTTTTCCGAATTTCATTTTACCGAAAACTATTGTCCGATGTCTTTTTTGCTATATGCATTATTTGACATATTTTTATATCATCGAAGTATCATGCATGTGTCATAAGTATTATTTTACCGAACTATTTTTCGTCGATTTACAAATTAACTTTTTGCTATTGGCCGAAGCCTCTTTTGAACTTTTCTCATTTGCCAAATGATTTATTTGCCATTTTTCACCACACCGAAACAACATTTTACAGAATACTAGCGGGCCCGGCAGACGTTGTCCTGCCTGAAAATAAAAACAAGTCCTAGAACTACAACGCCACCTATCGGGTCCAATTGTGAATCTAAACCATTCACAAATCCACTGGAACACACACAAAACATTTCATCAAAATCGGTCCAGCCGTTTAGGAGGAGTTCACTTTCATACACACGCACAGAAGATTTTTATATATAAGATTACCTGGTAGCATTATCAATATAAAATAAAATAGTGTCTTAAAAAATCAATAGGCTACAAAATTTTAGTGACAGAAACGAATCGCTGCAAAACTGACTTCACGCAGTCTTGTCTGCCCTACACCTAGAGTGTAATTTAAGCCCGCGTAGGCGCGGAGGGGTGGGGCGGCCCGCGAGCTGAGGAGCAGGCGAAGCCAGCAAGCCGAAGCTGCGGTGGTGAGCATTAAAACCAACTGCGACGATAAGCTCGCGTGGGGCCGCTCAGACCCCGCAGCGCCGGAGCCGTGACAGAAACAATGCTTGTGCATGTTGCATGCCTGCTTGCATGTTTCATGCTTGTTTGCACGCTGCATGCTTGCTTGCATGCTGCATGCTTGCTTGCATGCACATGCAAGCAAGCAGATAGCAGAATGAAGCAGATATGAAACAGTGTGCACAAACTTTCTAGGCGTTTGATGAAATGAAAATATGGTAATTAAAACAGTGGCATAATGAATGTTTGGAATCATAATACTTCGAACAAATGTTATTCGGCTAAGTCTAACTTCGGTAAAAAGTTTATCGACCAAATGAAACGTCGGAATAACGAAAAAAATCGAATTGATAATAGGTCAACTGATACAGTGGCAGACGTGACTTCGATGAAGTAAAAAAAAAACGAAACGATAATAGTTGAAAAGTTTTAGGTGAAATGAAATTCGGTCAAATATTTTTCGACCTTACGATAGGTAACCACACCGAAGCGGACAGATTGTGGGCGATATCAGACACTGCAGCAGTATTTTTAGATTACTACACAACTTCCTAATAAATAGGTTGTGAGTTAACTGACCAACTGCGGACACCTGACACACATGCTACGGACCTCTAAGGGGTCCGTGGACCACACTTTAAGAAATCCTGTATTAAAGGCATTAAGTCTTTTTTTCAATACGTTGTCCCACACTAGGAATTTCTCCTAAATCGTGGGTGCGTTAACAAACATATAAACTCACATAAACCAACAGTCAGATCCGGAACAACTATCTGTACGCCATACAAATATTTGCTCCGTCCGGGAATCGAGCCCGCAACAAGCACCGCAACAGCCAATCGCTCAGCTACTTCATTAAAATATGTATTAGTTTATTAAATAATTATTGTTTTTATGCTTATGTATGTATTGTGTTTTATGGGCCTTAGTTGCCTGAAATAAAGGATTAATAATAATAATAATTAATCGTGTTTTCGAATCTAGAGTCGTCTATTAGTGAGCAAACACTATAGTCCATGACTGGTCTATTACTACTGTTGTAGAAATATCGATCCTGCAGATAATTCGTCACAGGCTGGTACTAGTATTGTCAAGTAATTGCATTCCAGTTGCCAGATGGCAAAATCACTGCAAGTAGAATTCTGAATATTCAGTCACATCTGTTTAAAGCTAAACCCTTATGAGATACCATCACAGGCTTATAAAATTAAAATAAAAAATATCTTTATTGTTTTTTACATAACATCTGATTACTTGAAATCCCTGACCCCTGAGCTACTTATAAACTGAATTACAGAGGCAGAGTGCATTCCATTTAGTATTAGGCGTATACAACAACTAATAATTGTGCACTATGAATACAAAAATAATATTGGTTGTCTGTAAAGTTGGTTTACGGACGATAGTTTTACGTGATAACGTCATAAAGAAACGTAATGGCTAACATATATAACATAAGCAAATAATGGCTTCCGTGCATCCGTGTTCATTTCAGACATGCTTCCACGGTTTTAGTTTAACAAAATTACTTAGACTAGTGTTAGTAATTAAAAAAGGGTATACATCCTCAGCTGGTTTGGATCCGTACCCAGGCGCAGCAGAGGGGAGTCCCACTGATCTCGAAACACGCTCAGGAGACTATTAGTGGCGGCGCGCAGCTGGCCGGCCATGGCTGCGGTTTTTTTTCTTATTATGGCGTAGAAATCATCTGTGCGCGCCTCGGCAAACATACCGGACGCACTACAACTCCACGACAGCCTCAACAGTATCCTGAACGCGTAATTGTATTAGACACGTAGATCGCTGTATGTCCTCTGCATAAAACTGGTTCAAAAACTGCACGTGTAAAAAGGCAAACCAAAAAGCCAAAATGTCATAATAATTTTAAAAATAATCCAAAAATACTCTCAAGTCTCTAAGCGTAGAATAACCAAAAAGGCGTCATAAAAGGAATTTCTGTACCGGCAACACTACAGTAAATTACCTAGTATCATGCAATGGCAACACTGAACGGTTAGGATAAAAGTAAAAGAAAATTGTGTCCCAATTGAATTTGTTACCCAAACTAGAAAAGTTAGCGCTAAATTGACTTTCCTTTATGTTGTGTGTACGAGTTTCTTTGCTTATTTCGTGATATGGGGTCAGTGGGGATGCAGGGGTTCGCGTGGAAATAAAGTTTGAGATGAAACTTTGTTGACCATTTTGATGAATACGTTTGAATTATTGATACGTTTGTGTTTCAGTTAGTTTAACAGTCAGTTTAAGTTTTGATTGAAACAAATATTTTGATGAATATTTGAAATGTCTGGCGACATCTATCGCTACAGATATGATGTTTCTTGCATCTCCTTTGTGGTGAGAGTACCAACTGAATATCTGTCGACCTTCACGAAGGAGGAATTTTGGCCGAAAGGTGTTGTGTTCCGGCGCTTCCGAGGCCGGCTACCTGCTGACACCGCGCGACACACGACGCCAACTTTACGCGTGAAATAGGATATATTTAATCATAGTTGATAAGGTTTTAATATATATTAGTTTGTTATTTGATTGTTGTCCGTGTGGTGTCGGACGTAAAGAATAGCATCATCCCATATCTTCCCGTGGGTGTCGTAAGAGGCGACTAAGGGACTTACCAGAGAATGGGCAGCAGCGTTCTCTGTGCCTTTATAACAAACATACTGCGATCGCCAATCCGCCTGGCAAGCGTGGCGATTATGGCAAAACCCCTCCTTGGGGAGGCCTATGTCCAGCAGTGGACGTCTTTCGGCTGAAATGATGATGATGAGTTTGTTATTGTTTATGATTATTTTGTGTATTTTATCTATGGGCCACAGTTGCCTGATAATAAAGTTATTATTATTATTATTACAAAGTTCTCCGTGACGCTATCGTCATGTGTCTAGTCTTCTCCTAACTATGTTGGGGTCGGCTTCCAGCTCAACTGGATGCAGCAGAACACCAGATTTTACATGAAGCGACTGCCTATCTGACCTCCACTACCAGTAACTGTGTAACGTGATATACTTTGGGAAGATAAGTTGTGAGACTTTCTGGATTTCTGGGTGTGAAGTTCTCCATGGCATTGTCATATAGAAAATTCGACAACAGTTGTTGTCGGACAATAGTCCACCAGGTACAAACCCCATCTGCTTGAAGAATCCCCCCTTATCAATGGAGATGAGGAACATCATACTGTGCTCCTCATATTTCTAAATGTCTATTAAATAATATAGGTAGACTTTCATCTTTTCCAAGTCACTGAGTCTTCGATCAAGTCTTATGCCACATCTACGACACTCCATTTGTATGAAACGATTTAATTACCTACACTACAACCAAAATAACAGACTGTACAAATACGTGCGTGTGTGTGCGTATCTACGCGCCGCTTGAACTATCAAAAGCAGTTTCGAGAGCACGTTTGACGCGGGAAGAGGTGAGGAACAGTGTTTCGGACGGAGGTGGGGCGTGTCGCTGCTGTACGGTAGTACTAATATTTATACTGTGCTTTTACCCTCTTTTGTCACATTGTCATGACAAATATTTCTACAATTAATTACCTACTAATTTCGGTGTAGATCATCCTGTTAACCAATTTAACTCACCAATAATATTCACACATACCGACGACGCAAACAATTTGACACAACCTGAATCTCTGCCTACCCACAGGCCGCACACCACAACCAATTAAGATGTATACAGATAACATAATAGGTTCTATTGTAGTCGTGATCGAGATATACTCGCTATTATTAGGGTTCCCCAAACAATGGTCCAATACATAATCCATAGGACAATAGTTATTATTGAGTTAGTTTTGCTTAAATGGAATTAATTATAGCGTGCACGTTTGACGTTTGTGGCGGCCATTTTGGATTTTGTGAAATGACACATAAATATGTAGTGTACAGTGACCTCTGATAATTCGTTTTGTACTCGTAGAAATACGTGTATACATAAGCGCGTATTAAGCATAAACAACGCTTTTTCTGAACATGCGCTGCAAACGCGTAGATTCATTGTACTTTGAATAGAAACGTGTTAGTAAATGTTAAATTAGAGCTAACAGAGAAATATTTTAAAAAAGTGCTTTATTTCTGACAAATGTTTCAACGCTTCCTCAATACAGGAAATTTTCTAACGTAAACTTTCAATAGTTCAATCAACTGTAAAGAAGGAATAACATCGCCTAAAAATAAACAATATAAAATAATCAACAGTATTTGAAAACGAACGATATCGTAAGATTAACATCGACATCGAATATTAACAAAAAAATAATTACTGAAACCCCTTACTCACCAAATCATTGTTCAATCTATTATTTTTTCTGCACACCCAGCAATATAGACATTAATTAATAGATTATCTAATGAACGCAGTAATCAGGAGGTCACCGGTAATTCTGAGGTACGGTCTGGGGTCTCATTACGGCCATAAATTGGACACTACCCACGGATTAGTTACGTGATCGAAATTGGTGATAGTCAGGTATTTTTTTGGTTGGTCACCCTCAGTGGTAGGTGAAATGGCTTTTTATTAGCTGGTCACCAACAGGGGTGAACTTATAAAAAAAATAATGTGATCTTTTTTTTCGTGTTTATGGTTGGTACTTTAAAGATTACATGTAAAACATTGATTTCAATAGTTGTTAAATATTAATAAACATAAACACAAATTACACTTTAGGAGAAAAATAACTGACAATAATTCGGACCGTAACGTAGGTACTTACTTCTTTTGTTTTCGTGCGTCGGATATTGATGGTAGGATGAATCACAAAGTACGGAAAGCTGCGGCGCGCCCGAGCAGAGAGACCACTCAGAACAAACCGCCATTTTTCGCACGCACACATTGACATTACGTTTATAGGCATTCTCAAGCAGTTTCAAGCAGACTTTAGTCTCGACTGTCACGTGTTGTCCAAATTAATAAAGAGAAACATTGACATTTTATGACGAACAGGAAAATATTGTTACAAAAAAATTGCAGAGTACCAACCAGTGTCAATAAAATTTCATATCGTCACATATAAAACCTACAGAGTCAATACAGTAGCAGCCCTAGTGAGTCTGGCAAGTTTAGGTAATTATTTTTGAAGATGGCGGGAGCGGTCCTTCTGTAACCTTTATATTTTGTGGATGAATGTTGTATGCTTAACAAAATCTACCAAAAATATTTATTAGATATCACTACATATTATAAATTAAAATTGACTATTTAACCGTCTGTATGTAACGTTAACCGACTGTTTGAAACAACCCGCCCTTAGTCAGTCATTCATCATCATCATCATCATTTCAGCCGAAAGACGTCCACTGCTGGACATAGGCCCTCCCCCAAGTGGCGCCACATTGACCGGTCCCGTGCGACTCGCATCCAGCGGATCCCCGCAACCTTTACCAGGTCATCGGTCCACCTAGTGGGAGGCCTTCCAACGCAACGTCTTCCGGTTCGCGGTCGCCACTCTAGAACTTTTCGACCCCATCGGCCATCTGTTCTGCGAGCAATGTGCCCTGCCCACTGCCACTTAAGTTTGGCAATTCTTCGGGCTACGTCGGTAACCTTGGTCCTCTTGCGGATATCCTCATTTCTGATTTTATCACGCAAGGAAACTCCGAGCATAGCCCTCTCCATTGCCCTTTGGGTGACTTTAAGCCTTCTGATGAGGCCCATTGTGAGCGACCACGTTTCGGTCCCGTATGTAATCACTGGCAACACACACTGGTCATAGACTTTCGTCTTGAGACACTGCGGTAAGTTGGACGAGAAGATACCACGCAACTTCCCGAACGCTGCCCAGCCGAGTCGGATTCGACGATTGACCTCTTTCTCGAAGTTAGACCTACCTAACTGGACCGTTTGTCCCAGGTAGACATAAGTCAGTCATTATCTCATTAGAATACACACACACACACACACACACACACACACACACATTAACACATTAGACACAAAAAAACAATGAAAACACCTCTAAGTCAGTCATCTATATCTATCTATACATATAATAAAACAGTAACAAAACTGTGTCTGTACATTGAATATATTAAAAAAAAAAAATTGAGGGGGGTTTAGGAACAGTAATAGATCACGAATCCAAAAAAAAAATTCTGTCTGTTTGTATGTTTGTCTGTTTGTCTGTTCGTCTGTTTGTCTGTTTGTCTGTTTGTTTGTACACGCTAATCTTCGGAACTACTGGACGGATTTGAATGATTTTTCTTTTGTTGTATAGGTATTAAGTCTGGGCAACATATAGGCCATAATTTATCTTGGAAACTTGAACACCTGATGCAGAACCGCAACAGACCAGCTAAACTATAAGAGATACAAAAATGGTACCATAGCAAAAATTGTTCCACGTGATGAGCATTTTCTGCTGAGAGAATAAATTTGAAAATCTGGAACACCTGATGTGGAACTCCAAGAGCCCAGCTACACCATGACACATATAGGAATGACGTCTTAGCAAAAGTTGTTCGGTCTGATGGGCATTTCCTGTTGACTTATAAAAATCAAAGATCAGAAACATCTGATGTAAAAATCAAAGCTATCACTAATTTCACTGTATCTTATAAAATAACATAAGCTGGGAGTACCTCCACGCGGTGAAGGCGGTAACAGTTTAGAACTGATTTTTGATGACGATGGTATATCATTGAAAATTTGACTGTACTGGCCAAAATTCCCATATTTTTTAATAATTTTATTGAATAAATATGCCTTCGGGGTTATGTTATATGGGTGTTTAATTTCCTTTTCCATTTATCTTCGTGACACGGTAGCCTACTCGGTAACGCAGGGGAACAGTCACTTAGATTTTAATTGATCAGGTATCTTTACAATAAAACTATAACCATGCCTAGAAAGAGGTCAAATCTTTCCCAATGTTCCAAAGGAGCTAAAAGATTGAGGATCATAAGATCCCAAGAATCTATCGAAGAGCGTCAGGAGAGACTTGATGCTGTTCGAGAACATCAGGCTGCAACTCGCTCCGTGGAAACCTCTTCTAATCGCGAAGCACGCCTGCGTTCTGAGCGTATTTACGCATCTACATATAGGTCTCTAGAGACCAGTGAAGAATATGATGCGCGACTGACCGCTGATCGTGAACGTCATACATTGTGTCGCGAGTCGGAGACGTTCACGGATAGAGAATTGCGCTTGAGTTCTCAGCGTATCTACGCATCTGCTTCTAGGTCTCTAGAGACAAGTGCGGAACGTGATGCGCGACTGTCCGCTGATCGTGAGCGATATGCATTGTCTCGCGTATCGGAACCGATACAGAATCACGCTTGAGTTCTCAACGTATTCGCATATCTACTAACAAGTCTTTTGAACCGAATGATGAACGTGATGCACGACTAACTGCTGATCGAGATTATCACACACTAGCGACCCGACCCAGCTTCGCATGGGCCTATAGCCTTCCTCGGTAAATGGACTATCCAACACAAAAATATTTTTTTAATTCGAACCAGTAGATCCTGAGATTAGCGCGTTCAACCAAACAAACAAACAAACTCTTCAGCTTTATAATATTAAGTATAGATTGTCCCGAACACGCACACAACAAAATATTCATAATCAGTTAGAAAGTGAGAGAAAAAGAATTGCTGGAGTACGGCATGAAGAGACAGAAGAAGAGCGCAACGAACGTTTGAATTCTAATCGACTTCGACATTCTCTTAACAGAATGTCGATATCATCTGAAGAATCGGATGTGTCTCAAGATATAGCCGTAGGTCATGGCGACCTTCCTTGGGTTGATAAGGAACGGAGTTCACTTACGTATACTCCTATGATTGACTACGCCACATATTCCGCCATCGGAGGTATGATTCAAAATTGTACTTTTTGAACGTCTCGAATCATCTCGCGCATCCCGTTGTTTTCCCGTCCCCGGGCTCTTAGAATTCAACATCAGACGTTTCAGATCTTCGATTTTGCCGACCCCGTTGTCGCTGGCATAAGCAACAGGATCCGCGTACGAAGTCGCGGGCAGAAGCTAGTTATCTCATAAAAATACAAACACACATACACACACACACACACACACAAACACACACACACACATACAGGAATAAGACACAAAACACACACATTTAGACATTTTAAATTGATACTGTAAGGGCGTTTGTGCACTACAAGGAATTTTACTGTCCGGCAGTACGATTTTGGAATTGAACCTGATCTGAATCTACGAGACTCGGTATCGGAGCGTAAAAAATCGGACTGTCGGACAGTAAAATTCCTTGTAGTGCACAAACGCCCTTAGCATGAAAATGTGATTTTCCGGATCGATGAATTTCTTGTTATTTTTAAATCTGTCGGACTTGCCTTAACTTGGACGCCAAGGCACGCCACTGCTATTAATCCATACTAGTCCATACTAATATTACAAATGCGAAAGTAACTCTGTCTGTTACGCTGTCACGATGAAATGGCTGAATTGATTTTGATGAAATTTGGTATGAAGATTGCTTGAACCCCGGGGAAGGACATAGGCTACTTTTTAATTCACGACTTCGTCTACATCACATTCACGCGTACGAAGTCGCGGGCAAAAGCTAGTAGGTTATATTGTGTTGCCAAAATAATAGGAATCCGAAAAAAAATAGCAGACTAAGTCACGGGCAAAAGCTAGAAGACATAAAATAGTGATGTCTTTATTTATTGAATCTGTCATTGTATAAATTGAAATACGTACGTGGTGGTGTGTTTATGTCAGGTTTGGCAAGATAATAATACTGTATTATAAATACACATTGATAATTCGTGGGCAATATCGTTATACCTTGGGCTATGGGGTGAATAGAGGTCGAAACAGATCCGATTGGTGAAAAAAATAAGCATAATAATACGACTAGGAGAACTATATAACGAAACATACAATACCATAAGAATTGATAAATAATACTACATTAATATCATTTATTTGTACTTTTGCATGCAGTCTTACCTAGAGGTATCAAGTTACGCAGTCACTGGGTTGTGGAATTCCGACAGATATTCACTCCATGTTAAATACTGGTATTCAGCTGAATCCGGTTAGACTGCAAGCCGACCCCAATACAATTAGGAAAAGGCTAAATATGCAGACTATTGCATGCTGTATTTTGGCCGAATATATCAAATATGATTTATCTATAAGATCTGTATATCATATATGTAATGTATTTGTGTATGTATATCAGCTGTCTGACGCCCATAGTACAGGGTCTCCCTAGTTTGGGGTCAGATGGCCGTGTGTGAAAATGTCCCCACATATTTATTTATTTTATTTATTTATTTATCATACCATACCATATATAATGCAATAAAGATTATAATAATAATAATATGTGGGGACATTTCACACACGGCCATCTGACCCCAAACTAGGGAGACCCTGTACTATGGTTACCTACTCGTATTATTATACTTATTTATAAAATAATAATAATGACACTACACGTTGCATTTACTTGGCTCCGGCCCGTAAATGCAACTAAAACGAGCCGGGGAAAAGTAACACATCCGCAAATAATAGTCATAATAATATATGAGGACATTTTACACACGGCCATTTGACCCCAAACTTGGCAGACCAAGTATTATGGTTGTCAGACAGCTGATATACATACACAAATATGTACATATGAAAGTGCGTATCTACTCGCTTACTACCCAGTTTTCTTCTACAAAAATTAAAAATACTCCAGAGGGAAATGTGCACACATCCCTACTAAACGATAACCATAAAAACCCTCCCCAATTGATATAAAACTCATGTTAAAACCTTTAATTAAAGAATAAGTCCTTAATTAAAAGTGTCGATAAGACTTTGGACAGATCCGTGTGAAAGTCCATCAATTTAGACCCAAAATAAACGTGGCCTCATTACTCTCGGGGCTCATTTATCTATGTCTAAAGGGGCTTTGTGGCTCAGAAATGGGACTTAAAAAATGTCTTTTTTTATAGCCTTTCAGGGGTTCGTAGTGAGAAATCGAAAAACAGACTTTTCCTGCTATGATTTGTTTATTTTTGTGGTTTAGGTAAGTAGCTGCAGATTTTATAAAGTGGCATTTTCTTAAGTGACGCTTTTTACAGGAAAATGATTGTTGCATAAGGTCGTACTGTCAACAGGCAAAAAGCAGAGCTATACTGAAAAAAAAAACACAACCGCCTTCAAAAACTACAAACCAGAAAAGCTTAGTTATTTTTAAGATTTAAGTTATTTTTACTTGGTAGATATTGAAGACAGTCTTTGTTGAAAAATGTTTTTTTTTTCGGTTTTTAATAGTACACCAAACAAATTAAGTCAACCCCTAAATTTTCCACCCCTAGAGGAAGGATATTTTTATGAAATTTATACGGGATCATACCTGAGGCATACCTAATCCATTAAAAGAATAATTTTCGAAATCGGACTCCGCTGTAAAAACTTACAGGCGTGCTATGTGAGTTGTTATAACTTCATTTCGATCCCTAAGACACCTGGGATCCCCTAGGGATTATAGCAGCGCTGCCCTCTCCCCCCTTATGGGGGTGGCCTTAGTTGGTGATGAGTTGTCAATCCCTAAGCATTGGTGGGGTTACAGCTCATTCGAGTTCATTTCACCTGAGGGAGAAGTTTACAGAATATAGATGTGCTTTTGGTGGAATTTTTGGGTGTTTGGAAAATTGCACCCCGAATTCAACATAATATTTACAATCTGAAAGATTATGAAGGAGATTCATAATATTCATTGCTCCCACATCATATTTTGTTTGATAAATTGGTTTGCTCGACAATGTTGTTAAATACCACAATAAATAATGTTGAATTGCCAAATAAAAGAAATTGTCAATGTAAGTGTGTGTGCTAAGCTATGAAAACTACTATCATTCCCCTTAATGTAATCCCTTTTCTACTTCGGAGCCAGATAGTCTGACAACCAATCTTATCAAGGCGTATCGTGTTACCCAGTGACTGAGTTGTGGAGGTCAGGTAGGCAGTCGCTCCATGTAAAACACTGGTATTCAGCTGCATCCGGTTATACTGGAAACCGACCAGGCAGATAGGCAGTGGTCACCATTCTCAATGAAATAAATCGTCAAAGAATACTGTTTAACTCACGATAATTGTACTTTTTAACCCAAAGCAAAATAAAAGGTAAAATATATACAGGGTATCCGGTAATTAATGGATAACCTTGAAATGGCTTATATATAAAAATTTACTAAAAAAAAATGGTTTTTTTTTATGTTTACTTTAATGTTTTCTTTTTCTTAAATTTTTTTTTCCTATTTTTTTCTGAATTGCCATAAGTTTTACTATAAGCCATTTCAAGGTTATCCATTAATTACCGGACACCCTGTATATATGCAACTAAACAATGCTTAAAAAATACGGAACCCACTATCACTAAATTTTCATCAGCAGTTCCGGGTTAGATTAAAATATTTTCGTGTTACGTCATCAGAGTAGCAATATTGATGTGTCAGCGTTGAACGGGTTAACGCTACACCGAGGTTTTTTTATTAGAGGATTATATCGAGAAATTGCTTCTGTACTTTTTAATTTGACCCCATTTTTTAGGGAGCTTTTTTAACATTGAAGATTGGAATAAAATATTGGTGTTCTCATTTGGGTTAAACGAATAGGGGTAATGCTTTTTGGCTATAACTAATTATTATTTTCTTGACGTTTATCGTTAATATTTCTCTTCAAAATGGACTTTATACTTGCTTTTTAGATATTTGTTCAAACTATTTAACGTTTTATTCAACAACAAAATGAAAAATACGTACAAATCTTTAAAACAATAACAGCATCAACGAGGCTCTCGTAAGACTGTGGGTCGGGTTGATTCAGAAAGCAGTACTTCTGGACATGGCCTGCATTGTTAGGAGATTCCTGACCTGGCTGGCGTGGGTAGGGCCACCCATTCATATTTAAAAATATGTCAGTTTTACGAAAAATTGGAAACAACAGTTTTATGTACAGTTTATTATCCATATCCATAATCCATACTTCCATACTAATAAATGCGAAAGTAACTCTGTCTGTTACGCTTTCACGATAAAATGGATGGTCATCCATCTGCAGATCGACCTCGGGAAGCGTAGATTACCTTTGACCAATCGATCTATACAGCTTTTAATTAGCCACCAGGTCCTCACACAGTTAAACATGCCAGCCTAAAACAACTACAAAAAAAAAGAATAATGGCAGGATTTGTACAAAAAAAAAATAAAGATGTTTAGAGAAATTGAAATACTAATTATTATACTGTTGGGTACCTACAATATTTTTAAAACCCCGCAATAAAAAAAGGGAAGAGTTTAACGAAAAGCTCATTATTTCAGATCGAAACGGCGACTGACAGTAACAGTGACACTGACAGTTGCCGTTTCGCATATCTTACACTGAAATTGAATCGATTCAAATCACAAATAATGATTATTTTTTTCCACATACTTGTCACATCACTTGTCTGCCAATTTGATAGATCCGTTAACGTCGCTTGTCACTTTCTTTTTTTTATAAACACAAAATAGGCATCGAGATAAAACGAAAAAGGGTTATTGTCATTTCGTAATATTTTAATTATGCGGGGGTTTAAAAATATGGTAAGTATGTATTCTTTACATTGGAAAATATTTTAAACGCTCAAAATTTTTTTTTTCATGCAAATGAATGTATGGATCTCGCCATGTTTCTTTGTACAATTGTCCCGACATCATTTCGCCATTTTCCTAGCTTTGTAGCTTAAGCCGACTAGCCGTCTTAATTTTCCCCTAAAAATACAGGATGATTTTTCACGTCGGCCGTATGAAACGGAAAGGGCTACCCTGAATTAGATTTGAACACAAAAGACTGTATTAAGTGATGTTTGTTGTACCCTACATCTATTGTTGGCAAAAATGTGTCCGACAAGAAAACGCTTTTTGGGGTTATACAATGATTTTCTGTTTTATTTTAGGGTTAACTGATGATGGGTCAGTAATAGTGTTAGAAGGTTGTTTTACGTAATAAGCGATCAGTTAAAATATAATTAGAGACATGAATAGCATTAAACAGGTTTTACATAATAATTACTACCTACTTTATTCTTAAAAAAAAAAAAATATTTTGTTTCTATTTAATTAAACAGTAAAGATCAAAAATATCAAAATGATATAATAATATAGTGCAAAATTTTGAACTGACAACGTTAAAGCGATGAAACAATACGCTATGCCACAGCTATTATTAGCTATTATGTATATAATAAGCACTTAGCATGTAGGTATATAACGTCTTGAACTAAAATAAACAGCGTATTAATAGCTATATAGCGTACAAATAGGTTTAGTAAATATGGACATTAAATGTCAATTAAGGACCTACTCCATGTTCATTCATTATCTGTAATCAATTTGTAACTTTGAAATAAACTGTATTCCATTATTATACATAAAGCAGCCAAATTACGGCTGTTCTTGGATTATATTATTGAGAAGAGCTCATGGCTAAGTGAAAACCGTAGGTACGGATCGACCGGTCATAAAGTTTTTTTTTTTTTTTTTTTTTCGGATTGGCATCTCGCAGGTCAACCTAGGAGGTTGTCGGCTGCTTAACCGGACTTTCCTGTGGTGCCTTAAAAATTATTATTTTTAGGGCCTCCAGCCAGGGCAAAATAGCTTACAAACTAAGCGACTACACGCTAAGGGCACCCCCTGTGGGGTACGAGCCTCGGCTTAGGGCGTCGCTGGGAGAGGACAGCAAAGGGACAGGCTGGATCGGATTTCACCGGTCATAATGGTTAAGCCACAGTTTAAATATTAGTACTACCGTACAGTAGCGACACGCCCCGCCTCCCTCTGCCTCTCTCCCTCACTGTTCCTCACCTCTTCCCGCGTCGAACGTGCTCTCGAAACTGCTTTTAGTTCAAACGGCGCGTCGGCACAGTCTGTTATTTTGGTACTAGTGTAGGTAAGTAGGACGAAGTCGCGGGCAAAAAAGATATAAAAAACGCTATATAAAAAGAGGAGAGATTTGTATTTTTCTGGTTTGTTTGTAGATCGAATAAAATCAAAAACTACTGCTGGTCCGATTTTAAAAATTCTTTCACCATTAGGCGCGTCGCTCACACGATCAACAGTCGAGGTGGAGTTGAGGCGGGCGCATAAGCGACAAGCCGCAACAAGGTTTTTTTTTACAAATGAATGGCAGTGCGCTCATATACAAGAGTTGCTTGCGGCGTAAAGGTGGGGCGGAGGCGAGGTGCAGGTGCAGGAGCGGCGCTCAAGTGTGCCCGAGCCACGACTCCACCGCCATCTTGTCATTTGGTTTCGTGCGTAGCTGCGTTTAGACGTTTTAAATATGCGTGACGATTTTGAAACAGACGTGAAACTCACTGAAATTGTTCAATTAAATCCTTGTATTTTTGACCAAACACGATCTGATTATAGTAATAGGAACAAACAAGATAAAGTGTGGGGCTAAAATGGACAACAATTAAAAAAAATAAAGTGAATGAATTACATATAAAATGTGAAGAAAGCATAGTCGCCTGCGCCTCGGCTCCACGTAGAGACCTATCCTCGCCCGTGCCGCGACGGCTGACGCGACGTCGCCTCGACTTACCAGTGAGTGACGCGCCTTAGAGTGCTACATTATCCCTGAGTAACGCTATGTTATCATTTGAAAAAATTAGGGGTTTTTGAGAAAATTCACGCGTATGATGAATCTTGTTTCATGTTGGGATTCTAATAAATATATTTCTCTCATTTTTAACCGACTTCAAAAAGGAGGAGATTATCAATTCGGATGTTTGTATTTTCAAAAAAAAAAACAACCGCCTTCAAAAACTAAAAAGTGATAAATAACTTTAGCACAGAACACACATTACTTTAGTTTCGTAAGTCGGTGGCGATGGCTCTGTTCTGTTTGTTGTTTTGTATTGCCACCGACTTACGAAACTAAAGTAATGTGTGTTCTGTTTAAGTTTTTATTTTCCGTTTTTTAGTATCGCCTTATCATCCAAATCCGCGACACAGTTAAATCAGAGATTCAAAGTCCTCCAAAGATTGAAGAAACAACGTCATTTATCTAATTTTTATGGGATTTTGTTGATTTTTTCAAAAAGGGCTGAATCAATTTCGTTAAAAATTATATGGGACCATTTCGGAATAAACCCCTTTCGAACAAAACAAGAACTTTGCAATTCCGTCTATATATGTATGACGGAGTTATGCCCGTACATACACCTACCTACCGTACCGTACCCCCGCCCCCGTACTTGTGGAATATTTCTTATACTTACCCCCTTTCTATAAGGGTAACCCTTATACGTAACTCCCCAATTACTGCAGTTATTTGTACCTCCTATATACGTTAGCAATAGTGAGAGAGTAGTGGCGCTATTTCTGGGTAAGTAGATGCAATTTGCAGATCCTTGGCACCCATTTGCATATTCGACTGAGACGTTGAGCTGGGGATGTATTTACTATGCATTTGTGGGGGTGAAACTTTTAGGGTCGTTATACCCTGAACTGCAATAAAATCCTTTTGTAGAAATAACAAAAGATTTTCGCATATTTTTTTTTAAGGTGCACGACTTGTAACATTGTTCTTATATTGCACCGTAGATTCAACATGAATGATGTAAGTGTTCATGGAGTTTCTTGCTCGTTCTTCTCCATAGAAACCTACTGTTTGAAACGAGCAACTAGCTTCAACTTTCTGACTGACTGACTCTGACAATTTAAAAGTACCTGTAAATGGTTTATTTGAAATTAGTGGTTTTGAGTTTGAGTTTTAGTTTGTGGACATGGACAGGTTTTTGATGTTTGTGTTATTTATACTTCATGTCATGCGTCGTGAAAACGTCACAAACAGAGTTACTTTCGCATTTATAACATAAAATAAGTATGGATGTATAAAATGGAATGAAGTAATTGTCTTTTGAAAAGTATGTTTTATTCTTCAATTTCTAAAAATACTTTACAAGTATTTCCTCCTCAAAAACCACTTAAAACAATATTTAAAGCCTCAAACTTCCTTACAAACAGATTAGAAAGAAAAAATAGAAGTTTCCCCCATTTTACGTCAGTTTTATCACAGAGAAGAAATCCGGAAGCGTCAGGTTTCTGTTATCTGTTACATCACATCCGACATCCGAGGAGGTAACTACTTTGTTTTTATGGTAAATAATAAGTATCACCGTAAACAAGGACTTTTTTAGTTTAGAATAGGGTTCTTTTTCGTATGGTGCAAAACTATGTGGAAAATAACTTTTGATGTGTCAAAGTTGATATATTATACCAAGGGAACACAAAATCTGAATAAAAATATCCTTTGAGTTAAACGATATAGGTACTTAAATATTATTTAAGTAAAGTGTTATCAAAGTCATTTATTTCAATTAAGTTGTCAAGGAGTCGGTCAGTTAGTCAGAGAGTTGAAGCTAGTTGCTCGTTCCAAAACGTAGGTAGGTCGCTATGGAGAAGAACGAGCAAGAAACTCCACGGACACTCTTTTAAAATCATTAATTAGCTAAGGACCTGTATGATAGGTATATCACGCATGATTTTTTATTATGGCTTTTTTGTGTGTAAATTTTATATTTGTTAGATATTTTAAAAAATATTGCTTATCTTATTCTCCTTTTAAATTCTTTTTCATTAAGTTAGCTCTGCTACAGTTAAACGTTTGATAACAGCTTGTTGTTTTTATTAAGTATAGTAATCTGTGAAAAATGTTGTGGGTAGTATATTTGATAAGTTAAATTTTAATACAACACTGTTTATGCTTAAGGCGCGTCCCAGTGCAAAACGCAGCGCTAGTCGTTTTTTGTTCAGTTTTTCGGACCTAAATACTCTATATCCAAAATAAATATCAACAAATAAAAAAATAGATTAAATTTCTACATAATCTTGACTCCAAAATGGTAGATCTGATTTTTGTTTACGAAGTGTAGTATTTAACTAATCTCCTCGCAACGAAACCACAGAAATGAGAAATAATTATTGAAAACATGCGTCTCCTCGGCAAGTAACCATTAAATTCGATTTTTTATTGACATTAATGGATAGGCAATTTATTAATGAACCTTTTGGTAGAATTTCTTTTTTCAAAATCCCAAAATGTGATTTAATAAAGATTTAATTCTAAAATCTGAGCGTATTCGTTACTGTATTTCTTGCGCGGCGAAGAGGGAACGAATGCTCAAGGTTATTTGCTCAGGGTACCGCCTTAATATACTACTGTTAGTTTTCACAAATGTAAAAACAAAAAAAAAGTTTTAAAGTGTAGTAGTAGTAGTTTACAGTTTCACACTTCTACTGATGTTCGTTACCGATTTCGGTTATGACAAAGTTATTTTGCTATTTTTCTTATGTATGGTAGCTCACTAACTGTTCTGTTTGGTTTTTTTTTAAAACGCTGTCCCACGCTCCCATTTCTCCTTTGCCTTTTTTTTTTAGATATGGCATCTCGTATGGCATTCTCCTGTGTCGTGGGTGCCTTTACCACAGGCCACAGCCTGACAGACATTATCTGTAGGCCATACAAATATTTGTTCCGTTTTGTATCAAACCCGCGACACGCAGCGCAACAGTCAATCGCACAACCACTGCGCCAACCGTGTCTTTAAATCTGTCTCTCTATTCACGAAACCTGTCAATAAATCACTTGCAGTGAGATATATATCATATATATATCATAAGATTAAAACATTACATTTACGATAACATTTACTAGAATGGCTTGGTCGCTGAGTGTTGCATAATTATTTATTTAAGCTCATTATTAAGTGAACTAATGTTTTGTTCTTTATGAGTAATAAATTCGTTAAACCTAAATCTCCCACCCTTTTGTTATTGCTTTTCTGTCTAATCCCTAAAACCAAAATGTCTGTAGTATTATTTACAGAAAAATATAAAGAAAAGCAATCATAAGACCAACAACACAAATAATATTGTATTACACCCATTTTTGAAAAGTGTCTTAATTAATTTCTGTAGTGCCACCAAACAAATCACAAGATTTTTATTCAATCGATAAGTGCCATTTAAATGCATCTAAATTTTAAATTTTCAAATTTCGCGCGTAGTTTGACGAAAACGCCTCGTAGGACGCCATATTGCTCTGCGGCAATGACGTCAGTTCGCTGTTTATCAAATGCGCTGATATTATAAATGATAATTGAATATAATGTTAAAATAATTATAATAATATTTTGTAAAAGGTGTAATAATTAAAAAAAATACGTTGGTTACGAAAATAATAAAAGTACAAAGCCTATTAACGCCAATCGGTTGACCACAGATTAAAAAAACTGAAAACTTTGAATTGAATTAAAAAAATAATTTGTTATTTTTTGTGCTAAAAGTAACATTTTCCGACAGCTTTTTGCCTAAACTATCTCAATAATAATATATTTATAGATTTTTTCTCTTATAGAGTAAAATACCCTATTATCCTAGAAACCTTATCATCTCTTTCTACTGTACCACTTACAAAAATAATAAACACTTTGTCACAAAAATCATTTATTTTGTACCTAAGACGCGATCATCCGAGAAGCTCAGAAATAACTTAAGAATATAAGAAAGTAAGTAACCACTTGGCAATGTTATTTTTCCATCGACAGCCTCTCCAAACAATATTTCCAATAGATCCTGCGATAATCCACTTACAAATAAAGATTCCATTCAATTACGCACATCAATAAGGGAAGGGACGCTATAAATTATAAGCCTTTGCAAATATTTGCATTTATTTAGTCAGGTACTGCGTACAATTAGACACAACACCTGCGCACTTTTAGGCGGTGTACACACTTGGCAACTTGTGGCAACTGTTTTGTTGTGGTGTAGTTGCTTAATAATCTATTATTTAGTTGTCTGTTGCTGTGAGACTCCTAGGAGTCTTGTATCGCATTATGAATTTAGAAACAATCGGTATAAAATTCTAGGATTGGTTTTGTTTAAACCAACACACGTCAAAGTTTCTCATTTTTTTTCGAATTAAAAACAAAAGATAAATATTTAGTAGTACTTCAAAAGGTAAAAATCGGAACCCTTATAGGATCACTTTGTTGTCCGTCTGTCTGTCAAGACCCTTTCTCTCGAGAATGCGTAGAAGTATCGAGTTGGAATTAAAACCATATACTCAAGTCTACAGTCAATTGAAGCTGTATAAAAATTAAACTTCTAAGTTACCGTAAAAAAGTTACGCCCGTTTATGCCGCAAAAAACGTATGTTTCGACACTCAAGGGAATCAAAATTTATCGGTTACTTTCCATTGACCTAGAACTATGGCACAGAATACTTAATAAGTACTACGTGACTATGGGCAAGTAATATCGTCTTATACAGGGAAAAATCTAAAAAGTATACATATTTATACGAAACCCTCGGTGGGCGGGTCCGACTCTCACTTGCCTGGATTTTTTTTTAACGTTGCCCCATACTAGGAATTTCTCCTGTGTCGTGGGTGGGTTTACAAACATATAAACTCACACACAAAAACAGCCAGACCCGGGACAGCTGTCTGTAGGTCATACAAATATTTGATCCGCACGGGAATCAAACCCGCGCCATACAGCGCAGTATTCAATCGCTTAACCACTGCACAATTGTAATGATTTAGGAGATTTCATCCACGAGAGACGTCACTGGTAAACTAAGGCCTCCTTTGGATTTGTAAGTGTTATTACACCAATCGATCGATCATCAACCGATGCCATCGGTCGACATCGATCGACGTTGATCGATTGGTGTAGTAGCTTTGGCAGATCGACGGATACCGTCCGATTAACAAATCGATCGATTGCCGGTCGATGACTTCGGTCGACGTTGATCGATTAACTCCGGCCATAATCCATCACTAATAATAATCAAGCAGCTCGATCGACGATTAATCCATTCTACCATCGATCGATGCCGTCGATCGACGATCGATCGGTTGGTCTGGTAACACCCTAATGCTGATTAATTGAAAATCTATTCTAAACATAACTACGGCACGTACATTGAAATGTAATTGCTGAATAGTATTGTAACACATGTTTCATATTGAATTAGTTTGATGTAATTAATTTAATTGTTGACTGGAATTGTTGACTTGTTATTGTAGAATTGTATAGTTAATCTATACATATACACACAGTATGTTTACTAACGAAAAGTGCTTCGTTTAACCGGTAATACTATCGTCCACAGTTAACCGTAAAAACGGTTTTGTGGGGCTTAGTTTTAAGTTAAGATCTTTGTAAACTTTTTTATAATGAATAAAATATATACAGATATACTCCCATCATATACAAGGTGTAACGTCAAATACGCAAAACCTGAAAATAGTTTGATTAGAATAACGAGCAGAATCAATTGAACCACTTTTTAATATAGGTCACATTTTTCAAAAAATCTTCATTAAAACATGTTGTCTATTTATTAATAAGTCAAGCCAACACGTGCGCAAACCTGCCAAAATAGGTAAACAAACACAAATGGTTGTAGTCCAATTTACATTTTCTCATATGCGTGATAATAATAGTTCTTATTTCAATGCAAATACGAGTTTTGATAAAACTAAAACAGCACATAAAACCTTTAATTTTTTTATGTTTGTTTTTCTCTAAGAATTAGGTTAATTGAATTAAAAATCATTTGGGGTGTCTGAGGTTTTGCGTGTTTAACGTTACACCTTGTATAAAAAAGTTTTTAGTTTTTAAATGTCAAGCAAAATCGGATATATAAAAGAAACACTTTACATTAATGTTTTTTTAATACTCTTTTTTTATGCTGATACTTATTTTTTTTTTATCTAAAGCGATAAGTAAATTAACTAGTTTATGAGAACGCCCTCTGTTATGTACCTTACTGTAATATGTATGTAAATATTTGTGTACATTATTTATGAAGTTATTTCCTTTGAATCTACAATTTTAAGCATTTATTCGATCCGTGACGAAAACTTCATGTTTTTGCGTTTTGCCCAGAGCAATATCGTAATGATGTGAGCAGATTATTTAAAGACAATTACAGTTTTAAGAAAAATTAAGTCTTGATTTAAATAGCTACAGAGTAAAAGTATAATTTTTAATTATGGTTTTTTAAAGCGAAGACAATCCTTTCATAGCGTTTTACGAAAATAGACGTCAGAGTTAACTTTCAGGACGAATACAACCATTACAGTACCTACGCTAAAATATTATGTTTTATGCGTTTTTTCAACAGAATATACAGGTTAAAGTCAGACACAGAGCCAAAATTACGAAAATATTACTATTATGTATTAAAAAACCATGTTGAAAAAGTACAAAATCGGTTCACTTTGTAAATTTTTTTTCACCAGTATTTGATAAAAACATAACTGATATATTTATTTTATGAAAATAAAGGTTATGCTTAATATACAAAATATTTTTTAATCCGTTATACGAACTTATTTATTTAAGACAATTATTTTAAGAAGCCCTGTAAATAATCGCGCGCTGTGGTTTGCCGATCAATTTCAATGATTCGTGCTTATTTCGTGCGTATTTCTTTTTCTGATGCACACAAACCGACCATTGTGTTGTACTAGTGTGTGTCAATGCTGCTACGCTATTCTAGCAATCATTTAGATTTTAAGTTGCGCTAAATCGAATACGCGCCCTTAATCGAAGCTATAGACCTTGTTACATTATAAAAGTATATACGGTACTTATAACTATTTTTTTTTTTTGTCTCTCTGTTTGTTACGTCTAATCTCTGAAACGGTTGGACCGATATATTACATTAATATTAAAAGGAAATCCAGTTCAAAAGTTCTGATACATACATCCGAAGTTAGTAAAAGCGAGTTAAAAATAAGACACTGCGAAAAAAATATAACCACGCTGATTGACAACTGACTATCACGCGCACGAAGTCGCGGGCAAAAGCTAGTAAAATGACTAAAGGGGCTATTAACGACTTTTACAGATTTAAAACTGACAATCACGTCAAAATGTGCAGTGTAAATGATTTGAAAAAAGTATATATGTTAAACTAGAACATTCTCTTTATCATTTAGGATGTGAATATTTTTGATTTTATTTCTATTAAATAGTTTAATTAACTCGTGAATTTGTGTCTGACACTGACAAAACATTGACAATCACACAAAATCTACCAAGTATAATTAAACGAAGCTTACTCTATCTTAGAGACAAACGTATTATCTATCTTTTAATATACGCTGTTTTTAAAAGTTAAAGAATACTATCTTTTATTTAATTTTATCGACTAAACTTCGAGTTTTGGACGCAGCGCATACGATTCTCTGGTCGCTCAAGGTCGCCGGCGTATATCTTCGCCTTAATATGACTTACAAGGTCACCCCTTTATACAAACCCAAACTTAATCGTATTTCATCATGTTATTCGAAATTTTCGATAGTCATATATTTTAACAAATGGCAATCAGAGTAATTAGGCAGTGTTGCCAACCAAAGCAGACCTCTTAATTTTTTCCACTTATCACTATATTCTCTGCTAGTTCTGCTTGACCCCCGAGGGAGTAATTTACGAAAGTCATCTCACTTTCCTTCCGAAAAAAAAACTTTAGTTTCGATCACGTTAACTAAAGCGAAACGCTCAGCCGTTCGTTTGTGGAGGTCCTTACAAGGATTCATTAGAGACGTGTAAATAAAGTTATCTTAATTTGTAGCAAGAGGGCCTTTTGTATTTTATTATTACATAGTGTTATTTCTTAGGCTGTTGTGGCAGTGAAATTGGTGGAGGTTATTCAGTCAAAAATACTTTCGTATTTTTGACTGAATTTTCTATATATCGTGGGTCTTTTAACAAAAATATACATGTATATATAAACTTATTTACATAAATAATCAGATCCGGAACAACTAAATATCAATACTAATATAATAAATGCGATAGTAACTCTGTCTGTTATATTATCACGACGAAACGGTTGCACCAATTTTGATGAAATTTTGTATGAAGATGACTCAATCCCCGGGGAAGGGCCTAGGCTACTTTTTGATCTGCGACTTCGTCTGCATCCGCGATAACCGACATTCACGCGGACGAAGTCGCGGGCAAAAGCTAGTATAAAAATAAAAATTACTTATAAAATTTTTGCTCCGTCTGAGAATCAAACCTGAGACACGCAGCGTGGCAGCTATTCGTCAGCAACTGCTCCAAATATCGCTATTTCCACTGATAGACGTCCACTGCTGGGCATAAGACACACACAGAAAAGAAAAGTCCTCTGACTTCTTTCGGACATATTTCTTTTGACACACAAACGCAAATGTTTCCTTTAGGTATCCTATATCTGTGGCGCCCTAAACAAACTTAGAAAGTACATAATGATTTTGAATAAAGTCACATTGTTACTTGCCAAAGTTTCAAACCTGCAAATAAGAGGTTCCTTGCAAAGTTTGTTTATTTTCCAGTGTTTTCTTTGGAAATCGTATCTGTTTCCAGCATTGTATTTAATAGCTGAATAAAAAATTGTTTGTGTTCTGTATTTGAGTAATGATAACTTTCCCGAAGAATCAATAACCGACGGGGAAGAAAGGTTTTCGAGGGGCGACCACGAACGTGGGGCTAATTCACGTAACTAAAGAAGTGCTGTTGAAGTGCAGTTGCAGTTAAGTTTCGATCAAAACATCGCTTTTCGTATTCTTTATAGCTGTCAGACATGCTCGCGTCAAATTCGCGTCACGCGAGCGCAATAATGGCATTCTTTTCTACTGTTGCGCGGCTTCGGAACGTAACATGATCGGTATTTTTCCACAAAAAAAGGGTTCGGTTTTTTCGGTGAGTTAATCCGTTGTTCTCAATCTATAAGATCGGTATTCTACTATTCGTTTGACGTCTCAAAATTACAGTTAAAGCACTAAAATCTGTACTGGGGTATTTCAATATTATATTAACGTCATAGAAATGTAATCAATTCTATTCGATTATTTAGTGAGTAATATTTTTTCTCTCATGTAGTTAGTAAGTTTGGTTGTGGTACAGTTGACGTGCAGTTCACGTGCAGCTTACGCGCAGTTCAAAGATTACAAGAATACCGTCACCACTCAAACTTGAACTTAACTAACTGCAACTGCACTACAACTTTATCGGCGCGTCATAAAATTATGTGAATTAGCCTTCAGAAGGCTCAACGTTGGTAGGCCTCCCACCAAATGGACCGACGACATCGTCAAGGTCGTGGGTAACCGGAGGATGCAAGTGGTAGGTTACCGCTCGTTGTGGCGTTTTATGGGGGAGGCCTATGTTCAATAGTGGACGTCTTTCGGCTGATGAATTTCCCGAGGAAATTTTGGTTACGATGGCCGAACTTAAGGGGCTATTAAACGACTTTTACAGATTTTAAACTGACAATCACGTCAAAATGTGCAGTGTAAATGATTTGAAAAAAATATATGTTAAACTAGAACATTCTCTTAATTATTACTTATTTAATTTTTTCGACTAAACTTTGAGAGTTTTGGACGCAAAACTGATGCAGAACGGACGCAGTCTGCGTCCAAAACTTTCAAAATTTAGTCGAAAAAATTAAATAAAAGGCGTATACTAAAAGATAGATAATAAAATTGTCTGTAAGATAGTGTAAGTTTCGGATAAATATACCTGGTACATTTTGTGTGATTGTCAATGTTTTGTCCGCGTCAGACACAACTTCACGAGTTAATTAAACTATTTAATATGAACTTAATCAAAAATATTCTCTTTCTATACGATTAAGAGAATGTTCTAGTTTAACATATTCTTTTTTCAAATCATTTACACTGCACATTTTGACGTGATTGTCAGTTTAAAATCTGTAAAAGTCGTTTAATAGCCCTTAATGAGACTAGGCAAGTAAGTAGAAGATATTATAGGGCACAAGTATTTGCTCAAACACAGTAGCACTTTCTCTTCCCTGTAAAGGCAAGAAGTTCCTGAACGACCTTTTCGAGTCCTCGACCCTGGCGTACCAGAGGGACGAGTGGTACACCAAGCTGAAGACCATGCAGGAGAAAGGGAAGATCGATCAGATGTTGTGATGTGTTGATGTTTAAGTAAACCGGTCTCTTTTGCTGATGTAGGTCCAATACGCTGCCTTTATGATGCAGTTGATATTATAGTGCACAAGTGCATTGGCACACCCTCTTCCCTTTCTCTCGCAACGTCTCGACACGATCGGCGAGAGATCAGGCGCAGGACCAACGGCTTCACGTACTTTCTGAGACACGGGGGTGTTACCCGCGAACTTCCTAACTTCGGGCTGCCACTTAAAAAATCCTAATGGAAAATGAAGATCCCAATAACACTTTGTGCTTTGGAATTGCACTACTTAATTCCCCCATCCTCATTCCATCATCGGACGAGCATAGATACGGCGAAATGTCACCTCTATATGGTTAAAATTCCAGGTCTCGAACCGAGCGCTTTGCTTCCACATTTATTGTGCGAACTGCCAGACTGTGGAATTCACTGCCCGCCTCTTTGTTCCCCGATAAGTATAATCTGGGTATTTTCGAGGCACAAGTAGACCGGTTTATTCTAGGCAAGCGTGCTCTCCATTAAATCTCCACCTTATTCCGCATCATCACTTAAGATCAGGTGAGTTGTGGTCAAACGCAAGCCTATATTAGAATACCTACACAAAAAATAATAATAACATTCTGCCCGACCTGTGTATCGAACCCAAGACCTCACGCTCAGCAGTTGCGCTTACAAGACCAACAAGGCAGTAAGTTTTTGAGTATCAAACCCATAGTTCAATCTCAGTTCTAATCAGCTTTGCACTTCGGTACAGCATTTTCACACAAAAAATCACACTCGAATTGTTCTCACAGTTGAGAACAATTCGAGTGTCACGCAATCAACCTATGGAATCACAACCTCGCGGTAACACATTTGACGTTTCATTCGCATAGACAGTATGGTTTTTTCGACGTCATACGATAGAATATAGCAATTAGATTACGACGCGTCGCGATTATTATTAACTAGCTGTAGCCCGCGACTTCGTCCATGACATTTTTATTTACGGATCCCTATCTTTTTAATAATAAAATATAGCCCATAGCACAATGCAACTAATTTTGTACGCCATAAATGGCAAAACATGTAGCCACCTCATATTATTTATAAGACCTTTCATAATGTACTCATGTTTTACAAAATAAATATTATCTTATCATAATGGTGAAAGATTTTTTTTTAATCAGATGAGATTTTCCAAAGATTAAAAAAAAATCATGTGGACGGAGTCGCGGGCAATAACTAGTTCATACTAATCGCGACGGCGACGCGTCGTAATCTTATTGGAAAACGTCATACTGTAGGAATAACAAATCATTGCTTTGGATTAATGATTACAATTAATTCTGTTTTGTTTTCGTAGTCCTGAATTAAGCAGCTCCACGATGAGATTGCTGTGATTCCTTTTAATTTCGTGAACGATATTGAAATAATATTAATTGCACGAGATTTATAACAGCCTTTTCTTGTCCCACAGCTGGGCAAAAGCCTCTTCTCAAATAGGGGAGATACGAGCATTGATCAGTACGCTTGCTCAAGGGAATTGGTGATTTTAGACTCATATTAATTATAGACGCGGGTTTCCACACGATGTCTGATGTCTAAGAGCAATAATTAATTTTACATATGAAAAAAAGAAAAACCATTACACAGGATTACAGTTATTAATTACACTAAGATTTAAAAGCAAAGATTGTATTTATCTTGGTTATATTATTCTGACTAAAACCCAGATTATGATGCCTGAAAATAAAACCAGTATGTTATTTGTTTCAGCTTTTCTTATTATATGCATTTTCCAGATTTGGTCGTTTAATAAACTGTTATAATATAATTAAATGACATTAATATTATCTTTAAAAAGTCACTAACAAAATCAATCCCATACAAAACCATTCCACCATACGTCCATTCTTCTCCATACAAAACTACCTTTTGGAATGTGCAACTAGAATATTTTTTTTCTCATTTGACGTTCAAAAGTGCCTTAAAATGGTCTAATTAAAATAAATGATTTGACTTTGAAGACAACAAATACAAATGTTCGTCCAATCTATGTCGTTTCAATAATATAGAAGCGCTATGTTTGGCCCGTTCGTTCGTACCTACCCTTAGCTAGCATTTCCTATTGTTAGTATTATTACAATTAGGATTGGTTTATGTGTTGTAATGGGTTATCGTTACAAAATGGAGTGCGAATATGTGGCTTATCTAGTGAGTTATAGTCGCATTATTTTAGCGAAATTTCGTACGGGTGAGAGCATTTTAATGGGAAATGTGTTTTGTTGCTTATTTATGTACGTATGTATGTGAAAGGATATTAGCTAGGTAGGTGCTTGAAATGGAATGTTCAGGGTTAAAAACGTGGTACAATTCCAAGGTTTGTATACAGTTTCAACTAATTGGTTTTGAACAGAGTGACTACGAAATGGTAAATATTTACTAGTAGGTAAGTCTTTGCACGGTATTTTGAAGTGAAGTCAGCTAAACGAACAGCAAGGGCAAATGTTCAAGTTAACTTCATTTCATTATGAGAAGATCCCGATTTAAAGTAGTAAAAAATCATCGTAGGGTTTTAGTGGGTGATCCTGACCAGACAATGGCCCACTTATTACAGTGCCCAAAGTGCCCCTACACCTGCACCTTAGAGGACATTAAAAACAGCACTGATGCTGCGATAAATGTGGCTACCTACTGGGCCCAAGTAGTCTAGCATAAAGGAAAACCATCGATTCGAAAAGAAGAAGAAGTGGGTAGTCTTTCGATAAAAATCTTCTAAAAACGTGTCTAAAATGCGCACATAATAAATTATCAAAAATAGTGTACAGAATGTTAGCCATTTTTATATATAAATATTTTTTATTTCTATCAATCAAAAAACGCACCCGTGCTATCGATGCGTCTCTGCCAGCGTATTGGTCATGGTTCCATGCCTTTCTTGAAGAAGTCAAGTGTACGGGAGCCACACACTGGTAAACATGGCATTTTTTGTACTGCCTGTCGTGTATTGAATATTTTCCCTGCCAAGAAGTTGTCCAAATTGTAGAAAAAGTAGAAGTCTGTCAGCGTAGAGTCTGATGAGTATGGCGGATGAAGCAAAACTTCCAACCCCAGCTCTTGTAGCTTAGAGACCGTCTGTTGTGCCGTATGGTCGAGGGTAGTCGACCAAGGCTGGCGGGAGATTTGCGAGCTTCTCCATCATTGTGTTAAGTTCCTCGCAGTACTTACACATTCGCAGTAATACTGATGCCATTTATTAAGGCGCTAACAAGCGACTTTTTCAGATTTTAAACAGACACTCACGTCAAAATGTGTAGTGTAAATGATTTGAAATAAATATAGGTATGTTAAACTAGAACATTTTCTTAATCATTTAGAATGTGAATATTTTTGATTAAGTTCATATTAAATGGTTTAATTAAATCGTGAAGTTGTGTGACGCGGACAAAACATTGATAATCACACAAAATCTACCAGGAATATTTAAACGAAACTTTTACTATCTTACAGACATTTTCATTATCTATCTTTTAGTATACGCCTTTTTTAAGTTAAAGAATACTATCTTTTATTTAATTTTTTCGACTAAACTTTGAGAGTTTTGGACGCAGCGCATACGATTCTCTGGTCGCTCAAGGTCGCCGGCGTATATCGTCGCCTTAAGAAGCAGTTATCTGTTAGAATTATCAAAAATCAAGAGTAAAATACTAGTGGGACAAGGTTTTAAAAATATTAAAAAAAACTTTTCCAATTAATCGCCAGTCTATAGTGAGCTGTCATTTCATCAATGCTCACCTCACCTGAATCCACCGACAGACGTTTTTACAGAACAGCACTGCACATTCGTCTTACTGCCATATTATCTGCTACTTAACGTAAACCAAGTTGTCAGCTTCACCATCTTGTATCCTCTCCATTAAAACCTTATTGCCCCAGCATAAAAAAAAAGTCGGGCAAGTGCGAGACTGACTCGTGCATCGAGGGTTCAGCACAAACTTTTTTTGTGTGATGTAACTACAAAACGGTTTTCGATTTTTTCCTTTATTTGTGCTACATGACAGCTTCTTGCCGAGTTTCAGGGTTGTAGGTCTACGGGAAGTATTCTATAGGTATTGATTCCCTTGCGAATGTCAAAATATTTATTTATTTATTTACACTTCATGCACAAAGGTATAAAGGCGGACTTAAAAAAAAAAAAAAAAAATATGCGGAATATATGCTACATATACGGCCGTATCTTTTGATTGCGTTGACTTAGAAGTTTTATTTTTTCACCGCTCCAAGGGATTTGTAGACCTTAGTATTTAATACTAGCTACTACTCATCCGCGTTTATCCGCGGTAATTAAGAAAGAAAGAAAGAAAGAAAAAGCATTTATTGACCCGCACAGGACGAAACACACAAATAACAACAAGGTTTAAGTATAATTACAAAAAAAAATAAAAAAAAATAAGAAACGAAATCGGTCCTGTACGATGCCAAAAGGCCCCATCTCAGCATTGTGCTGTAACATTTAAAAACGTCACAGCGCTGATATTCTGATAGGGCCCAAAGTGATGCCACGGTCAGATACGGATATAATAAAAAAATAAATAGTGTAAATGAATAAACAAATATAAATATATTTATATATATGTAAAAAAGTAAATTAGAGAAAACAGTAAAAAAGAATCGCGAAGTCACGTATTAAAAAGTAACAAATGTTCTTCCCCGTGGTTCAAGCTATCTTCTTGTACCATTACTTTTGGAACGAAGTTCCTTATCGCGCGTTGTGAAAGGGGGCTAGACGGAAAAAATTCTTACGAAAAGTTGTCACGACATTTGACATTTCGTCATTCATTTGATTTAAGAGCCATCTATTAACGTTATTGGCGCAACTGTGCTCTTCGAGATCGAATTACGAACGGCCAATAGATGGCGCAGAAATAATTTATTGGTCTTTCTATCTAAATAACTACGCATTGTACTACCATGTTAGAAAATGTTAATCTTTAAAATTACTTACTTACAATGTAAGCAGCCATAATAACTTTTCATTCCTCGCTTTTTTTTGCCCTGGCCACTAAAGCCACTTAAAGCCACACTTAAAGCCACTTAAATTCACTTTAACGCATCACATTAATTACTGAAGGAATTGTAATAAAATTGTAATAAAATTCCTTTACTAATTAATCGAAAGGAACTTCGTTCCATCCGGGTGTCCCTTGACACCTCTCAAGTTTTTTTACACTACATTACTCATTATACCAAATTTTATCAAAGTCGCAGACAGAGTTACATTTGCATTTTTAATATAAGTATAGATTAATTTCAGCTTGATAGGTCCTCCCGTCCCTGAGAAATAGAGACTTGACAGACAGACAACGAAGTGATCCTATAAGGTTGCGTCCTTTTAAGGTACGGAACCCTACTAGTAGGTACCCACGTATCTACCTACTTGCACGTTATGTTGTTTCATTACTTACCTCTCGAATCATATTACGAGCGCGACCATAAATTTTGTCAAGACCCGTAACGTGGAAGAGGGTGTAAATTTTAAAAAAGTAGCTTGTTTTTCTGGTGTTGTTTTTTGGCGATGTAACGTTATGTTTGTCTAGTTTTTTGTAGGTTAATATGGTGCTTTGATGTTTAAAAAATACGGTGGTTTAACAGGATTCTTGATAGAGCGTAAATGGGAACGTAGGCTAGTAATATTTTGGTCAATTAATAATTAAAGTCACTAAACAGTTAATGATACAGTTGGTGCTGTGGTTGAGCGATTGGCTGCTGCGCTGCATGTGGCGGGTTCGGCTCCCGCATGGAACAAATATTTTAATGGCTTACAGGTATATGGTAGTAAAAGTACACCCACGATACAGAATAAATTAATAGTGTAGGGCAACGTTAAAAAAGAAAGAAGAAGTCGATTATATTTTGATAGGATAATAATACTAAGTAATATGGTTAGTAGGTTTTTTTCGTCTAATAACTATATTTTAAACTAAAATATGGTAACTCTAAAAAACGTATTTTCCATGAAGTAAGTATATGTATTTTGAAACAATGTTATTTGACAGAAAACTGACTAAAAGGTATTAGAGTCCTTTCCTATCTACGGAAAATCATAAAACTTTGTTACTTATTTAGTATCTGTGTAGTCGTATTTTGGACATGACTACACTACATTTTTTATGAAGTAGGCTGCCCAATTCTCTTATAGTATTTTCCCAGGAAAATATAAACTGATTGTTGTTAACGTACTACTTTGAAATGAGAAAATTAAACTATAAAATAAAAGAAAAAAATATCTTTAAAAACAAAAATGGTTCCTAATTTATTGTTTCCCTGAACACCAGTGTGCGTGGGAAGCAGAGGGTATAATGTTTCATATCCATTATGATATCTTTTACTAGTCTTTCTTTAGCTGAAGAATAAACCACTCATATCTTCCTACGTGGGTGTTAAAAGCTTTCTTTGCAAATATAGGTGCACTAGTTGTCTAATACCACTTTTCGAATGGTAAATTTTCTTACGAGCGAATGTCGGTCACATTGGGCAATCTTAATAAAGACTCTCAGAATATACAAGTTGAAGTGGCCACATCGCTCGAAGAGCAGATAACCAATGGGGAAGAAAGGTTCTCGAGTGGCGACCACGAACCGGAAGACGCAGCGTTGGTAGACCTCCCACCAGATGGACCGACGACATCGTCAAGGTCGCGGGTAACCGGTGGATGCAAGCAACAGGTTGTCGCGAGTTGTGGCGTTCTATGGGGGAGGCCTTTGTTCAACAGTGGACGTCTTTCGGCTGATGGTGATGATGATGAATAAAGACAAGCCAAAGACGCAGAAGTTATTACAGTGTACAAGTGTGTGCGCAAAAATAGGTGCATTCCCTTGAAGCTTAATAATAATACCAGTCCAATATTGTCCCACGGGAGTATTTTAATATTCTAATATTAATTATATATAAATAAAATAAAATTCATTTGTTTCAGGTAAGCACCCATATTCAATACAACAAAGAACATAAATTATAAATTCACCATCTTTAACTATCTTCTTTAAGTAAGTATTAAATTTATTATATATTCAAACAAATTAATTATCACACCAAAAGTAAATATCAAATGTCAACTGCAATAATTAGGTAACAAAATGGCAAAATAATAACAATAATATAATAACAACACGGCCCGCATTGTCAGGGCTACTATTTTTTATATTTTTAAATGTTTTTATTTTTTTTATTAATATTTAAAAATGTAAATTATGTGTACATAGAAATAATAAATGAAAATAATTACAATAATGACAAATTACACCTTCTAGACATGTCTGCCACAACTTACTGTGCCCAATGTAGGGACAATTAATACGACTGGCAATCATAGTCAAGACAATGTTGGAGCTAGCCCGCACCCTGCGCATATTATAATAATATATTGAGTCGTGTGGTACCGGTCACGAATAACACCATCCCATTTCTACCCGTAGTTGTCGTAGAAGGCGACAGAGGGATATTGACCAGAGAATGGACAGAAGCGTCCTTCTGAGTAGCATAACACCTACTGCGATCGCCAACATGCATCGGCCAAGCATGGTGATTACGGCTGAACCCCCCTTGGTTAGACCTATTCCCACAGTGGTCGTCTAAAGGTTGACATGATGATAAATATAATGATCCTTAACTATAGTAATGATGTTTTCTTCACTGTTATTAGTGATGACCAAGATAAAGTTAGAAAGTAGGTACCTTTATGCGATTTGAAAATACAGTCAGAAAATACCGCATAAATGAGAGCTGGGAGCCTTAACTATCACGACAGCTTGAAGTGAAGCTTTGCTTAATTTAAATAGTATTTTAAAATGTTACTAGGAAGAAAACATCATAGGAAATTATATTTAAAGCAACCAGATTTAAAATAGGTGTTGACATTTACGACGGTACGACGTCATTGCAGGTAGGTACGAAAATGTGGCAGATGGATGAATGAAACGAACTGATAAAATATGGATGTTGGCAGTAATGCAGTATGTTGCCTTGAGGACACACATAAACAGACCGTCTTGGGAATTTCATTTCAAAAGATCTCTTGCAATTGGCTACACTCTGTCCACTGGTTTAATCGTTTTTTGACAGCTGCAACTAGTGAACAATATTTATGTTTTTTGTAAAAACTGATACTCATACCTGTATTATAAAATTATAATGTCTGCAAGAGGACATAAATAAGATAATCCAACAAGATAAGGCAGTTTATATATTAATTTTATAACACATTTTAAAGTTAACTTAAGGTAATTGGGAATAATTACATTCTAAGGCAGCTGTCAAAAAACCAATAACCCAATGGACATTCAGGGTATAGTTAGTTTCGCGTGGTGCCGATACATGCGTCATGTTCGTGAACGGACGGTGTCAGCTGAGATGTGTCGTCTCTTAACTGCCATGGTTTACCTCTGTCTTTATTTTTTTAACTATTTTGTATCGCCCTTACTTTATGTAGATAGTTTTATCGAGTTTACCAAACAAAATACGACTAGATTATTTGTCTATAGCCCTCGCTGTGAAGACCTCTTAAACTAACACAATAATACACAGTGACACAACAAATTAAAATGTCCGCCTCGGTTACAGAGCGGAGTGAAAATAATAACGTTGTGCATTCACACACCGGCTGAAAAGAGGACCGAGTAAATTTAATCTTAGCTGTATTTTAAAAGCTACATGTTTTTGTAAAGGTAATTGTCTAAATTATACCTGTCTTATGCCTTTTGTTAGTGTATTATATGATAATTTACCTTTGTCTGACTGTCTTGTCAGGTAGAAGTTCAGGTTTAAAGCTTTTTCATGACATAAAGAACATTATATTGTAATCTATCTATATAACGACACGGTTGGCGCAGTGGCTGAGCGATCGACTGCTGCGCAGCGTGTTGCGGGTTCGATTCCCGCCCAGGGTAAACATTGGTGTGATGAGCACTTGTGTTTGCTTTGTGTCTGGGTATTGCTTATCTATATATGTATGTATTTACAAAAAAAAATGTATTTGTGTATGTATATCAGCTGTCTGACACCCATAGTACAGGGTCTCCCTAGTTTGGGGTCAGATGGCCGTGTGTGAAAATGTCCCCACATATTATTATTATTGTTATAATAATAATGAATCGTTGTTCGTTAGTCTCGCTAAAACTCGAGAACGGCTGGACTGATTTGGCTAATTTTAGTCTTGTCTTGAAATATTTGTAGAAGTCCAGGAAAGGTATATACGGTAAGAAAATTGAATAATCAATTGACAGGACTACGTCTGTCGGGTCAGCTAGTGTAAACGATATTAGGGGTCACGGAAAACGTCATAGATTTCTAGATTCTCGGTAAACGTTATTTTCGGTTGTTTTGGAGCGAATTTTGACAGTCACGACATACATTCGTGGACGCCAACCTCAAGTGAGCTAATTAGCACAGTTTCAACGTGCCAATGGCGGAACGCTTATAACCGATCTACACCTTTTTATTCAAAATATATAAATGTGCATCGTCCGCCATACCTAAATAATACTTCCAAAAGCCTGTATAGCATACAAAATCCTGCGTGAAAAGGAATTGGAACGAATACAAAATAACCATGACTTCCATAGTTTTACTGTAGTAGTAACATACGTTGGCTGCATGCCAAACGTACGCTGCGTACCCTTACGAACTCCAGAAGCAAATAATATAAAAAATATCAAGCAAGTCTTGGCACTGTATTATTTTCCTACCTTTTAGGGGCTGCAAGTAACCAAACATCTTAGGAGCTGGACTGACCAGGAAAAGTTAGTGAGTTGCAAGTCTTCTAGGGAAAATATTTTGCTCATTAAATTGGATAAAATAAATTGGAAGAAAACAAAGTTTATACTTGAGCTTATATCTGCTGTAAAAACAATGATATGAGTCAACTCAGAATCTCTCAATAATTAATTTAATTACGTTTGAAATGATATTTTTATTTAGTTTCAGTTAGTAACATTACTATCCAGCAATAATTGTTTAATGCAGGTCCAAAACTTTTGATTAGAATAGATTTCTAATTAATCAGCGATACGATAGATAACTAAAATGTACTAGCTGTGTGGAGCCGGCCGCGAATAGCACCCGTGGGTGTCGTAGAACATGGCAGAGGGATATTGACCAGAGGATGAGCAGCAGCGTTCTTCTGAGTACCATAACACCTACTGCGATTGCCATCATGCATCGGCTAAGCATGGCGATTACGGCTAAACCCCCCCATTAGGGAGACCTATGCCCAGTAGTGGGCATCTAATGGTTGACATGATGACTACATCCCCCCCATTGTGGGGAGGCCAAATTTCAGTTTACTCCGTTCGGTCGTTTTAGCCTGAAAGTGTAACAAACATTCATCCATCCATTCTTTCGCATTTTTAATAGTAGTAGAAAGTATTCAAAATATTGTGCTCCGATTTTAAAAGAGTTAGTATGGAGTTCCATACCCATTCTTTTCCTTTCAAAACTACCTTGCGGCCACTAGATTCATTTCTATGTTCTTGTAAACGAACTATCAAAAGAGCCTAATAAAAAAACCTAGACTAATAGAATGGTCTTTCTGAAAGAAATAATGTGACCTTGACTTTAATCTGGCTTAAACTGCTAAAAAGGATTCGCAACGAAACAATATTGACCAACGTCTTCAAAAACATTTTCGTTGGTGTCCACAGTTTTGGCCATCTTCCAACCGAAGCCACACGTACGATCAGCGAAAAAAGTCCTTCAATATTTCAGATTTGTTTATCCTAATGATTGATCACAATATTACATAATAATAATCATCATCATCATCATGATCAGCCGATAGACGTCCACTGTTAAACCTTGGCCTCCCGCATAATAGCGACATCCTTCATCTGCCTGTAAACAGTTTGTATATTTTCGCCATTCGCTTTGTACTCTCGATTGTCAGCAACCAGCACTAACTCGACGTATCGAGACAATTTGTTCGCGTTGTACGGACCTCGGACTTGCGTGTCGTCTGTTGCCATAATCCCCACGCTTGGCAGGCGTCTTGGGGATCGCAGTGAAGTTGTTAAGCTCACGGAAGTTGCTGCTGCCCGACTTCCGGATTTTCCTTTAGTCGCCTTCGACTACACCCTCAGGATGAAATGGGGGGGTGCTATTCCAGCCCGGACACCCCACGGGGAATAACAATACCAGCCATAATAATAAAATAATAATAATACCAGTCTATAATTGTCTCACTGCAGGCCAAAGGCCTCTTCTCATACAGAGAAGGCACGAGCATTGAACACCACGTGCGCTCAAGGTGAACTGGCGATTTCAGGCATGTTTAATTATTCATTTATTAACACTTCAAGCACAATGTACAGAGGCGGACTTAATGCCATAGGCATTTTCTACCAGTCAACCTTTGGGTGATGCAGAGACAAGCAGTGGTAGGTGTAACAGAAAAAATAATTAAATTAAGACTAAGATAAACTACAAGGATATAAAAAAAAAATACTATAAATATATATATAAATATAACATCAGACTACCTATATACTACTGTAAATAGATATTTACACGGATATACAAAAAAAAAAAGACAAACAATGGAGAAAACATTACCGTTGTGATGAAACTGCCAACTTCTTGTGAATGTACTCTCGAACTTTAATTTTGAACGCTAAGCGATTGGTTGCATCCTGATTTCCTGGGGAAGCGCATTCCACAGAGAAATGGATTGCAGAAAGAATGACCGGTGAATGAAGTCAGTGCGGTGAGAGGGACAATGAAGAACACGGTTTTGCGATGATCGCAGACTCCTATTATGGTTGGCACAAATGTACTGAAAGTGGGGAGCAAGGTAACTAGGGGAAGTGGGAGAAACAAGAAAAGAAAACAAGGTGGTTAGCGCCCTTTGCTCCCTACGCATTCATTACTTGCTTTAGCCCGCGACTTCGTCCGTGTGAATGTCGGTTATCGCGAATGCAGACGAAGTTGCTGATTAAAAAGTAGGCCATGTCCTTCTCCAGGTTTCAATCTACCTTGAAATCGAATTTCATCAAAATCATCGTGAAAGCGTAACAGACAGAGTTACTTTTACAGTAAAACTGTGACCTCACAATGCGCGAAGGCGGGCGAGCGATGCGAGCGTGCCGCGGTAGCGGCCGCCGCGCGGCAGATGTCCTTTTTTGCGTAGCAAATAACCTTTAGTTATTATATTAGTATGGAGTATGGATATGGATATGAAAGTATGGATATGGAAGTATAGATAAGGTCCAGGTTTCCTTACGATGTTTACCTTAACCAATGTCAGTGTAGTCCAAGATAGAATAAGAAAGTACATATGGAATTGAAAAAGAATATTACTAAAATGGAAAAATAAAATGTATGTAAAATCAATGATAAAAATAAACTTTAAGCTATTAACCGAATCGCTGAAAAACAGTGCATTGAATTACTCTGTGAATAGAATATAACAGTTTATTTGTTAAACATGTGTACACATGTCATACAAGAGCATGCAAGATATTATGTCAGTTCATTCATTGAAGTCCAGTCATGTTTAGCCGTAAGTATCGGCGTACAAATATTTAAAAGAAACATTCAATCATTGCACACATACATACATTGAAATAGCTAATTAAAATTAAAACGTTCATAGATATGTTTAAATGTTATGGTTTTAAATGTAGCAGGAATTATAATGTAAAACAATACAAATTAGAACAATTTATAAATTGTATTAAAATTTCAAGATTCAAAATATGTCAAAAATTATAATGTCAATAATACAAAACATCTGTGTCTAGATGACATGTAAAACTAACAATGTTAATCGACTTTTGTCACTAACTGTACATACAATGTTACACAATTATATAAAACATATTATATGGGCCTACATAATAAACATACAACAGTTAATTTATGAAATATATATTTTTTACACAACACAAAAATTTAGGATATTAACGTGAAATGAATTTTACGACCAAGGAAATATGGTTCGTTTCGTTTTGACTGTTAAATTAAATGGGCTGCTGATTTTTCTCCTAAAGAATGGGGAGACTGTAATATATTGTCTATTGTTTTAACAGTTAACTTTTATGTTTGTTTAGATCTGGTTTTTCAGTCTTTTTTCTGGTTTATACACTGGACATGAACGCGCAAATTTGTAGGTGCGTAATAATCACCACCACCCATCGCCACCATGTCAACCTTAAGACGCCCACTGCTGGGTATAGGTCTCCTCCAAGGGGACATAATAATAATCATCATCAACCGAAAGACGTCCACTGTTGAACATAGGAACGAACGGCAACCTGCCGCTTGCATCCACCGGTTACCCGCGACCTTGACAATGTCGTCGGTCTAACTGGCGGGAGGACTATCAACGCTGTGTCTTCCGGTTCGTGGTCGCCACTCGACAACCTTTCTTCCCCATCGGTTATCGATTCTTCGAGCGATGTGGCCTGCCCATTGCCACTTCAACTTGCATATTCTGAGAGCTATGTCGGTGACCATAGTTATTTGGCGAATTTCTTCGTTCCGGATTCTATCGCGCAAAGAAACTCCGAGCATGGCTCCATGGCTTGCTACGTGCGTGACCCTGAGCTTCTCTAGGAGGCCAGCAGTTAAGGACCACGTTTCGTTTCATGATGATAATACTAGCATATAATTGTCCCACTGCAGAAAGGCCTCTTCTCATACAGGGAAGGCACGATCATTGATCACCACGTACTGGCGATTTCAGACTTTATTAAGAGGCCAGCAGTGCTATTCTGATACAATCTCCCTCGGTGAGCACTGAGCACCAAGATGAAGTGAGCTGTCAGCTGTCCAGATGTTGGGGATTTACAAAGCAGACAGACGAATGACAGCTCGCTTCACCTTGGTGTTCACTGATGGACAATCTCCATCAGTGAACTCCTCACTACGAGTAAGTTTTTGTTTGAAATTGATAGATAACACAGGTAGGTCATCATCTGCCTAGCCTTTTTCCAACTATATTGGGTTCGGCTTCCAGTCCAACCGGATGCAGCTGAATACCAGTGTTATACATGGAGCGACTGCCTATCGGACCATCACAACTCAGTAACTGAGTAACACGAAACCCCTTGGTAAGACTGGTTGTCAGACTTTCTGGCTCCTGAGTACCCATAACGACTGACAAAGATCTGCAAATGACAGCCGGGACCAACGGTTTTACGTGCTTTCCGAGGCACGGAGGGAACTCGGTATGAAAGGGATGGTCACCCAGCCACAGACCGACCGCGGCTACCGTAGCTTAACCTTTGACCGACCAATCTGTACGGCTTTAACTTAGCCACGAGCTTAGATAGATATGAAATAGATAAAGTCACATTAGTAGGTACCTACTTGTCCGGTTGTGAACCCAAAACCTCATATATGTTTTGAGAAGACTTGTGCCTTGCATGTAAAGCCGTTGGTCCTGCGCCTGATCTCTCTCCGGTCGTGTCAGATTGTCGTCCCACCGGACTATGAGAGTGAGGGAAGAGGGAGTGCATCTGTGTTTGCACACACACTTGTGCATTATTATAACTCCTGCGTACTTGAGATTGTCGTCGTAACCGAAATTCAGTCTGGAGAGCAATATAAGTACTAACTGCCACATTCAGAGACGTCACTTAATAATAATGAATCATTAACTTGTAATTGACCAACATAACTTGGAACGCTGTCAGTCAAAAATATTGTTGTTGACATGTGCCAAGTTATTTCGGTCAATTAAAGTTAATGATTCATTATTATTAAGTGACGTCTCTGATTGTGGCAGTAAGTCAGGGTTTCTTAAGATTTTTGTAGTCACAGATCACTTTCATATAAATATCCCATGGACCCCTGTCAACAATTGTCTCCCCCAAGGGGAGTTCAGCCGTAATCACCATGCTTAGCCGATGCATGTTGGCGATCGCAGTAGGTATTATGGTACTCAGAAGTACGCTGCTGCCCATCCTCTGGTCAATATCCCTCTGTCGCCTTCTACGACACCCACGGGTAGAAATGGGGTGGTGCTATTTGCGGCCGGCACCACACGGCGATAATAAAAACAATAGGTTTCTATACATGTCTAGATACCCATTTGTAACTCAAACTCTAATTGACGAAATCATTACCACAAAGCAAGTAAATCCTCGTAGCAGAATTAGGCCTCTCGGCTTACTGACCGCGGTCCTAGCCAAGTTTAATCAGATTGTTATTCAGACAGGCGGAACCCACAATCTATTCCCCGGTCGATATTATATTAATTGCGACCACTTGTTTTCTATCTCCATGGTCGTGGAGACGAAGTGCGACCATTTATATCCATCGCGACCACGTTTAATTCGGGGTTGCTGTGTTTTGGTATATTTTTCCCGTTTGGCGTTGCGGTCGGGTGGTTCCGTTCAGTCATTTGGCGACAGATGGCACGGAACTCTAAATGTGTGTGTTTTTTTAGCAGGGCCTATTTTCTGGCTCTGTTTGTATAGTAGGTATACCTGCTATATGCGTAAGTATGTTTCATAGTAAAGATAAAAAAAAAACTATAAAGATAAAGATCATTTTATTTGTCAGAACATGCGTATACATGCAAATTAGGCAGGTTTCACCCGTAGGGCGAATTTATTTACTATACATTAAAAATTGAATTATAAAATCTGAAGTAAAAAATAAAAATAAAATTACTAAATATAATAGTCAGTCATAAACATTGATAGGTCAGTAAAATAAATTAATCATAAAATGTCACAAAAATTAAAATGTCAAATAGTGTCATTCAAAAAGTCATTTATATTATAATAACACTTGTCTGTTAATAAATCTCGAATCTTTTTTTAAACAAATATAGTGTAAGAGTGTGTGTGTGTGTGTAAATTATTTGGCAGAGAAGTTAACTCGTATTTATTGATTTACCTTCCCTACCAATAGAGCAACTTATCAAAAAAATCGAATTAGTCCGTCAGAAAAAAAAAAAAAGAAAAAAAGAAAAGAAAGAAAAGAAAGATAGATTTCCAAAAAATATTGGACACGTGTTTTTTCTTTTTTCACGTAAACAAAAAATGAAGACGATACAGTGCGTCGAAAATTCGTGTGACATCACTATGTCAGTACACTTTTACTGGGGAAGTGACGTCACAATGCCCCACTCATGATCTTTGATGCGTTTTATCTTCGTCAGTTTTTATTGATTTGGTCCAATATTTTTCGATAATCCAACATTTTTTTGGTAAAATTCCCTATGACAGTGACAATTACTGTAAACACGAGAACAAAAATTATATTAAACCAAAAGAGACAATAATGCAATGACACTTACAAAAATTTTCATCAATTTTACATCGAGCCATTGACCAAACTTTATAATCATAATTAATTAATTTGTGTTTTAAGGCATGTATATTAACTTGTAATAATTGCTTGTATTATTTGCTTGTTATTGTGTTTGTCTAACTGGTGGGAGGAAGCAAAGAATCGGGAAAGATGGAAGGCATGGAGATACAAAAAAAAAAAAAATTGTCTAACCGATAAATGTATTTATCAGTTTTATCCAATGACGTATTATAAATAGACGCGTCATACACGAACATTTGGGTACTTTAAAACGGCGTAATCTTTTATCTACATACGAGTAGGCACATACAAATAAACAGTGCCAAGAAAAGGTCAGTCTGTGTTTGTGTAATTTGTGCATCGTTTATACACACATGAAGGCATTTTTTCTTGAAATTGTCACAAAATTACGAGCGGTACTGACGTATATCCGCGAAACTGGTTGATACGTGACTAAGTGAAACTCGGGCAATTGCCTTGCTTTAATATTGTCAATATTGAGCGCGGGTAACGCATCTAAGTGTATAATATATCATTGGTTTTATCTGTTTAAAGATAGATAGATATGGTTGTATTGCCACGGCATTTTGACCTTTTTGCTCTTGCTTCACACTTATATTAATTTTAAGTGAAGAAAACTTGCTCATTATATTTTCCTTCACCGATGCCAGTCACGTTCAATATAAACTTAAAAAGTACACATGAATTGAGAAAGAGTCACTTGATACAAGCCCGGCATCGAATCCGCTACCTCATGCATTAGAGTCTGGATTCTTAACCCCTGCGCCATCACGACTTAATAATATTTATCTTTTCATGAAACTAAAAATATATCAACAAAAATAAATTGCCTACAGGGTCGTGAGACTAACTTTATGTCTAGGTCACATAATATGACCTAGATATTGAACGTGACCTAGGATTTAGTATTTACCCTAACTTGTTTACTGTAGGAGATTGGATACGTTTAACTGTCCGCTCATTATCGTTTATCTACGAATTGGTCCATGTATAGTTGGAATCAAAAATATTTATTCGTATAGATATATCTGTTTTATTATCCTATAAGCGAAATTATTTGCTGACAGACTGTGTGTATTGATAAATGATATTATTTAGTCTCTAAATATTTACGGTTAGGGTTTGGGTGGGCGAAACGAAGAACTGATAACCGACCGACGAACCGGAAGACGCAGCGTTGGTAGGCCTCCCACCAGATGGACCGACGACATCTTCAAGGTCGCGGGTAACCGGTGGATGCAAGCAGCAGGTTGCCGCTCGTTGTGGCGTTCAATTGGGGAGGCCTATGTTCTACAGTGGACGTCTTACGGCTGATGATGATGATGATTTTCGGTTACGGTTTGACGACATAGTTGGCGTAGTGACTGAGCGATTGGCTGCTGTCCTGCGTGTTGCAGATTTGATTCCCACACGTATTTAATATTTGTGTTAGGGTCTGGCAGTTCGGAAAAAGCACGCATAAAGGCAAGTTTTTGTCTACAAACACTAAGTCAAACACTTATTATTTTTTTTAATGGAACTTTCTTTTAACACCTGTGCAACGGCTCAGGGCCCGCCCTGTCCGGCACGGCACGGCACGGCACGACACGACACGGCACGGCACGACACGGCACGGCACGGCACGATTCATGTCGAACGACACGTACGACTGGTCAGTAGCCGTAATAATATATGTATCTAGTCTACTAGGTACGCATTGTTTCCGGACACTGAACAAGCATTCCATCCGAGTATGTACTAATAGCATTTCATGGTACGTTTAGCACTCGACCCGTTTACACAAGACGGCAATATTCTCCCACCATCGAGGTTTTAAAGGCTGCTGTCAAATCAAAATATTGTGTTGATAAGCGATTAAATTATAACGCTTGGTAAAACATTAATTAATAAACCAAGCTATAATTACAAAAGGTACGCGGCAGGTAACTGCTGAATTTAGGCCACTTCGATGCCACCGCAACACTACCCTCAGTTTCTGGTGCGTAAAATCTACGACGTTAAATAAATGATTTATTATAATTGTTATTAAAAACTGCACCCGACCTTTCAACCCGCAAATACAAGCAATTTAGATAATGAGACCGCCATTCTTAGAAGTCAAACGTCAAAGTTTGACAGTTGCCAATGTCTGTTCAAACAAGTTGAAGTTACAACTGCCTCACCTACCATTTGAGTGCTAGTGAAAGATGTGGGCCCAAAGTTAATTGTTTTAACCTTAAGGTGCTCTCTCACAGGCGGCATTTGCTTGTAGTGTAACAATTCAAGATTCGATTTTGAGTTTAGCATAGAACTATAATAATGAAACTCAAACTCAAAATCATTTGTTGCAATTACAGGTACCTACTTTTGAATTGTCAGAGTCAGTCAGTCAGAAAGTTGAAGCTAGTTGCTCGTTCCAAACAATGGGTTTCTATAGAGAAGGACGAACAATTCCATGAATACTTATTATAGATTGAGAACAACGGATTAACTCACTGTGTTGTCGGGTTTGTCCGACTAGTTGTATAATGTGGTATAATGTGTAGCAATACTCACGTTTCGTTCTTTTAAAATCAATAATATTTTACAAATTTAGGTTACATCATTCATGTTAAATCTTGGAGAAAAATGTAACAAGTCTTGCATGTTAAAGGAGGTCTAGAGAAAGATAAAGTTATAATCAGAAATCAAACCAAAATTTAAAATAACCGAGGCAGGTAAGAGATGACCAGTCCCAACTGACGGCGTCCGTCCACGAACATGACGCATGGATCGGCACCATTTAGCTCAACCGTTTTGAAGAGAACCATAATAATTTTATTATCAGGCAACTGTGGCCCATCGATAACATACACTAAATAATCTTAAACAATAACAAACTAATACATATTAAAACGTTATCAACTATAACTACATCCTATTTCACACGTTTAGTCGGCGTCGTGTGTCGCGCGGTGTCAGCAGGTTTCGACCAAAATTCCTCCTTCGTGAAGGTCGACAGATGTGCAGTTGGTACTCTTACCACAAAGGAGTTGAAGTTCATTGCCGAAAGTGGTGGTGAATGAGTGCCTTAAGCCTCGGTCACACACAGCGAATAGTTACTCGCTGCAAGTGTATTCGACAATTAGCTGCCTGCTTGTCACATACAGCAAGTTCTGTACGAGAATTTAGACTTTTTTTCTGCCCCAAATACAGGAAAGAAGCTTTCGTTGAACCGTATTTAGTGTGTTTTATGAATTTCCTCGTCTCCAGCGCCGTTTTTCTTCGCCGATTTTATTTATTTTGTTTTTGTCTTTTATATTCTTAATTGTATTTATTTATATAAATGCAAGAAATAAAAAAGTACAGGCCGGCCAAGGAAAACGTAGGAAGACATGCTAGATAGAGATAGGGATTAGTGGAAAGTAATGGGGAGGCCTACGCCGGACAGGCGACTACTGCACGCATGGAACTTTAATGTACTAACAATATCAGTACCGTTAAAAATGATTAGATAAGAAGTAGTTTAATAAATTAATTCGTGTAAATATAAGTAAGTAACTTAATTCATTGTATGCAGAGTAGTAGAATATAGGCTTTTTTTATTTTATTTATTTTAAATGCAAGAGCAATTGAAAAAAAAATATCGCACCGAATAGCCTGTCACACACAGCGAGTACTCGATATAAGTGCCAAATCGCAGCGAGTGCCTATTCGCTGTGTGTGACCGAGGCTTTCAGAGCGCCCACCCCTTCATAGTTCCCATACAAATTAATTACGGCGTAATAACAAATTTTCCCCTAAATATTTTTGGCACACGGGTATCTTGTGGTTAATATCTAGGTTTCTATATAACGAAAAAACAACTTTTTTGAGAAACAAATTCAGTAGACACGTCCGAAAATCAGTTTTTTTTTTGCACTGACCGTTCATAATGCACACTTTGAAAAACGGCATCATAGTAACCTTATACGTGTAATGGAGATTCTTAATTACAATAATTTTTACCAAAAACTAGTTAAGCTTTTTCATAAACACGTTCTTTCTTGAAACAAGTTTTGTTAAAACTCCGCGTGCCAATTTTCATGCGATAATATCGCGTTTTCACTCACTCGTTTGTTTTCGAACATTGCGTAGGATGAAACAAAAAAATTTACTCACACTCGTGTTAAAGTTCGGCTGATAGGGGCTCTTAATGTAAGAAATTGTATTATTACTAGTCGCACACTGTAATGATCAGTTCTCCAGGCTCACTGATGTAATGCTCGAACCCGAACTGTTACATAACAGGAAAATGCTCCCAGTGAGGAAGCGCCTTTATTTGCTAAACAAACCGAATTCCAAACGTCACCTCGTTATCAAACTGTTTATTGTCTATTGCCAAACATTGAAGTTGTCTTAAGTTCGGGAACTATAATTGACAGGACGTCTATTGATAAATTCAATAATTATAATATTCTCCTGAACTTTGTTGTTTGTTTTTGTATGTAAGTTTATATTTTGGTGAGAATACCAACGATACAGAAGACATTCCTAGTAGGGGGAAAACGTTCTTATTTTAAATTTAGTAAAATGGAGACTACGCAAGAGATATTACCTAATAGTGCACAAGTACTACCTATTTCGTCACTCTCATATTTCGATGAGACAGCGGTTCGACAAGGCGCGGGGAACCAACTGCTTTATGAGCTTTCCGAAACATGGGAAAATTACAATATGATCATTCCATATCCTGCTGCGAGGCAAAGGTCTTTTCCTCATTCTGATAAATATTTAATACGAACTTATAGTTTGATAAAAAAATACCACGAAATGAACAAATCTCATAGCTATGCTTTGTTCTTTTTGTAATGGGTGGCATGACACATCCAATTATAAAGTTTACTCAGTTAAATCATTAGCAATAGTAACAAACCATTTAATGCATGTTATAAATGTCAAAAAGTTTTAAAATAATTATCATTTTACATAATATTTTTATTTTTGTATTTTCTTTTTATCTATTGATAGGCATACGTTTGACCACTATCTCACCTGATGGAAAGCGATGATGCGGTCTAAGATGGAGCACGCTTGCCTAGAAGTAACCTATTCACTCTTGACTTAAAGAGTCCCAGGTTGTAGCTATCAGGAAACACAGACTCAGGCAGGGAATTCCAGTCCTTAGCAGTACGCACAATTAATGTATTCCCAAAACGTTTCGTGCGTGTGGGTGGAATGTCCACCATGTACCGGTGGCGCATCGCCGTACGTCTTGTGGTCCGATGATGGAACGGGCTCGGCGGAATTAAATTATGCAATTCCGTCGCACACTCCCCAAAATGCAACCGATAGAAAACCGACAGGCCAGCAACTCGGCGTGTCAAGTAATATGTCAAGAAAGTCATTTCTGCCTGAGTAGACTATACAACATTGAAGAGCTGAATTTCGGGATAAATAATCTGTACCAATTTAAAGCAAAAACACTAACACTTTATTTAGACAGTCACAAGTACAGTAATCAGAAACTTATAAGAATCACTTGAGCGTCGTTCACTTCTCTCTTTCGCAGTAGTTCGCAGTTTTGCATTCGAAAACCAACTAACTCGCCACATTTTTTTTTCGGATTGGCATCTCGCAGGTCAACCTAGGAGGTTGTCGGCTGCTTAACCGGACTTTCCTGTGGTGCCTTAAAGATTATTATTTTTAGGGCCTCCAGCCAGGGCTAAGGGCACTGCCTGTGGGGTACGAGCCTCGGCTTAGGGCGTCTCTGGGAGAGGACAGCAAAGGGACAGGCTGGATCGGATTTCCATTATTTAGGGACGAATTTAAAGCTACAGGCTCAGCGGCGCGGGCTGGCACGAGCAAAGGACGGGGAGGGGACGTACGGGGTCGTCGCGGCGGGCCTCGGCGGCGAGGACGGAATGACGGCGGTCTGTGTCTGTGTTTGATTACTGTACTGGTGGCCTTATTTCTCTCCTGGAAGAGAGTAATAGCATCGTCAGGGTCGGTCAGTAACTCGCCACTACTGGCCGCCCGCTATTTATAATAATTCAAGTTTTCAGATAGTCCCAGGTCATATTCGAGAACATTCTAGCATATACGGGAATGGTCTAGAATGTTTCAACACAACACTTAACCATATAGAAAAATGTGGAAGGGTCCCGAATGTTCCAGAATGTCTGTAATTCTGCTACTCAATAATAGATGGCGCTAGCATGGCCGTATACTGTAGGTGAGTATTCGGTTACACCCACCTACGGTACAATAATTATGCATGTTTAGTCGGTCTATCCTGTTAAAATCTGTGTTTAGGGTTCCGTACCTCAAAAGGAAAAAACGGAACCTTTATAAGATCACTTTGTTGTCAGTCTGTCAGTCTGTCTGTCTGTCGGTCTGTCTGTCTGTCAAGACCCTTTAACTCGAGAACGCGTGGACGTATCGAGTTGAAATTAAAACCATATATTATTTAAGTCTACGGTCCCTTGATGCTGTAAAAAAATCAACCCTCTATGTTAACGTGAAAAAAAAGATATGGCCGTTTATGTCGCAAAAAACGCATTTATAATATTAAGTAGATTAAAGTATGGATAGTAGGTATGGATTTGTATAGAAGTATGGATATGTACCTACAAATATGTACGGAACCTTCGGTGGGCGAGTCCTACTCGCACTTGTCCGGTTTTTTACAGAATAGTACAGCAGTTCCAAACTCTTAACTTCGCCTGACACTGTAATTATAATAAAATACTCCAGTCTTAAAAGAAACATCAATTCAAAAGAACCTTTCTTCGCAGACCATAATAGCGTCATATTTCTAAAGGAAAATTAGCAAAAGAAAATGTTATGTCCCGAAACTACTTCCCAGTCTTCATAGGTCATTAATTTGAATACGTTCTCAAACTATCGGAGAGTGGTCGGTGTCCTCAAGCAAGGACAGTTACGACGACACCCATTTGTATGTAAATATCAGGAAAAAGTGCCTATTACTTAATGAGAGGAGGTCGTAAAAGTTAGTTGACTAATTTACGAGAAGAGGGGGATTCTTGGTTGAGTTTGTTTTGAATGTCATTTGGTACAGCATGGCAACTTGAAATGTAAAGTTTGAAGTCTTCTGAGTTTGGAAGTTGAATGACAAAAAATTGAGGAAACTAAACTTGGATGCCCGACTTCCGTGGTATTTATAATCAGAACTGTTCATCTGTTTGATATCTTGACACTCGAAAACTTTACTTATAATTATAGAAAACTTTGTCGAATCATTAGCTATTCATCATCTGCCCAGCCTTTTCCCAACTTTATTGGGGTCGGCTTCTAGTTTAACCGGATGCAGCTGAATACCAGTGTTTTACATGGAGCGACTGCCTATCGGACCTCCACAACCCAGTTACTGGGTAACATGATACCCCTTGGTAAGACTGGTTGTCAGACTTTCTGGCTTCTGACTACCCATAACGACTGCCAAAGATCTACAAATGACAACCGGGACCAACGGCTTTACGTGCTTTCCGAGGCACAGAGGGAATTCGGTATAAAAGGGATGGTCACCCATCTACAGACAGACCGCGGCTAGCGAAGCTTATCCTTTGGCCAATCGATCTGTACGGATTTAACTTAGCCACGAGCTCCTCATCAAAAACTAGCAAACCTAGCTAGCTAGAATCATTAGCTATTAATAATATCCTCCTGAGAGAGTTTTGGTCATGGTGGCTGAACTTAACCAAGACTAACAAAGTACTTAGGAGATATTACAGTGCGCAGTGTTTGCACAAGCACATGTGCACTCCCTCTACACACACTACCAAAGTCTGATGGGACGGCAATCCGACACGTCCGGGCAGAGATTAGACGCAAGAACAACTGCTTAAGAGGAAACACAAGGGCCGTTTTTCCATACAAACTTAGTCCCCTGTTTCCTCCCTGGATAATGCCAGTAGATCAATTTTTTTTTTATATGTATGGCTACTATAGGCATGTCCCTATGTTTTCCTTTTTCTCATAAATTTATTATTAAAAGTGATATGAATATTCAAAAACCTAAAAAATTGGCATGATTTTCCGCTGTGTTCAAACATTCAGAAAACAAATTTGATTTGATTATATAAAAAATAGAAAACATAGGAACACGGCAAAAGCCTTTCTTTATTTTTTAATGAAAAGATCAGTTAAATCGGTTAAGTTTTGGAGAAGAAATCAGGGGACTACGAATCATTGATTTTGTGTACTTTTAATAGGTATTTTCGGTCAAAGCTGCAGTTGTCTCTATCGCGCTCTGCGGTTCGTGTTCGGGCATCGCGCGACAGCAATAGATTTTACAAATACCGAATTTTCAATTCTCTAGCCCGTGGTATTTCCTCTTAACGTGGTTTCCGAATCTTGGGAGTGTTACGCCACCAACTTTTAAAGCTGGGCTTCTACAGAGAAATTCCTTTTGGAAAACCCCAATTTCACCACGAGATCACCGGTGTAGTCCAATTAGCTATTAAGAGTCCCTTTCTAGGACCTATAATAAAAATAATAATAAATCTTTTATTTCAGACTCAAAGTCCATTTAAGTTAGTATTCACACAACTTATAAAACTAGTGTTAGTACTTAGATCTACCAAAGACACATTACATAAGAACTTAAATACTACGCCCCAGTGGCATGTAGGCGTATCCAATTCCCAGTATAGGGCAGTCCCATCTGTCTGCTACAGTTTTTAGGATGCTGTTGGGGCTGGCGCGCACCCTGCGCATGATAGAGGCACTGCGCTTACGCATAATCGCATGGAACCCATCTATCCCTGCTTCTGCAAACATGCCGGATGCACTGCAATGGCGCAGCAACCCCATCAGCACCCTAAATGCATTATTGTATTGTACACGCAGGGCGCTGTATGCCCTCTGCGTATAGTTGACCCATAGACTGCACGTATAGAACGACTGACAGTACGCTCTGAACAGCGTAGCTTTTACGTCAGCAAATCTGCGAGCCAACATATTGCATCATACAACAACAACAGCAACATATTGTTAAAGACACAGCGTTTGTAGGCCTCTCACCAGATGGACCGAGGACATCGTCAAGGTCGCGGGTAACCGGTGGATGCAAGCGGCAGGTTGCCGCTCCTTGTAGTGGTATATGGGAAAGGCCTTTGTTCAACAGTGGACGTCTTTCGGCTGATGACGATGATGAATTATGATAATTGTAATCGGTGGTGGGTGCTTGGCAGTTGTAAACGTCCCTTTGTGCCTATTGGCCTAGTTCTGTTCTGTCTTTTGTTTGATATTGAGGATAGTGTAAAATAACTTCAAGTCGTTCGTGGTGCGAGTTCCGACTCAGTATATCGAGACCTTGATTTGGCCGGAGGGTGTCGTATTTCGGCGATTCCGCGGAAGGCTACGCGACACCACGCAGCGCAACTTCGACTTCATGTCCAATAGTTTAATTATATTTTTTTGTGGTTTTTTATAAGTATGTATGATAGTCTGTAAGGTATTCATGTTATGGGTCTTTGATGCCCGAAATAAATGATTATTATTAAATATGCTTATTTTCTAACTGCTCCGCTGTTTTTTTCTGATCTAAGACAGTTGAATCGTTTCCCCGGAACTTCAATTCCTGGGTTTTTTTCTGGTGGTCACCACTGTTGATTCTGGCTTACAGAAGTGGCATTGTTTTGGGAATGCTGAGGCGGTCTTGCCACATTTAGTTATTAAACGTTTATCGAAGGACCTCAAAACAGGGATAAAATAATGGACCATGAGCCGTTCTTTAATAAGTATATTTAGCCAAAGACAACCCGTCTCACATGGGCCAAGTAACAATAAATATGCTACGGTCGAAGAGTTTTCCATACAATTTGATGAGGGCGGCCCTTGCTATTTCAACGGCTTAATTCGTTGAGCCGTTAACGAAGTTTCTAAGAGGCTTAAGTACATGTTTTGTTTGTGTTTAAAATTATGTGATAATTGGGTGCTCTAATTTTGGAGCGATTTCGACTTGTCTTAGAAAATTATTCTGTTTGAGAAAAATGTTGTAGTTAAACGGCTCGTTAATTATTATTGAAAAAAAAGTGGTCTCCAAACGAATACCTACATCACTATACAGGATGTTCCGGAAAGGGGGTATAATGTACTCGTGAAACTGAACAACATTCAACAGAAAAAAAAATCGAAATAGTAAATTTTAGACTTCAGTCTCCATACAAAATTTATTATTCATTAATTAATTTTCTATGAAGATCCCCAAATTTTTTTTTATTGTTTACGAGTACCTACATTGACCTCCCTTCGGATGTATACCCCCTTTTCGATACACCCAGTAAGTATATCTTTTTAAATATTATAGAGGTAAAATTGGTTTGTTAGGGGGATATCTCCGAAACCGCTCATCCGATTTAAAAAAATCTTTCACCAATAGGAAGCTACGATATCCCTGAGTGATATAGTCTAAATTGTATTATCAAAAAAATAGGGATCGTTGAGAAAATTCACGCGGACGACGTCGCAGGCAAAGTGCTATTATGAAATTTTAAACTTGCAATTTTGATTTGGGTCACGTAATTATAAATCGAGTCTTCTTACCAAGCCAAGTATACCAACATAATCTCAAAAAAATCCAACCAAAAGACCTCAACTTTCCCTAAATTCACCTCTAAACCCAAAAATTACCGAACCCACCCATTAATTTACCTAACATCACCTTCCTTGAGTAAAAATAACATCCTGAACAACACAATTTGACGGGAACAAACGACACAATTACTTTCTTTCCCCCACAATGGACGTAATTAGTCCACCACCTCCCCCACGGAAGGGACGGGATGTAAGATGAGGTTCCATCCACATACGTAGGATGAACTTGTATTGATAAAAACGCACATTCACAATGTAACGATCTTCATCCTTCGAGGTCAATTTGCTGACATTAAGAATAGGGCTGGCATCTTACGTTGAGTTCCACAAAACCAACATTAGTTAACGGAGACTTTATAATGATGCTGTCACTTTCATTTTGATACAAAATGTAAGAGATGACATGGGAATGGGAACCCACGAACAGCAGTCGCTCTTGGAACCACTAGACCTATGCGGCAGTAAGATTTACGCAAAAATAAATCATTCGAAGTAAATTCTCTCGGATATACTTATCTGATACATAGCCGGTTTCTAAAAGCCCGATCAAGTGGCTGATCAGTAAATCTGCTGTCAAAACTAGGGTTGAACCAAATCAAAACAATCAACAGAATTATTTACAGTGGGATGTAAATTGATAGGTCTTTTATTACAATGTGATGCATAATAAAAAGATGGAGATTGTTTTTTTTTGTTTGGACGCGTGAATCTTAGGAAATAATGTATCGATTTTGAAAATTCTTTCGTTGATAGGGAGCGACGTTATCCGTATGTGAGATCCGTATGGGAAAAGCTAGTTTTATAATAGGATCAGTCTGCTATGATCAGAAACAACGAGTATTATTACACTCTATCAAGGGGGACTTTCGATTTCAGACTTATATCAATACTCATTTTGTAAATGTGAAAGTAATTCTGACACGTTTTCACAACTCTTTGATTAAAAAAACTTTTTCAAAAAAAATACAACCGCCTTTAAAAACTAAAAAGTGATAAATAACTTTAGCACAGAACACACATTACTTTAGTTTCGGAAGTCGGTGGCGGTGGCTTTGTTCTGTTTGTTGTTTTGTATTGCCAAAGACTTCCGAAACTAAAGTAAAGTTTTTATTTTCCGTTTTTTAGTATCGCCTTAACATCCAAATCCATTAACAAAACGGCGACACAGATAAAACAGAGATTGAAAGTCCTCCAAAGATTGAAGAAACTAAAACGTCAGATATGTATTTTTTTGGGATTTTGGCTGATTTTTTCAAAAAGCGCTGAACCCATTTCGTTAAAATTAATATGGGATAATTTCGGAATAAACCCCTTTCGAACAAAAAATAATTTTGCAAATCCGTCCATATATGACGGAGTTATGCCCAAACAAACATAAAAAAATACAAACATCCGAATTGATAACCTCCTCCTTTTTGAAGTCGGTTAAAAACATACTTTTAATCCGCGATAACCGACATTCACGCGGACAACGTCGCGGGCAAAAGCTAGTTAATTATAAGTGCAGGTTTCCTCACGATATTTTCCATTTTTTTTAATCTAATTAAGTACGAGTACCTATAAACATATCTCTATTTTCAGTTCAAACAAGTCCTTTGACAACCCTATTCAGGCCGCAGCTTCGCCCTAAATATAAAGCAATGCCATTAAAAATTTGCGTTTATTCTCAATCACGGCGTAAGTGTACATCGTCTCGCAGAATCAGCCACCTGGAGTGAATGAGACAAGGCATTAAGGAGCTGACTCATTTTTCGCTTAGCTTAGCTTTAGAGACATGGTTTTTAGCTCAGTTAGTATTCGAAACTTATGACATGGCATTATGAGAATATGGCATGAATAGGCCATGCATGCCATTATAGGCTTAATGTGAAAGCCACGTTGCTATGTAAAACCGTAAGGATCGTTCGGTCCATGGTTAAGGTACGCTTACCGCGGTCGGTCTGTGAATGGGTGACTGTCCGTTTCATATCGAGACCCTTTCGTATCTCGGTAAGCACGTACAGCCGTAGGTCCCGGCTAGCATTCGTATATCTTTGCTAGTCGTTATGAGTATCGTGTTACCCAGTAATTGGGTTATAGAGGTCAGATAGGCAGTCGCTCCATGTAAAACACTGGTATTCAGCTGCATCTGGTTAGACTGGATGCAGACCCCTACATAATTGGGAAAGGCTAGAAAGATGAATAAAAGGTTTCGCCCCAAACTAATGCATAAACATTCAAAATCATTATTATGACCTCTAAAAGTGGTAGAAATTTTAACATGGATTTGGTGACATACGTGGATACCGCTAGACTAGTCTATTTTAGTTACTTTCATAGTATCATGTCTTACGGTATTTTGCTTTGGGGACGGGCTGCAGATATAGATTCTATCTTTATTCTGCAAAAGAGGGCTGTCAGAGCCATCTATAATCTCAGCAGACGCGAGTCTCTAAGAGAATTGTTTAAACAAATTAATATCATGACGGTACCTTGTCAATATATATACGAAAACATCATGCATGTTCGGAAAAATCTTCATCTGTTTAGTAAAATAAGTGACAGACATAACTTTAATACTAGAAATAGGAACAAATTATATCAACCAAGTTTCAGATTGTCAAAAGTACATACTTCTTTTATGGGGTATTGTGTAAAATGTTATAATAAAATACCGCTCGATATTTTGCAATTAAATGAAAGACAATTTAAAACATGCATTAAACGCACACTATGTAGGAGCATATTATAAGTTGGAAGATTATATCAATGATAAAAATGCTTGGCATAATGCTGGTCCTGCTCCACAGCCTCTTTAGGGAATTTCTTAATTGCAAGAAGATTATGTTGCTCACCCCTTATTATTGACATGAATAACGTGTACCGTTATTATTATTTACTTATTATATTTTATCTGTCGAATGAAATACTTACATACATTGGAAATTTTGATTTTGTATAAATTAATAGCACTATTTCAATTATTATGTAAATGTGAGAACTATGGAGCCATTTATTTATTTATTCAATGTGTTTGACATAAATGAGCATGGCAGTTGAGAGCATTGTCATGCTCGCTCAAATGTCTCACTGATGGTGGCGTGTGGGTTAGATCATTCGGTTCCCTTCAAAATGGCTGAGCTAAGTGGTGCTGATCCGCGCGTCATGTTCGTGAACGGGCGCTGTCAGTTGAGATTGGTAATCTCTTAACTGCCATGGCTTTTATATTAATTTTTGTTTTAATTAGAATGTTTTGGATTTCTCTTCACTTACATTGTTTTCACATATAGAAGCAACAAGAATAATGTAGCCTGGATTTTGGAAAAGCTTGATTGAAAAGAATGTCCGTGGAGTTTCTTGCTCGTTCTTCTCCATAGAGACCTACTCTACGTTTTGGAACGAGCAACTAGCTTCAACTTTCTGACTAACTAACTGACTCTTTGACTATTCAAAAGTGCCTGCAAATGGTTTAATTGAAATAAATGCTTTGACTTTGACTTTGGTGCAATTTGGTACCTATATCTAAATCCAATTATTAATTGATTGTTAACAATGTCTACTTATTTATTTATTTATAGTTAGCTGGCTTTTGCCCGCGACTTCGTCCGCGTGAATGTCGGTTATCGCGAATGCAGACGAAATCGCGGATTAAAAAGTAGCATGTGTCCTTTCCCAGGGCTCAACCTATTTTCATACCGAATTTCATCAAAATTGGTTTAGCAGTTTCACCATGAAAGCATAACAGACTGAGAAAGTGACTTTCGTATTTACAATATTAAGTAAGGATTAAAACGATACAACACCAAATACATTAATTAACTTAGAAGAACGACACTCCATTTCCTCATCAAGCTATCCTCAAAATCCTCGCCCACCTCGTTCATTACTCGCTCATCTCATCTCATCCTGTCTCAGAGATTTATATATCGAATGTCGTGTTAAGGGCGTTATCTTGAAGTACGCATTATGCTGAGTGCGGATATATTATAATATATTGAATTGTACCAACGTGAGTGCTGTGTATCCCGGATTTATAATGTGTTTTATATAACCGCAATGTGGATATAGATTTTTTATATCTGTCGGGTTATTGAATATTATTAAGGAAAAGGTATAGGATGGTAAAGAAATAAGTTTAATGCTTTTTCAAAGGGATGTTTTTTGATAGACAAAAGGGTAAAGTCTTCGCGGTTTCTTTTGCATTAGGTTTATTAAATTGGACTTCTTTTTGTGGAGTAGGCAAATGTATAGAGTGTTTTGTGTAACCAGTGCTTCATTGGTTTCTTGGTCTTAAATTGCGACTGTTTAGTCCTCTGATTAGTAGAATTTGAGGATTGTTTTGGTTAGTTTTGCTTATTCCAAAAAAAGAAGAATATGTTTATTCGCACAAACAATTAGATTTTGAGCACTGCCAAACTGTTAGACAGTTTGTTGGCACACGTAACTCCCACTCCCAGATTATTAAAGAATTTGTAACTAAGTACATTTTTCAACTAAAAGGTTATAAGTACTTGAACGTGGTAATGCTGCTAGCTTTTTGAGCACTTGTCCACTTGAGAGCGATGCGGACGACTTTTTTGATGCCCTGTGAATAGGGTTGCCATATTTGCCAAGCCTCGTGTCGGGACGCAAAAAGAAAAATATCTGTAAAATATCTGTAAATAAATTTAATAAAGAAATGTGTTTGCTGTAATATTTGATTTATTTCGATTATTGACACTTTGTTCTCGACGGTTTTTATATTTTTGAGAAACAAATTCAGATTTGATTGCTGAAATAGGAAATCAATTTCACTGATCGGACTTTAAAAAAAATTAGAAATTATTTTCGGTGGTCTCTCTTCAGCATTAAAATATCGGCCAAATAGAATATGGCTCGCGTGTTTGAATTGCCGTGACCGCGCAAAAAAACGGGACGTAATAGTGCTTTGTCGGGACGTCGGGACTTAGGCCCCATTGACGGTGACAGTCCCGATATATCGGGACGAATGGCAACCCTACCTGTGAACCCTTAATTGTACATAATATATTTTAAATATTTATAAGTTCTGTATATGTTCCTTAATACACAAAGCATTTGTTGCACAAAAAAAATTCATTAGAGCAATGTCTGGCATGCAACCAGGGCCTCAAGTCTGCTATTACAATAGTGTCAAAATGGTCTATCATTGATTTCATAATTGTTGATTTTGACAAGTTTGGTAATTTACTAATATAATGGCGTCATTATGACTTTCCAATGGTCAACCACTGACACGCCATTGAAAGAAATTATAAAGAATGGTAATCTCGTTCAAAATGACAAATGAATGACTGACTTGGCGGTAATCTGCTAAAATTTTGACAGTTCCTTTGATCAGTGACCTACCATTAGAACGTCATTGCGTAGTCATTGCTTTTAATTCGACCGACAAATGATCGACCATTATGAATTTAGCAGATTACGAACTTTTAGCAAAATGACAATGGGATCGTGTTGGAATTACGAAATTATAAAAATAGCAGACTTGGCCCCCAGATCAATCATGTCAACCAATATTTAAAAAACTTGGTTTGTTACTTCTCCCCTTACTTTATATATATGAAACGTGTATGTTTATAGTAAACAACAAAGATTTATTTAGAACTGCCAATGATGTGAATCCAAGAAATCGTAGAGATCCATTCAGACTCGTACTAAGTGACATTCCTAGATCAACAAAATATTATAAGAATTGTTTAGCAATGTGTGTACGTATTTACAATAATATACCCAGTAATTTAAAAACACTAACTTCTAGAGCATTTAAGAACAAATTATATGTATAAATGGCATACACAAATTTTTATTCTATTAAACCATTTATAGATACTAAATATGCTTCAACAATACCTTGGCACTATGTGATATAACGCATACCTATAAGTTTGCATGCTATATAAGTTTAGCAAAACATGTACGCACTAATTTTAATGTAACACCTTTATTACCATGTTTTAATGCGAATAAATGAATTTTGAATTTGAATAATAAGTAAACTTTAATTAAAAAAAAAGTATTTTAACTGTTAGTAATATTATTTAATATTGAATAGTTATTGCTATTTATATATTCAATACTAGCTTTTGTGACTTCGTCCGCGTGAATGTCGGTTATCGCGGATGCAGACGAAGTCGCAGAATAAAAAGTAGCCTATGTTCTTCCCCAGGATATAAGCTATCTTCACACCAAGTTTCATCAAAATCGGTTTAGCCGTTTCATCGTGAAAGCGTAACAGACAGAGTTACTTTCACGTTTATAATATTAGTATGGAAGTATGGATTATCCCCAAAGGTTTTAAGGAGGTCCTAAACTTTATAACAGAGTTAGTAAGCAGGCTTATGTAGTGTTTAAATCTAATTACTGAAGATATTAAAGATTAAGGATCAGCAGTAAGTCAATTAGACATACCAAATTAACCAAAATTAACCAGTTATAACTCTCGACAAACTCCTTAATTCATTACTATATATCTAGGTCTAAGTTCGAGTGTACCCCAAATAAGGTCTTAGGGTCTAATCCCATATGGTTGGCTCCGGTTGGATTATACTACTGTCCTTTTAGACTATCAAAATGGTCGTTTAAGGCTGCAAAGGGAATTAGAAATAACCTTCCTATAATACAAGTTTCATTCAGAAGTTTTGGTTTGCGCAAACTTTGAGGTCCCTAGTGGGTGTTTTGTGTGTGTGTTGGTATTTGATTGAAACTATACTATAGTAACTCGGAATAAATGGAAACTTGCTTCATTGAAACAGAATAATTAGAGCTCAAATTAAAACATTCTAAAAGTCAAAAGTGAGTGAGTGAGTGTACTTTTACCCTATTGTTATAACAATAGGGTGTTTTACCAAAAAAATCTAATTAGTCCGTCAGTTAGAATCGAAAAATATCGAATAATATTGGAAACGTATTTTTTGTTTTACCAAATCAATAAATACTGACGAAGATAAAACACATCAAAGATCATGAGTGGGGGTTTGTGACGTCACTTCGCCAGTAAAAGTGTACTGACATAGCGATGCCAAACGAGTTTTCAACGCACTGTATCGTCTTCATTTCATTTCTTTGTTCATCTTCATTTTTTTGTTTACGTGAAAAAAGAAAAAACACCTGTCCAATATTTTTTTTAAATCTATCTGATGGACTAATTACATCTTTTTGGTAAAATACCCTATTGTGTTTTTTCTGTTAAGAAATATTGGAAGTGGGGCAAATTATCCTAACGTCCTGTCATCTATAAAGACAAAATATCACCTGAAACTTCCTACAACCTAAAGGCCATGTATCAAGCAAGGTCATGTATCTCAATTTTGATCTCGATCTTTGTCTATAACCAATCAATGGCCGAATCACAAGCCCCTGAGAGGGCGAGTCACAAGTAGCCAAGTACAGCGTATTACGATTGGGGATTGAGATAGGTCCAAGCAGTTTCATCAATCGGTTACACCCCTAGTTTTTGAAGAAATTTTAATGCGTGACCCTGTTCTCTGGGGTAACCCAGCTAAAGACCTTATTTGTACATTACATTTGGGCGTAAGTAAAACTTCTGTAAACAATCTGTGCATTGTTTTTATAGCAGTTCCAGCTGTAACTTTTTCCGTTCCCACAGCGGAGGTATTTCAGTAAACCAGCTGAAAGGTTGATTTTTATGTATATATATACCAACATGTACCTACTACAAATATAATGGAGTACATAACATAAATGTTTATTACCTGGTTTTATAAGATAAAGTATCCTGATATTTTATGTCAAAGTCAAATCATTTATTTCAATTATACCATTAAAAGGCACTTTTGATCGTCATAGGAGAAAATTTGATTCTAGCTGCCCCTTCCAAAAGGTAGTTTTGTAATGAGAAGAATGTGAGAGAAACTCCATAGGCACTTACTCTTTAAAAAAAAAAATACGAGTGTGCTTTAGACCACACGACTGAAGTAAACATTCTTTAGCTCCATCTATGTATCCGTTTGCAACTGGCTATAAGAGAAAAAGAGAAAGAAAATGTGTGCTCGCACCTCTCTCTCTTGCCCCTAAAGTAAAATACGAAAAGTAACTCTCTCTCTCTTTCTATCTTCACTAACTTATATCTCCCTCTTAACTTCTGTTCGCCTCGCCCGATCACACTTTTCCTAACGCGTTCGTCACGCATTCACCAGCTTACTCCCAGTCAAGAGTGCGTAAAGAAATTTTACTTCAAAAAGATGTTTACAATGTTTTGCATTTACTGGAACTATATAATTATACGTGAATACGATGTACCCTGCAAATAAAATACTTGTACTATAATATAGTATTAGTACATACGTACAAAGTATTACAAATTAAGGAATTAAAGATAAGTTATGTACCTACATGTATGTATGTTATATGTGTGTATTATCTCTGTCAGTATTTGAAAGACCACTCGAATTAGAGCATGCTTTATGTAGCACGCGTAGTAATCTTTTCTTGGTCTATTCATCTTGCAGTAAGTGTTGTCCAAAATCGGTCTCCTTGCACTCTTCCTGCATCATCTTACACTTTTACAATAATGTTATACTTGTAGGATCGTCAGGAGCGAGCGAGGTATAGTACATCGTCAGGACTATAGGCGTTCCCATTATCCCAATAGGGGATGAACAAAACCTGTAAAAACAATTACACACTATAAGTAAAGAAAACACAATACAAATGGTAATCAGTAACAAGAATAAAGTAAGTTAAAGGTACAGCAACAATACAGTTAATCGAACAGACCATTAAGGTCCCACAGTTGGTACAGTGGCCAAGCCACCCAATGATAAACGAACAAACCCTTAAGGTTTACAGTTCGTACAGTAGCCTAAGCCACCCAATGATAAACGAACAAACCCTTAAGGTTTATAGTTCGTACAGTAGCATAAGCCACCCAAATACAAAGTGTATCGCTCGCTAGCAGCAAGGCTATACAGCTATGTGAATATACAGCAGCGCTGTACCAGGTAAACCGACAGTATTGTCGGGAGCAGGAACTCTTTACTGAGTCGAATCCGAGGATCGACTGCCATACTTACGGAGTGCACGCTCTTTTATAAGGCGATGCCCCCCACCTTGCAACCTCTCCATGCAAGTCTGTCCATGGCGCACGGAAGTGCGTCACGCGTTTACTTGATACAAAACACTAAAATGTGCTAAATCTAATAAGATCTGTAATCAAATAACACAATAATAATTGTCATTAATAAACAATAGTGATTTCATAAAGTAATTCGTTTTACATTCAAAGTAACGTGTCAACAATTGTTTTGAATAAAACCATCGATAAAATTATCGAAATAAAGTAACCACAAATCAGTGTGTGCACACAATAAATCATGTTTCGGATTAATAGACAATAATTGATAGTAAAATCACATAAATTAACAAAAAGAAACACAAATCATAAAAAATTTAGTTAACACCCACTATTGTGATTAATAAACCGTCTTCGACATACTTATTGAAAGATTGCAAGACGGCAAGATTCATGCAGCAAGACCGAGTCCAAGAGACGAGTATTCAATACCAAGTTCAAGACCTTAAAGGTAGCATGCATAGGGCATGCTGGTCGAAACTATTTGACTAAATGTTTCGTCTAAACACTCTGGGTTCGTTCTAGAAATCATTTCAAATTTAGAAACGTTAGTCTTATTTTTACATCAAGGCGTTGTTTAGTCTGGCGCCGTCAGAAGTGGAGTCCGTCGTGCCATTTATATTATTTTGTATGTGTGTTTGTAACCTAACTCCTCCTAAACGACGGGAGTGATTTGGATAAAATGTTATGTTTATATTTCAATGGATCTCTGGATGGTTTGAAAACACAATTGGACCCGGTAGGTGGACCTGCTGTTGGGTTCTAGGTTCTGGTTTGTTTTTAGGGCAGGACAACGTCTGCAAAACCCTCTAGTTCAATATAAAGTATCCTCTTTTGTTTAGCTCTCTATAATGGCTGACTTGTAATTGGCTTTCTGTCGACTATTGTTTCCTTTTTTGTTGTTAAGTTTTTGTAGCTGTAAGTCTTCCATGCATAGATAAATAAATAAACAAATAAATAATTTAAAAGAACCATCAACGTCTAGTACATTATCATTTACCACATCCAACGATCCGGTGCTGTAAGGGCACAGTACGGTCTGAACACTTAAAATATCAAATCCACATATACTGATGCGAGATCAAAATCACACAAGGTGAGTCTTAGCCGTGGTCTTACACACAACACACCACAACACCAACACCAACACCAACACCAACACTTCTTGAAGTTGGTACCATTTTCAACTAGTATTCATTATTTCTTGTTATAGAGGAGATTGAGCTAATTTGCTCTACTGGCCAATAGCTTTAGTAACAATGGTTCTCCTTAAAACGCTTAATCCATTCATGTATAACATAATGCTGTTTTTTGCGCAAAGGGTCACATTGCCATGCATCGGGGCCCATTCTCCTTTTGACTTTCAAAAATGAATACGAATTTGTTTAAAATAAAAATGATTTGACTTTGACATTATAATATGCTGTTATTACATAATTACTGCATTAACTACCAACTGCTGACCTGATAAGATTCGTTTTACATCTTAATTTTCTTGAAACAGAATTCGCCATTCGTGCCGTGGCGTTTAGGGACGAAATTAAACCCAGTACACGAAAGGGTTCCCTTCATCACAAGAGATTTAATGCCTCCTATGACCCATACCTTAGAGATATCTACCCATGACAGATGGCTAAAGAAAATCACTGTTCTTTACACATCATGCATCGTTTCTATGTTAGTTTAGGCTGACATTACATAAACAGTGTCCAGGTCAGTTAATCACAAGATAAAGGTAGATTTATATGGTCAAATACTGTGGCTTCGAACCCATGGGACACATCGTACAGGAATAAGGGATGTGTTCCATAGTTTTGAAATGAAAGACAAAAAGAGACGGAAATATCTGAAGCATAATGTTCTTGGGCCTGTGTGAATAACAAGCTTTATTTGTTTCCCTTTATTTATAGGATAAAGACTTAATAAAGCCTTGGTACAGCTATTTTGTTTAGCAATGGGATGAGCAGAGGTGAAGGCAATACTGTCAACTCTGAGATATTACCACATATGCTTCTACTAGGTTATTTCCCAGTAGTTCCAAATAGGTCTTTAGGTTCTGTGGCCTAATGATGCTGGATCATTGTCCTTTATTTGACATATACAGGGTAATTGAAAAAATACCCAAAACCATGTAATCCTCACTTCGTATCATCACCCTGAACAACGTTTGTTCTACGACTTTTCAAAATTCGAAACATTTTTTTTCCACAAAAAATATAAACACGCATCAAATTTTTCTGACACGGCCGAAGTACATCATCTATACTATAATATTATAAAGCTGAAGAGTTTGTTTGTTTGGTTGAACGCGTTAATCTCAGGATCTCCTGGTTCGAATTGAAAAAATATTTTTGTGTTGGATAGTCCATTTATCGAGGAAGGCTATACATATAGGCCCATGCAAAACGGCTCGCTAGTATTCGATAAAAATGGGTGCGCGCGCGCGTAGTATACGTAAATTTAAATAATAATAATAATATGTAGGGACATTTTCACACACGGCCATCTGACCCCAAACTAGGGAGACCCTGTACTATGAGTGACAGACAGCTGGTATACATACACAAACATTTTTTTTTTTTTTTTTGTAAATACATACATATAATAGATAAACAACACAATACACGAAAACAAATTGTTTTTGGCTACGTTATTTAGTAGAGGTCAAAGTCGTAGAACAAATGTTATTCAGGGTGATGATAAGAAGTCCAGATTAAGAGGTTTTGGGTATATTTTCAATTTCACTGTAAATAGCTTTAGCCCGAGACTTCAGCCACGTAAATATTGGTTATCGCGAATCCAGACGAAGTCACAGATTATAAAGTAATAGCTTTTGCCCGCAACTTCATCTGCGTGAATATCGGTTAATGTGGATACAAAGTTGCGGATTAAAAAGCCTATGTCCTTCCCCGCAGTTCAAGCTTTCATCATACCAAAGAACAATGGCGAAATCTTAGCTGACTTAAATTTGAGCGTCTAAAAGTGACTATATACGAAAGAAATTCCTTCATTTTTCTACGATTTTTTTAAAGTATCACGTTAACCAGTTAGGGCCGGATAAAAAAAATTATATTAAATGAAAACTTATTTGACTTTTTCATTAAAGTTTCGTGTTGCCATTTTATATTTATTCTGCCAAGTGACAGCAAGTACAGTATAAAATTAGTATTATTAATTTATCAGTATTGTAATCAGTTTGTTATTACAATTAAACGGGGTAATTGAATTAACAATACAGTTTATTTATAAGTGTAATTGTTTTTTTGCAGGTAGGTAAAAATACTGTGGTGTAAGATAAATAAATTAGTTTCGATTGATGACCGGCAAAAAGACTAGTAACCAAAATCTAAAACAAATAGCTTGGTAATTGACCAAGAGTCGTAGACAGATCTGTCAGCGACACACAGAGTAAAAATAATATTATTGACAACTGTTGATTAGTTGAATAGTTGATATTGATGTTCAAGTTGCATTACAACTGGGATTACCAACCTTATACAATATTTGTACAAGATATTTCATTCTGAATTAACTAGGTAAAGAAAATACTATTGCGATATTGCCCTTTTACTACGTCAATTTGGATTATAAAAGTTACCATAGACATAACCTACAAAAGTTCATGACCAAACATCTATTATTCTCGGCCTTCTCGAACAAAAAATCTTGCACAAACTAGTTCAGAAGGTGACGCTGAGTTAAATAGGATTTTTTTCATTTAAATACGTAGGAATTTAATCTCAACTAAATCAATGTATGGGCGGCTGCCATTGTTCTTTCGACAATATCGGTTCAACCGTTTCATCGTGAAAGCGTAACAGACAGAGTAACTTTCGCATCTAAATGATTAAATATTATATGTATGGAAGTATGGATAACATTCGGCGTGACCTGGATGTTGAGCACAGAACGCTGTCTTAAACAAGCCTTAAAAGAGCCTATTTGAGAGATGACACTCAAGTATGTCCACCACGCCCTGGGTCATCAGCTCTGGAATTAGAATTGTTTTTTTTTTTTTTTTTACTATTAAATAGGCTTGCGTTTGACCGCAATTCACCTGATCGTAAGTGATAATGCGGCCTAAGTTGGAACACGCTTGCCTAAGATGAACCGGTTCACTCGTGCCTTGAAGATACCCTGATTATACTTATCAGGGAACAGAGAGGCGGGCAAGGAATTCCACAGTCTGGCAGTTCGCACAATAAATGTGGATTCAAAGCGCTTGGTTCGAGACCGTGGAACTTCAACCATATAGCGGTTTTTGTTGTTGACTGCCTAACTCAGTATTGCATTTACAAACTGGTCCATTGGTCTTGAGGTGGCGGTTTTTCCATTTCTCAGTAGAAGCCTGGACTTTGGAAGTTGGTGGTCTGACATCCTTAGAACACGGACAACCGTTGGCACCTGATCTTTCCTGTCGATTGCCATCCCATTGGAACGGAAAAGATCGTCAAACTCAAACCCAAAAGCATTTGTCCATACTATTCCATACTAATATTATAAAGGTGAAAGTAAATCTGTCTGTTACGCTATCGCGATGAAATGGCTGAACAGATTTTGATGAAATTTGGTATGAAGATAGCTAAAACCCTAGGGAAGGACATAGGCTTTTTTATACGCGATTTTGTCTCCATCTGCGATAACCGACTTTCACGCGGACGAAGTCGCGGGCAAAAGCTAGTTTCAAATAATTGACTGGTACTTTTGAATTGTTAGAGTCAGTGAGTCAAAAAGTTAAAGTTGCTCGTTCCAAACAATAGGTTTCTATGGAGAAGAACGAGCTAGAAACTCCATGAACACTCTTTTAAAACCAATAATAATATTACAAATTTAGGTTACATCATTCATTATTGAATCTAGGGGTACAATGTGAGAACAATGTGACAAGTCGTGCACTTTAAAAGAGGACTATGAATGGAAGAGAAGAGGGAGTGTACCTGTGTTTTTCCACACACTTGTCCAATAATCCTGTGTACTTGGCTACTTTCGATTTTAATTGACCGCCGTGACCGAAATTCGGTTCGGATAATGTTGTAAGGTATGCGCAAAATTGTTATTAGGTAACTACTTACATTTAGGTTCTTTTGTAATACTCGTATCACTACATTATTATTATAAAACAAAGTCCCCCGCCGCGTCTGTCGGTTGCTCTGTTCACAATAAACTCAAAAACTACAAAACGGATTTGAATGCAGCTGTCTAGAATAGACAGAGTGATCCGTGATGAAGGTTCAAGTGTATAATTTGTTAAAGTTTTACGTAAATTGGTTAAAATATGACGATAATACCCGTGCGCTGATAATAACCAAGGCGGGTCGCTAGTTTAGTAATAAATCTTATATTAAATTCACCTAGCCACATCAGAAGCCTGTTTTACAAAATATGGATCTCCGAAATATACCTACATCTGCTCAAATATCGTTAGTCCATCCCTTTATGTTAATTTTAGGGTTCGATCCTCCAACATATATATACCGACCTTTCTAAGTCAACGACAAAATTTGATGGCTTCTCCTTTCTGCGTAAATAATAACAAATAAGTCAAGATTTGTCTGCGTTAGTCTGTTTTGATGTTCATATTTTGATAGGACTGCTTTTTCTGATGCCCTGGGCTGTGATTCTGTAAGACCTCATTCTAAACTTCGAATCTATGAGTTTCTTGATTGGCATCCTAAAAACTCGGTTGATAGTTCGAATTTACACTTTATAGCACCACCCTTGCGAGGGTGTCAGCGAGTTGAATTGAACTAAATTGACAGGGAGATTTTGACAGCTAAAGTATGAGATGACGTAATAAGTGGCATTCTGTAAGGTAATTTCTCCGTCACTTCGACGCTCACTTCGCACTCGAACCCGAGTCAAAGTGTCAAATATATCAGGGTCATTTAGAACCTTATGCGAAGTGAGAGTGAAAACCGATGTGAGATGCGAGGTGTCGACCTACTGGTATTGTTAAGTATTCTCTTGGGTGGTCCTTAAAGGTTATTAAAAGATTATTGTTAATGGAGGAGAGCACAGTTTCTTTGTCTGTTTACGATCAACCCTTTTACTTGTATATCTATGGCTATTAGTATGCATACTGGCCATAAAAATAAGTAAGGTTGAGAGAAAATGAAAGTTGGGAAATTTACTACTTTTAATTTTGGTGTGAAGAATCTCTATTTATGGTAATGAATGCGAAATGGGGAGACAGGTATTCGCTCTATGTAGAACGCTAGTATTTAGCTGCATCCAGGAATCCGACACCAACATATTTGGGAAAAGGCTAGGCAGATGATGATGTGCTGGAATTAGGTTGCTATCCATTTGCATAAAGTTTTAAGACCTAATTTAACTTAGCATATTTTTGTTTCTCCTAATTATATTTTCGCATAACATTATTTACGCATAACAGCTTACGCACATTTTTTTAAGCATATTTTTTCTTATCATAATAATGATTAAGCATAACATTCTAAAGCACAAATTTATTTAGGCATAATAATATTAAAACTTATTTTACCATGCATGAAGCAAGCATGCAAACATGTAAACTAGCATACACCACGCATGCAGCATGCAAACAAGCATGCAGCAAGCATGCAGTAGGCATGGTTTCTGTCGCGGCTCCGGCGTTGCGAGGCTCTGGCGGACCCACGAGAGCTTATCGCCGCAGATGTGTTTTACGCTCACCACCGCAGTTTCGGCTTGAAACTGCTGCGCCGGCCAGCTTCAGCCACGACGGCGGGCGTTAAAACCACCTGCTCCTCAGCTCGTGGGCCGCCTCGCCCCTCCGCGTCTTCGCGGGTTTAGATTACACTCTAGGTGTAGGGTAGAGAAGAGTACGTGGAGTCGGTTTTGCAGCGGTTCGTTTCTGTCACTAACTTTTGTAGCTCAACATATTAAATTTTTAAGACAATAGAAACATTATGCGAGTTAAAATTATGCCAAAACATTGCCTTCAAGATAATTATGAGAACATAAACTGTATGCTTAAATATATATTTGGGAAAGTATTAATATGGCAAAACAAATTATGCCAAACTAGTTATGCCAAAGTATATTAGGAAAAAGAACATTATGCAAAAAAAGGAATCCCTTGGAATTATTGATTAATTATCAACGAAGGAATCTGTGTAAATAAGGTCCACTTTAAAAGTACATTATTGACATAATAACATAAGTTGGTAGCAAGTTTTGTAACCGGAACCTTCCCCTTACCTTAAACTTCAAAACTCCATTACCTACTTAAATTCTCTTCAATCATAAGACTCTAGTCGGATGGGGGTGGACAGAAAACAAAGTTTTTGGTTTTCACACATCAAAAGATATCGATTGTGCGCCACACTTAAACGATTTCGAGTTTTAGTGACGACATAAGTACCATTTTCGAGTCAAAGTCAAAATCAACACATTTATTTCAATTAGACAATTAAAAGGCACTTTTGTTTTAAATTAATTAAATTAGTGAAATTAATTAAATCAATTAAGCTAATTAAATTATTTAAACCAATTAAATCAATTAAATGAATTAAATCAACTAAAATAATTAAATTAATTTAATTAATTAATTAAAAACTATTAATTAATTAAGTAAGTAAGTATGTAGTAGTATGGATATGGACTATAACGCAGGAGAAGTCACACGCAGAACCTAGCATAGTATAAAACAGGAATTCGGATAATGCAAACTAGTACTAACCTCCATCACAATCATCTAAAAATTTGTCTCGGAACCTAGACAGCGGTTACAACAACATCTTGAACTGATTGTGTCTCCATATATCACGGGACCCACACCTCAGCTAATTATGCGGCCCTCGGGGCGGGGCCCCGGGTGACAGCGGTCTGACATGCTCGCGTTGGGCCTACAAAATACATAAATTTAATTATGCCTTAGTAATGATTTATATTTGCATTATCTGTTTATTTTTAATGGGTAGGTACTGTTGCCTGAAACAGGGTAGTATTTTATCAAAACGAAAATTGAGTTTTGTTAAACATTATACACTAGCGACCCGACCCGACTTCGCATGCCTATAGCCTTCCTCGATAAATGGACTATCCAACACAAAAATATTTTTTCAATTCGAATCAGTAGATCCTGAGATTAGTGCGTTCAACCAAACAAACAAACAAACAAACTCTTCAGCTTTATAATATTAGTATAGAAGTATAGATTAAGAAAAACGGATTAACTTACTGTGTAGCCGGGTTTGTCCGAGTAGTTTCGATGGCATACGGCCATCTTTGTCAAGGAGTTCCACAGGATGATCGCGCCTGTCGCGTTCCTGCAGACACACAGCAAGTGAGTTAATCCATTTTTCTCAATCTTTAATACAGGGTAGGATGTAATGATTTATTGTTTTGGGACAGTCTGGTTCGGAAATAATACCCAAACCGTACGGTATTTGTAGAATCCTCCCTTCTCGCTGCTGATGATCTATTTGTTCACTGTTAGTATTTAATTAGCACTGGCTCACCCACTACCCAGTTCGTGTCCCGGCTAGCTTCACGTCAACTTCCCGCCAGGGTTACCATTTTTTTTTTCGCTGTTCTTGCCATTTTTTTGGGTAAATCCTGCTAAACGTCCTTATGATCACCCTTAGAACGCGATAACCAAGTGGGAAAACAAAGTTTGTTCCCATTCGCTCCGGTAAATAATGCTAAACATCCTGCTGTTGCTTAAATTTGACTCTTAAAAATGCAAAAAAAGCAGGATCCTGCTAAAAATGGCAACCCTGCTTCCCGCCATTCTACTACCGTGACAGTTAGTTGACAGATGTGACAGCTCCCGACCACCACTGTGTAAGAGACAATGCATATATCTATTTCCATAGATACACTACAGTATTCAAACAATTTTGAAACTAGTTACTTAATTCACCGAAGAATTAAGGTCACCGACATAGCTCTCAGAATATGCAAGTAGAAGTGGCAATGAACAGGCCACATCGCTCGTAGAACCGATAACAGATGAGGAAGAAAGGGTCTCCAGTGGCAACCACAAACCGGAAGACAGCGTTGGTAAGCCTCCCACCAGATGGACCGACGACATCGTCAAGGTCGCGGGTAACCGGTGGATGCAAGCGGCAGAAAGTCGCTCGATTGTGGCGTTCTATGGGGGTGGCCTTTGTTCAACAATGATTCAAATATATTCAATTTTGTAATGACACTCTGCTGAAATCTACCCGTCCATGGACAATAGGGGATGTTTACAACACTATGGACATCGCTGAAGCACGCACATTATAGGGTATTTTAACAAAAAAATCTAATTAGTCCGCCAGTTAGATTATCTAAAAATATTGAATACGTATTTTTTGTTTTATCAAATCAATAAAAACTGACGAAGATAAAACGCATCAAAGATCATAAGTGGGGGCTTGTGACGTCACTTCGCCAGTAAAAGTGTACTGACATAATGATGTCACACTAGTTTTCGACGCACTGTATCTCATGTGTCATTACATGTCTTCATTTTTCGTTTACGTGAAAAAGAAAAAACACGTGTCCAATATTTTTTTGAAATCTATCTGATGGACTAATTAGATTTTTGAAGTTATACTTCTTTAGGCGCGTTATGAAAAAATGATGAGAGTGAAATTTTACGATGCGCGCGCACAGCGTCACACAAAATTCTCACGGGAGTAATTGTAAACAACGCCATCTCTGACGTACATGCTGAACTACTTACTGCCTTCGTTGCTATTTTGTGACTCGAAGAAGTATAACTTCTCACGCGCGTACATAAGTACACACTGAATTTTTTTGGTAAAAAACCCTATTACTGCAACTATAATTTGTATATTTTTCACTAGTTTGTTTATGTTGCAGCTTAATATTTAAGCTGCTTGGTGTTGATACACTAAGTTCATGGCTTTGAGTTCCCATCTTGTTTTCGGGACATCGTTTACAGTTTGTGGACTCTTTACGTGGAGGGGAAAATAGGGTTAGCCTATTTTAGGACAATGCTCGGAGTTTCCTTGCGTGATAGAATCAGAAATGAGGACTTCCGCAAGAGAATCAAGGTTACCGACATAGCCCGAAGAATTGCCAAACTTAAGTGGCAGTGGGCAGGGCACATTGCTCGCAGAACGGATGCCTGATGGGGCCGAAAAGTTCTGGAGTGGCAAACGCGAACCGGAATTAGGTGGACCGATGACCTGGTGATGCTAGTTGCACGGGACCGGTCAATGTGGCGACACTTGGGGGAGGCCTATGTCCAGCAGTGGACGTCTTTCGGCTGAAATGATGACGATGATGATGATTTTTGGACCAAAATATATGGCATTGCTATACAAGGTGGCAAAGCTGCCAGACTCTTGGGCACTTGTGTCAGTGTTACTTGTGTCACATGTCAGTGATGCCCTTTTTATAATATTACAATAAGTTTTGTATATTATAAATTGGATATAATGAAGGTTTATTTAATTACTAGCTTTTGCCTGCGACTTCGTCCGTGTGAATGTCGGTTAACGCGAATGCAGACGAAGTTACGGATTAAAAAGTAGCCTATGTCCTTCCACCGGGTTCAAGCTATCTCCATTCAAAATTTAATTAAAATCGGTTCAGCCGTTTCGTCGTGAAAGCGTAACAGACAGAGTTACTTTCGCATTTATAATATTAATAAAAAGTATGGATTAGAATAAAAAAAATGTACTTGGAGTATAGACTTTTCTCAATCTTTGTACTCCACTACATCTTATAACGGTTGATTTTGTAGTTGCATTGTTTTGTGTAAATAATTTAATTTCGTTTTTAGAAACATTTCTAAGCGGCTGGTCGACTCTTCACGTGACCAGAGGGCTGGCCTTTTCTTAGCCAAAGAATTAGCATTGCCATTCAACGTGGTAATGCTGCTAGCCTTCTGGGCACTTGTCCCATTGTGAGCGATGCGGACAAGTTTTTTGATGCCCTGTGAGCCCTCCGTTGTACATAATACATATATTTTTTACATAATTTAATTATTTTAAATGGTTATCAAATGAATACTTAAATAATTTAATTAATAATACAGCCTTGAAGTAAATAATCCTTCAACGCAAGGGACTTTAATTATTCCATACGCTCTTGTCCATTTTTAACTTAATTACATTTCCACTGTCCCTCCCAGAGGGCTTGCACTCCTAGTAATAATCTGACACGGTGACATGTATTTTAACAAGTCAATTAAACAAGCTGGCTCCCTTGTCAATTGAACCTTTGAGCCTTAGTAATTAGTTGAAAGCACTAGACTTAATATACACAGTGGGCAGTAATATATACATAGACGCTCAAACATGGTACGTTATTCAGGCGTTGAAATTTTTTGACGCATTTTTATTAAACAGCTTTTCTATAATGTAGTCCAATACCTGATTTGCCTAGTCTTTTCCCTTAGTCTGCCTAGTAGGGTCGCCTTCCAGTCTAACCGGATGCACCTAAATTCCAGTGTTTTACATGAAGCGAGTGCCTAGCGGACAACAGCTACTAACACGAGTCAGTACAGCACGAAGTGAAGCAACGTTAACAAAATGACAAATACTAATACAAATACAAATTCAAAAGCGAATACAATCGTACGAATAGACTCGTGTTGGTACAGCGCGAAGCGAACTGTAGGTATTCGCTTTTGAATTTGTATTTGCTTTTTTATTATTTATTTATTAACACTTCAAGCACAATGTACAGCGGCAGACTTAATGCCATAGGCATTTTCTACCAGTCAACCTTTGGGTGATGCAGAGACAAGCAGTGGTAGGTGTAACAGAATAATTCAATTAATACTAAGCTAAACTACAAGGATATAAAAAAAATACTATAAATATATATATAAATACTATATAAATATAACATCAAACTACATATATACTACTGTAAATAGATATTTACACGGATATACAAAAATAAAAAGACAAACAATGGAGAAAACATTACCGTTGTGATGAAACTGCCAACTTCTTGTGAATGTACTCTCGAACTTTAATTTCCTTTTTAAATCCTGATTTCCTGCGGAAGCGCATTCCACAGAAAAATGGATTGCACAAAGAATGACCGGTGAATGAAGTCAGTGCGGTGAGAGGGACAATGAAGAACACGGTTTTGCGATGATCGCAGACTCCCTATTATGGTTGGCACAAATGTACTGAAAGTGGGGAGCAAGCTAACTAGGGGGAGTGGGAGTGGGAGTGTGGGGCTTTTTTGCACCCAAGAATTACGTAGTTTCTTATATTTAGCCTGTACTGTTCCACTGCAAGGCAAAGACCTCCCTCCATCCTTTCCATCGGTCTCGACTTTTAGCTATGTCTTGCCAATTCTTAAGGGAGCCATGCAAGTCATCCCGCCATCTCTTTCGTGGTCTACCTTGGCTCCGTCTCGCCATTTCAGGGCACCAATTTTGGGATTTTCGGGCGCATAGGTCATTCGGCATGCGGCAGACATGACCAGCCGAGTCCTCTTTAAGCTGGGTAGCCTTTTGAGCCACGTCTACGATCTTACTGGTGAAAGATTTTTTTTTTATATAAGTTTACATAATCAAGCCAGTACTTCTGGAGATTACGCGAACGAACACAAACTCAATTTCAATATGTAAGTAATATCACAAAGTACTGTGCGGCTGCGTAGCGCCCGAGCAGAAAACCACTCAGAACAATCTGCCATTTTTTGCACACACACATTGACATTAAGTTTACAGGCATTCTCAAGCAGTTTCAAGCAGACTTCAGTCTCGACTGTCACGTGTTGTCTAAATGAATAAATGAGAGACATTGACATTTTGTTATAAAAAAATTGCAAAGAGTTCCAACCAGTGTCAATAAAATTTCATATTGTCACAAATAAAAACTACGGAGTCAATACAGTAGCAGCCCTAGTGGGTCTGGCAAGTTTAGGTAATTATTTTTAAAGATGACGGGAGCGGTCCTTCTGTAACCTTTATATTATGTGGGAATATGTAGTAACTCCGTAATATATTTCTCAGATTTATTCTAAAACTTTCTATTATGCTAAGAAATCTTAAAGTTGTACAAAAAATGAAAAGATATAAAAAGATTACAGCAAGTATTGAAGTCTAAAAATATCGACACAAACTTCGGACTTCTTCGGTAGATAATATGTATTTGCGTGTAAGACCCCAACTTTAGAGGAGAAACTTGTAAGTTGTCCATAACTTAGCGCGCTGTCACTATTTTAAAACGGAGATAAGTTCATGTTTCAACTTAGACTTTTATTCCCATTTCAACGTGCTCGTGGTAAACTTCAATTTATAACATGGTCGAACTTTGTGCTTTTCGGGTCGTAGGCAGATTTGTAAAAAGCATTTTTTTTAATCATCTACCTAGCCTCTGCCTACTAAGCTGGGGTCGGGTCCAGTCTAACAGGATACAGCTGAATACCAGTGTTTTACATGGAGCTACTTTCTGGCTTCTAACTATCGTATGGGTAGTTAGAAGCCAGAAATTCTGACAACCAGTCTTACCAAAGAAGCCGGAAGAAACGGCTTTACTTGCTCTCCGAGCCACGGATGGATCTCTGTATTAAATGGCTGGTCACCCTTTCAAGAAGCGACTGCAGCAAGCGTAGCTAGACCATGATCGATCCTGTTTTTACGTAGCCCTTCGAGTCCTTCCACCTCTTTATTGTTTTTTTTTTTGAAGTTTTGTAAGAGTAAGCAAGTACTTAAGAGCGCGTATTCGATTCGTGACGAAAACTTCATGTTTTTGCGTTTTGCCCAGACCAATATCGTAATTATGTGAGCAGATTATTTAAAGACAATTTACAGTTTTAGAAAGATTAAGTCTTGATTTAGACAGCTACAGAGTAAAAGTATAATTTTTAATTACAGTTTTTTAAAGCGAAGACAATCCTTTCATAGCGTCGCGAAAATAGACGTCAGATTTAACTTTCAGGATGAATACAACCATTACAGTACGCCAAAATATTATGTTTTATGTGTTTTTCCAACAGGATATACAGTCCTAAAGTCAGAGACAGAGCCAAAATTACGAAAATGTTACTATTTTGTATGAACAAACATTGTTGAAAAAGTACAAAATCGGTTCACTTTGTCAATTTTTTTTCCCCAGTATTTAAATAAAAACATAACTGATATATTTATTTTGTGAAAATAAAGGTTACATATGCTTAATTTACAGAATATTTTTCAGTCCGTTATACGAACTCATTTATTTTAGACAATTATTTTAAGAAGCACTGTAAAACATAGCGCGCTGTCGTCAATTTCAATGATTCGTGCTTATTTCGTGCGTATTTTTTTTTCTGATGCACACAAACAGACCATTGTGTTGTACTAGTGTGTGTCAATGCTGCTACGCCGTTCTAGCAATCGTTTAGATTTTGAGTTGCGCTAAATCGAATACGCGCCCTTAAGTATTAACCCTGGGGTGGGGGGCAATCATATACTGAATCAATGACCACGATGTTTTTATCACGGGCACCAGCAGTTTAGCATCATCATCATCATGTCCACCTTTAGACGCCCACTGTTGAGCATAGGTCTCCCCCAAGGGAGGGTTCAGCCGTAATCGCCATGCTGGACTGATGCATGTTGGCGATTGCAGTAGGTAATATGGTACTCAGAAGGACGTTGCTGCCCATCCTCTGGTCAATTTCTCTCTGTCGCCTTCTACGACAGCCACGGGTAGAAACAGGGTGGTGTTATTCGCGACCGGCACCACACGGCTTAGCATGGCAGCAGAAATAGCTGTAGTGCAGTACTTTCTACCACGACCTCCTTAACAAAGAGCTGTTTATAAACAAAACATCTAGCTCATCATCTACCTGTCCTTGCTCCATGTTACGGGTCGGCGAAACTAACGACTTCCGAAACTAAAGTCTGTGCTAAAGTTATTTATCACTTCTTAGTTTTTGAAGGCGGTTCTCTTTTTTTGTAAATAGTTTTTATTTTCCGCTTTTTAGTACCTCTTTATCACCCAAATCCATTAAGAAACGGCAACACAGTTAAAACAGAGATTGAAAGTTCTCCAAAGATGGTAGATACGAAAGTGTCATCTATGTATTACCTATATTTTGTTGATTTTTAGGGTTCCGTACCTCAAAAGGAAAAAATGGAACCCTTATAGAATCACTTTGTTGTCCGTCTGTCTGTCGGTTTGTCTGTCTGTCTGTCGGTTTGTCTGTCTGTCTGTCAAGAATTTTTATCTCGAGAACGGGTGTAGATATCGAGTTGAAATGAAAACCATATACTCCAGTCTACGGTCCCTTGATGCTGTAAAAAAAAACAACCCTCTATGTTAACGTGAAAAAAAGATACAGCCGTTTATGTCGCAAAAAATGCATTTATAATATTAAGTAGATTAAAGTATGGATAGTAGGTATGGATTAGTATAGAAGTATGGATATGTACCTACTAATATGTACGGAACCCTCGGTGGGCGAGTCCGACTCGCACTTGTCCGGTTTTTTTTTAATGCGCTGAATAAATTGCCATTTTTTGTATACCAAAACCTTCTCCAGAATGTAATTCTTCCATTCGGTCCTGTCAACCGTCATTGTAGCACTCTAACTCCCTGTTCTTAAATATCATTCTATACACAATTCATCAATTCCTCTCCCCAAAACATTTTGCTGCAAAACTTATTCTCAGTTAATCTACCCACAACAAAAACAGAGACAGTAGATATTATTTACCCCGATAACCGACACTATCATATTTGACACCCTGATCCCATGGGTAAGTGATAGTTGATACAGTGAATTTAAAGCGTGCATAATAATATGTTCGGAAGGGGTGAGCAGCTATAAATAATGTAAGATGACGCGGGAACGAAACCTCAAAGGAGTGTGTGCAAGTATATGTTGTGGATGTGTGTCCATCCATACTCCATACTAATTCTTACTTCATTACTCCTTTGATAAAGTAACTCTGTCTGTTAAGCATTCACGATGAAACGGCTACATCGATTTTAATGACCTAACCCATTCTGCACAGCACAGGCACTCACACATCCTCACTCACAACAGACACCAGAAGCACACGCGCACACACACTGACATACAAACACACATACACACAAACACATAACCACACACACACACACACACACACACACACACACACACAAACATACACACACACATGCATACAAACATAGCAGCACGTTTAATATCTGTAAATTTATAAAAATAATTGTTTCTTTTCTAATTATTCTGTTTGACGTAACATTACTGTCATTTAATTAAGGGGAATACACTAACACCTGCAACACAGTTCTTACTAGCGCAGGTGCTAGGGAATCCATTAATCCTATTTGTACTTATTATGTCAATATAGAATTATTATTATTATTATTATTAATGAAATTTGGCATGAAGATTGCTTGATCCCTGAGGAAGGACATAGGCTGTCAGCGCTTCTACAGCTGCGTGACGATGTCCGCGGGGACTGAGAGAAGAGAAGGGGGTCAATATGGTCAAAGGCCCTACTGTTCTAGACTAGTTTACACAACCAATGTTGTCAATTTTTTACCGTCAATATACCGTTTGTTCTGTCGTTTGAGTCGCCTATTATATCTTATGTTCCTGTACTGAACATAGGCTACTTTCGCGACTTCATCTGCATCCGCGATTACCGACATTCACGCCGACGAAGTCGCGGGCAAAAGCTTTTTGTACTATAAAGATGAAGTTTTGGATTTTTCTGTTTGAACGCTCAAATCTCCAAAACTGCTGGTCCCGATCCTAGAAATTATTTTACCAATAGGAAGCTACGATATCCCTGAGTGCTATAGGCTTTACTTTTTTTTTAATTAGAGTTCCATAAGAATAATTATGCATGCGAAATCGCGGCAAAAGTGCAGGTAATATTATAAAGATGATTTCTTTTTTGTTTTGAACTCCAAAACCACTAGACCCATTTTATTTATTTACTAGCAACCCGACCCGGCTTCGCCTGGGCCTATAGCCTTCCTCGATAAATGGACTAACCAACACAAAAATATTTTTTCAATTCGAACCAGTAGATCCTGAGATTAGCGCGTTCAACCAAACAAACAAACAAACAAACTCTTCAGCTTTATAATATTAGTATAGATGAAAAGTTTTTTTTTTTGTTTTGAACTCCAAAACGAGTAGACCCATTTTATTTATTTATTTATTTTAAGAACATGGAAGAAATACAGCTAAAACAAACAGAACAAAAACAGTAGCTTAGACAGACTGCCAATAACAACTCTTCACTTAATATAGAACAATACCAATTCCATGGACATGAAGTACAATAAATAGTATAATAAAAATTCTTTTGCTAATAGAAAGCTAGGTTAACCCTAGGTGTTAGTAGCTGTGTTTTTTGTTTTAAGAGGAAACACAAGGGCCGTTTTTCCATACAAACTTAGTCCCCTGTTTCCTCCCTGGATAATGCCAGTAGATCAATTATTTTTTTTTTAAATATCCATTGCTACTATTGGCATGTCCCTATGTTTTCCTTTTTCTCATAAATTTATTATTAAAAGAGATATGAATATTCAAAAACCTAAAAAATTGGCCTGATTTTCCGCTGTGTTCAAACATTCAGAAAACAAATTTGACTTGATTATATAAAAAATAGAAAACATAGGAACACGGCAAAAGCCTTTTTTCATTAAAAAATAAAGATTTTTTAATGAAAAAAGCAGTTAAATCGGTTAAGTTTTGGAGAAGAAATCAGGGGACGACGAATCATTGATTTTGTGTACTTTTAATAGGTATTTTCGGTCAAAGCTGCAGTTGTCTCTATCGCGCTCTGCGGTTCGTGTTCGAAAAAAAAAAAAAAAATTGTAAATAGAATACAAAAATAGATAATAGATTTTACAAATACCTAATTTTCAATTCTCTAGCCCGTGGTATTTCCTCTTAAGAGCACCCATTACCGTCATACTTCCCATACAAACGCTCGTACGCGATTACGGCGTTATAACAAAATATTTTTTACACACTGGTATCTTGTAGTTTAAATCTAGGTTTGTATGAGGCTAAAAATAAACTTTTTTGAGGATCAAATTCAGTAAACACATCCAAAAATCTGTTATTTACACAATTTTATCTGATTTTTGGCAGTTCTTAATGCACTCATACATTGAAAAAGTAAAAAAAAACACGTCATAGAAACCTTGCACATGTACTTAATGGAGATTCTAAATTACAAACATTATTACCAAAAACACATATGTCCTGGAACAAGTTTTGTGAAATTTCCGCGCGTCAATTTTCCTGTGATGTTATCGCGTTCTCGCTCACTCGTTTGTTTTCGAGCTTTGCGTTGGTTGAAACAAAAAAATATTCAATCACGCTCGCGTTAAAGTTTGTTCGATGGGGATGGGCGCTCTTAATAGAGATCTGTAAAAAAAAACCAAGTAAAGTTGTGGGAAAGAAGCTAGTCACCTATATGGTCTACGTTTCGCTGTGAACCAAATAAATTGTACTCGAATTAAAAGTAAAAGCTTCTTAATAGACTTTTGTTAAAGTTTTAATGACACTACAGTGTATGTAGTTTTAAATTAAGCAATAGTGACCTAAGAGCTTGCTTGGTTTGCGGCTAAATATGGTAATGTTTATATATGTAGTTATGCTCAAGAGACTGATGGCGGCATTGCTACGTTAGATGGTAATCAAACGTGTCTATGCCGTCAGTCCCTTGGGCACATTACCAGCCGACAGCGATGCGGAGGAATTTTTTGATGCTATTTTGTTTTAGTTTCATTGCCATAGGATATTATAATATTCTATTCTTTTTGTGTAAGTACGTATTTTTTTTAATACTTGCTAATATAATAAAGCTGAATAATTTGTCTGTTTGAACGCGCAAATCTGCAAAACTAATGAGCCAATTTTAAAAATTCTGTGACTGTTGGTTATCGCGGATGCAGACGAAGTCGTGAATTAAACAGTAGCGTTATAGCCTTTATAGGGTTCAAGCTTAATTTGTGCTAAATTTCATCAAAATCGATTCAGTAGGTAGTTTAGCCGTGAATGCGTGATAACCAATCAAACTCACTTTCTCCTTTATAATATATTATGTATAATTAGTATGGATATTCTGAGAATAAGAGGTTAATAAAATATCCATATTTACACTCTGTCCACTGGTTTAATCGTTTTTTGACAGCTGCAACTAGTGAACAATATTTATGTTTTTTTGTAAAAACTGATACGCATACCAGAAATGCTATTCTGTTACAATCTCCCTCGGTAAACACCTAGGTGAAGTGAGCTGTCATCCGATTGTAGTGCTTTGTAAATCCCTAACATCGGGACAGATGACAGGTCACTTCACCTAGGTGTTCACCGAGGGAGATTGTAACAGAATAGCACTACTGTATTATAATGTCTGTAGGAGGTCATAAATAAGATAATCCAACAAGATTAGGCAGTTTATACAGGGTGTCCAGTAATTAATGGATAACCTTGAAATGGCTTATAGTAGAACTTATGGCCATTCAGAAAAAAATAGGAAAAAAAAAATAGGAAAAAAAAAACATTTCTAGTCGTAGTGCAATAAAGTAAAATAAGGCAAATTTTTATTTTTTTTGTACTTAATCTTAGGTACTACTTATGATAGCTTTTTTTCGTATTTTTTTCTGATTGGCCATAAGTTCTACTATAAGCCATTTCAAGGTTATCCATTAATTACCGGACACCTGTATATTAATTTTATAAAACAATTTAAAGTTAACTTATGGTAATCGGGAATAATTACATTATAAGGCAGCTGTCAAAAAAACAATAACCCAATGGACAGGGTTATAGATAGATTTTTTTCATAAGCCGTTCTGTAGATCTTTGACAGCCGATAAAGGTAGTCAGAAGCCAGAAAATCTGACTACCAGATTTACCAAGGGGTTTCGTGTTACCCAGTAACGTGGGTCGTGGAGACCAGCCAGGCAGTCGCTCCATGTAAAACACTGATATTCAGCTGCATCCGGTTAGAGTGGAAGCTGACCCCAATATAGTTAAGAACAGGCTAGGCAGATGATGATAATTCTATTATGTTGACATTATAAATAGGGCTGTAACACTTCATGAATCCATGAAACTTTAAACCTCTATAAAGACCTTGTTTTTGTGTATCTTGTGAATGTTTTTGTGTAAAGAAAAATAAGTGTTCAAGTTCTTTTATGGCGTCAGTTTTTGAACAAAACAAGGTATTTCTACGATAAAAATAAGAGAAAGGAACTTGGCTTCATTTTGTAGCACGGTACTTAGGTTTTTTGTGAATTTAGTTTGAGGAAGTACTCATTTCTGCCGTCAAGTAAAATTGCTGAACACCTGATACTTTTCAATCGTCTTTAACGCCGTGTGGTGCTGGTCCCGAATAGCACTCTTCTATCTTTATATTCTAACATGCTTGTGTTTGGCCGCAATGATATCCCTTGCCTAGGATAAATCGGTCATTTGTGCCTTGAAGATACCCAGATTATATTTATCGGGGAGACTCATCAAGCTTCATTGACTCAGCGCTTTTCTGATTCTTGATTTCAATAGTTGCAGTGGTTGCGAATAATGTGACAGGCTTGTACGTACGCCAACTGATTCTGTACCTACCAAAAACTAAATACAAATCATAAGCCTCGTTTACTCAACAGTAACATACTTACCAGTCAAGCACTTCTCACGATTGGCAAGTACTAGTATATGGCATAGTGACTCCAAACACAACATAACGGGCATAGAACTACTGTGCCTTGTTTACACAGGGCCTCGCTCCTTGAAAACTTATGTCAACACTCACTCGCGTTGTCGCCTTAATATTTGATGCTCGGAAAATAAAATCGAACACGTTGATTTGTTGGTATAAGCAAATTGGAACGTTGGTCAGTTTGAGGACTCGTTTGAACTTAGGATAGTACAAACTGTCTACTCGACTTTGGCTTGCTTTTGTCGTGGGATTTATGTGGTATGCTCTACAATATTGTACAAAGCTAAATTAAATATTAATGCAAAGCCGTGTAGTGCCGGCTGCGAATAGCACCACCATTCCTACCCGTGGGTGTCGTAGAAACCGACAGAGGGATATTGACCAGAGGATGGGCGACAGCGTCCTTCTGAGTACCATAACACCTACTGCGATCGCCAGCATGCATCGGCTAAGCACGGCGATTACGGCTGAACCCACCCAGGGTGAGACCTATGCCCATAAGTGGGCATCCTATCTTATTGACATGAGATTAGATGCTTGTCAATCATTCAGCTGCCACATTTTTCGTCGTTTGCCACGGCCAGTTTAGTTTTTTACTGTATAGTAGTAAGTCGGTATTATTTAAAATCGTCATCGTATCGATTCAGCTGCACTCATAAAGCTTCAGTGCAAACCAGATTCTCTATTGTATTATTACTTTGTAATGAAAGGGCATGAGCGCGCAGAGAAAGTAAAACAGATTTAAATCAGATACTCGTTCCGCACATAACATTAAATTAGTTTGAAGGGATGTTAATGGGTGTTAATTAATATCTGGGGAAAGGAGCTCGTGGCTAAGTTAAAGCCGTATAGATCGATCGGTCAAAGGTTAAGCTACGCTAGCCGCGGTCGGTCTGTGGATTGGTGACCATCCCTTTCATACCGAGTTCCCTTCGTGCCTCGGAAAGCACGTAAAGCCGTTGGTCCCGGGTGTTATTTGTAGATCTTTGGCAGTTGTTATGGGTAGTCAGAAGCCAGAAAGTCTGACAGCCAGTCTTACCAAGGGGTATCGGGTTACCCAGTAACTGGGGTGTGGAGATCCGATAGGCAGTCGCTCCATGTAAAACAGTGGTATTCAGCTGCATCCGGTTAGACTGGAAGCCGACCCCAATATACTTGGGAAAAGGCTAGGCAGATGATGAACAATTAGATTCGGGGGGTAGTTTCTTTAACGTGTTTAATTAAATGAAACCTAAATAGATCGATTTATTGCCCCCGAAACCCCCTGCATACTAAATTTCATGAAAATCGTTGGAGCCGTTTCCGAGTTTCAGATTATATATACAAGAATTGCTCGTTTAAAGATATTAAATTATGTTTGTCTTATAAAACTAAACCAAAATGTTAAAGGATTGTCGTATTTTCAATTTGAATCGACTCGAGCAATACTTATTCCATTTTTGCGCTCTTGCATACAAGTCAACCTAGTACACTAAACTGTCATCCGTACTCGCCTGCTCCAGTGCTCACTCTACCGATGTAAACGCACCCTTAGATAAAGGGTGTGACGATTGTAGAATTATGTTTATCCATTTGACACGTGTATAAACGACCTTTTGCCTTTGGAAGGATGTACCAACCCCTAGTACATATTTACTCAACGCATTTACTAATTCATGGGCACTAAGTACGATTATTTACTTAGTAAATTTTTGTAATGGAATATTAAAAGCTTGTGTAAAGTTTAGGAGTACCCTAAACAGTGGCCTTGAATTCTGTAAGAGACAGAGCAAACAGTGCTTCGATATTCTTTAGCAGTTTTAATTCATAGAAATTGAACTTAAAACATCAGAAATAAAACTGAAAATTGTGCACAAGGTTTAATGCCATGCCATTATTTTGTAAGATAGAAGGCTAAGATTTTTAAATCCTAATTATTGAGCACAATATTACAGGATTCATATGGAATTGATGTAATGTCAAGATAAAATAAACTTTCAGTATTACTTGATAGATAAGCAGTGCATCGATTTATTTTAGGTCTATTTAGATGATATGTATGAATAACAGAGTTAATCAACTTTTGTCGCTAAAATATGGGATAGAATACCTCCCGTATTAACTGCCATACTAAGAGACGTCACTTAATAATAATTAATCATTAACTTTAATTGACCAACATAACATGGAACGCAGTCAGTCAAAAATATTGTTGTTGACATGTGCCAAGTTATGTTGGTATTTAAAGTTAATGATTCATTATTATTAAGTGACGTCTCTGAGTGTGGCAGTGAGATATATAAAACTAAAACGGCGCTTAAAACACGTTGAAGTTGAAATGTCAGCTAGTTTGACAGCAGCTGCATCATTCATCATTCATTCATCATCATCATTTTTTCTTACAAGTAGAATGTATCAAAATACTTTTAATTAAGTTTCTCAACAACTGCAGAACCTCTAAAGTAACAATAAGAAATAAAATCATTTCGCTACTTACATCTGTTCTGAAATAACTTTGCCGAAGTCTTCGATTCGAACATTGAAATATTTTATTGTACTCACAAAGTTCTCACAACTCTAACACTTGTGCAGTTATCGAAACTTTAAACTGTAACCGCTCGTGGAACAAAAGAATTGCTTTTTTGAATATTTAAAGGACAATGCTCATCAATGCGACGCGTGTCTGCATCAAAAGAAAAACAAAAGGCAACATTTTTATTTTTTCAACTGGGAACTTACTTTTGCCCGCGACTTCGTACGCGTAAATGTTGGTTATCGCGGATGCAGACGAAGTCGTGTATTAAAAAGAAACTAATTTAATCTAAGTAGCTGAATTCAAAGCTGATTCGAAAGACGCGTGACGCCATCTATTATCATAAGAACGTTTCCAAAGATAATCGCATTTAAACGCCTTATTCACCATCCTTCTTGCTGTACGTCCCGCCAAGGTCGCCATGCAAAAGTACCGTGAAAAAAAACAATTAATAATAATTATTGACGTACAGCAAGCTTATTCACGGTCGTTTTGCATCGTGCATCGTGCATGACCTTGGCGGGACGTACAGCAAGAAGGATGGTGAGTAAGGTCCATTAATAAAAAAATAAATGCATATGCCGTAGGACTAAACTATTTTATATAAAATAAAACTGTGCGGTCAGGGGACCCCCGTAAAGAACGAAGTTCCTTACTTTTTGTTTCTTACGTACGTCTGTACAAAAAATATATATATATATATCACGAGCAGGCGAGTGCACCGCACCGGCTCGATACACGCACACATACTCACACGCATTTCGTTACGTGACGATTTCTACTAATTTGCTCTACCCGTAAGCCGCGTTAGGGAAATTAGTTCCAAAAATATGCATGTAAAGATGGTTTATTCCGATTCCGATTTCCGCAACAATACATTATCATACCAAAAAAAAAATGTGGAATAGGTACACATGGACATCACAGACATCGGTAAAGGAAAACATCGTGAGGAAACCTGGATTTATATTATTAAGAGGAAACACAAGGGCCGTTTTTCCATACAAACTTAGTCCCCTGTTTCCTCCCTGGATAATGCCAGTAGATCAATTTTTTTTTAAATATCCATGGCTACTATTGGCATGTCCCTATGTTTTCCTTTTTCTCATAAATTTATTATTAAAAGAGATATGAATATTCAAAAACCTAAAAAATTGGCATGATTTTCCGCTGTGTTCAAACATTCAGAAAACAAATTTGACTTGATTATATAAAAAATTGAAAACATAGGAACACGGCAAAAGCCTTTCTTTATTTTTTAATAAAAATAACAGTTTAATCGGTTAAGTTTTGGAGAAGAAATCAGGGGACTACGAATCATTGATTTTGTGTACTTTAAATAGGTATTTTCGGTCAAAGCTGCAGTTGTCTCTATCGCGCTCTGCGGTTCGTGTTCGGGCATCGCGCGACAGCAACAAATTTTACAAATACCTAATTTTCAATTCTGTAGCCCGTGGTATTTCCTCTTAATAAAAATCTGAAATCACCAATCGACCTTGAGCGCACGTGATGATCAATGCTTGTGCTTTCTCTGTATGAGAAGAGGCCTTTTCCCTGCAGTGGGATATTAATAGACTGGTATTGGAACGTAGTTCCTTATCGCATTGCGAAAGGGGACTAGACGGAAAAAATGTAATGACACTTTTTAAAGTTGTAACGACACTTTTTGCTATAGTTGTAAGCCGTGCGGCGTTTCTCTGTCCAAGCCAGTTATTAATTGTAAATAATAATAAGTAATAAGTAAATAGTCAAAAGTCAAAGTCAAAGTCAAATTATTTATTTCAATTAGACCATTATAAGGCACTTTTGCACGTCAAATGAGAAAAAAAAATATTCTAGGTGCCCATTCCAAAAGGTAGTTTTGTATGGAACAGAATGGGCAAGAAACTCCATACTTACTCTTTTAAAAACGATGTTAACAATATTTGCATTTACAGGAATTATATAATTATACGTGAATACGATGTACCTTGCACTTTCAAATACACTTGGTATTTGAAAGTGTGTACAAAGTATCACAGATTAAGGTATGACAGACTAAGTTATATGTACATAGATACACAGTGTTCACATATTATTACAAATGTTGAAACAGTAGACGACCACTCCTTATATTTTAACAAACAATGAATTAGTATGTGTGCCTGAGCAGTGTATAAAAAAAAGAGTCAAATATATATATATGTACATATTTATACATATATCACAATAATAATAAATATTGTGTTGTTGTTGTGTTGTGTGGTATTGTTGTGTTGTTGTTGTGTTGTGTTGTTGTGTTGTGTTGTTGTTATTGTAAATTGTTGTCGAAAGGAACTCCGTTCCATCCGGGTGTCCCTTGACACCTCTCAAGTTTTTATTATTACTATTATGGGTATACTAAAAATTGTGGAGACCTATAGGCCTAGCCAAGTTACAAATAAATAACGCCTCGTCGTAATACATTTTTGATTTTCGATCACGTGACTTATCGTTGAGACGACGTCATTTCCATACATTTAATTAGTTTTCTATTAGCGTTATCGACTGTAGATTGTCAATATGGCTAATAATAAATAATAATAATAATTCATTTATTTTCAGGCTGCATAGGCCCATAGATAAATACCTTAACCTAAACATACATATTTTATAATTTGTATCTTTTGTTAGTAGAAAAAACTTAAGACTATTTGTTGGTAGCACTTCACTTTGCACTAAATTGTCTTTGTGCTGTCCTGTGGCACTTGTCCGCGGAAGCGACGGAACACCACGTCCTGCGGCCAAAAGTCTTCTTGCATGACGAGGGGCAGGAAACAATTCGGTACTCGCACCACAAACGCCTTGAAGTTAACGTTGCGGCGCTAAGCCTGCTGAGCATCAATTGAAACGTTATCTCTGTATCTTAATATTTATTGCTTAAGCAACACACACCACACATTACAACTGGTTACTCTCTCATCTTGTGGCATTATTACGGTGAGATAGTAACACCACAGGAATTTGCGGCGCAATACCTGAGTGACTTACTATTACACCCTCACCCTTAGTGATCGTTTCCAATGTTGCCGACCAAAAATAATCGTGACCTACATGTCAGAATGACAATTAACTTTTGCATACATTAATTTGATAGTCTTTTGCTATTTTTGTCGTTACATCCTAACAGGAACGGTTTAAAATTACAGGGCAGTGGAAACAAACCAGTACTTAACTTTTTCAACCATCATTTTCTCTATTTATAATCCATACTGGCTTATCCTCGCGACTTCGTTCACGTGAATGTCGGTTATCTTATCTCTAATTATTTTTTCTTAATAAAAGTAGCCTGTGCTATATATTTAAACAGCAGCACGTGTAGCATGACCACGCTATGTCTACGGAAGAATAGACATACTGACAGCAAGAATAGACAAGTCAGTACCGTTTGTCTATTCTTCCTGTCAGTGTGTCTATTCTCACAGTGACAGTCTCATCAAAATAGGCTAGTCGTTTTGGATTTTTTTGTGAGTGGTACTTAAGTTTATGAAAAACTAGCGACCCGACCCGCCTTCGCCTATATCCTTCCTCGATAAATGGACTATCCAACACAAAAATATTTTTTCAATTCGAACCAATAGATCCTGAGATTAACGCGTTCAACCAAACAAACATTCAAACTCTTCAGCTTTATAATATTAGTGTAGAAGTATAGATTGAGAAAAACGGATTAACTTACTGTGTAGCCGGGTTTGTCCGAGTAGTTTCGATGGCATGCGGTCACCTTTCTCAAGGAGTTCCACAAGATAATACGCCGCCTGTCGCGTTCCTGCGAACACACAGCAACACAGTGAGTTAATCCGTTTTTCTCAATCTTTAATACAGGGTAGGATGTGCTTTTGTGCTGAACTCTTTATAAATTTAGCTATCACACAGTGAAAGTCCTGTCAAATTCGGAACAGCTGTTTTATAGATAAGCCGGAACAAACAATATTTTTTTTTACAGAGTGTCGAATACGACTACGGTACCGCGAAGACTTAGTCAAGACCCCTGTCTCTAACAGGCAGATTTTATTTGGCAACTTGCCCAGCTGCTGGTACTACAAATACTTGTACCGTTATTCATATATCGGACGACACTTAGTTTTTATTGGTTTCTATGAATAACAATGTCGATTGTAGCTTATTAAGGATTTGTGTTGTTTATTTGGTTTTAAAGATTTGTTGAGACGAAACTAGAACTGTGAAAATGAGTCATGTACAGGAATTACACTGGATCTAAACTTACGCTGTGTACAGACTGAGTCAAGACTGTCTTGTTAGGTAGGTTGATATAGTCAAATTCAAATACAAATAATTTGATTCAGACTAATTGTATATCCATATACCTAATGTTAGTATTAAATCAAATCAAATCATTTTTTATTTGTGTAACATAGGTAGTAAATACAGTTCTTAAATATTAAAGTTCACAGGGTCGCTATGTTATGCCAAGAGGCGTACTAATAGACAAATAGTTAGTTCCACGGTCTCGAACCAAACGCTTTGACTCCACATTTATTGTGCGAACTGCCAGACTGTGGAATTCCCTGCCCGCCTCTCTGTCCCTGATAAGTATAATCTGGGTATCTTTAAGGCACGAGTGAACCGGTTCATCTTAGGCAAGCGTGTTCCAACTTAGGCCGCATTATCACTTACGATCAGGTGAATTGCGGTCAAACGCAAGCCTATTTAATGGTAAAAAAAAAAAAAAAATAATAAGCAATAAAAAATATAAATCATGCAAGAGGATAACACAAATTATTTGGAAGCTAGGTATGTCAAAAGTACTAAATGATAAATGCCACAGTATGGAGTAATTTCTACAGTCAATGCATAAATAAATAACCATAAATTCAATTAGTCACAGTATTCAATTAAACATTGTTTCTCCAGTCAAATAAATATTAGTAAACTTAAATCTATTTTAGTAGTAGTAGGATCATCGTCAAGGCCGCGGGCACAGTATAAGTATTAGTACTAGCGTACAGTAGTACGATAGTACGATAGTACAGTCAACAGCAAAAGTAGATGATCAAAATTCAATACTAATTTACTAACACTAATTTATATAATTTATTACTAGTTTATTTATTAAAAGTATTTGATTGTTACACACATACTTACTCACTTCGACGCGGCGACGCCACACAGTTCTGACGCGAACTCTGTTCATTAGTATTGAATTTCTGATTTTGATCATCTACTTTTGCTGTTGACTGTACGGTAGATAGTACGGTAGTACGATAGTTGCAACATTAAAAAAAAAAATATTTAAAACAGTGAGTTAATCCGTTGTTCTTAATCTATAATGTGTAACAATACTCACGTTTCGTTTAATGAAAAAATTATTTATTTATTTACCTTAAGTCATGACTGTGGCCGCCCGTGGCATCTCTGCAAGGCCCTGTCAGAATACCAGCGCTGCGACATTTCATGCCGTAGCATTGTGCTGAGACAGGAGCCTTTTTGGTCTCGTACAGGTTTCGTAAGGCTTTTTTTATGTTTTATTGTTTTATATAACCCTTTTTGATGTTGTGTTTACCTGTACGAGGTTACAAATAACAATTTTTCTTTCTTTCTTTCTTTCAGTAGCGTGTACAGTGGAACAACGTAATTAGTTTACACATTGCACGCACACGCGGTATGAAGAGTTACATACACAAACGTTAAATAAAACGAACGAGTTCTGCTTTTTATTAGTGTGCGTATGTCGCGTCACTAAGCAGTAACTATAATATCAATGTATGTATCGTCATCAGTAATCTGTGTAATTGAATAAGTTATAATATTTCGCACCCAATCATTGTAACAGGTTTGGCGCAATGGCTAACGTATCTGGTTAGTTATAAAGAATTCTTAAGATCAAATCTCGGTTGCAATACATACTTTTTGTTTTGTAAACATAATTTTCGTAAAACTTTCATTACCTAGTTGAATTGCTAACAATTCAATTCCGTTCACAGATGAGTAAAATAACATTTGAGAAGTGCGCACGGAACTCTCAGCCAATTTATTTTGACCGTTTAGGATATAACTACCCACAATTTTTGTTTATTTTTTTATACTTCCACCTTAGTTTATAAAAAATGGGCATTCTTAGTTGTCAGTCTACGAATATAAATTGCAATCCTAAGTATATAGATGAACACACATATTTCTGTGCGTTCTTTGTTTCTGATCCAATTGTGCTTCAACTTCTTCCAACCATGCAACAAGACGCAATTCATTGTTTTGCATGAGCAAAACGTTTTCATTAGTGAAATTGCAAGGTGATTATTAATATCGGTGAGTAACAAAGCTACTTGTGACAATGTTTTCATTACGTTAGTAATTATCCGACTCAAATTCTTAACTTATCTCACCTTTGACCTATGACTAAATTAATGTAAAATAATATTTAAATATATCAGAATTTGATTCTGATAAAATTTACTTATGCCAGTCTGTTTTTGTCTAACATAAAACATTTAGTCGAAATAAAGAAAAACTTTTAAATTATGTAATTAAAATAGTCATGAAACACGTTTATTATTTATCTAATAAATAAATAACGGTATTAAGTTTTATTACAACGAGGCAATATAAGACAGTCAGTTAATTTATCTATGATTAATTATCCACCAATTCACCATTGTTTATCTGCATTATTTTAAATATTATTTTGTTTTTATTCATTAAGGAGAACCGTGCAGTTATGTGTCCATCGAAGTGCGTATTCTGAAGAAATAGACCATCATCGACGTGGGCCAAAACCGAAGGCGAATTCTTCGGCTCGTTACCACGACATCGTGGCAAGGCTGTTTACGGGACTAATCCGTTTTTATCCACCCGCATAACTGCATCAACACATAATGACATGTGTGCTTATAAACAGTGCGATATCACCTGCTGACCGGCATGAAGCTGGTTTAAGTTGCAGTAAGCCACCACGGAAGATTTTTCTGTCCAACGCTCACCGGCAAAAACAAATTCTATTCGCTAGGTCATATTCATTTTAATTGGGAGAACAATGTGTTTATTTTAGTGATGAGAAATGTTTAAAGTCGTTTATGGATGGCGTTAAAATACTGTAAACGAAGCCGAATTACTATTAATATACTTAGGTTTAAAAGCTACTTCATGTTGCCGTGATTCTCTTATAAACACCTAAGTTATTATGTATAGTCCGTAGTTGACAGTTATTTGCAGTATATATTTTGAAGTGTAAGTGATGTTATTGTTATTCAGTTAGAAGTTAAATTAATTTCTTACTATCTAACATGTTGATTCACTTCACTTTCAATTCCACTTTGTTTAAATTTGTATACATTGAAAAAACAATTACGTCCATTCATATTCAATAAAAAGAAAACTTTGTCTTGTCTTATAAACTCTTAATGAAGTTGCCAATAGTGTTCTAATCATAAAAAAGTTAGGTATCAATAGCGATATAATAATATTTTTACAATAGTTTGCGTTATATAAATAATTGTATTGGTTACACGTAGTTTTTTATTTGCTAATATTATAACCCATGCCAAATTGAACCCTAAGCCAACTCTTGTAAGAAACATAATAGTCGAAACGAGCTGGCTCATTCACTAATGACCCAATAGCGATAAGGAACAATAGGATTCCGCATTCCATCTTTTATTAGTGATCGATGATTCCAACGCCTAGGTTATTTAATAAAATATTTTGATTTATTTTATTGGTTTTATTTAATTACCTTTTTATTTTTTTGTTTAAGTAATTTTATTTGACACAAAATATTATTGTTTTATAGGACTAAGGAAAAATAAAAACCCAAAACCATAACACCTGCCGGGGTTTGATCTTACGACACGAGTCTTATCTATGCCAAGTGCTTTCACCGACCGGCTACCTGGTCCTTATTTAGAAGGTTGAAATATTGGACTTCATTCAATTAAAATTGTTATACGTGGGTATATCATACGCACACAAACAGTTTAACTTCATAACCGACCAACCGACTAGTTCATTTACACACACAGTGACAATATCCCGTATGTGTGGCCTGTAAATCAATTACGTTGGCCGAGTGTACCGTGCAATAGCACTCGGAAATAACATAGCTCCAATTGGTAAATAAAGTTTTGAAATCGGATGAATAGTTCCGGATATTACCCCCTGATAAGCTCGTCGAGTCAAAGCTCCAAAGTCTTGAGCATCGACGCCGAGTTGCTGGCCTGTCGGTTTTCTATCGGTTGCATTTTGGGAGTGTGCGACGGAATTGCATAATTTAATTCCGAAGAGCCCGTTCCATCATCGGACCACAAGACGTACGGCGATGCGCCACCGGTACATGGTGGACATCCCACCCACACGCAAGGAACGTTTTGGGAACACATTAATTGTGCGTACAGCTAAGGAGTGGAATTCCCTGCCTGAGTCTGTGTTTCCTGATAGCTACAACCTGGGAGTCTTTAAGTCAAGAGTGAATAGGTTACTTCTAGGTAAACGAGCTCCATCTTAGACCGCATCATCGCTTCCTATCAGGTAAGATAGTGGTCAAACGTATGCCTATCAATAGTAAAAAAAAAAAAAACATACAAACTTTTACCTATTTATAATATGACTTTAGAGTATAGATTACCCCAGTAAAAGTTGGCGCATTAAACTGAATAGTTTAAAGATATATATATAAACCTATATCTTCACAAGACGAGAACAAACCCGAGCATTACCGAACACGCACGAAGCTAATAGCGACTCATAATTAATAAACAAGATTAAGTTAGCTACTCAGCTAAAAGCGCGAATTATGACGGTATAACATAATCAAGCTGCAAATGGTATTCCTTTGTTTACAATTATTATTATCGTGAAACAAAGCGTCGGACGAAATTAGAGAATTTAGCGAATCACTGACTTGCTGTGGCGATGAGGATTCGCACTGGGTGAATTTTTGGGAGCGATTGAACGCTGAGAATGGATCTGAACATTAAAATAATATGTCATAAATGTGGGAACAGGATTATTAACGTTTTATTTTACGAATGTATCCCCCGCTTAAAATATGGATATATGACAATTTCGTCGTCTGTTTCTTGTTTTTTTCCGTTACTTTCAAATCCCTTTCAAGCATACGTCATTTCTCTCACTCACACTTAACGTCTAGCTCTTTCACACAATCATTCTTTTACCAACGTTCCATTCCTAAATGCATATTTGTTTGCCTACGTGAATCTAATAAAGTCGCTACTTTTATGTTCAAATGCATTTATTTTACTGTTTCTAACTTTTTAACTTAACTGGTCCCTTACGTCATACCAATTCGGCAGTCATCTTTTAAAAGGGACTAATTTAAATGGTAGATCCTGTGATAATGTGTAGCAATCTCTTGGGTACCACTTACTTAAACGGTCTAGAAGTTTACATTGTCACGGTTACTAAAACGCTGGTTCAAAAACACCCAGTGAGTCAACAAAACCGCTAAGCCGTTTTCATTATTAACCAGTTGCCTACATTACCTGATTACTTTCTAAAATGGAATCAGACATTATTATTATGTGTTCAAAATAGTTTATCTTTTCGTTTCATGCAGAATTACACCTGGGATTAGAAACAGAATGAGTTGAATTATGATGTTAAACTTACATTACAAAACTAGTGCCATAAAATAATTAAACTGAGGTATGTAGTTAGTTATAAATGTATGTAATAAGTTGGAAAACAGGGCGACCCGACGGCCTTTCTACAGTACTAAGGGGGTGTCCCTTATAAAATACGAAGCAGAGCTTTTTGTTTAGTTGTCTAAACCAATACTGATCATGTAAAAAATTTCCAAAACTGTTGGTTTCGATTTTGATGATCTTAAAAAAAAATCTATGGAAAAATAAATACGTAAACAAATTAAGAAAAATATTACTGACCAAATCATTATTTTATTGCTTCGTTGACGACATTTTTAACCATAGTCTCCTTTGTCATGTCCTGTAATTTAACTGAGCATGAAAATTAAATTCAATATCGGCTTATCTTTTTGGTGACCCTACAGAATAAAACGTGATAAATATATCTAATACAAAATCAAATAACATTTATATCAGCGAACAAAGTTAGATTTACGATCCAACGTCAGAAATATAAAGAATTTTTCTAACATTTTAATTTTTCATGTGCCCTTCATCGTTTTTTTTTCCTTTTTTTTACCTGTCTACGTAGGAGTCAAATGATAATGATTGATCATCGTAAAAGAGAGAAATGGCTTTGTGATCATTTATAATAAATTCTGTGACGTGTATACTTTTATTGGGTTTAGTGGTAAAAAGAGAATTGTTTTATTCCTAGTAGATTTTTCTTTTTGCGAAAACGTTAGCCCTGTGAAAAAATGTTAACACGATGTTTTTGTGTTAATTTAAAAACATTGTTTCGGTAAAACTAAGGTGTTCTCAATGATATCCTGTTACCTCAGACTTTATAAAATATTTTTAGCACGGTAACTGCTAAAAGGTTATAAAATAAAAGGTAAGTTTATAAAATTTACTTTTTTAATAATATTTTTAGTTTAAAGTGAAATTATTTAATAATCATAACTTTAATTTTTAAATAGTTTTTTAACATTAAATATAGATTTTGGTCCGCCGATCAATTTATATAAAAAAAACCAGACTACATTTTTTAAGAACTTTTTGGTAGGTACCTACTTTTATTATACCAAAAAAGTTCCTAAAAATCCTGGTAGTTCTTAGGGGTAGCTTTTGCCCAGCAGTGGGACAGCAACATTCTATAAAAAAATCAAAAAGTACCTCCCTAAAAGTACACAAAGATGAAAATCATAGTTTTATGGTTGTCCAAATGATTAAATTAGCAACTGTGTAACTTTGTACTACTTGATAGAAAACTCTTACCCTCTTCCCTTATTGGTTACTTTATAACGGACTACGGAACCCCAAAAACAACTTAGAATTTCCGGTTCGATACCGAAAAACTGTCAACGCCGATATTTTATATCGAGACGTTCACGATCACTAAGATTTTTATAGTGGCCAATTTTTATAGCCTCGGATCGGCACCATACATTATGCATCGCCCGTCATCATCCCCTAAGCTCAGGCTTATAGAATTTCGGAGACCATAGACGCACACAAACGATTTTATTCAACGAAACCTTTTTTGATAAATCCTCCAAATTTTTGAATTTAGATCAAGAGGAAACAAAAGACGTTGGCAGGTTCCTTTTTCAAATTTATTATCTATGTTCAGCTGAATAGGTATTGTTTTGTGATTTATATTTTTTTAACTCGAATGGTTTTTTGCCTTTGTCAGTATAGTTTAGAAACGTAAACTACTCCGTTTCCACCGGAGAGAAGAGGAGATGTTTTATGATTAAGATTTATTTATTGAACAAAAAATAGTTGTACAGTCAAACACTTATAAACAACACCATGCGTATACAATAATAGCGTATTACAGTCTTGTAACCATTAGTGTTTTATGCAGTCTTTGTATGAACTCTGGTATCCAAAGAAAGATTTAACTTGTGTTATGAATACCAGCATTCTCACAATATATCAACATATAGGTAACATTGGTTGCATCAGAAGACGATATCAAGAGTAGCGCAGTATACAAGAGAGGAAGCCTTTAGTGGAATGTGTGTAAGTGTAGTGAAAATGTTAAATTGTAATGAATGAGTGAGGAAGGATTGTGAGTTTGTGTCTGAAGGACCATTCATCGTACCAGGTTAACTTGTGTCTAAGGAAGTGATGCTTAACTTGATAACTTTATAAGATTTTCCGTTTCTTCGTAGCTCTGCTTGTAACCACCTTTTTACCCTAACTTTCAATTCGTGAAAAGTAGTGGGGTATATAGAGCAATGTTTGTCAATTCTATTATACAGCCGACTCCCGATACCATAGAAAACAACCAATAGTATAATGTATTACGTTGAAGCTAAGCGGTGAGATATGCAAACAATGCAAGCCTTTTGGTAGTAGGAGACATTTCTTTTCCTCTGTTGTGAGCTTTGGTGAAAACCGGACTTCACTACATATTGTTAATTAAAGTTGATATTGTGTTTGTTTGTGCTAACCACCGGAATTGCTGTTCAGATGCTGTACAATTAATCTTTCGCTAATGGAAAGCTACATTACCCCTGAGAGCTTTATTTTATTTTATTTATTCGGAAGAACCAACAATTAATAATAATCTTCTTCTTATATATAAAATTCTCGTGTCACAATGTTCGTTCCCGTACTCCTCCGAAACGGCTTGACCGATTCTGATGAAATTTTGTGTACATATTAGGTAGGTCTGAGAATCGGCCAACATCTATTTTTCATCCCCCTAAATGTTAAGGGTTAAGGGTAGGGTAGGTGTAGGGTAGGTGTAGGGTAGGTGTAGGGTAGGTGTAGGGTAGGTGTAGGGTAGGTGTATGGTAGGTGTAGGGTAGGTGTAGGGTAGGTGTAGGGTAGGTGTAGGGTAGGTGTAGGGTAGGTGTAGGGTAGGTGTAGGGTAGGTGTAGGGTAGGTGTAGGGTAGGTGTAGGGTAGGTGTAGGGTAGGTGTAGGGTAGGTGTAGGGTAGGTGTAGGGTAGGTGTAGGGTAGGTGTAGGGTAGGTGTAGGGTAGGTGTAGGGTAGGTGTAGGGTAGGTGTAGGGTAGGTGTAGGGTAGGTGTAGGGTAGGTGTAGGGTAGGTGTAGGGTAGGTGTAGGGTAGGTGTAGGGTAGGTGTAGGGTAGGTGTAGGGTAGGTGTAGGGTAGGTGTAGGGTAGGTGTAGGTAAATAGGCAGGTAAGTAGGTAGATCGGGACAGGACAACGTCTGTCGGGTCAGCTAGTAATAATATAATAATAATAATTGTTTATTTAGTAAAAATAATCTTATTTGCCTGAACTAGGTTGAACCTGTGTTTCAGGCTAGGAAGTGCTTCAATGTATTTGTAATAAATTAACACTAAATTACGTTAAAAAAAAAACTTGAATTAAAGTAAAGCTTGTAGTACCTATACCCTGTTCACAATAAGATTAGACATAAACACACCTTTTTTACAGTCCCTTCAACCGATTTTGACTTCTATTCCGTAGACTTAAGGATGACATCAGAGGCAAAAAAGTGGTTACAATACCAACTGTTTACTGCAGTTGCCATTTGTCATGCTACCAACGCAATATAAGTCAAAATCGGTTGAACGGACTGTAAAAAAGGTTTGAGTAAATGTCTAATCTTATTGTGAACAGGGTATACGTAGACACAAAAATGATCTGTTAGTAATGTTATTTGCATACTACGAGCAAGTTTTCTGCCTGTTCGTAAGAAATTGTTTTTAAATATTGAAAAAATATTTTTTTACAGTGAAAGTAATTCAACTTATAAATACTTAGTTCTCTATTTAATCTATTGTACAGAAATGGACCTAGGAATGAAAAAACCTTTCTGCGAAGACATGTTTTGAAGTCGAATTTGAATTACACATTATATGTTACAAAAAGAATAGAATATAGGGAGAGTTATACAAATGTGCTATGTGAAAATGTGTGTGTGTGTCTTTAAGCTATATTACATAACAACAAACAGAACAAAGCCTCCGACTTTCGAAACTAAAGTCATGTGTTCTGTGCTAAAGTTATTATTCACTTTTTAGTTTTTGAAGGCGGTTGTCTTTTTTTGCAAAAAAGCTTTTTTTTCCCCTTCTCATCCAAAACGGCAAAGGGCCAAAAGAGAGATTGAAAGTAACTACGCCAAAGATTGAAGAAACTAAAACGTCGCCTATGTAAAATTTTTGGGTATTTGTTGATTTTTTCTGAAAGTGCTGAATCAATTACGATAAAATTTATATGGGACTACCCCTGAGGCATACCCTACCCATAAAAAAATTAAAATCGATTTACATTTGTCGGAGAAATCGCGGAACATATAATACAAAAAAAAACATACAGTCGAACCGATAACCTCCTTCTTTTTGAAGTTGGTTAAAACAGTATGAAATTACACAAAGTTCAGTTAATTAAAAGTGTGTCTCTACTTTTTTTAATTCGGTCGAGTCATGGTTATGTATCGACAACAGTTAACGCGCAAATATCGCACAAGGGAGTTACTTGGACATAAAAACCAGCACACAGTAATGAAAAGTCCCCATAATTTATTACCAACGTAACCCATGGTCCCCAAACATCGGTTCCAAACTAGTGTGGTAAATACAATCAGTACTGTCTTTTGCCCGCGACTTCGTTTCCGTCTGTGACTTTTTTTGCGCGTAGTCCTAAATTATCACACGGACATATAAAAACTGCATAAAACTTGTGTGTTGAGCTACATCAATATCTATATGTGTGCCAAATATCAGCTTATTCCGCTCAGCTGTTCAAATCTTTAAGAAAAACCAAAATCAACCCATCCACTCATCCATCTTTCCATCCTCAAAAACCTTCGTGTTTATAAAAGTAGTAGGAAGAAGTAACTTCACATGGTCTTTGGACATAACGACTACGAACACACTACGAATAACCAAAAGTCCCCATCATTTATTACCATCGTAACCTATAGCCCCCAAATATAAGTTTAAAACTAGTGCGTTAAATATTTCAGTATAATGAATCTTAAATAGGCAGTAGTTAGAATTAAGAGAAAAGATTTAATGTTTGTAATAAATAAACCCAAAAAATACGTAAACGATTTTAAAAATGATTTTCCCTATAGCAAGCTATATGTACGGCTGAAGTCGCGAGCAAAGTGCTAGTAAGTTTTACGTTCTTTTTTTACGATGGGCTTACCATTGTATACAAAAAAACACTATTTTTTCCAAATGATTCTTGGACATAGCGAGACTATTTTATTGTACAATTTTATGTAAATGTTGCTGTGCTCTCCAGGGTCCACAATTATGCCTAGCCTTAAGTCATAAAATGGCTTAAAGCTTTTTACGTGTAATCACTGTGGAATGCAATAAATGATACTAGTATGAGTATGATAAAGTCCCCATTAATTATTACCAGCGTAACCCATAGCCCCCAAACATCAGTTTAAAACCAGTGCGCTAAATATTTTAGTTTTAATTTCAGCAAGCATTGCAGCGCTCACTAAATATTTAATACTCATCTGGATACACTTTTGACTACAGTTTTGTAGTTTCAGAGTGATGATTAATTAAACTGGTAACTTCTTTGGCTTTTAAAGCTTTTTACTATTTTTTTGAATGATTAATATGATACTGGCAAATTATACAAGTGTTGGGAATCTATACTAATGTTGTAAATAAGATGATTGATGATTGTATTTGTTTGTTTATTACGATAGCACGGCTGAACTGTCGAACCGATTGTTATGAAATTTTTGAAACACAAGAAAGGCAGTTTCTTTTTCCGCGGATTCATCTGTAAATCAAAAAGTCGCGGGCTAAAGATTGTATGTAGGGGGTGATCTCTGGACCTACTCACCCGATTTCAAAAATTCTTTCACCAATTGGAAGCTTTGTTATCGTTGAGTGCTATATAGGTAATATTTTACTATCAAATCATTTAGGGATCCGTAACAAAATTCAAGCAGACGATGTCTCGGGCAAAAGCTAGTATTATACAGTCATACTGGGTGTATCGGAAAGGGAGTATACATTCGAAGGGAGGTCAATGTACTCGTGAAACTAAACATCATTCAACAGAAAAAAATTAAAATTAAAAAAAGAAAATGTGGGACTCTTCATAGAAAATTTGAACTTGCTGCCTAAATTTTGTATCGAGACTGGAGTCAAAAATTTCCTTTTTTCGTTTTTTTTTTCTGTTCAATGTAGTTCAGTTTCAAGAGTACATTGACCTCCCTTCGGATGTATACCGCCTTTCCGGAACATCCTATAAGTCGGTGCAGCTCTTACGATGTTTTCACCGAATAGTATGAATTATACGTGACATTACTAGGCCCGGCTGAAGAGCCAGAGGTCATTTCACTAACTAGTTTAATTTCGAGAGTCATCATCATCTGCCTTTTCCCAACTATCTTGGAATCGGATTCCAGTCTAACCAGATGCAGCTGAATATCAGTGTTTTACATAGAGCCAATGTCTGACCTGCGCCACCCAGTCACTGGGTAACTCAATACCCCTTGGTAAGACTGGTTGACAGAGTTGTAGTTTACTTTCAAGGGCCATCAGATATTGTGGTGCTGCTACCACTGCTGTTTGTGAAATAAAATAGTCGGAAGAACAATTTTTAGAGATCACAAAATATGGTATAAACTCTCTAAATAATGCCCTCAATAATAACTAATTTAAAGAACCTTCAACACTCATCATCATTTTCATCATATCAGCCTATTGCCGTCCACTGCTGAACGTAGGCGTCCCCCAGAGATCGCCAACCAACCCGGCCTTGGGCAGCCCGCATCCATCCATCCTTCAATACAGCCAGTAGGTAGTAGGCTCGTCGAGTCAAAGCTCCAAAGTCTTGAGCATCGACGTCGAGTTGCTGGCCTGTCGGTTTTCTATCGGTTGTATTTTGGGGAGTGTGCGACGGAATTGCATAATTTAATTCCGCCGAGCCCGTTCCATCATCGGCCCACAAGACGTACGGCGATGCGCCACCGGTACATGGTGGACATCCCACCCACACGCACGAAACGTTTTGGGAACACATTTGTAGCGACATCTATCGCACATAAGGCATACTATACCTACAAAATCCCGACAACAACCGTCGGGCAGTAGCCCACCAGACATAACACCCGTCTGGTCGGAGGATCCTCCCTTTTCAATAGAGAATGAAGAACTTTACACTCTGTACCTCATACCTCTAAACTGGTGACCCCGACGTGATCCTCAACGCAGCCTTCGTGCAACTACTTCATGAAGACGTCACTTCCTCAAGCTCTCGAGCAATGAGTCACACAGCCAGCCAGCATCCACGGCTTCAACGGGTATCCTGACCACCAGCATGGTTGTCACCAGCTGGTCATCACCCTCAGCCTCATCAGCAGCCTTGGCACAGCACACTGCACTTCGGCCGGTAAGCAAGCAGAGACACACTTCTCTCCTGGTCGACGCAGCAACCAGCCACAACGCAGCACTGCACCACTCCGACTCACTGGAGCATATGTGCAGCAATCACTCCGACTCACTGGAGTATCACCGCAGACAGTTCCGACTCACCGTGAACTACGCGCCATCCGGTTCCGACTCACTGGAACTCTCCACTGGCCCGGCAAGCATCACGAGATGTACGGACGACTCATCATACTACGAGTATCGACCTCCGGTCTCGGAGGGGACTGATGTAGCGACATCTATCGCACATGAAGCATACTATACCTACAAAATCCCGACAACAACCGTCGGGCAGTAGCCCACCAGACATAACACCCGTCTGGTCGGAGGATCCTCCCTTTTCAATAGAGGATGAAGAACTTTACACTCTGTTCCTCATACCTCTAAACATTAATTGTGCGTACAGCTAAGGAGTGGAATTCCCTGCCTGAGTCTGTGTTTCCTTAGCTACAACCTGGGAGTCTTTAAGTCAAGAGTTAATAGGTTACTTCTAGGCAAGCGTGCTCCATCTTAGACCGCATCATCGCTTCCCATCAGGTGAGATAGCGATCAAACGTATGCCTATCATTAGATAAAAAAAAGACCAAATTACAATGAAAAAACACTAAAATAAATTGCCAATGCATTCCTCAGTAATTTAGAATTCCCAAGCTCCCGTCCCCCATAAGCTATTCCGCTGGAATTTAATTACAATTGTAAAAAACTTTCAGTTTTCCAACAGTAGGGAAGTATTTTGCTAAGTTCTTGTAATGTCATGGGGGGTTGATTCCGGCGGGAACAGATGGGTTGTCACGTGATTGACAGTGGAATCTACCTACTTCGGAGTTTGGGAGGAAAATAAATTATTTCTGAAGGTATCTCACTTCCGCCTCCAGGACATTCCTCAAATGGTTGGACGTTTCGTTCACAAAGCTGAACATTTCTTAGTTAACATTCTTTGCTAATGTTGACTGCGTAATAAACATGAATAAACTGGAAATATATTTAAATACAAAAGTGTAACGCATTGTTTTTAGGGTTCCGCACATCAAAAGGAAAAAACGGAAACCTTAAAAAAAATTAAACTGATCAGTTGATCGAGTTTGTGAGATTTTGAAAGATGGGTTAACACCGTTTCATTTTTTAGGAACTCAATTTTGTTGTCCGTCTTACTAGACCGTTTTTCTCAGGAACGCGTGAAGGTATCAAGTTGAAATTAATACTCACTCAAATACAGGTCTGCAATCCCTTGAAGCAGGAAAAAAAAAAACAAACTTCTATGTCAACGCAATCAAAAGATACGGCCGTTTATATTATTCATCATTTGACCCGAAAGACGTCCATTGCTGGACATAGGCCTCCCCCAAAGGGGGGTTTTGCCATACTCGCCACGCTTGGCAGGCGGGTTGGCGATCGCAGTATGATTGTACAAAGGCACAGAAAACACTGCTGCCCATTCTCAGGTCTCCCTTAGTCCTTGTGAGTCCTTTATATTATTATTAAATTATTATTCATGATGCATATTTTGGCAGTCACAAGGGAATAAAAACCTATAGAGTACTTACCGTTGACCTCATCATCATTATCATATCAAACTTTAGACGTCCACTGCTGGGCATAGGTCTCCCCCAAGGGGGTAGGGGGGGGGGGGGCTCAACCGTAATCCGTAATCGCCATGCTTGGCATATGCTTGTTGTCGATCGCGGTCGAGGAAAACAAAATAAAACACCCGAAACCAGTAAATTCGTAGCTTTGTACGGAGCCTTCGGTGCGCGAGTTCGACTCACACTTCACCGGTTTTAGGTTTTGAAGACCTTCGAGCACTCTTTATACAAAAGTAATGTAGTCTTATTCTGGCTACTATCTTACTCAACTCGATGACATTCTGTAGGTAGAAAAAAGCCATTATGATCAAGGCATGTGATGAGTCAGTTTCTCGAAAAACAAGTTCATTTTAAAACTGATAAGGATTTTTTTAAATCTGTCTCCACATTTTGAATTACCTACACTAAAGAAAGAAAGAAAAACTTCTTATCCACGAGAAAGTGACGCACATATTACATAGACATTGTTGTTTAACAAAGTCTAAAACTAAAACAAGTGGATATATATAATATATTTTAAAAAATACAAAATATGATGTCCGAGACGGAAATATGCGTCACTACTGCTCGAAACGGGTAACGCTCAGCATAAATGCCGCGTGGTCCGCGGCATTTGTGTTGAGCGTGGAAGGCACGAAATCACGGCGCTGGTTTTCAGCGTAAGCCGGCGGCGTTGCTGTCTCGGAACAATAAATAAAACATCGTCAGCTTAACTCAGCGGTATTCGCACACGCGAAACCATACCGTCTCCATAGGATGCAGACCCTCCAAAACCGTTTCTTGCGAAGAATCACAGGAGCCCCTTTTTACCTTCGCAACGAGAACCTCCATCTCGATTCAAAAATACCCACCATCCAGCAGTTCATGAAACGCTCTGCCAAGCGCTTCTTCGACACTGCTGAGAAGCACTCTAACCCGTTAATCGTATCGGCCGCCCGGTACACTCCCTCCCGTATTAGTAAGACTCGACGACCGAGACATACTCTGACCGACCCTGACGATGCTATTACTCTCCTCCAGGAGAGCAATAAGGCCACCAGTACAGTTAAGAAACACAGACACAGACCGCCGTCATTCCGTCCTCGCCGCCGAGGTCCGCCGCGACGACCCCGTACGTCCCCTCCCCGACCCTTGCTCGTGCCAGCCCGCGCCGCTGAGCCTGTAGCTTTAAATTCGTCCCTAAATAATGGAAATCCGATCCAGCCTGTCCCTTTGCTGTCCTTTCCCAGCGACGCCCTACGCCGAGGCTCGTATCCCACAGGGGGTGCCCTTAGCGTGTAGTCGCTTAGTTTGTAAGCTATATTGCCCTGGCTGGAGGCCCTAAAAATAATAATAATAAAAAAAAAAAACAGCTCAGCTTTATTTTTTAAATCAAATATTTATTATATAAATAATTAGAGTTTTTTGGTAGTAATATGAATCAGTATCAGAAACTCTTTTTAACATCCAAAACAATCATAATTTATTTAAAATTATTAGGCTACTTTCCTGTATCGTAGAGCTATTCGAGTTTAAAATACATAACTTATCTAGGTTTCTGTTAAAAAAAAAGTAAAATTCCGACATTATTTTAACACGCTATTGCCATTCTCCCGACATAATCCTTCAAAAACCGAGACTTTCTAATGAGCACAACATCTTTGCCCATCAAATACCTATCCATCTTTGAATAAAAGCCAATCAATCATGATTACCCTTCGTGCCGTCACTCAACCACACTCCCCCAACCTGCTATATAATTACACCATTCCCCCATTATACAGAATTTGCACAGATTATAAAAAAGAGAAAAAAATATTTAGGGTTCCTTTCGATAGATAAAAAGAAAACCCTAATTACTTACTTTATTTTTTATATATTTTTTTAATAATATATTAATGATAATAATGATTTTCTTTATTTTTAAATCAAGGGTATATTATTAATATATTGGATTTCTACTTGTATTGTGTTAATAAAACTCACATACACAAACAACCTGACTTAAAACCACTTTATTTTTACGAAAATTAGTTTAAAATATTATAACTAAAACTTAACTCATAAAAACAGTGTTTTTATTTCTCTACATTGCGTGCTACATTAGACGGTATTTTTTTTAATATAAAAATAGTTTTCCAGCAATCATTTTTGCCTAATGTTACTTAGTTCAATGGGAAGTATGCATAGAAAAATATGTTTACGGAACTTAAAAATAATTTAAAAAATATACATATTATATTATGTACAATGGAGAGCTCACAGGGCATCAAAAAACTCGTCCGCATCGCTCTCAATGGGACAAGTGTTCAAAAGGCTAGCAGCATTACCACGTTGAATGGCAATGCTGATCCTTTGGCCCAAGAAAATGCCAGCCACGTGAAGGTCACGTGAAGAGTCGACCAGCCGCTTAGAAATGTTTCTAAAAACAAGGTGAGCACTCGGACCCCATGTCCCTAGTGTTCTACCTAACTTCTTGGAAGTTATATGTTTGAGCCGTTTGGGGTTGAACCCAAACGGCTCAATCGTATAACTTCCAAGAAGGTTGTTATATTTACGGAACTTAAGTAATAATAATATCAGCCTGTTATTGTCCGTGTGGCGGAACACTGATAGTGAAGCCAAAAAAGCAAATACAAATTCAAAAGCGAATACTTACCTACCTACAATCTTGTGATTGTATTTGCTTTTGAATTTTTATTTGTTTTTTTAACGATGCGGCGTTTCGTTCTGTCTATACTATACTGACTCGTGTCAGTACAACACGAAGTGCGTTGTAGGTATTAGCTTTTGAATTTGTATTTGCTTTTTTGGCTTCACTCTCTGTATTTCGCGCGGTCTATCTGCCTTTTGTTTCATAATCTGAGATTTATAAGTGGAATCATGTAAACGGCCTTCAATTTTTGACGAGTGCTTTACGCTAAAAATACCATCAACTTTTATGGTTTCTATGGCACGGAACCAATGCACAAGTCCGACTCGCACTTACCAAGTTTTTTTATCTGGTTACGTAGTCCATTCGCGAAATTAAGCAAACTACCCGTTGAGCGTTGAAATTAAACTTTCCCTCCGCCTCTACTGCGGTAGAGTGATGTCCGTTTTTTTAAATGTGAAACCATGCTTAAAAACTTCTGTGTATAGAGCCGTGGATTGCGAAATCTATTTTTGTCACTCTATTATATTGTAGAGGTTTCAAGCGAGATCTGTTTATCAAGTTTTGTAGGTACGTTTATAAAGAGAACTTCTCAAACTCGAACTAAATATAGGAGAGGTGAATGACCTTGTGGTTATGAGTAGAAAATGTGATAACGTGGGTGTAGTGATTAACTAGCTGGAGATTCAAGAAAACAAGTTTTCCTTTTGTATAATTACAGCAATATGTTGTGTAGTACCTACATATGTAGGTAATTGAATGTGCATTTCACGGTATTATTACTAACTTTGCCCGGTTATCTCAAATGTAGACAAAGACGCGTATTCAAAAGTAGCCTATGTTAATTCTTGAGGTTGTGAACTTGATCTGTGCCAAATTTATTTAAAACTCTCTTTTGCCCGCGACTTCGTCCGCGTGAATGTCGGTTATCGCGAATGCAGACGAAGTCGCGGATTAAAAAGTAGCCTATGTCTTTCCCCAGGATTCAAGCTATCTTCATACCAATTTTCATTAAAATCGATTCAGCCGTTTCATCGTGAAAGCGTAACAGACAGAGTTACTTTTGCATTTATAATATTTATTTATATATTTATACCTATGGACGTATAGATAACTAATGACCCTATAGCCTTCCTCTTTTCCTACCCTTATCCCATGTTACTTGTGGTCGGCGCAACATGTTTTCTTCTTCCATTCCGTCCTGTCCAACGTCATGCTTTCACTGACTCCTTTTTCATTCATATCATTCTTCACACAATCCTCCCATCTTTTCTTTGGCCTTCCTCTCCCTCTCCATCCATCCAAACTAATATTCATAGCTCTTTTGGTCACATGAGTTTCGTCTCTTCTCTTCACATGCCCATACCAAGACAAACGATTCCCTTTCAACTTTTCTGTCACTGGCGCCACTTTCAAACTTCCTCTAATATATTCATTTCTCACCTTATCCATTCTGGTAACTCCACACATCCATCTCAACATTCTCATCTCCGCTACGTGCAAGCCTATAGCCTTCCTCGATGAAATATCCAACACAAAAAGAATTTTTCAATTCGAACCAGTAGATCCTGAGATTAGCGCGTTCAACCAAACAAACAAACAAACTCTTCAGCTTTATTATATTAGTATAGATAAGGATTGCATTTATAATATTAGGTATGGAAGTATGGATAATAAGGACGTTTAACTACAACTTACAATTAATTTAATTTGTGAAATGTTTAAAATATGTCCGTTTCTGTTGTATACAAATTGTAACCCTTTTAATAATGTCGCGATCCGTTGATTTGTTTATTATTTCATCGTGAATACATATCTTGCGTATACATATCAAGTTTAATTAAAATTGGTTTATTAATTTCCAAGATTTTGTACTTCAAAGTTTGTATGAGAAACCCCGTAGCGTGAACGCTCTTAATAAAACTCGAGAACCATTGACAAGCATATTTTTATGTTCATATATGTACATTCTTTGGAAAGGTTTTAGATTACATTATAAACGTTAAGTGGCATGAAGAATGAGCAGCGAGAGGATCCGCGCTCAAAGTTTTTGTCACAATATTCTATTAAAAAGACGCGAATGTCGTAAAAAGATGGAGTATAATTTTTAGGGTTCTGTGTCCAAAGGGTCCAAATGGTCAATAATCTTTATTACACAAGACAGTAGTTACAGAATTATGTTTAGTCCCTGAGTCCTGTGCTAGGTGATACTCGTGTATGGGACCCCCATAAATATTAATTTTATTCTGTTTTTTTATTTTTTTAATAATCCTTTATTATCTAGCTATCACGGTTCATGAGATACAGCCTGGTGACAGACAGCCAGACAGACGGACAGTGGAGTCTTAGTAATAGGTTCCCGTTTTTGCCTTTTATGAACAGAACCCTAAACACTATGGTAACAACGGAAAATAAAGGCCTATAGTTCTCGCTTATATGTCCTACTAACCGCCCGTCCATTGGTCGGTTCCTCTGTCACAAGACTTTTTTTTTTTTTTTATGGGACATGGCCGCCACACTATTCCCTAACCACTGTAACTCCTGTAAGCCAGAATCAACAGTGGCGACCACCAGAAAAGCGCCAGAGCAATGAAGCTCGACGAGTCCCAGAGAAACGATTCAACTGTCTTGGATCCCGCAACGAAATTAATCAGAAAAGAACAGCGGAGGAGTAAGAAAAACATATTTTCCACTTTCCTCCAAATCAAGCAGGAGGCAGAACAGAACTAGGCCAATAGGCACAAAGGGACGTTTACAACTGGGAGAAACCCAGTTGCTAAGCACCACGGATTATAATTTACATAATTAATGGGCCCTAAAAAGTGAGCTGTTACATTAAATTTGATTCCAATAACAGGTATGGGAAAATCGCTTGAACGCACGGAAATTAGTTCTAGTTTCCACAAGGTCCGCATAATAAACTGCTCCGGATGTAGCCTGTAGACTATCCAACATAATATTGCGTTCTTTCCCATAAGATATGATGTGCAGATTGTTCGTATTCACAGTCAGATGTAGAACATGGACACAAAGGCGAAGCAACAAGCTTGAAAGAAAATAATTTACTTTTAAAGTTGCCATGTCCTGTTAGAAATTGGGCAACACAGTGGTCCACCTCCAGCCATGTCCTGGCCAGCCGCTCACGACCGGATGGAAAAAACTGATGAAGGTGTCTGTCACAAGACTGTCTCTTTTGAATGTTTATAGGTGACTTGAAATTATCACAGTGTATAATACTGTGAAATAATACTAACAGCCTATAATTGTCCCACTGCAGGGCTAAGCCCTCTTCTCATCCAGAGAAGGCACGAGCATTGAACACCACGTGCGCTCAAGGCGGATTGGCGATTTCAGACTTTTATTAATTATAAGTCCTGGTTTCCTCACGATGTTTTCCTTAACCGATGTCAATGGCGTCGATATACGTATGAATTGAAAAAGTCACATTGGTACTTACCCGGATTCGATCCCACAACCTCATGCGTAAGAGGCGGGCGCCTTAACTATTGGGCTATCGCGATATAGTATTACCAAGACTGCTATACAAACAAAATAAAATTACAAATAAAAGGGGGTACCCAAACAAGAACCGTTTTTTCGGCGTTTGTTGCTCGGGTTGCACGGTGGTACTGAACCTTTTATTTATGTGCCTGTTTAGAGGATTATATCCAAGATAAGAATGCTTGGAAACATGCTGGTCCGGCTCCAAAGGACAATCTACAGTCTAGACAAAATCAAACTGATTGCTAATTCAAATATTATTTTTTTATTCTTTATTGAACTTATGCTTTGGTTCACACACTAATTCATTGTTTGTTGGAATTTATGGAGTGGTCTACTGCTCACGTCACAATATGAAATTTTATTGACACTGGTTGAAACTCTTTGCAATTTTTTATAACAAAATTTTCCTGTTTGTCGTGAAAACATCATTTATTCATTTAGAAAACACGTGACAGTCGGGACTGAAGTTTGCTTGAAACTGCTTGAGAATGCCTATAAACCTAATGTTATTTATTTATTTATTTACACTTCCTGCACAAAGGTACAAAGGCGGACTTAATGCCTTAGGCATTCTCTACCAGTCAACCCATGTGTGCGTGCGTAAAATGGCGGTTTGTTCTGAGTGGTCTCTCTTCTCGGGCGCGCCGCGGCCTTACGTACTTTGTGCTTATATACAACAAATAAACAATCAACAGTCTAAAACATAAAGCTACACATGCTGACCTAGTTACGGACCATCAAATTGACTCAAACTTCTAACACAGTTGTCATGAATTAGCAATTATAATTGTTGAGCATTGAGGTTCTTGTGCTTTATCTAATTATGGGTTAGTTCCAACGCTTGGGGTTGAATCTGCCCCTAAATTATTGTGAATCTTGGGTGTCTGTTTAGCATTTAAGACGGCTTAGTGAAAATTATTGTGCGGGTTTCTGTATGTAAGATTTGTGGCTGGTTAACCTAAGATACTGGAGAAATTGAGGGTCCTAGTGGAGGTCTACATTTGAATTAACCACTAGTTTATTCTGTAAGATCTTCCTTTGGTATATTCTAGGTGAAGTGAGTTGACATCCGACCCGATGGGGATTGACAATGCATTACAAAAATAATCTAATATATCCTACTAATATTATAAATGCGAATGTTTGTGAGGATGGATGGATGTTTGTTCCACTTTCACGCAAAAACGGCTCAACGGATTTTGATAAAACTTAACAGAAATATAGCTTATACATCAGAATAACACATGAGTTACAATTTATCAAGATTTTGTGTAATTTAGCCATAATATTACGATAAGTATCAAGTAAGTCGAAAAAATATCTGCCCTCTGAGAGCTATCTCGGCGTGCGCTGCCTATACCGTTGGAGTTACACGAAGATAATGTATCGAAGAATTGTTTGTCTTAAAAAGTTCTAAATAAAAGTCCGCAACAGCATATATCTACCTTTTATGTGAAAGCCAATATATCCCAACTTATGAGCCATAAATACATTTAAATTAAATACTTTTTTTTACGATACACATTTTAGAGAATTTAGCCCATTCTTATCTAAATTGATACATTTGTCGGTTTCAGTATTTAATGCAGATGAACTTTGTCTTTTACACTAAGTATTTTGGACAAATAGTTAAAAAAATATCACGATATGATTGACTTGAGCACTTACTTTATTTTTTTTAAATGCACATTTTGAAGTATTTAGCCAATTCTTATTAAAATTGATACATTTGTCGCTTTCAGTATTTAATGTAGATGAACTTTGTCTTTTATACTAAGTAATTTGGACTAATAGTTTAAAAAATATCACGATATGATTGACTTGAGCACTTACTTTTATTGGTTGTTTACGTTGGAACGCGCTATAGGATTGTATTTTTATTTATGTCGGTATACCTGAATTGTATTAAGTAAATATAATAGGTTCATTTTTGTTTCAAATAAGGATTCCATACCCTGTGAACCCACGTATGGACCCACACCCGAGATAAATATTAAGTTAAACACGCCATGTCTAAAATGAAAAGCTACTGGGCCTGATGTGACCCTTGGCCCGATAGCCGTAGCTTGGCTGACTAAGCTGTTTCATATTATCATGTACACGAAGCGCATACTAAAGTTTTGGAGCCAAAGCCTTCTCCGACCTTTTTATAAGAACAAAGGTGATGTGGCACAATGTGAAAACTACAGGGGCATAAAACTGACCTAACTTACGCTTAAGATATGGGAAAGAGTCATTAATAAACGTCGTCAAATATTACAGAATTCCTTCAAATCAGTTTGGCTTCACAGCATCCAGGTCAACCACTGACGCAATACAGGCAATCAAGGTTATGATAGAAAATTATAGATTTAACAGAAAAGTCTACATCGGGAATACTAGGTACATCAGAAACCATCTACTTAGGGACGATGCAAATTCCCACCGTAGAGAAGTTTAAATACTTAGGCTCCATGCTCACACCCTATGCTAACGTTGACACCGATGTGACACACAGAATTGGGTTGTTGACACCATTAACCAATAATTCCAAAATACAACTTATCTAATACACTTTATTTTAGCCCCGAAAACCCGATTAATTTTCAATTAACTGTAAAATTCGATTTTAAGTTGCTTTAAAATCAATTAATAGTTAGTCAATTGAGTTGGTTAATGAGTGACGTCACAGGCCGCTATTGTCATACAAAATCGATGGAGGAATCTCGTTTTGACAGCTCATAAAAAGTATGTCAATTGATTGGTGGTGTCAAGTACCCAATTAACGTAGCGTGGCAAAAATGGCGATCGCTTACAGGTGTGTTATGTGACCCACGAATTCCTATACAGACCAACGGAAAAGTATACAAAACGGCAGTCCGACCGGCTCTACTCTATGGGTCCGAATGCTGGATAAGAAAGAATACACACATGATCAAAAGATACATACCAACGAAATGAAGATGATTAGATAGGCGGGAGGTGTGACCCGGCTGGACAGAATTCGTAATATATATATTCGAGGCGGCTTCAAAGTTGCTCCAATCGTGGACACAGTTACCGAAATTCCGCTCCGTTGGTATAAACATGACACAAGACGAAGCGAAGATCATGTGGTACAAATTACGCTGAAGCTATCAGAACAGAAAAGAGGTAAAGTTTGCCCGCTAGCGACCTGGTGGTCTAACATGGAACGAGACCTCAAGAAAACCCAGAACCGACAACCCAAGATCGTCCGACTGTGAGGAGACCCGACCCCATATAATGGGATTCAGGGAAGAAAGAAGAAGATTCATTTTTATTTTCAATAGATTATTACAATTTGGTTAGTTTAAGAATAACGGTTTGTTTTAGGTATAGGTTGTGTTATAAGTAGTAAAAAAAAAAAGTTTAGTTTTTCTTTTCATTTATTATTGGATATGTTTTAGTTGTTAGTTTGAAAATGACAACCCATTTTGTATAATTATTTTAAATAGTACTTTAACGCCGCGTAACCGTATTTTTAATATTTCACAAAGCTCTAATAAAGTCCGAGCTATGTAAATAGCTAGACGTAATGAGACGTCTAAACAAGTCGAGCTGCTAAGGCTTGAGCAAGCGGTCTGTGAGGCGGCAAGCCGCGGGCGAAAGCTAGTATAATATAAAAGCGAAAGGTGCTCACTCATCACGAAATATCGAAAACCTCTTGACGTATAAAAATGAAATTTGGCAGGGAGGTAGTTTATAATAGTTAGTAGACGTCCGCTAAGAACGGATTTTGCGACAGGGCCGGATTAAGGAGGTCCGGGAACCGGGACCGGGGCCAAAGTCGCGGGCAGCAGCTAGTTAATTATACTAATTATTTTTGCAAATTTTAAAACATTTTTTTTTTTTTTTAATTAATAAGACCTGGGTAGTAATGCTTTACTCAGCAAGCATTACTACTCAGGTCTTATCTATATTTTTAAAAGGCAAAAGTGATTGACTGATGTATCAACGTATAGGCCAAACCCTTAAAGCTAGAAAATTAAAATGTCGTACACGTATTCCTCATATGCCGAAGACATCCACTAAGGAAGGATTTTAAAAAAATTCAACCTCCAAGGAGGTGAAATAGAGGATAAAAGTTTTTGTGAAACTTTTTATATTTGCTTGGATATATTTGCATTACCTACCTATCTAAGTAGGTAGGTAGGTAAGTTGGTAGGATAGGTAGGTAGGTATGGGTAGGTGGGTAGGGTAGGTCGGTAGGTATAGGTAGGGTAGGGTGGGTAGGTAGGTAGATAGGGACAGGACAACGTCTGTAGGGTTAAGTAAGTGTTACTACACTTACTTAAAAGATTTGAAGTCATTGAAACGCAAATAAAATAATCGATCAAAATAGTCGAAATAAAAATAACAAATATTGGTTATGATTGTAATGCTTTGTCAAACCATCGCATCGCAAGCATCGGGTCGTAGGACAGCTCACTTCACCTAGAGTTCATCTAGGCAGATTGACGAAGAAAAGCATAGCGGATCTGAACGTAAGTGGTGGGAGTAACATCCCCCACCACCTCTTAAAACTTCGTTTGACCCCAGGAACACCTGGCATTCGGATGCGACTTGCAGTGGCCTATATGGAAGGCGCTAAATAGACGGCGCATCCAAGTGGGCCGCTGCAAAAATAAATAAAATATAATTTCTGTCATACTGCATAACGGTTTGTCGACAGTTGTTCTCGAATAACAATACTAAAAAGGGTTTTCAAAAAAAAGAAAACCGCCTTCGAAAACTAAAAAAAAAGTGATCAATAACTTTAGCACAGAACACACATTACTTTACTTTCGGAAGTCGGTGGCGGTGGCTTTTGTGTTTGTTGTTTTGTATTGCCACCGACTTCCGAAAGTAAAGTAATGTGTGTTCTGTGGTAACGTTATTTATCACTTTTTTTTTAGTTTTTGAAGGCGGGTTTCTGTTTTTTGAAAAAGCTTTTTATTTTTCGCTTTTTAGTGTTGCCTTAATATCCAAACCCATTAAGAAACGGCGACACACTTAAAAGAGATTGTAAGTCCTCCAAAGATTGAAGAAACTAAAACGTCGTCTAAGTAATTTTTTTGTGAATTTGTTGATTTTCTCAAAAAGGGCTGTATCAATTTTGATAAAATTTATATGGGACCATTTCGGAATAAACCTCTTTCGAACAAAAAATAATTTTGCAAATCCTATAAAAGTCCCAAAGTCTATATAGGGTGACTGGTAATTAGTGTACGATACTTAAACACGTGATTGTGTTCATGATAACAAACAACTTTCCCGAAGAAAAAATGTTTTTTGTACTGGTTCACTTTAGGTGACAGGCGTGCGCGCGCGTTAATTTCATACGGCTGTTGTCTTATTGTGATAAAAGTGAACCAGTACAAAAAACATTTTTTCTTCGGGAAAGTTGCTTGTTATCATGAACACAATCACGTGTTTAAGTATCGTACACTAATTACCAGTCACCCTATATATGACAGAGTTATGCACGAACATACCTACATAAAAAAAAATATATTAACATTTAAATTGATAACCTCCTACTTTTTGAAGTCGGTTAAAAATGTTGTTTTTTTTTGCAAACATATGTTATAATGTAAGTATGTTTTAATGTGTTGTACTAAAACTTATCTAACTAATTAAATGTATGTAGATGGTAGGTATATTTGGCATTTTTTCATGGATGTTTTTAGGTCAGGCTGGGAAACTCCATGTTATACTCCTTTTTAAGTGGGCACTTATAGGAGAGTCTTCACTTGAGTACGCTAAAGTAGGCGTAATCTGGGCTATTGGCTTAGACTGGCTGAATTTACACCATGATAATTATAAGATTATGTAGCTGGAGCCGATTGATCTTCAGAGTCAAAGTCAAATCATTTATTAAACCATATTACAGGCACTTTTGAATTGTCAACAAGTGGGTTAATTTGTGAGAAAATTGAAGGTTGTGGTTCATTCCAAAACGTAGGTAGGTCTCTATTGAGAAGAACAAGCAACAAACTCCAAGCACACTCTTTTAAATACAGTTTTTACAAAATACTTTACATTAGTCTTGTTGCTTCTATATGTGTAAACAATGTAGGTGAAGGGTGATACAAAACATTATAAAACATATAAGTACATACATAGTTAAGAGATGACCAATTACAACATTGACAGCGCCCGTTCACGAACATGCAGCGTGAATCAGCACCATTTAGCTCAACCGCTCATAGTGTTAATATTGTCTATTTTATTAATTCCGATTAGACCCGGCTTCGCATGGGCCTATAGCCTTCCTCGGTAAATGGGCTATCCAACACAAAAATATTTTTTCAATTCGAACCAGTAGACTAGGTTCGAGCGAAGACCAACTAAATGATATATTATTATATCACTACCTATCAACACATCTGTAACTTGAAAAGTATCAAATTGTATTCAAATCACGTAATCTAGGACTCAAAACCACATACCCTGTAGCGCTATTGTACCTTAAATAAATAAATTGAGAGCTTCAAGTTTCTCGCCCTAGGCTGGTGTCGTGTCACAATGAAGATAGATAGAAGACCAGTTCCATACAACAGACGAAAATGGATACACGCACACAGAGATGTGTAGGTAGGTATGTACCAGTAACCGAAACAAATGACAATAGCGACTTTCATTGCGATTTACAAAAACCGGCGAAAACACACATTTCTTGTCATAATCATCTTATCAGCCTATTGCCGTCTACTGCTGAACGTAGGCTTCCTTCTAAAATCGCCTACCAACCCGATCTTGGGCAGCGCGCATCAAGAGCGTCGCCAGGACTCGCCAGGATGGCCTAGGGGGGGCAAGTTGATATAATGGTGGATAGGAAAAGTATGAATTTTAAATACAGTCAAAGGCTCATGAAGCTTTTGAAATCTCTAGGGGGGGGGGGGGCAACTGCCTCTACCTACCCCCTCGTGGCGACACCCTTGGCGCGCATCCATCCACTGCCAGCCATCTTATTCAAATCGTCGGTCCATCTTGCCGCATTGCGTGACACACTACACTTCTTGTATCTTTGACTTTATTTTATTTTAGTTCTATCATAAACTTATATACTCACTCTGTGTCAGACCGATAGACGGTCGGACTGTCTGGCAGATAGCGGTGTATTAGTTGGGTATTAATGTTACAGGCACTCGCTGTTTATATGTAGACACGTGCTAACTGTGTGCGTTTTTGGTCGTTGTATAAAGTTGGCCTTCTGTATTTATGTATTCTGTGGCCATGTGTTGAATCCTATTGTTTTACTAACAATTGGTTTAATCTCATACTAAGTGCGATCCGTGATTTCGCCCGAGGATGTTGGGAGAGTCCTCTTTTGGGATGGAGAACTAATTGGTTAAGAGTTATGGTGTGGTGGGATTTTTTAAACTTTTGTATGACAAGGCTAATATGTCATTTATTGTATGTACCACGAAAATAAACCTATGTAGGTAATACCGAATTAAAAATAACCTTTGTCAACACTTCAAAGTGACCTATGCATACCTATTCTTGGCAATAAAGTGCCTTAACTTTGTAATAAAACTTAATGAAAAAAAAAATATACGTAATTCATAATGAAAAATATGTTTCTTTGCCTACCGTGTATGATATATGATATTGGAATTAAGTTATATTGAGTAACAACAAGTCTAGATATTTAGCGCCTTTATTCTTTTCAACATAATTTCATCGACATTTTGACCAAAATATTACTATTTGAATGTAGCGCGCTGTTGGTACTCATCAGCTGCCTAGCCTTTTCCCAACTCGTTTTCCAGTTCGATCGTGTATGGAGTACTGTTCGCACCTTTGGGATGAATCAGCAAAATACCAACTGGAGGCATTGGAAGTCATCGATAGACGTGCCAAGAGGCTCATTAACAACGACTCCCTGGTTACGGCTAAGCTCCAGAGCCTTGAACATCGCCGCACCGTTGCTAGCCTTTCGGTCTTTTATCGGGTACATTTCGGAGAGTGTGCTTTGGAATTGCACAATTTAATTCCCCCATCCCCGTTCCATCATCGGACGAGCAGAGATACGGCGAAACGTCACCGCTATATGGTTGAAGTTCCACGGTCCCAAACCAAGCGCTTTGACTCCACAATTATTGTGCGAACTGCCAGACTGTGGAATTCCTTGCCCGCCTCTCTGTTCCCTGATAGGTATAATCTGGGTATCTTCAAGGCACGAGTGAACCGGTTCATCTTAGGCATTATCACTTACGATCAGGTGAATTGCGGTCAGACGCAAGCCTATTTAATAGTAAAAAAAAAAGCTATATTGTGGTCGTCTTCCAGTCTAACCGGATGCAGCTGAATACCAGTGTTTTACATGGAGCGACTGCCTATCGGCAGGGTTGGGCAGTATTTGAACTACTTGTAATTTAAATACGTAATTGAAATACAAATACGTATTTGGTATTTCAATTACTTCTTAAAAATGTAATTTGTAGTTGGTATTTTAAATACATGACCCTGAGGTATTTTGTAGTTAGTATTTTAAATACTTATGGCTTCAAAATACATTTGAACATAATTACATTAAGCGATCTTGTTAATGGTAAGCAAAATAGCGAAAGGTAAAAATGTCAATCCTTAAAATTGGCAACACTGCACGGCACCCTGTGCAGCCTATATGTATTTTATAATTTGTATTTTGTATTTTAAATAAAAATAGTTAAAATAATGTATTTTATATTTCAAATACACGACTTAAAAATATTTTGTAATTCGTATTTTAAATACGTGCGAGATAGTGTAATGTAATCTGTATTTCAATTAAAGCAAAGTATTTTGCCCAGCTCTGCCTATCGGACCTCCACAACCCAGGTACTGGGTAACACGATATCCCTTAGTAAGTCTGGTTGTCAGACCTTCTGGCTTCTGACTAACTACCCTTAACGACTGTCAAAGATCTATAATTGACAGCCGAGATCAACGGCTTTGCATGCTTTACGTGGCACGAAGGAAACTCAGTATGTTTTGGATGGTCACCCATCTACAGACCGACCGCGACAAGCGTAGCTTACCCTTTCACTGATCGATCTGTACGAAATTTACTAAGCCAAAGCTCCTCCCAGCGCGCTGTCGGTACTATGTGGTACTATCCCAAGTAATTTGACACATCGTTTTTTTGGAAAAAGTCCGGTTTTATCAAATACGTCGTACCCACAGATATAGATAGACCTAGATAACGCAAGTATCACGATCTGTATGAAAACCAAGCGTGCCATTTTTTGGACGTCACAATGTAATAGGAATGTTTTGTTTTTCCTAAATTATTATCTATATATTATTTATCTATATATGTATGTATTGAAACAAAAAAAAAATGTATTTGTGTATGTATATCAGCTGTCTGACAACCATAGTACAGGGTCTCCCTAGTTTGGGGTCAGATGGCCGTGTGTGAAAATGTCCCCACATATTATTATTATTATTAAATTAGGTATTCCCAGGTATTACTGAAGGTATTAGATTAAAAATAATTGTCTTTTACATTAATTACGCATAATATTAATCACAAAATGACTTACCGATGGAAGGAAACGTTTACTTAATTTTTTTACTTACAATTTTTTTTCGTAAGTTAGGCACGGAAATAGGCACGCGAAGCAGTTGCTCTTGCGTTATCTAGGTCTATCTTTATCTGTGGTCGTACCTCTGTCACTCGTGTGTCGGTACCATTGCTACAAATGAGATTCAAACTTACGACCGTCGAAACAGTAATAACTTAGAAGACTACTTCAACTCAGAAACCTTGAGAGTGTAGCCACCATGCATCACAGCACATAACGTTTGAGTGACATTTCTGCATAAAGAAACATTGAAGCAACCAGCTCTGAGAAGAACTATAACGTTTGACATTTCTCGTAAAAGAAACAGAGAATAGTTCTGAAAAGAACTGTTGTTATGTTTTTTGACAAACTGCGAAGAAACGAGAAGAAAGCTTCGAGTCGCGGCGTCTTCCTATCGCCGCGCCCAAACAATCACACGCAGATATTCACGCAACGGCGGCTGCGTCGAAATGGAAGCGCGCGACGACCGCGCACTTATATTTATGCATTCGGCAGCGCGGCGCGCGAGCGCGGGAAACACACACGCGCCCCCTCGCGGAATTCACGTGACAACAGTGCAGTGTGATGTGATTGGTTGTAATTACTTTGTTCCTATTGGTTATACTTTTGTAAATTTGTTGTTTAAAATTAATGTACAGTTTTTGATTGGTTAAGCGAACATAATGTAAATACTATATAAGACGCACTATTTTGTAAATAAATATATCACTTTATTATTACTTCTACACTATCAACGAGTATTTTCTTCAACCTTCTGATATCTCCAAGAGTCAATCAAGATCCTCCTAACTACCGCCAAGAACCGCCAAAGTACTCAGCTTCGCTAAAGTGGTTACCCCGTGCAGAACACAGTGAAGAAATTGAAGATCGCCTCAAAAAAAAAAATCCATCAAGATGTCGAATCCCTGCTCAACAGAACAATCAAGCTCAACATCGCACTCAAGCCCGAAGGTGGAAGCGGCCGGCATATCACTCACCATGCGCATTCCACGTTTCTGGCGCGATCGACCACGACTCTGGTTCATCAGCTTCGAAGCAGCAACTCACGACCTCAAGAAAGGAGAAGGCCAGCTCGCTCAGATGGTCATTGCACAGCTCGAGCGACAAGACATCGAGCAGATCATGGACCTACTTTACAACCCACCAGAGACTGATCAATACAAGGCCATTAAGGAAAGACTCATATCAGCCTACGAAGAGTCCGACAGCCGCCAGTTTCAGAAACTGCTGTCCGAGATGGAACTCGGAGACCAGAGGCCGACACAACTACTCCGGCGCATGCGAAACCTTGCTACAGACAAGATACCGGAATCCACTCTGCGACTCATCTGGACCAACCATCTTCCATCACACGTCCGTTCAGTCCTCGCCGTCAGCGAAACATTCAGCACCGAGACAGCACTCGATGAACTCGCTCTACTCGCTGACAAGATAATGGAGCAGACAGCAGCAACAGAAGTCGCAGTCGTGCAGACAACACCACCACCACCACCATCCGCACCACACGCTGATACGCAGTACCTTATTAGCGAAATAAGAAAATTATCACTAGAAATAGCTGAGTTAAAATCAAGTCGATATAACAACAACTATCGCCACAGACGTCACTCATCTCGTCACCGCAGCACGTCACGACCGAGAGCATCCAGCAGTCGAGAAGCATCGCCATCACCATTCTGTTACTATCACCGACGTTTCAAAGAAGAAGCTAGGCGCTGTACATCGCCTTGCTCATTCAAGAAACAGAACTCGGAAAACTAGACGGAACGTTGGCAATGGCGGACACCGGCGTTCAAGAAAAGTCCCACCGCCTATACGTCACTGACAGGAACTCGAAGTTATCATTCCTAGTCGACACTGGAGCAAACATATCCGTGCTACCGAGAACAAAGGGACAAATACCTAAACCGCTACCTTTCCAGCTATACGCAGCGAACAACACAACTATAGCTACGTATGGCGAGAAAACATTAACACTCGATTTAAATCTTCGTCGACCGTACTTGTGGAAATTCATCGTAGCTGACGTCACCAAACCCATACTGGGAGCCGATTTTCTCAATCATCACCAACTTATCGTCGATCTGAAAAACCGAAGATTAATCGACGGTGTGACTAGCCTAAAGGTCAACGCCCCGCTACGACTATCGGACGTACCTACTGTACGCAGCATAGACATCACGCAGTCATACCACGACATATTAGCACAATATCCCGGCATAACAAGACTAACATCGATGCAACTAAGCTCCGATATCAACGTGCAACATTATATCGAAACAACGGGACCACCGATATACAGCCGAGCTCGACCGATCCCACCACACCGTTTCGAAATAGTGAAGAAAGAATTCGAAAATATGATCGAACAAGGATTATGCAGACCTAGCAAGAGCCCATGGTCATCACCTCTACACATCGTTCCCAAGAAGAATGGCGATATTAGAGTTTGTGGTGACTATCGCCGACTCAATTCCATCACTATACCAGATCGCTATCCTGTTCCACACATCAAAGATTTCACTCATCACCTATCAGGAAAAACTATCTTCTCAACAATTGATCTCAACCGCGCCTACCAACAACTGAGCGTAAGAGAAGAAGACATCCAGAAGACAGCCATTATAACTCCAATGGGATTATTTGAATTCCCACGTATGTGCCCAGGTTTGAAAAACGCGGGACAAACGTTTCAACGTTATATCCATGAAGTTCTACGAGGATTAGATTTCGTTTTCCCTTTCATCGACGATTTGTTATTGGCATCAGAAAACGAAGACCAACACAGAAAACATCTCCATATAGTACTGAAGCGATTAGAAGAAAACGGTATCACCATCAACCCCACCAAATGTAACCTAGGCAAACCAGAAGTCCAGTTCCTTGGTTACACCGTATCGGAAGAAGGAATAAAACCACCGCAACATAAAATCCAAGCAATCACCGATTTCCCTCAGCCGACTACAATCGAAGAACTACGAAGATTTCTCGGAATGATCAATTTCTACCGTGATCATATACCTAACGCCGCAGTACTACAAGCCCCACTTAATTCATACCTACACAACGTAAAGAAGCGAGACAAAACTCCGATCACCTGGACCGATGAGGCAACGCAAGCATTCCAGCATTGTAAAGCCAGCATCATAAAAGCAGCTTTACTCGCTCACCCATCACATCATGCAACACTTGCCTTATTCTGTGACGCATCCAACAACTCAGCTGGTGCCGTTCTACAACAATACCTAAACGACACATGGCAACCGCTCGGATATTATTCCAAGAAATTCACCGACGCGCAAAAGAAGTATTCTACATACGATCGAGAATTACTCGCTATCTACATGGCAGTGAAACACTTTCGTAAAACATTTGAAGGACGCCACCTTATTATATTTACGGATCACAAACCATTAACATTCGTAATGTCAAAAGCCCAATCAAACACAGAAATACCAAGACGAACGAGACAACTTTTGTTTATCAGCGAATTTACCACGGACATACGTCACGTCAGCGGTAAACAAAACATCGTCGCCGACACACTCAGCCGCATCGAAACAATATCTTGCCCATCTTCAATAAACTTCAAGGACATAGCTACCGCGCAAGAAAAGGATAGCAACATTGAAAAATTATTGCAAGAAAACAACATCGATCTCAAGAAAATAATAATACCTAACACTGACATCGAGTTATTCTGCGAAACATCTACACCTTATATACGCCCGTATATACCAGAAGAACATAGACAAGAAGTTTTCAACAGCGTGCACAATATCAGTCACCCTGGTACGCGCACGACTCGTAAACTCGTCACACAAAAATTCTTTTGGCCATCAATGAACGCAGACATCAGCCGTTGGACTCGAACCTGTATACAATGTCAGAAAAGCAAGATACAACGTCACACATTCTCAAACATCTCATCTTTCCCACCATGTGATCGTTTTCAAAATCTCCATGTCGATGTGGTCGGGCCATTATCTACAACAGCTTAAGGTTATCGCTACCTAGTAACAATGATCGACCGACTAACGAAGTGGCCCGAAGCAATACCTACAGATGAAATAACAGCTGATCGAATCGCCGATATCGTCTATCAACACTGGATATCAAGATTTGGTTGCCCGACTACACTAACAAGCGACCAAGGTCGTCAGTTCGAGAGTCAGCTGTTCCAAAACTTAATGAAACAAATGGGTATCAAGAAAAATCGCACCACACCTTATCATCCTCAGAGCAACGGAATGGTCGAACGATGGCATCGTTCGCTCAAAACATCTTTACGCGCGAAACTCTCCGACACAAGTTCATGGGTCAACGAACTCCCTACAGTGCTACTCGGATTACGAGCCGCTCTGCGCACCGACACCGGTGTGAGCGCCGCCGAACTTACGTACGGTTACAACCTACGTTTACCTGGTGATTTCTTTACGAGTACACACACACCTACAATGGACTATACTTACGTCGATAAACTGCGTAGCATCATTCAAGCAAACAAACCGCAATCAGTCACCGAGCATCATAGCAACAATAAACGCGTATTCGTGCATCAAGAGTTACTCAAGTGCAGTCACGTGTTTATCAGAACTGATGCAGTCAAGAAACCACTCCAAGCTCCGTATGAAGGCCCATATCGTGTTATTAACCGAACAGAAAAGGTATATACCATACAGTTACCTAATCGGCAAGCCAACATATCAATCGATCGACTGAAGCCTGCATACGTCATAGCTGAGCATACCGATACCTTACCTCCAACCAAGATTACCATCACCAAAACCTTACCTCAAAACCAGATTACCATCACCAATACCTTACCTCAAAACCATATTACCAATACCAAGCAAACCCAAGCCAGTACCACACCAGTCAAGCAACAAGTACCTACGGACAACGTGACGTCACAGCCCGCTGTCAAGAACACAACACGTTCAGGCCGCGTCGTCAAGCTTCCGGTACGCTTCGCTTGAAGGGGAGTACTGTAGCCACCATGCATCACAGCACATAACGTTTGAGTGACATTTCTGCATAAAGAAACATTGAAGCAACCAGCTCTGAGAAGAACTATAACGTTTGACATTTCTCGTAAAAGAAACAGAGAATAGTTCTGAAAAGAACTGTTGTTATGTTTTTTGACAAACTGCGAAGAAACGAGAAGAAAGCTTCGAGTCGCGGCGTCTTCCTATCGCCGCGCCCAAACAATCACACGCAGATATTCACGCAACGGCGGCTGCGTCGAAATGGAAGCGCGCGACGACCGCGCACTTATATTTATGCATTCGGCAGCGCGGCGCGCGAGCGCGGGAAACACACACGCGCCCCCTCGCGGAATTCACGTGACAACAGTGCAGTGTGATGTGATTGGTTGTAATTACTTTGTTCCTATTGGTTATACTTTTGTAAATTTGTTGTTTAAAATTAATGTACAGTTTTTGATTGGTTAAGCGAACATAATGTAAATACTATATAAGACGCACTATTTTGTAAATAAATATATCACTTTATTATTACTTCTACACTATCAACGAGTATTTTCTTCAACCTTCTGATATCTCCAAGAGTCAATCAAGATCCTCCTAACTACCGCCAAGAACCGCCAAAGTACTCAGCTTCGCTAAAGTACTGTAGCCACCATGCATCACAGCACATAACGTTTGAGTGACATTTCTGCATAAAGAAACATTGAAGCAACCAGCTCTGAGAAGAACTATAACGTTTGACATTTCTCGTAAAAGAAACAGAGAATAGTTCTGAAAAGAACTGTTGTTATGTTTTTTGACAAACTGCGAAGAAACGAGAAGAAAGCTTCGAGTCGCGGCGTCTTCCTATCGCCGCGCCCAAACAATCACACGCAGATATTCACGCAACGGCGGCTGCGTCGAAATGGAAGCGCGCGACGCTGTTGCGTGAATATCTGCGTGTATCGCATGTATCTATCAACAACAAATTGTTGAAATCTAAGTGCGTTCCCTAATTCCGCCCAAGGTTGTTTACAACTATATTTCGATCTTCGGCCTTGTAAGCTTTGGGGCACAAATTAAAGTTCCATTAGTTAGAACATGTTGTTTTCTGTTTGTTCGTGTGCTTCATTTTGCACTAATTTTATGTTTTTTAAAATAAGGAAAAAGAACTTGACCCCCTTTTGAACATAATAAATACTTCAAACTTCTATACCCCAAATGGATAACACATAAGGTGTACAATTGTTTTAAGATATCTATTAATACATTCAACAATTTTCTTTTTAAAAGTACTCTTTTAAAAAGAAAATTGTATGGAGTTTCTTGCCCATTAGATTCCTCTTCCAATATACCAGGCCTTGGAGCCATTTACTAAGTATATTAATACCTTTGATGACCTTTGATGTTTGACAAAAATTAACAAGGCGGTTGGGAGCATTGTCATGCTCGCTCAAATGTCTCGCTGATGGTGGCGCGTGTGTTGGATCATTCGGCTCCCTTCAAAATGGTTGAGCTGAATGGTGCTGATTCACGCGTCATGTTCGTGAACGGGCGCTGTCAGTAGAGATTGGTCAGCTCTTATCTGCCATGGATTAGATGCCACTTTATCTTGCTTCTTTTTTGTGTTTTGTATTGTTAGATTACCTTCATAGTTTTCACATATAGAAGCAACAAGAATCATGTAACCAGACTTTGTAAAAACTTTATTTAAAAGAGTGTCCGTGGAGTTTCTTGCTCGTTCTTCTCCATAGAGACCTACCTACGTTTTGGAACGAGCAACTAGCTTCAACTCTGACTAACTGACCGACTCCTTGACAATTCGAAAGTGCCTGTAAATGGTTTAATTGAAATAAATGCTTTGACTTTGACTTTGACTTCATAGAAAACTGCCTTTCGGAATGGGCAACTAGAACCTTTTTGACGTGATTACGTCTTATAAATCGACGAACACCGGCTGCACGCACGAAAAAGTGTCACGTTCCGCCTGAGTCTGAGCGTGCAAGCGAGAGCGTGGAACTGTTATGGATTCTTCGAGCGATGTGGCCTGCCTATTGCCACTTCAACTTGCATATTCTGAGAGCTATGTCGGTAACCTTAGTTATTTGGCGAATTTCCTCGTTCCGGATTCTATCGCGCAAAGAAACTCCGAGCATTTTTCTTTCTCCATGGCTCGCTGCGTGACCCTGAGCTTCTCTCGGAGGTCAGCAGTTAAGGACCACGTTCCTGTGCCATATGTCAACACACACTGGTTATAAACCCTCGTCTTTAGACACTGTGGAATTTTGAACGAAAAGTTATCTCGTAGTTTCCCGAACGCTGCCCATCCGAGTTGGATTTTTGGTATTATGTAGGTATAGTAAAAAATTAAGAATTAAAGTAGTTGTTTATAAAGTTAATAACAATATAGTCTTGTAACGTTATTAGTGTAACAAACACACAGTAAATAGGCTCGGTGCTTACCGAGCCTATTTCCATTATCCGAATGCAGAAGAAACCAACACACCTTGTCAGATCCAGGGAACCAAAACCAAGATCTGCAGTTACTCTTGAGACCACTGGGCTGACATGGAAGTCTATAATATCAATAGTTCAAATAAACACCAGATAAATACAATGATAGATAGATAGATTAATTAATCATTGATCACTGCTACATTTCATTTTATACACTTGTAATAAAGTAGAAAAACTGTCTGAAAGACTCTTTAAGGCGTGAATATACGTGAATTGGGCTTCATTAGGGGCAAAACCTTTTTTTTCCGAAATGTTTACAGAAAATAAAGCCAAATAAATATATCTTAATCTACATAATAGAAAGCAATTTCTTTTCGGTTCAAAAAATTAAAAAAAAAAAATTAAATTTTAGGAATAAAAATGCAAAGTAACCTACCTGTATTTTATTCTCCTTACCTAACTCGCAAGATTTGTTTAATGTCATCAGCGTCGTAAACAACACCAAGAGAACCTTCGGTTTATTTTTGCAAATAACTTTCCTAATTATTTTTAAACGATTTTTTACCACATCGATACTCGAACATTGTATGCGTGGGGCATTTTCATCGGTAGCGCCCGATCGAGCAAGGTTGACGGGCGTATATGGAAAAGTTACAGCGAAAAGAGGTAAGTATTGAAAACTAGTCCTACTTTTAAAATGCAAAGAACCTCTTTCCTTCTTCAAACGTATAAAATCTTTAGGCACAGTTCAGCGAGCACCAATCCCCAGTAGTTATGCCTCCAACATATTTCTGCGACCCTGGTACAATCGGTCACTTTGATCGGCCATACGAAACGGAATCATGAGATTATTGGATAATAACTTCGGAATACCTATAGAGTTTTCCCTTAGTGAAACTGATATTTTATGGCTGTCATATTAGTAGGGACACAGTCTAGGGAATAAAGTCGGTTTAGAACGAGGTTAGCGTTTTATTATAGATTTTGGGGGCAAAGGGATGTTTGTTGGAGTTATGGGCACGGGAGACATTGAACTTTGTCTCTAAGGTTTTGGACTAAGATCCCAGAGGTAGTCGAACTACGTCATCATGGCATGTCCCAAATTGGACATAGTAGAACTAGGTTTTGCCCGCGATATCGTCTGCGTAATTATTTTTACGGAACTTTTTTGATAATAAAATATAGCGTACTAGCTTTTGCCCGCGACTTTGTCCGCGTGCAAAAGCTAGTACTAAAAAAGTAGCCTATGTCCTTCGCCAGGGTTCAAGCTATTTTCATACCAAATTTCATCAAAATCGGTTCAGCGGTTTTATTGTGAAAGCGCAACAGATAGAGTTACTTTCGCATTTATAATATAGAAGAAGAAGAAGAAGAGAAGATGATAAGAAGATATATGGAGGTATGGATGGATATTACAAAAGGGTAACGTAGTTTCCGAAAGAATTTTCAGTATCGGACCAACCTAGCTCTAACAAGGAAAAAATTACTGCCCCTCTTAAAATGAATGTTTTTAAACAATCTTCAAATTACTGCTACTAAAAATGGAGCCTCATTTGAAATATGTCTTGAGATAATTTGACAATAAATTAATCATGATTGCCGTGCCCATATCACATACTACACAATTACCCGAACAGGTATAATCCCAAATCTACTTTAAGAAGCTTACGGTTAAAGCAACCAGTCCTTAATCCTCTAGGCAACCAAGCGTACCCAATGCGTCTTACAGGTGGTCTAACCAAAGTGTCGGCAATGGAGGGCAGATATCAAAATAATCGTCAAATTTGAATCCCAAATTACTAAAATTTAATCTAAAAGGGAATTAATGAATAGCTTGTAAATTTGAGCAAAAGCAAAGCGTGATTATTTTAATTTGAAAACTGTTGGCTTTTGGTGAATTTTGTACTGGAATATTATATTATATTTATGTTTTACGTCCGACGACGGGGAAGTTGGACATACAAATATGTTCTGAATGCTGTTTTTTGTTCTGAGTACGCTTGCGTACTTATTTAAGCTTCTTTGACATCAATTTAAGCAAGATTTTAGCTTTCATAGGTTTTATATGACAATTAAAATAGTATTCGTAAATGCAGCTCATTTTAGCAAGGTGCATTTACCAAACCGCCTAATAACCTTTCATTTCGACAGTTCAAAAATATTCATTGCGTTATTTACGTCGTCGAGCAGACCAACTTTCTAACATATAGAGCAATGGATTAAAGTCATTCAGATTGAGAAGACGAAAGTGTTACGTAATTAATCCACAGATGTCTAAAAAGAAATGTATTCCTTCTTAATACATGCATAATTCTGTATGAAATTCTGTCATCTGTCATAATAGGAAACATTACGCGAAACTCGGCGCAGAGGGCGCCACTAGCACATACAGTAAACAAACCGCCATATAGAGCATAGCCTCGTATTCTTGTTATTATATCATCATCATATCAGCCTATTGCCGTCCACTGCTGAACGTAGGCCTCCCCCAGAGATCGCCAACCAACCCGGTCTTGGGCAGCCCGCATCCATCCGCAGCCAGCCACCTTCTTCAAATCGTCGATCCATCGTGCCGCAGGGCGCCCCACACTACGCAAGCCCAAACGCGGTCTCCACTCTAAAGAGTGTCCGCTCCATCTACTGTCTGTCCGTCTGCAGAGTGCAGACGTGGCCGGCCCACTTCCAATTCTTGTTATAACATTATGTTATTAATTGTATTAACTTGGTATTTTGTGAAAAATATTAAAGTTTCAATTAATTTTACTTACCTAACTGTACTTTAATTATATTATGGAATCTTAACGGCCATTTGAAAGTGGATGATAACGAGATTCTAGGTTATGCTCAGAATAAAATCATATTTGTCTCACCTGAATACTTTCCCATTTCAATGAAATCTTCGGATTTAAAATGTGATGAACATATTTTTGAGTGTTTTCAGCTCGAAAGCCTTTAGGTACTACGTGTTGCTGCTTCCCATAGTTTTCGAACATTTTCTACTTTTGGAAATGAATGATTACCTTCATTTCTACATCCAAATACACAGCACTGATGCATTATTATATAATATAATACACTTCCCAATTTTGAACTCAAAGGCAGAATTTCACAATTTTCATCCCGCTTTGAACGACTCGTCGAAAAACTGTTTCCTGTTTACGCTAGTGCTGCACTCTGGCGCCAGAACATTGCAATATTATCCCCTTTTCTGTCTGTTCTGCATTCGAACTCGTTGCTAAGCAACCGATCGATTGATCATGAAGGTTAAGCTTACGCTTGCTGCGGTCGATCTGTGGATGGGTAAGTGACCATACATTTCATGACAAGACCCCTCCATGCCTCGGAAAGCACGTAAAGCATTGTCCCGGCTATTATTGGTTGATCTTTGACAGCCGTTATGGTAGTTAGAAGCCAGAAAATCTGACAAACTATTTTATCAAGGGGTATCGTGTTACCCAGTAACTGGGTTGTGAAGGTCAGATAGGCAACACTGGTACCTATTCAGCTGCATTCGGTTAGACTGGAAGCCGACCCCAACATAGTTGGGATAAGGCTAGGCAGATGAAGATGTATAGAGCCCTTCGTCAAAGATTGTGTCGCGATGTCTCTTCCACCAAATATAGATTCGGTTCTAAACCAAAATGTCAGCTGTATAGACGGAAGAACCGTCTGTCATTGGACAATCGCCGGCGACGCGTCATGATATATTGTTCTCATTGGCCACTGTCGGGTCGACATGCGCAGTGTTTGTGCTGATGTCATCTCTGATTGGTTGATCCAAAACTACAGTAGAAGGTGTCATGTATGTGTACACGAAAATAATACCAAGATTTTAGTTTCAGATTTAAGCCGCAGTGCGGGAGGGGTGTGATCACGTGTTGCGAGAGCTCACTGATACGTCAACTTGTGACAACTGTCACCCCTCCCGCACCGCACAGCTACCTCAGGAACGGTCTTAGTTAAGGAGTCGAGTTATAATTAAATAAGTACGATTTTTCCGTACCTACTTGTGATTTTAGTCTTGTGTTTATTCTTGAAATTCAGGGCCGAGTGATCTGTAATTGAAGACTCTCCTAGTTCAGACACCTTTCTCTACTTAAGATTGTTAATTTTGTTGTCCAGTGCCATTATGATGTTCAGTTAAATAAAGATTTATTATGATTATTTTCTAAAAATTGATTGAAAAGAGTGTCCGTGGAGTTTCTTGCTTGTGCATCCATAGAAACTATCTATATTTTAGAACTGGCAACTAGCTTAAATTTTCTGACTACTTTGACTTTGAATCATATTTTTGAAGTGATCACTATATTTTGTATTTTGGAGGACAGCTGCCTGCTAGCCCATTTTTTTATTTATGCTTGCTTGTAATTAGAAAGGTCGAAATTAACCCATCAATTTAGGAATTGCCCACTGTCACTCCTGACTCCACCACGACAAACAGACCAGCCGGACAAATCAGCAACATCCTCGAGCAATTTTCCATTATAAGTAATCATTGGCAATTAACCAAAATACGACAGAAATTGAGTTTAAATCGCATAATTACGTGCGCGGTTTTGAACTCTATTTATCATGTTTTTAGTACATATTGCTGCTGCTATTCTTGCGCTGAAAACCCCTTATAAAACTATTTATCTCCACTTAAAACTCAATGTCGAACTAAATTAGACTCCAAACCCTACCTCGGACAAAATCTTAATCTTGCAAACTGTCGATCATTGCAGATCCTTGGTCTAACAAATCAGTCTAACCCTTTTGGCGGTACCATCCATCTTGGTTATAGCCCAAAATGGTGTAGGCTAATCCCTTTTCGACCAGCGAGTGTCTGTATATCATTCTATCGGTTCAACGTTATTTATGGGAACCACAGAATTACTCGAGTAAATTGGCGGCCAGTCAAGATTTTGGAATCTGATGCCAAGTGTTGAGGTTATGGGAAGAATATTTTAATGTCCTCAAGTCTTGAGTGGATGGAGTGCTTCTGGACGAGGATTCACCCTTGTCTATCATTGCTAACTAACAGACGTGATGTTGATCAAACGCTGGCCCAACAAAATATACTCCCGGAGTTATACATCGAGCTGCAATGCATTTTTTTGAGGTCATTTTAAACAGTAATGAATTTAAATTTAAAACAATTATGACACCAATTATGACGCCGTCCGTGTGGTGTCGGACGTAAAGAATAGCACCATCCCATATCTTCCCGTGGGTGTCGTAAGAGGCGACTAAGGGACTTACCAGAGAATGGGAAGCAGCGTTCTCTGTGCCTTTGTAACAACCATACTGCGATCGCCAATCCGCCTGCCAAGCGTGGCGATTATGGCAAAACCCCCCTTTGGGGAGGCCTATGTCCAGCAATGGACGTCTTTCGGCTGAAATGATGATGATGATGATGATGACACCAAAAGGATGGCCAGTATGTCGACTTCAAAACTGCATTAAAACCTTTTTCTTTTACTCACCGTATATTGATGTTTTAGGCCTGAGCCACAATGGCACAATAGCATTTAGAAGTTTTGGCTAAAAACCTCCCCGGTGTTCCTCACACCTGAGTCGAGGATTGCGGGAACTGACGATACTTCCGCAATTCCCGACCGGTGACGGCTCGTCCTTTTACGGGCCTCCTAAGGTTAAGGAGAGAGTGAGGTGTTAAACTCCCAACGCAACGTCTAAGAGGGGCGAGAGTGAAACACTACGCGTCGCCACCTCGGGTTCAAGTCTTGCTTGTCCTCTTTTTTTTTTATTCCGGGGTGGAAGATCCTGATGGATGTCCACCGCCCTGGGGCAGGGATCTAGGATCTAGACTAAAAACCACCCCGGTGTTCCATCTCACACCTACGCCGGGGGTCGCGGGAACTGGAGGTACTTCCGCAACCCCCGAATGGAGCTGGCCCGCTTCTGCGGGACACCTCGGGTCAGGGGGGGGGCAGTGAGGTCTCAGAGGGGCGCACGTGGCACACTACACGCCGCCACCTCGGGTCCTGATGTATGTGGGGGGTGACAGACGTCCCCGAGTCTGCCGCCCCTGGACCTATAGTCTTGCTTGTCCTCAGTTCAACCGTCAATTTCCGCGGCCAGTTCAGACATAACTGTCAATGTATTCACACATCCAACCCTCCCAATGACAACATGGGACTCCTAATGACCATTTAATGAACGGTATAAAAGGAAAGTGCTCATAATTGGAAGTAAATAGTGAAAGTAAAAGCAATTATGTTAAGAGGGCATTCATATAAAACGGTTTTAAGGTCACTCGATATATGATAATGTTTGATATATATTGGGTTAACTGTTCATCGGGGACTTGGCGGTAATACTATTTTTCGCCCACACATATTTGTAGGTACATACTAATCGATTTTTTAGGGTTCTCTGTATTGTATGTGTTGAACCGTAATCGGTTGACACTTGAAAATTGTACAGAGTGTGAATCACTGCCTCAATAATAACAAATATCCGTGTGGTGCCGGTCGCGAATAGCGACACCCCATTTCTACGTAAGTGTCGTAGAAAGCGACAGAAGGTTGACCAGAGGATGGGCAGCAGCGTACTTCTGAGCACCATACCACCTACTGCGATCGCCAATATGCATCGGCCAAGCATGACGATTACGGCTGAACCCTCCCCCCCCCCCCATAGGGGCGTCTAAAGTTTGACATGATGATGATGATGAATATTTTGATATTCATCATCATCATCATGTCAAACTACACACAAATAATAAATACAAATAATAAAAAGTTAAAAATCAATGCGGCTATTACCCCATACAAAAAACGGGCGAGAATCTCTAGTAGAGAGGTAAGAGTAGTAGACTCTGCAGTGAGAAAATCCAGGATGAAAAAAAGGATTTTTTGAGTTTCTCCATTACAAACAAACGTACAAAAATTCAAATCCTCTCTCTTTAAAAATGATCAGTTCAATAATGTTAGTATCGATTATTCAATACTAGATTTTGCCCGCGACTTCGTCCGCGTGAATGTCGGTTATCACAAATACAGACGAAGACGAAGTCACGGGTTAAAAAATAGCCCAAGATGCAAGCTCTCTTCATACCAAATTTCATCAAAATCGGTTCTGCCGTTTTGTCGTGAGAACGTTACAGACAGAGTTACTTTCACAATTATGAAAATAGTATGTATAATACATAATTATTATCTTAGTGATCTCAGTACCTACTGGGTTTGATGTCAAATCAAGCGAATAAATAGCAAGATGAGAAATGCAAAAAAAAACAGTCCGCATTCCCATTCCAAAATGGTCGCGTTTTGCGGTAAGCAAGTAAACCTTGAGAACCGTAAATTAAACAAATTAATATTAGCTAAACAAACATCCTGTCTCCCGGAACCGGATTTCAATGTCAACATTCAAAACCGCCCTTTGATCGCTCCAACTTTTCTGAACCGACAAAAGATTTGATAAAGTGCGTGGCGACTACGCCCTTGCCCTTCTTAGTGTCCTTTTTGGTCCAAGTGATAAGATGTAGCGATTTATATAATAATAATAATAATAAACTTTTATTTCAGACGTTTGTCCATAAGTACACACAACATATAGGTAGATACAATAAACACAGCAAATTCAATAAATAAAATAAAATATCAAAATACTAGGGAAGAGGGGGCACTGTCCACTGATTACCCTGCAGTGGCTGTGTGCAAGCGTGTCCAATGGCGCAACAGTGGAAAGTCCTACCTATCCACGAACACTCTTAAGATGCTGTTATGGCTGGACCTAACACGACTCAGCAGCGACGCACACTGTTTCCTTATAAGGGCATGAAAGCCATCTGTGTGCATTTCTGCAAACATATTTGACGCACTGCAGAATCGTGGCAGACCCAGCAGCACCCAAAACCATTAAACAGCATTTATTCACGCGAAAACGACGCACATATTGTATAACAATATTAAGCTTAAAACTAAAACAAGCAAATTCTAAAAAAGTTAAAAAAAAAAAATAAAGTCCGAGTCGGAAACATGTCACCACCGCGCGAAACGGCCAACGCTCAGCATAAATGCCGCTGTCCGCGTTGACATACAAATTACTTCGGATAGGGGGTAAGCAGTTGATGACGCTGTCTGTACGAACCACAGCGATAGTTTTCAGTGTCGGCCCGTATAACGCTGTCTCGAAACCATAAATTAAAACATTATTATTATGGGAAGTACTGAAATAGTTGACGACACGGTTGGCGCAGTGACTGAAGATTGGCTAATGCGCTGCTTGTCTCCAGTTCGATTACGGCAGGGAACAAACCCCTGCATGTCCTACAGGTAGTTGTTTCAAGTCTTGCTGTTCGTGTATGTCTCTACTAATACTCGTATAATACAGGGGTAAAATTTGTTTGTTACTTTGTAAGTTTTTATTTAAGGGGTAATCTCCGAAACTACTCATCCGAATTCAAAAATTCATTGACTAATTGGAAGCTACATTATGCCTGAGTCTGAGGGATCCTTGAGAAAATTCACGCGGACGAAGTCGCAGGCAAATTGATAGTGAGCTTCTCTTCTTCTCTGTCGTTTCGCTCTTGGCAAAGCGGTCGTGGTCACGTCGAGGCGTCCGCTCCGGTGGTAGAGGTGGACACAGCTCTCCGCACGATCTCCCGCCATCTCTCCCTGTTATCACACTGCCTGGCGCATTCAGATACGCGGTTTCCTACTGCGGCTTTCACTTGGTCAGTACATCGCATTGGTGATCTGCCGCGCGACCTGACTCCCTCCACTTTCCCCTGTACGACCAACCGCTCTATGGAGTCGTTATCCCGTCTAGAGACATGCCCGAAGTATTGCAGTATGCGCGACTGTACTACGGTCGACAAACGCTGCTTGATGCCGAGCTCCTGGAGTATAGACACGTTGGTACGGAACTCCGTCCACGATATTCCGAGCAACTTTCTCCAGCACCACATTTCAAGAGCCCCTTTTCCACCTTGCGCACTGTCCACGTCTCTGCCGCGTAAAGAAAAATGGGGAACACAAGTGTTCGCACGAGCTTTACTGTGGTGGCTTTGGTAATTTCGCGGTTCCTCCACACTTTCCTTAACTATAGTGAGCTTATAAGTTTGTAAATGCACCTATAATACAGTTTTAAACGACAACGTCTAAAAAAATAAAGTAACAAGGTTTTAAAATGATACATCCATCACTGATCCGTTGATTGAACAAAACTGTCCATCAAATTTCTTGGGAAACGACTTTTTTTGGTGTCAAACCATTGATTGTGGTAGCGTCCAATGTGATGCTGGCACTTCACATGGCGTTTTTGTACAAATATTTGCCTTATTTGGTTAATACAAAATTAACCCTACTGTTATTGAAATAAAGTCCATTTTGTATTATCCAAATACGTCAAATATTTGGACAAATACGCCATGTGAAGTGCGGCTTAAAAACAGATTTTGCGGCACGGTTGGCGCAATGGCTTAGCGATTGGTTGAGCGGTGCGTGTAACAGGTGCGATTCCAGCACGGATCAAATATTTGTATGGTCTACTACAGGTCTGGTTGTTAGTATTTATAGGTTTATATGTTTGTAAACGCACCCAAGGCACGACTAGAATCCACTTGTTTTAGTTTTAGGCCTTGTAACAATGTTTATAAATATAATATGTGCGTCGCTTTCGCGTGAATAAAAGATTTTTCTTTCTTTCCTTTCTTTACACGGGAAAATTTCCAAAATTAGGTAACGTATTTTACTATGTATAAATATCACATTACATATAATATATTACATTTCAAACAAACAAAAAACTAACTCAGGTCTTCTTAAATAAAAGTTGGCGAGTAACTATTTAATCAAGATCTTACATCTTGCACCATATCTTGGTATTCCAGAGATCTTATACGACGGACGATATTAAAAATGATAAGTATTCAGCCTGTCCTTAATACAGTCTTATTCCTTCAGATTGGGCCAGGATTTGTTAAAATTCTCCCTTTTTTCAAAATGTCATCTTTTATGTAAAGATTTTAGCTGATTTTATGGCATGGGTAGTCATTAGACTGGAGATATTTAGAGGGCCTTACAATCGCTCAAGGGACACCTTTTGTTCTTTTTTTTTAAATGTATGTGTGTATTGTATCTTATTAGAATTTCTTTTGGCCGTGACTAAGCTGGATAGGGTCTTTTACAGTGGCTGTGGGGTGCGAAGCAAAGCGGCAATACTGAATCAGGAAGACCGTAAGAAGATAAGGTACTTATAATGAGGTTCTAATGAGTAATGTTGGGGATTGAAACTAGGGGCGGTAAAACGACGGAAGAATTAGCTCTACCGCTTATAACCACGCTCCCGTTAAAATCAGTAAAACATGATCATCATCTGCCTAGCCTTTTCCCAACAACGCTGGTCGGCTTCCAGTCTAACTGGACACAGCTGAATACCAGTGTTTTACATGACGTGACTGCCATCTGACCTCCACAATACAGTCACTGAATAACACGATACCCCCTAATAAGACTGGTTGTCAGACTTTCTAACTTATGACTACCCATAATGTCTGTCAAAAATCTACAAATGACAGCCGGGACCAACGACTTTACGTGCTTTCCGACGCACAAAAGGGTCCCCGTATAGGGTGCCGCAACCCTTGGGCGTTTAACTGTGTTAATTTCTAAACCAAACATATCAAATAGATTATCTTGATTACTGTGCCCAAATTCGTGTAAGTAAATCACATCTAAGTAACTGACATCACCAGATCCGCAGTATCAAGATATGAAAAAGAATCGCCATTTGCTTCAGAATCGCGGCAGTAACCGCCAATGTACAAACAGCATTACTCCAGACATTGCTCAATGTAGCATTGAAGTCGGTATTACCGGGTATTGACCACAATTCGACAATTTAATCGCTCCTGTTTAAGCTTCGTTAGAGAATCCGACGGTAGGTTAAACGTTTGGGCGCTTAGCGATCGAATTTTGTTTCTCATTGTGGCGTTAAAGTCCGTGGTCGAGGTCCCTAATTTCTCTCGCATGGAGCGGCATTTCTTGTATAGTACCGTACTATTAGGTAGCAACTTGTTGATCTAGCATATAATATACACAAGTAAGAGTCTCCTAGATCCATGACAGTTATTATAGGTAGTCAGAAGCCCGGAAGACTGACCAGGGCCTCAAGTCTGCCACTACAATAGTGTCAGAATGGTCTATCATTGATTTCATAATTGTTGATTTTGACAAGTTTGGGTAATCTACTAATATAATGGCGTCATTATGACTTTCCAATGGTCAACCACTGACTCGCCTTTGAAAGAAATGATATAGAATGGTAGAAAACCGTAACTCGTACAAAATGACAACTGAATGACTGACTTAGGCGGTAATCTGCTAAAATTTTGACAGTTCCTTTGATCAGTGACCTACTAGTAGAACGTCATTATGCAGTCATTGCTTTTAATTCGACCGACTAATGATCGACCATTATGAATTTAGCAGATTACGAACTTTTAGCAAAATGACAATGGGATCGTGTTGGAATGACGAAATTATAAAAATAGCAGACTTGGCCCCCTGTCTTACCAAGGGCACAGAATACTTAATAGTACTACGTACAGAAGGGACACTCCCTTCCCCGCGCTATATCAGATACCGCACCCTCACCCCGCACTTACAGGGGCTAACCGCCGACTCTTTAGCCAGGGCGCTCAAAATCGTAAGAACTGCAGCGCTGCGCTGTAGGTACTGTTGTTGACACAAACACACAATTTTGCGATTTATTTTGTTTTAAGTTTTATTTATTAGTTTTAATCTCGATGATTCATTTATTTTCCAAGTTTTCGTCGTTTTATAATAATACAATTAAAACTTCCGTAATAATAACATACCAACATTACCAGCTATTAATATTGCTCTCTCTCTTTATTGTCTTTGTTATGTACTTATGTCCCTTTCTTTCACGTTCTATTCATTCTTGGAATTGAAAAGTAGTACCCTACGCACTAACTTTGTCGCGTCGCCCCATTGCGTTGCCGCGTAATGGTACGGGGCGATCGTGAATTCCATATTTTGTAATTAGGTACCTTAATTTACCATTATTGATGAATAAATAAACCTCATTACATAATAAATATTATAATATTACTTTTATGTCATTACAAATCCGAGTATTCATAATCAAATATCATTTATTTTATTTATTAGAAATAAATAATTGACCGCTCGGACAAGATCACTTCATAATAATGCTCGAAACGTTCGGGTAGTTCCGTCGTCGTTCGGTTCGCCCGACGCAAAGCGCTGCACTTTTCGCGCCATTTTGTACGCCACGACATCCAACTGATTCAACCCTACTAAAATTCACGCACACATTTGCACGTGTACAGACGTCATTTGGTTTTGTAGTAGTAATAGGTAGTTATTTTGCAAGTTTTGTATGAAGTGTCCGAGGTGTGCCAAGGGGTATCGTCTTACCCAGTTACTGGGTTGAGGAGTTCAGATAGCCAGTCGCTCCCATGTGAAACACTGGTATTTAGCTGAAACTATGTGACAATAGATGTTTTTTTTTTGGGAAGGGCTCGTAAAAACTGTACAGATCGGTCATGGTGAAGCTATTCTCACCGCTGTTGATCTGTGGATGGGTGGGTGACAATCCATTTCATACCGAGACCTTCAACAGTTGTTATGGGTAGTCAGAAGCGAGAAAATCTGACAACCACCAACTGAGGGGTATCGTGTTACCCAGTTGTGGTTGTGGAGATCAGATAGTCTGTCGCTCTGTGTAAAACACTGGTATTCAGCTGTATCCAGTTAGACTTTAAGCCAACCCCAAAGTAGTTAGGGAAACACTAGGCGATTTGACATTATTCCTCAAACTTTTTGAAACAGACACTTAGACATTATGTTGCGTGCGGTAATCAAACACGTACTTCTCGGCAAAACAATAGATCTGTACATCTATAGGTCCCTATTGCAACAAATAAAACCATAGACAGATAATTCTAATCAATATCTTATCTACATTATTTGAACTTCACCACCATCATCACTTGTCTTCAGCTTACTATAGGTCCACTGTTGGACATAAGCCTCCTCCATTGCACGCCATTTTTCCCAGTCCTCTGGTCTCTGTTGACCTTAGTTTTGGCAAAAGCAGCAAAGTATCTCTTAATAATTAATTACGTCAGACTAGTTCAATATGCCAAAATGTGTCAACATCACTTTTCGCTTTCACTATCTCACCTGATGGGAAGCGATAATGCGGTCTTAGATGTAGCACACTTGCCTAGAAGTAACCTATTCACTCTTGACTTAAAGACCCCTAGGTTGTAATTCCAGGGAATTCCACTCCATAGCAGTACGCACAATGAATGTGTTCCCAAAACGTTTTGTGCGTGTGAGTGAGAGTGAAATGTACAATAATTATGATAATAATTTTTATTATTCCAAAAAGTACTAAAAGTTACAAAAATAAACATTTACATTTTTAGCTAGGCCAGTGTCCAACAGTGTCAATGCCAATGTCCAACAAGTCCAACACATCAATCCATACCAAACTGAATCATCCATTTTCCATCCCAATTGAATATGAACCTTATTCCTTTGTAATGAAGTTGAAAATCTATGACAAATTGTTGTAGCTTGATGTGCTGAACTCCAGATGTCGTGTACATATCATCGTCCTATTTTGTGGAAAAAATTATACACAAAATTTTTACGTAAAGAACAACTTTACATAATACTAAATGTGTTTTATCAATGTTAGTTCATGTTAATTTATAAATAAAAAAAACGTTTTATTTGACAATTTGAATAAGTTTCTCTGACTCATCACGACCTAATAACTTTAACAAATTAGTTAATTTCTCTTTGAAATTATGCTTATTTAGTTAATATATGTAAATGGGTTTGATCCACGTGACATGTCATCATTGCTCTTTACCTTCATTGTTATCACATATAGAAGCAAGGATATACAAACTATGAGCTTGTAACAACTTGGTTGAAAAGAGTATTAGTCAAGTTTCTTGCTCGTTCGTGCCTTTAAATATGTAGTATAATTGCAATAAATGCTGTGACTCTCTAAAATCATTACAATTACTTAGATAACATAATTATATTCAATGTTTAAATTCAAAATGGTGAACTCGAGTAGGTACTATTTGAAATCTACAACCTTAAGATACTTCCTAGATAAGTATGTCAGAACGGCAATCTGGCAGACAAGGTTACAGGTAGGTAAGTATATTTTTACACGCAAGAAAACCTCTCTGTTCGTTGATGTGTATCAACTTCAAAAGATTTGTGATATCCGAGATTTTTGCTTCAAGTGATACAGAAAATTAGTAAGTAGGTACCTTGTGTGCACTTGACTGAATTTAGGTTAATCGACTGTTCTTTTCGCACAAAAACTTGATTATAATCTTCTGACCTAATTTCAATAGTAAACAAGTTTTTTCAAATATTCTAATAGGCTTGCGTTTGGCCGCAATTCACCTGATCTTAAGTGATGATAAGGTCTAAGGTGGAGTATGATTGCCTAGGATGAACCGGTTCACTCGTGCCTTGAAGATACCCAGATTATACTTACCGGGGAACTGAGAGGCGGACAGTGAATTCCACAATCTGGCAGTTCGCGCAATAAATGTGGAAGCAAAGCGCTTAGATCGAGACCGTGTAACTTCAACCATATAGCAGTGACGCTTTGCCGTATCTCTGCTCGTCCGATGATGGAATGGGGATGGAAAATTTTTCCGAAATGTACCCGTTATAAGATCAATGGGCTGGCCGTTTCCAGTCTATCGATGAATTCTCCGATGTTCAAGGTTCTGGAGCTTAGCCTCAAAACGGGAGAACAAGTGTATGCACATACTATAGACACCTTTTTCTCTCATTCTTATAGTCCGATCAAACGAATGACCAAAGGCTTCACTTGTTTTCCGAGGCCCGGAAGGGACACTTTCTTTCCGGGTCTCGGAATTTAGAGGTGGTCGGTTTGTGGTGTGACACTTCACACCACAAACCGACCACCTCTAAATTCCGACCAGATCGACGCAATAGTGAAACATTGTTACATAGAAACGGTTCGTGATGATATTGAAATCGATATCCAGAAATAACCAGTAAGATTAGCACGAGCGCGCCCTATCCGAAAATAGAATCGAATCGAATACTTTTACGGGAACTGCGACTATACATTTTGGTACATTTTGCACAAGCATCTATTGATATGAATAAAGTCTTCAAACAAAATTTATGTTATGTGTGAAAGTAGAAAGAAAAACACCACACGGGCATTTCTTGAATATCGCTGCTCCATTGCCAACCTATTGATCTTTTCATCATCACCCGCCGGAGGAAATTCACTGTTGGGCGAAGGCCTCCCCCAAGGGGGGGCTTTTATTACATTTGTCATGTGCTGGTCCTATGGAAATCTAAAAAACATCTATCTTATATTATGTTTGGTCCATCCGCCCGCCTGACCTTGTCTCGCTAGCGCCAGCGAGCAGACCAGCACTGGCTTCTACTGTCAGGTATTTTGACCCTAGTGACCATTCAGTTTTAAGACCTGGCAAGTCTACATAGCCGTGTGATGCCGGCCGCGAATAGCACCACCCCATTTCTACCCGTGGGTGTCGTAGAACGTGACAGAGGGATATTGACCAGAGGATGGGCAGCAGCGTCCTTCTGAGTACCATAACACCTACTGCGATCGCCAACATGTATCGGCCAAGCATGGCGATTACGGCTGACCCCTCCCTTGGATATCTATGCCCAGCAGAGGGCGTCTAAAGATCGACATGAACTCTACATAAGTACAGTCAGCAAAAGGGATAGGTATGCAGGTCATCGGAAATGGTTAAAGTTTACTTAGAAACTGATCGATGTTTTCGAATGAAATTTAATTAAATCATTGAAATGTTTATTCTCTATTAAATTTATTTTATTTTATTCAAAATCATTCATCGTTTTCTAAGTAAACTTGAACTATATCTGACGACCCTGCATACCTATCTCTTTTGCTGACTGTACATACGTAACAGGTGGTAGCAGGTTGTTGTCTCATTGCCAACCAGTAATTGTATCCACTCATTAAATAGGTAAGTACAATTCGTGATGATATGCAAGTAGTACCTACTCGTAAATTAAACGTTTTATTGCGGAAAATGAAAGGAAATCTGCATGTTTATTACAGACAAATGGATGTGATGAGCGTAGTAGATATATTTAATAGCCGTGCCGTGCCAACATATTATAACATATTATCTACTAGCTGTGCCTATTTTAAATTTATTTTCCATTGTTTATGATTGTCTCTAGTCCTCTTTTAACGTGCACAACTTTTTACATTTTTCTTACATTAATTCGTGTCCCACAATCAAAATTTAGATTTAATTTTTGATTTGAAACAACTATAGCCGCACGTAAAACCGATTTCTGGCGTGGCGACGCGTCGCCACGCTATATGATGGTATATATATACAGTCTATATGCAGTAGTGTGTACGAAGTGGCGACGCGTCGCCATGCGCAATTGACTGTGCGATTACCGAAGTCACTGATTAAACGAATTAAGTAGTCACGATTTGAAATAAATTCGTAAATTTTTGTATTTAATGAAAATAAATGTTTAATCAATAAATAGTCATCGTTATCTGGAAAAAAAATCGTAATATTTTATTTTATCATTATGACATATTTCGTTCCTATCACAATCTGTTCTTTTCTGCATATTACTTTTACAAAATAATGTCGATGTTTCACATCTGCCAGGCGTCCCGTGACGGCTCACATTTTTTTTTTTAGACGCCTGCCAAACTTGGCAACTCATTATGGCAACCCCCCCCCCCCTTCTCCCTTATGGGGAGGCCTTTGTTCAACAGTGGACTTCTTCAGACTGATGATGATAATGATGATGAACCTAAATTTGTAATATTCTATTGATTTATAGTGTTCATTCATGGAGTTTCTTGCTCGTTCTCCTCCATAGAAACCTACTGTTTGGAATGAGCAACTAGCTTCAACTTTCTGACTGACTGACTCTTTGACAATTCAAAAGTGCCTGTAAATAAACAAAAAAAAAAAAAAAAAAAAAAAAAAAAAAATTGTGGTGGTGGTGGTAAATGGTGGTGGTGGTGGTGGTGGTGGTGGTGGTGGTGGTGGTGGTGGTGGTGGTGGTGGTGGTGGTGGTGGTGGTGGTGGTGATGGTTTATTTTAAATAAATTATTTGAGTTTGAGTGTAGACATGCGTTACAATGCCTAGTAAAGAAAAGTAAACTGATCTGTTTTTCTTTTCTTATTATGCTTTTGTATACCAAAAACAATACATTATTTAAATAACAAAATCGTCTTGTCACTTTAACAAAATGCTACTTAAACTAAAACAAAATAACCTACACTTCACAAACCCGCACTCCACCATCAAAATCGAATTCGATCTGGCTTAAACTGGCATAAACTGGTTATAACTGCAGTAATCCAGATGCGAACTGGTCATTAAAGCGACGGATATGAGGCGTAGGTCTCATCGAGCACTTAAATGAAATATCGGGAACGTGTGGACATGTATGTGGACACGTGCATTTGATGGCTAAAATTGTAGTCATTAGGAACGTTTATAAACAAAAGTTCGGTTTGGAGTTATGACCTTTTGTAACCGTGATTTCGGTTAGGTCATCATTTAGGTCATCGTCATCATCTTCCTACCCTTGTCCCATGTTTCTTGGCGTCGGCGCAACACGTGTTCTTCTACCATTCAGTCCTGTCAACTGTCATGCTTTCACTGACTCCCTTTTCATTTATATCATTTTTCACACAATCCATCCATCCATCTTTCATCATTTCGGTGACTAAAGAATCATGGCAAGATCCATACATGCATTTGTATGAAACAAAATAAATTAGAGGGTTTAAAATATTTTCCAATGTGAAGAATACATTACCAGAAATAGATTGATATACTTACCATATTTTTAAACCCCCACATAATTAAAATATTATGAAATGGAAATAACGCTTTTTCGTTTCAACCCAATGCCCATTTTGTGTTTATAAAAAAAAAGAAAGTGACAAGCGCCGTTAACGGATCTATAAAATTGGCAATAAAATGATGTGACAAGTGAGCGAAAAAAATAATCATTATTTGTAATATCATTTCCCATAAAACGATGCAATTTCAGTGTAAGAACTGCGAAACGGCGGCTGTCAGTGTCATTGTTACTGTCAGTCGCTTTTTTTTGCGTGGTTTAGATACTGTTTAGGTACCCAAGAATATAAGATTTAGAATTTCAACTTCTCTAAACATCTTAATTTTTTTTGTACAAATCCTGCCATGATTCTTTGTAATATTCTATTGTAAGTACGCTTCAAAAGAGATAGGGTCGGATATAGTACCTATAAGTTTACTTGGAACTCAAATTAAAATGTAATTTAATGAATTAACTGTTTGTTCTCTGTAAACTTTATTTTTACCCTACTTCGAAAAATGGACGAGGTTTTTTGTGAAGGTTTTTTAACTTGTAATACTTTGTACATTCTCTAATTGGTGATTTTTATGCAAGGTACATCGTACTGACGTATAATTATGTAATTCCTGTACAAAACATAAACACTTATACAAAATATTGTAAACGATTACCTACTTACTTCAAAAGAGTAACTATGGAGTTTTTTGCCCATTTTTCTCCATGCGAAACTATGTTAGGGAATAGTGGCCACTAGATTTAATTTGACGTTTAAAAGTGCATTTTAATGGACTAATTAATATAAATGATGTGACTTTAATTTTGATAAAAGTCCAGAAGACAGAACCAACCTTACACCCACATCCATCGGTGTCATCGTCATTATGGGATGTAAATAATAAAAATGAATCTTTATTCGTTAGTTTCGCTAAAACTCGAGAACGGCTAGACCGATTTGGTTAATTTTGGTCTTGAAATATTTGTGGAAGTTCAAGGAAGGTTTATACGGTGAGAAAATTGAAAAATCAATTGACTGGACAACGTCTGTCGGGTCAGCTAGTCTATATGATATAAATCTATACTAATATTATAAAGCTGAAGAGTTTGTTTGTTTGTTTGTTTTGTTGAACGCGCTAATCTCAGGATCTACTGGTTCGAATTGAAAATTTATTTTTGTGTTGGATAGTCCATTTATCGAGGAACCGGGCCGGGTTGCTATCTTATAACAAAAATGAATCGTTATTCGTTAATCTCGCTTAATTTCGAGAACGGTTGGACCGATTTGGCTAATTTTGGTCTTCAAGACCAATATTTGTGGAAGTTCAGGGAAGGTTTAAACGGTAAGGAAATTAAAACAGCAATTGACAGAACAACGTCTGTCGAGTCAGGTAGTGATGAATAAATATGAATATGAGGTGACTTTTGAGTCAATCCGCTCACAATGAGTTAGGTTAAACTTTTATTTTTAAATTTATCTTAACTTATCAACACTGGTAATTTCTAGCTAAAAGCAAGGAGAAATGGCTCCTGTTACCTAAAAATGTAAAAAAATATTTGTTTATAATAATAATAATAAGCGTTTATTTCAGAATTACTTCTATATTTGTTACTAACGATGTAAATGTATTTATTTAAAACTTAATTTTTAAATCATAAGACAGTAAAAATACTAGAAAAGGTTTTTTAGTATTTAGATACAAGCTTTTGCCCGCGACTTCGTCCGCGTGAATGTCAGTTATCGCGGATGCAGACGAAGCCTCGAATTTAAAATTATATGCCTATGTCCTTCTCAAAGGTTTAAGCTATTTTCATACCAAATTTCATCAAAAAGGGGGGCAGCCGTTTCATCGTGAAAGCGTAACAGACAGAGTTACTTTCGCATTTATAATATTAAGTATGGAAGTATGGATTAGTAAGGATTGTATGAATTACTTACTTTTTTATCTTTCTAAATTTATTTCTATTTTCTTGATGTACCGATTACTATCAAATTCACACAGTCATCATGAAAGGATGGACTTCTCAAAACATCATTTTTCCATTTTTTCCCCATGGCTATTGTTCCCGTCACAGCGCGGGTCAGTTTGACAAATTATCCACATTCCCCGACCACCGTACCCGGGTAATAGCAACACTATCAACTTTATTATGGCAGCCATTTTGAGTTTTGGTGTGTTTTGTTTTGATATTTTAGGGTTCTGTAAACCTTTTACACATAAAAAAGGTGTATCTACTTAAAAATATATATATATGGAAACTAAATGGATTAATTTTAAAACCAATTTATAATACACCAAAAAGAATTAAAAAAAATAATCGGATCCAGCAGCTTATTACGAAATAAAAATATATTTTTTAAGTTGTTATTACATCTATGTGTGAGAGGCATGAAATAATAAAAATAAACTAATTATTGGAATAGTTTAATTTGTAAGTACTGTCATTTTCTTATTGTTCCATCCCTGCCAACTGTCACTACAGTTTGACATCTGTCATACGACACCTCCTTTCACTCGCACGCTTTTCTCTCATTCCTTCCTCTTACGTTCCATTACAACATAATATAGATGTGGCGTTAAACGATAATAATAATCTAAAAAATATGTTTATGGCTCTGTGTGTACGTGGTACCTATGTAGGTACCAAGTAACTACAATGTGTTGTGAAAACACTAAAACTATTATTAAAATCTAATATCACGCTGTCGAATCACGTTAAAAAAGAATCATAATATGATTAAATTATTCAAAGCTTATTTTAATATTCAATTTTTCATTTGCATAAACTTTTATTTAATTCGATCTAAGAGAATGTTGCTATTTACTTTGTAAGTCACGCAAAAGTCACGCAAAAGTCACACAAACATTTTAACATCTAACTTTTTAAAAAGAAGATTGAACTCATAGAATATTAATTTTCTACTGGAACAACACAGCATAGTTATTCACAACAAAAATATACCAAGTTGAACTACCAAAATTCAAGATTTAAACAAAATTATCCCAAACGCCTGGAAGAGCTACTGGTCCATGAAGGAACAGTTCAAAGGTACTCTACCAATATCACTGAAGTGCAAGCTAATGAACATGTGTATTCTTTCCATCTTGAACTATGGAGCATAGACTTGGCCTTTGACTAAGATCCAAAAGTCCAAAGTTCAGGTTTGGCAACGTGCTATGGAGCGCAGTATACTTGGTGTTAAATTAACCGACCGCGTTCGTAATACCATACTGCGCTCCTAAACACAGATGGTTGACGTGGATCTAAAGGCTGCCCAGCTTAAATGGGACTGGGCTGGACATGTCTGCAGCATGCCGAACGACCGGAAAGGCGCAAAGGGAATGCACTGGTCTCTGTAATTCTATTAATTACTAGCTCAGGGATCAGGGATTTCAAATGATCTGATCATATGTAAAATGGCAATAAAGATTTTATTTTAAATATATATGAAGAAACATGCACTTATAATCATCTAGGTATTGCCCGCGATTTCGTCTGCATACTCTTGACCAGTAATCCTGACTTCAGCAGCCAGGCTTTCCGTCAACCAGTAAAGTATAAATTGTTCGTATATCCCCGCCATTTGAGGTTGTATTCACGCCTCACTCCCGTTGTGGGATAAGTACGATTTATTACGGCCTGGACGTAATTAAGTATCTCCTTAATCGGGTCCGTTATTTGGCACAAGCTGCCCACTCGGTTAGGATTCTATAGATGACCACATTTAGCTTTCGCTGAGCTAAATTACCCCTGTTTACTGTCTCTTGAAAAATCTGTTGACAACTTGATTGGTTGTTTTCATTTTGGCCCAGCAACATTGATGTATAAAGTAGTAATATACAGGGTGTTTGGTAGATCGATGCAAAGCCGTAAAGCGGAGCTAGTATAGACTATTTACAACCATTTGAACCGAACTTGTTTTAGCCGAAGTGTGACTAATTTTTTTTTAGCATAATTTTAATGATTTTTGATGACAAAACCCAAAATATTGCAGTTAGTAGCAAATAATGGCCAATTTGAAGGCTAAGTAATTTATTTTTTATTTTATTTGGTTAACATAATGCGTAAACAATCTAATAAAACATAATTAGGGGATCTGTGTGATAAGACAATTTTTTTACAGACATTTAAAGTCAAAGACATTTTTAAAGATTTCAGGAATCTGTTTTTAGACAGCATGAAAAAAAATCACGGATGGTGCTTTTTATGTTCAAACATTTTTAAAAACATGTCTGGTTATTGTTATTGAAATTAGGACCTACAAATCAAATTGAGGGAGAAAATTAAATTTTTTGGCGAATTATTTAAAAGAAAATTATAATTAAAATCATTTATTATTCGTGTTCAAAATGTTCGCCGCGGTCTCTAACACCAACACGGGCCCGTCTTCACACTTCTGTTGTTGTTGTTTTTAACTTCATCTCCAGTTTCATCGTGTATTGATTTATCTGAACCAATTCTTCTTTTCTGTTTATTTCCATATTCGTATAATCTTCCATGGCCCGACACCACACGTAAAAGTCAAGCGGAGTCAGGTCGAGTGACCGGGCGGGCCAAGGGATTGGCCCGTCTCTGCCAATCCAGCTGTTAAGGAAGCAATTATTTAAGTGCTCCCGTACTTTTAATGTCCAATGCGCTGAACAACCATCTTGTTGAAAGATGACTTCTCGGTCTTTCTACGGAATATCGGGGCGACTTATCGGTCTCTTTAAAAATGTTTGAACAAAAATAGCACCATCCGTGATTTTTTTTCATGCCGTCTAAAAACAGATTTCTGAAATCTTTAAAAACGTCTTTGACTTTAAATGTCTGTAAAATAATTGTCTTATCACACAGATCCCCTAATTATGTTTTATTGCATTGTTTACGCGTTATGTTACCCAAATAAAATAAAAAATAAATGACTTAGCTTTCAAATTGGCCATTATTTGCTACTAACTGCAATATTTTGGGTTTTGTCATCAAAAATAATTAAAATTTTGCTAATAAAAAATTTGTCACACTTCGGCGAAGACAAGTTTGGTTTAAATGGTTGTAAATAGTCTATACTAGCTCCGCTTTACGGCTTTGCATCGATCTACCAATCATCCTGTATAAGTCAATGTCCAGAAATTACACTATGAAATCAGAGGGCCAATTCTAGCAGGTACCTAATTCAAAACATTTAAAATGTATCTTTGTTCTATTTTTTTTGTAGGTATATGGCAAGCGATGCTAATGTCGTCAAGTGGATTAGAATAGCAAGTGTGCAAAAATAACAACTAAAAAACAACAACAACAACACATAAGCAACACAAAATATTTAAAAAACAACTAACAAAAAACACAAAAAAGCGGCCAAGTGCCAGTCGGACTCGCCCATAAAGGGTTCCGTACCAGCAAGTAAGGTAAAATGCGGTTTACGATTTATGACGTATTAAAAAAAAACTACTTACTAGATCTCCTTAAAACCAATCTTCGGCGGAAGTTTACATGGTAATGTACACCATATTTTTTATTTTTTTTGTTTTATCATTCTCTTATTTTAGAAGTTACAGGGGGGGGGGGGGGGAGGGGGCACACATTTTACCACTTTGGTAATGTTAAAATATTCAGTTTAGAAAAAAATGATATTAGAAACCTCAATATCATTTTTGAAAACCTATCCATAGATACCCCACACGTATGGGGTTGATGAAAAACAAAAATTGAGTTTTAGTTCTAAGTATGGGGAACCCCCAAAATTTATTGTTTTTTTTTCTTATTTTGTGTGAAAATCTTAATGCGGTTCACAGAATACATCTACTTACCAAGTTTCAACAGTATAGTTCTTATAGTTTCGGAAAAAAGTGTCTGTGACATACGGACGGACGAACAGACCGACATGACGAATCCATAAGGGTTCCGTTTTTAGCCATTTGGCTACGAAACCCTAAAAAGAACCACGATAAACAAACTAATAATAACTTTGATACTGTAAGACTATAAACATAAGTCACATTCTTATCTCGGCTGAAATCATCAATACTATTGTGTCAAATATTATTTTTTATTTAGCCTATTTTTGTGTCCCACTGCTGGGCAAAGGCCTCCCCTTTCTTCTTCCAAACATCGTGCGATCTCTGCCCACGTTTGCCCCACAAATATAGTCAGATCGTCACACCACCTTCGTTTCGATCGGCCTTGGCCGACTATGAGTCAAATATGTGGGTAAATCAGATGTATTTTTGACACAGAGAACGAGATTCCAGTATCCTTAAAAGTACTAGAACCACCCTTCAGATAACTGATTTTTACAAAGTAATAGGTCAGTATATTATTTTCTGAGTCTTATTTTTACGTCCTTAGTAACATAGATTATCGAACATTCATTGAGTTCGTAGGTAACTATGAATCGTTCTGATCTATTCATCTGCGAACGTAATCTCCGGTTTTTGAAAGCCTGGTCAAGCTTCTGATTAGAAAATTTATTTCCCATTTTATACTATTACGATTGGTTGTTAGTTTATTACAACCGTCTCTGACGTTACACCCACTTCACATGAAATAATACTCTCTTTTTTAACCGACTTCAAAGAGGAGGAGGTTCTGAATTTGATTGGTTTTTTTGTATGTACGCCGATTACGCTGAGATTTATGTTCCGATTTACGTGATTCTTCTTTAGGAATAGTTGCCATTTGGTCCCATAAAAATTTAACATAGTCACCTACCATAGTAACATGTCACCGTTTCGTTATTAATTTGTATGATAAGAAGTAGGCAATGAAATGCGAAAAACTTTTTAACAAAAAAGATAACCGCCTTTAAAAAGTAAAACAATAACAATTCGCAAGAGATCAATACAATGCATTAAAAAAAAAGAATCAGGACAAAAGCCATGGCAGTTAAGAGTTGACCAATCTGTACTGACAGCGCCCGCATCTCAATAATAAGTCCAGGTTTCCTACACCAATGTTTTCCTTCACTGAACACAGTGATGTCCTAGGTAAGATATAAAAGGCACACTATGCAGCCGAGCATATTAAACATTGGGGGAGTACATCACTGTTAAAAATGCTTGGCTGGATGCTGGTCCTGCTCCACAGCCATAAGGGTTCATAGATTAATTGATTAGCATTTGTAACTATTCCTGGAGCTGCTGAAGATGTAGATCTACATTATCTTTGCATTTTATAAACTGAATTTGTTAATATTGTATAATTTTTCATAGCACATACATGTGAGCACTATGTTCTTTAAAACTACCATTTACGAGGTATGTCTTTCATCGACTTGAAGGTACCCTGGCGGTTCGGAGTATGTCATGCTCACTTGAATGTGCCGCTGGCGGTGGCGCATGTGTTTGATCATTCGTTTCCCTTCAAAATGGTTGAGCTAAGTGATGCCGATCCGTGCGTCATGTTTGTGAACGGGCGCCGTTAGTTGGGACTGGTAATCTCTTAGCTGACTCGGTTATTCTAAATTTGTTGAATTGCTTAATATGATTATATTTTCTTCTAGACTTCTTTTAACGTACACTACTTGTTACATGTTCTCACATTGGACCCCTAGATACAATATGAATGATGTAACCAGAATTTGTAACACATTATTGATTTTAAAAGAGTGCATTCATGGAGTTTCTTGCTCGTTCTTCTCCATAGAAACCTACTGTTTTGGAACGAGCAACTAGCTTCAACTTTCTGACTGACTGACTCTGACAATTCAAAAATACCTGTAAATGGTTTATTTGAAATAAATGATTTTGGGTTTGAGTTTGAATTTGAATTTGATTAGAAACTACATATGAAATTGAAAATGTTACTTTTGTACTTGGTCGTGCTCGGTTTCGAACCCAAGACGCCCTCGTGTATAAGGCGGGGCCTTAAGGGGCTACCCCGACTAAAAGTGCGTTTCTCTTCGTTATTCAGGGGCTATTAACTCATTAATTAAGAGAAATAAACTACATCTTAAAGCATATCATTAATGTTCAATATCCTGTCATCACATTCCACGTTCTTATTTTTGTTTTATATACCCTAAATCCTAACCCCTTCAGGAGTCTCCCGTCAGGTCTTATTTTTGTTTTATATACCCTAAATCCTAACCCCTTGGATGGATGGAGATTTAGGTAAGAGACCCCCCTTACCTAAATCTCCCTGTAAAAAATGACTAAAATAATTGCTAAAGTTGACGTGCTATTCATTTGAGGATTACACTAAGTGTCTAAACACACTATGCCGAAGTTACGCGACCGAAGTTCAGCACAATTACGCCTGCAATGCTATTTGAATTACTACACAGCCTAACTTCGGTCGGGCGTAAGTTCAGCAGCAACTTATTCTATGAGCACACATTAATAACAAGATCACTTTGTTTTGCGTCTGTCTATCCAACTGTGTAGATAACACGACATGACGCCACGACAGCGCTCGAGACACTGAATACACACACAAAGTTGCGGAACTGAATTTCTTGCGCGTCAGTTCGGCACTTATGGTGTGTCATATCAGCCGAATACGTCGGAACGTAAAATCAGTCGCGAAACTTAGGTCGCGTAACTTCGGCATAGTGTGTTTAGACACTAATAGATAGATAACTTAAAAATCTTTATAATTCACGTTTTATTTTATTTCAAAAGATCGTTTCTCATTTTTTATAACAAAAAAATGCAAAAATTGTTCGAATTTCGATTCTGCGGCAAAGAGGAAATGTATGATCAAGGTTATTTGGTCAGGGAAGCACCTTAACCATTTTGCCTTCACCACACCTCTATAAGTAGTGTCCATCAGTTCCTGAAGCTGAAGGCTTCTGGGCACACAGGACACGTGCCCCAATGTTTGACAAACAGCATCACATATCTTCTACCAGGCTGGAATATTCTATAATCTCACTGGGTTTTCCTTGCTCATGCTTTGGGTTCGAACCAACCTCTAAAATAGTGCAAATTGAAGTCAGAGAGCAAACAATCGCGTTAAAAATACAGAAGTTCCACTGTCCCAGCAATACGAGTATTGCCAAAGGTACAGTCACCTAAAGAGATAAGTATCCAGGTCGTTATAAATAGTTGAAGTTTACTTAGAAACCAATGGATGATATCGAATGAAATTTGATTCGAACTGTTTATTCTCTATTAATTTAATTTAATTTTATACAAAAACATCCATCGGTTCTTATGGCCTGGCGCCCATTGTCGGCAACGGCATGGTAAGGTATTTCTAGGCGACGAATAAAAACATAACTTAAAGATCTGGAAATAAAGTTAAAATTTAAATGTTAACCGCTGTAAGTACAAAAGCAATACCGCGGTATGCGACCAATGGGTGCTTGACAAATAAACTTCAACTATATTATCTGACGAGCTGGATAATAATAATAATAAAGCCCTTTTTATTTCCTTAACATACAAATTAGTAACAGCACTGAATAAGTTTGATTAAAAATATAGTTTTAGATAAGGCCCCTGGCGGGTATAGGCCTCCTCAAGACAAGCTGGATACTTATCTCTTTTGGTGACTGTACTTAGACCAAACCCCTGATAGTTTATAGATAGTAGTACTACCTTAGCGGGAACAAGTGCATTCACTACGTCGTACCTCTACTAATTGAAATCGCCGTGAAAAACGCCTCTCTGGCACGATACGGTGTTACTATTGGTTTTAGAGTTTCTCGATCGGAATTCTCTCGGCGATTTTGTATGAAAACTGCTCTACTTTTATACTGATGACTACGATCAGAAGCCTATATATTAATGCCTTTATATTCGATTTTATCAAGTATAGTAAATTATTTATCGACCCAAAATATGACTATTTTTGTATGGTACCTGTATGATGATAAAACCTCGTAAGAACAGTTTCAGCGATTGCAATATTAAAACAATTATAATAAATCGATCTAATTCAAATAAAACCTTATTAAAAAAAAATTGAATCACAAAATGATAGATTCTTTTATTGATTTGAATTATTTTTGGAATCAAGTATCATTTTGTGATTCTATTTTTTTTTTAAATCTTTATTTTAATAAAGTAACAAGAAAAATGTTGTACACCAGAAATGGTAAAATGTATGAGACTATCGCAACACCTTATTCAAACGCCGGGAATGGGGACGGGGACGGATTTGTTTGTTCGTCTTATAAGCAAACTGTACTTTCTTTCTTTCTTTTTACACGCTTTTTATTAGCTTCACCTGTATGTTTGTATGTTTGTTTGTAACCGACTTCTTTGAGCGCGATTTTGACCCACTTTTGAACAAAAGATTTATCGAGGACCGACGACAATACACTAATTTGATAAAATTATTAAAAAAAAACAAAAAAAGAAAAAAAATATAATAAGTCGTTCAAAATTAGTTGCCGAAAAAACAGCTATTATATTATATAGCTATATACTAGGAAGGTACTGCACAAGCGCCCCTGGTAGAATAAATGTACATAATATTTATAGATATAGATATAACCAAACTAAAAAGTAAAAAATAAATCATAGTTAAAAAAAAACTAAAAACACGCTTTTTATAGAAAACCAAACTAAAAAATAGAAAATAAATTTTAACAAATTATTTTATTTAAAAAAAAGCGTGGGGTGCATGGTGTCAATAGTTATAAATATTTTATTGACAGATATGAGTAGAGTGATTATCATTTTGATAATATCTTAAAAAGCAACCCACGCTTTTTCTTAAATAAAATAATTTATTAAAATTTATTTTCTATTTTTTAGTTTATAAAAAGCGTGTTTTTAGTTTTTTTAAACTATTATTTATTTGAAATAATATGTCATAAGATACAATGCGGTCGATATGCGGTCCGCATGAGTTTCATATCTGTAATGTCTTAGATCTTTAAAAGTACCTATCATTTGAATTTAAAACCTACAAAATATCAGGACCACGTTATTTAAAAAACAACTGAATGAAATAAAACCAACCTCCAAAAAAAACTAAATCTCCCCCGCAGAATGTAATACCAACCAATAGAAATTACTTCTATTCGAAACCACGACCAATAGGAATAATGTATTCAACATTAGAACAATAGTAAGGGCTCTTGGGTTGCCCTGAACTCACATAAAAAGGCGTACCTTTTTTCCTCTTCGATAGAAATAGTAGAAATGTGCAATGTGCAGTCCTGGTGTCGAGTTGTCTCCCAAGTAATTAATATCTATGGTACAACAAGGAAATGTGAGGAATTGTAAGTGGAATTAATGATACCAACTGACAATTTGTGGACAATGTGATCGGATGGCCTAGTACTAGAGCACTGTCCGTTATTCGAATCGAGTCGATTTTAGACTTGTAATTACAGTACACATTTATATAGAAGCAACCAGAATAATGTAACCACTTTATTGTAAAACTTGATTTAAAATTGTGTCCGTGGAGTTTCTTGCTCGTTTTTTTCTATTTACGTTTTAGAACGAGCAACTAGCTTCAACTTTCTGATTAACCAACCGACTCATAGACAATTTAAAAGTGCCTGTAAATGGTTAAATTGAAAAAACGTTCTGATTTTGAATCCTATACGTTTTTGTTTTGTTTTCTTTTTAATCCTGGATAGATAACCATACGACATTTCTTCGGTACGATAGGTAAATATTAACAAAAGTATTGCACGTACCTGAACGATACGGGTGTATCCTTCAAGCTCCGAAGGCCAACTGAGTTGACAGGAACGGCAAGTTTAGTGACGCGAAAAACAAACGAGTTATATCGATTTTCGATAATCGATCACTCCAAATGGACGTAGGTTATCTATCTAGGGGTAAATATCTCTTTTTCGCTTTCTCCTACGGATGACAAGCATTGAGCTAATATCGTTTACTTTGGTTCCCCTATTTCCCTTATCATTAAATCTTCAATCAAAATTCCGTTTACGTACCATGTTTTCACTTCCACCATTTTATTTTCGATACTTACCAGTTTCCTAACCATTAAACACAGTTTTGCTTAAAATCAAGTGATCATTTTCACATTAATTCCGGATGAGGCTAAAATCAAATCGCAATGCATAAATTGATATTGCTTATTAGTAACACGTACCCAAATTGAAGGCAAAATGCAGACAAAATCTGAAATTGCGGTTAATGCTAATATTAGCCAATCATGGTAACATTTTGCGGAAATGTGGTTACTTATCATTACAAATGGTCGTCTAATGTTAACTATACAATATTGTTTATTGGGTTTCGGTTTTAACTACCCTGGGTTCAAAACTCAGGTCGGGCAAAAAGTGGTATCTACATATTAAGAACTAGCTTTTGCCCGCGACTTCGTCCGCGTGAAAGTCGGTTATCGTGGATGCAGACAAAGTCGCAGTTGAAAAATAATAATAATAATAATAATAATAATAAGCTGGCAACCCTTAGTGTCATCATACGTCGTCTCCTTACTTCCTTAATTTATTTTCACAATTTCAATAGTTGTTTGATATTTCCTATTCATTTCGCTACACAATTTAATATTACATCCATTATAATCAACCTTTTTTAAAAATTATTTATGATACGTACAGTTTTAAACAGATATAACCAAAAGTGACATAAGTCATTGAAAAACCACAAAAACTGAAAATAATTTCGATAATAATATAAACAGTGAACGGAAATGTACTACTTACGCACCTTACGCACCTTACGCACCAAGAAAATAATGTTTTAAATTAAAATGAAAAAGAATACCTACATAACGTAATAATGGATCAGAATTAGAAAGCGACGATGACAACATGCTTTTAAGATCAGCAGCACGCCGAGCACACCCACCATCTCCGGACCCGTCGCTCAGCTCCGCCTCGCCGCCGCCGGAACCCAGCCCCATCGTGAGGGCTGTGACACCGGCCTCGGCAGTTGCGTCGAGCTCGAGCGACGAGTATTTCTCTCCGCCGACGACGCCACCACCTGTGCGTCGGCGGGGACCACGCCGGCCGCCGGACAGCTTGGGACTTCGAGACCCACCGGTCTCTGATAGGGTCCCCGCTACCGGTGGAAGTGTGCAGCGCATGAGATGGACGCAGTCTATTAATGAAAGTGTCATGCGCTCATACTATGGGGCTACAGAGGGGGGAAGTAACTTGACTGCGTACCGTGGTCGGATGCTCTCTCTGTTTCAGGTGCTTGAGCCAGCTGTCAACGTGTCGGCACAGCGACTGTCGGATCAGGTGCGAGTCATCCAGCGTAACCATATGCTGGATGACGTTGTACTTGATCGACTACGCCTAGAATCACGGAGTAGCCATGACACGTCTGCTTTGCCACTGGTTGCGGTCGCGGTACAATCGCAAGATTTACCCAGTGCTTCACCGCGACCTGACGACGGTGGTGAAGAGGATGATGGCGAGGCTATATCCGTGAGTACCCAGTGCAATTTTCAATTGAGGAGTGCTTTGGAGGAGGCGTTCCGGGAGTATCGCTCCATACCGCCTGAATTAAAACCGCGACTACCTCGTTTGCCCATGCACAAGAAAAATAGGGCGCTGGTGTGTGCTTTAGATTCGCAGCTGTCAAATTATTTTGACAGCAGCAAAGACCTCGCTGATACCCACTCGATCTTGTACTGCGCGGCTGTAGCAGCATGTCGTGTAGCTCATGTCAAATTTCCCAACAGTGACGGAGCTGCACGACCAAAACCAGCTGTACCAGCATGGCAGTACAGGATTGAGCGTCGTATTAGTGAGGCTAGAGCACTCATCGGCAAGCTTATCTGCTTCAGGGAGGGCAACACGCGCCCTAGAGTGATGCGCTTTGTGAGGCGGGTATTCTCGGGGACTGATATCAATCCTCGAGATTATTTGTCCTGCATCACAGAGCGTATCGACTTCCTGAAGCAGAAGATCTGTGCTTGGGCAAACCGTATTCGACGGTACAAGCGACGAGTGGAGCGGTACACTCAGAATCGCATATTCCAGAGTGATGAGAGGTGGGTGTATAGGACTTGGGAGCGACCGGACCAAGGCGTGGCTGATGCGCACCAGCCAGATGATGCTGCCATGTGTTCGTTTTGGCGCAGCATCTGGTCGGTGCCTGTTAGTCACACTGAGGGCGACTGGACTCGGGAGGTTGAGCGAAAGTGTGATCTAATACCAGAAATGGGGGCAATAACCATCAGCCCCCAAGACGTAGCTCGTGCAGTTCGTCCGTTACCTAATTGGAAATCTCCAGGACCGGACGGGCTGCATAATTTCTGGATTAAATGGTTACAGAGATCGCACGTTCGCATGGCGTCTCAGTTCCAGTCAGCCTTAGAGTCAGGATCGTTGCCCCAATTCCTAACCACTGGAATAACCCACCTGCTCCATAAATCAGGTAGTACTACGGAACCCAAAAATTATAGGCCGATCACTTGTCTACCAACGGTCTATAAAGTTCTTACATCCATTTTGAGAGCTAAAATTAACGAACATATTGACAAAAATTCTATCATGTCTGCCTCTCAAAATGGATGTAGGAACGGGTCTCGTGGTACTAAGGAGCTACTCCTCATTGATATGGCCATTAACCAGCAGGTTCGTCGTTCCCGAAGGGATCTGTCGACATGTTGGATAGACTATAAGAAGGCCTATGATTCTGTGCCACATACATGGCTCATGAGGGTGTTGGAGTTGTATAAAGTTAATACAACTCTGCGCACCTTCCTGATGTCGTGTATGGGGCAATGGAGGACGGTCCTTCGCTATCCAGGATGTCGGCAAATCCGAGAGAATAGCGAACCGATAAGGATCGAGCGAGGTATATTTCAGGGCGATAGTCTGAGTCCACTGTGGTTTTGTTTGGCCTTGAACCCTCTAAGCACGTTGCTGGAGGGTTCAGGTTTGGGCTATCGGTTAAGAAGAGGAGGTCAGGTTATATCTCACCTCCTTTACATGGATGATCTGAAACTCTTTGCCCCCAACAATTTGCGACTGATGGAGCTACTGAAAGTAACAGAAACTTTCAGTAGTGCCATCAGGATGGAATTTGGTGTGGACAAATGTGCAGTCATGCATGTGAAGCGAGGGGAGATTGTGGAATCCGTGGGAACCCAACTCTCGGATTCCATACGCCTTAAATCCCTCTCCTCAACCGAAACCTACAAATACTTGGGTATGTCGGAAGCGTTAGGCATCAATGCTGCCGACATGAAACAATCGTTGAAGGAGCGCTTCTTTGGCCGCCTGAATAAAGTGGTAAATAGTCTTTTATCAGGCGGAAACAAGGTGCGCGCCTTCAACGGATGGGTCATGCCGGTTTTGATGTACTCTTTCGGCATACTCAAGTGGACTCAGACGGAACTTGACGCCCTGGATAGGAGGGTCCGTACATTGCTGACCGCAAATCGGATGCATCACCCACGGTCATCGGTAATGAGACTGTATATCCCACGGAAGTGCGGAGGTCGAGGCTTTCTTAATGCTAAGTCCCTGCACAACCGTGAGGTATGCAGTCTCAGGGAGTACTTCCTTAAAACCGACGTGGGTATGCACCGAGATGTGGTCTCAGTGGACAAGGGCCTCACCCCGCTCTCCTTAGCGAACGAGAACTGGCGCAAACCTGTAGTACTAGATACTAATGACCGCAAGAAGGTATGGCAGAGCAAGGAGCTTCACGGGCGCTTCTACCGGGCCCTACATGGGCCTGATGTAGATTTCTTGGCGTCCGTATCCTGGCTGCGTTTTGGTGACCTGTTTGGGGAAACCGAAGGTTTTGTCTGTGCGATTATGGATGAAGTTATGATGACGAACAACTACCGGAGGTATATTGTGAAGGACGGCACGGTTGACATTTGTCGGGCATGCCACCGGCCGGGTGAATCAATCCGACACATTATCTCTGGGTGCTCTCGTCTAGCTAACGGAGACTACTTGCATAGACACAACCTTGTAGCTAGGATTATCCACCAGCAACTTGCTCTAAAGTACAGGCTTGTGGAGTCGGAAGTACCGTACTACAGGTATGTGCCCGACCCAGTTCTCGAAAATGGCAATATCACGTTGTATTGGGATCGATCTATCATCACTGACAGGACTATTGTCGCCAATAAGCCTGACATAGTGGTGATAGATCGATTAGAGCGTCGCGCAATGATTGTTGATATAGCGGTTCCGCATGACGAGAACCTCGTGAAAACCGAGAAAGATAAACAAATTAAGTATCTTGACTTGGCTCGCGAGGTTGTCGACATGTGGGATGTGAATACGGCAGTCATTGTGCCGATAGTCGTTACGGCCAATGGACTAATTTCCAAGAGCCTCGACCAACACCTAAGGAGGCTCTCGTTGGGCAGCTGGATCAAGGGCTTGATACAGAAAGCGGTACTCCTGGACACCGCCCGTATTGTTAGGAGATTCCTCTCTCAGGAGCCCTGACCACCGGTAGCTTGGACCGTATTCCCGATACCGGTGGGCTACTATTTTTTATATTTTTAAATGTTTTTATTTTTCTATGAATATTTAAAAATGTAATTTAATATGGTATATGAAATAAATAAATGTGAATAATAATAATAATATGTGCTGGGACATTTTCACACACGGCCATCTGACCCCAAACTAGGGAGACCCTGTACTATGGGTGTCAGACAGCTGATATACATACACAAACACATTTTTTTTTTGTAAATACATACATATATAGATAAACAACACCCAGACACAAGGCAAACACAAGTGCTCATCACACAAACGTTTATCCTAGGCGGGAATCGAACCCGCAACACGCTGCGCAGCAGTCGATCGCTCAGCCACTGCGCCAACCGTGTCGTCCAAAAAGTAGTATATGAGCTTGTAACAAAACTGCGATGCGGCGACGCATCGCAGAAATCTACGAGCTCCCACAACGCATCGCAAAAACTTGCGAATTGATTCGCATCGCGCATTCCTGCGATGTTACGTCACACTTGTTGACACCATAATGAGTCCGCTCTGAGACAGTGTGTGGGCAAGACGTATGCGATGTAAAAAAATGACAGAGTTTGACGTAGATTTTTTTATATCACTGATTGAGGATCGCTCTGTTCTTTGAGACAGTAACGAGGATTATAAAAATAAATTCACCAAACAAGAAGCTTAGACGAACGTATGTAAAAGTTTATTTCCAAATTTCGAGGAAAAAAATTTTTTTCTTTGTTTCTTTTTCCTGTATCTCCTTAGCAAAAACAGAAGTGCGCTCTTACTTTTTATGATCCATCTCACGACCAAGTTTACAAAAAAATACGTTCAGTACTGTTGACGGTCGTCAAAGGAATGGTCACCCAAATCGTGGAAGGGAGACGCCTTGCCGCACGAAATCGCATCGCAGCAATTCGTGCCGTAGTTTCCTGCGTTGCGAATTCGCATCGCGCCAAATCGCAGTTTTGTGTACAGGTCCTAGGTCCTTTCCTAGGGTTTAAGCTTATGCCCTACGGGGGGGGGGGGGGGGGTCAAGCTGATATATGGAAGATAGGAAAAGTATGAATTTTATTTATTATTTCCATCCTTACATAGCTACCATTACAGTTTCCCAATGCGGTAGTCCCCAACAATCGGCGGTCCCTAACAATTCCAATTTCCTTATATTTATACTAAGTCTATTCTATAATATAGGTACTAAGTTTATTGCTAAAAATATTTTACACGCCATTACACAATACGCGTGCAACGTCACTCTTGCGAACTCGCCCCGTGAACACGTGAAAAGGTCTAACCTATCAGCCACCACATTAACTGTGCGCATTGCTCGCGAGAGAGAGACATTGTCCAACAATTTAGTTCGACTGCGCAGCACCGCGAACAAGTTGGACTGTCGTCGGCGCTGCCCTTACCCATCGGGCACACTTAAACTCATACTCTGAAGCACCTCCGGATTTTTTTTTTTAAGGGACAAGCCCGCCACACTATTCCCTAACCACTGTAGCTCCTGTAAGCCAGAATCAACAGTGGCGACCACCAGAAAAGCGCCAGAGCAATGAAGCTCGACGAGTGCCAGAGAAACGATTCAACTGTCTTGGATCCCGCAACGAAATTAATAAAGCACCTACGGATTATTTATATTACCCCTAAACACTCCAAGAATATACGACACCAGTGCAAGATCTCTTCTAGTTTCCAACTTGTTGTATCCCACCATCCCCAAAACAAACAAGGTTGGATACATCAAGGGGTAGTAGGGTTATACTCCGTAAAGTAGTAGGTTTAAATACCGTACTGTCAAAGGCACATCAAGTTTTACACCGGTGGTGTGAGTCTTACCCCCACGGCAAAGCAAAGCAAAATGCGCAAATCTCCACAAGTTCTTGACTGTCGCACATAAATGTTGGTACTACCGTACAGTAGCAACACGCTCCGCCTTCCTCTGAAACCGTTCCTCACCTCTCCCACAGTCTGTTATTTTAGTAGTAGTGCAGGCAATTATATCGTTTCGTTTCTATGGAGTGTCGCGAGTGTGACTGTAGGTACAATTAATATTTTTTATTTCTTATACGGTACCTGCGAACCTTGGCGGCACCCTTTCATGCTAAAACGGCTGATCGGAATAAGCAGACATGTAGTACACAAAGATATTATTAACACATATGATATTTATTCAGTTCCTTAGTTTCTGTGGGAACATCGATTTAGGATTTTGGCTGAATTCTGAAGTCTACGCAGGGAAAACTGCGAGCAAAACCTAGTATGCTATAAGTCTTTAATATTATTATGTATATCCACAATCTGCACGATCATACAGCGTCTGTTTGGCACCAACTTACTTAGCTAAGCGATTAAGTAACGACCAATAATCTCTCGCTGGCTCCTTGCCCATAATCTTTTAACATGGCACTTAAAACTTCTATACTTAACACCAACTTAAAAATGTATGTATGATGTATTGCGAACTTTATTTACGTAGTATAAAGTTTCATAGTAAGTTCCATTTTTAATAGAAGCTTCTTTTAAAAGACCTGACGTGTAGAAGTTGCGGTCATAGGTAGAACGAGCGAGTGGGACCGGATTACTTAACATGTATACTGTCTCGCTCCCTCATTTTATGACCATGCCTAGTCGGTACGTTAGCAATTAGGATAGTGTCTATTCCCTCTCCGACCGTTCGATCCGTCCGATCTAAAATGTTGATGAAATGTGAAAAAAAAAGCTTTTTACAAAAAAGACAACCGCCTTAAAAAAGTGAAAAATAACTTTAGCACAGAACACACATTGACTTTAGTTTCGAAATTCAGTGGCTTTGTTCTGTTTGTTGTTTTGTATTGCCACCGACTTCCGAAACTAAAGTCAATGTGTGTTCTGTGCTAAAGTTATTTTTCACTTTTTGAAGGCGGTTGTCTTTTTTGTAAAAAGCTTTTTATTTTCCGCTTTTTAGTACCTCTTTCTCATTCAAATCTATTAAGAAGAGACTGAAAGTTAACTACTACAAAGATTGATGAAACTAAAACGTCGTCTCTGTAAAATTTTTGGGTATTTGTTGATTTTTCAAAAAGTGCTGAATCAATTTCGATAAACTTTATATGGGACCACCCCTGAAGCATACCCTATCCATAAAAAAAAGAATTTTCAAAATCGGTTTACGTTTGCCGGAGAAATCGCGTAACAAATCGCGCACATACTTAATGCAAATTTAAGACTTATACGGTTTTCTCATGGATGCCATTGTCAGAACTGGACCAAATCAAAATGGGACCACACAGGAAGCACTAGCTTTCAAATAAAAAAAAAAATACAGACGAATTGATAACCTCCTCCTTTTTGAAGTCGGTTGAAAAGTGATCCGATTTGAAACTAACTGATCCGTCTGATCAGTTAGGTTCCTCTCCGACCCTTGCTCGTTCTTGTCGGCGTCGCTGAACTTGTAGCTTTAAATAATTGAGTTAAATAATTGAGCTCCGATCCAGCCTGTCCCTTTACTTCGACGCCATTATGTTTTTCGGCCTAACTGGAGGCCTTAAATTTACTTTAAGGCGCCACATGAAAGTCCGGTTAAGCAGCCGACCACCTTCTTGGTAGGCTACGAGAAACCATGCAGAAAAAAATCATACTAGGTACTGTAAGAAGTCCAACTGCAAAGCTTCTTACTGGTACCGGGTTGTGGCGTGATGTAAGAGGTTTCTTCTATATCTACACAGAATCTAACCAGAATAAACCACGCCACAACTCGGTACCAGTAAGAAGCCCTGCAGTTGGACTTCTTACAGTACATAGTTTTTCTCGTACAGTGGTGCAGAAGATAAGTTGGCTAGCTATTTAGGACCGCAGCCGACAAATTGCGGGGCAGTTGAGCGCTTTATATCATTACTTTTGAGACTTTCTTTCAGCTTAGCATTTCAGATTCAAACTCAACAAAAATCCTTGTACATTAATAATAATAATAATAATAATATGTGTGGACAGTTTCACACACGGCCATCTGACCCCAAACTAGGGAGACCCTGTACTATGGGTGTCAGACAGCTGATATACATACACAAATACATTTTTTTTTGTAAATACATACATATATAGATAAACAACACCCAGACACAAGGCAAACACAAGTGCTCATCACACAAATGTTTACCCTGGGCGGGAATCGAACCCGCGACACACTGCGCAGCAGTTGATCGCTCAGCCACTGCGCCAACCGTGTCGTCAACACACACACACACACACACACACACACATTATCATCATCATCAGCCGGGAGGCGTCCAATGTTGAACAAAGACCTCCCCCAATGGGGTTGCTATCATCCCCACGCTTGATAGGCGTCTCGCAGTGAGGTTGAGTACACGGAAGTCGCTGCTACCCGACATCTGGATTTTCCCTTAGTTGCCTTCTACGACACCTTTGGGATGAAATGGGTGGGTGCTATTCTGGCCCGGAAATCCAACGGGAAACATTCCTGTACGTTCCCAATCAAATGATAAAATACAAAACCAACAAAAAAATCTCCTTTCGAAACATTTTACAATTCCATTTCCATTTTACCGACTAAAAACATCAGAGCATCTCTCAAAAACCACTTAGCACACGGAAAATTCTATCCGTATAAAACCGGTGAGCAGGCAAGCGCTATCGATAATTGACAACTTCCTTACTACCGTGACATCACTACACGAACAAAAAGTGCTACGCTATCAATTAAAAACAGACTCCGGAGCGATTAGTGGTGGGACACTGTATATTTTTGTCGATAGTTTTTGAGCTTTTCCGACTGCTGTAGACTAATTAATTTTATGGATTTTGTTTCGTGTTTACAGTTTTGTGGAAATTTTATATGGAATATTACTGTCTGGTGTACGTCCTGTTTTAGGTGCGGCTTTTATTTAGACAAAAAGGCGGGTAGTTTTTAGATTAGCGATCTACCACTAGACTAATAAAAAAATTACAATTTTTATTTAAGCTTTTCTGTTATTCCTAACCGAAACCGCTACCTATTTATTCTAAGTTAAGTAAGCGGTCTAATTTTTTAAGAGATTGTTTTGTTTTATTACTACAGCATTTTTATACCTTTTTGGAACCCTTATAAAGAGCTCTATGTTTAGGATACCCACATAGCACATACAGAAGAAAAAAAGTTATGTGATTTTGTTTTTTTTATTATTACTGAGATGATATACATTTTTGGAATCCTAAAAATTTGATACCAATATTAAAGTAAATAAAAAAATAAAACTTGACTTAATGGCATCTTACTACTTGCCTCGTTTACACTGTTAGATCATACTGACCAGAGGATGGGCAGCAGCGTGCTTCTGAGTACCATAACACCTACTGCGATCGCCAACATGCATCGGCCAAGCATGGCGATTACGGTTGAACCACCCCTTGGGGGAGACTCATGCCCAGCATGATGATTATGATGATGATGTTAGATCAAATATGTGTGTCAAATTCCAGCTAATTCTGTTCAGCCGTGAAAGAGTAACAGATATCCATTTATCCTCATAAACTTACACATTTACAAAGTCGATTATCGTGGATGCAGGCGAAGTCACGGATTAAATCCTATGTCCTTCCCCAGGGCTCAAGCTATCTTCATACCAAATTTCATCAAAACCGGTTCAGCCGTTTCATCGTGAAAGGGTAACAGACAGATTTACTTTCGCATTTATAATATTGTAAGTAGGTAAGTATAGTATAGTATGGAAGTATGCATTAGCAGCACAGATAGAAATCCAGCCTTTTCCCAGCTCTAGGTATCTGAGTTAGTTTACAGCAGTAACCACTTCTTTAGGCATTCATAATCCTATGTAAACCTATCAACTTAGTGAGAACCCGAAGGGATAAAAGTACTTAACCACACATTAAAATTAAATCAACATAGAAATACATTTAGATTTATCCCCCATTTAAATGTTACCAGCCCTGAAATGCAAATTGAAATCCGGGATGTACCTAATTGAAATGAATCACGAACGAATGTAGAAAATCATAGGAATTGTTTTAAAACGGGAACCCTACGTTTGTTTAGGTTTCAATTTACAATTTTCTGTTGGTATTATTTATACAGTTTTTTAGAGTTGCTATAAATAAATGGAATGAAGCAATCGTTTTTTTTTTTTTTTTATCTATTAATAGGCATATCGATGATGCGGTCTAAGATGGAGCACGCTTGCCTAGAAGTAACCTATTCACTCTTGACTTAAAGACTCCCAGGTTGTAGCTATCAGGAAACACAGACTCAGGCAGGGAATTCCACTCCTTAGCAGTACGCACAATGAATGTATTCCCAAAACGTTTCGTGCGTGTGGGTGGGATGTCTACCATGTACCGGTGGCGCATCACCGTACGTCTTGTGGTCCGATGATGGAACGGGCTCGGCGGAATTAAATTATGCAATTCCGTCGCACACTCACCAAAATGCAACCGTGTTTTTTCAGTTCCTAATATCCTAACAATCTAAGAAGTCCGATTTGACGTTTCTTTTTCCGAACTTAGTATGAACGTCTATGTCATCATCATCAGCCGAAAGACGTCCACTGTTGAACATAGGCCTCTCCCATAGAACGCTACAACGAGCGGCAACCTGCGTAAGAAATTAAAATATCAAATTCATAGTCCTAATTAATTACTAAGTATGTTACCCTCAGATTATAGATAATTGAATGACCACTGTCCGTATGTCACTGCAGGGATTCAGCAGAATATTCGTCAGATATAATTGCCAGACACATGCTGACCTGTACTCCCATTTGGTGCAACCTTGAGACGCACACCGTACTTTGTTTAATCCTCATTTGATTTAGTTTTTTTATCTCTGTGTCTTCTGTGTGTACTATATAAATGTTTAATCTATCTAATGAGATGACGGCATTTTGGCCAATAGAGACGAATGCGGGAAATAGACTTGCTGCGCCAACAACAAATAAGTGGTTATGTGAGCAGAAGATCGGCATTTAATTAATCGTCAAAATAACTTTACCCTGAGAAGTTACACCATAGTTTTTACACCATATCTATTTCTACAACATTGCTGAGCTTTCAAAAAATGCAGCGGGGCTGTCTTTCGAATAGCGTAATTGAAGAACAAACTTTTTGAACAACGTGGGCAACCTGCCAGCTACGTCACTTGAACAGATAAAGAAGAAAATCTATCAATCAATCGTTTTATAACCCTATCAGATTCACTCAGACACCTTTACGACTTAGTCATTATTTTTATGTCAAAACAAGTAATTTCCCATAATTTTAACGCGTCACATAATTGGCATTAATCGCGATATTGCCAATGCTAAACATGGCATTTAATGCTGTTGTTTACCCGAGCATTCAATAGTTTATGTCACGCAAGCGGTGTTGCCAGGGAAATGTATAAATTAGGCTCACATTTGTAAAATAATTATGAGTTGGTTTTAATTCTGTTGCATTCAAAACATATTTTCACACGACTTCAAAAAAGGAGGAGGTTATCAATTCGTCTGTATTTTTTTTTTATGTTTGTTACCAGATTTCTTTGGACTGGGTGAGCCGATTTTGATGATTCTTTTTATATTTGAAAGCTAGTGCTTCCCGTGTGGTCCCATTTTAATTTGGTTCAGTTCTGACAATGGCATCCATGAGAAAACCGTATAAGTCTTAAATTTGCATTAAGTATGTGCGCGATTTGTTAACCGATTTCTCCGGCAAACGTAAACCGATTTTGAAAATTCTTTTTTTTATGGATAGGGTATGCTTCAGGGGTGGTCCCATATATCGAAATCGATTAAGCACTTTTTGAAAAATCAACAAATACCCAAAAATTTTACTTAGACGACGTTTTAGTTTCATCAATCTTTGTAGTAGTTAACTTTCAATCTCTTCTTAATAGATTTGGATAATAAGGAGGTACTAAAAAGCGGAAAATAAAAAGCCTTTTACAAAAAAGACAACCGCCTTCAAAAACTAAAAAGTGAAAAATAACTTTAGCACAGAACACACATTGACTTTAGTTTCGGAAGTCGGTGGCAATAGAAAACAACAAACAGAACAAAGCCACTGAATTTCGAAACTAAAGTCAATGTGTGTTCTGTGCTAAAGTTATTTTTCACTATTTAGTTTTTGAAGGCGGTTGTCTTTTTTGTAAAATGCTTTTTTCTCATTATGTAAGATCAAGCATGATGCATGATAAGTTTGTTTCCAGGTTTTATGCCTACACTGTCCCACCGCTGGGCAAAAACTTTCTCCAAGTCCTTCCAAGTATGCTTTTCCCGCGCCACCTCGAACGACAGCCCTCGTCGTACACGTTCATCATCATCATCATCATCATTTCAGCCGAAAGAAGTCCACTGCTGGACATAGGCCTTCCCAAGGGGGGGTTTTGACATAATCGCCACGCTTGGCAGGCGGATTGGCGATCGCAGTATGGTTTTTACAAAGGCATAGAGAACGCTGCTGCCCATTCTCTGGTGAGTCCCTTAGTCGCCTCTTACGACACCCACGGGAAGACATGGGATGGTGTTATTCTTTACGTCCGACACCACACGGACAACACGTTCAGTAAATGTTATTTAAATGTGGAATTCACTGCCCGTCTCTCTATTCCCCGATACATATAATCTGGGTATCTTCAAGGCACGAGTGAATCAGTTTATCCTAGGCAAGCGTGCTCCACCTTAGGCCGCATCATCACTTAAGGTCAGGTGAGTTGCGGCCAAACGCAAGCCTATAACAATACAGATTTTTTTATTTATGAATGTAGTTTTATATTTTCTGTAACTTATGAAAATGTTATAGTAAATCAAAAATTGTCATGAGCGTGAATAATAATAATAATAATATGTGGGGACATTTTCACACACGGCCATCTGACCCCAAACTAGGGAGACCCTGTACTATGGGTGTCAGACAGCTGATATACATACACAAATACATTTTTTTTTGTAAATACAAACATATATAGATAAACAACACCCAGACACAAGGCAAACACAAATGCTCATCACACAAATGTTTACACTGGGCGGGAATCGAACCCGCAACACGCTGCGCAGCAGTCGATCGCTCAGCCACTGCGCCAACCGTGTCGTCAGAATGTAAATCATTAGTAATTTCTCTCCATACAAGCAACTGCAAAGGACTACAGGCTCTGCAGTGGATCAATAACTGGCCAATTAATTATGATAATTACGTATCAACTGCGGGATCTTTATTTTCTTCTCTATTGTGCGTGGAAACCCCGATCGTGCATATTTAATAAGCATGTAGATAATTCCTTCATACATTTGTGATGGCGAGTTTCTCATTATACCGTTTGTATTAGATTTCCATACAGATACGATATTATCATTCACTCGAGAGTTTAGTGCCGGGTTTCATAATATTGAATTGCAGTGTAAGTAATTAGTAGGGCGTTTAGAAAAGAAGTTTGTAGCTTTGTCAGGCTTGTTTTGGTGAAATTGGCTATGGATGGGTCACCGTTATATTTCAAATATTCTATGGTACTGATTTCAATGGGTACACTACATAAATACGAAAAACTTTATTCCGAAAGTCAGAAATACGAATTTCAAAATACCGATTTTCATAATTCCGAATAGTTCAAAATTGCTAATATGGCAACTCCGATTTATCATTCATCCTATTTTTATAATACTAAAATTTCAAAATTCCGAGCGTTTATAATTACTATTCTCAAAATACCGAATCTCAAAAGATCGAATAACAAAAAGTCCGACATAATGAAAATTCCGAACATCAAAAATACGAATTCCGATTATTAAAATTCCGATTATCTTTATCGTTATCGTGCAATCCTTTATCGTGCAAGCAAGCATGCAGCATGCAAGCAAGCATGCAGCGTGCAAGCAAGCATGCAGCATGCAAGCAAGCATGCAGCGTGCAAGCAAGCATGCAGCATGCAAGCAAGCAAGCATGCATCATGCAAGCGAGCATGCAAGCGAACATGCAACATGGTTTCTGTCACGGCTACGGCGTTGCGGGGCTCCGGCGGTATCACGCGAGCTTATCGTCGCAGATGGTATTCACGCTCACCACCTGCTCCTCAGCTCGCTGGCCGCCTCGCCCCTCCGCGCCTACGCGAATTTAAATTACACTCTAGGCGTAGGGCAGACAAGACTACGTGGAGTCGGTTTCACAGCAATTCATTTCTGTCATTAACTTTTGTAGCACAACATATTGACTTTTTAAAATTATTTTTGTTATTGTCTTTCTTTTTATACCTATATATTTTTGTTGAAATAAATTCCATAGAAAAATACACCGAATAAACAATATTTGTTAAAAAAAGTAATTCTACTGTTTGATAAGTTTGTAAAACAAAAAAATTTGATTAAAAATTCTTTGAATTGAGTTTCTGTGAAATATGTTTCTTTCAAATACATAGTCTTTGAAACAATAATAGTCGAAATAAAAATACAAGAACCAAATATTATATGAAACATTTTCTGGGAAACGAAATTCTATGAAATGTCTGTCTGTCTGCGAAACAAGGGGACACCATTTTGAATATATATGCGTAGCTGAATTGAATCAGAATCCTAATTTTAACAGTTTATTCGGAATATTGAAATTCGGAATTTCGTTTTTCGGACCGAGAACTCATCGAGCATTTGATTCTTCGAACATATGAAAATCGGAAAACAAACAAATCGGATTTACGACATTCGGTAAAATAACTTTCGTGGTTTTAAATAATAGAGATTATAATTTTTAGGTATTATAAAATTCCGACTTTTGAAAATCGGAATATCGAAATTCGGAATAAAATATTTCGGAATATTTGGGTGTTCCCGATTTCAATCAAATCAAATGTGGCACTGATCCATATCAAATAAGAAGAATAATTAAAACAAATCCATACTAAAATTATAAATGCGAAAGTAACTCTGTCTCTTACGTTTTCACGACAAAACGGCATACCCGATATTGAAGAAATTTAGTATGAATATAGTTTAATCCCTGGGGAAGGATATAGGCTACTTTCTGTTCCGGGACTTCGTCTGCATCCGTTATAACCGACATTCACGCGGACGAAGTCGCAGGCAAAAGATAGTAGTTCAATAAATTGACAAATATAAACGGATTCTGTATAGCTTAGCGGCTCTAATACGTTTCGCAGCATATATTCTCAAGTTAAAGTATTGATTTACTACGTGTCTAACTGACTATATGAAATGTAGAAAAACAGTTTTGTATATAAAACACTTTTTAAAAAATCGTTTTGACAAATTGGTATAATTTTATTTTATTTTCATTTGCTGGCAACACCATCGATTAAACGCAATAAAAAACGCAATTGTTTTCTTTTCACATAATCCGCTACCTATTTACAGTGACGTAATTATGTGGCGTCAATCATCATCAATTTGTGATTAGTGATGTGCTAATTTTATCGACAATACCAATTAAGTGGTATCAGTTAGTAAGGTAGTCGTACTTTTTATAGATAGGTAAGTATTTGTCACCTTAAGATTGTCTGTTTTGCCTGTATTAACACGTTAATAATTAATGAATCGTTGTTTAATAAGTCAGATGTTGACTAATTTAGGCCCTAATGATAAAGTATGATGTGGAATAATATACCTATATTTAAGAATCTATTTTCGTCGTTATTAGTTAATAATTCAAATAAACGATAAAAACAGTGTTTTTTTTATATAAAAAATGCGTGAAGGAATAGTAGCAGACTCTTCAATCATTTATTTGAAAACATAAAAAGTCAGTTCTACACGAGCTTAAATTAAAAATTATATTAAATAAAATCTTTGTCGCACGACAGCGTAAAATAGGTACAGACATTCTAGATTTACACTCCAATAAAAAGAGATTTTACATCAAATCAGTTTGGAATGCTAAGATTGGTACCAATTTTATCGATATCGACTTTGTAATTCCAGCATTTTATTGATACTAAGTCTTGACATTACAATGTTGCAGAATTTATAATATCGAGTGGAGCTGACTAAGGGAATTTTCATTCTGGTTTCAATGTAACGAATAAATGGATTAGGTTGATACATTTCTGCGTGCTCTTTTTGTAACCAGTTTGCAAAGCTGAGTGGTATGAATTTTTAAGGTGAACGGATGTTTTTTAATTGAATTATTTTTCTGCTAGTTCAGTAACTATTTTTAACTGACTTTCAAAACAGGAATAGGATTTCCAATCGGAGAGTCATTTATGCATATAATAAGCACAATAATTGCCGATGTGATAACTACAATGATCTAGGCCTAAGTTTTGTAAGCCTATGTTTTTCAGTATATATTTTATGATCTTATCCACCACTAAATATAAACATTTGATTTTCCTCATGAAGCATTTATACGCAACCGAAAATAGATTAGTCTATTTCAGTCCCAAACCATTTTCGATGGACAATAAATTCTATTGTTTAACAGTACTCCAAAACTGGGTTAACCTTGTTTATATATACAGAACTATGGCAAAGATTGAATAAATTATCTGTTTGTCTTTGAAGTTAACTTAGCATACCTAGGTCTTAAATAAACCAATTAAGATTTGAGGTAACTAGGTAAACTCGGCGTCTCTTGTATAATTTCAATATTACCATGTTACAAGCAAAACTATGAGTCGGACCAATTTGAGTTTTGTCTTTGAAATTAGTACTTATCTGAATTATCATTTAAATTGGTATTTGATTTCTAAGACCACGCCACGCTATGCTAGCCCCATTTTTTTACTAGCTCAAAGCTTAAATTATTTTTTTATGTTTTATTTTAGCTTAATAAATACTTAACAGTTTTGCTAGGAAAAATAAAACCTTCATTTACATGGGCGCGTTTTCAGCATCAAAACCGTCTTGGGATCAGACTGTGCGATTTTCAACTTTTTTTTTGGGTTCGTATGGTGTCGGACGTAAAGAATAGCACCATCCCATATCTTCCCGTGGGTGTCGTAAGAGGCGACTAAGGGACTCCCCAGAGAATGGACAGCAGCGTTCTCTGTGCATTTGTAACGACCATACTGCGATCGCCAACCCGCCTGCCGCGGCGATTATGGCAAAACCCCCCATTTCTTGGGGGAGGCCTATTTTCAGCAGTGGACGTTTTTCGGCTGAAATGATGATGATGATTTTCAACGCTCGAGATTCGAGATCAAAGCCGTGCTTTGAATGTCAAACGACGGATGATAAAAACGATGATGTTACAGATGTACAGCACTTCACTTATTTTGTTCTAGCATCTGTGCAAATCATCTTTTGGCTAGCCTTTTCCCAACTATGTTGGGGTCGGCTTCCAGTCCCACCTCCACAACAGTTACTGGGTAACACGATACCCTTTGGTAAGACTGGTAGTCAGATTTTCTGGCTTCTGAATACTCATAACGACTGCCAAAGATCTACGAATGACAGCCGGGACCAACGACTTTACTTGCTTCCCTAAGCACGAAGGGAACTTGGTATGGATGGTCGCCCATCTACAGATAGACCTCAGCAAGCGTAGCTTAACCTTTGACCGATCGATCTATCTGGCTTTTACTTAGCTTCGAGCACACCTCGGACACTTCATACAAAACTTGCAAAATAATTACCTATTACTACTACAAAACCAAATGACGTCTGTACACGTGCAAATGTGTGCGTGAATTTTAGTAGGGTTGAATCAGTTGGATGTCGTGGCGTACAAAATGGCGCGAAGCGCTTTGCGTCGGGCGAACCGAACGACGACGGAACTACCCGAACGTTATTATGAAGTGATCTTGTCCGAGCGGTCAATTATTTATTTCTAATAAATAAAATAAATGATATTTGACTATGAATACTCGGATTTGTAATGACATAAAAGTAATATTATAATATTTATTATGTAAAGAGGTTTATTAATTCATCAATAATGGTAAATTAAGGTACCTAATTACAAAATATGGAATTCACGATCGCCCCGTACCATTACGCGGCAACGCAATGGGGCGACGCCGCGACAAAGTTAGTGCGTAGGGTAGGTACTACTTTTCAATTCCAAGAATGAATAGAACGTGAAAGAAAGGGACATAAGTACATAACAAAGACAATAAAGAGAGAGAGCAATATTAATAGCTGGTAATGTTGGTATGTTATTATTACGGAAGTTTTAATTGTATTATTATAAAACGACGAAAACTTGGAAAATAAATGAATCATCGAGATTAAAACTAATAAATAAAACTTAAAACAAAATAAATCGCAAAATTGTGTGTTTGTGTCAGCAGTACCTACAGCGCTGCAGTTCTTACGATTTTGAGCGCCCTGGCTAAAGAGTCGGCGGTTAGCCTCTCCAAGTGCGGGGTGAGGGTGCGGTATCTGATATAGCGCGGGGAAGGGAGTGTCCCTTCTGTACGTAGTACTATTAAGTATTCTGTGCTTCCAGCTAAGATGCTAAATGCTAAATGCATGCTAAATGTCAGATGTAATAATTGTAAAAAAACACAGTATTCATAAACCTTGATCAATGAGGTTAGAAATAAAACACACGAACAATTTCTACAGGGCAACTCTATTTTTAGGAAGGTTCGCATTTCAATCATAATCTCTAATTTATAAATAGTCTTGACTTTGATTGTCGCTAAGATAAAATTGCTACTACATTTTCAACCTTAAGTTCTTTTATAAACTCATAAAACAAATGAATGTGTTTGATTTTAAATAAGTAGGTATTCTATTTATAAAACGTTCAATAAACACTGATACAAAAAAAAACCTTTTAATCAGCATATTAAAATTGTATTAATAATATTGTTTCTAGGCCTAAAATGTTGTAATTGACATATAAATGAAATTACCATCCACTTTGCAATATTATCATATCGAAGACGTAGGTACGTAAGTAAGTTAACTATATCATTCAATTACATTGATGTATTGGAAAATTCAGTTATTACTGCGATATTACACAGGGTTACAGTTTCATAAGTTACACTAAACTGACATAACAGCAAAATAGATTCAAACAATCTGTATCAAAAACTCATGTAGGCTTTTAATGACGAAAAACCCAGGCACAAACACAAAGTTAATAATCTCGACATAAAAATAGCAGCTAACTTAATTTCTCTTCTTAAATAACGCAACCAACTACAACCCTTAACAATCGATACCGAAATCGATACTCGGTACACATTCACATCACTATTCAATCAGCTAACTGCAACACCACTCGTCGGTCAATTCATTAATTAATGAGCCAACAAACTGCCGACTAATTTAGTTAACTACTGTTGTTGAATCATTAGGATTAAAGGCAGTGAAAAGTGTATGTCGGTCGCTATTTCCATCAATGTTTTTCCGAATTTCATGTAACTCATTTCATTTCATTTATTCATAAACAATTTAAATTGTGTTGAATATACATGCTATACACATACAAATACCAAAGAATATTAAATGATTTAATAAATCAACACCAAAAAAAAAAACAAGTGTGATGTCAAATAGTTGTTAAATGTCAAATAGTTTTTAAAAATTATGTCAAAACAGTTTTCAATTTAATAAGTAGTTTTTAAAATAATGTCAAAATAGTTATAAATGCAATGTCAGCACGTTTGAAATATAATGTCAGTGTCAAATAAACAGGAAAATCTTTAATTATTGTATGACTGTAACCTATAGGTACTCAAACGTTGATGTTAACGTTTCATTCTAAAGGATTAACCCTAGCAAGTGTAGCGGAAACACAAACAAGTGCGTGTCACACATGCATTAACTTAAACCCCGCGTTTGTAACCCACATCATGCTTGTAAATATGTAATAGGGTTGACAAAGTTATTTGCGTTGGTACTCGTCTAGAAAGTTTCTATAGAGACGTTTGCAAGACAACTAGGCTTCCTTCTTTTTTTTTTTCTTTTTCGAACCAGAGCTACTGATGTCTGTTTTGCACGAAAAAGTGTCGGGTCCTGTTTCATCTTTTGATTACATTCATTTTTATGGTTATTATTTTTAATGGTGTTTGTAAAGCGATTTTAATGATGGTACTATTTTTTTTATTGTTTCTGATGTAATGGTATACTTTGTAGTATCAATTTAACATCACAAAATGCTGTTTTTTTTTTTTTCATAATATAAAACTTAAAACATTTTCTATAAAAACTACAAGAACAAAAACAAATTAAAAATGTGTCAAGCTTATTAACCCGTAAATGAAACTGATAATAAAAAGGTACTGTAAAAAGTTTTATCACAAAAAGAAAACCGCCTTCAAAAACTATTAAGTGATAAATATCTTTAGCACAGAAAACACATTACCTTACTTTCGGAAGTCGGTGGCGGTGGCTTTGTGTTTGTTGTTTTGTATTGCCGTTTGTTTTTGTTTTTGGTTTTCCGTTTTTTGAAAAAGCTTTTTGTTTTTCTTTTTTTGCTTTTTTAATATTGCCTTAATATCCAAATCCATTAAGAAACGGCGACACACCTAAAAGAGATTGTAAGTCCTCGAATGATTGAAGAAACTAAAACGTGTAAGTATTTTTTTTTGGGATTTTGTTGATTTTCTCAAAATGGGCTGGATCTATTTTGGTAAAATTTATATGGGACCATTTCGGAATAAACCCCTTTCGAACAAAAAAGGATTTTGCAAATCCGTCTAATATGACAAAGTTATGCCCGAACATACATAAAAAAAAATATAAACATCCGAATTGATAACCTCCTCCTTTTTGAAGTCGGTTAAAAAAATCTGCGTCAAATGAACAAGTAAAACTTGTAAAGTGTTCAGTGGTCTGTGGACTAATTAATTGAGTCGACTGACTAGCTTGCACCTGCAGTCGCCGGGTTAATTAGGGATGGGACGTTGTTGGTATCGATATCGATAAGTTTTGTATCCATAAAGTCGAAGTCATGTTTTACATAAATGGTAATTGTGGACCCAATTTACCGAGTTGATTCATGCGTTGTGATATTTTAACTGCGTTGAAAGAGTGCATGATTATTAAACTGAAAATAATAATAATTATAATATATTATTATTTTCAAAATATTGCAAGTATTAAGATTCGCAATAACACAAAATGGTTTAATACAGAATGATTGAATCAAAAGTCAAATAATTTAGACGAAAGCTAAATATAATAGGTATAATAGTCTTTACATATTATTTTATTTAATGCAAGCATAGATACAAGATGGAGGACCGAGTCTACTTTTTAATCCCCGACTTCGTCTGCAGCGGCGAAAGACGCATTCACGCAAACGTTGTCAAGGGCAAAAGCCAGTTGTAAAAATGTTTTATGTTACTGTATAAACACCAGCACATCAAGCTACAACAATCAGTCAACTTTTTTTTATAGATCTTCAACTTTATTGCAAAAAAATTAGGTTCATAATATATACAATTGGGAAAATTTGACAGTTTGGTAAGGTTTGATGTTAATGTGTACAAAAAAATTTCAAAAATTACAAGTTCAAGTAATTGTACACGTGTCTGTAATGTTGAAATTTTTTTGTAATAATTAATTTACATAACTAATATTTTGAATTGGTTTGTAAAAGAAAAGTATCAAAAACATTAAAGAAAAGGACATCCGCCATTAAAATAAATTACGGTTCCCGACATATTGATAAACCGATGCATTTCATAAATATTTAAACAAAAACCAACAGAAAGACATCATAAATAATTCATTGACACGAAGCGCTTCAATCCAGTACAATCCAGATTTTTAATTTTGATATTCAATTTAATTTTCGCCGCTCGAATTTTAACGAAGATGTCCTTTTTGTTACTTTAGATTTTTTCGTGAACTAATTGTTCGAACGTTTTTTTAAGGTTACATCCAGGACAAAGGGTAATTAAGTCTTTCTTTTAAACATAATCTGTACTTAGGTATTATTTGAGAATTTCACTATGACAAAAACTTTTTAAGAAAATTCTTGTTGAAAACTCGTGTCATCATTCCTCTTTGTTACAAAAAATTTTTGTCGAAAAATTTCGATAGGAAAAACGAAACACTTGGAAAAGAACTTGAGTAATTAAACATTCGAACAGCATCGTATAAGCCGCCTCTAATGAGGAAGAAACTTCATTGTCTCTGGAAAAAAAAAAGATTATTATGTTGCTCTTAGATTTCGCTGGTTTTTATTTATAAAGGAAGAGTATTTTTTGTGAAGAGTTTCCTGAATAGGAATAAAGTACTGGGAGATACTTGACCTGTGTGGGGTAAAGTGTACAGTTGGTGGTCATTTATAACCTACTTTTAATAAAAAAAATGAGGTTTGCAATTCAACTGCATGTTTTTGTATTATGTTTGGCTCCGGCAATAAGTGTAGATCGTTATTGAAAATTTTTTTTGGATTGGGTATGCCTCCCGTATGAATTACATGGAAATATTACTACTAACATATGTTTTTAAGGAAATTGTTACTAACACTTTATAGTCTAGTAGTTATAGTATTCTGTCCGAAATAAATGAGTTATTAATTAATTACTCCTTTAAGGGTGAAAAATTAGGGTGACCTAATTTTTTTTAGTGTTACCGTTTCTAAATGTATTTGGATGATAACAACTGAGTACTAACTAAAAACCGAATAATAAAAAACATTTTTACTAAAAAGTGAGATATAACTTTAGCATAGAACACATGACTTTAGTTTCGGAAATCGGTGGCAATACAAAACATAAGAAGCTATAAACATAAATAAATACTTAAATAAAATATAAATAAATACATAGGAAAAGTCGAAGCGGGTAATTAGCATTTTTGCATTTCTGACACATTGTTTTACAATTACCGAATTTAATATTACATTTAAGATGTCATAATCATATTTTCCTGCTATCTTTCTCCATCAAACCACTATCAGAGCTAACGAAGCGATACAAATCAACAAAACACAAATGAAACATCTTTGTGCAAACAAAAACAAATTAAAATAAAGTTAGGAGCTATAAAAAGAATGACTCCATTTATTGGGCACTCACCCGACTGGAGTTTGGGCATCAATCAATTATATACCGAATAAAATAGAAGTTAAAGTTACAAATTGTTATTAATGTTTGTATTGCTTATCTTTATTTAATCTCTGGCTTTTAGTGTGATAAACACCATTACGATATTATTTGCAAAAGAGAATTACCTAAATGGAAATAGAAAAAAAAGGACAGCAACCATAACTAGTTGTCAGTAGAAAATAGTAGGTAAGAAACGAGGACAAAGGACAATGCCAGAAACTCTATAGAACTTTGCCCCACTCAATAAAAGTCATGTGCAATATGTAGCATCTTACTGTTTATTTATTGCTGATAACTAAACATTAGTCTTAGTGACTGTAGAACTTGCGGTTTCCGTTTAAATCTAAAAACAATAATGACATTGATTATAGGTTAAATTGTATTTTAGGTAAAACGAGTTTGTATTTTGTGGGTAGGTATTTCGTAATCCGCAAGTTCTAATGAAAAACAATTTACTATAGAAAGGTTCTATATTCATTACAATTATTTTCATTAATTTGCTTTTCTGTACATGGGTGGGGCAGGATCTGGCATTGTCATTTCGAGATCCGATTGACGAAATCAGAAATTATTTTCTATACAGCCATTTATTTAATTGTTGATTTAGCTTCTAATAATACCGGCTTATTATTATTCCACTGCTTGGCAAAACCCACTTCTCTTCTTCATTTCAAAACAAAAACGAACACGCGCACGAAGGGTTCTGAACGATTATTTATACAACATTACACATACATTATACAACAAGCAAAAAAAAAAAACGGCAAAAATCACGTTTGTTCACATAAACACAAACCTTTTTTTACAGTCCCTTCAACCGATTTTGACTTCTATTCCGTAGGCTTAAGGATGACATTAGAGGCAAAAAAGTTACAATACTGTTTACTGCAGTTGCCATTTGTCATGCTTCCAACGCAATATAAGTCAAAATCGGTTGAACGGACTGTAAAAAAAGGTTTTTGTAAATGTCTAATCTTATTGTGAACAGGGTATAGCTATGACGGTTGGTGAAACACAGCCAGACAGACAGACGGACAGTGGAGTCTCAGTAATAGGGTGCCATCTTTGCCGTTTGGGTACAGAACCCTAAAAACGGGTGTGAGTGCCACAAGGTACTCACGAGAACTGATGTGCGATGTGCGAACGAGACGTATGAGCTCGTATCAGTACCAGTCTCACGCACACATAAACAACAAGTCTTACGGTGACGTCATCTGACGGTTACACGTTACGTGGCTGACGGTCGAAGTCTCAGTTAGCCCCTACCGTCTACCGAGCGTTTTTAAGATGTTTACATATCAATATGTGAAGAAAATATACAAATTCCTGCTCTAAAAAATTGTAATCCATATCCATACTAACATTATAAATGCGAATATAACTCTGCCTGTTACGGTTTCAAGATGAAACTGCTGAACCGATTTTGATGAAATTTGATATGAAGATAGCTTGAACCCTGGGGAAGGACATACGCTACTTTTTAATCCGCAACTTCATCTGCATCCGCGATAACCGACATTCACGCGGACGAAGTCGCGGGCAAAAGATAGTACATTATAATTTATGCATTATTTTTATAAACTCCTAGGTTCTGTCTGCAACTTCGCTCGCGTGAAAGTCAACCCAAAAGTTATTCTATGATACTCTACAATAGTAGGTATAGCTTTCTAATAGTAAAAGATTTTATTTTTGTAATCATGTGTGTAGTTATTTACATGAATAATACAAAAAAGCTTTAACATATAAGCCTTAAAAACAATAGGGCATTCAAAAATCCTCCACATCGCCACCATCAGGGAACGTGCCCAAAAGACTGGCGGCATTGCCACGTTGGATGGCAATGCTTATCCTCTGGCCAAGGTAAAAACCAGCTCTTGAATCACGGGAATTGTCCACTCACCTTTTGGACAAGTCCTTAAAAAGGAGATGAGCAATCGGTCCCCACGACCAAAGAGTTAAAAAAAGAAAACAAAATAAAACAAATGTGTTATAAAAAAGATCAAATAAAATTGACATTTTCATGAGAAAACTATCTATGTGTAGGTTGGAAGATTGCACTTGCCTGATCTGACCGAAATTCGGTTGGCAAACTTATTATTTCATAGACTAATATTACTTATGTGATACGACGAACCAATAGTCAGATTTATTTTTGTTAAATTCCGTAATTATACTGACTATAGGTATTTTAGTCACCCTCGTACTATAGTAAGATGCTTACGTCACAAACAAGGCCATTTCACACACTCATCAATACTATTATCATTGTTCCAGGCAGAAGACGTCGGCAGTAATCAAGATAATCGTCGGCGACACTAATTACGATGCACCAGCGGTAATGACTGAACATTGAACAGTCACGCGAGGCACCAGCCATGACCACCATGTAACCACATCATGAACCACATCGCAAAGAAAATGTTCGCGAAAACACACCGGTTTTGGGACAGACGGAAGCATAAAATCGGACGATGACACCGCCGGGCGACTGCATAAAATAAAAACAAGCTTTTTCGTTAAAAAAACACAAGCTTTTAGTGTAAAATCGCTTTTTTGTGTGTACGCAAAATACCGTAATCTTCATTTGCAACTTAATTTAATTTCCCAATCAGTGTTCTTTCAATAGTTTCAAGCAATATTAGGTAAGGCCTTCGTGTTTAAATGTAAATATTGTGTTCGTGAACGCTGTTCTTAACGTTCGGGTAAAACGGGTATTTAATAATTGTATAAAAGAAAAAAAAAATAGTTAAACACTTCCGTTCCTATAGGCAATACGTTTATTTTTTAAATAAAAATCAATTATACAGTTATTTCTACGGGGCCAAACTTACAATCTGTCTAAACAATAAAATTAGTTAGATGAATTTTACAAATCCTGTTACGAGAGCCACAATGGTTCCGAATACGACATTGTTGGCGAGAACTACGATGTCTGCACACTTAAACACTACAATTGGTCCAAATTCCACGTTTCTGGTCCCAACGTATATAAGTCAGGAGGAGTTCTTTGCTTTGCAAATGACGAATGGTTCCGATGCAAATACAACTTTGTCGAACGATACAACTGTAAATTTAGTTCTAAAGACTTGGTATCCGAGTGGATATTCTCCCGCGCACATAATATTAGCTTCAGTGGTTGTGACAGTGTTAATGATAATGGTAGTAGTGGGCAATATGCTAGTGATAATCGCGATAGTGACAGAGAAAGCGTTGAAGAACATACAAAACTGGTTCATAGCTTCTTTGGCCGTATCGGACTTCTTTCTAGGCCTGGTGATAATGCCGTTTTCTTTGGCGAACGAGCTCATGGGTTACTGGATCTTTGGGTTCTGGTGGTGTGAGATACATTCGGCGATGGATGTGTTATTGTGTACGGCGTCCATCATGAATCTGTGCCTGATTTCGCTGGACCGGTACTGGAGTATAACTCAGGTGAGTGACTTTTGGAAAATTCTAGTTTTCATTTTGTATAGGTACTGTGTTTAATGACGAAAGGACGCGTATCTAGATCTCATTAATCAAACCAAAAATCAAAAAATCAATCCAAACTCGATGCAATGGTTTTGGACATGCAAAAAAACTAAATACACAATTGGAACACATTTACAGTGTTACCAGCGACCCGCTTCGGCTTTAAACATGATTGTATTTCAACAAATTAACAAAAACAATATCAACACACAAAACCCTTTCTCTTGAATAACTCTCTATTGAAGAAAACTGCATTAAAATTGGTTGCGTTGTTGAAAAGATCTATGCGTGCAGAGCGTCAGACGGTGCGAAGCGACTTTTGTTATACTACATATTATTATGTATATGTAACGTGTGCGTGTTATGTGTGTGTGTGTGTGTGTGTGTGTGTGTGTGTTATGTGTATGTGTTATGTGTGTGTTTGTGTTGTTATGTGTATGTATGTGTATGTGTGTGTGTGTGTTGTGTGTGTGTGTTATGTATGTGTTTTGTATGTATGTGTGTGTTATGTGTGTGTTGTGTGTGTGTGTTGTTGTGTGTATTATTATGTTTGTGTACTGTTGTGTTTGTTGTGTCTATATATATATATATGTAGGGATTAGGTTTAGTAATCAATACAATAGGTAACTTGCTCAGCTTAAAAAAAAATATGAGCAGAAGCGGACCGTGAGTTTTTGGGGTCCTGCGCTAATACTACTTGGGGCCCAGCTTAAGACTGCACCGAGCAAAATAATTAAAAACAGTCGTCACTGTTAAAGTGATATAATCAATACTTTTACCATAAAAAATATGTAATGTAGTAATTCTTTGTTTGGGTTCGAGGGCATGTTTTTACTTTTTTTGACTTGGTCAAAAGGTCAAATGAACGAAATTAAATTTGAAAAGTCAAAAGAAATCGATGTCTATGATGTAACTTAGGGCTGAGACTGAAGAGTTCACTTACTTAGGTTCGGCCCGTCTCCTGACCCAATTTGTCTTGCAGATTGAGTGACAAACTGAACTGAACGATTGACACAGAATTCAGAAAGTTGGAAGCGAATATTTGAAAGTTGGACTTCCAATTACAGACGCAAAAAGTTAAATTTAGTTTTTTCAATTCCGGAAATAGTTTGGTAACTGCAAAGAGTGTGGATTTTTTATTCGTAGGACAGTCAGTCTATTAAATGGTTGTTCGGGAATACGTGATTTGCGTTTGTAATTGAACGTTTTCATATTTGCTGATGCAGTTCGGGTATTCGTTGAAGGTCCCATGAAAAAGTCTATTATATTTTACAAATATTTTTTGATGATAATAAAGAATCAAAAGGCATTCTGATCACGAAATTATTTGTTACTAGCTTCTGCCCGCGGTTTCGCCCTCGTAAAAAGAACGATTATCCCAAGGGAACACATTACCGGGATAAATAGTATCTTATGTGTTAATCCAGGAAATGGTCTACCTATGTGCCAATTTTTATGCAAATCTGTTCAACGGTTTACGCGTGATTGAGTAACAAACATCCAAACATCTTCACAAACTTTCGCATTTATAATATTAGTAGGATATATTTTTTAAATTCATAAAACTAAGGATTTATTTCTACTATAGCGTTGGATAAAAATAACTGCTAGTCACTGCTGAGCTAATCGCCATGTTTGACCGATGCATGTTGGCGATCGTAGTAGGTTTTATGGTACTCAGAAAGACGCTGCTGCCCATCCTCTGGTCAATATCCCTCTGTCGCCTTCTACGACACCCACGGGTAGAAATGGGGTAGTGCCATTCGCGGCGGGTACCACACGGCTCAGTCGTGCCAAAGACCTCCTCAATCTTTGCCCAGCTATATAAGATGATGCAGGCAGTAATCAGTTCTTACTGTTTTATTTGAGAAGAATAACACAACGTCTGGTACAATATACTCGTAGTACCTGGGCGACTGAGCTTATCTCGGTATTTTTTTTTAAATGAAACCTAGCTAGATCGATTTCTCGCACCTGAAACTCTGCTATACTAAATTTCATGATAATCGTTTGAGCTGTTTCCAAGATTAAGAATATATAATTATACAATTACAAGAATTGCTCGTTTAAAGGTCTTAAGGATTAATATTTATATACCTTCTGGGGACGGATTGATAATATTATGAAAAATAATACTATGTAAATTGTAGTATTGCCCCATGTTCATCTGAATTGTTTTTTAGTGTAATAATAAAACATTTTTTCTTTACTTTTCTATCATTTAATATACCATTCTTGCGACCACGAACTTACTTCGTGTTTACGACCGGATTTTCATTCTTGTTGAATAATCTCAATAATATGGAGACTAGCCATTTAAGTACGTCGCACAAGTCTGTGTGCAAACACCGATGCAAGACACACAAAAACACAAACTGCACATCCTTAACTTACTCTCATAGCCCCATCACCTTATTCAAAATATGTATGTGGCTAGGCCGTTTCGCTACTGTTACATGGGCGCTAGGTGAAAAATGTATTCACTTCATTACTTTTCTGTTAAACAATAGTTATTGTAGTAACTAAACAGCGAAGCCTCATACATATTTTTACTAAGGTGTAGAGTTTGTGAAGTATGGCTAGTAAAGTAGAGATTGTACGTAGAGATCTGATAACTTTTTGACAATGCTAGCCATTTGCTCTCGTCTTGGCAACATTTTAAATGACATTTTTTTGCAGGGATTTCACTTATTTTTGTAAGTTGCCTAAGACAATTTTTTTTTATTTTCTTATTTTTTTCTAATTTGGGTTTTTTTTTGTTTGTGTACTAATACTAGCTTACATGCCAAATTTCAGCTTTCTAGGACTTTAGAAAGTACCCCAGAATTTTGATGACCATCAGTGAGTGAGTCAGTGAGGAAACGGGGTTTTTTTTAGATATAAATATAATCTAAATTATAAGACCTATGCAATTAAAACTTTGTGTATTTAATAAGTCAACTATTTACACCATATCCCGAGAATTTAGTTTATCTGGCAACTGGACCTTGAGGGTGGAGAAGTTGGAGGCGCGCCATAACACCAATTTCAAGTCGTTCGTAGTGCGCGTTCCGACTCAACATTTGGTAACCTTCCTCAAGGAAGAGTTTTGGCCGAAAGGTGTGCTGTATCGGCGTTTCCGCGGTCGGCTACGTGACACGACGCCGTCTCTTCGTGTGCAGTAGTTTTTAAGTTTATTGTTTCAAAATATGTATTAGTTTATAATTATTGTTTTTATGCTTATGTATGTATTGTGTTTTATGGGCCTTAGTTGCCTGAAATAAAGGATTAATAATAATAATAATAACATAATCTTCAAAAAACGATAAGTGAGAAAATAAATAAGTATGCAGAACTAAAAGAAGAAGTGACCAGAATTTGGAGGAAAGAAAAAGTGTACGTAGTTCCCATAGTTGTCTCCACTACAGGTGTCATACCCAATCATCTCCACCATAGCCTCAAATTAATAGACCTGAAAGACTCAATCTACATTACACTCCAAAAAGCCGCAATTTTGAACACCTGCAGAATCGTACGAAAGTTCATGCAAAATGACGAAAACGACGTCTCTTTACATCACCCATCTCCATCTTTAACGTAAAAATTCACCACACGCTACATTGACTTGGCTTGGGCCCGTTGATGTAGCTTAAAACTAGCCAAAGGCTAAGAAACGTGCAAGTTTTCGCAAATAATAATAATAATTCAAACCCAAGTTATGAGGGTTCAAAAAAACGACGAAGCGCTTCAAGAAAAGGTAGGTAGTGCCCTACTAGCGCTTCACTTGCCTCGTCTTGGCGGGGGCACTACCGTGCCCCCAGATTTTTTTATCTTTAATAAATAAAACCAGCCTTTGCCCTTGGCCTTTGCCCAATATTTGGAATAATACCCAATAGTAGACGAAGGTCTCTTCCCATACGAAAAGACACGAGCATTGATCACAGATATTTGTTCAAGGTAGTACCGTTGTCACTAAAGTTAATTCCAACTTATTTTCATGACGTGTGTAATCTTCATAAAATCTCTCTCAGTATTTCCATCCCCTATCTCATCTAAAGCTGCATCGCAAAAATCTATTACCAAGATTGGGTTTAGTTTGCAATCACTTTTCGACTCAAAAACAGCACTACCAATTTTCAACGTACCGCTCTCCAGTCGTTGTGGACCCGTGTTTTTGACTTCTAGCTGGCAATACGGTGACCTGACGTGACCCGTTGTTATTGGAGCGAGAACAGCCAATATCGAGGTATCGACGACGCTGCCTGAATTATTTGTAACTCTCAAACTGGACTTTGTATAGGTTATGTGGAGTTTCAGATGGAAAATTCTTGTAGTTAAAGAACGTTCAAAACGTATAAGGTGAATTGGAAATATTTTTGACAAATTGGGACTGAGATCAGAATGCGAACGTTCTTATAAATACAGGAATTGTCAACCACGATCCTTGCTCGTGCTAGCCCGCGCTGCTGGGAATAATCGAAATCCGATCCAGCATGTACCTTTCCTGCCGTTCCTCAGCGACGCCCTAAGCCAAGGCCAGTACCCCACAAGGGGTGCCTTTAGCGTGTAGTCGCTCAGTTTATAAGTTTTTTGCCCTAACTGGAGGCCTTAAATTCACTTTAAGGCGTCACGGAAAAGTCCCGGTTAAGCAGCCGAAAACCTCCTAGGTTCCGAAAAAGAAAATTGGTATTGGTATTGAAATTTGGTAGTATTTTGTGGCTCGTAATTATAACATGTCATTCAAATTGGTCAGCATGAAATCTTTTTGTATTTTTTCATCTATTGGATGCAAGTTTGGACACGATACGATGCTAGATATGAAAAAAATAAGTAATATTAAATTTAATAAACCAAATCTGTATTCGTATTGAAACTCCTATACATAAGTCACCTTTAAAGACACTTGGTTTGTAAATATTTAAGTAAAGTTTGAGTTTGCCAACGGGACCTTAGGGGGCCCTTTTAAGCCTACAACGGCTGTCTATCTTTCTTTTACATGTAAAAATCTACGTTACTTTAGTCTGGGTTAAATAAACATACTTTTTTTCTTTCTGCTTGTAAACAAAAACAGTTTTAGACCTTCTGTTTTCTTAAATCTTTCTTTCTTTCTAAAATCACAATGATGTCATGCGGAGCGGTCACTACACGAGTATGACTCGTCCCTGTTTCGGCCCAAATACCGGCGACATTAGTCACGTTTTCAAATCCCCATGTCCACCGAAATCTGTTACCAAAATCATAAATTCAGAGTCCATTTGCAAATCAATACACCGTTGCTTGCCGGCCGCGTCTTGTTTCACAATGAATATTTGAAACTGCTTTGCCTATCGGCGAATTTCAATAGCGACAAACCGGCTAACCGGTGTGTACTGGTTTCGTCTGGTTACCGTCGGTTCGAACCGGCTCAAACTAACTCACAGTGGCAGAACATCGGATTATTCTGTTGCCAAGCGGAATAAGGCAGTAGTTTGTGCTTATTTGTGCGTGAATTTTGTCCAAGGCTAAGATTTGCTGTGTAGGAAGCTGTGTTTGTGTAACAATGGTTTGTTAAGTGATTGAGGTTGTGGTGTAGTATTTGGGTTTAGTGTTGCGTGCGTCTCGGGTTTGGTGCTCTATGATCAAATTGGGAGATTGGAATGTGTTTATAAGGTGTTTTGTGTCGCTATATGTAAACTGTCCCATTTCGTTGTATGTCTGTCTATAAGAAATCAACTTAGGATTTAAGTAAGGACATCAGTGACAATTAATGGCTATTATATTTTTAAAGGACAATTTTCTCTGCAAATTATGAAGAAAAAATACTTTCTACTAAAAAAACGCTTCAGCACACTAGTGTATCAATCCGACTTCAATAAAGCCAATTTATTTCAGGCTAGCGAAGAATGTTACTACAAAATAACAGACAAAAAAAAAACATAAGTAAAAAAATAGTGTAAAAAATAAATGAATGTCCATTGATGAATGTCACAATACTGCTCCCTGCCTCTTCCAGCTGAATGAACCGATGGTCATTGAATATGCGTCCACGTGAACAATAGGTCGCAGGACGTTGTACAGGCTGATAGAAAATAATATAACATTAAACGTGTAACATGGAATATTATACAAAGAAATTTGCATGTTATTGTTTTTAGGATTCCAAAAGGAAAAAACGGAACCCTTATAGGATCAGTTTGTTGTCAGTCCGTCTGTCCGTCTGATTGTTAAGACCCTTTATCTCGGGAACGCGTGGAGGTATTGAGTTGAAATTAAAACCGTATACTTAGGTCTACGGTTCCTTGAAGTTGTGAAAATATCAAACTTCTAAGTTAGCGTGAAAAAAAGATACGGCCGTTTATGTCGCAAAAACGTACATTACGACACTCTCAAGGGAATCAACATTTATAGGGTACAGTCAACAGCAAAAGTAGATGATCAAAATCAGAAATTGAATGCTAATGAACGGAGTTCGCGTCAGAACTGTGTGGCGTCGAAGTGATTTAAAAGTATGTGTGTGACAATCACATACTTTTAATAAACAAACTAGTAATAAATTATATAAATAAGTGTTAGTAAATTAGTATTGAATTCCTGATTTTGATCATCTACTTTTGCTGTTGACTGTACTCTCCGTTGACCTAGAACTATGAAACTTAGCAAGTAATAGCTATCGTCTTATACAGTACAAGTACAGGGAAAAGTCTGAAAAGTATAGGTACATATGTAATTAAATCAAAAAAATATAGTCATGAAGTTTTTTTTAAAAGTCGTACGGATCAATCGGCCGGTTCGTGGATGAGTAACTATCCATTTGGTACTGGCATAGATATCCGTGGGTACCGGTATTCCTCCGTACCTTGGCCCCGGCTGTCATCCGTAGATCTTTGACAATTGTTATTGGTCAGAAACCAAAATCCTGACTACCAGTCTTACCAAGGGGTATCGTGTTACCTAGTAACTGGGTTGTAGAGGCAGTGGCTTTAAGTAAACCACTAGTATTCAGCTGCAACTGGTTAGACTTGAAGCCGACCCCAAAATAATTATGTAGTTGTGAAAAGGCTAGGCCAGCCCTAGCCAAATTACCCAAATTGACAATCTACAATCAATAACGCTAATAGAAAACTAATCAAATGTACGGGAATGACGTCATCTCAACGATAAATCACGTGATCAAAAATTAAAAATGTATTACGAAACGTTAATTATTGTAGAAAGAGATACGATACAAAACGTTTATAACTTGGCTAGGGGGACAGTTAAGTTTACTACCTAATAATAAATAGCAGGTTTGACTGTATTAAACATTTCTATTTGCCGTCTCAAACAGAATGAAGAAACTGAAAATGATAGTATTCAAAATGATTTATTCATTCATTTCTAAGATGTCAGATGAAGACATCTCTTTATTTTATTTCTCGTTTGCCAGTTGAAAAAGGAAAGTGTTAGTATTGATGTAATGAATACAAAATCGCTGACTGAGGAGTTTTTATTTCGATTTATTATTTGATAGTTTTTGACAGAGCTGAAACCCTGTTATGAATGGGTATATCAAATGCCCTATTAAATAAACAGCGATACTGAAAACTTATAAACACCAACTACATGAACCTATACGCCAACCTCACAATCTAAATGTAGTAATATTATAAAGCTAAAAAGTTTGGTCCTTTGTGATTTTGTTTGAGAGAGGTAATACCAGTACCAGTGATAACTAACCGATTTAAAAAAACCGGACAAGTGCGAGTCGTACTCGCCCACCGAGGGTTTCGTACATATTTGTAGGTACATATCCATACTTCTATACTAATCCATACCTACTATCCATACTTTAATCTACTTAATCTATACTTTATTAATATTATAAAGCTGAAGAGGTGGTTTGTTTGTTTGTTTGGTTGAACGCGCTAATCTCAGGATCTACTGGTTCGAATTGAAAAAATCTTTTTGTGTTGGATAGTCCATTTATCGAGAAAGGCTATAGGCCCATGCGAAGCCGGGTCGGGTTGCTAGTATTAATATAAATGCGGTTTTTTGCGACTTAAACGGCCATATCTTTTTTTACGTTAACATAGAGGGTTGATTTGATTACAGCATCAAGGGACCGTAGACTTAAGTATATGGTTTTAATTTCAACTCGATACCTCCACGCGTTCCCGAGATATAGGGTCTTGACAGACAGACAGACAGACAGACGGATAACAAAGTGATCCTATAAGGGTTCCTTATTTTACTTTTGAGGTTTGCCGCAACTCACCTGGGCCTGTACACAAAATCCCTTTCTGTTAGCGTTAACGCCAACGGAAAAGTCAAATTGTATGAAGTTGACGTTTGCTTACCAGATGTCATGTGATGCAAATATGTCAATTGCATACAATTTGATTTTACGTTATTTTTCCGTTAACGCTAAAATAAAAGGGATTTTGTCTAGGCCCCCTGATCTTAAATGATGATGCAGCCTAAGGTGGAGCACGCTTGCCTAGGATGAACCGGTTTACTCGTGCCTTGAAGATAATAAATAATAATTATTATAAATTGCCGTTTTTCCATTAAACGAAACGTGAGTATTGTTACACATTATAGATTGAGAACAACCGATTAACTCACTGAGTGATCGGGTTCGTCCGACTAGTTTCGATGGCATACGGCCACCTTTTTCAAGGAATTCCACAGGATGACACACCGCCCGTCGAAACCCGAACACACAGTGAGTTAATCCGTTGTTCTTAATCTATAAATTGCCGTTTATTCGGAATTGTTTCTGTTTCTCTTTATTATTTGGTTACAATATATCCCTAAATTCAGAGTGCCTTTTGGCAAAGGTCTCCTCTAGCTGTTTCCACTAGTTTCTGTCACGAGCCACTCTCCTCCAATTGGAATTCATCTTCTTCTTCTTTTCTGTTTCCCCTTGCTGCGTTTACTGTCCCTTGAATACCAGTCGGTAATTATTTTACTCCATTTCTCTCATCTACTTACTACTACGTACTTGCTCTCATCATGTGGCCTTGAAGATACCTACTCAGATTATACTTATCGGGGAACAGAGAGGCGGGCAGTGAAATTTGTGCTATTGTAATGTCCCCCTTCCCTTTAATACTAATGCTCTGAAAGAATGAGTTACAGATATAGTGTTGGCAGTCTGTCAGCTTTAGATACGAAGCTTTTCGCTTCTCTCTAAATATTCGCGGCACACACAATGCAGAGATTGTGGAACTATCAGATGATTCCGTGAGCGTTTAAGCATGACACACATCCCATGTAACAAACATCCATTCATTCATCCTTATAAACGTTTGCGATTACATGTAAATCCTGGCAAGAAGTCCATAAACCTCAGGTTTACCTCGCTAATTATTTTTAATATATAATGGCATTATCAATCCCCATTTCTGCGGTACAAAAACCGGATAAAATATTACATATATACCCGGCTCTTAACCGGGATTACCATGAATACGTTTCAACCGAGCCGTTAATAATTAATGTACCTACAAGCTGCCGCTTAAAATTAATTATTTATTTTGTAGATCAATTAGCAATCGCGCACTGAAACTGATATTTGTTACTAGTAAAATTTTGCCTTCGTTGCCTAGGCGTAGGGCATAACGAAAGCTTACTAAAGAATTGTATTAATAAGGATAGTTTCAGTTTATATTTACATAAAAATCTTTAAGCTAGTGAGAGAAAATGCACAGGCTTAAACCATTGGATCTAAAATCATGAAATTTTGCACAAAAGTTCTCTGCATAACGGAAGAGTTTCAAAATTCTCCTGAAGGGGTTAAAACGAAGTTTAAATGAAAGTTCATAACACTTGCTGATGGAAAGGAAACCTCACTAGTCATGGTTCCATCAATTCATTTGTCAAGTGTGGGGATTATGTCAATTACTGACTGTAGAGCAGGCGGTTTATAAGGATTTTCGTTTATGGATCAAACCCACCACACTATGTCCAACCACTGTAACTCCTGAAAGCCAAAATGAACAGTGGCGACCACCAGAAAAGCGGCGAGGCAATGAAGCTCGAAGTACCGCAGAAGAACAGCTGATGAGTAAGAAAAAAACCGGACAAGTGCGAGTCGGACTCGCCCACTGAGAGTTCCGTACATACTTGTAGGTATATCCATACTTTTATACTAGTCCATACCTACTATCCATACTTTAATTTACTTAATATTATAAATGCGTTTTTTGCGACATAAACGGCCGTATCTTTTTTCACGTTAACATAGAGGGTTGATTTTTACAGCATCAAGGGACCGTAGACTTGAGTATATGGTTTTAATTTCAACTCGATACCTCCACGCGTTCCCGAGATACACACACACAGACAGAGAGACAGACGGACAACAAAGTGATCCTATAAGGGTTCCGTTTTTTCTTTTTGAGGTACGGAACCCTAAAAACATAATTTCTACTTGATAAGGCATGTAGGTAATGTATCTTTTTATGAATTAAAGTGTTTTAACAAAGCGATGCAAATTAAACAAAGCTGTAAAGTCCTAAACAATTTATAATCTGAGTCCACAGTCACGTTTTTATTTCGTAAAAGAAAATATGAGAAATAGCCTTAGTAAAAATTATTTGGGCTATCCCCTGCAATTCCGCTCCTACCATTCCCATTACCCTTTAGAACACTCTGTATATGCACAACGCAGCACAACTAACAACAAAGAAAATCTTCGCTCTCTAAGTAACAAACCAGATAATCCCTTGGAAATGAAATCAACAACGTACATAGGTACATAACCCACATAAGTACCTATATTTTTGGCCCTCTTTACCCCATAGTGCTGAATAGAGAGGCACAGAAGGCTGTTTCTTCATACGAAACTATCTTTTTGAAAAGGCAACAAACAATTTTTTTAATCCTGTTTTTTTTGTATTCAGTTTACCTATATTGTTGTTTTTTAATTAGGCACCTGCCATGTTGTCTCTTCACCACCCTTGGATGACTGGTAGAGAATGCCAAAGGCATTAAGTTCGCCTTTGTACCTTTGTGCTTGAAGTATTAATAAATATAATAATAATAATATATAAATATTTTTAAATGTTTTTCAATGTTTTTATTTTTTGTTTACTAATATTTAAAAATGTAATAGAATATGTGTATAAAATGAATAAATGTGAATAATAATATAATAATATGTGGGGATATTTTCACACACGGCCATCTGACCCCAAACTAGGGAGACCCTGTACTATGGGTGTCAGACAGCTGATATACATACACAAATACATTTTTTTTTGTAAATACATACATATATATGTACATAAATAGTAAAATAAATAAATAAATAAATAAAATAAATATATAAATAAACAACACCCAGACACAAAGCAAACACAAGTGCTCATCACACCAATGTTTACCCTGGGCGGGAATCGAACCCGCAACACGCTCCGCAGCAGTCGATCGCTCAGCCACTGCGCCAACCGTGTCGTCATATATAAATAAATGCAAGTAAAAGTCAAATTATGTATAATATAAAAAAGAAGGCACTTTTTTTAACGTCATTTAAATGAATGATGATATTTGGTACAGACTACTTGAAGCCCAAGAAAGGTTATATATACTACTTTTCAATCATCGACTTCATCTGTATCCCCTATAGATATCCGAGTATCCGCGATAACCACGGTTGCGATATCCTACATTTATGCGAACAATGTTGTGTGCAAATGCGGAATAAATGTCGGTAACTTTGACTTGTATGATTGGATTTTAAATTAATAGGTACCATTTAATAATAATAATCATAATATGTGGGGACATTTTCACACACGGCCATCTGACCCCAAACTAGGGAGACCCTGTACTATGGGTGTCAGACAGCTGATATACATACACAAATACATTTTTTTTTTGTAAACACATACATATATAGATAAACAACTCCCAGACACAAGGCAAACACAAGTGCTCTTCACACAAATGTTTACCCTGGGCGGGAATCGAACCCGCAACACGCTGCGCAGCAGTCGATCGCTCAGCCACTGCGCCAACCGTGTCGTCGGTTTAATTTTATAAAAGAAAAACCTATAACTAAAAAATGAATATACTTAATAGGGCATCAAAATATACATTCACATGTGCCTAAGAGACTGGCGGCATTGCCACGTTGGATGGCAGTGTTTAACCTCTGACCGAGGTAAAAACCAGCTCTTGGATCAAGTGTCAACCAACTTGACTTAGTGCGTCTACATTCGCAGTACATGATCCGTGAATATGTGTGAGTGTGCGTGCGTATCACTATTTGTATGTAGCCAACCTTTTGTTGTATTTTTTTTCGTGCCTATAGCCTGGTATGTAGTGTAAACTCTATGTTTAATTCAACAGAACTCGGTACTGTATATCATTGTGCAGGCGTCATGAAACTCCCGAGGGGATTTCGAAAAAAAGCGAGAATGGAGAAAATAGGAAGCTTTTGTGACTTCCTAGGGTAGGTCGGTAGTTTGTCATGTGGGGTTCCGTGGAGATGGTTTATAAACGTTTGAGATTATTTTTTTCTCGTCTTAGGTTGGTTAAGTTTGGGTTAGCTTTTAGTATCATTATAATTACAATATAACCAACCCAAATATTATATAACCCACTAGCGACCCGACCCGGCTTCGCATAGGCCTATAGCCTTGCTCGATAAATGGACTATCCAACACAAAAATATTTTTTTAATTCGATCCAGCAGATCCAGAGATTGGCGCGTTCAACCAAACAAACAAACAAACTCTTCAGCTTTATAATATTAAGTATAGATTGTTGGGTCCAAGCTACCGGTGGTCAGGGCTCCTGAAAGAGGAATCTCCGTGTACGGGAAAACATGACGTCCGCTTTTTAAATCAAGCCCTGGATCCAACTGCCCAACGAGAGCAGCCTCAGATGTTGGTCGAGGTTCTTGACAATTATTTCATTGGCCATCGCGACTATTGACACAAAGACTACTGCACTCACATCCCACATGTTAAAAACTTCGCTATTCAAGTCAAGATACTAAAGAATCATAGTCAGTACATTCTTTAGTATGATTTTTTTTTTATTAACACGTAATAGATTGATATACTTATCATATTTTTAAACTACAGCATAATTAAAATATTCCAAAATTAAAAATAACAGTATTTCGTTTAATCTCTTTTCCCATTTTGTGTGTTAATAAAAAAAAGAAAGTGACGAGTGACATTAACGGATCTATCAAATTGGCAGACAAGTGATGTGTGTGGCGACGTTGAAAAAGTTCATTGATTAATCATTATTCGTGACATTATATCACATAAAAGGATGCCATTTCAGTGTACGAATTGCGAAACGGCGGCTGTCAATGTCTCTGTTATTGTCAGCCGTTAAACTTTTCACTTTCAATATGCATTCTTATTGCGGGGTTTTAAAAACATTGTAAATGCCTGAAGATACTCTTTAGGTACCCAAGAGTATAAGAATTAAAATTTCTACTTCTCTAAAGATTTTTTTTAAACAAATCCTGCCTTGATCCTTTGTTTATGAGTCTTACTACACCAATCGATCGATCATCGATCGATTGCCGGTCGATGGCATCGATCGACGTTGATCGATTGACTCCGGCTATAATCCACCACTAATAATAATCAAGCAGCTCGATCGACGTCGACTAATCCATTCTACCATCATTCGATCGTCGATCGACAATCGAATGATAGGTCTGGTAGAAACTATTGATGAAAGTCGACTAATCCATTCTTCCATCGATCGATGCCGTCGATTGACGACCGATCGATTGGTCTGGTAACACCCTTTTTTTTTTTTTTTTTAACGTGGGGAAATCCTCATGGACTATCCCCCGTCCGGGGAAGACGGGGGAGTGTGCCGGACTCTTACCGGCTAAAACCACCACGGTGTTCCTCGACTGACTCACGGGTGGGGGTACGGGATTCGCTCGCGCATGCACCGCGCCCCCACCGGGCTATGACCCGCCAATGATGTAGGCGGGTCCCGTCAACCTCGGCGGTCTAAACGCCGCCGAATCCTCTAATGTGGCGCGCGCGGAACACGGCGCGCCGCCTACACGGGCCTGCTTCTGGTCGGGTGGTGGACTGCCCCTAAGTCGACCACCCGCAGGCCGGCAACTCATGGAGGCCGGAGGTCATTAAGCGCCCTCCGGCGCCCGGTGCGTCTTCTCCTAGAGGGAAGTTGCTTCCCTCACCCTCTCTGCCGCCTCTTTTGCGTGCATGACATGCTCGCAAAAAGAGGCAACAGCCTCCCACGTCTGGTAACACCCTAACATTCTCAACTTTCACCAGGTTACCGTCATGAGGTACTACAATATCAATAATCATTGTGTGACGCCGTAATCACTATCACTATCATGTCAGGCTTATTGGCAACAATAGTTTATTGGAAGTTAATTATTACTATTAGTTGCCACTGCGCCATTCATGCCCCAATTTATGTAGTGTGTGTAGTGGGATCTTTGAAATAAAACGGGGCAAGCAAACTTGACTTTTTTTTTTTTTTTTTGTCATTTGATAGGCTTACGTTTGACCACTATCTCACCTGATGGGAAGCGATGATGTGGTCTAAGATGGAGCACGCTTGCCTAGAAGTAACCTATTCACTCTTGACTTAAAGACTCCCGGCTTGTAGCTATCAGGAAACACAGACTCAGGCCGGGAATTCCACTCCTTAGCAGTACGCACAATGAATGTGTTCCCAAAACGTTTTGTGCGTGTGGGTGGGATGTCCACCATGTACCGGTGGCGCATCACCGTACGTCTTGTGGTCCGATGATGGAACGGGCTCGGCGGAATTAAATTATGCAATTCCGTCGCACACTCCCCAAAATGCAACCGATAGAAAACCGACAGGCCAGCAACTTTATTAAAGTCTTCTGAAAAATAGCATCTTGCAACGTCGTCCATCTTCTATAACTGACTTCTTCCGTCTTGCTCTCACACTCATCTCATGCTCGCTCGTACACACAGTGTTGTCACTCCATCATCTTACATTCCCTCAACCAGTGTTGCCACTTAACTAACCTTACATTTCCACATTAAAGTGCTATTTTTAGGGTTCCGTAGTCAAATGGCAAAAAACTAAACCCTTATGGATTCGTCATGTCTGTCAAAAAGTGGCTGTGACATACGGACGGACAGACGTCCGTCCGTATGTCACAGCCACTTTTTTGAAGAACTATACTGTTGAAACTTGGTAAGTAGATGTATTCTGTGAGCCGCATTAAGATTTTTAAACAAAAATAGAAAAAAAAAACAAAAAATTTTGGGGGTTCCCCATACTTAGAATAGAAATAAAAAAAAAAAACATCAAACCCATACGTGTGGGGTATCCATGGCTAGGTCTTCAAAAATGACATTGAGGTTTCAAATATAATTTTTGTCTAAACTGAATAGTTTACGCGAGAGACACTTCCAAAGTGGTAAAATGTGTCCCCCCTGTAACTTCTAAAATAAGAGAATGAAAAAACTGAAAAAAATATATGATGTACCATTACTATGTAAACTTCCACCGAAAATTGGTTTGAACGAGACCTAGTAAGTAGTTTTTTTTAATACGTCATAAATCGTAAACCTTAATTTACCTTACTTGCTGCTACGGAACCCTTCATGGGCGAGTTCGACTCGCACTTGGCCGCTTTTTTTTCTTTAGGATAGGCTACTGTAAAAGATATTTGTTAGGAAAAATGTTGACTAATATATTTTCTTACAATCTTTCCTTTTCCCTCTGACTTAAACTGTTGCAAAATATAAGATCTCCTCTTTAATATTAATACGAATATAACAGCGTTCAATCTTCAACCTAATCTGCGTCTGTCGGAAGGGAATTATTATGATAATAAGTGGAGGAATCGATTTTATGCCGAATTCCTCACTGTAATCGAATGACATAAATTTTCCGAGATATCTGTCCAAATTTGAATGACATGTATCCTCTGCTTATTGAGAAATTGCCAATATCTTTGTGGATATTTTTGTTTTTTAGATTAAATATTATACACTGACCTCGAAAATATAGGTCAAGTTTGGGGGTTCGGATGAGATTCTTAGCAATACATTTTGTGTATTGACAAGTTTGACGGTTTTGGAGAAATGTTTTATTTTTTGCGAAATACCTACATGTCTTCTATTAATACCGATCGAACGGGGTAAGATTGATTAGTTTTGAAATAAAAACCTTAGAATAAAAAATCTGAAAAAAAAAACAAACTTGTTGACGACTTTTTCAATGATAACACTAATAACTTTGTTTACTTGCTTAAAAAATATTAATGATTTAGGATGAAAAAAATTATAAATTGTCAGCTTTATTGATATTGAAAATGGGGCTGCTTTGATAACACCCACGATTATTATTGCTGGTTTAAAATCACCCCAACGTAGAACGTATTTTTGACCAATATTCAGGGTTAAATTTGAACGCAATTTTTTCCACTTCCGACTATCTTGTGCTACACCGTCCACAAAACATAGCGTAAAGACTTGAATTCCTAAGAAAAAAAAAATGGATGTGTTTAATTTTACGGGGAAAAATTAGTAAAATATAAGAATTTTAGATAATTATCAAAGTTACCTCTTATTTTGAAAGTCACCCCTTTTTACGGAATTATTATAAACTAGCTTCTGCCCGCGGCTTCCCCGCGTAAAAAAGAACGATTATCCCAAGGGAACACATTATCGGGATAAAAAGTATCCTATGTGTTAATCCAGGAAATGGTCTACCTATGTGCTAATTTTCATGCAAATCTGTTCAACGGTTTACGCGTGATTGAGTAACAAACATCCAAACATCTTCACAAACTTTCACATTTATAATATTAGTAGGATCATCATCATCATCTGCCTAGCCTATTCCCAACTATATTGGGGTCGGCTTCTAGTCTAACCGGATGCAGCTGAATACTAGTGCTTTACATGGAGCGACTGCCTATCTGACGTCCACAACCCAGATACTGGGTAAGCAACACTATACCCCTTGGTAAGACTTGTTGTCAGACTTTCTGGCTTCTGACTACCCATAACGACTGCCAAAGATCTACGAACGACAGCCGGGACCAACGGCTTCGGAACGGAACTTGATTTGTAATGGATGGTCACCCATCCACAGACCGACCGCAGCAAGCGTAGCTTAACTTGACCGATCGATCTGTACGGCATTAACTTACCCACGAGCCTCCTCCATATGTTTTATTGTACTGGGTGTAAAGAACAAATGACAGCGGTTTTAAAGAATATTCTTTATCTTAATAAAAAGATTTTCTAAAAAAAAGCAAACCGCCTTCAAAAACTAAAAAGTGATAAATAACTTTAGCACAGAACACACATTACTTTACTTTCGGAAGTCGGTGGCGGCGGCCAAAAATTAAATTAAAGATAGTTCTTTAATTTAATTTTTTCGACTAAACTTTGAGAGTTTTGGACGCAGCACGCAGCGCATGCGATTCTCTGGTCCCTCAAGGTTGCCGGAGTACTGCTCTCCCGAAAAATTTGTAAAAAAAAATTGGTGAGTGCAGGTGACCTCACGATGTTTATCTCCACCGATGTCATTCATGTTCAAGATAAACTTAAAAAGTATCTACATATGAATTGATGAACACGCAGTAATAAATATCTAGGTTTAATTCTATTTTAAAAGGTTGTATATACAGGCTGGGGACGACGATACGACAAAAAATTAAAATACGGGTAATATTAGTTCATAAAAATATTTTGAAACTATTAAATAAATCCTAAACACGAAATAAAAAATAAAATATACTAAAGAGCATATAAATGTAACCAAAATAAAACACGATATGAAGTATTGGTTTTCTAACTAGTGAGAAGAGCGGCAACTTGTGGCGTCATAATTTAATATTATTAATGCTCAATTAAAACAATTATGTACAGTCGAACAAGCTATTTGGTATACAGGCAAAAATATTCATCTTTCTACTACAATAACAATATTTAATTTATTTGCTTTATATTGAGCATGTAGGTAGCTACGAGGGATACCTACGTACTCGAGTTAAAAAAATGAAATAAAATAAAATATTGTGTGTGTAGTAGAAAGATGAATATTTTTGCCTGTATACCAAATAGCTTGTTCGACCAAATTATCATCCCCACCCTTTATATGCACGCAAATGAATTTACTTAATTGCTTTATTTTTCAAGTTTTAGAGAGAGCTTTTTTAACATAAAAATAAAGGTTTCAAATTGACTTAATTTGCCATTTCGTTGGAATACAAATGAAATTCAAATATGTGACATAAAACACGACATTCATTTATAGAAAGTAGGCTAATAGAATAACACGCAATTAGTATTTCATTACACTATCAGGTCGTTAAGAAAACAGGAACCCATATTTTTTTTTTTTAATAAAAAAGTAAACTAACCTAATTTGAAATGAGGGTAAATTTATCATCTAGTCACTAGCATGTGAAATGGCGTGACAAAATGCATTAGCCACCTTTTGGTGAATTCGGTATAATATTGCTATGGCTTACAGAAGATTTGGACACAATATATTCGGACACAGTGACCGATACGATATTATGATTCCGACACCAATAAAAAAGCTGTTTTGTACTGTTAGGTAAAGAACTTTCAATAAACAAATAAAAAACATCTTTTTATTGGTGTCCGAATTATCAGTAAAAAAATACCGTTTTGGACACTGTGTCCGAATATATTGTGTCCGTATCTTCAGTAAGCCATTGATATTATCCATTTGAACTTACACCGCGATTTTGAATACGGGTAAAAAAAAATTAAGGATTCTAACTTCGTGCGTAAGACAATTTATTAATGCACCTTACCACCCTTCAGGGGGTGAGGACAACCCTCTATGGAGATTTATTATACCTACAACCTTATCTGAAATTAATCTCTGATTTCTCGTAAAACGTATTATTTTTTGAAAAAGACGACCACATTTTTTCCTAACTTTACTTCTTGATGGAGTTTCAGTAAAGCGGAAGAATTAAAAAATGCTGCCGAGTTGATTTTTTTTTAGTAAAGGTAAATGGCGGTTTTGTGTGTCATATTACTTTTCAGATAGACGAGTGATAGCACTAGTATTACCCTAGTGGTCTGAGATCCAAGATTCGTCAAAACTACGTCAACTAGCATGGCCGAAAATTGGAGGACAGATAGAGATATAATTATAATAAACCTTTATTTCCGACACAAAAATCCATGAAGTGTTATTCACATACAAAATCTTGTCACCTAGTGTTAGTAAAAATCAACCTCCACACAAACTGCTGTATAGTCGGAGAGCCGAAGCTCTCAGCAACAGTTTTCAGGATGCTGTTTTGACTGTCCCTTACTCTTCTCAGTAGCGACGCGGTTATTTTTTTGCGTATAATCGCATAAATCAATCAAATCAAATCAAAAATATTTATTTGCTCGAATATGGTATATAAGGTGTTACATTAATTTTATTTCAGCATATCCTGCCATAAAATGGCGTGCAAATGTTTTAGCAATTAGCAATGTCAATTAATCTAACTTACTTACAAAGAACAGATTCTATTGACTTGTCTTCTAAATAGTCCTTAATGGTATAATAACTTTTAAATACAAGTAGTTTGAAAAGCTTTTTTTTAAATAAAGTCAGAGGTAAGTCTTGGAAACAATTAGGTAAATGATTGTAAATAATAATCGACATGCAGTATACATTTTTTTTAAATAATTTCAGTTTTATTGCTGGCAGCCGAAGTCTATCTTTATGCCTAGTTCGGCTATTTGGCCTGTCAGTGGTAGCTTCAAATAAGTTATAGTTTTTCTTAACATAGAAACCGTCGGTACGGGTTTGAGCAAAGATCTCTGACGCTCTACAGTAACGAGGCAGTCTCAACAACATGCTGGAAGACAATGTCAAAACATTTATTTGCTTAAATGCGGTTATACAAAAGATGTTAGGTACATTATTTTAGTGCAGAGACATATTTCGCCACATATTGGTATGCAAATATTGTTATACTGGACGCCCAGATATCCATCAATCTCTTAGTATAATTGACATGTGTCAATTATTATTGCCAAAGATTACTCGAGTGCAGGAGTAATCTATGTAGATTACTCCTGTACTCGAGTTTGAAAAGTGTTACTTTAACTAGGTCTGTACATCGCGCAAATCTACGGGACAACATATATGTAGTACAATACGGTCAACGTATCTTGGCGCGTCTGAAGTTAGCTGTTTGGCTGCGCAATGGAACTTTTAGGAACGAAATTGTCTACTGCGCAGCTAATCGGCTAACTTCAGACGCGCCAAGATACGTTGACCGTACTGTAAGTCGAAGTGCGAAATAGCTAGTTCTAATGCTGGGGTCATTTTTCGACAGGAAAGTTCGGAATTTTGAAGCGTTTGGCTGAAGTTACGGCCCATTTAAATTATAAATGCGAAAATTAGTTTGTTTGTTACGCGTCTACAACCTCTGCCGAACAACCTACGAAACGTTGAAATTAGGTTCAGATTTCAGACTAAGTTAAACCCCAAGAAAACATATTTAAAAAAATAATTAAAAAATGCTGCCGAGTTGATTTATTTTATAGACGAAAAGGGCGGCTTCCTTATGTCGTCCATTTTGTTACTTGTTTCAGACTTTAGTAACTTCATATAGTGACGAAGTGACAATATCGTTTAAGCTGAGTGCTTTCCCTTTGTTTCGCGTAGATTAGAGAACCCTCCCTTTCCTTAACTGTCGAAGAATTGATGGATAATTTAACAGTGATCGCTCACGTGATGTGCCAAAACTGGGACAAATTGCAAATAAATTATTGATGACGATACGTACACTTAAAAATTAAATTTGACGACACGGTTGGCGCAGTGGCTGAGCGATCGACTGCTGCGCAGCGTGTTGCGGGTTCGATTCCCGCCCAGGGTAAATATTTGTGTGATGAGCACTTGTGTTTGCCGTGTCTGGGTGTTGTTTATTTATATATGTATGTATTTAAAATATATTTGTGTATGTATATCAGCTGTCTGACACCCATAGTACAAGGTCTTCCTAGTTTGGGGTCAGATGGCCGTGTGTGAAATGTTGGTGACATATTATTATTATTAATAAATTTGAGTTCTAAATAAACAGGGACAAAAAACTGGATAAAAATGATTATCACCACGCTGGATGAATATCTAAATGTGACAACAAACATTCATCCATCATCACAAACTTGTAGTGGTAAAATCAGACAGTTGTTGATGTTGCAATTCCTAAAACAATCAAATTTTTACCATATTATAATCACATAAGAGTCACATGTAGGAATTGAAACCATATACCTAATCGAATTTATAACATACTTCTAATAATTATAGGAAAACCTCGTTTCTTTTACTAGAATACTACTTTTATTAAATTTTATCGACTAAATTTTGAAAGTTTTGGACGCAGACTGCGTCCGTTCTGCATCAGTTTTGCGTCCAAAACTTTCAAAGTTTAGTCGAAAAAATTAAATAAATGTAGTATTCTTTCAAAATTAAAAAAAAGGCGTATACTAAAAGATAGATAATAAAATTGTCTGTAAGATGGTGTAAGTTTCGTTTAATTATACTTAGTAGATTTTGTGTGATTGTCAATGTTTTGTCCGCGTCAGACACAACTTCACGTATTAATTAAACTATATAATATGAATATAATTAAAAAGATTCACTTACTAAGTGGTTATGAGAATGTTCTAGTTTTACATATATTTTTTTCAAATCATTTACACTACACATTTTGACGTGATTGTCAGTTAAAAATCTGTAAAAGTCGTTTAATAGCCCCTTAATACCTACCTGTTGTACCTGAAAAGAGCCCAGCATTAAAACTAGCTGCTTATTTGTCTTACCTTCATAACTACACTATTCCTTTATCTATTCTCAAAACTTCACCCGTGCTTAAATGACGCAGGTATGGCGACCCTGGGCTCTTCGGCTAGGAGTCTAAACAACTGATAAAATTTATACGCCACTTTAATAACTCAAAGCCTAGTTGCTGACCACGCAAACCCACATAAAAGTATCTACTTTATGGTTATGTACTGTGACATTTAAAATGGTCGTAAAACTACCATTTAATTATCACGTAAACATTTAAAGTTTATGACGAACATCTGTGATGTTATTACTGTAATAGTGTGTTATAATCTGGGTTAGTCATTGCATTTACTGCCTCCCTGGTCTCGTAGTTGAAAGCGCGACAGCTCAGCGTAGGGTCTTTGAGTCGATTTCCAGGGGGCCAAGTCTGCTATTTGTTTAATTTCGTCATTCCAACACGATCCCATTGTCATTTTGCTAAAAGTCCGTAATCTGCTAAATACATAATGATCGATAATTGGTCGGTCGAATTAAAAGCAATGACTGCACAATGACGTTATAATGGTAGGTCACTGATCAAAGGAACTGTCAAAATTTTAGCAGATTACCGCCTAGTCATTCAGTTGTCATTTTGTACGAGATTACCATTCTATATCATTTCTTTCCATGGCGTGTCAGTGGTCAACATTGGAAAGTCATGGTGACCCAATTATATTAGTAGATTACCTAACTTGTCAAAATCAACAATAATTAAATCAATGATAGGCCATTCTGACACTGTTGTAATAGCAGACTTGAGGCCCGGTTGGGTATTTCCATGAGAAATTTCTCAGTAGCAGCTTGGAATTTTGAAGTTGGAGGGGATCGATCGCTTAAAGTTAAGCTACGCTTGGCGCGTGGATGGGTGACCAGACCCCGCTGTGCCTCGGAAAGCACGTAAAGCCCTTGGTGCCAGCTGTCATTCGTAGTTCTTTGACAGTTATTGGTAGTCAGAAGTCAGGAAGTCTGACAACCTGTCTAACCACGGGGTATCGTTAACCAGTAACCAGGTTGTCGAGGTCAAATAGGTAGTCGCTCCATGTAAACACTGGCTTAACCTTCACACATACGCACTCACACCATACACAAACCCACTCACTCGTCTTTCACTTAAACATACACATACAATACATACACCCACATTAGGCGTTATTATTATTATAATATTGTTATTATTTATTCTTTATCTTAAATTAAATTAAATTATAATATAGAATCAATAAAATAAGATCATTCTAGGTATTTCTAATTTTGTATAGTAAAATCAAAATCAATAAAATTGTAATGATGATAATTATTCAATATAATCAAACACAAATGTAACAAGTTATCTGGTAAAATAAGAATGTACATCTTTGAATTTACATGTGTATCTGTAACTGATACCGCGGGTTGAGGTCCTGGTGATCTGTACTACAGGTGTTCTGCACCTACTTCAGACACCAGCTCCTCACATAATCTAGAATGTGTTGTGACAATTATGTAAATTGTAACCGTTTTTAATGTATTCTCTAATCTTGTGAGGAGGAATAAATAAATTCTTATATCTTATATGTGGGGACATTTTCACACACGGCCATCTGACCCTAAACTAGTGAGACCTTGTACTATGGGTGTCAGACAGCTGATATACATACACAAATACAATTTTTTTTGTAAATACATACATATATAGATAAACAACACCCATTATTATTATTATTCAGCTGCTTTCCAGTTAGACCGGAAACCGACCCCAACATAGCTAGCAAAAGTCTTTGCAGATGATTAGATAATTACATAAAATAATTCTATTGTATGGTGGTGACCATACAGGTTCATTTACTACATTGGTAACAATAGAAGACCTCTATTATGACATAGGCACCCAAACTGTTTTTGTTGGCGTAACTTAGACAGCAACGAATTTGATGTGGGTACATCATCAATCAGTAATTTAGGGTTCCTTGTGTGGTCAATCGCCTGTGGTCAGATATTAGACCTTACTTGAGCATTATATTGATTTTGACACATGTCAACGATGAATCATTTGTTTCAATTAGTCTACTGGAAGGGCAAAGAGTAGGTCATTATTAAAACTATAATAAACACGAATATTTGTGAGGATGGATGTGACATTATTTGGTCGGGCCAGACTGTTATAAACAAGCTTCCAACAGGGGTCACCTTGGTGGGAGGCTTGTGGAGCCCACGGTTGGTGTTTGCGTCCACACTGGTTTACAACAAGGCTCCCACCTCAGTGTGTTGTCGACTCTTTGTTTACAACGGCGGTATCCACACGCGGTTTACAACGCGCGTCCGTCCACAGAGGTTGTTGAAGGTCAAACGAATTTTTGTTGCAAACAAGTGTTTACACTGTTGTAAACCGCCGGTGGAGACCGATGTGGAGGGCTTGTTTACAACAGTCTGGCCGGGGTTTTACACTTAAATGACTGAGCGGGATTCGCTGAAATTTAGCACACATAAAGATATTGATCTTTGTTAACTATACCCTTTTTCGTGTGTCCGTGGTGTTCCACGGTTTGACGACACGGTTAGCACAGGGGCTGAGTGATTCATCAGGACCCGAGGTGGCGGCGCGTAGTGTTCCACGCGCGCCCCTCTTAGACGTCCGGGGGGGAGTCTAACACCTCACTCCTCCCCTTGACCAGAGAAGTGGCCCGCCGTAGCGGGCCGGCACCAGCCGGGGGTTGCGGAAGTATCTCCAGTTCCCACGATCCCCGACGAGTCTGACAGACCCCTCCGCCCGCCCCAGGGCGGAGGACATCCATGAGGATTTTCCACCCTGTACCAAAAAAAAAAGAAAAAAAAGGGGCTGAGTGATAACTCAGCCCCTTTTTTCCTATCGGTTAATAGGTTGCTGCGCTGCGTATCGCGGTTTAGATTCCCGCACTAATGAAATATTTGTATAGTCTACAAGTAGTTGTTCTGGGTCTGTGTATGTAAGTTTATATGTTTGTAAGGTACCCACGATACTGGAGAAAGTGCGGGGCAACGTTTTAAAGGAGAAAAAAAATAAGATTCTGGAATCTACATAGACGAAGTTGGTGGCAGAAGTTAGTATACTACTCAAAACAAAAAGGGCCACAAGGTATTTTGTCTGTACCATGAAAATAATAAAACCAATATATATTTTTGTCTCCATAACGAAAACTAATGTTGTTTTTACCATGTAGACCAATAAATTTATTCAAATAATAATGATTAAAAAGTTTATTTGCTTTTGAAAGAAAGAACACATTTTAGGTTAAAAATAAAAACAACGTAAAGTTACTGAAAACAAAAGAAAATACTCCATGCTCATCTTTTAGTAACGGGTATGCCCCCCTCCTACTACGCTACGCACTCCTGAAGCCTGGAGTGCATGCTCTCAATCAAATGGCTGACATTTTCTATTGGAATCTCTTCCCAGGTCCTTTTCACAGCGTTGATGAGTTGCTGTTGGTTGTGGATTTCCTGATCACCGTCTCTAACTCTTCGTTTCAACTGATCCCACATGTGCTCTATTGGATTTAAGTCCGGACTGTTCGCCGGCCACGGCAAGACTTGAATTTGAGAGTCTTCCAGTACAAACCGAGACGCTTGAGCCGTGTGTGCACGAGCATTGTCTTGCATCAAGATGAATCCAGGACGCGCTCGCTGTGCAAATGGGATCACATGTGGTCTGACAACTTCCTCAATATACCGCTGAGCATCATTTAAAATAGCGAGCTCAGTTTTGCCGTGTAAGCTTATCCCTCCCCAAATCATTACATTTGGACCACCAAACCATCGACTTCATGGATGCAGGCTTCTAAAAATCTCTCGCCGCGTCTTCTCCATATTCTAATACGCCGATCGTCGTTAAAAAATTTAACTTTGCATTCGTCTGTGAAGAGCACCATGCCCCATTGGTTTATGCCAAAATGAAAATATACCTTGTGGCCCTTATTTTGTTTTGAGTAGTATATATTAAAATTAACGAGAGACACGGAAAGCATTCACTCCTAGTAAAATGTTGGAGGATGAAATGTTTTATTTTCATAAAGACCATAATAACAGTCCAAAATAATTTGTTCAAACCGAGAATTTTCATTGCATTCCATAGGTTTCCACGTTTCTCTAAGGATGCAGTTGAAAAATTCAGAAACACAGTTACAAAGTTTGCGCTACAAAAATGTTATAGGGTTCCTTAGTAGAATGAATGGAAATAAATAAATATGGATTTGTGTTGGTCAAACGATTTTGTGTGGGTACTGCATCAATCAGTAATTTAGGGTTTCTTGTATAACCATACAATTGAAACCGTGAATTGGCCTGGTAATTAATGGCGTGTAGTCAGAAATTAGACCTCATTTTGGCATTCAATTGATTTTGATATCTACAGCAAGATAATGTCGCGTCATCGTCATCATCACAACAAATGTTTACTAACAATACTAACACTTTATTACACAAAACCAAACAAGTTTTTTTTCTCGCTTTTGTTTCTTATTTAATTTATTTTTTGCTTCATATTTTTAAACTTAATTATGTTGAGCTACAGACTCTTAAAATTTGTAATTTCACGTTTTGTTAAAGCACTTTTTTACTATAGGAATGTATCTAGCTGCCAGAGGGAGGAGACTTGGTGACCTGAAGCACAGGCCCTTAAGAGGAAATACCACGGGATAGAGAATTGTAAATTAGGTATTTGTAAAATCTATTGCTGTCGCGCGATGCCCAAACACGAACCGCAGAGCGCGATAGAGACAACTGCAGCTTTGACCGAAAATACGTATTAAAAGTCCACAAAATCAATGATTCGTAGTCCCCTGATTTCTTCTCCAAAACTTAACCGATTTAACTGCTTTTTTCATTAAAAAATAAAGAAAGGCTTTTGCCGTGTTCCTATGTTTTCTATTTTTTATGTAATCAAGTCAAATTTGTTTTCTGAATGTTTGAACACAGCGGAAAATCATGCCAATTTTTTAGGTTTTTGAATATTCATATCTCTTTTAATAATAAATTTATGAGAAAAAAGAACATAGGGCCATGCCAATAGTAGCCATGGATATTTAAAAAAATAGTAATTGATCTACTGGCATTATCCAGGGAGGAAACAGGGGACTAAGTTTGTATGGAAAAACGGCCCTTGTGTTTCCTCTTAAAGCCTAACTTAGGCACCAGTCTCCCACAGTAAACTAAACTATTACGTATGAATGTATGAACTGAAATTGTAACAACGTCTGCAATGTTTATTGTGGTCAGAAATAAAAATACTTATTATTTTTTATTTTTATTATCTGCTTAGCGTTCTCTCAACTCTATTGGGGTCGACTTCTGACTACCCTTCAACTATCCTTCGTCTATTCTGACTACCCTTAACGACTGTCAAAGATCTATAAATGACAGCCGGGACCGACTGCGTTTACGTGCTTTGCATGGCACGGAGGGAACTCGGTATGAAATGGATGATGGTCATCCATCCACAGACCGACCGCGACAAGCGTAGCTTACCCTATGACCGATCGACCTGTACAGCTTTTAGTTAGCCACGAGATCCTTCAAGATAATGTCGCATATTCTTCATCATTATCAAAGACGTCTCTTGTGAAATATAAGTACAAAGGCGAGAACATTATGGGGCTATTTAACGACTTTTACAGATTTTAAACTGACAATCACGTCAAAATATGCAGTGTAAATGATTTGAAAAAAATATATGTTAAACTAGAACATTCTCTTAATCACTTAGTTAGTGAATATTTTTTATTATATTCATATTATATAGTTTAATTAACACGTGAAGTTGTGTCTGACGCGGACAAAACATCGACAATCACACGAAATCTACCAGGTATAATTAAACGAAACTTACACCATCGTACAGACAATTTTATTATCTATCTTTTAGTATACGCCTTTTTTTTAATTTTGAAAGAATACTACTTCTTTTTTCATTTTTTCGACTAAATTTTGAAAGTTTTGGACGCAGACTGCGTCCCTTCTGCATCAGTTTTGCGTCCAAAACTCTCAAAGTTTAGTCGAAAAAATTAAATAAAAGTAGTATTCTTTCAAAAAAAGATAGATAGTAAAATTGTCTGTAAGATAGTGTAAGTTTCGGATAATTATACCTGGTAGATTTTGTGTGATTGTCAATTTTTTGTCCGCGTCAGACACAACTTCATGAGTTAATTAAACTATTTAATATGAACTTAATCAAAAATATTCACTTTCTATATGATTAAGAGAATGTTCTAGTTTAACATATATTTTTTTCAAATGCAAAAACACTGCACATTTTGACGTGATTGTCAGTTTAAAATCTGTAAAAGTCTTTTAATAGTCCCTTAAGTTACTCCAATCTGTCAAATTGCTTTTATAGTTTTTCAACTTTATTACAAAAGTATAAGATTTATGTGCAATTGAAAAAGAATTACAGTTTGGGATAGCTTGGTGTACTGGCTTCTGTACATAGGCCTTCCCCAAGTATTGCCAGAATAACCGATTTAGCTAATCTATTCTGTATACAATTTCCTTTGGTGAATTGTGGGTGAAATGATCTTGAGATGAGCTGCAAATCCCTTTGTTTTTGGTGCGCAGTGGAAATCCTCATGGACTTCTTTCATCGTGGGGGCCATTCTTCCACTCTTGCCGACTACAACCACCGCAGTTCCACCTCTGGCTATGGCCAGATAAGCATTCGCAGCTCCCGAGCTAAATAGATGCTAGAATGCTTGTAAAATTCTCGGTCAAATTACCTGCTATTGCTCGCATGCCGTCGTTGGAAAAATTGGCAGTATCTCATTTAAATTAAACCGATGCATATGTATTATAGTATAACGGTCTGGTGTCCGCAACTCCACGTCTCAGCGCGTATTTTGCGTACAGGTGGGATGTAGTTCATTCGATCCACGCCAGCTCCTTGAGAAAGGCCAAGGCCAAGGCGATCTCCCGTGGATTACCTGGGTTATCGAAGTCCTTTGCCCCGTGAGAAACGGTCTCAGACCAGTTTAGCAGCACATAGGCTGCTGTCTCGCTGTCGTCTGTAACTCCTATGATAAAGAGATGTTTTTTGAAAGACCCATGGCCGGCATGGCGGCTGTGACCATACGCAGCTGTTGTTTGGACAGTCGGAGGGTCTGTCTCGTGAAGCGGCCATTAATCGCTAGAAGTGCCTCCTTGGCCTACCTGCACTCACAGTCTTTGATGTAAATCTTTGGTACATTTTCTTACCGTGGTGCGTAGGAATCAATTAAACCGAAATAATCCAGTAAACTAATTTATATCAACCCAAATTACTTGAGCCCCAATTTCGTGCTAAAAGTTACAAAACGAAGTTCAATTCACACTGTTTATAAACTACAGAACCCAAAACACGTTGCCCAACCCACATCTGACCAGTGTTCATAACTTTTTCATTCGTAATGCTACGTGAGTTGGATTCAGAATAGTTTTAGTTTAAAACATTTTTGTTTTGAACGCTAACATGAATATGAAATAGGCAATTTTAAGTCTAGATATTTTTAGGCTATTTTGTTATACGTGTCATATGGTGTTAGTATTTTATTTTATTGGTGTTATAAATCATTCTCTTTGGTTCAGTTGACGCTGGATTTAGGTTGTGTGTGCGAACGATAACTTATAGTTTAGGTGGTTTCAAAGCTTTGTTTAGTATGACGTATGTGTGACAGAGGATGTTGACCGGGTCGCGTTGAGGGGTTACCTATCATAAGTTCGAAAAATATTTAACCGAATTTCATTTCACCTAAAACTTTTCAACTATTATCGTTTCGTTTTTTTTTTCAATACATAAATAGATTATTTTTTAATTTTTAGGATACATTCATTGTGCAGGTACTTTATGTTACTGTGAGATCTTAAGTTTGAAAAAAATATCGTTTTAGTAGTCGTTCAAGTTGTAGTAACATTTATTAACTAAAAGGCTCTTTAAAATTGTCTTAAATAAAGCAGTATTCATTGCTCTTATTTCTTTTGGTAATTTATTGAAAATTACAGGAGCCATGCGAAACACACTTTAGTGCATTAATGTGGTACACGTTCGGCGCACATAGAGGCGTAATGCGTCACGTTGTTGCCTATTACTGACTTCTGAGGCTAACTTAAATAAGTGTGGATTGACCTTAACAAATACTGAGACCTCATAAATATATAGGCTTGGGAGAGTTAGAATTTTAACTCCTGGATAAACGGTTTACAGGTTTCGATTATTTGAAGCCCAAACATAGCTCTTGCACCGTTTTTGTGCTTTAAAAATTAAGTTTATGTCCGTCGAATTTCCCCAAAAAATTACACCACACCTCAGGACTGAAGCAACTAAACCATGGTATGCAGTTAGCAAGGTATTCATATTGAAATCTTTTTAAATTCATGTAGTGCATATACCGATTTATTAATTCTTATCCACAGTAAGAACAAGAAATTTCGTTGTTTGCACGTCAGATACAGGTTCGCCCTTATAGGTAATCTGAGGCATAGTTGCATTCATACGCTGATTATAATGGATTCTTTTAGTTTTTCCTATGTTTGCGTTCAAATTATTAATGTCTAGCCATTTAATGATTGCATTTAGGGTACTGCTAATATCATGCTCATAAGAAACCTACCATCACACTTAATTGCAACGGTGCTATCGACAGCAAAAAGTGTAATTTGGTTTGGATTTGCATTTGGAAGGACATTAATATATATTATAAAGAGTAATGGACCTAATACACTTCCTTGCGGGACACCATATTGTATTTTACGCCCCTTTGATAGGTATGTTACCTCCATCTTAGTTCTACTATTAACTCTGTTAATTTGTGTATACTGAGTGCGGTTTTTGAGATAACTTTCAACTAATTTTAAAGTGTTAACTCTTATGCCATATTTCTCGAGCTTATCTAATAAGATGTCATGTACCACGTAATCAAAAGCCTGTATCATATCCATAAAAATGGCGCAGATCGGTACACGCTTGTCGACATTAGACGTTATACTAATTGAATTATGATAATGAAGTGTGTTTCATTTAAATGTGATGACACTTAATAAAACAGTTGATTAAGAACAAAAGTGCAGCAATTTTGTGCAGAGTGCAAGCAGGTATGCCGCTTGCAAGCAGGCATGCAGCATGCAAACCAGTTAAATGAAATTCACAAATACATTCAAATACATAATATATAGATAATAATAATATGATCGAACCCGCAACACACCGCAGCAGTCAATCGCTCAGCCACTGGTGTCAACCGTATCGTCAATACACTGGTTCTGGAAATATTGAAAGTCAATGTCGCTATTTTTTTTGTTTTTACCTAATACGTATTCCAAGTGTCATTATTAAACTTCTTCCAAGCAAACAATCAAAATTTTCTATTTTTCTTAACAAATTGAAAAACTACAAAAACGCAATAAATATGAAACGCATGGCACAGCAGAGCAAGTTATGCTTGTTCAATATCTCTAAAACCAGTGATTTCCCATTTCTCTATGTAGAAACTTGAACTTACGAAAAACTAATTGTCATCTTTCATTACTGGAACATGTTTTCGCTGTTTAGAACTGCCATTGTTTCCATTTTTGAAATGAAAAACCTAGAAAATGTTGGAAGGTCAATGTCCTTTTGTCATATCTACTAATAGACCCCAACTACAGTATGTAAAGAGTTAGGGATCATAAAATAAGGTAGAGCTCGCCGCTTTACCTGTATATTAAAAGCACGTGTCACGTTCCCCAAATGCCTCTGCCAAGAAAACTTAATAAGAAGAAATTTTAGAAGCCAATTTTTAATAGGGAACCACAAAAAGTTCTCTCACAATATTTCACAGTTGCCGAATAATTAAAATCTAAAATCCTAATTTATTTACAACTGCCGTTTCTGCTACCTATTTCACTTCAAAAAGTTGTTTTTCCTCTAGTATAAAGAGACTTGAAGATTTAGGGATTATAAAATAAGGTGGAGGTCGTAGCCTCATCCTTCAAGATTAAAAATATTTTTACGAAGAAAAAAAAATACAAGCCTTTAAAAACTGTAATAAAACTCCGATCACAGTACAACTTTATGTATTTTTTTACACTTATTTTTGACAAAGCTAGATATACAAATGTTGGCGCCAACACACGTCCGTACAGTACGGCTGTCGTGACTAGAGTGCCAAATGTCGTGATTATGTTTTAAATCCGTTCCTTAGTTTTGTAAAATGTTTTAATAATTTACTTTGAAAAAATAATAACTTTAGTGCTCGAAGCCAGCGGCTTTGTTTCTGGTGGCTTGTTGTCTATTGCCACCGACTTCCGAAGACTAAATTATTTAAAAAAAAAAAAAAAAAAAAAAAAATCATTTAATTCAGACTATTATTGTCCATATTTTCAACCGACTTCAAAAAAGGAGGAGGTTATCAATTCGTCTTTTTTTTTTTTTTTTTTTTTTTTTTATGTTTGTTACTTGATTTCTCGGGACTGGGTGAACCGATTTTGATGATGACCATGGCATCCATGAGAAATCCGTAAGTCTTAAATTTGCATTAAGTATGTGCGCGATTTGTTACGCGATTTCTCAGGCAAACGTAAACCGATTTTGAAAATTCTTTTTTTTATAGATACGGTACGCTTCAGGGGTGGTCCCATATAAATTTTATCGAAATTGATTCAGCACTTTTTGAAAAATCAACAAATACCCAAAAATTTTACATAGACGACGTTTTAGTTTCATCAATCTTTGTAGTAGTTAACTTTCAATCTCTTCTTAATAGATTTGAATGAGAAGGAGGTACTAAAAAGCGGAAAATAAAAAGCTTTTTACAAAAAAGACAACCGCCTTCAAAAATTGAAAAATAACTTTAGCACAGAACACACATTGACTTTAGTTTCGGAAGTCGGTGGCAATACAAAACAACAAACAGAACAAAGCCACTGAATTTCGAAACTAAAGTCAATGTGTGTTCTGTGCTAAAGTTATTTTTCACTTTTTGAAGGCGGTTTTCTTTTTTGTAAAAAGTTTTTTTGTTAGTAACATTGTCTTAAAATTATGTTAGTCAAAATAATATCGCAATAAATTTTCGAATATTGAAAATAAATTAATTGAGAACAAAACCTAAATAACAATAAATTGAAACAGATGAAAAACGAATTGATTGTCATAATTTTTCACCTAAACTTTGAAATTAGTTTTTTATTTTCCGATATTTAGTACTTGCTATCGTGCAGATTCTGGTTATTTTTGATTTTCTTCCTTTTTTGAAGTCGGCGAAAAAGAAAAGAAGCATTTGAGATCATAAAATAAAGTCGACGTTCTAGTTTAAAAAACACGTACCGCAATTGCCAATACGTCTGCCAAGAAAAGTTAATAAGATTATTATGTACTGTCTGGAAAAAAATATTTATTGGTGTAAAACTAGCAGACAGTACTATCAGCAAAAGCTGATTGCTGTATTTTGGTTTCTTACAGTAAATTGAAAGCGTTTAACTTTATGCTTTAGTGTGTGTATTTCTAAAGATGTGTAGGGTGGTAAACATTTTTCAATAGGCGCATTTTAGAGCTACAATATTAAATCATCATCTACCTAGTCTTTTCGCCACTTTTTTTTATTTTTTTTACCAATGTTAGGTAGGTATACGTTTTGACCACTATCTCACCTGATGGGAAGCGATGATGCGGTCTAAGATGGAGCACGCTTGTCTAGAAGTAACCTTAGATTCACTCATGACTTAAAGACTCCCAGGTTGTAGCTATCAGGAAACACAGACTCGGGCAGGGAATTCCACTCCTTAGCAGTACGCACAATGAATGTGTTCCCAAAACGTTTTGTGCGTATGGGTGGGAAGTCCACCATGTACTGGTGGCGCATCGCCGTACGTCTTGTAGCCCGATGATGGAACGGGCGCGGCAATCTCCCTCAGTTCAGAATCAGATTCAGAACCAGGTTCAGAATCAGGTTCAGAATCAGGTTCAGAATCAGGTTCGGAATCAGGTTCAGAATCAGGTTCAGAATCAGGTTCAGAATCAGGTTCAGAATCAAGTGATATTACTTCTTTTTTAAGGTTGGTTATAAATAGTTCCTTGCCTCTAAAATCCACTGTGCAGTTATATGCACGTACATTGTAACAATAATTAAGAAATTGACAATTATATCCCAATCCCTTCAAACATTTATAAGACTCGTACACAGTGTCAACATTTTCTGAATTGTAGACAAAATTGATAATACTGAAATGTTGAATGAAACGATCATTTCAAAGTAATTCTTGAACATTAAGATAAATGACTTGACAGATGGTAACTGCAGTTTAGTTATTGATTGCATTTAAGTTGGCAATCCATGTTGAAGATGAGCTGATTGTGGTGATCTAAATCGGTAATTTGTCGCCATTTATAAGAACATTTTTTTACTTCAATTTGATTTTCGCATGGTAGTCCTTCATTACTTGCAAAAGTAGAGCTCTATATGAAGTACTATTTACATGTGAGCACTATGCACTATAAACTACTATTTACAAGGTATGTTTTTCATTGACTTGAATATTTCTTGGCGGTTGGGAGTATGTCATGCTTACTTTAATGTCTTGCTGATGGTGGCGCATGTGTTGGATCATTTGGTTTCCATCGAAATGGTTGAGTTAAATGGTCCCGATCCGTGCGTCATGTTCGTGAACGGGTGACGTCAGTTGAGACAGGTCATCTCTTAGCTACTTCGATTGTTTTAAAATTTTATTTTAAACTAGCTTTTGCTCGTGATTCGCCCGCGTGAATCGCGGATGCAGACGAAGTCATGGATTAAAAAATACAAAGATTTTTCAAAAAAAAGAAAACCGCCTTCATAAACTAAAAACTGATAAATAACTTTAGCACAGAACACACATTACTTTACTTTCGGAAGTCGGTGGCAATACAAAACAACAATCTTTTTATTTTTCGCTTTTAAGTGTTGTCTCAACATCCAAATCCATTAAGAAACGGCAACACACTTAAAAGAGATTATAAGTCCTCCAGTGATTGAAGAAATTAAAACGTCGTCTAAATATTTTTTTTGGGAATTTGTTTATTTTCTCAAAAAGGGCTGTACCAATGTTGATAAAATTTATATGGGACCCTTTCGGAATAAACCCCTTTCGAACAATAAAAGAATTTTGCAAATCCGTCTATATATGACGGAGCTCTGCCCGAACATACATAAAAAAAAAAGTAAATAAACATTCGAATTGATAACCTCCTCCTTTTTTAAGTCGTTTAAAAAGTACCCTGTAGATGTCCTTCCCCAGGGTTCAAGCTGTTTTCATACCAAATTTCATCAAAATTGGTTCAGCTGCTTCATCGTGAAAGCGAGACAGAGTTATAGGGGCGCGGTGCATGCGCGAGCGAAACCCGTACCCCCGCCCATGGGTCAGTCGAGGAACACCGTGGTGGTTTTAGCCGGTAGGGTCCGGCACACCCTCCCGTCTTCCCCAGACGGGAGACAGTCCATGAGGATTTCCCCACGTTAAAAAAAAAAAAGGTATGTAGGTGAAATTGAATTCAGCCAACTCAAACAGCGCGAAAAAAGAAACTGCTGTTCCATACATTTTGGCCGAGTACCTGTTGCACTTCTGTATAGAACAGCTGTTTTTTTTTATTTGCTCATAAATTCAATTTCACCCTGAATAATATTAGTATGGATAAGCAATAAATATGTAAATTAGTAATAAGTAAATAAGTATGATGTATGGATTTTTAACAGAAAGCCACAACAACCTCTCTCAAAAATTACAGCAGCGACGATAGGGTTGCCAACTCTTTGACGATCAAATATAATAGTTCTAAAATGTTTACCCATAAAAATATAGTAACAAACGAAAAAATGAAAAAAAAATAGTAGGTTCCAAAAATTAGGTAGGTACTTAATTTTTTTGAAGAATATTTTATGAATTATTGAACGCATCTGTCCACTTGATATTCCAGAATCGTTAAAAATGGGTATTGACATTTTGTTTTACGCTTACACATTTTGAAACAAATATTATTGCCAAGAGTTTGATGGCTTTAAAATATAGTAGTTTCGCCTACTATATCTTTTTTTGAAAAATATAGTAGTCGGGCCTCTAATATAGTAGGATACTATATTATATAGTAGGGTTGGCAACCCTAGCTGCCGAAGACCCAAAATCCAAATTTTGTTTACAATTGCCACCTCAGCTATTTCACTAAACAAAACTCTTCACAAACTATAGCTATTCCTGTCTTTCACACTAAATTATGACAAATAGCAACCTTCCCAGTATCCTCCATTTTGCTCCCCAATTAATTCACTTAACATAATTGTAATTCCTAAACTTGGGAACAAATACCCTTGTCTGGTTGGCACATTGCGGTATTTCTTTGTCCACGTTGTATTATGTCGGACACTACAGTGTTATAGAGAAGATTCGTGAATTGTTTTAGTTCTTGTAAATTATGTTATTGTATAGTATAGACGACACAGTTGGCACAGTGTGTTGCGGGTTCGATTCCCGCCCAGGGTAAATATTTGTGTGATGAGCACTTGTGTTTGCCTTGTGTCTGGGTGTTATTTATTATTTATTTATTAGTTCAATTACTCTCTGCACTCACAGTTGCACTGCACAACACGAACACGTGCAGAGAGTCAACAATTACTATTATAAATTATCTTAATGATATCAAAAATAGAATAATTTAAAAAAAAATATTAAATATCAATACGAATTTAAAAAATAAAATATAAGCATATGAATCTGACAGAATTAAAAATTAAACAAAAAAATAAAACATTAGAATTGAGAAAACACAATAAATAGCAACAATTTAAACACTTACTCAATAATAATAATAAGTACCGTCTTACGCGGAAAAAAAACTTGACTTGTTGTTTATCTATAATATGTATGTATTAAAAAAAATGTATTTGTGTATGTATATCAGCTGTCTGACACCCATAGTACAGGGTCTCCCTAGTTTGGGGTCAGATGGCCGTGTGTGAAAATGTTCCCACATATTATTATTATTCACATTCATTTATTTTATATACATATTAAATTACATTTTTAAATATTCATATAAAAACAAAAACATTTAAAAATATAAAAAAATAGTACCTCACCGGTATCGGGAACAGGGTCCAAGCTACCGGCGGTCAGGGCTCCAGAGAGAGAAACCTCCTGACAATGCGGGCCGTGTCCAGAAGTACTGCCTTCTGAATCAAGCCCTTGATCCAGCCGTCTAACGAGAGCCTCCTTAGATGTTGGTCGAGGCTCTTGGCAATTAAGCCATTGGCTGTAACAATTATCGGCACAATGATCACTGAGTCCACATTCCACATGTCGACAACCTCATGGGCCAAGTCAAGATACTTTATTTGCTTGTCTTTCTCGGCCTTCATGAGGTTCTCGTCATGAGGAACAGCTATGTCAATAATCATTGCGCGCCTCTCCAATCGATCCACCACCACTATATCAGGCTTATTGGCTACAATAGTCCTGTCAGTGATGATGGATCGATCCCAGTACAATGTGACATTGCCATTTTCAAGAACTGGATCGGGCACATACCTGTAGTATGGAACTTCTGATTCCACGAGGTTGTAATTCAGAGCAAGTTGCTGATGGATAATCCTGGCCACAAGGTTGTGCCTGTGCAAGTACTCTTCGTTAGCAAGACGAGAACATCCAGAGATAATATGACGGATTGATTCACCCGGCCGGTGACATGCCCGACAAATGTCAACCGTGCCATCCTTCATAATAAATCTCCGGTAATTATTCGTCAAAATAACTTCGTCCATAATTGCACACACAAAACCTTCGGTTTCTCCAAATAGATCACCGAATCGTAGCCAGGATACGGACGCTAAGAAATCGACATCGGGCCCGTGTAGGGCCCGGAAAAAGCGTCCGTGAAGCTCCTTACTCTTCCAAACCTCCTCGCGATCATTAGTCTCAAGCACTACAGGCTTGCACCAGTTCTCTTTAGCCAAGGAGAGCGGGGTGAGGCCTTTGTCCACTGCAACTACATCTCGGTGCATCCCCACGTCGGCTCCTAGGAAATATTCCCTGAGACTGTATATCTCACGGTTGTGCAGAGTCTTAGCATTTAAGAAGCCACGACCTCCGCACTTCCGCGGGATATACAGTCTCATTACCGATGACCGTGGGTGATGCATCCGATACGCTGTCAACAATGTACGGACTCTCCTATCCAGGGCATCGAGTTCCGTTTGAGTCCATTTGAGTATGCCGAAAGAGTACATCAAGACCGGCATGACCCACCCGTTGAAGGCGCGCACCTTATTTCCGCCTGACAAAAGACTATTTAATACTTTCTTCAGGCGGCCAAAGAAGCGCTCCTTCAACGATTGCTTCATGTCAGCAGCATTGATGCCCAACGCTTCCGCCATACCCAAATATTTGTAGGTCTCAATTGAAGAGAGGGATCTAAGGTTTATGGAATCCGAAAGCTGAACTCCCTCAGATTCCACAATCTCCCCTCGCTTGACATGCATGACCGCACATTTGTCCACGCCAAATTCCATCCTGATGGCGCTACTGAAAGTTTCTGTTACTTTCAGTAGCTCCATCAGCTGTGAACTGTTGGTGGCAAAGAGTTTTAGGTCATCCATGTAAAGGAGGTGAGATATTACCTGACCTTCTCTCTTCAATCTATAGCCTAGACTTGAATTCTTCAGCAGTGTGCTTAGAGGATTCAAGGCTAAGCAGAACCAAAGTGGACTCAAACTGTCACCCTGAAATATACCCCGCTCAATCCTTATCGGTTCACTATTCCTCTGGATATGTCGACATCCTGGATAGCGAAGGACCGTCCTCCACTGCCCCATACACGACATCAGGAAGGTGCGCAGAGTGGTATCTATCTTGTACAACTCTAGCACCCTCATGAGCCATGTATGCGGCACAGAGTCATAGGCCTTCTTGTAATCTATCCAACATGTCGACAGATTTTTTCGGGATCGGCGAACCTGTTGACTGATGGCCATGTCAATCAGGAGCAGCTCCTTAGTACCGCGGGACCCATTCCTACATCCATGTTATTATTATTATTATTGTTATTATTATAGTAAAGTTCTGTAATAAAAGCAAGAATAATGTGACCAGAAAGTATCCAAAAGATTTCTTAATCTTCCTTCTCCATAGAGACCTACCTATGTTTTGAAAGGGGCAACGAACGCCGCAATGATAATCTTTCACAATAACTTCATCATCATCATTATGTCAACCTTTCGACGCCCACTGCTGGGCATAGGTCTCCCCCAAAGGGGGGTTCAGCTGTAATCGCTATGCTTGGCCGATGCATGTTGGAAATCGCAGTAAGTGTTATGGTACTCAGAAGGACGCTGCTGCCCCATCTTCTGGTGAATGAATATCCCTCTGTCGCCTTCTACGACACCCACGGGTAGTAATGGCCACCCCATTACTACCCGTGGGTGTGCTATGCGTACAGTAACGTACGTCGCGGTAATGAACTTCGCAACTTTGATTTACTTTGCTTTAAGTGAACTGATGAAATGGTGACATATGTAAAAAAAAAAATCGTTTATTTTCCACACTAATTGAAACAGTACAGACATTATTAAAGTAAATGGAGTGGACTGGAGCCTAAACTAGGGCAGCTCTGTATTTCAGGACTCCGGTCTTCCTCCCGCGGCGAGTGAGTACAATTTATTAATGAATGACAAGTCCGGTATGTTAATTAATATAATTATATTGTGTCTGTTTGCGTGAGTGCGTGTGTGTGCTGTATGTGTGTGCTGTATGTGTGTGTGTGTGTGTGTGTGTGTTGTGTGTGATGAGTGGGAGTACGGTTGCACGCATCTGTTTTTGTCGGATTATGTACATAATATGTATGCGTGGTTATGCGTGACTGTACTTTGACTGCTCTTGATTTACAACAGACAGAACAGAAAAGTTATTTAGAAATTATAAGTTATTATTCCGTACGGATATGTACAGAGGCCAGCTGTATATCAAGCTACAACAATCTGTCAAATTTCTTTGATCGATTGTCAGCATTATCACAAAAGAGTATGGTTCGTATTCAATTGTGAAAAGGATCATGGCAGGTTTTGTACAAAAAAAAGGTGTTTAGAGAAGATGAAATTATCATTTTTATACTCTTGGGACCTAAAGAGTATCTTTAGACATTTACAATATTTTTAAAACCCCGCAATGAAAATGGATGTTAAAAGTGAATAGTTTAACGAAAAGTTCATTATTTCAGAACTAAACCGCGGCTGACAGTAACAGTGACACTGACAACCGCCGTTTCGCAGTTCTTACACTGAATTTTCATCGTTCTAGGGGAAATAATGTCACAAATAATGATTATTTTTTTCCACACACTTATCACATCACTTGTCTGCCAATTTGAAAGATTCGTTAATGCCCAATTTTTTTTATAAGCACAAAATAGGCAACGAGATGAAATGAAAAAGTGTTATTTTCATTTCGAAATATTTTAATAATATATTCTCTACATTGTGAAATATTTTAAACCCTCTAAGTAAATGATTTCAGTTTTTTCATACAAATGAATGTATGGATCTAGCCATGATTCTTTCTTTGATAGATTTTCAACTTTATTACAAAATATAAGGTTCATATTCAACTGTGAAAATTTGACAGTTTGGTATGACAATGTGCTTTCGTATTTAGCTTCTATTTACATCTCTGTATACCCTTGTACAGGTATAATATAGGTAGGTTAGATGTAATGTCACTTTACGTTTCTCAGTTTCTTTTATTTCAATTAAGTAAACCATTTACATGCACTTTTTAGGGTTCCGTACCCAAAGAGTAAAAACGGGACCCTATTACTAAGACTTCGCTGTCTGTCACCAGGCTGTATCTCAAGAACCACGATAGCTAGACAGTTGAAATTTTCACAAATTATGTATTTCTGTAGCCGCTTTAACAACAAATCCTAAAAACAAAATAAAATAAATATTTAAGGGGGGCTTCCATACAACAAAAGTATTTTTTTTGCTGTTTTTTTGTTCGATGTCTAATGTTGTAAAGATGATAGTACGGAAACCTTCGTGCGCGAGTCCGACTCGCACTTGGTCAGTTCTTGATTATTAAGTTGAGTTCGTCTCGGTGGGAGCAGCAAGAGCCGCTCAAAGGCTTAAGTCGAGGACATTGAAGCCAAAGTTTTTGATTTTGAATGACAGCGGCGCCTTGAGCTTGATGTAGCGTGACCGATTAAAAGCCCGACCACCTCCGCCAATTAACTATAATTACATAGATAGTGTACACACATACCCGCAATGTACGACGATCTTAACAAAGAAGGTTGGTTACAAAAGAAACATGCGAGCTCCAGAACAACAACCATAGCGGAGCAGAAGCAATCGCCTCGGCCGAAAAGTTGAAGCTAGTTGCTCTTTCCAAAACATAGGTAGGTTTTTATAAAGAAGAACGAGCAAAAATCTCCACGGGTACCTTTCTCCTGATAATCATACCAGGTGAGCTGTATTGTAGCTAGAAAATATGATTTAATTAATTCGCTTCCTCCACGTTTTTTATACTTTTTACATAACACATTTTCTTCAAAAACACGTAATTTAATACACCAGATTATTTACATGTTTTTATATTGTAATAAGGAAAATGGTTGAAGGTAAATTAGTGACAAGGGATGTCGAGAAAAATCTGTATGTCAATTGTTAAAAACATATCAGGTTCGTGGAAGTAAAGGTGTTTTCATTTATGCGTATCACGTGAATTTGTTCTTATAGAATTCGCCCCGTATAAGGCAACGGACAACCGTGAGCGGAAAAAATACGCAGCGTTCTATCGAGCCTGTCATTCAAGATGCGTATTTTCCCTAAGATGTGAAGGTAGGAACCCTACTTCAGATGCGGTCAAACGCATCTGAAGTATCATTGAGGGAAACGTAGAGAAGAATAAAAAAAAACTTGTACCTATTTTATTATCTGACTAGCACCTCTCCCACGACTTGGTTCGCGTGATGTTTCTTACGGGTTCCTAATCTATACTTCCATACTATATCCTAATATCCTTATTCCTTATTCCCTATTCCTTAATCCTTATACCTTATTCTTATTCCTTATTTCGTATTCCTTATTCCTTATTCTTCATTCCTTATTCCTTATTGCTTATTCCTTATTCCTTATTCTTTATTCTTTATTCCTTACTCCTTACTCCTTACTCCTTACTCCTTACTCCTTACTCCTTCCTCATTACTCTTTACTCCTTATTCCTTATTTCTTATGCCTAATTCCTTATATTCCTTATAACCATAATAGTATGGTTATAAGGAATATAAGGAATTCACAAAAGTTACTTTCGCATTTGTAATATTAAAGTATAGACTTTAATATTACAAATGCGAAAGTAACTTTTGTCTGATACGCTTTCACGATGAATTAATGGCACAATCGATTTTGATGAATTTTGGTATGAAGAGAGCTTGAACCTTGGGGAAGGACATAGGCTACTTTTTATTAATCCACGACTTCGCCTGCGTCCACGATAACCGACATTCATGCGGACGAAGTCGCGGGCAAAAGTTTAATTTATAATACAACTAGCTTTTGCCCGCGGCTTCGCTCGCGTAGAATTTGGTCTGCCACATTAAGACACGCGACATTTTTTTTGAATACTTTTTTTTTTAATGTACCTTCACATCGTACATCCCAGATTTCTAATTTCAAAATTAGTTTCCATACAATCTTTGAACTCCTATACCTAATATTTAGAAGGAATCCCTTGAGGGTTGAATTATCTGAATTCCTTTCTAAGTGCTCATTACTTTAAGCTATAATAGAACTCTGCAAATTTCAAAATGCTAAGTCTAGTGGTTTCTTCATCAATCTTTACCTGTATGGTGTGTTTATGCAAAGTAGCCCTATGTCCTTCCCCGGGCTTGAGACTATCCTATCCAGCACAAACGGATTACTTAACACTGACTAACAAACAGGTCGGACCAATGTTACTTTTATTTAATCACTACATAGTATAAAACAAAGTTGCTTTCTTTGTCCCTATGTCCCTATGTATGCTTACATTTTTAAAACTACGCAACGGATTTTGATGCTTTAATAGATTTTGTAATAAGTAAAGAATTATGTGGTATGTAATTGGAATAGGTGAACATCTGTGTTAATTTATCTGTGTTTTTACTGCAATATGCTCCTGTATACTATGTTATTTGATTTTTTTGGTTCATCGTAAATATGTAGGATTTGGGATTTAGATACACGTGTGCAAGCTACGTATAGCTGCCCATGGGAAAAACAGGGCGTGCCTAAATGTATCCCCGCTACCTTCAAAGTTTGCCCTTGCGATTTATGAATAGTCATAGAAAATGCAACTTTAAGTGGGAACTGTAAACGTTTGAAATTGAAGGGTAAGTTATTGGGTATTATTGGGATGCGTGGAATAAGAACATTTTCACCTATAAAAACTATAATTATAGGTATCTAAATAACGAAATCTACGATCCTATATTTAAACAAACAATAAAGGACAATTCTTATGCGACTGAATTAAAAATAAAAAGTAATTAATCGCTATCTAGGATAAATGACGAAGAATAAATGACATGACAATAAAAATGCCTACAGAACACAACCATCAATGACGTCTGCCCGCCGCCGGCCGCCGTTAGGCGCTCCGTTCAAGTCAATCTTAACGTGATAACTTTTAAACTATTCGGCCAAATTACTTAGTGTGAAAGACAAAGTTTATCTACATTAAATACTAAATGCGAGAAATGTATTCATTTTGATAAGAGTTTGATAATTATATACTAATATGTGCATTGTAAAATAGTACCAAATTAAATTAAATTTATGGTTCACAATTTTGGTCGTACTGGCTTGCACATAAAATGTAGATATAAGCTGTCGCGGACTTTTATTTAGACCTACTTATGACAAACAATCCTGCGGTACATCATCTTTATGTAACTCCATTGGTTAAAGCAGCGCACGCCAAGTTAGATCTCAGATGGAAGATTTTTTTCCGACTTAATTGACACGTATCGTTATGTTATGACCAAAATTACATAAAATCATTATAAATTGTAGCCTATGTGTTATTCTGATGAATAACCTATATTACTGTAAAGTTTCATTCAAATCGGTCCAGTAGTTTTTTCGTGAAAGGGTAACAAACATACACACACACATACATCCATCCTCACAAACTTTCGCATTTATAATATTAGTAGGATAGGTATATCCTATAGCACTCGAGCGACTGCTTCTCTAACCTCCACAATCCAGTTACTGGATAACACAATGCCCATTGGTAAAACGTGTTGTCAGACTTTCTGGCTTCTGAGTACCCATAACGACTGTCAAGGATCTACGAATGACAGTCCGGACCAACGATTGTAGGTGCTTTCAAAGGCACGGAGTGGTCTCGGTGTGATATTGATGCCCATCTATAAAATATTTCTAAGTAGGTACTGAATCTTATCTGTCGGGCTTGCCCTAACTTAGACCACTTTATTTATTTTTTTTGCGCGGTGGAAGTCCTCATGGACTTCCTCCATCGTGGGGGTGACGGAAGGCTATGCCAGACTCTTACCGCCTAAAACCACCACGGTATTCCACCTCTGCCTATGGCCGGGGGTGCGGGTTTCGCATAAGCATTCACTGCTCCCCCGACAGGCCTTGACCCACTGAACCCCAGCGGGTCCCACCTCCCAGTGCGACCATTCCTATAACGACCGCACCCACTCTAGAGTGGCGCAACACTTTGACTCCTGGGCACGTCACTGTTGATTCTGACTTTCCAAAGTTGCAGTGGTTTGGGGATAGTGTTGCGAACTTTTTCTAATAACAAAGAGCCCTTCTCTTAATTTTCAAAATATAACACAAAGTAATAAGTCAGTCAGTGTTTCTATTGTATTTAGTGCCTGATCCAACCGGTACGGTGACCTTGTTAAAGTTACGACAGAATCTAAGTAAGGCACCATTTTGCTATATTTGTTCAAAATCCTTTTAGGAATGTAGCTGAGAAAATGTATAAGCAGACAGAGATACTGATATTCACAATGTTTAACTGTGTGGAGTAAGATTTGTGTGCGGTTGTCTTGTGTGCTCCCATCCGTTAGAGTACGTGCCTCGGGATTGTAAGTACAACTCGCGTGTTGCTAGGTGTGTGCAAACCCTTATGTTATTTAACTTGACTTTAAATGAAAATTGATGGCTCAGGTTAAGGTAACCTCTCATACCTATATAAGTTTCTGGATTATAATCCCGGCAAGTATGTATTTCAATCCTTAATTTACATTACATTACAAGCCAGGTTTTTGAAGGACTTGTCATCAATTTTATTTTGCATAATATCAGAACCCATCGTCGTCATCATTGTCATAACCACAGTAGGACGTCCACTGCTGGGCATAGCAGCTTGAAGCGGTTTGCACCCAGCGTGTTCTTGCAGTCTTACCAGGTCGTCGGTCCACCATACGGGTGGATGTCCTACGATGCGCTTGCGTGGTTTCCATTCGAGAACAAAAAATAAAATAATCTCCGGTACAAAACTCTCGCTGAAAATCCCATAAACCAATACAAATATAACCTATAGATACCATTGAAAAGAATAACATAGAATTAATTCAGATAAAAAACAATTCTTGGCCAAAGAGACATAAATCTTCATTTATTATTGTTATTCGAAATCAGGTGCAATGTCTTGGGGAGACACAAACAGTTGTAATATATTGTTTGACCTTGACTTTAAGCAATAATAGCCTTTCAAGCGTAACATTTGTAGTGGAAAATAGAAAATGTATGTAAAAACTTACTTTTAAACTAGTAACATTGACAGGTGCCTTCACCTTAATGTCACAAAATATAAATGCATTTATTCACGAGAGAGTGACGCACATTACAAAATATTTTGTACAACAAGACCTAGAACTAAAACAAGTGGATGCATGTTGTAGAAAACAAAAATATTTAAAATAACATGAAAAAAACTATAAAAACGAAACAAACAACGAACTATACAAATATTTGTTCCGCGCGGGAATCGAATCCGCGTCACGCAGCACAACAGTCAATCGGTCAACCACTGCGCCAACCGTGTCGTCATTCGGAATCAGTAGTCAGTGTCAAATGTCAACATTCATACAAGATTGCAGGATTGCCCCTGGGCCTCAAGTCTGCTATTACAATAGTGTCAGAATGCTCTATCATTGATTTCATAATTGTTGATTTTGACAAGTTTGGTAAACAACACTAATATAATGGCGTCATTATGATTCCATTGGTCAACCACTGACACGCCATTGAAAGAAATGATATAATAATAATAATAATATGTGGGGACATTTTCACACACGGCCATCTGACCCCAAACTAGGGAGACCCTGTACTATGGGTGTCAGACAGCTGATATACATACACAAATACATTTTTTTTTGTAAATACATACATATGTAGATAAACAACACCCAGACACAAGGCAAACACCAATGCTCATCATACAAATGTTTACCCTGGGCGGGAATCGAATCCGCCACACGCTGCGCAGCAGTCGATCGCTCAGCCACTGCGCCAACCCTTTGAATGGTAATCAATATGGAATGGTATTCTCGTACAAAATTACAAATGAATGACTGACTTAGGCGGTAATCTGCTAAAATTTTGACAGTTCCTTTGATCAGTGACCTACCATTAGAATGTAGTTGTGCAGTCATTGCTTATAATTCGACCGACCAATGATCGACCATTATGAATTTAGCAGATTACGAACTTTTAGCAAAATGACAATGGGATCGTGTTGGAATGATGAAATTGCTTTGCTTAAAAAAATACAACGCAATCTAGAGAACACTACATAATTTACCTTATAAACGCCTCTAAATCAGACTGCCTCGTTTTCAAGCCATTTTATTGAAAAAAAAAACTGAGAACAGAAATCAGTGTCCCGAGAGTGACTACTGTTGTTGAGAGGTGTATCATAAAGAATTCAGCAACGAGCAACGATACACTGACGGCCACTCGCGTTCGGTTATTTATTGACGTCAGAACATCTGATGTACACTGTCGGACAAATTATTTGGCTAGCTTCTGAATTTTGAACGTGACAAGTTGTTCAAATTGTTTAGTTTTGTTTTATGCAAATGTTTTCAATGGGTATTTATTTTTAACTAGTTTTTGCCCGCGATTTCGTCCGCGTAAATGTCGGTTATCGTGTATGCAGAGCAAGTTGCAGATTAAGTAAGGCGCTAACAAGCGACTTTTACAGATTTTAAACTGACAATCACGGTAAAATGTGTAGTGTAAATGATTTGAAAAAAATATATGTTAAACTAGAACATTCTCACAATCTTAGATTAAGTTCATATTAAATAGTTTAATTAACTCGTAAAGTTGTGTCTGACGCGGACAAAACCTTGATAATCACACAAAATCTACCAGGTATATTTAAACGAAACTTTCACTATCTTACTGACAATTTTATTATCTATCTTTTAGTATACGCCTTTTTAATATACGCGTAGCCTATGTCTTTCCCCAGGGTTCACCCTATCTCCATGCCCGATTTCATTAAAATCAGTTCAGCCGTTTCATAGTGAAAGCGTAAGAGATAGAGTTAATTTCGCATTTATAAAATTAACTAATATAATAATTAATATTAGTATAGATTCCAAGAGTTGGTGTTCATAAGCCCTGTCAACCAACATGATATCACTGACTCTTTTCTCTATGTTTATTTCTTATGAGGACATCCTAGATTACTTTAACTTTTTAACTTAACTATTTTGTTTTAAACGTTGGCCCACACTAAAAATTTCTCCTATACCGTAAGTGCGTTTACAAACATATAAATTCACATACACAAACAGCCAGAAAAGTCAAAGTCAAAGTCAAATCATTTATTTCAATTATACCATTAAAAGGCACGTCATATAAAAAAAAAGTGGATTCTAGTTGCCCCTTCCAAACGGTATAGAAAAGAATGGGCAAGAAACTCCATAGTTTCTTTTTTTTTTTTTCAAATGTGTGCAATATTTTGCAGATTATAGTTATATAACTATACGTGAATACGATGGACCTTGCATAAAAAACACTATATTAAAATATGTACAAAGTATTACAAGATAAAGAATGACAGCTAAGTTATATACAAAGATACATAGTGTTCACATATTATTATTTACAATTACTGAAAATGTAGACAACCTCTTTACATTTCAACAAACCATGAACTAGTGTGTGAACCAGAGCAAGAATTAAATATAATGTATGTAATAAGTATAAATTAAGTAGTTTTAATTAGCAATCAGTTTGATTTTGTCTAGACTGTAGATTGTCTCAGACTCGGAACATTCTATACAATATTTCGCTCAGCCACTGCGCCAACCCTGTCATTAAAATTACTATCTATGTCAAAAAGCGAATTAACTAAAAAAAAAACGAGATTTTACAAAGGATTCCTTTAGTATTTACATGAAACAGAAAAATGTAGCCTACTAAGAGTAATGTATCGTATCCATTTTAAGATTAACATAGAAATAAGAATGAAAATAAACACAATCATTTCATCCTGCCGTTTTAAAAATTACAGGATTTCAGAATATGAAATTACAAGTGAAATGAATGAATTCATTACAAAAAAAAAAAATATAACTTTCACAAAAGGTACTATGTTTAATTTTGAAAATGATTTTGTAAATGAGAAACTTTTGTAAGATGCTACAATTTTCTATTATTATATTTCTAAATCACATTCAAGCTAATATTGTAGAACTCGAGACTTGTTCAATAATCTCGACGACTGCCGAGTGCCGATGCTTACATTTTAAGGTCATAGCACATTACACCAACTCAACGTCGACTCTACTACAACTCAACTCACAAAAAATGTAAGCTTTATTTCGTGTAACATACGAGTGAGTTTTCAACACATCAATAGGTGAACAACGCTTGGACCACGCGTCTTAGACTTTCAACTTATGTGTTGATAAATTCACTCGTATGTAACACGAAATAAAGCTTACATTTCAATGCCATACTGTGGATTGAGTTGGAGTGGGGTCGACGTTGAGTTTGTGCAATGTGCTACGGCCTGAAAGCAGCTGCTTATTTGAGCAAAGAGGGTTTGTATGAATACTAACAACTAAAAATAATATATAGGTAACGGTAACATAATGCATCCTGGTCGAAAATCTTTTACAAAGTAAATGTTTCTTCTGAACACTCTGAATAGGGAATTACACCCATTTTTGAAAAGTGTCTCAATTAAATTCTGTAGTGCTAATATGCCACCAAAAAAACACAACATTTTTATTCAATCGATAAGTGCCATAAAAATGTATCTAAATCTTAAATATTCAAATTTTGCGCGTAGTTTGACGAAAACGCCTCGTAGTGGACGCCATACTGCTCTGCGGAAATGACGTCAGTTCGTTGGTGATCAAATGCGCTGCTATTATAAATGATATTTGAATATAATTTAAAAATAATTAAAATAAAATTTGGTAATAGGTGTAATAATTAAAAAATGATAAATCAACTTTTAATTTCAAACATATCAATAATATTTACAAGAATTAAAAAATTACGTTGTTTACGAAAATAGTAAAAGTACAAAGCCTTTATACGCCAATCGGTTGACTGACAGTTGACAAATTTTTGTTTACACAGCCATACGGCGTAATAACATGGTGTTTTAAAACAGATAAAAAAAACTGAAAACTTTGAATTGATTTTAAAAAACTATTTTGTTATTTTATGAACTAAAACTAACTTTCTGATTGCTTCTTGCGTAAACTATTTCAATAATATATTTATAGATTTTTTCTTATATAGAGTAAAATACCCTATTATTTTAGAACTAGTTTGAAAATAGAAGCGATATACTTATTTTTATATCAAGGCGATTGTCTGCCTGGAGCTCGGTAAATGGTGACGTTTGAAGCGAAGCAAGCAAGCAAGCAAGTGATTTCCTTTGGTTTCCCTGTATTATTTATAGCAACACGTACTAATAAGTAATAGCACGTACCGTTTGTAGGGTTCCGCACCCAAACGGGGACCCTATTAGTTGGACTCCACTGTCTGCATGTCTGTCCACCTATCACAAGGCTGTATCTTTAGGTAGACACCTGAAATATGTTTTACTGTGATAATGATAGATCTGTAGATAATGTATTTTACTGTGGCCGCTATGAGGAGATAAGATAATGTTCATTAGCCAAAACATTTCCATATAGTGTAGGTACATTAAGGATCAATTCACACCGGGATGGCAGCGCAGTGGCCGGCAGTTTTGCTGTCAAACCATTTTCAACTTTATCTCTAAATGTCAAGATGTAGTATCGCTTAAAGATTCGCATGCGTCGAGCGACAGCTCGTGACGCCGCGCGGATTTGCGAGTCGATGACCAGAAGCGATACTATGCCTTGACGTTTAGAGATAAAGTTGAAAATGGTTAGCCAGCCAAGCTGCCGGCTGCTGCGCTGCCATCCCGGTGTGACTTGAACTTGATAAGTTTACGTAAAATTATATATGAAAAGGTCCCCACTAAACAAGACCAGGTCGAGCCTGTTTACTGGAGACCATATTTGGTTATGCCATTTTTGGGTTGTAACATTCTAGAAGCACATAAAAAAACTGTTATTATTGTAAAGATATTGAGTATTGAGTAAAGTTATAAAAACAAAGTTTAAATTGCTAAAACAAGAAATAATAATATAGTGTAAAAATTGAACCACCCATACAAGAATCGTGTTTTTGTAATGTAATGTTACATATTGTGCAGAGTTCCAGACCACGGAACTCTGTATGCGAGTTCAACTCGCACTTGATCAGTTTTTCACTGGTCTGAGCTACGCTTAAATATTTAGTTATTTTTATTCAAGTTTTAAAACTCCTACAAACTGTTTCGAATTATAAATATTTAATTTCCACGTAAAAGCTTTTACTTCTTAAAATAATTATAAAAGTTTAATAATAAAGATAGAATTTATTATGATATTACAATGAGAGTAATAATATTAAAACTGATCACAATATCTTTAGTTTCACTAAGTTTTTATAGGCTAACAATTGTCTGAAATTAGCTTTTAAAGTGTAAAATTAATATTATTACTCGATTAAGTTTTAGCGCAATAAGTTTTTAACAAAGCTACGGTCTGTTGATTAAGTATAAAAATGGAAAATGTTTAGCTCTACTTGGCAAATGGGGACTAACCAATGACTCAGTACTTGGATTTTAGTATTCGATAGGCTGTATAGAAAATTTCCTGTATCCCAAATAAATACTTTTCTTACGTTCAAATTCAGAACAGTATTTTTTTTTTCTGTTCACTTCGTTTGATCTATGCGTAGAGCTGTGTCATTTATTGTACAAAAACACCAGCAATTTACTTACGATTAATTCATTGTTAAAATGATTATGTTGTGGGATTGGATAATCGAATACATACCTAAGTATTTACCATCCGAGATTAAAATGAAAAGTAATGTATATCTAACCTTAGTAATTAGTTTCATTACTTTTTTTATTTCGGTAGCTATCATTATTAAGGGGGTACCGAGCAAAATCATTCAAAACAGTCGTCACTGTTAAAGTGATATAATCAATACTTTTACCATAATTGCCATAAAATTTTTTTGTTTTAATTGACGCGCTGTTTTGAATCATACATACATACGTTGCGTATGATTCAAAACAGCGCGAAAAATTAATAATAAAATAACTAAGCGACATTTCGAAAATGTAAAAACTACAAATTGTAGTATGAATGTTAAAGATTAATATGAATTCAAGTTTGTGAAAAAAAAATACAGTTTACTAACAAAACTCAACTAAATACGAGATTTTTTTAATGATTTTTGTACAACTTTACGTATTTTTGTTTATTAAATTAAACAGTATTCTTATTTTTTGCCAACGATAATCGGTTAACACATTCACTGTGGTATTCATTACATATTTTTATGGCAATTATGGTAAAAGTATTGATTATATCACTTTAACAGTGACGACTGTTTTGAATGATTTTGCTCGGTACCCCCTTAAGTACGATAAAGATGTAGTTTCTCATTCGTGGTTATTATGTACTAGCGACCTGACCCTGCTTTGCATGGGCCTATAGCCTTCCTCAATAAATGGACTATCCAACACAATTTTTTTTTTTCAATTCGGACCAGTAGATCCTGAGATTAGCGCGTTCAACCAAACAAACAAACAAACTCTTTACTTTTATAATATTAGTATAGATGAATGGTAAAAAAAAACAGTGAACTATTCAAGAAAACAATTATGCATTTCATTTACCTATTATACGAACCCGAAATACCGAGTGTCTTTTCTTCAAATATTTTTTTTCTAGTTGTCCTATCCATAGGTCTTTTAATAGCAAAATAATGAGCTTTACGAAAATATGCAACAGATTACTTGACCCTTATTCGAGTCACTGATATTTTAATACCAAATTTGAATACTGAGTCAACAATTCTGTCCCGACGCACATTACCTCGCACAGTGCGATTGGACGCTTCGGACGGAAAACATCGTAAAGTACGAAATTAAATGCAGTGATTTGTATCGCGAGTGCATTGGACTACATGTCAAACGAAATATATGGGCTGGAGCCTATTAATAATGCTGGTGCTTTGTACGTTATTTTGCATGTATGTGTAATCTGTACTATGTGCGTATTCCTACGTGACATCTGTGTAAAAATTGTGTCCACAAAATTTTAATAATATCGGTTTCATCATGTTAATCTTTAGACGCCCTCTGCTGGTTATAGGTCTTCCCCGACGGGGGTTCAGCCGTAATCGCCATGGTAGGCCGATGCATATTGGCGATAGCAGTAGGTGTAATGGTACTCGAAGGACGCTGCTGCCCGTCCTCAATATCCCTCTGTCGCCTTCTACGACACCCACGGATAGAAATGTCGTGGTACTATTCGCGACCGGCACCACACGGCTTCGTAATCTTGGTTTACTGGTGTCCTAAACCTACTTCCTACTTTCTAGTGCTGTTATATATGCAAAAGTTAGTGAGAATTAATAAATGTTTGTTTGTTATTATTTTCCGCTTCAACTGCTAAACGGAGTTAGCTGAAATTTGGCCTACATATAGATATTGATCAAACTTCATCATCTCAGCCGAAAGACGTCCACTGCGGGACATAAACCTCCCCAAGGGGGGGTTTTGCCATAATCGCCACGCTTGGCAGGCGGGTTGGCGATCGCAGTATGGTTGTTACAAAGGCATAGAGAACGCTGCTGCCCATTCTCTGGTAAGTCCCTTAGTCGCCTCTTACGACACCCACGGGAAGATATGGGATGGTGCTATTCTTTACGTCCGACACCATACGGATAAAAAAAAAAACATAAATTATAATAATTCTCGATATTAAAATTAACGCTAAACTTACTTCTTAAGAAATAGTTTGAGCGACAGCTCGAAGACCACCTAATAATGAATAATTAGAATTAGAGGATCAACCAGCAATTATTACTGTATATACACCTAGTACAACCAATCTAGTACAACATAAAAAAAATAAAACACCTAAATTAAATCTAACTAAATTAAAATAATAAGGAATTAACAACCAAATTATTAAAGATAAAATAAAACTTATTACAGGAGAAAAATAATATCTTACATAATTATAATAATTTGGATAAGTTAATCAAGCTTAACAGGATATTTTTACCCCGACTGCAAGGAAAGGGTTATGTTTTTCGCGCCTGTCTTTGTATGTAAAAAAATTTAACAAAAAAGACAAACGCCTTCAAAAAGTAAAAAATAACTTTCAATTCGCAAGTCGGTGGCAATACAAAACAACAAAGCAAAACCAAAGCCCGCCGACTTGCCTGACCGACCTAGTAACTGGGTTGCGGCGGTCCGATAGGCAGTAGCTCCATGTAAAACACTGGTATTCAGCTGCATCCAGTTAGACTGGCAGCCGACCCCAATTTAATTGGGAAAACACGATGAAAATGGTTATCTGTATAGTCCGTTTACGGACGATAGTTTTAGAACGTCATAAATAAACATAATGGCTAACATATATATATCTCTCTTCTCAGTCGTTCACTCTTGACAGAGTGGTCGTGGTCATGGGACGTCACCCACAACTGCGGTCGCAGCCTTCGCGATCCTTCTCCACCGGTCTCTGTTGGCTGCATGTCGAGCACACTCTGTCACAGGGAGCTTGGTGGCAGATTTGATGCAGTCTGTCCATCGGATAGGCGTTCGACCACGAGGTCTCGTGCCCTCTACCCTTCCCTGAATCACCAGACGTTCTAGGGAGTCGTTGTTGCGGGTAACGTGTCCAAAGAATCTGAGGATTCGTAATTGCACAAGCGACGACAGTCTTTGTTTGATGTTAAGTTCATTGAGTATTGACACGTTAGTCCGATGAGCGGTCCAGCTTATTCTGAGCATGCGTCTCCAACACCACATATATATAACATAAGCAAATAATGGCTTCCTTCGAGGCGGGCGGAGCTTATTGTTTTTTTTATCATTTGATAGGCATACGTTTGACCACTATCTTACCTGATGGGAAGCGATGATAAGTAACCTATTCACTCTTGACTTAAAGACACCGATCGTGCCTCTCTATCGCTTGGTCCACGCTCTCGCTTACACGCTCAGGCTCAGGCGGAATGTGAAACTTTTTCTTGCGTGCAGCCAGTGTTCATCGATTTATAAGACGTTATCACGTCAAAAACATTTGATTTTAGCCTTAAAAACTTAATTGATTTACAATTTGCTGTAAAATTAGGTTTTGAGTTGCTTTGAAATCAATAAACAGTTAGTAAATCGAGTTATGTTGACAAATGTCTAACTGTAAGTGACGTCATAAGCGTGAATTGCCATAAACCTATCAGGGAACCGCATTTTGACAGCTCAGAATAAATAATGTTAGTATGTAGGTAATCAATTGACATAATTTTTATGCCCCGCAAAGATTTTGTATAGTAATAGCAAAATGTGACGTTACTTTTTGGCCGACTGACTAACTATTTATTCAATTCAAAGCTACTAAGATTCGAATTATGCAGTTGATTGAAATTTAATCGGGTTTTCATGGTTAGTATGAAGTGTTTTCTTGTAGAGAAGTTGTGTCTCAGAATTATTTATGTCAATTGTGTCAACTGTTCAATTAAAATAAAATCAAGGTTTATCTCTAAATATAATACCCAAAACATTCTGAATTACATACCCATAAAACTGGGCACCGCTTAACGATACCACGTTCAAGCTTGTAGTAGGTACAGAGGTGGCACAAAGCCAAGTAACATCAAAACAAGATGCTTCAGCATCGCATCAAACTGAAAACGGTTGTAACGGTTTAAGATCCCTGTGCAGACGTGGTGATAATGTTTGTATTCTCTGAAACATTAGTTCTAGAAACAAAGACTATACATTTCGAGAGGTATTCATGACTTTCAAGTATCACGTGTATCAGAGTTTAGTGTCACGAGTTTCGGATTTGTGTGTCACGAGTTTCGGAGTTGAGTGTCAGAGTCGAGTCTCACAAGTGTCAAGAGGTGAGTTATGAGTGTCAGAGGCGAGTGTCTCATGTGTAAGCGTCGAGTATCATGGATGTGTCAGAGTTGAGTGTCTCGAGTGTCAGAGTTGAGTGTCGCGAAGGTCAGAGTTGTCTGTCACGAGAGTCAGAGTTGAGTGTCACAAGTGTCAGACACTTGTGACAAGTTTAGTGTCACGAATGTCGAGAGTAGAGTGTCACAAGTGTCGAGAGTCGTCGTGTCGTGCAGTTTTCACGATGGGTGACGTCGGAACCATTTACTATTGCGGTACCATTTTATTTTTATTTATTTATTTTATTTGGCTCCTCAACAATGAGTACACTATAACATGTAAAATGGTACATTCAAACTTAAGTCTAAGTGCCCCATCACTTATAGAAGAGCACTGCATGCACTACATTTTGCGCATAAACCACGATTTAAAAAACCATAGTGGAAAAAGAAAAAGTAAAAACAGTGAAAAGAAAAAGGAAATAAAAATTAAAACTAGGAATTATACATATTAAGATAGGGAAATATTTGCGATAGATAAGCCGACAGATGCTTATAAACTTATGCTGCATAAACTTGTACAAAAATAAATGAAATACATGAATAGAATAATAAATGTTTTCAATATGTATATATTATGTCCCTTAAGGGGCTATTAAACGACTTTTACAGATTTTAAACTGACAATCACGTCAAAATGTGCAGTGTAAATGATTTGAAAAAAATATATGTTAAACTAGAACATTCTCTTAATCACTTAGTAAGTGAATATTTTTAATTATATTCATATTATATAGTTTAATTAATACGTGAAGTTGTGTCTGACGCGGACAAAACATTGACAATCACACAAAATCTACCAGGTATAATTAAACGAAACTAACACCATCTTACAGACAATTTTATTATCTATCTTTTAGTATACGCCTTTTTTTAATTTTGAAAGAATACTACTTTTATTAAATTTTTTTGACTAAACTTTAAGAGTTTTGGACGCAAAACTGATGCAGAACGGACGCAGTCTGCGTCCAAAACTTACAAAATTTTGTCGAAAAAATTAAACAAAAGTAGTATTCTTTCAAAATTAAAAAAAAGGCGTATAATAAAAGATAGATAATAAAATTGTCTGTAAGATAGTGTAAGTTTCGGATAATTATACCTGGTAGATTTTGTGTGATTGTCAATGTTTTGTCCGCGTCAGACACAACTTCCTGAGTTAATTTAACTATTTAATATGAACTTAATCAAAAATATTCACTTTCTATATGATTAAGAGAATGTTCTAGTTTAACATATATTTTTTTCAAATCATTTACACTGCACATTTTGACGTGATTGTCAGTTTAAAATCTGTAAAAGTCGTTTAATAGCCCCTTAACAGTACATATTCAACAGGAACTTGGAATTTCCCAAAAGTATGTGGTGTCAATTCACTCAAGCACAAACCGAATCTTATGTATTTTACACAAAACTGCTCATTCAAGATTCCCTCAAACCACAACAACTCATATAAATCCTCCTAAAACATAAACATTTAATACAATCACAAACTTCAACCTACTTTTAACAGTCGAAAACATCTACGTGAATATAACACTTAGTTTCTGTAAATAAGTGTCAGATTTGCATGTACAATTAATCATGCTAATTTTGCCGGATGTGTGCGTTGTGCCGCAGAAATCAATGTGACAAGAGAGCTGGTGTCACAAGCAGAACTGTTACTATTTGCTCTCGAAAATTTGTGCTCATTTCTACTTTGATTTGTGGGTTTTCATGTAGGGTAGGGTTAGGTGGAAATATTACCATTTTTAAGCTACGTTCTAGGGAGCCATGGACCGCGTCTAAGTAAAAAAAATAAAATCAAAACAAATTATTTATTGGCAGATGCAGGTAGGTATAAACTCGGATATCTAGGGTATACATGTGTTACAAATAAATATAAAGTACCTACTCTGTATTATCACATAATAAGGTATGCAAATGTTTATCATATAATAATCTAATTAAAGAATTGTTAAAATAACAATACTATACTACTACTTAATACTCTTTATAAAGAAACAGAATACCTACAAATGTCAAAGGTATAAAAATAAAAATAGTCAGATGAATTACCCATACTTCCATACTTTTTCTATATACTTTTCTCATAATGCGAAAGTAACTTTGTCAGTTACGCTTTCACTATACAACGGCTACACCGATTTTGATAAATATTGGTATGAAGATAGCTTAAATCTCAGGGAAGGACTTAGGCTACTTTTCAACCGACTTCAAAAAAGGAGGAGGTTATCAATTCCGATTTTGATGATTCTTTTTTTATTTGAAAGCTGATGCTTCCCGTGTGGTCCCATTTTAATTTGGTCCAGTTCTGATAATGGCATCCATGAGAAAACCGTATAGGAAGTATCCTAAGTCTAAAATTTGCATTAAGTATGTGCGCGATTTGTTACGCGATTTCTCCGGCAAACGTAACCCGATTTTGAAAATTCTTTTTATTATGAATAGAGTGTGCTTCAGGGGTGGTCCCATATATATGGGACCACCCCGGTCCCATATATAATTTTATCGAAGATTCAGATTCAGCACTTTTTGAAAAAATCAACAAATACCCAAAAAAATTACTTAGACGACGTTTTAATTTCTTTAATCTTTGGAGTAGTTAACTTTCAATCTCTTCTTAATAGATTTGGATGAGAAGGAGGTACTAAAAAGCGGAAAATAAAAACAAACAGAACAAAGTCACCAAATTTCGAAACTAAAGTCAATGTGTGATCTGTGCTAAAGTTATTTTTCACTTTTTAATTTTTGAAGGCGGTTGTCTTTTTTGTAAAAAGCTTTATTTAATCCACGACTTTGTCTGCATCCGCAATAACCGACATTCACGCGGACGAAGTCGCGGGCAAAAGGTAGTGTAGGTACTACCTTTTGCCCGCGACTTCGTCTATAAAAATAAACAGAATACTACAAATGTCAAAAGTATAAAAATAAAAATTCCGTCATTTGAATAATAATACCTACATAACCTTAATAATCAAAACAATTAAATTAAAATATTGGTCCTTTAAATAAAATTATACAGATGTCAAATTCAATTATTATAGCATGTAATACTATTTGTAAGACACGTAGAGATCGCTCCGTCATAGTTAAGCCACACTTGCCGCGGTCGGTCTGTGGATGGTTGACCATCCAATTCATACCGAGACGCCTCCGTAAAGCTGTTGGACCCGGCTGTCATTCGTAGATCTTTGATAGTCGTTATGGGTAGTCAGAAGCCAGAAAGTCTGACTAAAGGATATCGTGATACCCGGTCACTGGGCTGTGGAGGTCTGATAGGCAGTCGCTTCATGTAAAACACTGGTATTCAGCTGCTTTTGGTTGGACTGGAAGTCGATCTTAACATAGTTGGGGAACGGACGGGCAGATGATGAACTACGTTTTAATCATTTTTTTATGGTATCGTTGCCCCATACTTTTCTCCTGTACCGTGGGTGCGTTCACAAATATATAAAACTCACATAGCAGCCAAACCTGGAGCAATCTTTAGACCATACAAATATTTGAAACAAAGAAAGAAACACACTCACTTCGCATAAGGTTCAAAATTACCTTGATTATATTTGACACTTTGAATCAGGTTCGATTGCGAAGTGAGCGTCGAAGTGACGGGCAAAATTACCTTACAGAATGCCACTTCTTACGTCATCTCATACTTTATCTGTCAAAATCTCCCTGTCAATTTAGTTCAACTCGCTGGCACGCTCGCAAGGATGGCGCTAGTGTAAATTCGATTTATCAACCGAGTTTTTAGAATGCCAATCAAGAAACTCACAGCGCATTCAGATTCGAAATTTAGAATTAGGTCTTACAGAATCACACCCCAGGAATCGAACCAGCGACAGGCAGCGCAGCAGCCAAATGTGTCACCACTACACACATACATAGATGAAACAATATTTTACTACGGTAATCGGCCTTCTGTTTTCTTTCATACCTAATTACATATCCCATCCGACAATAAATCTTCATAGAAACTGACACTACATTTCATCTCCAAATAACACAAAGAAGACAAAACACATCATTAAAACAACGTCGTAAATAAACAAGAAATTAAATCAATTGTGACGTTATTCATACACCAAAAGTTGGCACACGCTGTGTGGAAATATAATTCAAATCGAATTATGCAATGAATTCTGTTATTAATGTTTATAATAAATAACATACTATGATAGTCACAACATTAGATTTAGATGTATAAATGGGACAAGTTTTAGGATTTTGCTATAATGAATACAATTTTATTCATCATCATCATTATCATGTCAACCTTTAGACGCCCACTGTTGGGCATAGGTCTCCCCCAAGGGGGGGTTCAGTCGTAATCGCCATGCTTGGCCGATGCATGTTGGCGATCGCAGTAGGCGTTATGGTAGAAGGACGCTGCTGCCCATGCTCTGGTCAATATCCCTCTGTCGCCTTCTACGACAGCCACGAGTAGAAATGGGGTATTCGCGGTCATCACCACACGGCACACATTTTTTTTCAGCACTATTTTATTTCGTTCATTTATTTCACACTGCCCGTAGGGTGTTCGGGCCAGAATTGCACCCACCTATTTCATTCCGTGTACTTAACAACCTCACTGCGATCCCCAACACGCCTGCCAAGCGAGGGGATTATGGCAACTTACTACTGGCATTATACTAGTCACTATACATAAAAGTCCCCCCCCCCCCCGCCGCAGTGAATTTGTGTTCGTTCACCAATAGATATAGAAATTATTTAAGAAAATAAATAGTGATTCGATATAAATTTTGATGCAGTTTAAGATTGCTTTGATTAATTCTAAATTATTAAGAAAAATGTAGTTTAAATGGAATTTATTGAGGCCTAAATAACAGCGGCCTTTGTACAAACTCTCCCTCTTTATGTGTATTTCACAATAAATATCTAAATGTCTTCAAATCAAAGTACTCGATACGTGAATTCAAAGGTAGGGGTGTCACAGCGTTGTAAATTCAGAATTTGAGCTGCCGCTTCGCCTGTTACATAGCATTGCGGGCAAATTGTGAAACATTTGCTGTGTAGGCAACAGTGGTGTCGACTAAGCTTTTGTTTCAGCGTTCATCCGTAAAGGTAGAAGTGGCAACCCTATTATTTAAACGTGAAATGCGATCTTTGTGACAAAGGAATGTGGTTTTTGGCGAAAAACTAACGGGTTTGTTTACGTTTTAGTTTTATTTAAATATTCTAGTAGGCTTACGTTTTGCCGCAACTCACCTGGGGGCCAAGTCTGCTATTTTTATAATTTCGTCATTCCAACACGATCCCATTGTCATTTTGCTAAAAGTTCGTAATCTGCTAAATCCATAATGGTCGATCATTGGTCGGTCATTGGTCTCGTGATAGAATTGTGTTATAATGTCATTGTCAACAAATTTGAACATTTATTCACATATTTTTACATATTATTTGTAAGTGTTATAAGCAATCTGAAGTAGTAAGAAGTTCGTAAACTAAGTAAGTCATTAATTTGCCATTATGTACGAGATTACCATTCTATATCATTTCATTCAATGGAGTGTCATTGGTTGACCATTGGAAAGTCATAATGACGCCGTTATATTAGTAGATTACCAAACTTGTCAAAATCAACAATTATGAAATCAATGATAGACCATTCTGACACTATTGTAATAGCAGACTTGAGGCCCTGATCTCAAGTGATGATGAGGCCTAAGGTGGAGCATGCTTACCTAGGATGAACCGGTTTACTCGTGCCTTGAAGATACCCAGATTTTACTTATCGGGGAACAGAATGGCGGACAATTGGAAGCCGATGGACCTGACTATCATACGTAGATCTTTGAAAGTCATTAAGGGTAGTCACAAGCCAGAAAGTCTGTCCACCAGCCTTACCAAGGGAGTATCGGTGTTATCAAATAACTGGCTTGTGGAGGTTAGAAATGCAGTCACTCCATGTAAAACACTGGATGATGATGTGATCCGTGGTGCTTGACAACTGAGCCTCCCTTAGTTGTAAACGTCCCTTTGTGCCTATTGACCTAATTCTGTTCTGTCTCCTGCTTGATTTCGTGAAGGTGGAAAATAGGTTTTTCTTACTCCTCCGCTGTGCTTTACCGATTAATTTCGTTGCGGGATCCAAGACAGTTGTAATGTTTTTCAGTTCTGTTTTGGTGATGCAAATATTCACGTACATACTAGATATCATTCTTTCAAGCCAACCAACCAACTGCTTGGTAAATATTATTCAAATGCATTATAGAGCAGTCTGCAAACGTGAACATTTAAAAACGCTTTAGCTATTTTAACGGTACGTACATCCTTGATTTTTATTTAAAAAAAGAGGTCGAGCGGTGGCTGCACATTTTTGAGAAAATAGAGCTTTATATTTTTGAATCTTCTCGCTGTTTTATGAATGAAAAGTGGTGTTTTTTCAGTGTATTTCAACAGATTTCTTAGTTATAGCATCATAGCGGCTCGAACTAGGTGCAGCCGCACACCGGTGCTTAAATTGTCTGTTTTTGTGCTTTTGAACTGGAAGAAGACGGTCGACGTCAGGGGCATCTCGAGGTTCGGTTTTGGTTAGGTTCCTTTAAACCCCGCAGACAGAAATAGGAGACCCGCGCAGCTGGGCTCCGCCGACCCGACGTCGGCCGTCTTCTTCTGCTTAATGATTTGAGCTCGAGGCTACACCTAAGTTTAACCAGCTGCTACCGGCTACACCAAGTTCTAGCCGGTTAAAACTTGGTGTAGCCGCACTTCGGGTTTTACCCGTAACTACATATATACACTACAGAAGCTTCTGCCTGCGATTTCGTCTCCATGGTAGTCAAGGATTCCATAAACCATAGTCCATGAAAGTCAGCAATACTGTAGCTTTATGTCAGTGAAAAAATTTTAGAAATCGCATATCGACGGTGAAGTGCCAATACCTACTAACTGACATTTTTCGAGAAATTCACTTTTTGATCGTTTTGATTTTAAAGGTGATTTTTAAAGGTAATGCAAATGTAATGCTCATGTTTTAGTGAAATCTCCTAAGCGTATTTTAGTTGCAACACCATATTAAATGTGGAAACACCTCCCAAGGCCCAACTAAACCAGCGTGTGTGTCTATATTAAAAATGTCAGTTAGTAGGTATTGGCACTTCACCGTCGATATGCAGTTTCGTACGTTACTTTTATACATCCAAAATTATAAAGGACAGTGTCAAAAACCTTTTAGTCCGATGTCAGTGATATTCCAAGATAAACATAGAAAGTACAGACGCCAGTACATCAAGTAATACCACACTGTCCATATTTCCCAATTGAATATAAACCCTATTCTTTCGTAATAAAGTTGAAAATCTTTCAAAAATATTTGACAGATTGTTGTAACGTGATGTGCTGGCCTCTGTACGTAAATAATAATAATACATTTGAATTGTAAAAATAATTTTAGTACTTGTCCGGTATCGAATCCGCAAACTCATGCATTAGCCCCCCCCTTAAACCCTTCCGGCACCATCACTAGCCCCTCCAGCATCCCCAGATGGGGGGTTAGTCCATGTGGATTTAACCACGTTAAAAAAAAATAACTTAAGTAAGTAAATGAAACTTTAAAATTTCAAATGCAGATTAATTTATGAAATACCAAATCGCTTTTTAACTTTGTAATTTAATAAATACAGAAAAATTAAAGTGTAATTTAACACATGTGTTTGCGCAACGCGTTTCTGTTTACCAATTAATTTGTAGTTTTGGGCGTAAACAAACTAATTATTTCGTGAACATGCAACATTTTGTGGGAACTGCCTGTGGATTGATAATGCGAAAGTTAGTTTAGTTTTGGTTCGTTCGTTTTTGGCTAAAAACTTAATAATAAACCGTGATCTGGTTATTGCTGTTCTAAAACAATATCTTTATAGATTGAGAACAACGGATTAACTCACTGTGTTGCGGGGTTCGTCCGACTAGTTTCGATGGCATACGGCAACCTTTCTGCCGTCCTTTCGGCCGCGCGCAGTGTCCGCAGGAATGCGACGGGCGGTGTGTCATCTGTGGAACTCCTTGAGAAAGGTGGCCGTATGCCTTCGAAACTGGTCGGACAAACCCGGCAACACAGTTCTCAATCTATAATGCGTAACAATACTCACGTTTCGTTTAAGGAATAAAACAATATCTTTTTATTCCTTCGTCATTTCTTCGCGATTTCGTCCGCCGAAAGGTGCATGACGACACGGTTGGCGCAGTGGCTGAGCGATCGACTGCTGCGCAGCGTGTTGCGGGTTCGATTCCCGCCCAGGGTAAACATTTGTGTGATGATCACTTGTGTTTGCCTTGTGTCTGGGTGTTGTTTATCTATATATGTATGTATTTACAAAAAAATATGTATTTGTGTATGTATATCAGCTGTCTGACACCCATAGTACAGGATCTCCCTAGTTTGGGGTCAGATGGCCGTGTGTAATAATGTCACCACATATTAAAAAAAAAAAAAAAAATGTTGGCTATCGCAGACACAGAGGTAATCGCGGATTAAAAAGTACCCTGTGTCCTTTTTTAATGATCAAACATCGAAATCGGTTAAGTTAGTGAGCAGTGAAAGCATACCAGACAGGTAGAGTCAGTATAAAAATAATTACAGCTAAGTAATGCTAAGTCCTTCAACAAATACATAAATAGTGAATTACGATTTAATCAAAACATCTTGTTTTTCGGGACGTCGTCGCTAAGCGGCTGGTCCACTCTCTACGAGCCTATGCTTGGACCACAGAATAAGTATTGCCATACGCCGTGGCATTGCTAACAGCCTTTTCGGCACTTGTCAAAATGACAGAAATGCGAACGAGTTTTTTTGTTTTTTTTGGCGCAAAGGTAGACCATTTCCTGGATTAACACATAGGATACTTTTTATCCCGGTTATGTGGTTCCTTGGGATAATGGTTCTTTTTACGCGGGCGAAGCCGCGGGCAGAAATTTTTAATCTACTATTTCTAAGTTTTGTATACTCGTAGGTACATTTTATCATTGATTTAGATGTAATAATAAAAATGGAATGTTAATAAATAAAAATTTTGGTTACACAAGATTGTAAACATTTTCAAAGATTGAAAACAAAATCATCAACACAAATTCTAAATTTAAATTAATATTGAGAACTTTCAAAGGGTTTCAAAATTGAGATTTAGTTTTTAGTGTTTACACGAAAAACAAACGTTGTTTCTTGAGAAACAAAGAAAACACTTGTCAATTACACGCCCAGGCTCTACTACATTTTGAATAAACAAATTAGGCTTTTTTTTCTTTTCCAAATTCATTAATATTCTGCTCAGACCTTGTTCTAAATACAACTTTTTGATTCTAACCATTGTTATTTTTTTTATTTGTACTTTTTTTTTTTCGGCAGTGTAGAATTGTAAGTGACAGTTGCTTGTGTAATCTCGTCTCGAGATAAAATATGCGAGAATCGATGGTGTGTTTAGAGATTAGCTTTCGATGATTCCATAACTTTTGGTCGTGACCAAGAAGCTTATAGATAAAAGTGGAGGCAACACTCTAAATACCTAAGTGAAGCCAACTGTGGGCAGATGCTCTCTTTCTGAATGCATACATAAGATAAAGAAAACACATATCACTGTCTCGTTCTTATGTATGCATTCAAAAAGAGAGCATCAGCCCACAGTTGGTTTCAAGCTTTTGTTCTAAGTGTTGGCTCCATTTATACCTATATCTTCATGGTCGTGACTGCAATTTTTTTTTTCTTTTCGTCATTATGAGCATTATCAGCCAGAATACCGTCAACTGTTGAACAAAGGTCTGTCACACAGAAGGCCACAACTCACGGCAACCTGCCGCTTGCCTCCACCGGTAACTCGCGACCTTGACGATGTCGTCGGTCCATCTGGTGGGAGGCCTACCAACGCTACGTTTTCCGGTTCGTGGTCGCCACTTGATAACCTTTTCTCCCTATCGGTTATCGATTCTTCTAGTTAAAGCCTGCCCATTGCCACTCCACCTTGCAAATTCTGAGAGCTTTGTCGGTGATCTTTCTTTTCGTATTGCTGATATATTCGATGAGAGTTTGTCATGCTCACTTGAATGTCTTGCTGATGGTGGCGCATGTGTTGGATCATTTGGTTCCCTTCAAAATGGTTGAGCCAAATGGTGCCGATCCGGGCGTCATGTTCGTGAACGGGCGCCGTCAGTTGAGACTGGTCATCTCTTAGCTACCTCGGTTATTTTAAATTTATTTTGAATTGTCTAATTTCATTGTCACTAGACCTCTTTTAACGTGCACAACTTGTTACATTGTTCTCACATTGTACCCCTAGATTCAACATGAATGATGTAACCTAAATTTGTAATATTCTATTGATTTTAAAAGAGTGTTCATGGAGTTTCTTGCTCGTTCTTCTCCATAGAAACCTACTGTTTGAAACGAGCAACTAGCTGCAACTTTTTGACTGACTGACTCCTTGACAATTCAAAAGTGCCTGTAAATGGTTTATTTGAAATAAATGATTTGAGTTTGAGTTTGATTTATAAATATTAAAACCCCTTGCTAAGACTGGATGTCATACTTTCGAGTTTTTGACTACCCGTAATGACTTATGGATATTATCATCTGTATCTACATAGATCTTTGACAGCTAAAAGCAGGGATCGGCAACCTATTCAAACGGAAGAGCTAATAGTTACAATATTACTAATAAATTCCTAATGAACACCCAATAAACACTGTGTGAGTTATCTATACTAATATTATAAAGCTGAAGAGTATGTTTGTTTGTTTGTTTGGTTGAACGCGCTAATCTCAGGATCTACTGGTTCGAATTGAAAAATTCTTTTTGTGTTGGATAGTCCATTTATCGAGGAAGGCTATAGGCCCATGCCGGGTCGGGTCGCTAGTACTGTAATAACGAGTGAAATTTCCAATAGGAAGGTATGTAATCCATACTTCCATACATAAAGCGTAACAACTCTGTCTGTTACACTTTTACGATGAAACGGCTTAACCAAATTTGTTGAAATTTGGTATGAAAATAGCTTGAACTTTGGGGAAGGACATAGACTACTTTTTAATCCGCGACTTCGTCTGCATCCGCGATAACCGACATTCACGCGGACGAAGTCGCGGGCAGAAGCTAGTATAATAATATATTATTAGGTACATTACACTCACAAGAAGAATATAATGCAAACAATCTGCCGCCGCGCCGTGCGGACTAGTCACGCATACAGCAATACCTACATATAGCTGTCGCTAGCGCTCTGTAGTACGCAGCTTACGCTACTCCTGCCCTGCTCCGGCGCCCCTCGCCCTCGCGCTCCTCGTCGTCGCCCGGCTACCATAAAACTGTACAGTACAGTACCTTACCTTTTCGGTGAGTCAACTTACTCTGATTTTATACCATAAATAATGAGCACCTCGGATCTTAACGTCCTGAACAAGTCCGTGTCAGACACGGAAGTTAATACAGCGGGCACACATAAAACTCCACCTAACTATGTGTTCCAACGCGTCAAAAGAAGCAGAGATGATATGGATGATTCATTAACCAAACAATTAAATGATTTTAAGGAAGAGATGAAAATAATGCTTTCGTCCTTCAATGAAAAACAAGAGAAAGAGACACAAAAAATTAATTTAAAACTACTGGAGATTCAACAGTCAAACACACATATAGAAAAGTCGATCGCGCTCTTAACAGCGCAAAATTCGGACCTCCAAGATAAGATAAACCGACTCGAAATGCAGGCTAAAGAAGACAAAAAATACATTTTCACTTTAGAAAATAAGATTGAGGACATGCAAACGGAAAGTCGGAAAAGCAATTTAATGATTAAAAATGTGCCGAGAAAAAATGGGGAGACCAAAGAAGATCTTTTAGAAATGGCTACATGCCTTTTTGTAAACATACAGAGCAACATAAAAAAAAGCGACATTAAGGACATATACCGAGTTCGCGGAAAAACATCTGAAAAACAGAACACACCTATTGTCGTGGAAATTGGCTCCACAATCCTCAAGACTGAGACATTGAAAATGGCCAAGGCCTTTAACACAAAACATCAAAATAAATTAAGTTGCAAACACATGGGGCTTAAAAGTCAAGAAGAGACCCCGGTCTTCATATCAGAACATTTGACGGCTAAAAGCTCCCGCCTCCACTTTCTGGCACGGGATCTCACTAAAGCTGGAATATACAAGTTTTGCTGGACTGCCTACGGCAAGGTCTATATTAAAAAGGATGAAAATTCGCCAACTATAATTATAAGAACCGAAGAACAGGTACACAAACTTTTACTTAATAAATGACTATTCTCCCCTAACTTCATAATTTGTCTCCGTTTAACATTGAAGATGTTTTTATTACTGTTTAATTTAGAATTAACCTCCACCGAATACTGCCTAAAGATTTACTCAATTGGCTACTATAGTTTCCCAGCCGTCATGCTAATCTATTTGATTAAAAAACGCAACTCCACCATACATACACACATACTTATATCGATCTTACTTACACACAAAGTACTTACACGAAGCTACATCACACAAAACGCACAAATACATAACACACTTATATTCATATACTCGCACACTTTACGTCCCTCTAAAATAAAAATACAGCCCACCAAAATAACACAAATTAAAATCTCACTATATGGCTACTTACTGTTTATGTACATTGAAATAAATACTTACCTAAACTTGACGGTTATTCAATTGAAATTAACTGTAAATGGATAATACACTTCGTACTGTCTCAGAAATAGATAACATTGAAATTGCCCACACAGTTGAATGCGATTCTACAGAACTCCATAACTATATCTGTGTAAACAAAAGTGACCTCACCATAATATCTCAAAACATACGGAGTATTTACTGTAACTTTGACAGCTTTTTAATTTCTTTATCTACCCTCAAATTTGAACCAGACATTATTATCCTAACGGAATGTAGACTGCATGCTAACAAATCAATTCCGCAAATGAACAACTATCACTCGTATATGACAACTCGCCAGTTGAACCAGAATGACGGCGTAGTTGTATATGTTAAGAACTCGTTAAACTCTAAAGTTAAGGAAATTCAACTACTTCAAGCATCCTGTCTACGATTAGACATATTGGGTAATATTGTTCTTTGTATCTACCGATCTCCCTCTAACTCAAACACCGACAGCTTCATTGACTCCCTCAGCACACAGTTAAACACATTAACATCACAAAAAAACATCATAATAGCTGGTGACATAAATATTAACCTCAAACACAGAGACACCGAGTCATCCCAGGAGCAAAAGAGTATAGAGTTAATTACCTAAATATGTTATCGTTTTTCGGTATACTTCCTGGGCACACTTTGCCCACTAGGGAACAAAGCTGTCTTGATCATTTTATGATTAAGATACATAAAAGGTTCTCAGCATCTATCGCTATCCTGCACACTACCGTGACTGATCATTATACAACATTTATTTCTATAAAAAAGTTAAAAAATATCCCAATCATAAATCGAACTTCCACTACTCTAAATTACGAACAAGCTTTAAAAGATTTACAGGAAAGAAATTTATCGGACTTATTATTTTGTGATGATCCTAATTTATTAATCAATAATTTTATTAAGATGGTTACCGAAGTTATACACGAAAACACTAATATAAAAAATATTCCAAGTAACCAACGTATAATAAAACCATGGATAACCTTGGGAATCCTCCGTTGTATCAAAAACAGAAATAGATTGCAAAAAAAACATCACAATGACCCCCATAACGAAATTTTAAAACTAACATATACTAGGTACAGGAACTTCTGTAATAGTTTAATAAAGAAATTGAAAAGAAAATATGAAAGGAATTTACTTGAAAAATCAGCATCTAACAACAAATTACTCTGGAAAAATGTAAAAACCATCACACACTCAAATAGATTAAAAAGTCAAAACGTAGAACTATTAAACAAAAAAACAACCCCCATAGAGTCTATTAACTATGTTAATTCTTATTTTGCTAATATTGGAGAACAACTTGCTAAAAAAATTCATTCTGATTTAAATAACACACTTAACCCAACAAATGCACTAAGATCACAACTAAATACCTTTGTACTACTAGACACGGACGATTCAGAAGTACATTGTATTCTGATGAATCTGAAATCCGATAGTGCCCCTGGGTGGGACAATGTCTCGACAAAATTTTTAAAACATATAAGAAAGGAAGCTGTGCCCATCATAACCCACCTTGCCAATCTCTGCTTCCAAGAGGGTGTTTTCCCGGCTCCTCTAAAACAGTCCGTTATAACTCCAGTTTACAAGGGTGGGGACAGTGACGATGTCAGCAACTATAGGCCTATTTCCGTTTTACCCTCAATTTCAAAAGTGCTTGAAAAACTCATAAATATTAGACTGACAAATTATTTTAAAAAATTTAATCTATTATCTAACTCACAGTTTGGCTTTAGGCAAGGTATATGTACTGAGGATGCAGTAACTGCGTTAAGTTCTCTCGTAGCTGAGCATCTTGATAAAGGAAACAGATGTCTCTCTGTTTTCTTAGACCTCAAAAAAGCGTTCGACACCGTCTCTGTCCCAATCCTTGTGAACAAGTTAGAACAAGCCGGAATAAGGGGCAAAGCACTCAGTTTACTTAAAGACTACCTCTCCAACAGGAAACAAAGAGTAAAAATAGGACAGTACTCTAGTGACTGGGTAGATGTATCCTACGGCGTCCCACAGGGTAGCGTTCTAGGACCTACCCTCTTTCTCCTTTACATTAACGATCTCTGTAATATGGAAATAGAAAATGCTAAAGTATTCTCTTACGCAGATGATACATCTATCGTGTTCTATGGTCCATCCTGGCACAAAGTTAAACTGAGTGCAGAGGCAGGAATGGTTCGGGTAGCTGAATGGCTAAAAAGTAGCTTGCTTTCCCTTAATACTAATAAAACCAACTACGTATGCTTTAGTATCAGTAACCGAACGCAGCCTATTGAAGAGTTGGATTTGAAGGTACACATATGTGGAAACATGTCCAGTATGAGTTGTGATTGCCCATGCATTGAGAAAGTAGCTCAATCTAAATATCTTGGAGTTGTGTTAGATCAAGCACTGTCCTGGTACCCTCATCTTGAGCAAACATCTGGGAGAATAAGGAAACTCAGTTGGATTTTTAAAACCCTCAGACATATTGTTCCAACTAAATTAGAGAGTGGTAAGAACCGTCCCAGAAATCTCCTAAATGAAATATATGTGGCACTGGCCCAATCTGTGCTATTATATTGTATTCCAATTTGGGGCGGTGCTGCAAAAACAAAATTTATACATTTAGAACGAGCACAGCGTGCATTAATAAAACAGATGTATTTTAAAAATAAAAGATTTCCTACTTCAAGTCTATACCAAATAAGTAACTTACTCTCTGTAAGGAAACTGTACATTCTCCAAATTATTCTAAAAAAACATAAAACCCTATCTTATAATGATAAAGAAAAATCTAAAAGAAGAAAAGATCTAGTTCTCCAAGTACCCCAAACTAAAACTAGATTTGCATACAAACAATTTAATAAACGCTCTAGTCAACTGTATAACAAAATTAACAAACACGTTTATGTATATAATAAAAATTACCACGACTGTAAAAAAAGTATAATAGACTGGATTAAATCACTTACCTACGAGGAAACGGAGGCACTTCTGGAACACGTTGAGTAGCCAAAACATATACATTATATATAATATACCATAACTTAAAACTACACACACTATACTACACCATACATTTCATCACACACTAGACTCACACACATCACATCACTTCTCATCACATCTCATTACATCACATCACATAACACCACATCACATCACATGACATCACATCACATCACACCTCACCATACCACTCTACTCTACACCACACTACACTACACCACACCACACCACAACACACATAGCGCTTGCGCAAGCATTGACTGGGAATATGTCTTAATTTACTGTTAATAAATTAACTAAAACTGCAACTTTATATTTGTTTTTAAATTTCTTAAGATTACTTTGTAACTAAAATAAAAATAAAAAATGTACCTACTTACATTGCATATTTACCCTAAGGACAATGATGTATAAAGAGCGGAGCCTCCTAATACAGGCATTGTTTGCTTAAATGGAGGCTTCAAACACGTTAACATGTAATGTACTTTCTTATTGACACAATAAACTATTTTGTATTTGTATTTTGTAATAGACGAACATTCAACACCATATATTTGTATAAATAAAAAATGCAAAATACGAATACACTCTCAATTTTTCCATTCCCCGATCAACAAGTAACCATTCTTCTATTTCCATTCGATCGTTCATTCATTCTGTCAGCGGCACGACGTTCACTCACATTCAGCAATCCATCATCGTTCACTTCAATCACTCTGTCATTCAATTACCCTTTTTCCTAGCATCGTCTAAGTTCTTTTTTTGCATTTTCATTGGTATGTTGGTAGGGTTAAATTGGAAAGTTTTCTAATTCCGAGGGTTACCCTACAAAAGTTTGTCCTAAAGTAACATTCATTTTTCATCGTCAATTACTTAAAGTGGCATGATTAATATGACCATTGAAGTGGCGGGAAAGCGACGAATGAGAAATGACATGTTGCTAGAGTAGAGTTTGGTGACAGTAGAAAGTACCTACCTACTTCCGTGAGCGAAGTCATTGACAATTGGATGTTATTTTATAAAGTAGGGACTAGTGGCACAAAGTACGTAAGGCTGCGTTGCGCCCGAGCAGAGAGACCACTCAGAACAAACCGCCATTTTACTCACGCACACATTGACATTACGTTTATATAGGCAATCTCAAGCAGACATCAGTCTCAACTGTCACGTTTTGTCTATATGAATAAATGAGAGACATTGACATTTCATGACGAACAGAAAAAAATGTTATAAAAAAATGCAAAGAGTTCCAACCAGTGTCAATAAAATTTCATATTGTCACAAATAAAACCTACAGAGTCAATACAGTAGCAGCCCTAGTGAGTCTGGCAAGTTTAGGTAATTATTTTTGAAGATGACGGGAGCGGTCCTTCTGTACCTACCCTCTATAATTTGTGGCGAAGTCATTGACAATTGAATGTTATTTTATAAGGTATGTACAAGATAACAAAATATCCTTAGACCACTCCATATCGACATCCATAGCGACAAGATTAGCAAAACATGCTTATTAATTAAAACATACAATTAAAATACAAAATTGAATAATTAAAAATTAGTTATAATTATAATAGAAATAAAAAAAGACAAATAATAATGATAAAATGAAGTCGATTTTGTATTATCCTATTTGGATAATACAAAATCGACTTCAGGCCAATATTTGCACAAATACGCCAAGTGCCACCATAACAAATAGAAGCAAACAAAGTTCATTATCATTACAGATTCATAATATCTAAATATTTAATCACACGCAGATCCTAAAATTCCTAAAACCGGACAGCGACAAAAAAATAATCTAAAAATACTTCAATTCCAACAATGTAAACGTTGTCCTGGGAGTGGCAAGCCTTGGCCCTTATCATCGGACGTCTGGGCCCTTTGTCCGGAGTGTCCGGATTGTTCGGACTAACGACTTCCCGCGACACATGTCACGCTAACGGTAATGCTAGTTTATGGTGTTTTGGAGAACTTTCCGATTTGTAGGTTTTACTCTGACGTCGTTTTGGTATTAATAGTTGGTAGTATGCTCTGTTTATTTTGAGGAGCTCATGGCTAGGTAAAAGCCATACAGATCGATCGATCAAAGTTGCCGTGGTCGATTTATGGATGGGTGTCATTCGTAGATCTTCGGCAGTCGTTATGGGTCTGACAACCAGTCTTAGCAAGGGGTATCGTGTTACCCAGTAATTATGGACGTCTGCAAAAGCTATTAGGCTATATTTTTGTATTTGAAAATGTATGGTGTCATAGGTGTAATGGGCTGGTGTCTCCACCTCCACCTCTCAGCGCGTATTTTGCGTTGAAAATTATTATTATTCAAAAATGTAGTACTTAATAATAATTTTCAACGAAAAAAATGATTTGTTGAGTCATATAAATTCAATATTTTATCAATAAAAAAAATCGATAAACCAACATAAGCACGTAAAATTGTATAAAAATATACCTTATACTACTTACCCTTTTTCATTCACTACATAAAGCAAAGATGTTTCAATGTATTTCCTTTTCTGCCCTCTATTGCCTAAAAAAAATTTATTAAAGAACGAAAATCCACAAAATGACAAGTTTGGTAGTAACAGTTTTTAATGTTTGTATTAATGTATATTTTTATTCAGACAGAGTCCATAGTGTTATTAACAATCTTCATATTACTTAGTAAGTTACAATTACAATATTTTAATTTTCTAAGAAACAGCCTTTAGATTTGTTCATAACAGTAACTTAACTCTAAAACAAATGCTGCCCAATTCTCTTGTAATAATAATTAGTTTAACAATAGTTTAGTTTCCAGAGTCTAGAATAGATGTTATCGCAGCACTAATTGGCTATTGAAAGCAGGTGTGAATGTTTAGATAAAATCAAGTTTGGAGTTATTAGTTGAGCTAGATCGAGTTCTGTTAAAAACTTACGGGAAACTATAATATAATTCAATGTGTCAAAATGTATTTCATTCAAAACGAATGCTTACAAAAGATTTTAAATTATGCAATTATTACATTACAATTATTATCTATTTAAAAAATCAGAGAACTTTTCCCTGGGATAAGACCTACAATAGGTCTACAAGCTTCCATAACTTGAGGTGCACTATTTTTTAATTCACGTCACGTCACCAATATACTTGTCCCTACGCCACGTCGCGCTTCGCGGGAAACCGCTGGATAAACGCGGCGCGCGGGACCGACATAGGATATCTACCCACTCCTGGGCATAGGTCTCCCACCTATGCCCAACAGTGGGTGTCTAAAGGACTCAACCTTAGTGAAAGTCGTTTGTGGGGTATTGCTACTGCGACAGAACTGGTATTCCAGAATTACTCGCATTTTTCTTCGTGTCCATATTGATATGAAAAAAATACAAATGTAGTGAAAATAAAACACTAATCAATAAACAAATGACTGAATTTGAAAAACGAAAAACTTTTAATTTAAGTTCATTTGAATTTAGAATTTATTGCCAGCCTTATGTACATAAATTATGTTTCAAATGGTAGTATTGTAAAACGGTAACTTCATAGGTACCAGCACCACTTTGTCAACCTTTAGTCTCCCACTGCTGGGCAGAGGTCTCCCCCAAGGTTCATCCGTAATTGCCATGGTTGGGTGATGCATGTTGGCGATCGCAGTGAAGATATGGTAGTCAGAAGGACGCTGCTGCCCATCCTCTGGTCAATATCTCTCTGTCGCCTTCAACGACACCCACGGGTAGAAATGGGGTGGTGCTATTGATAGGTGGTGATAGGTAAAGACCTAATATTTCCCCTAAATACATACATTGTTTTTTACACACGGTCAGAAGATCTTGTTGCAAGCTGCCTTCATTTCTTCTCACTAATCCCCAAAGGACGAAAGGCAACCAACGAAACTTTTTCCAAAAACACTCACAAGGAAATTGGCTTCACCTCATTTACTTAATCGTGCCCCCATTACCGCGAGCATTAATGACCATCTATCTACTCGGAAAAGTTTTTCCATAGCTACAGTCAATGGCCCATTGGGTAAATTCACCTAATCACTCCACTCGGCATGCAGGGGGTGTTTGGTAACCATAGCCAATAATCCCTTGGTTTACGGTACCCAAGGGACCTGACGGGGCTAACTTATGTTGTGTAATTTGAACAAGGAATGTGTGTAAATAATTAAGGATTGTACGTTGTTTCATAGCTAATAGTTTTATAGAATTTCGTTTCACATAAAATTTTTCTAATAATATCGTTTCATAGAATAATCAATACGCAGAATACTTACTTTCAATATTTTCAAATCATTGATTTTTGTTTCACATAAAGTTTATTGTTAGAACAATCATATCATAGAATAACAAATCAAATATTCTTTATCCTTATATTTTTTATTTAATATAAAATTTATTCCCAAGAATGGGACTCTCAGTTCTAACCAAACTTACTGCGCGTGCGTGCAAGCAACCATGCAGCATGCAAGCAAGCATGCAGCGTACAAGCATTTGTGCAGCACGCAAGCAAGCATGCAGCGTGCAAGCAAGCATGCAGCGTGCAAGCAAGTATGCAGCGTGCAAGCAAGCATGCAGCGTGAAAGCAAGCATGCAGCGTGCAAGCAAGTATGCAGCGTGCAAGCAAGCATGCAGCGTGAAAGCAAGCATGCAGCGTGCAAGCAAGCATGCAGCGTGAAAGCAAGCATGCAGCGTGCAAGCAAGTATGCAGCGTGCAAGCAAGCATGCAGCGTGAAAGCAAGCATGCAGCGTGCAAGCAAGCATGCAGCGTGAAAGCAAGCATGCAGCGTGCAAGCAAGCATGCAGCGTGCAAGCAAGCATGCAGCGTGCAAGCAAGTATGCAGCGTGCAAGCAAGCATGCAGCGTGAAAGCAAGCATGCAGCGTGCAAGCAAGCATGCACCATGTAAGCAAGCATGCATCATGCAAGCGAGCATGCAACATGCAGCAGGCATAGTTTCTGTCACGGCTCCGGCGTTGCGGGACTCCGGCGGTCCAACGCGAGCTTATCGTCGCAGATAGTATTCACGCTCACCACCGCAGCTTCGGCTTACTGGTCGGCTAAGCCGGCCAGCCTCAGCCGCGGCGGCGGGCGTTAAAACCACCTGCTCCTCAGCTCGCGGGCCGCCTCGCCCCTCCACGCCTACGCAGATTTAAATTACACTCTAGGGCTAGGGCAGACAAGACTATGTGGAGTCGGTTTCTCAGCGACTCGTTTCTGTCATTAACTTTGGTAGCACAACATATTGACTTTTTAAGACAACATTTTTGTTTTTATCTATTTATATCTATACATTTTCGTTGAAATAAATTCCATGGAAAAATACAACAAACAAACAATATTCGTTAAAAAAGAATTCTACTTTTTGATAAGTTTGTAAAACAAAAAAATGTGATTAAAAATTCATTGAATTGTGCTTCTGTAAAATATTTTTCATTAAAGTAAATAGTCTTTGAAACAATAATAGTCGAAATAAAAATACGAGAATCAAATATTATGTTAAACATTTTCTAGGAAACGAAATTCTATGAAATTTCTGTCTGCGAAACAAGGGGACACCATAATTAAGATGTACAATTAATGTTTATTGAAGTAGCAAAATTAAACCTAATTATGATGTGTATTGTGAAAGTTGCATGCATTTCAAACTCAAATGGAAAACCATTTATTTCAATTAAACTTTTACAGGAACTTATGCATTGTCAGAGTCAGTCAGTCAGAAAGTTGAAGCTAGTCGCTCGATCCAAACAGTAGTTTTCTATGGAGAAGAACGAGCAAGAAACTCCAAAACACTCTTTTAAAATTAATGTTACAAATTTAGGTCACATCATTCATGTTGAATCTAGGTGTACAATGTGAAAACTAAACTACTTCGTCTAAACACTGGGTTCTTTCTATAACCTTTTCGTATTTAGAACGTTAGTCTCATTTTTATATGACATACATATTGTTGAGCCCACAGCTATTAGAGGCAGACGTACTATTCCATAATACAGTAATTATAACAGAGTCCCTCTTTGATTGAAGTATCCCTCCAACCTTCTCTTAAGGCTGCTCTCTCGAAAAAAGCTTGAAAAAGCATGCAGATGAAGTAACTTTTCGTCAGCATTTACAGAGAAATTACATCTGAGAAAAATTGTTAGTAATCTACATGATATGATACGTAATTTGGTTTAGTCACAATTTTTCTATCGGTATCACATAATAAGAAAAAAAAATTACCTCCAAATCATTGAGATGAAACCATTTTAATCCTTAATTTCTTATCAAAAGAGTATAAATAAAAATATCTACTGCTTTGCAATACAAAGGAAAATGATTTGGGTTTGTTACTTTTTACAAATATGTATTATTTTTATTACAATAAATTAAAAATGCGTCCGATTAAAGACTGCGTCTACATCATCCCCGCACTCGTCCACAAATTCAGTACGGGCCAAATGCTCAAGGTTATTGGCATGTATACAAGCCTTAACACGTTATAATATACATCCATCATCCTGGGGGCTAAGTCTGCTATTTTTATAATTTCGTCATTCCAACACGATCCCATTGTCATTTTGCTAAAAGTTCGTAATCTGCTTAATTCATAATGGTCGATCATTGACTGCACAATGACGTTCTAATGGTAGGTCACTGATCAAAGGAACTGTCAAAATTTAAGCCGATAAGTCAGTCATTCAGTTGTCATTTTGTACGAGATTACCTTTTAATATCATTTCTTTCAATGGCACGTCTGTGGTTGACCATTGGAAAGTCAAAATGACGTCATCATACTAGTAGATTACCAAACTCGTCAAAATCAACAATTTTGAAATCAATGATAGACCATTCGGACACCATTGTAATAGCAGACTTGAGGCCCTGGTACCGTAACAGCCTGGAAAGTTATACTTTTACAGTACTTAGTTCTTTTAAAACGTGTAAACCTAAGATCTTAAACATATTTAATGTGTCGAATATATTCCTTTCCAGTAAAAATAGGCCAATCTACATCCACAACAATTAAGTCATCTACCTAGCCTTTTTCCAACTATGTTGGGGCGAGCTTCCAGTCTAACTGGATGCAGCTGAATACCAGTGTTTTACATGAAGCGACTGCCTAGTGGACCTCCACAACTCAGTTACTGGGTAACACGATACTCCTAGATAACACTGGTTGTCAGATTTTCTAGCTTCTGACCTATAACGACTGTCAAAGATCTACGAATGACAGCCGGGACCAACGGCTTTTCGTGCTTTTCGAGGCATGAAAGGATCACGGTATCAAATGGATGGTCACCCATCCCAAACAGACCGTGGCAAGCGCAGCTTAACAATCATGCCCGGTCGTTCTGTTCGACTTGTACTTAGTCACGAGCTCCTCCATCCAACAAAATTTTCCTACATCTATAATTATAATATGTGGGGACATTTTTCACACACGGCCATCTGACCCCAAACTAGGGAGACCCTGTACTATGGGTGTCAGACAGCTGATATACATACCTACACAAATACATTTTTTTTTTGTAAATACATACATATATAGATTAACAACACCCAGACACAAGGCAAACACAAGTGCTCATCACACAAATGTTTACCCTGGGCGGGAATCGAACCCGCAACACGCTGCGCAGCAGTCGATCGCTCAGCCACTGCGCCAACCGTGTCGTCGAACATCAAAATCAAATGTTGTTTAAAATTATTCAACATCATTTCTATCATTATGTCAACCTTTTGACGTCCACTGCTGGGCAAAGTTCCGCAAGGGGGGTTCATCCGTAATGTTAAAAAAGTGTCCGTGGAGTTTCTTGCTCGTTCTTCTCCTTAGAGACCTACGTTTCGGAACGAGCAACTAGCTTCAACTTTCTGACTAACTGACCAACACATTGACAATTAAAACATTTTTATTTGACTTTGAAAGTCGCCATGCTTAGCCAATGCATGTTGGCGATCGTAGTAGGTGTTATGGTACTCAGAAGGGCATTGCTGCTCATCCTCTGGTTAATATCCCTGTGCCGCCTTCTACGACACCCACGGGTAGAAATGGGGTGGTGTTGCGGGTTCGATTCCCGCCCAGGGTAAACATTTGTGTGATGAGCACTTGTGTTTGCCTTGTATCTGGGTGTTGTTTATCTATGTATATGTATGTATGTATTTACAAAAAAAAAAATGTATTTGTGTATGTATATCAGCTGTCTGACACTCATAGTACAGGGTCTCCCTAGTTTGGGGTCAGATGGCCGTGTGTGAAAAATGTCCCCAAATATTATTATTATTATTATTATTCGCGACACTACACGGCTCTCAACGTTAATATAAAATTACTTTGAAGAATAAATTTGAAGTTTGATGGTTTATTTTGAGCAAAGTGCACCCATTTGTAATAATTATTAATTTCTAAACCGTTCTATGTGAACCTAAAGTAATAGCCTAGCCTTCCAGTGGCTATATAAATGAACCTTTGGGCAGCCTTAGGCCACGTAGTCTTGATAAGCCTTGCTAATCTTCTCTTAGAACAAAATATAATTAATTAATAACTCACGTAGTCACAAAGTTGACAGCACTAACTGCCCAGGGCTATTGTATTCGCGCCAACACAATGTAGGTAAATCCGAATCTTAAATAAAGATTAAAATAATTTCCCATAAGACCAGGATCTCCCAAAGCACGTTACAAAAGATACCTTGACACCAAAAGATTAATGCCTGAAATCATAAATCACGAAGCTGAAACACACGTCTTGCCCTTGTCGAGTAAAAATGACAACTGCCTCATTAACAATGCTACCCTTGTACACCCCCCACTAACTGAGCCACGGTAGCACAATTATTTATACACCAATCAGAACACAAAGTGTAAGATACAATGCTATTTAATATTCGTAACGGGGTCTTGTTTCGTTTGGTACAAACTTTGGCCTACTGAGAGATGTTGCCAGGATTAAAAATTAACGTAACGTATGGGGTAAGATTAGTTAGGGTTTTTTCTTTCAAGAAATTGTGTGTTTTTTTGTGAGCTGTAATGGGGGATTTGTTATACATTTAATTTACACTTCCTAATTGACGTTTTTAGGGTTCCGTACCTCAAAAGGAAAAAACGGAACCCTTATAGGATCACTTTGTTGTCCGTCGGTCTGTGTGTCTGTCAAGACAAGACGATTGAGTTGAAATTAAAACCATATACTCAAGTCTACGGTCCCTTGATGCTGTAAAAAAATCAACCCTCTATGTTAACGTGAAAAAAAGATGCGGCCGTTTATGTCGCAAAAAACGCATTTATAATATTAGGTAGATTAAAGTATGCATAGTAGGTATGGATTAGTATAGAAGTATGGATATGTACCTACAAATATGTACGGAACCCTCGGTGGGCGAGTCCGACTCGCACTTGTCCGGTTTTTTTTTTCTATTTTATATTGGTACTTATACCCAAAGACGCCATGAGCAAAGGTGATTATCAGTGCTGATACTTTTTCTGTATCGGAAGAAACATTTGCCTAGCAGTGGGATAGTAATACTACAATTAGTACTACTACACTACTGCCGGTTTTAATCATACCAAACCATCTAATAATAAAATGCCTAAAAAGAAATGATTTGGGTTTACGTCGGAAAGAAAATTTTAGGAAAGTCCACCGGTTAAGTCAAAAAGAATGGTATGTTTGAATGAAAATCTCAATAAAAAGAAATGTGATGGAAATTGCAACCGTGCGAAGCCGGGGCAAGTAGTTTTGAATAAAAAGTATTATAGTTTGCTGATATATCCACAGGTATATTCTTCAGCGCAGCTTAAACCATAAAACGTGATTTTTACACGATAAATATTTTAATATTTTGAATTACCAGAATGTTTGCAGCAAAAATGTTGAAGCAAAATTGACAACTTTAGGTTTGTTACACACTAAAGTGATAAAAAAATAATTTACGTTTTATAAAGCTTATTTTTTTACTTAAAGAACATGTGCTTTCTTCATTTGTGGGATTTAATTTTAACAAAACATTTATTTTACTAAATTTTCACTCAACTGCAACTGAGCACCTAATTACAAAGGTGTTAAAAGTGGCGAACTATACTATCTTAAAAAATACGAATAGGTATCTGTTGTAAAAGGACGGTGCCTCTATCAATCTTAAAATGAATCTCCTTTTAAAATAAGATTTTTAAAGAAAAGATGACAGCGATTAGACACGAAATCTTGTCCAGGTTTTCTTATTTTAGGTTTGAATTAAAATCTAAAGTGAACTTTATATTTACATTACCACGTAATCTTCCTAAGTCTGATAAGTTTACATTTTTAGGTTTGTTAACTAGAAATTAATAATGATCATAATATCTAATTGTTTTTATTTTTGTTTCAGGTAACACTTGATCCACCAACATTTACATAAGAAGCGAGGTATGTTTTGTTGACATAATATCAATTGGTCGTCAAACCTTTGGCGAAAATTTAAGAAAGTTATATTATTTTCTCAATTCACTTTTGACATTGACAGATTTGTCGATATCGGTATTGCTTGCCACATTATATAAAAATGAAATAGAATCTATGAAAGTTATAACGAGACACTTCCTGCCTGTCGAGTTACCGATTTGTACAGTTCGTAAATGCCATATTATTGCTCGAAAATCAGCGGTCTGGGGAAGAAGATTCGGTCACCGATTTTATTCGCATCCTAATGGCCAATGAGATTCCTCGGTCAGTCTTTGGCTAGGGTTTAAAATTGGTGTTATTTTTTTTAAATAATAATAATAACTTTATTATGAGGCAACTGTGGCCCAAACATAAAATACACAAAATAATCTTAAACAATAACAAACTAATACATATTAAAACCTTATCAACTATAATTACATATATCTTATTTCACACGTAAAGTTGGCGTCGTGTGTCGCGCGGTGTCAGCAGGTAGCCGGCCTCGGAAGCGCCGGAACACAACACCTTTCGGGCAAAATTCTTCCTTCGTGAAGGTCGACAGATGTTCAGTTGGTACTCTCACCACAAAGGAGTTGAAGTTCACATTGTGGCTAGAGGCCAACCGCTCGACCCTCAGAGTAAAATTTGACTTAATTCGGATGTACTCTGCAACCTCCTCAACCTTTTTAGAGTAGTGCAGTCGAGACACATACAGCAGCGTCACTGGAACAGCAGGACGCAGCAGGTGGTTCGGTCCGGTCGGTGCGGTCCCGCACTTGTTCGGACAAGCTGGTTTCTTCATCCTCTTCTTTTTCTCGACCTTGATGAAACCTTCTTCGTCGTTCATGATAAAAAAAATCGAATATGATTTACACAAGTGTTGAAGAGTTGGCGGTTAAAAACCGCGCAAGCGCATGTGTGTGGGGCCATTCCGGGTGGCCGCGAGCGTTTTCGGCGCGTCGTACTAAAACGACGATATCTCCGAAATTACGATAGTTAGCTCGTTTCCAGTTATATCATTGGAATCGCTATTAAATTTGCTAACAGGTCATATATGGTTAAGTATAGTTTTACGTTGTAATATATTCGAAATTTAATGTTTGTTCGGTGTGAGCGACTTTTTCCCCGTTTCTTGTGTAACAGACATTATAAAAAAATAGTAATCCTTTTATTCAACAAACTTTTCGTTTTATCTCCACAAATACACATTAGTTCACATAAATAAAACAAGAGAACAGACCTCTCCATACATTTTTTTCATCTCACAAGCAAAACAAACCATGACGTCATTTACGAGTGCCCGCATTCGAAACAAAAGAATGGGCTTGTTTACACATCAATTCTAAGAACGCTACACGCCTGGTGGCTTGGGTTACATTTTATTAATAATGTTTGGTTCACATACTTGACACAGACAGAGTTTCAGTGGATAAAAATGTATAGTTTAATAGTATTGGCTTTCCAAAGTAACCACTTGAAAACTAGCGCAAAAAACACCTACTCACACTTTGGATCACTGTTTAAATTCTGTTGCCTCAATTTGAAATCTTATGTAATATTCTACACGTTGAAGATATTTACAAAACGGTAGGCAAATAAAAAATGCATGCTGGAAGCAAAAACATTACACAAATCAACAATCAAAACGAACAATTTCACTTAAAAATGACCATCACGTAAACACAGATCACACAAAATATAGATACGGCAATTATGGTCACATGTAAATAATATAAAATTACATAGAAATCTAAAATATATTATTATTTGAAGTCTTTTAGAGTGTATAAAAAGTATAAAGAGTGTAAAAAAAAATAAAAAAAATAATAATAATAATAAAAAAAAAAATTAAAAATTAAAAAAAAAAAAATTTGGTCGGTATTTCTTGACGGACACACACACACGAACACACACCTACAAAATTTTCAGTTTCAACACGTTCAACATTTAAAATCACGAATAAAAAATAAAGTCAACAAAAAGTATTCAACGGATGCCCTATCCATTAGTTCTAACGATCTGTGAAATCGTGTGACGTCATCACCTTGATTGCGCATTCCGGCTCTCTGATTGGCCAGCGCGGATTCGACGATTCTGGTAGTTTTGCGTAATTTTGATGTTCAAATTGACCACAAGAAAACTATTATAATATTCAAATTAAACGCCTAATATCTATAGTACGACACATAAAAACACACGTAATAAAGCCAGATTGCTTCTAAAACAATCCTATAAACTACAAATACCTCGAAATGAATCAGCGTCTCTGCAACGGTTCTCCGTGTTCATTGAAACGACTATTTCGGGCCGAAATCGTCTGTTTCTCCAATCAAAAATGGTTCAAACACAACCAGGCACGTTTTTATTACACGAAACACATAAAACACACACAATTCACTCACTTTTAGATACTTAAAAGCACAAACAGAACAAAGCAGCGCCCTGTCGGTGCGCTGTAGAATGATCAACTGGGGGGATCGAAAATTGGTCGCTTCAAAGTGTTGCTGTGACATTAAGCCTATGTTATACTTGTATCTCATTTATCCCCCTAGACTCTGGGCAAGTTTGAGCGAGTTAGCAACTATACAGATTAAATATTGTCGATTATTATGCACCAAGAAATGTGACCACCGAATGGGTGGAGCAACCCACAAGCAATATAATTGACACTCGCCTAAAAGGTTGGGCAACTTTTCAAGGGACCTTAAAATCACCTTGTTGGTCTTACGTACAGTCAGCGTCATCAACTGCTTACCCCCCCCCCCCCCCCCCGCATTAAAATTTCTTCGGATAAGTAGTTGATAACGCTGTCTGTACATGGAAAAATATGGTTGTAGTGTACAATGCTGTCTACCCCTTTGAGGTTAAAAACATGATCTTACCCAGTGTAGTATAATTATTATAAGTTCGTTTTAGTAATTCTAAAAAAAAAACTGTCTCCTGTTACCAACTGACCAACTTCAAAACAAGAATTTTAACGCTTAAGTTTTAAACTTAAGATGGAATCTAGGTTCAGAGTTGACCGTTATGCTTTGCTCCTGAACTACAAAGTTGGGATACATGAAATGTTCTATGTTTTGGTATGCATAATTTTCAGGAAGTTAGTTTAGATGCCAGTGGGTAGTTTTAGCGTTCTACGTACTGTAGTATACCCACTACTTGCACACCTTTGTTGAGTTTGGACAAACACAGCTATTTCAGTTTCGAGACAACAGAAGTTTGAGGTATTTCTGAGTCAAGTTCATGGTTTAATTATAGGAAGGAAGTCATGTTTATATATACTACATACTTTTTTTTGTAAAACATGAGTTTCATGTGCTTGTTAATGTGTCGTTTGCATTAGCAAACGACACATTAACAAGCACATGAAAGGGTTCATAAGGCGTATGAAAAACAAGAAATTATGGTTATACTTTATACGTAGACCTAACTACTTATAAATTGTAATATAAAATAGTTCAGCTAAAACATAATAACTTCAAAAAAATATTAAAAACGTAATAAAATGAGTACCTAACTAGGAGAATCGTAATAATGTGCCTTTACTCCGTTTTCTGCATTGTTTGATGGTCCGAAGGTTAAGTACCACTGTACACTGAGCCGGCTCATTGAAGATTCGGACACAAAATATTCGGACACAGTCTCCGAAACGATATTTTATTCACTGACAATTTGGACACCAATATTAAGCTGTTTTGTACAGTCAGACAAAAAACTTCCAACGGACGTTCAAAAAAGCTTTTATTGGTGTCCAAATCATTACTGAAAATATATCATTTTGGACATTGTGTCCAAATATATTGTGTTCGAATCTTCAGTAAGCCACTAAGCCAGTATTAGATCGATACCTTAAAAAATGAATGTACAAATTTGTTCAAAACTTGTGGCGACAAGTAGTAGCTTTGATGCGTGGTCGCCACTATTGACTCAGTGTGCGTTAGAACTCGATTTGAAAGTTTGAACCTGAAAACCTTCAAATCACTAAGAAACTTGAACAATCAGATCGTCGAATATCGGTAGGAAAGGGCGTTGGATTTATAATAACATACAAATAATAATATAATCATCATCATCATCAGCCCGAAGACGTCCACTGCTGAACAAAGGCCTTCCCATTGATCGCCACAACGAGAGGAAACCTGCCGCTTGCATCCACCGGTTACCCGCGACCTAAACGATGTCTTCGGTAAATCTGGTGGGAGGCCTACCAACGCTGTGGGGTCCGGTTCGTGATCGCCACTCGAGAATATTTCTTCCCCATCGGTTATCGGTTCTTCGAGCGATGTGGCCTGCCCATTGCCACTTTAACTTGCAAATTTTAAGAGCTATGTTGGTGACCTTAGTTCTTCGGCGGATTTCCTCGTTCCGGATTTTATCCCGCAAAGAAACTCCGAGCTCTCTTCATTGCTCAACAAATAATAATACTAGCGTATTATTGTCCCAATGCAGGGCAAAGGCCTCTTCTCATAATGAGAAGGGACGAGCATCGATCACTGCTCATGACGGATTGGCGATTGTTGATTGATGTTTTCCCAAGAAAGTATAGAACTTACAGGATTAAGAGGTCCGAAATCACCCAAAAACATTGGTTGATATTTTCTACCAGGAGAAATCGATCTAGATTAACTGCCGTCCAACGTATTATGCGAAATAAAACCGTTCTCTGTAATAGTTTATCCTTTATTTAGCAATACACGACATTTATAACCTTAATATAATGTTTTTCCTTTACTAGAATTACTTGGAAGTTGTGTCGTAAGCTCTTTGGAGCCTATTCGACCCATCTGTCAGGGCGTAATAATGAAAATAATAATCTTAGACAAATGGCAGCTACGGACGCCCGAACATTTCTCAATAACAGAACTTGTTCAACCTGGATTAAGGTTGTGGTGTCAGTAATAAGCGGAAGCGGGATGCGATAACGTATTTACTAGTTATTTTAGGGAAAAGACATCATTAGGGCAAAACTTTGCATTTGTTATGATAATTCTTTTATTATTTTATTCTTATGATAGATAAGTAATCAATGATGTGTTAAATGATATTATTTTATGAGGTGTTCACGTAATAGCATGGTGGAGATAAATTGAATAAAATCGTCTTTGCTAACTTTTTTTTTTTCAGCAGCGTGACTTGATTTGCAAGCTAATTTAAAGGCTCGAAAGTACCTAGGACAAGAAAACCTTGATTTAGAAGATAGTTGGACGATGGGACTGGCATACGCTGTGCGTAAAAGTCCCTAAAATAAATGCAGAATAAAAAAATTAATAAAAAAAGATAGTTCTTTATCACGATATTATGTAACTAGTCGTCGTTAAAATGGTTACATTTAGAATCAACAAGATTAATGTAACCAGTATTGCAAAAACTTGATTGAGGAGAGTATCCGTGTAGTTTCTTGCACGTTCTTCTCCATAGATACCTACTGTACACACCGGGACTTACAGCTTAGTACGGCCGTTGTTCCAAGTGCGTACGATGTGGCTACGTTTGAGATCACTGAGTCTGGTTCAGTACCTAAGACCCAACTGACCCCAAACCTAGTCCCAATAATTACCTAGAACACTAATTATCCTAGCCCTATAGTAACTACCTACCTCACCCTAGTTAAGATTGTCCTAATGCCCTAACCTACCATACAAACCATACCAAACGTAAGTTACGTCGGTTTTACGTGAGGGATGTCTGTTACAAGGAGACCTACGGTATCAGACGGAACTTGGGTAGGAAGAGGAGATGCGTACGTCGTGCAATGTACACAGGAAATGGTTTTTTCACTGCCGATCCCACAGACTCATAGGACCGTTTATGACTAAAGGTGTCTTGGCCACAGTAAGAGGAGGTATAGGAGATGAATCACACTCGACTCCAGCTTGATGACTAATTTATTACAGTAATGAACTTAATTATATACAAATTTTGTGGTCAATACACATTGATGACTATTTACATGTGTGTCGTGTGTATCGAGCCGATGAAGCGAAGATTTCAGTAGGCCACATCTTATTGCTGACGGCGTGCCGCTGTTGCCGGCGCGCGGACCGAATGTATGTCGGCTTAAACGCTGATGCTGTGATGTTGTTGTTGGCGCGTGTAACTATGGTATGTTCATAATTGAACACCTACGTTTTGAAACATGCAACTTTTAACCAATTAACCGACACCTTGACAATTTAAAAATGCCCTTAAATGGTTTAATTAAATATGCTTTGACTTTCTTATGAATCATCTGTGGGCTAATTCACGTAACTAAAGAAGTGTTGTTGCAGTGCAGTTGCAGTTAAGTTTCAATCAAAACAACGCTTTTCTTATTCTCTACCACTGTCAGACACGTTCGTGTCAATTTCGCGTCACGTGAGCGCAATAACGGCATTCTACTGTTGCACGTCTTTGGTGCGTGCTTCGGAACGCAACGTGATCGGTATTCTACTATTCGTTTGACGTCTCAAAATGACAGTTAAAATGCACTAAAATCTGTACTGGGGTATTATTTTAATATTATAATCATGTCATATTCAGATTCTATTCAATTATTTAGTGAGTACTATTTTTTCTCTTTACTTATGGTGTATGCACCATAAGTAAGCTTGGTTGTCGTACAGTTGACGTGCTGTTCACGCGCAGCTAACGCCCAGTTCAAAGATTACAAGAATATCGTTTATCACTCAAACTTGAACTTAACTGCAACTGCACTACCACTTTATCGGCGCGTCATAAAATTACGTGAATTAGCCTTCTGAACTGTAACGTGATCGTAGTATTTATCGCTGACCCCTCATAGCTTGTACCACACGCTAGCCCAAGCTTAGTTTGAAAGGAGTTATTGGGACGGAAACGCTCAGACGAATAGAACAATTTATTGATATATAGTTAACTATATTAAATCGTGCCAATACTTTGTTTTACAACTAATTCTTATTCTTTCATCTTAATTTGATTTGTGGAGTTGGTAGATATTATGATTATTCTCAAACAATTTTCTGTCATTGTCTCAACATTTACCTAGTTTTAGCTGTCGCAAATTATTGTATCTTCGATGTTTTCAAGCGTAATATCAATTCTTCTCTTTGGTTAAAGGAGATAGGTATAAATTCAGTATCGAAAGTCTTCATGTCCAGTTACATTTCAAATTGGTATGTTTCGTGATACTGCGATTTTGTTTGGACATTAGGAACCAGGGGCTTTATAAATGTTGTGATGCCAAAAGGAGATAGTACTATTGTTTAGCTCCGTCTCTTTCTTGCATTGGAAAAATGATGACATGAAAAATACGATTGATCAAGGTCTACTTGATCGAGGACTTCTTGTTGGAAACCTAATAGAAAAAACCGGTGACTAATTCTGGTAATTTTTGCTTTAGCAGTTTGGCATGCTATAACCTAGCACAACTATTAACTATCTATTTGATATTACTAGATGTGGGACACACAATTTTAATAACCATAACAATTTTCGTTGCAAGTTTTTTTTTGTATTGTGTGCAATGTGTGCATTTCAATCCTATTTTCCTTATGTTTTATTTCTTTTTAGTTTTATTTATTATAATATTTTATATTCTGAGCTCCATTTACAGACACGTCCAAGCTTTGAACTAAAACCTCTGTAAAGACAGACGTGATACATGAATGTATCGGTTTTTTGTTAGGTATGTACCTACAATAACCTAAATACCTTTGTAAGGCCTCCAAGATCACGTATGGTCATAAAAAGGTTGAAGACCTTAACATTGTATAACCGATAGCGTCGCCCCATCGTTCCTAAGTACCATGAAGTACCATAGAACTAAAGATATTTTATTTCAGACCTTTTTGCCTTTTTCTATCAAAGGTCCTCGAGGCCTCTTATTGGGCACTCTCGTCGAAAGATATCGGACATTTGGGTCAAAAATGGCTATTTTTTGTATTCCTTCTACCAAATATGTAAAATGGAACTTATGGAATCCGTTTTGTGAATTTCTGTTTGGTCTTTTTCATTTGGAAACAAGGTTACCCCTAGTTTCGCTAGCGCGTTTTTACGAGTAACTGGTTAAGCATTCTAGGTGAACTAATTAAAATCTTATGATCTCAAGGAAAATTTCTATGAACATTTCCATTCAAGTGTCAATTTGTCAAAAATAACTATACTCCATTTACAATAAGATTAGACTTTTACTTACCAAGTTTCAACAGTATAGTTCTTATAGTTTCGGAAAAAAGTGGCTGTGACATACGGACGGACAGACAGACAGACTTAAGACGAATCTATAAGGGTTCCGTTTTTTGCCATTTGGCTACGGAACCCTAAAAATTGAAGTGCGCAATGGTATGGCCAACCGTAAGTGCGTTCTAGGTCTTAGTAACAGACGTCACGTTTAAGTCGGTGAGAACGTCAGAACGGTAAAAGCATTTTTATTTTCAACCGACTTCAAAAAAGGAGGAGGTTATCAATTCGTCTATATTTTTTTTATGTTTGTTACCTCAGGACTTTCGACTGGGTGAACCGATTTTTATGATTCTTTTTTTATTTGAAAGCTGGTGCTTTCCTTGTGGTCCCATTTACATTTGATCCAGTTCTGACAATAGCTTCCTTGAGAAAACCATATGTCTTGGTGCGCGATTTGATACGCGATTTCTCCGGCAAATACAAACCGATTTTGAAAATTCTTTTTTTTTTATGGATAGGGTATGCCTCAGGGGTTGTCTCATATACATTTTATCGAAATTGATTCTGCACTTTTTGAAAAATCAACTAATACCCAAAAATTTTACATAGACCGCGTTTTAATTTATTCAATCTTTGGAGTAGTTAACTTTTAATATCTGTTTTAACTGTGTTGCCGTTTCTTAATGGATTTGGATGAGAAGGAGGTACTAAAAAGCGGAAAATAAAAAGCTTTTTACAAAAAAGACAACCGCCTTCAAAAACTAAAAAGTAAAAAATAACTTTAGCACAGAACACACATTGACTTTAGTTTCGGAAGTCGGTGGCAATACAAAACAATAAACCGGTTAGTCCCGCTATGCACTAGTCTCGCTATGCACGACTCGAAAAATACCTACCGAAAAGTTTCGCTATGCACGAAATTCTTCGATTCCACTTAAACAATGGAAGGTACAGCTGGAGGGAAAAGTAGCGGGACTAGAGCATAGCGGGACTAACCGCAATAAACAGAACAAAGCCACCAACTTGCGAATTTAAAGACAATGTGTGTTCTGTGCTAAAGTTATTTTTCACTTTTTAGTTTTTGAAGGCGGTTGTCTTTTTTATAAAAAGTTTTTTTTAATAAATGCAAAGCAGCATTATCTTCATATCCTTGCCTTACTTGGGGTCGGCGCAACATGTCTTCTACTTCTAATCAGTTGTCTTCTTGTCAATTGTCATGCTATCACTGAAGGGAGTCAGTGATATTCCTTCATATCACTCTTCACACAATCAAACCATCTTTTCTTAAACATTTTTATCCCCACTAAAAGCAAAGCAAAGACTACATAACAATGTACAAAAGACGATTTATATCTTTGCATAAACTCTTAGAACGATTTGTAGCCCAAGCTGCCCGGCCAATAAGAGAGATCTGGTACTCAGACGCTTGATACAACATTCCCTTTGCATAGAAACCGACTTACTCAGAAATCGCTACCTTTGGGCTTTGGTACTGGTAGAAGCTGTAGCGGGGATTCATCTATACCTACTTTTATATTAGTATAAAAGTAGGTATAGATGAATCTCCGCAATAGTATCCTCTTTTTCACGTTAATATAGAGGGTTGATTTTTTTACAGCATCAAGGGACCATAGACTTGAGTATATGGTTTTAATATCAACTCGATACCTCCACGCGTTCCCGAGATAAAGGGTCTTGACAGACAGACAGACGGACAACAAAGTGATCCTATAAGGGTTCAATTTTTTCCTTTTGAGGTACGGAACACTAAAAAAGACTTTTACGTCAGCGACATACAGTGCAAATTGCTGTTTACGTGAGATGATCGAGTAGATGTAAAAAATCGCACTAACGGTTCGTTCACGACCTTGCCGCTGTGAGCGGCAGCTTAGAGCGACGCGGCGAGCGGTAAGATCAAATGTATAGAAATGTATGAAGCACGCCACGAGTCGCCGCCCGCTCAGCGAAAACGCGAGCGGTTTTCTTGTCGCTAGTACATTTGTTCCCGCCACCCGCCACGCCGCTCGCCGCTAAGACCGAAGTCGTGAACAGGCCGTAAGCAGATCCTTTTACGACAGAAATCCTTTTACAGATTAATGAATGAATTAATGATCATTTGATTTGCAAGAATATAGAATATACAGAAGTTATCAAACAATTTGAATATATTGCAATAAATGGTTACATTATGCATATATTGACCTTTAGTTAGTGCAAATGTTGAGCCATACTCATATTATAAATGCGATAGTAACTCTGTCTGGTACACTTTCACGTTCAAACGGCTGAACCGATCTTGTGGATTTTTGGTATGGAATAGCTTAAACCCTGGGATGGACATGGGCTACTTTTGAATTCGCAACTTTGTCTGCTTTCGCGATAACCGACATTCACGGGGACAAAGTCGCGGGCGAAAGCTAGTACAAAATAAAAATAAACTAATAATATTTAAGTACCTAATATTAATTAATCGCCAAGCTTGTGCCTTGTACCGCACATTATCTCAATTTGAAGGCCTCTCCCAAAACAGCTAATACATTGTAGGTGTGAATAGATCCGCAAGACTCCAGGTAGACCCATTTAGACCCATTTGGTTTGCATCCTGATGCAGACCAATGAAATGGGTCTACCTGGAGTCATTGAGGGATTATCTATCACATTAATATATGACACACTATTGACATTATGTTTTTCCTGTACGAGAGATATGCTTCGCGCGGAAGAATGGATTGTATAGTCTACAGGTAGTTCTTCCGGGTCTGGTTATTTGTGAATGTAAGTTTATAATTATGTTTTTTCACGATACAAGAAAAATCCTCCTCCTAGCAGGCTGCTCAAATGTGCAGCCGCTATCGTATCGTTTGATATATAAAGAGTATTATCTAGCAAAATGCTGTAGATATACTAAAATAAAAAAATACTCGTATGTAGCTGAAACTATACAGAAACAATGTATGTAAAAACTAAATTACATTAATTAGTACAAAATATTGAAACTGCGAATATGGGTTGAATTTGGTCTATAATTATAATTTTATGATATTAATTGTTCTCTTAGTTTTACGAAAGATAAAACCCTGAGATTTAATCAAATTACCATTGAGCTTTAAAAAACGAAAAAAAAACGCAAAAGATTTTTTGTTCGCATTTTTTTTGCAGACGCGTGATACTGACTGCGAAGAATTTTTTTTTTGACTACTTTAAGCTTGATTTAACTGTTTTACCCACTGATAGACGTATTTATTAATACAGAATCATCGAGTTTAAGCTTTTAGAAGCTCTCTTAGATACCATGTTAAAAAAAAACCCTGTATAGACGACATATCATACTGGAAGGTAAAATAGGAAAGGAAAGGACAAAAAGTGACAAAATAATGTCCCTTTGTGCAATCGAGAGGCTAGTGGAGAATTGAAAAGATGGAAAGTAGAAGAAGAAATGATTTACGAAATGGGAGTAATTCCGAAGTAGGTTGGTTCGGTTTAACAAAATGAAACCTAATTGATGATATTGGTGCCAATTGTTGTGCACGAACTAAATTAATTTTAAGCTATTTTTATCTCTTTCTCTCCAATAAAACAAGAAAGAGACATATATTAATAAGAGCTGTCAATTTAAGTTCATCTAAAATGTTCATACAATAGTTGTCATTCCAGAACGTATTGATTAAAAACACTGCGAAGTTCAAGGGAAAAACTAATTTGTCATCTCTAACTTAGTCCTTGTCTGTCGCCGTTCTTTTCTTCAGCTGCCTGGTAGTAAGAGATGCCAAATTAGTTAGTTTGTGAACAAGGCAATCGGCACCATGTCACGTCACATTAGTTTGGTTTAGCAAAACTAAATCTAATTGATAACATGAATTATCATGTCAATGGATACACAAATTGGATCCTGTTGCATTTAAACACTGCATTGCAGTACATATTCAATTGAGCTAAATATTTGAATAATTAATGTCTAATCAAACCGTACACTAGATTATATTGCTGCATTAGATAATTATTTTAATGAGTTTAAGATTAGTAAGTGATTAGATTGAAACCATTAAACTAATACATAAATTAAACTGTCATTGTTGACTAAATATACTTATTAGTGGTTCCTAACCATTATATACTAGTTTCTCAAGATATTTCCCTTCACCAACATTGGGGTAAACTCAACTCAAAATTTTCCATGTAAATAACGATCAAAAGTGATATATGGTATTATTGAAATAAATACTGACTCTTGTAACACAGGTTTATCACCTAGCACAGGAGTCAGGGACTTCACAAAATATTGTACCTCTTTCTTGTGTAATAAAGATTATTATAATAAAGATTATTATTAAATAATTTGACTTTGACTTTGAAATTAAGACCACTTATACATCTTTGCCCAGTATACTTTATCTGGGGTGTGATTCTGTAAGGCCTCATTCTAAACTTCGAATCTGAATCCCCTGTGAGTTTCTTAATTGGCATTCTAAAAACTCGGTTGATAATTCGAATTTACACTAGCGCCACCCTTGCGAGCGTGTCAGCGAGTTGAACTAAATTGACAGGGAGATTTTGACAGATAAAGTCTGAGGTGACGTTAGAAGTGGCATTCTGTAAGGTAATTTCCCCGTCATTTCAACGCTAACTTCGCACTCGAACCCGATTCAAAGTTTCAAATATATCAAGGTAATTTTGAACCTTATGCGAAGTCAGAGTGAATATCGATGTGAGTTGCGAGTTGTTGTTTGAATTTTACAGAATGGCTGGCTTTTGTCTTCATCTTTATAAATGTATCTAAATAAAACCATTTACCTACCACTTACAAAGTTCTAGTTCAGTAAGTTCTATCTTTTTCTTTCTAAAAGATATTTTGCAAGTTAAACTAGTAATTTTTCCTTCCCAAATCAGCAAAGGAATTCAAACGTTCGAGCAAATAGCTACTCCAGCAATTTTGACTCAATATTGCAGCGCTGAATCGCTTTAAATCAAAGTCTAATCAGGTATAAGACGATTTATTGAAAGTGCTGCGTTGCTGACAATTCTTGGAGCCACTTTTCGCGTTGATTTATCCACAAGCTTTGGGCAGTTTACTTTTTTACTAGCTTTTGTCCGTGACTCCGTCCGCTTGAATTTTCATACGTATCCATAATTTTTTGATGATAAAGTATAATACTCAGGGATAAAGTAGTGTCATGATTGCAAATTTTAATGAACTAAGCATTTTTCTTGTTTCCTATGTTGTTCATTGCTAGATGTTAGTTTTGTTATTATAATTAACTATATTTAGATCTTATTCAAAATATTGATTCATGATTGCAAATTGTAATAATAATAAAAACACGATATACAAAAAAACTAAAAAACGATGACGAGATGATATTGAGATCAGCACGCCGAGCACGCCCAACTTCTCCGGACCTGTCGCTCAGCTCCGCCTCGCCGCCGCCGGAACCCAGCCCCAACGTAAGTGCTGTGACACCGGCCTCGGCAGTTGCGTCGAGCTCGAGCGACGAGTACTTCTCTCCGCCGACGACGCCACCACCTGTGCGTCGGCGGGGACGACGCCGGCCGCCGGACAGCTTGGGGCCTCGAGACCCACCGGTCTCTGATAGGGTCCCCGCTCTCGGTGGAAGTGTGCAGCGCATGAGATGGACGCAGTCTATTAATGAAAGTGTCATGCGCTCATACTTTGGGGCTACAGAAGGGGGAAGTAACTTGACTGCGTACCGTGGTCGGATGCTCTCTCTGTTTTAGGTGCTAGAGCCAGCTATCAACGTGTCGGCGCAGCGACTATCGGATCAGGTGCGGGCCATCCAGAGTAATCATATGCTGGACGACGCAGTACTTGATCGACTACGCCTTGAATCACGGAGTAGCGGTACAATCCCAAGATTTACCCAGTGCTTCACCGCGACCTGACGTCGGTGGTGAAGAGGATAATGGTGAGGCTATATCCGTGAGTTCCCAGTGCAATATTCAATTAAGGAGTGCTTTGGAGGATGCGTTCCGAGAGTATCGCTCTACACCGCCTGAATTAAGACCACGATTACCCCGTTTGCCCATGCACAAGAAAAACCAGGCGCTGGTGTATGCTTTAGACAAATGTGCAGTCATGTATGTGAAACGAGGGGAGATTGTGGAATCCGTGGGCCCACAACTCTCGGATTTTATACACCTTAGATCCCTCTCTTCAGCCGAAACCTACAAATACTTGGGTATATCGGAAGCGTTAGGCATCAATGCTACCGTCATGAAACAATCGTTGAAGGAGCGCTTCTTTGGCCGCCAGAATAAAGTGTTGAATAGTCTTTTATCAGGCGGAAACAAGGTGCGCGCCTTCAACGGATGGGTCATGCCGGTTTTGATGTACTCTTTCGGCATACTCAAGTGAACTCAGACGGAACTTGACGCCCTGGATAGGAGGGTCCGTACATTGCTGACCGCAAATCGGATGCATCACCCACGGTCATCGGTAATGAGACTGTATATCCCACGGAAGTGCGGAGGTCGAGGCTTTCTTAATGCTAAGTCCCTGCACAACCGTGAGGTATGCAGTCTCAGGGAGTACTTCTTTAAAGCCGACGTGGGTATGCATCGAGATGTGGTCTCAGTGGACAAGGGCCTCACCCCGCTGGTTTCGCTAAGGAGTTAGCGAACGAGAACTGGCGCAAACCTGTAGTACTAGATACTAATGATCGTAAGAAGGTATGGCAGAGCAAGGAGCTTCACGGGCGCTTCTACCGGGCTCTATATGGGCCTGATGTAGACTTCTTGGCGTCCGTATCCTGGCTGCGATTCGGTGACCTCTTTGGGGAAACCGAAGGTTTTGTATGTGCGATTATGGACGAAGTTATGATGACGAACAACTACCGGAGGTATATTGTGAAGGACGGCACGGTTGACATTTGTCGGGCATGCCACCGACCGGGAGAATCAATCCGACACATTATCTCTGGGTGCTCTCGTCTGGCTAACGGAGACTACTTGCATAGACACAACCTTGTAGCTAGAATTATCCACCAGCAACTTGCTCTAAAATACAGGCTTGTGGAATCGGAAGTACCGTACTACAGGTATGTGTACGACCCAGTCCTCGAAAATGGCAACATCACATTGTATTGGGATCGATCTATCATTACTGACAGGACTATTGTTGCCAATAAGCCTGACATAGTGATGATAGATCGATTAGAGCGTCGCGCAATGATTGTTGATATAGCGGTTCCGCATGACGAGAACCTCGTGAAAACCGAGAAAGATAAACAAATTAAGTATCTTGACTTGGCTCGCGAGGTTGTCGACATGTGGGATGTGAATACAGCAGTCATTGTGCCGATAGTCGTTACGGGCCAATGGACTCATTTCCAAGAGCCTCGACCAACACCTAAGGAGGCTCTCGTTGGGCAGCTGGATCAAGGGCTTGATACAGAAAGCGGTACTCCTGGACACGGCGCGTATAGTCAGGAGATTCCTCTCTCATGAGCCCTGACCACCGTTAGCTTGGACCCTATTCCCGATACCGGTGGGCTACAATTTTTTATATTTTTAAATGTTTTTATGTTTTTTTTTTTACTAATATTTAAAAATATAATACAATATGTAAATAAAATAAATAAATGAGAATAATAATAATAATAATAATATGTGGGGACATTTTCACACACGGCCATCTGACCCCAAACTAGGGAGACCCTTTACTATGGGCGTCAGACAGCTGATATACATACACAAATACATTTTTTTTTGTAAATACATACATATATAGATAAACAACACCCAGACACAAGCCAAACACAAGTGCTCATCACACAAATGTTTACCCTGGGCGGGAATCGAACCCGCAACACGCTGCGCAGCAGTCGATCGCTCAGCCACTGCGCCAACCGTGTCGTCAAAGTAAAGTACATTATTTGTGTTTATAACATAACTTATGTAAGCCAATAGACAAGTCGTCCTCCTTCATGAACTTAAAAGGAAAATGACTGGTTGATTGAGTGTGCACCGGGAGTTGCACTATGTCGGATGACCGAATGTCATTTTAATTAACATTTTATAAGAAAATAGTCGTTAAATTGACAATACCGTAAACGCGGGTTACTTTAGCTACTTTTTTCATCTTTATTTAGAAATTATGTTATAGTAGGGATTATGGTGGATTTCTTAGCATTTTAATGTATTTGGTTCATAGGTGTGGATAGTAGTTAATAAGTAACAATGCTATTTTACCCAATTTGTATGTGTAATTTTTTTTATTTTTTTTTTAGTTTTGAGTTAATGTTGTTCTTTGAAGGGGGTTAGTTTGTCCTGCAGATTTTATTGACCGAAAAACGATATTTATGACAGCATTGAGCCAATGAAAGCCCTATACAATGATAGATAATAGAAATACCAATGTTGTACCAAAAAATCTGAGTTTAATTTCAAGAAAAAAAAAAGTTATAATTTTTTTTTTTTGGAAAATAACAAATGTTAATAAAAATTAAGAAATGCTTCAATATAATTTTAAGAAATACCTAACGTAGGATAAATTAACAGTCTAAAACTAATCATAACAGTCTTATAATTGAGAATCATTGTTTTTTTGGAAAATAAGAAATGTTAACAAAAATTAAGAAATGCTTCAATATAATTTTAAGAAATAACGTAGGACAAACGAGCGACAAACGACTTTTCCTCAGTTTCTGTAAATACTGTTGGTCGGCCTGGTTTATTAGTAAATTTATTGGTTAATTTATTTTTTATAGTGCTCCAGGGAATTCCGTACTGCTCCGAAGCAGCACGTTGGGTAAGGAGTTTGGACCTCACAGCATTCAAACATTCTTCTAATTGTGCCTCCGTGTAGTCAATATATCGACGGCTGCCAGGCTTCCGCTGATAATTTGACGGCATAGTGATAGCTGAAAGTCAGGGAACACCATTATTTTATCGAAATGAAATCAGGTTGGGTATATGGCTAAGGTTTCGGGTTACTTTGGCTCATGAGCCAAAGTTACCCAAAAGTATGAGACAAAGTAAAGCCACAATTTATTTTTAAGATTTTGGTACTAAGGATCGTAAAAAAAGTATAATTTTTACAGTGACTTTACTTGTTAACACATTTCTGACACAAACAATTTCATATAATATAGGAAACTTACCGAAACTCACGGTAACACTACAAAGTTTGCAGCCGTAAAATATGCACGTTTTTATGCCGGTAATTCCGAATTCAACTGACAGGTTGAAACTTGCTTAAAGTTTGCTTGACCAATCAGAAACAGTTACCTCTATTGCCATCTAGTATTTGTGACTCGAACTAGACCGTTTGCTGTCATTTTACCGACAGGCGGGAAGTTCAAACTTTTTTCCGTTTTGAGCCAAAGTTCCCCCCCAGAGCTAAAGTAACCCGCGTTTACGGTACATATTTCCGTGCTGGCTTCTGATTGGTTTATAGTTTTGAATTTGACTAACGCGAAGCGCGCCAATTTAGATGGCGCGCGCAGCAAGGGAGTATATTATGGGTTGATACGAGAGTGGGGATTGGCCAGGATTGACCAAGTCAACCTTAGGCAGTAAAGCATTGGATGGGAGATTCATTTCTTGGGAGCGACAGCGACTAGTCGCGAAAAGTCAAAGTCAAATCATTTAAAGTCAAAGTCAAATCATTTATTTCAATTAGACCATTATAAGGCACTTTTGAACGTCAAATGAGAAAAAAAAAATTGATTCTAGGTGCCCATTCCAAAAGGTAGTTTTGTATGGAGAAGAATGGGCAAGAAACTCCATACTTACTCTTTTAAAAACGATGTTAACAATATTTGCATTTACGGGAATTATATAATTATACGTGAATACGATGTACCTTGCATAAAAACACTAGGTATTTGTAAACACAGATTAAGGAATGACAGACTAAGTTATATGTACATAGATACACAGTGTTCACATAATATTATTACAAATGTTGAAACAGTAGACGACCACTCCTTATATTTTAACAAACAATGAATCAGTATGTGAGCCTGAGCAGTGTATAAAAAAGAGTCAAATATATATAAAAAGAAAATTGTAAACATTATAAAGTATTTAATAAATTGTGTGCAACTACCTACGCTTGAGTTTTTATTCGTAAAAGTAGGTAGCCTTTTATAATATGAAAGTATTGTTGAAATCAGATTTCGGAGATTACCAACTACAAACAAACTTTCCCCTATATATCCCTATATATCCCCTATGTAGGTATAGATTTTATCGTTACCATGACAACTATATTATCTTCTCATCTCTATAATGTGAAATTAAAACTTATCTACTGGTTAATTTAATTACCTGATCATAACTGCTTCATAACAGACTGAAAGTTGCTTCTCATAGGTACCTACATAGAAAAAAACAAGCGAGGTGGTGAAAGTCAAAGTTGAAGTCAAAGTCAAAGTCAAAGCCGAAGTCAGTCAAATTCTTTATTTAAATTAGATACCAGTAAACGGAGATTTTAAATCAACGCAACAAAATTACACGATCGTTTATTAGCAATAATCTCTGGGCAGGTTGTACCTATATCACCAACTTTGAAAAATAAGTAATCGGAACTCTGTAATCGGAATTGAATAGATTGGCTATTCAATTCCGATTACAGAGTTGTATCAGATCCCAATTTCCCATACCTCTTCCTAAGATCGAAATCTCACTGCTATAACCCATCACTCAGTATGTGCATTAATAGATAAATCCACCATAACACCAATTTGTATACCGCGCTGCAGCGCTAAATCGCCTTAAATCAACCTAATCAGATGTAAGACGATTTATCGCGAGCGCTGCATCGCTTTCCATTCACGTTACTCGGGCTAATAAGTCTTGTGTGACGATGAGTTACCGGCTGTTAGTCTGAAGTAGTATTATGGAGGTCTGGAACATGATATGGGGATAAAGGTGGTGATATCTCACTTGGCAATCTGACTTGAAGGCCATTTATTATTAGTTACTAATGATTGTTCTCACATTTTACCCTTAGATTCAACATGAATGATGTAATAGGGATTCATTTTTGTATTTATATAGATATTAAGATATATAGATTAATATAGGGAGAAGGGGGGGGGGGGGGTGACTCGTTGCTAAATCTTTTAACAGTCGTACTGATTGATCGGCCGTGGTTATGCCACTCATTTCATACCGAGACTACTCTGTACCTCGGAAAGCACGTAAAGCCGTTGGTCGCGGCTTTTTGGGACAACCCCGCCACACAATTCCCAAATCACTTCAACTTCTGAAAGCCAGAATTATTAACAGTGGCGATAATGGCAATGAAGCTCGACGAGTCCCGGAGAAACATTACAACTGTCTTGAAAACCGCAATGAAATTAAGCAGAAAGGAACAGTGGAGTAAGAAAAACATATTTTCCACTTCCTTCCAAATCTAGCAGAAGAAAGAACTGAACGATGGCAGCGGGCACAAAGGGACGTTTACAACTGGGAAAAGTGTAGTTGCCAAGTACCACGGATTACGTATAACATTATTAGTGGGTTCCAAAAAGTGAGCTGTTACATTTGATTCCAATAATAAGCAGGTATGGCAAAAACGCTTGAACACACGGAAATTAGTTCTAGTTTCTACACGGTCCACATAGTAAATTGCTCCGGATAGGTCCTGGTTCTCATTCGTAAATCTAAGACCGTCTTTATGGGTAGTCAGAAGCCAGGAAGTCTGACAACCAGCCTTACCAAGATGTATCGTGTTACTCAGTAACTGGGTTGTGGAGGTCTGATAGGCAGTCGCTCCATGTAAAACACTGGTATTCAGCTGCATCCGGTTAGACTGGAAACCGACCCCAACGCAGATGGAAAAAGGCTAGGCATGATGATGAGAAAGCTACATTATTGCCTGTATATGCAGGCAATTTTGCCTACAGAGCCTTATTTGGCCTACTTGACTTCTGCGCCAACGAAGGCGCGGGCAGAAGATATGTCTCATATTATTAAAATATTACAATTCACCTTTTACGATTCAGATGAAACATTATTCTTGGAAACGTCTTCTGAAATACCAACATTTGTTACAGTCAACTGAGGAAAATGATTTTCATGAACAAGCAATTAGTTCATGAAAGTCACACATATTTATATTATGGGTATTGCAGTCTCATATTATAAAACGCAGTATTAATTTAAATCAAAGAAACATTGTTTCTCAATAGGGTTGATAGACCTTTGGTGTATTTTGTTTTATTTTTATCAATATTCAAGGTTTTTCTTCCAAGCAATTAGAAATTGAATTGTTTTTAGAAAAGACAATGTTTGACATTATTTGTTTTACTGAACATTGGTTGAAACCTTATGAAATGTTAATTAATTATGAAAATTATACTGTGGGCAGTTGTTTTAATCGGAAATCTATGCTGCGTGGTGGTTCACTAATTATAATAAAAAATAATATTAAATTTAAGTCTCGCAGAGACATTGTTGCACTATCAGTTGAACATATTATTGAACTGTCCTGTGTTGAGCTAGATAAGCATGTCATAGTGTGCGTTTACAGACCCCCGAATCATCATAACTACTCTTTATTTGAGTCTATAATGGAGGATGTTTTGACTAAGCTTGTAACGGGTAATAAATCAATAATAATTTGCGGAGACTTTAATATTAATATTTTAGAAAATAATTCAAGTAGCAGTAGATTTATAAGTCTCTTTAAATCCTTCAATTTGTCAAATGTGTTTTTAGAACCAACACGAATAACTACGACCACTGCTACTTGTATCGATAATGTTTTTTGTAGCTGCGACTATTTAGATAAAGCTATTGTAAATTATCTTCCTTCTGATCACAGCGGTCAAACTGTTGCTTTTGAGTCCAACACACCCTTGCAAAAAATACAGATTCAGTCAAGACCAATAACATCTGGTAATTTAGATAAATTTAAAAAGACTTTAATAAGTAAGTTACCCGTTCAGGACCTTAGTATGAATAATGGTAATATTTTATATAAAGAATTCTTCTCAGTTGTGCAAACTGAGTTTCAGAATATTTTTAAGAAAAAAACTAAAACAATTTGCCCTAAGTTTTTATTCAGTGACTGGGCAACTAAAGGCATCAGGAAAAGTAGGGAAAGACTTTTTGAGCTGTATGGCCTTAAGCCTTATATTAACACTGACACTTTTAATAAGTATGTTACTATTTATTCTAAAACTTTTAAAAAAGCTTGTAAGGCAGCTAAAGCGTTATACATTAGCAACAAAGTAAAATCGGCTGATGATAGAATTAAAACTGTTTGGAAAATTATTAATAATGAAACAAATAGGAACAAAAGACATAATACTGACTACACTCTGGAGACTTCCAGTGGTCTCATAAGTACTAATATAGAAGTTGCGCAGGAATTTGCAACATTCTTTACCAATGTTCCTATTAAAACTACTGAAACTTTAGATTCCTCGCCGTCACTTGCTTTTAATTTATTAAGTTCGAATGTTCCAGCCTGCCCCACGGAATTTAAATTTAAACATATAAACCCTGCAATCGTTATAAAGACTTTTAAACAACTCAAGATCAAGGCTACTGAAGATTTATGGGGGATGTCTACTAATGTTTGTAAATCGGTTATTGAGACAGTGGCACCCTATTTAGCTTTCATTTTTAATATGTGTGTAGACCAAGGGGTTTTCCCGGATTTAATGAAGTACAGCAAGATTATACCACTTTTTAAATCCGGCGATTGCAAGGACACGAATAATTATAGGCCCGTTTCAGTTTTGCCGGTTTTTAGCAAAGTGTTTGAAAAAGTAATGCTTTACCAAATGCTCAGTCATTTTAATTGTAACAACATCTTACATGACCAACAGTATGGTTTCACCAGAGGGCGTTGTACTACTGACGCCGGTGTCACCTTAATTAAGCATATCTTTAAAGCATGGGAGGATTCGCAAGATGCTATTGGCATTTTTTGCGACCTCTCCAAAGCATTTGATTGTGTAAATCACGAAACACTGCTCTTAAAGCTTGAGCATTACGGACTGGGTAAACAAGCGCTTAGCTTAGTAAAATCATATTTAAGTGATAGACTGCAGCAAGTTCAAATAAATGGTGTTAATTCATCAGGCTTAAAAGTAAAAATGGGGGTACCGCAGGGCTCCATATTGGGTCCGTTCCTCTTTTTAGTTTATATAAACGATTTACCTCATTTACTGAAAAATCAACCACAAATGGTGTTATTTGCTGATGATACTTCATTGATTTTTAGAGTAAATAGACGGGCACAGCACCTTGACGACGTAAATGACGCCATGCTTAAGATTCATAATTGGTTTACTGTAAATAATTTAGTATTCAATGAGAAGAAAACTAAATGCATAAGATTCGCTTTGCCGAATGTTAAGAGTAATGAATGTAACGTTGTATTGAATAAGGACATACTTGAATTCGTCGAAAGGACTGTTTTCCTAGGGATTACGCTTGATTCCAAGCTACAGTGGGGTCCTCACTTAACATCTCTTGCAGGGCGGTTAAGTTCAGCCGCTTACGCTGTCAGAAAGATCCGGCATTTGACAGACGTGGATACCGCTAGGCTAGTATATTTTAGCTATTTTCATAGTATCATGTCTTACGGTATTTTGCTATGGGGACGGGCTGCAGATATGGATTCTATTTTTATACTGCAAAAGCGGGCTGTCAGAGCAATCTATAATCTCCGCAAACGCGAATCTCTAAGAGAATTGTTTAAACAGATTAACATCATGACGGTACCTTGTCAATATATATATGAAAACATTATGCATGTTCGAAAAAATCTTCATCTTTTTAATAAAATAGGTGACAGACATAATGTTTATACTAGAAATAGGAACAAATTAGATCAGCCAAGCTTCAGATTGTCAAAAGTACATACTTCTTTTATGGGGTACTGTGTAAAATGCTATAATAAAATACCACTTGATATTCTACAATTGAATGAAAAACAATTTAAAACATGTATTAAACGCACACTATGTAGACAAGCATATTATAAGTTAGAAGATTACATCAATGATAAAGATGCTTGGCTGAATGCTGGTCCTGCTCCACAGCCAGTTTTAGGGAATTTCCAAATTGGAAGAAAAGGATGTTTCCTACCCCTTTTTCTATTGACATGAGTAACGAGTATCGTTATTATTATATATAGATATTTTTAAATTATTAACTTATCACACTTCATATTATGATAAAATAATATACATTGGAAACCTTAGTTTTGTATAATTTAGCAGCATTATTTCAATTTTGTAAATGTGAATACCATGGAGCCATGTATATTAATACCTTTATGTTTGACAAAAATTAACATGGCGGTTGGGAGTATTGTCATGCTCGCTCAAATGTCTCGCTGATGGTGGCGCGTGTGTTGGATCATTAGGCTCCCTTCAAAATGGTTGAGCTAAATGGTGCTGATTCACGCGTCATGTTCGTGAACGGGCGCTGTCAGTGGAGATTGGTCAGCTCTTATCTGCCATGGATTAGATGCCACTTTATCTTGCTTCTTTTTTGTGTTTTGTATTGTTAGATTACCTTCATCGTTTTCACATATAGAAGCAACAAGAATGTAACCAAACTTTGTAAAAACTTGATTTAAAAGAGTGTCCGTGGAGTTTCTTGCTCGTTCTTCTCCATAGAGACCTACCTACGTTTTGGAACGAGCAACTAGCTTCAACTCTCTGACTAACTGACCGACTCCTTGACAATTCAAAAGTGCCTGTAAATGGTTTAATTGAAATAAATGCTTTGACTTTGACTTTGACTTTATCCGATTTCAGAAAAAGAAGCAGGTTGTTAATTCAATACGTATATTTATATTTTTTTTAATGTTTGACCTAGCATAACTTTTTTCAGTGTAGTCCGATTTCTGATGATTTTCTTTTTTAATGGATAGTCTCATGGATAGTGTAGTTTATATTCCAAAGTTAGACCCATAATAAACTTTATGACAATATCCCACCACTAAGGGTGTAAAATTAAGGGATGATTTAATTTGTTTGGTGTTACCGTTTCTTAATTAATTTGGATGATAAGAAATAGGCACTAAAAAGCGAAAACTACTTTTCAGTTTTTGAGGGCGGTTCTTTTTTAATTTTTATTTATTTGATATGGACAAAAACAGTCACACTTTGCAAAAGACAGAGAGGTGAAAACCGTGGGTGATTTTTAACTAAAGGTTATAAGAAATGCTGAAGACAAGTCAAAAAAAAGGAAACACAAAACTATAGTTGCTGTGACAAAAATCCTGTGATGCCTAACTTAGCACAAATTACTCGCCCGACAAAATATCTTAAGCAGATGTAGTTGTGAGGTGTGTAGGATTTTGCCAAAATGAATACTATTTTATTTATCATCATCATATCAACCTTTAGACGCCCACTGCTGGGCATAGGTCTCTCCCAAGGGGGGTTCTGCCGTAATCGCCATGCTTGGCCGATGCATGTTGGCGATCGCAGTAGGTGTTATGGTACTCAGAAGGACGCTGCTGCCCGTCCTCTGGTCAATATCCCTCTGTCGCCTTCTACGACACCCACGGGTAGAAGGCACCACACGGCTCTATATGGAAGTAGTCGCGGGAAAAAGCTAGTCATGCAATTAAATAAGTAAGTACGGTGTATTTATTATGGCTTGTTTGTTAAAAGGAAGGCACATAAACCCCATCCTTTCCTATCCGCATCCTTCATAAGCCGTGTGCATGAATCTGACAATGGAATATTGAGAGCCATAAATGAAGCTAATTTTTTCTTTGTATATGGCTGTCAATATTCCAGCTAAGTTATATCAAATAATAATTATAATTACATTGTCTAACCAGTCTCACCAAAAGGTATCGTGTTACCCAGTAACTGGGTTGTGGAGGTCCGGTAGGCAGTCGCTCCATGTAAAAAACTGGTATTTAGCTGCATCCGGTTAGACTGGAAGCCGACCCCAATATAGTTGGGAAAAGGCTAGGCAGATGATGATGAATTATATTATTATTGTCTGTTATAAATGTATAGGTAATAAAATTGTGTAAGCTGGTGTGGGTAGGGTGTAGGTGTGGGTGTATGCATGCAAAATAATAAATAACTCCTGTGCCTCACCTTCTGGCCGGATTGCCGTCTCACCGGACTGTAAGAGTAAGGGAAGAGGGAGTGCGCCTGCATTTTTGCCCACTTGTGCACTATACCATCTCTTGCGTACCTACTCCATTGAGATTGGCCGATGTGACTGAAAATCGGTCAGGTGAATGTTGTTATTAGTAACTAAAACCATGATGTAAATGAAATCGATATTAAGAGTCTTATCTGAACCAAAGATACCCTAAGTGAGGCACCCTCCGCCTCACTTAGGGTATGTTTGGCTTAGGAGCGGTGAATGCTCATGCAATCGCCAACATGCATCGGCCAAGCATGGCGATTTCGGCTGAACCTCCCTTGGGGGAGACCTATGCCCAGCAGTGGGTGTCATGGTTGACATGATGATGATGAATGCTCATGCGAATCCCGCACCCTTGGTGATAGGCAGAGGTGGAACACCGCGGTGGTTTTAGCCGGTAAGAGTCACCCCCACGACGGAGGAAGTCTATGAGGATTTCCACCGCGCAAAAAAAAGGGTATCTTTGGTACTGCAGATGTCAAATAGACTGCTGTGACTACTTACAATCAGATGAACCGACCTCTAAAATAAACTCATCAGGTCAAAGCTGCAGTTGATGAATTATCAGTCGAAAACGGTCTGATGAACGTTGAAAACGGCACCTTGCATGAATGCACGAGGAATCCAGCTGTAAGGGAGGAATGGCGACGTGTTGTAAAGCGTGCCACCAATACCTGAAGTGACGACCACGACCACTCTGTCAAGAGTGACACCGATGAAGGAGAAGATAGACCGACCGTTTGTATGTATACTAGTCTGAATGCTACCTGGATACCAACCACGCCCCGTCAGAGGTGATCTTGGTTGTTTACAACCGTGTAGGTGAATGGTGGTTTATGACAAAATTTTGAACAGTTCTGCTGGTCGCCAACTACTCAGTGGTACTGCTGGTACCACTGAAGGGAGCTACCCTTTTCAAAACGTAGATCTAGAGAAGAACAAGTAGGAAATACCATGAATACTCTTTTTTTCAATATAGTTTTTACAAAATCCTAATTACATTTTTCATGTAGCTTTCATATGCAATAACAAAAGCAATTTAAAAAATGATAAGTGATGACTAATCCAAGTTGACTGCACCCGTTCACGAACATAACCATCGACATGTTCTTTGTAATGCGCATTTGGATATCCTAGCAAGTAATTAAAGTTTAAAACGACAGTCTCAATTTATATCCAAAAGGTTGTCAAACCCTTTTCTAGAACGCGCTGTATGTCGGTGTGTTTGTTACTACAATGCATAGAAAATTCAGCAGCTTTATTTTACAATGTTGGCGGCGCCTGGAAGGTAACAAAATTGATCAATTTTTATTGTTTCACCGAGATCTGGTTGGCGAGATCTGTTTGTATTTTGCTTTTATTTGGTTTGCAGACTTTCGAAGTGTTTCGTGACAAAGATGTGGATACCTACCTACCTGCTTTTTGGTTTTCAATCTTTTGTTTTCAGGATCGAAGACACTTTAGTGCAAATGTGTACCTGTAATTGGTTTTCTGTCGATAATTGTCTCCTTTTTTGTAAAGTTTTTGTAGCTGTACATTTTCCATGTTGTAACAAAACTATTAAAGAGTTTAGACAACGTGTGACAATTTGTAATTAAACACAGAAATTCTTAATACAAAAGACCTGATATTGGGTCTCTCTACTAAGAATTTCTGTGTTTAATTACAAATTGTCACACGTTGTCTAAACTCTTTATTAGTTTTATTATATGTTATACCTAAATTACTTTGTTTATTTACCCGACTTGGCAATCGAAACCAGGACCCCAAGCCCAGCAGTTGCGCTTGCGATCACGTGACCATTATTATAAAAGACACGTTATGTTGGGTGCCGGTCGCGAATAGCACCACCCCATTTCTACCCGTGGGTGTACAGTCAACAGCAAAAGTAGATGATCAAAATCAGAAATTCAATACTAATGAACGGAGTTCGCATCAGAACTCGTGTGGCGTCGAAGTGATTCAAAAGTATGTGTGTGACAATCACATTTTGCTGTTGACTGTACCATAAGACCTACTGCGATCGATAACATGCATCGGCCAATCATGGCGATAACTGCTGAACACGCCTTGGGGGAGACCTATGCCCAGCAGTGGGCGTCCAAAGGTTGACATGATGATGATGACTATTGTTAAAAACATTATTTTAGAGCGCCCATCCCCATCGAACGAACTTCAACGCGAGCGTGATTATATTTTTTTTTGTTTCAACCAACGCAAAGCTCGAAAACAAACGTGAGAACGCGATAACATCACAGGAAAATTGGCGCGCGGAAATTTCACAAAACTTGTTCCAGGACATATGTGTTTTTGAAAAAGCCTTACAAGTTTTTGGTAAAAATATGTGTGATTTAGAATCTCCATTACATGTGCAAGGTTTCTATGAAGCTGTTTTTTTACTTTATCAATGTATGAGCGCATTATGAACGGCCAAAGTTCAGATAAAATTATGACAAAAAGCTGATTTTCGGACGGGTTTACTGAATTTGTTTATCAAAAAAGTTTATTTTTGGCTTCATACAAACCTAGATTTAAACAACAAGATACCTGTGTGTTAAAAATATTTGGAAAATAATTTGTTATACGCCGTAATCGCGTACGAGCGTTTGTATAGGAAATATGACGGGTTGGGCGCTCTTAAAACACAAACCAAAAACAACACAAATACAAGGTATAATAAGTTTGACACAAACGAGGTCAGGTAGACGCTCGCTAGCTCACATAATGCACTGGGCCATAAGTCCGACTTCTGTCGACGCGTCGGCTAATGCGAACACACGGGTACTAAATCTGTGCAGCAATTTAAGACTCAAGGCTTTGTAAGTAGCTTAGGGAAAATGGCTGACGTGATGAGAGAAGTGCAGCTGGAATTTTGGACGTCCCGAAATTGTACATAGGTTTAATTCATTGATACATGTATACAGAAAACCTTGTTTTTAATGAGTAGGTAATGTTATTTAATTTGATCCATCCCTGATATTTTTAAGGAACTGTTCGCTTTGGTTTTTTAAATCATATCAATCTGTGAAATTGTGATTCTGATCACGTAAGGCCCAAAAGTTTCGCATGTTTGCTATGATATATCTCTATGTTAGCCTTCATTCCTCATCTTGCATTCCTTATGGTAGCAACTTTTTTCATCAATATTTTTTTTTTAAAGTGTAGAGAAAAATATTGTGGACCCATTAATTTATTAGCATCGAAAACGGGACTGCTTAGATAACATTTTCATATCCATTAAAAGTCACCCCTAGACTAGATTCGATTTTCGGGTAATTATCAAAGTCGCCTATTGTATTAAGTTGTACAAAGTCCTCTCCTGGTATAGTACGTAAAACACGAAAAGGTGGTTTTATTTAACAGTACATAGGTGATAGAACAAACAACCAGCGACATTCACTACAAAATCATCCATTTACCCACACACACTCATAAAACACCTTTAACAAGACAGGAGATTATAAATCAAATCAGTTGGCCATCCTATACGCCCGTATGTCTCTGTGCAACAATACATAATGCATGTGAGCTAATCTTCGTTGCTAGATATATGGATCCCCAACCTGTGGAACACAGATTTAGATGCAATCCCAGTTCGGATGACTCGAATCTCAGTGCATTTGGTATTACAAAGGAGATAGAAACTGCAAGATGGAGTGGATTTAAAGATGTTTCGTCTGATTTGATCAAAATAACTTTGTAAATCTAAAGTATTTTTCTAATTAAGAGGTAAAATTGACCATTTGTTTGTAATCTCTGAAAGTACAGTAGCGCGTAAAACTGTGTTTTTGGCATCTTACTATATGAGGCTGTCGGCGCGGAAGTGGTGTATCTTTTCCAGACACAATTGAAAACCAATTGTTCTTAAAAAGGTTACGCCGCTTTTGCGCTGATAGCCTCATATATAATATTATAAAGCTGAAGAGTTTGTTTGTTTGTTTGGTTGAACGCGCTAATCTCAGGATCTACTGGTTCGAATTGAATAATTATTTTTGTGTTGGATAGTCCATTTATCGAGGAAGGCTTTAGGCGAAGCTGGGTCGGGTCGCTAGTAAGAAATATAAGCTGATTGGCGTGCCAGTATTTTTGCCCGACTTTCACGCGAACAAATTCGCGGCAAAATTCTCGTTTAATAGAACCTAACTTGTTTCTTATTTTTTTGTTATTATTATTCAAAACTTAAAAATTATGAAAAGTTCAAAACTTAAAATTATTAATTGACAAGAAATATACTACACGGAATGCGCCCGGTACAAAAGAGAGAGAGAAATAAATACTAATGTCTGAGTTACATATTAATAGTTTAGAGTTAGGTGCCTTTCACACCATTTGTACGAAGCCTTACAGCGAATGCTATCAAAATTTATGATTTTGTTAATAATTTAAGTAAAGCGTAGTATTTCTCTCATATTAGGCTACGATGAGCGTAGCATAGTCTTTTAAGATTAAAGGGCTCTAAATAAAAATAAAGAGAAAAAAAATATATACTACACAAACCATCGCGGGTTTAATTTCTTAGCAGACAAGTCAAAGTCAAAGTCAAACTCAAAGCATTTATTTCAATTAAACCATTTGCAGGCACTTTTGAATAGTCAAAGAGTCAGTTAGTTAGTCAGAAAATTGAAGCTAGTTGCTCGTTCCAAAACGTAGGGTAGGTCTCTATCTCTCTATCAAGGTCACGGATTAAAACAGTAGCCTCATCATATATCAACCTATAGACGCCCACTGCTGGGCATAAGTCTCCCCCAAGGGAAACTTCAGCCGTAATCGCCATGCTTGGCCGATACATGTTGGCGATCGCAGTAGATGTAATGGTAAACTCAGAAGGACGCTGCTGCCCGTCTTCTGGTCAATATCCCTTTGTCGCCTTTTACGGCACCCACGGGTAGAAATGGGGTGGTGCTATTTGCGGCCGGCACCACACCGGTATTACCGGCCGGTAACAGTAGCCTATGTATTGCTTATCTAGATCGTAAGCAAGCAAGGTTTACTTTTGAATAGCGCGGTAATAATGCTATGTAAATTCACTTTAATTTATTGTCTCGAACTGTTCTAAGGTTCTAAGAAACTCCTTTCATAATATCTATCTACTCAAAATAATTCATCACAATATCTCAGCATATAATGTTGATCTATTTTAATAGCATAGTTACAAACACTAGTAATTTTCTGTCCAAACCGTTCTGTTTTAGCTACATTGTTTGCTTAGTAAGGAAAACAAACAATTGTCTCTCAGACATCAGTCAATGTAACTAGAACTATCAATCTGTGTTGTTAATTAAACTTTGTTTACATATGTTTATTGAAATGTTTATAGAAATAGATATACATTGGGGACACCAAAGTAATTCTCACAAACATTATGTATAGACGCCAGCACATCAAGTCAATCCAAACTGTCAAATTTTCCCAATTGAATATGAACCTCATGCTTGTGTGATAAAGTTGAAAATCTATCAAAGAAATTTGTCAAATTATTGAAGCTTGATGTGGTGGCCTCTGTACATATTTTTTTTTATTGTCCATTCACATTATTATTATTATTTTTTATTATGATAGGCATACGTTTGACCACTATCTCACCTGATGGGAAGCGATGATGCGGTCTAAGATGGAGCACGCTTGCCTAGAAGTAACCTATTCACTCTTGACTTAAAGACTCTTAGGTTGTAGCTATCAGGAAACACAGACTCAGGCAAGGAATTCCATTCCTTAGCAGTACGCACAATGAATGTGTTCCCAAAACGTTTTGTGCGTGTGGGTGAGATGTCCACCATGTACCTATCAAACACACACCTTTTTACCTTTTGTTTACTGATTTTACCACGTCTTCACTTATAATTTGTTATCTCTCTTACTCTCTTTTATTAATTAAGTGTAGACTTCCTTAATGTCTCGCCATGCATCTCTATTTTGAGCTCTTTTTAAAGACAGCAAAGACTCTTTTGATATCATCTCATCTCCACATTTGTGGTCTCTTTTCGTCCCAAGGTCTCCATTCGACAAGACTTTTGCACCACAAATCAGTTTTACGAGTAATTTGTCCAGCGTCGGTGACTTCACTTTGTTATCGAAGCCGTGTTTCTCGTATGATCTATCTCTTTAAGCCACCAAAAGATGTTAGAACAAAATTCTTAGTTTCACTATACCATCGTTGTTAGCTTTAATAGCCTGTTAATTATATTAACAGGCGATTAACCACTCACTACTCTTAATGTCCCATTACAATTTGTTAAGGGCGCGTATTTGATTTAACGCAACTCAAAATCTAAACGATTGCTAGAACGGCGTAGCAGCATTGACACACACTAGTACAACACAAAGGTCTATGTGTGCATCAGAAAAAAAAATACGCACGAAATAAGCACGAATCATTGAAATTGATCGGCGAACGACAGTGCGCGATGTTTTACAGTGCTTATTAAAATAATTGTCCAAAATAAATGAGTTCGTATAACGGACTGAAAAATATTCTGTAAATTAAGCATAACCTTTATTTTCATAAAATAAATATATCAGTTATGTTTTTATTTAAATACTGGTTAAAAAAATTGACATTGTAAACCGATTTTGTACTTTTTCAACATTGTTTTTTAATACATAATAGTAATATTTTCGTAATTTTGGTTCTGTCTCTGACTTTAGGACTTTACTCTGTAGTTGTCTAAATCAAGACTTAATCTTTCTAAAACTGTAAATTGTCTTTAAATAATCTGCTCACATAATCACCAGTTGTTGTTTAACTGCAATAGCGAAAAGACGTACGATCGCGCGCGCGTGCTCTAGTTAAGAGTATTCTGCAGACGCAGCACAACACCGTCGTCGCGGGTGTACCTACGTCGATTTATCGGTGTCATTGTCATGACCCAGTTACAAGTGCGGAAATCATGAAGTGTTTTTATATTAATTTATTGTTTAGGCGTTAAACTCACCTTACATCAAAATAATGGCTACTCAACCTATTAAGATAAAAACTGACCTGGAAAAGCGGTTGTATGACTGTTATATCCAGGAGAAAACGGATAGAGAAAACCTGCAACTTATGGTACGTAATCTGAATGATCACATTAATAGCTTGCAGGAACAAGTACTAGCCCTTCAAGGAGAATTAAATTGCTTGAAGGAAAAAAAAGAAACTAAAGAACCCTTAGAAAAACAGGAAAGCGAGAAATCAATATTTGTCCAGCGCACTAAAAGTGACGTTGAATATTGCACAGACGAGGATGAACTCGCTAAAGAGACTGAGTGGATTAGGGCCGTGGATTAGCAGGAAGAAGAGGAAGCTTAACACCTCCCTCTCCAAAACAACAACCCGGAACAAGCGCCCAACAAGAAGAAGATCAAAAAAATGCGAAAGGGGCTTCTCTCAAGAAAGTGCCTCCACCACCGCCAATCATAATAGACGGAATTAATAACTACCAAACGTTTTACGATACGTTAACTGAAACAATACCAGCTGAATCATTTACCGCAAAAATGATGAATGGTGATTGTGTCAAGGTTAACGCCAAAAAAGAAGACTCATATAGAGAAATTGCCAGGCTTTTGACAGAAAAAGACTACCATTGGCATTCTTACGAGAATAAACAAGCTAGACCAATTAGAGTTGTTGTGAAGAAGTTACATTCTTCTTGCCAACCTGATCGAATTAAAGACGATCTAACAACACAAGGGCTAAAAATAGAAAAAGTAGACAACAAATTGAGTTGGAAAAAAAAAGAGCCACTCAATATGTTTGTATTATCATTCAATAACGAGGAAGATGTCAATAAAATCTATGGCATAAAGTGTATTTTAGGGTGTAAAATTGAAATACACCCACTAAAAAATCCTAAACTCATTCCCCAATGCAAGAGATGCCAGGCCTATGGGCATACTCATAAATACTGCAGGAAAGAGCCCAGGTGCGTAAAATGCACCGGCAAGCATCTTACAGCGAATTGTACCAAATCTCCGCAAGAGAAGCCAAAATGTGTTCACTGTGGTCTACCTCACCCTGCCAACTACAGAGGGTGTGAAGTAGCTAAGCAGATCCAAATAATGAAAAATAAAAATATTAAAAAGAAACTTGTGGTACCAACAGTCTATTCCCTTAAAAAACTTGAGAAACAGGCACAGAAAGCAAGTGCCCAGTCAAATGCAAAACCCATGCAAGTAACCAACACTGGTTCCTATGCGGAAGCTGTAAAACTAAGATCACAGCCTTTGAATTTAGAGGATAAAATTAATCAGATTTTAAAGTGTATTACCTCATTTGACAAGAGATTAGAGAAACTAGAATCCAGCACTAAAACAGCTGTTTTAAATAACCAAAAATGAATAACACCCTTAAAATAATGGCGTGGAACTCTAATGGGCTCCTCAAACATCAAAATGAGTTGCAGGCGGTCCTAGACATAGAAAATATAGATGTGTGTTTGGTATCCGAAACGCACTTCACTAAGCAATCTTTTGTCAAATTTAGAGGATACATGGTATATAATTCGCTCCACCCTGACAACTCTGCTAGAGGAGGTAGCGCAGTAATAATTAAAGAAAACATTAGTCACTACGTGCAGTGTAAATATGAAGAACAAGACATTCAATCCGTGGCAATATCCATTAAAACCAAATTTTGTCACGTGTCCATTGCTGCCGTATACTGTCCTCCACGGCACATGATAAGGAAAGAGCGATATTTACATCTCTTTGAATTATTAGGCCAGAGATTTATCCTAGGCGGCGATTTTAATGCTAAGCATACGCATTGGGGATCAAGACTTACTACAACTAAGGGAAGGCAGCTCTTAAGTGCAGTTAAAGATACACATTCCAAAGTTATGAGCACAGGTAAACCAACGTACTGGCCCACTGACCACCAGAAAATACCTGACCTTATAGATTTTTTTATATGCAAAAATATATCTACAAATTACGTCAGCGTGGAGGAAGGTTTTCATATGAACTCGGACCACTGATCGATTATACTAACGCTTAGTCAAAAAATTCTACTCAAAGAAAGCCACTTAACCCTGGTTAATAAGTTTACAGATTGGGAAAGTTTTGCCCTTGATCTAGATCATATTATCGACCTTAAGACTCCGATAAAAACGCAAGATCAGCTTGACTCAGAAGTAAATAAATATATTGTTAATATTCAACAATGTGCGTGGAACAACACACCGCAATTAAAACGTAAATATAAGGGATTTATCTATCCTAAGGAAATTGTGAATTTACTTTCTGAGAAAAGGAAACAAAGAAAGCAGTGGCAGCAAACAAGGTGCCCGCGATATAAAACATCACTAAATAATCTAACTAAACGATTGAAGAGGAAAATTCTTGAATTTGAGGATGAATCTTTAAATACTAACCTCTTGCAGCTAACCAATGACAAATCAACGGATTACTCTCTCTGGAAAGCGACAAGAAATCTAAAAAGGCCGATTATACAAATACCACCCATCAGAGATAACGGAAAATGGGCCATAAGTAATGACCAAAAAGCGGTAAGGTTTGCTCAACATTTAGAAGAAACTTTTCAACCCAATGAAAGCTCAATCGAAATACCTGAGAGTAGACATTTATCACAAAATCAAAAAATTAATCTTGTGACTCCAAAAGAAGTAATGAGAGAAATTCAAAATAATATTAGCTCGAAAAAGTCTCCGGGTTATGACCTCATTACAGGTGAAGTTCTAAAACACCTCCCTCGCAAAGCCATAGTAAAGCTGACTAAGCTTGTCAATGCTGCATTTATTTTAAAACATGTACCTGAGTCATGGAAGGTTGCTGAAGTCATTATGATTGCGAAGCCTGGGAAACCACCCCAGGAAGCATCATCGTATAGACCTATTTCTCTGTTGCCAGTATTATCAAAACTATTTGAAAAACTGTTATTGAAACGGCTAAAACCAATTATAGAAGATAAAAACCTTATTCCCAATCATCAATTTGGCTTCAGGGAAAAACACTCAACAATAGACCAGGTACATAGAATAACTAACATCATTGAAAAAACTCCTGAAAATAAGGAAGTCTGCGCCACCGTGTTTTTAGATGTCGCGCAAGCTTTTGACAAAGTTTGGCATAAGGGTCTTATATACAAGCTCAGACGCATGCTACCAGAATTTGCAGATATCCTAGAGTCGTATATAACTAATAGAATGTTTAGAATACGGCAGGACGACGCATATTCCGAGTTAAAAGCTATAAAAGCTGGTGTACCTCAAGGAAGTGTGCTAGGTCCAATTTTATACTTGTTATACACATGTGACATCCCAGAACTGGAAAACAACACCATCGCGACCTTTGCAGATGATACTGCAATTATGGCCACTGGGTCAAGCCACAGAGAAGCAGTAGAAAAAGTTCAACTAGCTGTGAACGAAGTTTATGACTGGACAGAAAAATGGAAGATCAAACTGAATGAGTCAAAATCAATTCACATTGACTTCACAAACAAACACATGGACCATCACCCAATCTACATAAATGGCATGCAAGTGCCGTATGCTAATACAGCCAAATACCTTGGCATTACTCTCGACGCCAAGTTGCGGTGGAAAGCTCATGTCAAAAAGAAAAGACAGGAACTCGATATACGTTATAAAAGTATGTATTGGTTACTCGGAAGGAAATCCTGTCTATCAATACATAATAAAATAACCCTATACAAGCATATTTTTTTGCCAATTTGGACGTATGGTATCCAACTTTGGGGCTGTACCAAACAAAGCAACATCAAAATAATACAACAGTTCCAAAATAAAGTACTCAGGGATGCTGTCAATGCACCTTGGTACATAAGAAACGACGACCTTCACCGTGACCTTAAAATGGAATCCGTCACCACAATTATCCAAAAATTTGCTGAAGCCCACGAACACAGACTTCATCGACACGTGAACGTTGAGGCAATCCAGCTACTAGACAACACAGACTTAGTGCGTAGGCTAAAAAGAACTAAACCATTTGAATTAGTGTAGTGTACAAAGTGAATAAATAATAGTAACAATGTTGTGCTATACATATAACACATGAACATAGTGTTTCTATAATCTATATCAGACTCTAAGAAAGTGCTACGGACTTGTGTAAAATTCCAAATGGACACTATTTTTAGTTTTAACATAATCTATCACGTAACATATTAAGTTAGAGTTAAATTGCTTATTAGTCTTCTAGGCTAGATCCTAATTAATTATTAAGAACTTTGTTCTTACTAATACAGTATAAAAAAAAAAAAAAAAAAAAAAACATAATTACGATATTGTTCTGGGCAAAACGCAAAAACATGAAGTTTTCGTCACGAATCGAATACGCGCTCTTAACGGGACATTAAGAGTAGTGATTGTTTCACCATGTGCTAATCTATGATTAAATGTCTTAATCAGATGATAAATTTATTTGCTATCCTAGAGGACCGTTACATAACCGACATGACCTGTATATCAACCAACTAAAAAAAATTGATGTGTTGAACGAACGTAAGAGATTACAGGCAAACAGACAGACATTTGAAAATGTTTCCAAACAACTTTTTAACGTCAGTGTGTCAAAAAAACGTAAACCGTTATAGTTGTTATGAAATGTTTCGTCGAAAATAAAGCTTTGTAACGAATGAACGATAACAATTAAATCACTCATAAAAGCCGGGCTATTTCTGTTATCTGTGTCGACCTTTGAAGGTTGTCTGTCTAGCTTCAAATTAATATAAATACCTACTAATACAATGGTTGTTTGTATATGTGAGTTTATGTTTGTAAACACACCCACGATACGAAGAAACTTTCAATACAATGTAATTAAAAAATTGAATGAATAAAGAGAAAATACATACATCTGCCTAGCCTTTTTCCAATTATGTTGGAGTCGGCTTCCAGTCTAACTGCATGCAGCTGAATACCAGTGTTTTACATGGAGCGACTGCCTATCGGACCTCCACAACTGGGTAACACGATACCCCTTGGTAAGACTGGTTGTCAGACTTTCTGACTTCTGACTACCCATAACGACCCAAAGATCTACGAATGACAGTCGGAACCAACGGTTTTACGTGCTTTCTGAGACACAGAGGGAACTTGGTATGAAATGGATGGTCACCCATCCACAGACCGACCGCGGCAAGCGTAGCTTAACCTTTGTACTGCTTAGCCACGAGCTCTTCATGAAAAAAGAGAAAATAATCGCAATAAATTGAAATAGAAAAATTGATGATGACTACGTTGATCTCGCTACGTTGATTGCAAGTAGGATCTTGGGTTCAATAGCCAAGTAATAATGCTTTTGAGGTTTTCAACCGACTTCAAAAAGAAGGAGGTTCTCAATTCGTCTGTAAGTTTTTTCTTTTTTGTATATTTGATTTCTCCGGCAAATGTAAAGCTATTTTGAAAATTCTTTTTTTGATGGATAGGGTATGCCTCAAGGGTGGTCCCATATAAATTTTATCGAAATTGATTCAGCACTTTTTGAAAAAATCGACAGAAAGCAAAAAAATATACATGGATGACATTGTAATGTTCTCACCTTGTACTTTCAATCTCTGTTTTGACTGTGTTGCCATTTCTTAATGGATTTGGATGATAAGGAAGTACTAAAAAGCGATAAATAAAAAAGCTTTTTTACAAAAAAGACAGAGTCGGTGGCTAGGCTGTTCTATTTGTGGTTTTGTATTGCCACCGACTTCCGAAACTAAAGTTATGTGTGTTCTGTTTTAAAGTACTTTTTCACTTTTAGGTTTTTGAAGGCGGTTGTCTTTTTTGTAAAAAAGCTTTTTCTATTAGCAAATTTTCAGTGGCCGGTCTGGATTTAACATCTTACTGCACTGTGCATTTAGCCGCAACTCACCTGATCTTAATTGATGATGCGGCCTAAGGTGGAGCACGCTTGCCTAGAATAAACCGGTTCACTCGTGCCTTGAAGATACCCAGATTATATGTGACGGGGAATAGAGACGCGGGCAGTGAATTCCAGTCTGGTAGTTCGCACAATAAATGTGAAAGCAAAGCGCTTGGTTCTAATAAGGAAAGTACGTTAAGTCGTTGGTCCTTGTTGTCATTTTTAGATCTTTGATAGTCGTATGCAAGGTACATCATATTAACGTTTATTTATCCATACTAATATTATAAATGCGATAGTAACTCTGTCTGTTACGCAAGGTAGGTAAGGTAGCTTGAAACCTAGGAAAGGACATAGGCTACTTTTGAATCCGCAAATTTGCCTGCATCCGCAAAAAAAGCTAGTAAAACTATAAACTGTAGAAATGCAGAATATTGTAGTACACATTTTTTTTATGGAGCTTCTTGCCCATTCCTCTCCATACGAAACTACCTTTTGAAAGGGGCAACTAAAATATTTATTTTTTATATGACGTTTAAAAGTGCCTTTTAATGGTTTAATTGAAATAAATGATTTGACTTTGACTTTCTTATAGGTACCTATATAGTTAGTTATATTTATTCGGCAGCGCGGCGCGCGAGCGCGGGAAACACACACGCGCCCCCTCGCGGAATTCACGTGACAACAGTGCAGTGTGATGTGATTGGTTGTAATTACTTTGTTCCTATTGGTTATACTTTTGTAAATTTGTTGTTCAAAGCAGCAGTTAGCAGTCAGAAAACCTAACAACCAGTCTTACAAAGGGGTATCGTGTTACCCATTAACTGAGTTGTGGAGGTCCGATGGGCAGTCGCTCCATGTAAATTACTGGTATTCAACTGCATACGGTTAGACTGGAACCCAACCCCAACATGGTTGGGAAATGGTGGTGATGGTCGAAAATTTATACTCTTTTTGGTCTAGGTATCTTTCGCCAAGTAGCAGTGTCTGAAGTGTAACAGCCGTTAAGACACTTCGTTCCAATTGTTTATTTCTCAAATGGGTAGCGAACACATTTACATAATATTGCATGCAGAAAAGCGAATGCTATAAAAATAGTGCTGACCCGCCATTTCAAGGTTTCAATGAATACAGAAAACGTTAGAGTGCAACTTATGCAAAATGGTTTGTTTCATATTTTTAAAATGTTTGAAAAATAAAGTTTGTTGTTTTCTTACTATATTGGGATTAAACGTATATTTGTTTAGTATTAAATTGAGGAAAATCGTTTTGTCTATATATAAAAATGAATGTGTAAGTGTAAATGGGTGTGTTGTGTGTGTGTGTATACATGTGTGTGTAACTGTGTTGATCTTCTATGCGTTCCTAAACTGCTAATCCGATTTTGATGAAATTTTAGTGGCTTGTTCTGTACGCTTGCTAAGGTTCCTGGTTCATCATCATGGCAACCTTTAGAAGCCCACTGCTGGGCATAGGTTTCCCCCGGGGGGTGGGGGGGGGGGTTCAGCCGTAATCACCATGCCCTGCCGATGTAATATGTTGGCGAGCTCAGTTGGTGTTATGAAGAAAGAAAGAAAGAAAGAAAAGAAAGAAAAACCATTTATTCACGAGATAGTGACGCACATTACAAAATAAATGCTGTATATTATATGGTACTCGGAAGGACGCTGCTGCCCATCCTCTGGTCAATATCCCTCAGTCGCTTACTACGATACCTAGAAATGGGGTGGTGCTATTCGAGGCCGGCACCACACGGCTCATTCCTCGCTCATTACAAAAAGAAACCGGGAATAAACCCAAACCCGAGGACAGCAGCCAGTTTCAGTCGTCGTTAAAAGGTGGTCCACTCAATGTTACTGACACAAAATACCTATAGATGCGTATTATACGCCTATACTATCCGTGTACCATTACAGCAGCCAGAGAAAGTTCCGACGTTTACTCTGGAACCTAATTCTATAACATCAAAACCCCAATAACACTGCAGTGTACGGGGTAAACTACTCTGTCCGAGAATCAAACTAAAAAACCCGCGCTCAAACGTCACACTTTCCGCAGTTGCAACCACTTGATCAGTGAAGCTTACGCTTGGATGGATACTAAGAAATTCTGCTTAAACAGATACTATAAAGTAGAATTCCTAAGTATCCGTTCAACTTGATTGATTTTTCTTGTGTTGACATGATTTAAAGTGCAACGGGCAATGCCCTAACGGATATTCTAAGACCTGTTAGTACAGAATGATACTTGGGCCCAGATCGCGCCTAGATTATTCGATAATCCATTTGATTGCTTAAATGAAGTTTGAAGTAGAGTTAAGTTGCGGCCGCACACTGAGCTACTAGTGGCCTTCGGTTTATTTTGGATCAGCTCGGCACAGAATAATGCAAACTATGACAAATATGATTTGCGTGCGATTCTCCCAACAAGTCACCTGTCTAATTAGAGTCATCATCTGCCTGGTCTCGTTTGCTTCCAATCTAAAGAAATGCAGCTGAATACCTACTTTACACGGATCGACTGCCTGCGTGTCCTCCAAAACTCAGTTACTGGGTAACACGATACCACTATGTAAGATTAGTTGCCAAGCTGGCTTCTGACTACCAAAGGTCGACGAAGGACAGTTGGGACCAACGGCTTTACGTGCTTTTACAAGGCACGGGAGCTGATCAATCTGTACGGCTTCAATTAGCCACGGATGTATCTCTAAACTAAATGCTAATGTGTCTTTATCGCTAAATTAGAAACATAGACGGTGCCAGATTGAATTCACATGCACGAAAATTGGTATTCTTTACATCATTAGTTCAAAGTTCACAGGTTGGAAAGACGACTGATATTTCACAGAAACATCTGCCTAGCCTTTTCCCAAATATGTTGGGGTCGGCTTCCAGTCTAACTGGATGCAGCTAAATACCAGTGTTTTACATGGAGCGACTGTCTATCTGACCTCCATAATCATTCGTATTGCGACGTTAGAGGTGAATTCTTGGATCGTCGCAAGACGAACATTAGCGAAAGCATTTGCCAAAGGTATTTTCATCAATCAAGAACGAAAGTTAGAGGTTCGAAGGCGATTAGGTACCGCCCTAGTTCTAACCGTAAATTTATATGTCATCTAGGGATCCGTCGACGTTACTGCAATGGCTCGGCGGGCAGCTTCCGGGAAACCAAAGATTTTGAACTCCGAGGGGAGTATGGTTGCAAAGCTGAAACTTATAATCCAGTTGTTGGGTAAAACACGATACTCCTTGATTAGACTGGTTGTCAGATTCTTCTAGCTTCTGACTACCTAATAGCAACTATCAAAGATCAACGGGGACCAACTTCTTTACGGGCTTTTCGAGGCACGGAGAGGTCTCGTTTTGTAATGGATGATAACCCATCCATGGTCTAACCGTGGCAAGCGTAGCTTAACCATTATGATCGGTCGATTCGCAGGTTTTTAGTTAGCCACGATCTGCTCCATAATTCATAAATACAAACAACAATAAAAACTTTGCCAGACCACTAGGTAAATCCAGATAGTCTGCGACCTTGAACTGACCTTTAGTGACAAAAATAACGTCTCCAAATAAAATATTCAGACGTTAAAAGGAATGTGAAGACTCGAGATAAAAATAGATAAACACGATAAGTTTGAAAGCTGATTCTAGAGGTTAAAGGTGAATATTACAATGGAATGTAGGTTTTTTGTGAATATTAAGAAAATCGTGTGGTCGCCTAGATTTGAAAAAGGTGGCTGGAGGCAGATGGACGCGGCCTATGAATGGATTGGTTGGCGATCTGGGGAACGCCTACGTTCAGCAACAGACGGCAATAAGCTGATATATTCTTTTTCAATTTACCTACGTGTTATGTCGTTACTTCCGGAACCCTAAATTCCTGAGACAATGACTAACAGCGCGGTGCGCTCTGCACCTTGAGATTCGCTGCCTCAGCAATTCGGCATCGTGGGACCGAAAATTGTGTAACAACAGTGAAAAATATTAATTTAGTGTATCGGTGAATCACTCTTGTTTCTCACATCGAACATTTGTCACGCGTATTAGTTTTTAGGTACCTAATTGTAATAATTGCATTAATTAAAGAGCACTTATTACTTTACAGCAAATTGCTGCAATTGCTTTAAAAAAAAAATGACTTGAAATTTTCTTACCAATAAATGTGTTTATCTGTTTATTGTATCGGTTTCTTTTGCACCATCGACTGCCGAACGTAATTTACGCGATCTTTATTTTTTTTTGTGTTTTGTAACAACACCACAGTATAAATTATTTGTACTACTGTACAGTAGCGACACGCCCCGCCTCCCTCTGAAAAACTGTTCTCCACATTTTCCTGCGTCGAACGTGTTTTCGAAACTGCTTTCAATTCTGGCGGCGCGTAGACACGCACACACACGCACGTATTTGTACAGTCTGTTATTTTAGTAGTAGCGTAGGTAATTAAATCGTTTCGTTTGTATGGAGTGTCGTGGGTGTGATGACACGTTGCAGGTGTGTCAGATACTGTAGGAATATTTATAGTAGTGTAGTATTTACGTGGATTTGTTTGTATGTAGTAATTCCTGGAAATTAAGGTCCGATTATGAAAATCTTACACTGATAGTAAGCTACACTATTGCTCAGTGTCAAAAGATATATTTTGTCGTATATTCCACTTCTACGCGGACGACGTCCCGAGTCAAAGCTAGTCTTCATTATTTTACGACTAAAACCCGAAGTGCGGCTACACCTACTTTCAACCGGCTAGAACTAGCAGTTGGGTGTAGCCTGCGAGTTCAGGACTTGGGGCACCAAACCATTGCGCAGAAGAAGACTGTGACGGAGCCCCGCTGTGCTGGGCTCTTATTTCTGTCTGCAGGGTTTAAAGGAACCTAACCAAACCGAACCTGACGTCGGTTTGCGGCTGCACCTAATTCTAGCCGCTATGATGAAAGCTAAACCAAGTTCTAACCAAAGATAAGTAGGATACATCTAAGTTTAACCGCATGTGGCCGGCTGCACCTAGTTCCATCACCCAGTCTGTATGCATTTAAGCGGAAGTTGCGAATTTATTTTCAGCGCAAATAAACAGAGTCATGTTATAAACCTCTTTTCTTTTATTTGTATATAAAAATGGATCCCTATTTTCCCTTGGTCACGACATCACGCGTAAACGGTTGCACCAATTTCGCTAATTGTTTTGTTGTGTTTGTTATTGTAAGGAGAAGAAGAATATGGCCGGAACATTAAAAAAAGAACAATAAAAACCAAAGAAAAAATACATAGATGACGTATTAATTTCTTCACCAAAAAATTATAAATAGATGACGTATTAGTTTCTTTAATTTTTGGAGGATTAGCGCAATTAGTGTAGGCACTCCCTGGTTAGGGCTAAGCTCCAGAGCCTTGAACATCGCCGCACCGTTGCTAGCCTTTCGGTCTTTTATCGGGTACATTTTGGAGAGTGTGCGTTGGAATTGCACAATTAAATTCCCCCATCCCCGTTCCATCATCGGACGAGCAGAGATACGGCGAAGCGTCACCGCTATATGGTTGAAGTTCCACGGTCTCGAACCAAGCGCTTGGACTCCACATTTATTGTGCGAACTGCCAGACTGGAATTACCTGCCCGCCTCTCTGTATAATCTGGGTATCTTTAAGGCACGAGTGAACCGGTTCATCTTAGGCAAGCGTGTTCCAACTTAGGCCGCATTGTCACTTACGATCAGGTGAATTGCGGTCAAACGCAAGCCTATTTAATATTAAAAAAATAATAAAAGGTAGGGTAGGATAGGTAGGGTAGGTTGGGTATGTACGTACGGGAGATAGGGTATGTAGGGTAGATGGGTCATGTAGAGTAGGTTCGTTCGGCTATTAGCCGTAACATACACACAGAACTCCAAAACAAAACCCGCCATATTTCACTTCAAATCCCAAAGATCGCTAAAGAACATACATGCGTAGAACCGTCACATTATCATAGAAGTAGGCATAATATATGACGAACATTTGCTGACAATCAATCATCGTCACGAACACATGTTCGGACTGTGCTATCTCGTTTCGAATCACAGAATTTGCCCATTGGATATTTTCCCTCGTCAAACGTTTTATATAGCAATGTTTGAAGCAGATAAATGATTTGTTATGTTCAGTGTTTTGTTATTTTTCATGATGTTATTTATAGGTTTTTTTTGGTGTGTGTTTTTTCTATTGTTAGGTTGTATATGTAGCCTTCAAAGAACGATTTACGATTTATTAAATAGATAGTTTTGCCCTATGAAATCCACCCTTCTTTAATAAATTAGACAATCATTTTATTATTATTTATAAGTTTTATACACATCTAATTATAGGTTTAGATTTAAGTTGTAAAATAAAATAAAGATGAATTCTTAAAAAAAATATCATCATCTGCCTAACTTTTTCCCAACTATTTTGGGGTCGGCTTCCAGTCTAACCGGATGCAGCTGAATACCAGTGTTTTACATAGAGACTGCCTATCTGACCTCCACAACCCGGTAAGATACCCCTTGGTAAGAACGGTTGTTAGGAAAAAGAAATTAAGAATAGAAAATATGTTTTGTCTGGAACCAATTGTCTTTTTCAAACGTTTGCCCCTCTAGTAATAAAATTTAAAAAATCTAAAACAGGACCAAACAAGTAAATTACCTGAAGTATTTCTCGAGTGACTTTCCATTGTTTTGTATTTAAATTAAAGGAATCGTTGCTTAACGCTAAAAGTGGTCAGTTTTGGCGTTAGGCAACGATTCTTATGAAATAAAATGATGGGTGGCACTAGTTGGCTTTTGTAAGCCCCTTAAGCCACACAAATGTTTGTTCCGTGCGGGAATCGAACACGCAGCGCAGCAGTCAATCGTCACTGCGCCAACCGTGCTGCCATTTGAAACAACTAGTTGGATCAAAGTAACTAGATCGGCTTGATTGCTAAAGTGGATATGTGGAGGGTGGAGAAGAATGCCAGATTCCTGCTGAATAAGGCACTAACTAGACATATTCGGCTCAATTCAGCTTTTGTCCGTTAAAATTCCAGGCGTAAGCATCCGTTCAGTTTTCCGCGTCTGAATGAATGCGATACAAAACGTGTTTTTTTTAAAGACAAAAGTTGAAGTGAGTTTGTGAGTCTCTAAAAGTAGGCGTGGCCGTCCATTAACCATGAGTTCTATAGAATAAATAATTTGGAGCGGAATATTTAGAGGTGATAAAAATTATAAACATTTTGAGTGCATTAAATTATACCAAAATAACAAATTCCCGTAAATAAAAACGTTCAAAATCTAGTTGCAATCTAATCTCAACTATAAACAATGTCAAAAATCTGTTAAAAAATGTAGAAAAATTGAATATATTTTTGACAGGCTAATAGCCAAATACTAAATTAAGATCAATTAACTCAAGTCAAGTCTCAATTAAGTCTCGTGCTGTCTCTATCTCTCTATCTAAAAATAATTGTAACAGTTTGAGCCATAAGGACATCTTTAAATTGAGTAGCTTTTGAGTTTTGGTCAGAAGACTGATACTAGTTACAGAGAATACTGGAATTACCCCACATAATACTTTCAAATTTTAATACAAAATGTGTTGGTGTTTAGATTATTCATTATCTTAGATTCTTTTTTTCCTAGTTACCTAAAACAACGTATAACCTTCCCTTTTTCCATTACAAGACCTACTCAAATCTAATCTGATGCTAATACGAGTGAGCGAGACAACGATATATAACGTGTCAAATCTTCTAAAGCATCAATATCGTACCCTGAATGACATTTCTAATCTACGATATCGAGTAAATTGAGGATGTGTGCTGTTGAACTGAAATGGACACTATGTTGCGTGGAAGAAGGTGTTAATTTGAGTGAATGGATATGGTCCTATGTGTGGATAAGAGTGACTGTCACACCGTATGAGTTTGCATTATTTATCTATTTTAAAGTTATATTTAGTTAAAAATATATTTTTGAAGGTTGTTCTCTGTTCTCCTCCATTTTATCCAGATTTATTTATTTCTCGATAATAATTTTGTTTGTCAGGATATTTTGTATAATTTATGCAATCAGTATCCATTGAAATTAATTATTAATTTATGAAGATCAATCTCAATAAATATTCGAAGAAAACAGATTTTTGATATAATATTATGTCGCACTTGGAGATTAAACTGCCAGTCTAATTAATAATTAATACTTCTCTATGTCTCTCTTCTTTATAATGATAACTTAAGCCCCTAATTCCATTCTAATAATCTCTTTGACACAACACGGTGTAACACACAGCCATCTGGTGTGTAGACACATGAAATGATTGAATCTCAAAATCGAATTGCTCGATTTCTTGCACTTCTGATTCTGAAAATCTATTCATTCTATTCAACTAGTGCACACTGCATATAAGGTAAGTACTTGTCATCATTATCTGCCTAGCCCTTCCTCATTTGGCAATAGTGTAGCATTCTAGCAGTAAAAGATTTTTTGTAATCGGAGAACATCTATAGATTATATTTAACACAAAAAAAAATCATAAACGGATGTGTGTGCCAAGGTATTCACGCAAATATTGATGTGTAAACATGTAAGCTCGTTTATGTACCAGTCTCACACATCACACATGAACAACAAGTCTTACGGTGACGTCATCTGACGCTTACGTTTTACCCGTCTAACGATCGAAGTTTCAGCTAGCCCCTACCGTGCACCGAGCGTTAAGATGATTACACATTAAAATAACCTACCTACCACTTTATAAGTAAGTATAGATTGTCAGAACATAAATGTTACCCACGGTGTGATACACTCCCATCCGGACTCTATAGACAGACGAATGATTGAACAACCAAATGAAATTGTGAGCAATTTACAATGTTAAACCGAGTTTAGAGTTAGCAAACAGTTTGTTGGATAACCGAGTTTTATTGGACTGCATGGTAAAGTTGTCACAACGTAATCAACGAATTTAGAATTGAGGCATTAATATTAAATGACGCTCGCTTGATATTTTTATCAAACTTTGAACTTGAAGAGTAAGTATGGAGTTTTATGCCCATTCTACGAAACTACCGGTTTCAAAACTATCATTTGGAATGGGCACCTAGATAAAAAAATTTCTTGTAATATGACGTTCAAAAGTATTTATTGTTCATGTTTTTTTAGGTGTAAGATATAACCTCTAAATCTAGAAGTTCTTACTAAAATCTTTTTCTGATCTTAGATAGAGTTATCTTAGTAGATCTAGCTAGAGTATTGACGTTCCATTTATAGGCTGTTTTAGACTGCGTCATGTTCGTGAACGGGCGCTGTGTAAAATTACTTACTACTTACTTATTATTTTATTTTTTGTGTGTTTTTGCGTGTGTTTTTTTGTGTTTTTTTGTGTGTTACATAAATTTTATCTTGCTTCTTTTTTTATTTTCCTAGATTACCTTCATATTTTTCACATATAGAAACAACAAGAATCATGTAATAAGTATTTTGTAAAAAACTTGATATAAAAGAGTGTCCGTGGAGTTTCTTGCTCGTCCTTTCCATACCTACGTTTTGGAACGAGCAACTAGCTTCAACTCTCTGACTAACTGACCACTCCTTGACAATTCAAAAGTGCCTGTAAATGGTTTAATTGAAATAGGTAAATGCTTTGACTTTGACTTTATTATATATGATAAATAATCACCAATCCGCTGATTTTTGAACAATAAGGTGTCATATACTAATTGGCGATATCATTTGAAAGGGGCAACTAGATTTAAATTTTCTCATGACATACAAATGTACCGTGTAGTATATGTGTGTAGGTTAATGGTCTAATTGAAATAGTAATTTGATTTTGAACGTAAGTGACTTAGGAAACCTTTTACACTTGATACCTGGAAAAGGGCCCATCATTGAATCTAACAAGTACATATTCCTATTTGGATCAAAATGGATACCGTCAAAAATTAGTAAGATATTAGAGGAAGTTTTAAAGTTGTGACAGTGACAGAAAACTTGAACGGGAATCGTTTTCGTTCGTAACATGTGAAGAGGAGGGATAATAATACGGCGTCGATGCTCAAGACTTTGAAGCTTTAAATCGACGAGCCTATCATTGGCAATGATAGGCTCGTCGAGTCAAAGCTTCAAAGTCTTGAGCATCGACGCCGAGTTGCTGGCCTGTCGGTTTTCTATCGGTTGCATTTTGGGGAGTGTGCGACAGAATTGCATAATTTAATTCCGCCGAGCCCGTTCCATCATCGGACCACAAGACGTACGGCGATGCGCCACCGGTACATGGTGGACATCCCACCCACACGCACAAAACGTTTTGGGAACACATACATTGTGCGTACTGCACTGTATTGCATGGGACACTGTATTGCGTTGAAGCTAAGCGGTGTCAAAGTCAAAGTCAAAGTCAAATCATTTATTTCAATTAGACCATTAAAAGGCACTTTTGAACGTCATATTGTAAAATTTGAATCTAGTTGCCCATTCCAAATGGTAGTTTCGTATGGAGAAGAATGGGCAAGAAACTCCATACATACTCTTTTAAAAAAAGGGTGTTTACAATATTTTCATTTATAGAATGATTATGTTATGTGAATACGATGTATCTTGTATAAAAATCACTATATTATGGTATGTACAAAGTATCACAAGTTAAGAAATGACAGCTAAGTTATGTACAGTACGCAAAGGAGATAAGTATCCATGTCGCCGGAAACAGTTGAAGCTTACTTAGAAACCGATAGGTTTTTATGAATAAAATAAAATACAATTTATAGAGAATAAATAGTTCAATGATTTAAATAAAATTTCATTTGAAAGCCCCCATTGGTTTCTAAGAAATCCTCAACTATTCCCGACGACATGGATACTTATCTCCTTTGCGTACTGTACATAGACACAGTGTTCAGTGTGGTGAGATGTGAAAATAACGCAAGCCGATTGGTTGTTCGAGACATCTCCTCTCCTTAGTGTGGTGTGGACCTTAGTGGAGAAGAAGAGGAGATGAATGGATTGTGTGAGGTATGATATGAAAGAGAAGGCAGTCAGTTTTATCATAAAGGTTGACAGGTCGGAATCAAGAGAAAACGTATTACTCCGACGCCAAGAACGCTTCTGTACATATTCCTTCTAGCTGATGCCCACGACTTCGTTCGTGTAATGGTCGGTACAGTGTGGGGTTTTACAGAATCATCATCATCATCATTTCAGCCGAAAGACGTCCACTGCTGAACATAGGCCTCCCCAAGGGGGGGTTTTGCCATAATCGCCACGCTTGGCAGGCGGGTTGGCGATCGCAATATGGTTGTTACAAATGCACAGAGAACGCTGCTGCCCATTTTCTGATAAGTCCCTTAGTCGCCTCTTACGACACCCACGGGAAGATATGGGATGGTGCTATTCTTTACGTCCGACACCACACGGACACGGACTTTTACAGAATGATAAGCACCAATTTTCATGATTTATACTACAAAAATTACGATTTTCCATACAAACTTTCATCCCCTATTTAACTCCCTTAGGGTTGAATTTCGCAAAATCCTTCCTTATTCCTTGTCCACATTATAAAGGGAACCTCTGTACAAAATTTCAGCTTTCTAGATTCAAGGGTTTGGGCTGGGCGTTGATGAGTCAGTCAGTCAGTCAGTCAGGACTTTTCTTTTTATCAACCGACTTCAAAAAGAAGGAGGTTCTCAATTGGTCTGTATGTTTTTTTTAATTTATTTTTTGTATATTTGTTACGCGATTTCTCTGGCCAATGTAAAGCTATTTTGTAAATTCTTATTTGATGGATAGGGTATGCTTCAAGGGTAGTCCCATATAAATATTATCGAAATTGATTCAGCACTTTTTGAAAATATCGACAGAAAACAAAAAAATATACATGGATGATGTTGTAATGTTCTCACCTTTTTGTTTTTTTTTTATCTTTATTTATGCTAAGAAAAGGAACTTTTGAACACACGTTCACGCCAGTTCCATCATACCTTAATCTAAATAAAATACATCTATTAATGCTACTTATTCACTAGCAACATGCTTAAGTACCTACTTATTCACCAGCAAATCAAACACCATCATGGCCTCTCCTGGTTCTCACCTTGTACTATCAATCTCTGTTTTGACTGTGTTGCCATTTCTTAATGGATTTGGACGATAAGGAAGTACTAAAAAGCAAAAAATAAAAAAGCTTTTTTACAAAAAAGACAACCGCCTTCAAAAACCAAAAACTTTACAACAGAACACACATGACTTTAGTTTCGGAAGTCGGTGGCAATACAAAACCACAAATTGAACATCCAACCCACCGACTTCCGAAACTAAAGTCATGTGTGTTCTGTTGTAAAGTTATTTTGCACTTTTTGGTTTTTGAAGGCGGTTGTCTTTTTTTTGAGACGGTTTATTAATCACAATTGTGGGTGTTAACTAAATTTGTTATGATTTGTTTCTTATTGTTAATTTATGTGATTTTACTATCAATTATTGTCTATTATGTCGAAACATGATTTATTGTGTGTGCACACTGATTTGTGGTTACTTTATTTCGATAATTATTATCGATGCTTTTATTCAAAACAATTGTTGACACGTTACTTTGAATGTAAAACGAATTACTTTATGAAATCACTATTGTTTATTCATGACAATTATCATTGTGTTATTTGATTACAGATCTTATTAGATTCAGCACATTTTAGTGTTTTGTATCAAGTAAACGCGTGACGCACTTCCGTGCGCATGGACAGACTTGTATGGAGAGGTTGCAAGGTGGGGGGCATCGCCTTATAAAAGAGCGTGCACTCCGTAAGTATGGCAGTCGATCCTCGGATTCGACTCAGTAAAGAGTTCCTGTTCCCGACAATACTGTCGGTTTACCTGGTACAGCGCTGCTGTATATTCACATAGCTGTATAGGCTTGCTGCTAGCGAGCGATACACTTTGTATTTGGGTGGCTTATGCTACTGTACGAACTATGAACCTTAAGGGATTGTTCGTTTATCATTGGGTGGCTTAGGCTGCTGTACGAACTATGAACCTTAAGGGTTTGTTCGTTTATCATTGGGTGGCTTAGGCTGCTGTACGAACTGTAAACCTTAAGGGTTTGTTCGTTTATCATTGGGTGGCTTAGGCTGCTGTACGAACTGTAAACCTTAAGGGTTTGTTCGTTTATCATTGGGTGGCTTGGCCACTGTACGAACTGTGGGACCTTAATGGTCTGTTCGATTAACTGTATTGTTGCTGTACCTTTAACTTACTTTATTCTTGTTACTGATTACCATTTGTATTATGTTTTCTTTACTAATAGTGTGTAATTGTTTTTACAGGTCTTGTTTATCGATAATGGGATAATGGGAACGCCTATAGTCCTGACGATGTACTATACCGCTCGGCACTCCTCCTCGATCGCACCTGACGATCCGACATATAGATATCGATGTTCAAAATTCCAGTCATGCTAAATTTTCGCATATCTCCTGGACCTCAGTGTAACCTTTACCCGACTATTTTGGGACAGCCTTCTAGTCTAACCGGCAGCTGATGTTCAGCTGTATTTTACATGTATAGCTCACTCAATTTTGTGAAACAAACACTCGCTTTTCCATCTACAATATTAAGTTCTCCCCATTACACTGTATCATGGACGATACTGTCTCATTAATATGATTTATTTCGTGAACAAAATATATCTCAAACTTGTACGTGTATCTTATTTATGTGGCGTTTTTTTATCAATAAATAGGAAGTTAGGAAAATGCTGTAATTTGATGCATGTATGAATGTACTTATATTGGGTTCACTGCCACAGAAGAAAGAATTTCTGATTGAAAGCTTTATGATACAAAACGAAAGATATATCCAGAAAAAAGTAGGTTTCCATATCACCATATAATATTAAGATCAAGAAAAAAGGTCATCGCTCATAATAACAGCACGGCTCCAACACAGCAAATAATTTGCCATTCAAGGTTTAAGGCTTTAAATAGTGTGAGTTATTTTTTACAATGGCAAGATGGCGCACTGTTGCATTGTCAGAGCAGTGCTGTAAAAGTGAGCGATGACCAAAAACGTTTCTTGTATGAGGAGCTGTTTAATTATTTACTTTATTTAATTTTTATAGTATTTTCCTGTTACGGTTCTTAATATTGGCTCTGTAACAGAGTCAGGACAGGCTTCGACGTTCTTGGCCTTTTAGCTGAATTTTACACAGAAACAGATTACGTAAAAACAAACGCAATTGGGTGCAAGTATGTTAAAACTAGCTACTTCTAGCGACTTCGTTCGCGTGATTTTCTTTTAGTTACAAACAATTTTTGGTAATGAAATAGGTCTATAGCCCTCAGATTGAGAGGTGTCAAGGGACACCCGGATGGAACGAAGTTCCTTTCGATTAATTAGTGAAGGAATTGTAATAAGATGTTATTTTTTTTGACCTATAAAAAAAAAACCCTAACCAACCCCCTAACCAAACCCCCCTAAACCCCCTAACCTAACCTAACCCCCACCAACCCTCCCTAAGGCCCCTAACCCACTAACATAAACCCCGGCCCCCTCCCCCCTGCCAACCCTCCCCTAACCACCCCTAACCTAACCCCTCCCCTCCCCCTAACCTAACACCTCCTCCCATTTCCCCCTAACCATCTCTGCAGTTTTACTATGAATATTACTTAGTACAGATTATTTTTCATATCTTCTAAGCTGAAATTACATCAACAGTTGACGACGTATTCCATGCAAACTAGACGTAAAATCACTCACCTCTACAAGCTTTCACATTTCATAATAATAATGCTTATCTGCTTCTAAAAGCGAACTTTCATTCACACATTTTCATTGCTCCCTTCATTCTTCTGCACTCCATTGTGAACCGGGGTTTTCTTCAAATTGCAAGCTCATTAGTGTAAACCAGGTTTTATTATCGTCTTTAATAATGTGAGTTCTAGTTTACATGCTGCTAGTAATCTTTTGAGAATAAATTCTTTATGAAAACGTATGTTTTGTGATGCATTCGTTTGGTTATGATCTTGTTTACCTTTGTGTTAATAGAAATAGCTTTTAAATATGCAGGTTGGGAAAGGTGCTGGATGTGAGAAAGGCTTTGCTTAGTTATCGAATTTAAAGAAACATGTGAGGGAAATAACAAATGCAAGCAACCAGGAAATAATGAATTCAAAGAAATTCAAACTCGAACTCAAAACTATTTATTTCAGAGTCAGTCAGTCAGTAAGTTGAAATTAGTTGGTTGCTCCAAACAGTAGGTTTCTATGGAGAAGAACGAGCAAAAAAAACTCCAGGAACTTTCTATAAAAAAAATCAATAATATACCTATTACAAGTTTAGGCTACATCATTCATGTTGAATCTACGTGGACAATGTGAGAACAATGTAACAAGTCGTGTACATTAAAAGAGGTCTAGTTAAAAATATAATCATAATAAACAATTCAAAATAAGCTTGGAATAACCGGGGCAGCTAACAGATGATCAGTCCCAACCAACGCCCGATCACGAACATGACGCAAAGACAACGTCATTTAATTAGCTGAACCATTTTGAAGGGAACCGAATGATCCAACACGTGCCGCCACTATCAGCGAGACATTCGAGTGAGCTTGACATAGGTAGTCCCAACCACCAGGGCACATTCAAGTCAATGAAAGACATATCTCGTAAATGGGAATCGATCACTTTTCCGAAATGTTTTTTTCCGAATTTCATTTTACGGAAAAGTATTGACCGATATCTTTTTTGCTATATGTATTATTTGACATATTTTTATATCATCGAAGTATCATGTGTCATAAGTATTATTTTACCGAACTATTTTTCGTCGATTTACAAATTAACTTTTTGCTATTGGCCGAAGCCTCTTTTGAACTTTTTTCATTTACCAAATGATTTATTTGCCATATTTTCACTACACCGAAACAACATTTTACAGAATACTAGCGGGCCCGGCAGACGTTGTCCTGCCTGAAAATAAAAACAAGTCCTAGAACTACAACGCCACCTATCGGGTCCAATTGTGAATCTAAACCATTCACAAATCCACTGGAACACACAAAAAACATTTCATCAAAATCGGTCCAGCCGTTTAGGAGGAGTTCACTTTCATACACACGCACAGAAGATTTTTATATATAAGATTACCTGGTAGCATTATTAATATAAAATAAAATAGTGTCATAAAAAATCAATAGGCTACAAAATTTTAGTGACAGAAACGAATCGCTGCAAAACCGACTTCACGCAGTCTTGTCTGCTCTACCCTAGAGTGTAATTTAAGCCCGTGTAGGCGCGTTGTAGGCGGGGTGGGGCGGCCCGCGAGCTGAGGAGCAGGCGGTTTGAAGGCTCGCCGCCGCGGCTGAAGCTGGCCGGCGGAGCCGGCCAGCAAGCCGAAGCTGCGGTGGTGAGCATTAAAACCATCTGCGACGATAAGCTCGCGTGGGGCCGCTCAGACCCCGCAGCGCCGGAGCCGTGACAGAAACAGTGCTTGTGCATGTTACATGCCTGCTTGCATGTTTCATGCTTGTTTGCACGCTGCATGCTGGCTTGCATGCTGCATGCTTGTTTGCATGCTGCATGCTTGTTTGCATGCTGCATGTAAGCAAGCAGATAGCAGAATGAAGCAGATATGAAATAGTGTGCTCAAACTTTCTAGGCGTTTGATGAAATTAAAATATGGTAATTAAAACAGTGGTATAATGAATGTTTGGAATCATAATACTTCGAACAAATGTTATTCGGAAACGTCGGAATAATAAAAAATCCAATTGATAATAGGTCAACTGATACAGCGGCAGACGTGACTTCGATGAAGTAAAAAAAAAAAGAACGATAATAGTTGAAAAGTTTTAGGTGAAATGAAATTCGGTCAAATATTTTTCGACCTTATGATAGGTAGCCCTCGTAAATGGTAGCTTTAAAAAACGTAGTGTAATTAAAATCACTACATTATATTTATTAATTAAACTTGCATTTGTGTTCCTTCGGCCAAACTGCGGAACTGCTAGTTCTATTCTGTAAATTATTTCACGAAAAAGAAGCGTCGTAATTCTTGAGTGCTATAGGTTATATTTTATTATCAAAAAATTAGAGAACTGTATAAAAATCACGTAGACAGATTCGTGGGGAAAAGATAGTTGAAAAATAAAAATTGTCATTGCAAATAAACTACAACCATTGTGTCAATAAACAAATAATAACCGGGAAAGTGCGAGTCAGACTCGCCCACCGAGGGTTTCGTACAAAATTGTAGGTAGAACTCGCTTCCACGATGAGACGGCTAAACCGATTTTGATGAAATTTGGTATGAAAATAGGTTGAACGCTGGGAAAGCAAATAGGGTACTTTTTAATCCGGGACTTTGTCTGCATCCACGATAACCGACATTTACACAGACCAAATTGCTTTATAAATAAGGAATATATTTTTTAATGATTCAAATTACAAACGTATAGTTTTCAGACTTTTTCCTGTTTTTATAGTATAAATCGACATTACTTGTCAAATTTCATAGTTCTGGGTCCACGGAAAGTACCCTATAAATTTTGATTCCCTTATGAGTGTCGAAATGTACGTTTATTGCGACTTAAACGGCCGTATCTTATTTTCACGGTAACTTAAAAGTTTGTTTTTTTCACAGCTTCAAGGGACCGTGGACCTAAGTATATGGTATATAATTTCAACTCGATACCTCTACGCGTTCTCGAGATAAAGACAGACAGACGGACAACAAAGTGATCCTATAAGGGTTCCGTTATTTACTTTTGAGGTACGGAACCCTAAAAAGAACAGGGTTACAAAATTAAATTGTAGACCGTTAAACCTACATCAGCATTATCAAAAAAATGCATCTTCAATGCATATTTACTACAAAAAACAAAATTTTACAAACTTAAGGTCTAAGTATTGTGAAATGTTAAATAAAACTCATACTTGCCGGGCAGTTTGTACTTTGACCAACTAGAACGTTTCACATTTTGTTAAAAGTACTAAGTTCACAAACTATGTAACTATGTAGCGGTTCAAGTTATTTGAGCAAGTAGCCAAGTCGTATTTAAAATATCTTTACGTAATACCGCGGAGAGAGAAGTTTAAAAAACTTGCAAGTTTTAAAACTGTTGGAAACTGTTATTAAAACTGATAGTAGTGACCCTATATAACGGGTGTAAAAACCGCCTTAATCTTAGCTTTTTGACTACCAGGTTAAAAATGCAAAACCATGCCCTCAGCGCCAAACTACGAATTCATCCTTAAATGCCTATTCCTATATTTAGTATTAGTTTTGGTCATCTTAATAATATTATAGATTGAGAACAACGGATTAACTCACTGTGTTGTCGGGTTCGTCCGACTAGTTTCGATGGCATACAGTCATCTTTCTCAACGAGTTCCACAGGATGACACACCGCCCGTCGCGTTCCTGCGGACACTGCGCGCGGACAACTGCGGCGGTGGCAGGGGTGGCGCAGGCGAGGACATAGGTCATCTAACAATCAATCAATCAATCTATCAATCAATCGATCAATCAATCTATCAATCAATCTATCAATCAATCAATCTATCTATCAATCTATCTATCAATCTATCAATCAATCTATCAATCAATCTATCAATCAATCTATCAATCTATCAATCAATCTATCAATCAATCTATCAATCAATCTATCAATCAATCTATCAATCAATGTATCAATCAATGTATCAATCAATTTATCAATCAATCTATCAATCAATATATCAATCAATCTATCTATCAATAAATCTATCAATCAATCTATCTATCAGTCAATCTATATATCAATCAATCTATCAATCAATCTATCAATCAATCTATCAATCAATCTATCAATCAATCTATTAATCAATCTATCAATCAATCTATAATGTGTAACAATACGAGCTCACGTTTCGTTTAATGATCTTAATAATAATAATATGTTAATATTAATGAAATCTAAAGAAATAAGTTCAACTCATCTAAATTAAGATGAATCATGGAACTTAGTAAAGGAAATTAAAAAAAATGTTGTTTTGTGAGCTTTTGTGGTTAAGTATGTGGCACATTGTGGTTCGTCATCTATCTCTCATGTTGGTTTGAAAACTACGCATAATATCGGCCTGATGTAATTTAATGAAATGTGTACATCTACTCAACATTAATTTTACATTTAATCCAACACCTATATGCTTAAAATAAAACTTTCTATTGAACCCAAAAATCACTACATTAACTCCAAACTTTTCATTTCAAAACATTGTAACACATTTTAATGTTAACTGAAAACCGGGATTTTCCATATAAACAAAAACGATATAACGTACAACTGAACGAGCTAAGCCGGTACCTATTAGACAGTACAGAGGTACAGTGAAAGGCAGAAATACACTCTTAGTTTTTGTTTATCATGAAGAGCTCGTGTTTAAGAGGAAACACAAGGGCCGTTTTTCCATACAAACTTAGTCCCCTGTTTCCTCCCTGGATAATGCCAGTAGATCAATTTTTTTTTTAAATATCCATGACTACTATTGGCATGTCCCTATGTTTTCCTTTTTCTCATAAATTTATTATTAAAAGAGATATGAATATTCAAAAACCTAAAAAATTGGCATGATTTTCCGCTGTGTTCAAACATTCAGAAAACAAATTTGACTTGATTATATAAAAAATAGAAAACATAGGAACACGGCAAAAGCCTTTCTTTATTTTATAATGAAAAAGCAGTTAAATCGGTTAAGTTTTGGAGAAGAAATCAGGGGACTACGAATCATTGATTTTGTGTACTTTTAATAGGTATTTTCGGTCAAAGCTGCAGTTGTGTCTATCGCGCTCTGCGGTTCGTGTTCGGGCATCGCGCGACAGCAATAGATTTTACAAATACCTAATTTTCAATTTTCTAGCCCGTGGTATTTCCTCTTAAGTAAAAGCCGTACTCGTACCAAGTTCCCTCCGTGGGTCGGAAAACACGTAAAGCCGTTGCTGTCATTCGTAGATCTTTGGCAGTCGTTATAGGTTGTTAGAAGCCTGAAAATCTGACAACCAGTCTTACCAAGGGGTATAGTGTTACCCAGTAACTGGGTTGTGGAGGTCAGATAAGCGGTCGCTCCATGTAAAGCACGGTAGGCCTAGCCAAGTTACTTTCGTTTCGTATCGAATCTCTTTCTACAATAATTAACGCCCCGTTGTAATCCATTTTTGATTTTCGATCAAGTGACTTATCGTTGAGATGACGTCATTCCCATACATTTGATTAGTTTTCTATTAGCGTTATCGATTGTAGACTGTCAATTTGGCTAATTTGCCTAAGCCTGCTGGTATTCAAAGCACAGGTGAGGTATTCAGCTGCATCCGGTAAGTCTAGAAGCTAGGCAGATATTGATTAGCAAATTTTCAAATGCGAGTTTCTTGTACATCTTTTTATACATATGAAAATATTTTAAATATTTTATATAAAGACGATTCCAATGAAAACTTCAAGAACGAATAATTATTGAATTTGTCAAAGTGTATATATATATTTTGGCCTCTGACTGTACGGACACATTGTACTTAGCACTTAGAACTTCATGAGTACACTCCCGAACGAAAGTTTCGATGTTGGCATTATGTATTCTGTTTTATGAAAATTATTATGTTTATTTATTATGTTTGTACTGTGTGGAGGTTTCGGTATATAAACTGTGGTTATATACCTAATTAGAAAATATGTGGGACTATTTAAGCTTTTTTAGTACATCATTATAATCTGCCTGGCCTTTTCCCAATTATGTTGGGGTTGGCTTCCAGTCTAACTAGATGCAGCTGAATACCAGTGTTTTACATGGAGCGACTGTCTATCGGACCTCCACAACCCAGTTACTGGGTAACACGATACCCCTTGGTAAGACTGGCTGTCAGATTTTCTAGCTTCTGACTACAAGTAACGACGGTTCCCTATACATTTGCATACAATTTTAAGACCTCATATAACTTAGCACACTTTTGTTTCTTCTAATTATATTTTCGCATAACATTATTTACGCATAACAGCTTACGCATAATTTTCTTTCATCGTATTGAATTTTTAACGTGGCACAATAGTAGCACAGTATCATTATGCGTAATAAATTTATGCCGAAACAAATTAGTCATCAAGATAATTATGCCAACATAAACAGTATGGCAAAAAAAGAATATGGCAAAGTATTATTATGAAAAACAAATTATGTCAAAACAGTTATGCCAAAGTATATTAGGAAAAAGAACATTATGCGAAAAGAAGGGATCCCCGTCGTAACGACTACCCGTAAAGTAAATCTGTCTGTTACGCTTTCACGTTGAAACGGTTGAACCGATTTTAATGAAATTTGGTATGAAAATAGTTTAAACCTTGGGGAAGCACATAGGCTACTTTTTAATCTACAACTTCGTCTGCATCCGCGATAACCGACATTCACGCGGACGAAGTCACGAGCAGAAGCTTGTTAGTAATAAAGATGATGATTTATCTGCCATAACATGCGTTTACACACAAATTAAAGCATGCAATATCTTACAAAAGGCATATGAAGTCCGTACATGTTTTACCTTTCGAGGCGTATACAGTTTTCAAGCAACAAATAAAATATAATCGAATTAAACCATAGCTTGTTTACGTAAATTCATCATTAAATTGACAGTAAAATTAATTTTAAACGATTTATATAATAGTTTTTTAATAACAGTGAAAATGTGTGCTCAAAAACAGAAAAATCTCTATTATAATATTATATTTTTTCGTTTACAGAACTACAAAGTAAACGTTCAAGTGAACATTTTTATTAAAAAAACATACGTAGGTCACTGCTCTACATCGCAATCAAGCTACGTACTAACTTAGTTGTCGTGTGGAATACTGACTTTATGTTGTAGCTAACTTCGTAACGTATTGGGTTCTACATTTTTCTTTTTGTTTACAAGTTTTTATTGCTCTACAATTTAGTTTTGCTGTTTACACTTTATGCTCGATTTGAACTGAAATGTTTTCGTTAAAGATTTCTTATGTCCTTATAGCCCTAAGCACAGATCGCACCCTGGGTAAAAATTTTGGGTGGGCGAGTTTATAAGTTTGAAAATGCACCACGATTTATTTATAAACGGTTTTACCACGAGTTTGCAAGAAAAATCATTGAAGAGTGTCCTTAGTGTTTCTTGCACCTTCTTCTCCATCATAGTTATATCTTACAGATTATGTAAGATAACTATATTTCTAAGTATCGTGCTAATTTAAGAATTTTTAGTTAAGTGTGGCATGTAACTGTTTTTTGTCCTAAACATATAAAAAAAAAAGTTATAGTCAAAATCAAATTATTTATTTCAATTAAAGTTACAGTCACTTTTGAATTGTCAAGGAGTCGGTCAGTTAGTCAGAAAGTTGAAGCTAGTTGCTCGTTCTAAAACGTAGGTAGGTCTCTATGGAGAAGGACGAGCAAGAAAGTAAACAGACACTCTTAACTCTTTAATTTTTTTTACAAAATACTGGTTACGTGATTCTTGTTGCTTCTATATGTAAAATCTATGAAGGTACTCTAGCCATACAAAACATAAAAATAGAAGAGGGGATAGAGATTTAGAGGCCATAGAGGCCACCTACGTTTTGGAACGAGCAGTTCGCAAAGTAATCAAGAAAGCTACCAGGGGCCCTAGCCAATCTACAATCGATAACGCTAATAGAAAACTAATCAAATGTATGGGAATGACGTCATCTCAACGATAAATCACGTGATCGAAAATCAAAAATGGATTACGACGAGGCGTTATTTTTGATGTGAAACATCTATAGCCACACGTAAAACCGATTTCTGGCGTGGCGACGCGTCGCCACGCTATATGATGGTATATATATACAGTCTATATGCAGTAGTGTGTACGGTGTGGCGACGCGTCGCCATGCGCAATCGACTGTGCGATTACCGAAGTCACTGAATAAACGAATTAAGTAGTCACGATTTGAAATAAATTCGTAAATTTTTGTATTTAATGAAAATAAATGTTTATTCAATAAATAGTCATCGTTATCTGGAAAAAAAATCGTAATATTTTATTTTATCATTATGACATATTTAGTTCCTATCACAATCTGTTCTTTTGTGCATATTACTTTTACAAAATAATGTCGATGTTTCACATCTGCCAGGCGTCCCGTAACGGCTCACATTTTTTTTATTTTACAATTTTATTCAACTTTGCTTTTTGTGTCTTTTGTCCTGTGCGGCCAATAAATGCTTTTTCTTTCTTTCTTTCTTTTCTTTTTGTAAAAAGAGATACAATACGAAACGATTGTAACTTGGTAAAGCTTACAGACCTCCAATCCCTCTTCTTGTGCTTAAAAGCTAAAAATCTTATTCAAAATCGAAACACTCAAATAATACTCCGGAATGTCAAATAAATAAAATATAAACAACCCGTTGACAGTCGTATGACATTTGACTGATCCCCGGGATAGTGCAAAAAGCGCGGATTATCCCACTTGAGCCGCTACAAGTGTGAGGATATACAAGTTTTGATGCTTGGTGTCTATGTGTGTGTTAGTGTATGAAGTGCGAATGTCGACGTGTGAGAGACTGTGATGTTTATTGATATGTAGTTTCGGAGACATTCGACCCTAGATTGGGAAGATTTTATTTGGAAAAATTAAAAATGATGTAATGTATAATAAAAACTTTTTTGAAGAAAGTTAAAGAAAGTTTAAAAGAAAGAAAGAAAAAAAAGAAAGAAAAAAGAAAGCCTTCAAAAAAAACTAAAAAGTGATAAATAACTTTAGCACAGAACACACATGACTTTAGTTTCGAAAGTCAGTGGCGATGTTTTCACTTTTTAGTTTTTTTTTTGAAGACGGTTCACTTTGTTCAAAAAAGTTTTTATTTTACACTTTTTAGTGCCTCCTTATCACTCAAATCCATTAAGGAACGGCAACACAGTTTAAATAGAGATTAAAAGTCCCCCAAAGATGGAAAGATGGAAGAAACGAAAACGTCTTCTCGGTTTTTGTTGTTTTTTTTTCAAAAAGCGCTGAGTAGATTTCTGTTTGTGGTATACTTAAACTTTCTCTAGAATGTAACAAAAACTTTTCTGAAAACCGCATCAAAATTGGTTCAGCCAAACGGGAGATAATCGCGGACAAACATACATACATGCATACAAACATACATACAAGCATACAGGTCGATCGAACTGAGAACCTCCTTTTTTGAAGTCGGTTAAAAAGAATATAAATATTAAAAGTGATAAATATTATTTTAGTGGTTACTAACACTTAACTATATTTTTTCTATATGTAGGTATTTCATAAGGCGTAGGTATAAAGGCTTCACCTTTCTCCTACCTGGTAACTTTTGTTACCAAATAAAACATAATGAAATACTAAGTTACACTTCATCAAACAGTAATACTCATTATCTTCGTCATACCTTCCACCTATCTCCCTTTCCACGTTCTTACACTGACAATATCATAAAGCACTAGATGTGACATAATGTCTACCCGCACGAATTGCTACATTATTAAAGTAGGTAAATCTTTGGTGCACAAAATATGAATGTAACAAACGTTAGAATACAATATGGCGCGTTTTGTTCACCACACTGTGGCTCCGTGGAGCTGCGACCTGTGACGTCAGACCTGCATTCTACAATGGTTTAGGAGGTGTGGAAGAGACTGTTTTTTAATTAATTTTAGTAAAATATTGGTGCCAATTTTGTTGTGTACGAGTTAATTTAAACTATTTAAATCTCTTTCCCTCCAATACAACAAGAAAGAGACAGATACACACAGTTTAAGTTGATCAAAATGTTTATACAATTATGGTTGTCATTTTAGAAAGTAATGATTAAAAACATGGCGTAGTTCAAGGGCAAAACTAATTTGACATCTCTTACTTTGTTCTTATTTATCGCCGTCCTTTTCTTCAGCTGCCTGGTAGTAAGAGATGCCAATTGTTTTATCTTAGTTTACTTTGTGAATAAGGGAATCGACACCACTGTCAATACAGGTCTAATATTAAGCAATTTTCTATTAAGAAAGCCGACAGAACAGTGATTTGGTTTGATTGATTTTTAAAGGTCTTTATTTATACCTAAACAAATGATCTTATTCTATTTGTTCACAAATCGGGATTTATTTTGTTACCTGTGTAACAAACTAAATATATCGCCTTTATAAACATCCAAACATGTTGATATTACATTATTTAGCGTTCGCTTATTGACTTAAACAGTTTATTAAAAAAAAAAAAATTACCAAGTATGTGGAGGTCTTAGTTAGTATTATTATATATTATTTATTATTAACTTTCCTAAAACACAACTTTATTTTGGCCCTGAGCACCCTAATAATTTTTAATTTATTGTAAAATTAGATTTTTAGGAGCTTTGAAATCAATAAATAGTTAGTCAATTGAGTTGGCAACTCAGTGACGTCACACCCTATTGCCATTATGAATCTATAATTATGAGAATCGTGTTTCAAGAGCTTATAAAAATATATCAATTGTCTCATAGATGAACTACCAAACTTTATTAAAACAATAATAATTTAATATCATATAACCTACAGTACCTAACTTTCTATTGTATATGGCAAGACTATAACCATTTTTTTTAAACATAAGACTCGGGAAGCGAAGACACAATGCTTGACAACAACACATTTTTCACAATAAGTGCGCTCAAATTACTTGAAATCTACGCTCACACCCCATCCAGTTCCACTCTACATCACATACAAAGAAACTCGGCGTCTTCTGAAACTGAAATATGAAATTTCGCCGTTTCGACATCTCTTGAAATGGCAGCTGTGATATTTTCGGAGCAAATGTGACTCGAACTGACGGCAAATGTACAGAAAACTGGGCTTTATTCAGACTTATAACTTTCCATTCAGTTGTGTGTAATAATATTGTGAAGTAAATACTTTGATTTCTGTAAAAGTCGGGGTTATTTTGTAGAATAACAATATGTAATACAATTGTTTTATTGCAGCGCCGTTGCAGAAAACGGGTACTTATCAAGCTTACTTTCTGTGTTGTTTATTTATTTATATAATATGTCCTATCGAACCGTTAGCTAAACCGCTTTGAGCAAGTGTAATGATCTATGTTCATGTCTTGACTGTAAGGCCTGTGCATTGCCGAACAATAATTATAGGGACTAGAATAATAGGGACAAACAACGTCATCAACTGGTTACCCCCTAGCCAAAGAAATTTAATACGGGGTTACCAGTTGATGAAGCTGTCTGTACGTTGTCGCGAAAGTAAAAGTTGTGGACCATGTTGGATCCGCCCAATAGGGGTATTAAGGGTTAAAATCTTTGCATTGTATAAACTCAATGTGTTAATATTGTATAATTTTTCATAGCACATACATGTGAGCACTATGTTCTTTAAAGCTACCATTTACGAGGTATGTCTTTCATTGACTTGAAGGTACCCTGGCGGTTGGGAGTATGTCATGCTCACTTGAATGTCCCGCTGGCGGTGGCGCATGTGTTGGATCATTCGGTTCCCTTCAAAATGGTTGAGCTAAATGATGTCGATCCGTGCGTCATGTTCGTGAACGGGCGCCGTTAGTTGGGACTGGTCATCTCTTAGCTGCCTCGGTTATTCTAAATTTGTTGAATTGCTTAATATGATTATATTTTCTAGACCTCTTTTAACGTACACGACTTGTTACATTGTTCTCACATTGTACCCCTAGATTGGATGATGTAACCGGAATTTGTAACATATTATTGATTTGAACCTACTGTTTGGAACGAGCTTCAACTTTTTGACTGACTGACTCTGAGAATTCAAAAGTACCTGTAAATGGTTTATTTGAAATAAATGATTTTAAGTTTAAGTTAAGTTTAAACAAAATAAGAAAAGGAAATGAGGCGTTGCTCCTGCATTAGCCTGTGAAAGTGACGTTCGTAACTAGCCTTCGCTAGAAGCCTTCGTAAGTATCCTTCTAACCTAAGCATCGGATCCATCCTAGAAGGATTACACAATCATGGCTTTCGCATAACTTTCGCGACAACGTACGTCGCAATGGTAAACTTTCGCGGTAATGACCTCTGAAACTACAATTTATGTCGGATGATGACAGCTCACTTCAAGCTCACTTAAAATTCACTGAGTGAGATTAAAATACATCGACTGTTTTCATTTCATCATCATCATCGTCAGCCTAAAGACGGCAATTGTTGAACAAAGGCCGCCCCCATAGAAATGGGGGGTTGCCATAATCCCCACGCTTGACAGGCTTCGTGATCTGCCCGCTGCTGCGCGACTTCCGGATTTTCCCTTAGTCGCCTTCTACGACATCCTCGGGATGAAATGGGTGGGTGCTATTCTAGACCGGACATCCCGCGGGACATATGTTTTCATTTACCACACTTTTATTAACCTCATGTACAATCGAACAACAAAATTTGATATACAGACAGCTCACTTGCAATTACTTTTAAACTATCTTGTTCTTTTACACCGTACTTACGCCAAAGGTTGAAAAGTTATTACGCACACAATAAAAATGAATATTGACAATTTAAGTAGTAACTTAAAACGATGAATATTTTACCTAAAGGTCTTGCACGAGGGCGCTAACGTAAAAGGATTCGGTTCGAGTCCATTTTAGAATTGGAAATGCGACTATGTTTTAGCATTATGGTATCATTTTATAAAATCGACGCACACAAACAATTCATTGATATGAATAATTTGTTGTAACTAAAATATGTGCAGAATATTATTATGGCTATGTGTAAAACAATAATAGTTACTTTGAAAAAACAACAAAAAAAAAACACATTGTATTTCATAGATACGTACTGTAGATACTATAAAAATATATTAACAAAACCTCAGACACAAAAAATCCTCTTCATCGCTATTTAATTACTTTTTAGAAGAATTTGTGGGTCGGGGTTATTGTTAGTTTTTAATTTAATTTTTGTTTTAAACTGTTTTAATTGCGGGAAGACAGGCTACTCCCAACGTAAATAGTTTTAACCAAAAGGAATAAATATATTCAATAATTTAGCTAAAATGACGACTTATATGTCAGAAATTCCTTTCATGATAATAGAAAAATGCTGATAGCTTCGGATTAGCCAACCAATGGTCAGAACATTTTTCCTAAATCAGTAAATAAAAAAAGTAAAATTAAAAGTCCACGTTCAAAGCTCCTCTTGGTAACATTTAAAAAGGCCAACTCATCAAACTTGTAAAGCATCGAAGAGCTGTAACTTAGTAAAGCAACTAAAGTTATCAACTAAATTACTTCCACTTCACGAAGGTCACGCGTCAAAGGTGAACCGGTTCAATCTAGACTGAAACACGACCCTATCAAACTGGCTAGATAAATTGGAGTTAGGCTTGGTTCACACGTTACAGTGTTCATCAAGTTTTGTCACTGACTGTCAGGGACAAAAGTCGATAAACAGTGTCATCCCTACTTGTGTTATAAATGCGAAAATGAGTTTGTTTGCTTTTTACGCTTTCAGGGTTAAACTACTGAACCGATTTTGATGAAATTTGGTACAGAGTATGCTTGTAAAACAAGAAAAGATATAGGCTACTTTTTTCCGTGAATAGTCTTTGCTTCTATACCCTGTTCACAATAAGATTGGACATTTACTCAAACCGTTTTTACAGTCCGTTCAACCGATTCTGCCTTCTTTTGAGTTGGTAGCATGACAAATGGCAACTGCAGTAAACAGTTGTTATTGTAACCACTTTTTTGCCTCTAATGTCATCCTTAAGCATACGGAATAGAAGTCAAAATCGGTTGAAGGGACTGTAAAAAAGGTTTGTGTTTATGTCTAATCTTATTGTGAACAGGGTATAGGTAACATCATTGATTTTTACGATAAACCTAACAAAGGGAAAGAAAAGGATAGCCGCATTAGAATTGTCTAATGAAAGAACGAGACTTTTCCAAAAGACATCAACGCGCAATATTGCCGTGTGCTTTCTTTAACCAACCACCATTTTATCTAGACCCATGCGATCACTCATAATGTTATTAATTCAAAAATAAATTTCGTATTGTTTGTATATACCAAAGAGAATAGTCTTTGTTGATAAGAAGAATGAATGATAATGAAGTCGCGAGCAAAAGCTACTTTTATCAAACTTAGGTCGCAACCTTACTTAAGATCAGATGAGTTGCGATCAAAGGTAAGCCTATCTATATTTTAATATTATAAAGCTGAAGAGTTTGTTTGTTGGTTTGGTTGAACGCGCTAATCTCAGAAGCAATTTTTTCGAATTGAAAAATTATTTTTGTATTGGATAGTCCTTATCGAGGAAGGCTATAGGCCCATGCGAAGCCGGGTCGGGTTGCTAGTTATAATATAACAACCGGACAATTGCGAGTCGGACTGTCCCACCGAGGGTAGAGAGGTACATATTTGTAGGTACATATCCAGACTTCTATACTAATCCATGTCTACTATTCATACTTTAATCTACTTATATAAATGCGTTTCTTGCGACATAAACGGCCGTATCTTTTTTCACGTTAACATAGAGGGTTGATTTTTTTACTGCATCAAGGGACCGTAGATTTGAGTATATAATTTCAACTCGATACCTCCACGCGTTCCCGAGATAAAGGGTCTTGACAGACAGACAGACGGACAACAAAGTGATCCTATAAGGGTTCCGTTTTTTCCTTTTGAGGTACGGAACCCAAAAATGAAGCGAAGAAGGTAAAATTAATAAATATATGACCAACTGTTTGGGTGCTCTTCCAATTAGATCATAGCTTTCACTTAAAATATAGTTACAACCTAGTTTGAAAATGTCAGTAATAGTTTTAATTTATCTTTGGTAGGTGGTACGTGTGTGCCAAGCCTTAGATCGGCTGAGTATAGACCCGTGGACTGGAGTAACATTCAATTAAGACGTTTAAAATGCCATTTGAACCATTTAAACGTAGATAGATGGTGAACGAAATTGTTAAATGTTTCGGGTTTGTGCATTTTCTTGCCAAATATTGTATGTTACCCCTGCTTATTAAGACTTCATGCACAAAAGTGCAAAGGAGGACCTAATACACGGTAATGTTATAATGCCCTACGCATTCTCTACCAGTCAACCAAGGGTGGTGAAGAGATTATATGGCAGCTAAAAATACAAAATAAAAAGATTATAAACTTAAAAAAGTACTCAAATAGGTAAAATACACGTACATATATTTATTTAGGAACAGACATCTTATGTTCCTATGAAAATAAGATTATAACTGCAAGTGTAAATTAAAATATAAGTGTAAATTAAGAGCGCGTATTCGATTCGTGACGAAAACTTCATGTTTTTGCATTTTGCCCAGAACAATATCGTAATTATGCGAGCAGATTATTTAAAGATAATTTACAGTTTTAGAAAGATTAAGTCTTAATTTAGACAGCTACAGAGTAAAAGTATAATTTTTATTATGGTTTTTTAAAGCGAAGACAGTTCTTTCATATCGTTTTACGAAAATAGACGTCAGAGTTAACTTTCAGGACGAATACAACCATTACAATATGCCAAAATATTTTGTTTTATGCGTTTTTCCAACAGTATATACAGCCATAAAGACAGCTACGGAGCCAAAATTACGAAAATATTACTATTATGTATTAAAAAACAATGTTGAAAAAGTAGAAAATCGGTTCACTTTGACAATTTTTTTTCACCAGTATTTGAATAAAAACGTAACTGATATATTTATTTTATGAAAGTAAATGTTATGCTTAATATACAGAATACTTTTCAGTCCATTATACGAGCTCAATTATTTTAAAAGGCACTGTAAAACATCGCGCGCTGTCGTTTGCCGATCAATTTCAATGATTCGTGCTTATTTCGTGCATATTTTTTTTTTCTGATGCACACAAACAGACCATTGTATTGTACTAGTGAGTGTCAATGCTGCTACGCCGTTCTATCAATCGTTTAGATTTTGAGTTGCGCTAAATCGAATACGCGCCCTTAAATCAAATGAAATGAAATCATGTTTGTCGAATAAACCAGTCACAGGCACTTTTGAATTATTAAGCAGTCAGAAAGTTGAAACTAGTTGCTCGTTTAAACAGTAGATAATCTACTAAGTATAGACTGATAACTAGTACTTATATAAATCCCTATGTAAGTAGTTATGTCATAAACAAAAAATGTCACGTGCGCCTAAATTCAGACTACTAACTCTAGATAAGCAATAACTTGTAAATATTTGTGTCACGCAAGAACAGACCTCGAACCTATCAGGTTGTCAAAACCAATTCATGTCATAACATATAATATTATCTTATATTTATGCCTTGTTTTTATTTATTTGGAAGATGGTTTCCTGTCTGTATGTATCCACTTGTCATGTTCGTGAACGGGCGTTGTCAGTTGAAATTGGTCATCTCTTAGCTGTCAATGCTTATCTTTGTTATTATTATTTTTAAAGGTTTTGTATTGCTTTTCACCTACATTGTTATCACGAGCAGCAATAATAGTGTTACTAAGATTTTGTAAAAACTTGATTAAAAAGAGTGTGTTTTGACGACACGGTTGGCGCAGTGGCTGTGCGATCGACTGCTGCGCAGCGTGTTGCGGGTTCGATTCCCGCCCAGGGTAAACATTTGTGTGATGAGCACTTGTGTTTGCCTTGTGTCTGGGTGTTGTTTATCTATATATGTATGTATTTACAAGAAAAAAATGTATTTGTGTATGTATATATCAGCTGTCTGACACCCATAGTACAGGGTCTCCCTAGTTTGGGGTTAGATGGCCCCACATATTATTATTATTATATTATTATTAGTGTCCGTGGAGTTTCTTGCTCGTTCTTCTTCATAATGACCATCGTTGTGGAACGAGAAACTAGCTTCAACTTTCTGAATAACTAACCGACACGTCGACAACTAACGATTAATTGAAATGACTGCTTTGACTTTAGTGAGTAATAAAAAAAATCTATAAATTCCAAGTCAAATATCATTCTCAAATCAAATAAGAAAATGTGGGAACCTTTATATACATTAAATATCTAAGTAACAAGAAATGTTTACTTTATTTACTCTGTTTATTTTTATATCGTTGTTTCTAACAACTAGTAGATCTGTTTAGTAATATGTGGATGAGAAATACTTTAGGATCTTAAGCTCCCTTACCAAAAAAATATACTAAATTATACCAAATGTACTAAATGGTCACCAAATCTTAGTGTGCAAAATAACCAAAATCTTTTTGACCCTGCTGGGGCGGATTCGACATGGTTAGGTTAGGTTAGAACTGTGACCCCCTACGCCAGAATCAAATCGCTTTTTACAGTCAAACTCATACATTTCTACAATACTTTAGGAAACACCATTTTGGTTACCATTTACTATTTTTGGTTTTATTTTATTTACTATTATTGGTGATCATTTAGTAGATCTGGAGGTTCGTTAAACATAAGCCTTAAATTATAATCTATGTGTAACCTATATAAGAAAATTTGAATCTTCTGAAGTTGCCCCTTCCAAAAGGTAGTCTCTTACCCTGAACATTCCTTTTCATACGCCGAGTACTTATTCGGCCATTTTGAATCGATATCGACTCCCTAACATGTTCCAGACAGACAGATATCATTTCTGTCATGTGATAGCTATAGTAGAGATGTTTTATGAAAATGTTTTCTGTGAAGATACTTGTCAACTTATTCATTTATATTTTTTGACGGAGTACTTGTTACTTGATAATAAAAGATGCTGTGAGCATCCATTTCTTTATCTGAGAATTTAAAAAGACCAAGTTTTCGTTCCTCTGTACAATATTAAGATCGAGAAAAAGACGTTGAAAACAACACGTTCTTGGTTGGGGTCCTTTTTTTAATTTATTTTATTTTTATTATTTGTTGTTATAGCTCTGGGTAAAACTTCAAGTGCCTATTTATAAAGGTCCAAATGATACAGCCTTCTGACAGATGGACGGACCGAGATTAATATGTAGGTAACACTAATAGTAATCTTTATTTTGACACCAGTTTAAAAAGAGCAATTATTTTAGAATAAAACCTTTATTTTACTAATTCACTTTAATTTTCATTCAATTCAGGAAGTAGACATTTCTCCACTCTATTGAATATATTGATGTTTCAATTCTGAAATTTACATAACATCACTACATTTTATACATAATTAAATCTATAAGTAATTCTAAATCTAGTACAAGATTTAAAAATCCTTCATCATCATCATGATCATGCCAACCTTTCTCTTTCTCCCTCCTTCGTTCCTACTTCCTTTCTTTTTCTTTTACCATACCTAGGTCTCCCCCAAGGGGGGGTTCAGCCGTAATCACCATGCTTGGCCGATGCATATTGGCGATCGCAGTAGGTGTTCAGGCTGAAGAGGTTTCCACGGAGCGAGTTGCAGCCTGATGTTCTCGAACAGCATCAAGTCTCTCCTGACGCTCTTCGGTAGATTCTTGGGATCTTATGATCCTCAATCTTTTAGCTCCTTTGGAACATTGGGAAAGATTTGACCTCTTCCTAGGCATGGTTATAGTTTTATTGTAAAGATACCTGATCAATTAAAATCTAAGTGACTGCTCCCCTGCGTTACTGGGTAGGCTACCGTGTCACGAAGATAAATGGAAAAGGAACTTAAACACCCAATTAACATAAACCCGAAGGCATATTTATTCGATAAAATAAAAAAATAAATGGGAATTTTGACCAGTAGAGTCAAATTTTCGATGATATACCCATCGTCATCAAAAATCAGTGCTCAACTGTTACCGCCTTCACCGCGTGGAGGTACTCCCAGCTTATGTTATTTTATAAGATACAGTAAAATTAGTGATAGCTTTGATTTCCACATCAAATGTTTCTGATCTTCGATTTTTATAAGTCAACAGAAAATGCCCATCAGACCGAACCACTTTTGCTAAGACGTCATTCCTATATGTGTCATGGTGTAGCTGGGCTCTTGGAGTTCCACATCAGGTGTTCCAGATCTTCAAATTTATTTTCTCAGCAGAAAATGCTCATCACGTGGAACAATTTTTGCTATGGTACCATTTTTCTATCTCTTATAGTTTAGCTGGTCTGTTGCGGTTCTGCATCAGGTGTTCAAGTTTCCAAGATAAATTATAGCCTATATGTTGCCCCGACTTAATACCTATACAATAAAAGAAAAATCATTCAAATTCGCCCAGTAGTTCCGAAGATTAGCGTGTACAAACAAACAGACAGACAGACAAACAGACAGATTTTTTTTTTGTTTCGTGCTCTGTTACTGTTCCTAAACACCCCTCAATTTTTTTTTTTTTTTATATATTCAGTGTACAGACACAGTTTTGCTACTGTTTTATTATATGTATATATATAGATGTGGGACTATTTAAGCTTTTTTTCCCAATTATGTTGGGGTTGGCTTCCAGTATAACTAGATGCAGCTGAATACCAGTGTTTTACATGGAGCGACTGTCTATCGGACCTCCACAACCCAGTTACTGGGTAACACGATACCCCTTGGTAAGACTGGCTGTCAGATTTTCTAGCTTCTGACTACACGTAACGACTACCCGCAAAGTAACTCTGTCTGTTACGCTTTCACGTTGAAACGGTTGAACCGATTTTAATGAAATTTGGTATGAAAATAGTTTAAACCTTGGGGAAGCACATAGGCTACTTTTTAATCTACAACTTCGTCTGCATCCGGGACAACCGACATTCACGCGGACGAAGTCGCGGGCAATAGTTCGTAATAAAGATAATGATTTATTTGCCATAACATGCGCTTACACACAAATATACCTTTTGTAAGATCTAATTATATAGATAGATAGATTTTATTGTATTTGTTGCTAACTTATCAATTATTTAATTAATCACGTCAAACTAATTTAATATGTGAATTTGTTGCTTGAATAATTTGACCTGTCGAGGCGTACAAATTTTTATAATCGAATTAAACCATAGCTTGTTTACATAAATCCTTAAATTAACAGTAAAATTAATTTGAAAGGATTTATATCATAGTTTTTTAATAACAGTGAAAATGTGTGCTCAAAAACAGAAAAATCTCTATCATAATATTATATTTTTTCGTTTACAGAACTACAAAATAAGCGTTTAAGTGAACATTTTTATTAAAAAAACATACGTAGGTCACTGCTCTACATCGCAATCAAGCTACGTACTAACTTAGTTGTCGTGTGGAATACTGACTTTATGTTGTAGCTAACTTCGTAACGTATTGGGTTCTACATTTTTCTTTTTGTTTACAAGTTTTTATTGCTCTACAATTTAGTTTTGCTGTTTACACTTTATGCTCGATTTGAACTGAAATGTTTTTGTTAAAGATTTCTTATGTCCTTAGCCCTAAGCACAGATCGCACCCTGGGTAAAAATTTTGGGTGGGCGAGTTTATAAGTTTGAAAATGCACCACGATTTATTTATAAACGGTTTTACCACGAGTTTGCAAGAAAAATCATTGAAGAGTGTTCTTAGTGTTTCTTGCACCTTCTTCTTCATCAAAGTTATATCTTACAGATTATGTTAGATAACTATATTTCTAAGTATCGTGCTAATTTAAGAATTTTTAGTTAAGCGTGGCAAGTAACTGTTTTTTGTCCCTAACAAATAAAAAAAAATAAAAAAAGTTAAAGTCAAAATCAAATTATTTATTTCAATTAAATTTACAGTCACTTTTGAATTGTCAAGGAGTCGGTCAGTTAGTCAGAAAGTTGAAGCTAGTTGCTCGTTCTAAAACGTAGGTAGGTCTATATGGAGAAGGACGAGCAAGAAAGTCCACGGACACTCTTTTAACTTTTTCAATTTTTTTACAAAATACTGGTTACGTGATTCTTGTTGCTTCTATATGTAAAATCTATGAAGGTACTCTAGCCATACAAAACATAAAAATAGAAGAGGGGATAGAGATTTAGAGGCCATAGAGGCCTATCTACGTTTTGGAACGAGCAGTCCGTAAAGTAATTAAGAAAGCTACCAGGGGCCCTTAGCCAATCTACAATCGACAACGCTAATAGAAAACTAATCAAATGTATGGGAATGACGTCATCTCAACGATAAATCACGTGATCGAAAATCAAAAATGGATTACGACGAGGCGTTATTTTTGATGTGAAACATCTATAGCCGCACGTAAAACCGATTTCTGGCGTGGCGACGCGTCGCCACGCTATATGATGGTATATATATACAGTCTAGCAGTAGTGTGTACGGTGTGGCGACGCGTCGCCATGCGCAATCGACTGTGCGATTACCGAAGTCACTGATTAAACGAATTAAGTAGTCACGATTTGAAATAAATTCGTAAATTTTTGTATTTAATGAAAATAAATGTTTATTCAATAAATAGTCATCGATAACTGGAAAAAAAATCGTAATATTTTATTTTATCATTATGACATATTTAGTTCCTATCACAATCTGTTCTTTTCTGCATATTACTTTTACAAAATAATGTCGATGTTTCACATCTGCCAGGCGTCCCGTGACGGCTTCTTTCTTTATTGTACTTAATAGATTACTCTGGCTCACACACTATTCATTGTTTGTTGGATTTTTTTTTTTTTTACTATTAAATAGGCTTGCGTTTGACCGCAATTCACCTGATCGTAAGTGATAATGCGGCCTAAGTTGGAACACGTACAATAGAAGAAGTAGTCGTCTACTGTATTATTAATTGTAAATATGTGAACACTGTGTGTCTATGTACATAACTTAGCTGTAATTTCTTAACTTGTGATACTTTGTACATACCATAATATAGTGATTTTTATACAAGATACATCGTATTCACATAACATAATCATTCTTGTAAATGAAAATATTGTAAACACCCTTTTTTAAAAGAGTATGTATGGAGTTTCTTGCCCATTCTTCTCCATACGAAACTACCATTTGGAATGGGCAACTAGATTCAAATTTTACATTATGACGTTCAAAAGTGCCTTTTAATGGTCTAATTGAAATAAATGATTTGACTTTGACTTTGACTTTGGCTCACATTTTTTTTATTTTACAATTTTATTCAACTTTGCTTTTTGTGTCTTTTGTCCTGTGCGGCCAATAAATGCTTTTTCTTTCTTTCTTTCTTTTCTTTTTGTAAAAAGAGATACAATACGAAACGATTGTAACTTGGTAAAGCTTACAGACCTCCAATCCCTCTTCTTGTGCTTAAAAGCTAAAAATCTTATTCAAAATCGAAACACTCAAATAATACTCCGGAATGTAAAATAAATAAAATATAAACAACCCGTTGACAGTCGTATGACATTTGACTGATCCCCGGGATAGTGCAAAAAGCGCGGATTATCCCACTTGAGCCGCTACAAGTGTGAGGATATACAAGTTTTGATGCTTGGTGTCTATGTGTGTGTTAGTGTATGAAGTGCGAATGTCGACGTGTGAGAGACTGTGATGTTTATTGATATGTAGTTTCGGGGATATTCGACCCTAGATTGGGGAGTTTTTATTTGGAAAAATTCTTTAAATATACCTATAATGTAATGTATAATAAAAACTTTTTTGAGTTAAAGAAAGTTTAAAAGAAAGAAAGAAAAAAAAGAAAGAAAAAAGAAAGCCTTCAAAAAAAACTAAAAAGTGATAAATAACTTTAGCACAGAACACACATGACTTTAGTTTCGAAAGTCAGTGGCGATGTTTTCACTTTTTAGTTTTTTTTTTGAAGACGGTTCACTTTGTTCAAAAAAGTTTTTATTTTACACTTTTTAGTGCCTCCTTATCACTCAAATCCATTAAGGAACGGCAACACAGTTTAAATAGAGATTAAAAGTCCCCCAAAGATGGAAAGATGGAAGAAACGAAAACGTCTTCTCGGTTTTTGTTGTTTTTTTTTCAAAAAGCGCTGAGTAGATTTCTGTTTGTGGTATACTTAAACTTTCTCTAGAATGTAACAAAAACTTTTCTGAAAACCGCATCAAAATTGGTTCAGCCAAACGGGAGATAATCGCGGACAAACATACATACATGCATACAAACATACATACAAGCATACAGGTCGATCGAACTGAGAACCTCCTTTTTTGAAGTCGGTTAAAAAGAATATAAATATTAAAAGTGATAAATATTATTTTAGTGGTTACTAACACTTAACTATATTTTTTCTATATGTAGGTATTTCATAAGGCGTAGGTATAAAGGCTTCACCTTTCTCCTACCTGGTAACTTTTGTTACCAAATAAAACATAATGAAATACTAAGTTACACTTCATCAAACAGTAATACTCATTATCTTCGTCATACCTTCCACCTATCTCCCTTTCCACGTTCTTACACTGACAATATCATAAAGCACTAGATGTGACATAATGTCTACCCGCACGAATTGCTACATTATTAAAGTAGGTAAATCTTTGGTGCACAAAATATGAATGTAACAAACGTTAGAATACAATATGGCGCGTTTTGTTCACCACACTGTGGCTCCGTGGAGCTGCGACCTGTGACGTCAGACCTGCATTCTACAATGGTTTAGGAGGTGTGGAAGAGACTGTTTTTTAATTAATTTTAGTAAAATATTGGTGCCAATTTTGTTGTGTACGAGTTAATTTAAACTATTTAAATCTCTTTCCCTCCAATACAACAAGAAAGAGACAGATACACACAGTTTAAGTTGATCAAAATGTTTATACAATTATGGTTGTCATTTTAGAAAGTAATGATTAAAAACATGGCGTAGTTCAAGGGCAAAACTAATTTGACATCTCTTACTTTGTTCTTATTTATCGCCGTCCTTTTCTTCAGCTGCCTGGTAGTAAGAGATGCCAATTGTTTTATCTTAGTTTACTTTGTGAATAAGGGAATCGACACCACTGTCAATACAGGTCTAATATTAAGCAATTTTCTATTAAGAAAGCCGACAGAACAGTGATTTGGTTTGATTGATTTTTAAAGGTCTTTATTTATACCTAAACAAATGATCTTATTCTATTTGTTCACAAATCGGGATTTATTTTGTTACCTGTGTAACAAACTAAATATATCGCCTTTATAAACATCCAAACATGTTGATATTACATTATTTAGCGTTCGCTTATTGACTTAAACAGTTTATTAAAAAAAAAAAAATTACCAAGTATGTGGAGGTCTTAGTTAGTATTATTATATATTATTTATTATTAACTTTCCTAAAACACAACTTTATTTTGGCCCTGAGCACCCTAATAATTTTTAATTTATTGTAAAATTAGATTTTTAGGAGCTTTGAAATCAATAAATAGTTAGTCAATTGAGTTGGCAACTCAGTGACGTCACACCCTATTGCCATTATGAATCTATAATTATGAGAATCGTGTTTCAAGAGCTTATAAAAATATATCAATTGTCTCATAGATGAACTACCAAACTTTATTAAAACAATAATAATTTAATATCATATAACCTACAGTACCTAACTTTCTATTGTATATGGCAAGACTATAACCATTTTTTTTAAACATAAGACTCGGGAAGCGAAGACACAATGCTTGACAACAACACATTTTTCACAATAAGTGCGCTCAAATTACTTGAAATCTACGCTCACACCCCATCCAGTTCCACTCTACATCACATACAAAGAAACTCGGCGTCTTCTGAAACTGAAATATGAAATTTCGCCGTTTCGACATCTCTTGAAATGGCAGCTGTGATATTTTCGGAGCAAATGTGACTCGAACTGACGGCAAATGTACAGAAAACTGGGCTTTATTCAGACTTATAACTTTCCATTCAGTTGTGTGTAATAATATTGTGAAGTAAATACTTTGATTTCTGTAAAAGTCGGGGTTATTTTGTAGAATAACAATATGTAATACAATTGTTTTATTGCAGCGCCGTTGCAGAAAACGGGTACTTATCAAGCTTACTTTCTGTGTTGTTTATTTATTTATATAATATGTCCTATCGAACCGTTAGCTAAACCGCTTTGAGCAAGTGTAATGATCTATGTTCATGTCTTGACTGTAAGGCCTGTGCATTGCCGAACAATAATTATAGGGACTAGAATAATAGGGACAAACAACGTCATCAACTGGTTACCCCCTAGCCAAAGAAATTTAATACGGGGTTACCAGTTGATGAAGCTGTCTGTACGTTGTCGCGAAAGTAAAAGTTGTGGACCATGTTGGATCCGCCCAATAGGGGTATTAAGGGTTAAAATCTTTGCATTGTATAAACTCAATGTGTTAATATTGTATAATTTTTCATAGCACATACATGTGAGCACTATGTTCTTTAAAGCTACCATTTACGAGGTATGTCTTTCATTGACTTGAAGGTACCCTGGCGGTTGGGAGTATGTCATGCTCACTTGAATGTCCCGCTGGCGGTGGCGCATGTGTTGGATCATTCGGTTCCCTTCAAAATGGTTGAGCTAAATGATGTCGATCCGTGCGTCATGTTCGTGAACGGGCGCCGTTAGTTGGGACTGGTCATCTCTTAGCTGCCTCGGTTATTCTAAATTTGTTGAATTGCTTAATATGATTATATTTTCTAGACCTCTTTTAACGTACACGACTTGTTACATTGTTCTCACATTGTACCCCTAGATTGGATGATGTAACCGGAATTTGTAACATATTATTGATTTGAACCTACTGTTTGGAACGAGCTTCAACTTTTTGACTGACTGACTCTGAGAATTCAAAAGTACCTGTAAATGGTTTATTTGAAATAAATGATTTTAAGTTTAAGTTAAGTTTAAACAAAATAAGAAAAGGAAATGAGGCGTTGCTCCTGCATTAGCCTGTGAAAGTGACGTTCGTAACTAGCCTTCGCTAGAAGCCTTCGTAAGTATCCTTCTAACCTAAGCATCGGATCCATCCTAGAAGGATTACACAATCATGGCTTTCGCATAACTTTCGCGACAACGTACGTCGCAATGGTAAACTTTCGCGGTAATGACCTCTGAAACTACAATTTATGTCGGATGATGACAGCTCACTTCAAGCTCACTTAAAATTCACTGAGTGAGATTAAAATACATCGACTGTTTTCATTTCATCATCATCATCGTCAGCCTAAAGACGGCAATTGTTGAACAAAGGCCGCCCCCATAGAAATGGGGGGTTGCCATAATCCCCACGCTTGACAGGCTTCGTGATCTGCCCGCTGCTGCGCGACTTCCGGATTTTCCCTTAGTCGCCTTCTACGACATCCTCGGGATGAAATGGGTGGGTGCTATTCTAGACCGGACATCCCGCGGGACATATGTTTTCATTTACCACACTTTTATTAACCTCATGTACAATCGAACAACAAAATTTGATATACAGACAGCTCACTTGCAATTACTTTTAAACTATCTTGTTCTTTTACACCGTACTTACGCCAAAGGTTGAAAAGTTATTACGCACACAATAAAAATGAATATTGACAATTTAAGTAGTAACTTAAAACGATGAATATTTTACCTAAAGGTCTTGCACGAGGGCGCTAACGTAAAAGGATTCGGTTCGAGTCCATTTTAGAATTGGAAATGCGACTATGTTTTAGCATTATGGTATCTTTTTATAAAATCGACGCACACAAACAATTCATTGATATGAATAATTTGTTGTAACTAAAATATGTGCAGAATATTATTATGGCTATGTGTAAAACAATAATAGTTACTTTGAAAAAACAACAAAAAAAAAACACATTGTATTTCATAGATACGTACTGTAGATACTATAAAAATATATTAACAAAACCTCAGACACAAAAAATCCTCTTCATCGCTATTTAATTACTTTTTAGAAGAATTTGTGGGTCGGGGTTATTGTTAGTTTTTAATTTAATTTTTGTTTTAAACTGTTTTAATTGCGGGAAGACAGGCTACTCCCAACGTAAATAGTTTTAACCAAAAGGAATAAATATATTCAATAATTTAGCTAAAATGACGACTTATATGTCAGAAATTCCTTTCATGATAATAGAAAAATGCTGATAGCTTCGGATTAGCCAACCAATGGTCAGAACATTTTTCCTAAATCAGTAAATAAAAAAAGTAAAATTAAAAGTCCACGTTCAAAGCTCCTCTTGGTAACATTTAAAAAGGCCAACTCATCAAACTTGTAAAGCATCGAAGAGCTGTAACTTAGTAAAGCAACTAAAGTTATCAACTAAATTACTTCCACTTCACGAAGGTCACGCGTCAAAGGTGAACCGGTTCAATCTAGACTGAAACACGACCCTATCAAACTGGCTAGATAAATTGGAGTTAGGCTTGGTTCACACGTTACAGTGTTCATCAAGTTTTGTCACTGACTGTCAGGGACAAAAGTCGATAAACAGTGTCATCCCTACTTGTGTTATAAATGCGAAAATGAGTTTGTTTGCTTTTTACGCTTTCAGGGTTAAACTACTGAACCGATTTTGATGAAATTTGGTACAGAGTATGCTTGTAAAACAAGAAAAGATATAGGCTACTTTTTTCCGTGAATAGTCTTTGCTTCTATACCCTGTTCACAATAAGATTGGACATTTACTCAAACCGTTTTTACAGTCCGTTCAACCGATTCTGCCTTCTTTTGAGTTGGTAGCATGACAAATGGCAACTGCAGTAAACAGTTGTTATTGTAACCACTTTTTTGCCTCTAATGTCATCCTTAAGCATACGGAATAGAAGTCAAAATCGGTTGAAGGGACTGTAAAAAAGGTTTGTGTTTATGTCTAATCTTATTGTGAACAGGGTATAGGTAACATCATTGATTTTTACGATAAACCTAACAAAGGGAAAGAAAAGGATAGCCGCATTAGAATTGTCTAATGAAAGAACGAGACTTTTCCAAAAGACATCAACGCGCAATATTGCCGTGTGCTTTCTTTAACCAACCACCATTTTATCTAGACCCATGCGATCACTCATAATGTTATTAATTCAAAAATAAATTTCGTATTGTTTGTATATACCAAAGAGAATAGTCTTTGTTGATAAGAAGAATGAATGATAATGAAGTCGCGAGCAAAAGCTACTTTTATCAAACTTAGGTCGCAACCTTACTTAAGATCAGATGAGTTGCGATCAAAGGTAAGCCTATCTATATTTTAATATTATAAAGCTGAAGAGTTTGTTTGTTGGTTTGGTTGAACGCGCTAATCTCAGAAGCAATTTTTTCGAATTGAAAAATTATTTTTGTATTGGATAGTCCTTATCGAGGAAGGCTATAGGCCCATGCGAAGCCGGGTCGGGTTGCTAGTTATAATATAACAACCGGACAATTGCGAGTCGGACTGTCCCACCGAGGGTAGAGAGGTACATATTTGTAGGTACATATCCAGACTTCTATACTAATCCATGTCTACTATTCATACTTTAATCTACTTATATAAATGCGTTTCTTGCGACATAAACGGCCGTATCTTTTTTCACGTTAACATAGAGGGTTGATTTTTTTACTGCATCAAGGGACCGTAGATTTGAGTATATAATTTCAACTCGATACCTCCACGCGTTCCCGAGATAAAGGGTCTTGACAGACAGACAGACGGACAACAAAGTGATCCTATAAGGGTTCCGTTTTTTCCTTTTGAGGTACGGAACCCAAAAATGAAGCGAAGAAGGTAAAATTAATAAATATATGACCAACTGTTTGGGTGCTCTTCCAATTAGATCATAGCTTTCACTTAAAATATAGTTACAACCTAGTTTGAAAATGTCAGTAATAGTTTTAATTTATCTTTGGTAGGTGGTACGTGTGTGCCAAGCCTTAGATCGGCTGAGTATAGACCCGTGGACTGGAGTAACATTCAATTAAGACGTTTAAAATGCCATTTGAACCATTTAAACGTAGATAGATGGTGAACGAAATTGTTAAATGTTTCGGGTTTGTGCATTTTCTTGCCAAATATTGTATGTTACCCCTGCTTATTAAGACTTCATGCACAAAAGTGCAAAGGAGGACCTAATACACGGTAATGTTATAATGCCCTACGCATTCTCTACCAGTCAACCAAGGGTGGTGAAGAGATTATATGGCAGCTAAAAATACAAAATAAAAAGATTATAAACTTAAAAAAGTACTCAAATAGGTAAAATACACGTACATATATTTATTTAGGAACAGACATCTTATGTTCCTATGAAAATAAGATTATAACTGCAAGTGTAAATTAAAATATAAGTGTAAATTAAGAGCGCGTATTCGATTCGTGACGAAAACTTCATGTTTTTGCATTTTGCCCAGAACAATATCGTAATTATGCGAGCAGATTATTTAAAGATAATTTACAGTTTTAGAAAGATTAAGTCTTAATTTAGACAGCTACAGAGTAAAAGTATAATTTTTATTATGGTTTTTTAAAGCGAAGACAGTTCTTTCATATCGTTTTACGAAAATAGACGTCAGAGTTAACTTTCAGGACGAATACAACCATTACAATATGCCAAAATATTTTGTTTTATGCGTTTTTCCAACAGTATATACAGCCATAAAGACAGCTACGGAGCCAAAATTACGAAAATATTACTATTATGTATTAAAAAACAATGTTGAAAAAGTAGAAAGTCGGTTCACTTTGACAATTTTTTTTCACCAGTATTTGAATAAAAACATAACAGATATATTTATTTTATGAAAGTAAATGTTATGCTTAAATACAGAATACTTTTCAGTCCGGTATACGAGCTCATTTATTTTAGAAAATTATTTAAAAAAGCACTGTAAAACATCTCGCGCTGTCGTTTGCCGATCAATTTCAATGATTCGTGCTTATTTCGTGCATATTTTTTTTTTCTGATGCACACAAACAGACCATTGTATTGTACTAGTGAGTGTCAATGCTGCTACGCCGTTCTATCAATCGTTTAGATTTTGAGTTGCGCTAAATCGAATACGCGCCCTTAAATCAAATGAAATGAAATCATGTTTGTCGAATAAACCAGTCACAGGCACTTTTGAATTATTAAGCAGTCAGAAAGTTGAAACTAGTTGCTCGTTTAAACAGTAGATAATCTACTAAGTATAGACTGATAACTAGTACTTATATAAATCCCTATGTAAGTAGTTATGTCATAAACAAAAAATGTCACGTGCGCCTAAATTCAGACTACTAACTCTAGATAAGCAATAACTTGTAAATATTTGTGTCACGCAAGAACAGACCTCGAACCTATCAGGTTGTCAAAACCAATTCATGTCATAACATATAATATTATCTTATATTTATGCCTTGTTTTTATTTATTTGGAAGATGGTTTCCTGTCTGTATGTATCCACTTGTCATGTTCGTGAACGGGCGTTGTCAGTTGAAATTGGTCATCTCTTAGCTGTCAATGCTTATCTTTGTTATTATTATTTTTAAAGGTTTTGTATTGCTTTTCACCTACATTGTTATCACGAGCAGCAATAATAGTGTTACTAAGATTTTGTAAAAACTTGATTAAAAAGAGTGTGTTTTGACGACACGGTTGGCGCAGTGGCTGTGCGATCGACTGCTGCGCAGCGTGTTGCGGGTTCGATTCCCGCCCAGGGTAAACATTTGTGTGATGAGCACTTGTGTTTGCCTTGTGTCTGGGTGTTGTTTATCTATATATGTATGTATTTACAAGAAAAAAATGTATTTGTGTATGTATATATCAGCTGTCTGACACCCATAGTACAGGGTCTCCCTAGTTTGGGGTTAGATGGCCCCACATATTATTATTATTATATTATTATTAGTGTCCGTGGAGTTTCTTGCTCGTTCTTCTTCATAATGACCATCGTTGTGGAACGAGAAACTAGCTTCAACTTTCTGAATAACTAACCGACACGTCGACAACTAACGATTAATTGAAATGACTGCTTTGACTTTAGTGAGTAATAAAAAAAATCTATAAATTCCAAGTCAAATATCATTCTCAAATCAAATAAGAAAATGTGGGAACCTTTATATACATTAAATATCTAAGTAACAAGAAATGTTTACTTTATTTACTCTGTTTATTTTTATATCGTTGTTTCTAACAACTAGTAGATCTGTTTAGTAATATGTGGATGAGAAATACTTTAGGATCTTAAGCTCCCTTACCAAAAAAATATACTAAATTATACCAAATGTACTAAATGGTCACCAAATCTTAGTGTGCAAAATAACCAAAATGTTTTTGACCCTGCTGGGGCGGATTCGACATGGTTAGGTTAGGTTAGAACTGTGACCCCCTACGCCAGAATCAAATCGCTTTTTACAGTCAAACTCATACATTTCTACAATACTTTAGGAAACACCATTTTGGTTACCATTTACTATTTTTGGTTTTATTTTATTTACTATTATTGGTGATCATTTAGTAGATCTGGAGGTTCGTTAAACATAAGCCTTAAATTATAACCTATGTGTAACCTATATAAGAAAATTTGAATCTTCTGAAGTTGCCCCTTCCAAAAGGTAGTCTCTTACCCTGAACATTCCTTTTCATACGCCGAGTACTTATTCGGCCATTTTGAATCGATATCGACTCCCTAACATGTTCCAGACAGACAGATATCATTTCTGTCATGTGATAGCTATAGTAGAGATGTTTTATGAAAATGTTTTCTGTGAAGATACTTGTCAACTTATTCATTTATATTTTTTGACGGAGTACTTGTTACTTGATAATAAAAGATGCTGTGAGCATCCATTTCTTTATCTGAGAATTTAAAAAGACCAAGTTTTCGTTCCTCTGTACAATATTAAGATCGAGAAAAAGACGTTGAAAACAACACGTTCTTGGTTGGGGTCCTTTTTTTAATTTATTTTATTTTTATTATTTGTTGTTATAGCTCTGGGTAAAACTTCAAGTGCCTATTTATAAAGGTCCAAATGATACAGCCTTCTGACAGATGGACGGACCGAGATTAATATGTAGGTAACACTAATAGTAATCTTTATTTTGACACCAGTTTAAAAAGAGCAATTATTTTAGAATAAAACCTTTATTTTACAAATTCACTTTAATTTTCATTCAATTCAGGAAGTAGACATTTCTCCACTCTATTGAATATATTGATGTTTCAATTCTGAAATGTACATAACATCACTACATTTTATACATAATTAAATCTATAAGTAATTCTAAATCTAGTACAAGATTTAAAAATCCTTCATCATCATCATCATCATCATGCCAACCTTTCTCTTTCTCCCTCCTTCGTTCCTCCTTCCTTTCTTTTTCTCCCCCAAGGGGGGGTTCAGCCGTAATCACCATGCTTGGCCGATGCATATTGGCGATCGCAGTAGGTGTTATGGTACTCAGAAGGACGCTGCTGCCCATCCTTTGGTCAACATCCCTCTGTCACCTTATACGACTCCCAGGGGTAGAAATGGGGTGGTGGGGTGGTGCTACCCGCGGCTGGCACCACACGGCTCCCTAAAAACCCTTATCATTTTGCAATTAAGTTATTTGATAAGAAACTGACTCTGATCCAAAGATCGAGAAGAGGTATTAGTGCCCATATTCATCTGCAAAATTTCAACGAGTTTAATTTTTTGTAGACCATCATATGACTAGACTGAAGCGTGCTATTTGTAAAGCCCAAGATAATTTCCAGACACAGTATTCGCTTATCCTACAAACATAGTTTTACTCTTAAGCAAGCACACAGCGAACTAACTCGTTTAGGTACCTCAGCTTGGCTTCAACTACCGAAACTGCATTCCACTGTCTTTAGTTAAACAACTACGTTCAGAGTTACCTCATTAGTATTCAAACAAATGGAACCTAATCATGACAGTGCGACTAGTCTTAGTCATAAGACTAAACTGTACTAAACTAACTTTAGTTTAGTTTGTTGTACATTTGTGGACGTAACTGCTGCATGATAGATGTGCTGGAAGAAAGACTGGGTAACTGTTAGGCGCAAGAGATGGAGTAATAGGTGAAAATGCCGCAAAAGATGAATATGGTGCAATAGAAGAAGATGACGAAGATGAGAAGACAAGGGTGGCGCAAAAGGTGAATTTGGCATGAAAAGCGAAGAAAGCACGGAATCCGTAAATGACGCAAAACATGTAGATAATGCAGAAGGTTAAAGATGTAACGGATGAAAATGGTGCGAAGAGCAGCATGGCGTGAGAGGTGAAAATTATAGTACATAAGGGGCACTTGATGCGATGTTCCAGATGCTATGAAAGATGAAGATGGCGCGGAAGTAGAAGATGGCGTGAAAGGTGGCGTGGAAGGTGGAGATGGCGGAAAAGGAAACCATGGCGAGTTGCTGTACCTTAGAGGTTATACCTACTGTACAGAGAGGGAAGAATATACATTTTCCTACACTTAAAAAAATATTGTATGTGATAGTCAAACTTGAACCAGTACAGCATAACATTACGCCTTACAAATCCAGTTTGATAAACCCCCAATCTTCCCATCTCAACTATAATATAAGGCTGACTCCACACGATGTCAAACGCCGTATCAAAGTTACTCGGATTTCTGCAAACTTTGCATGAATATATGCAGCGAGAATTAGCATTGAATATTATAGTTAACTACTAGTTCAGTTTCAGTTTGTTAGAGATCGCGGTGGTGTTTGAACTTTGCAGGGAAGATCAGGGGTGTGATTCTGTAAGACCTCATTCTAATCTTCGAATCTGAATCCGCTGTGATTTTCTTGATTGGCATTCTAAAAACTCAATCAATCAATCAATCAATCATTTATTTTGTTAAACATAGGTATAGTTACAGATAATATATGTTGTCTAAAATATGTGCACTATGTTTTGCCAATATATGGCGTACAAAATCAACATAACAAAACAAGCAATTACAATTAAAATTAGGGTGGCATGTCAACAGATTACATTCAAGAAATAATTAAATTAAAAATATGTCAATTAGGTTGTGTCAATGGCAACAGGTCATTACAATTTTATATAAATGAAAACATTCTATAATTTTATAATCAATTAATAAATAAAATCATATGTTTTTAATTAGCAAGTCGGAATCTTCATATCTCTGCTTATCAGTAATAAACTCAGTGATGGAGTAGTAACATCTATCTATAAGTAATTTAAACAAAGACCTCTTAAAGGATCCCAGACACTCTTTATTTCTAATAGCTACTGGAATACTGTTATATATTTTTGGGGCCATACCAAGCACACTTTTGCTGAAAAATGCGGTTTTATGAGAGGCAACATGAATGGTATTCTGATAACGACGAGAGCGCAGTCTTTCAAAGAAATTAAGGTTACAGCGAACAAACACTCCCATTTCATATATGTACATAGAAGGCAGAGTGAGGACACTAAGTTCCCTGAACAATACCCTCGGTTGATAATTTGAATTTAGACTAGCGCCACCCTTGCGAGCGTTTCAGCGAGTTGAACTACTGTGATTGTGTATAACAGTATGAATATTCTGCTACAATCTCCCTCGGTGAACACCTAGGTGAAGTGACCTGTCATCCGTCTGTCTGCTTTGTCAATCCCTAGCAGCTCACTTCACCTAAGTGTTCACCGAGGGAGATTGTAACAGAATAACACTGCTGGTTATGAAAAAAGAAGTGACGAAAATGTTTGTAAGGTTCATATCAGCCTATTGCCGTCCACTGCTAAATGTAGACCTCCTCCAGAGATCGCCAACCAACCTGGTCTTGGGCAGTCCGCATCGATCCGCTGCCAGCCACCTTCTTTAAATCGTCGGTCCACAAACGCGGTCTCCATTCTTTAAACTTGTCTGCTTCTGGTTATGTATCAAAAAAAGCTTTTTTACAAAAAAAAACAACCGCCTTCAAAATCTAAAAAGTGATAAATAACATTAGCAGCTGCACATCACACACATGACTTTAGTTTCGGAAGTCGGTGGCTTGGTTCTGTTTGATGTTTTGTATTGCCACCGACTTCTGAAACTTTTTCGCTTTTTAGTATTTCCTTATCATCCAACAAATCCATTTAGAAACAGCAACACAGTCAAAACAGAGATTGAAAGTACAAGGTTGGAGAACATTACAACATCATTAATGTATTTTTTTTTTCTTTCTGTCGATTTTTTCAAAAAGTGCTGAATCAATTTCGATAAAATTTATATGGGACCACCCTTGAGGCATACCCTATCCATCAAAAAAAGAAATTTCAATATGGCTTTACATTTACCGGAGAAATCGCGTAACAAATATACAAAAAAAAACAACATACAGACGAATTGAGACCCTCCTTCTTTATGAAGTTGGTTGAAAAGACCGTGTACCAAAACCGGTTAGCGTAGTGGCTAAACGATTGGTTGCTGCGCTGCGTATGGCGGGTTCGTTTTTCCACTTGAACCAAGTATTTGTATAATGTACAGGTACACAGGTACAGGTAGGCTACAGGTAGTTGTTCCGGGTCCGGTTGTTTGTGTATGTGAGTTTATTTGTTAACGCACCCACGCTATAGGAGAAAATCATAGAGTAGGGCACCGTTTTTTAAAAAGAAAGAAAAAAAGACGTAAAATTTAAAAGAGCAGAAACGTTTGCCTATGATAGAAACGTAAAGATTTTATTATATAATATGCACATAAATATTTTGAAAAAGGAACGTTTTTTGGAGTCTTAGACATAAAATATAGAGGGTACAGAAGGACCGCTCCCGCCATCTTCAAAAATAATTCCCTAAACTTGCCAGACTCACTAGGGCTGCTACTGTATTGACTCTGTAGGTTTTATTTGTGACAATATCAAAATTTTATTGACATTGATTGGAACTCTTTGCAAATTTTTATAACAAAATTTTCTTGTTTGTCGTAAAATGTCAATGTCTCTTATTTATTCATTTAGACAACACGTGACAGTCGTGTCTGAAGTCTGCTTGAAACTGGTTGAGAATGCCTCTAAAACGATTTGTCAATGTGTGCGTGGTAAAAATGGCGGTTTGTTCTAAGCGGTCTCTCTGCTCGGGCGCGACGCAGCCTTACGTACTTTGTGCTTAGATTAATATTTTCTTTTTCATTTAAAATGAGTTGTAATTCTAAAAAAAATGCAGCTAAACATAACGATATCTGAATCACCTTTTATTTATTGAGTACATCTTACTGTCTTTTAGGATTTTATCGCGATTTATATCGCGATAAAAGCAAAAACTCGAGAACATGTTTACGTTATTTTTATGTTTACTCAGTGATATTTTCTTCACGAAGCCCGACGTGCAGCTTATTATCAATAACCTTATTGATGAAAAAATTGATCTCGTACACATCAACAACATCGGCATTGGTGTTAAAATTCACATCTGCCGTTACATATTCAGTTACTTAAGAGGAAACACAAGGGCCGTTTTTCCATACAAACTTAGTCCCCTGTTTCCTCCCTGGATAATGCCAGTAGATCAATTTTTTTTTTAAATATCCATGGCTACTATTGGCATGTCCCTATGTTTTCCTTTTTCTCATAAATTTATTATTAAAAGAGATATGAATATTCAAAAACCTAAAAAATTGGCACGATTTTCTGCTGTGTTCAAACATTCAGAAAACAAATTTGACTTGATTATATAAAACATAGGAAACATAGGAACACGGCAAAAGCCGAAAAATCTTTGGAGAAGAAATCAGGGGACTACGAATCATTGATTTTGTGTACTTTTAATACGTATTTTCGGTCAAAGCTGCAGTTGTCTCTATCGCGCTCTGCGGTTCCTGTTCGGGCATCGCGCGACAGCAATAGATTTTACAAATACCTAATTTTCAATTCTCTAGCCCGTGGTATTTCCTCTTAAGTTTAGAACCAAGTAATTAGGCAGCTGTCTGTCTAGAAATAGCGCAAGCCTTGACCCCAAAAGCTAGTCTAGCCTATCTATACGAATATTAACAAGTTGAAGAGTTTGTTTGTTTATTTTTTTCGTTTGAGCGCGCTATTACTTATCTGTAACTAGAAAATTCATTCGCTATTTCGAAGTTACGTTAACCCTGAGTGATGTAGGCTATTTTATGATTATGATTATTATTATTTTTTAACTGACTTCAAAAAGGAGGACGTTATCAATTCGACTGTTTGTATTTTTTTTTTTTATGTATGGTCGGGCATAACTCTGTCATATGTAAACGGATTTGCAAAATCAATTTTACCAAAATTGATTTAGCCCTTTTTGAGAAAATCAACAAATACCGAAAAATAATACTTTGACGACGTTTTAGTTTCATCAAACTTTGGGGATTTACAATCTCTTTTAAGTGTGCCGCCGTTTCTTAATGGATTTGGATGTTAAGGCAACACTAAAAAGCAAAAAATAAAAAGTTTTTTCAAAAAAAAAGAAAACCGCCTTCAAAAACTAAAAAGTGATAAATAACTTTAACACAGAACACACATTACTTTACTTTCGGAAGTCGGTGGCGGTGGCTTTGTATTTGTTGTTTTGTATTGCCACCGATTTCCGAAAGTAAAGTAATGTGTGTTCTGTGCTAAAGTTATTTTACACTTTTTAGTTTTTGAAGGCGGTTTTCTTTTTTTTTGAAAAATCTTTTTTTTGTCATTATTAAATGGACATGAATTATTTAATTCAATACTATAATTTTAATGATTAAGATCAATAATTAATTGAAATGAAATGAATTTAATATTATGTTTCTTTTTCAATATTCAATATTTAATTACGTTCCACTTGCTGTTGTTTTAGAAAAGAGTGTTTTTGCTAACAACATAAGCTACAACGTAAAAGCAGGAGGATATACCTAAATAAAAAACTTATTCTGCTTTCTAAATGTCAACTGATAGAACATTGGAATGCGCGTGCATGTATGTTGCGTCAAATCAAATTAAAATTGCAAAATATCAAAGTTTATTGAGACTTTATACAAAACAAAACTTGGTTTTTAACGATTCTGATGAACGTACTTTATTTTATATTTGCACGCCGAAATTAAAGGCAAAATAAGAGAACAATTATTTATTTATTTATTTATTTATTTATATATTTATTTATTTATTTATTTATTTATTTATTTATTTATTTATTTATTTATTTATTTATTTATTTATCTATTTATTTATTTATTTAAATTCCTTAAAACTATCCTTACAGGTCTTAACCTAAGGCGATAGCGATAGTTGGTATTATGTACATAATACCAACTTTCTGTACCTTATTTATGCAAATAAATAATTTTTGATTTTTTTTTCGTATTATAAAAATGAGCCATCGTTGGGAACAGACGTAAAACCGCGAAACTATTTTGTATAGAAAATATTTATGAAAAGATAAAAAATATAACCGGGGAAAATAAAATTGTATTGTTTAACACCAAAATAGGGATTCTAAAATACACGCGTACAAAGTCAAGGGCAAAGGCTAGTCTTCTAAAAAAATTAAACGATCGATACAAAGTAAATAAAACATTGTAATGACATTTTGATGACAGTGAAAAAGTTTCTTTTTGTTAAAGGGTAATGAGAAATATTGATAGCAACACGGTAAATTGATATTGTACCTACATCATTGAAATAAACCTTCGTGTTTTAATGGTCAGAAGGTTATTTCTACAAATTTATTAGTATTACATTTTATTTTAATTTTTGTTGCTTTTTAGACATGTAAAAACAAAACACGAACACCTGTGTAAAAATATTTGGGTTAACCCTCCGAAATGGTACCCAAGATACACCCCTTGTCTAGTGTGGGCTAATATCAAAAACATTGTTATTCTACAGCATTTTTTTTACTAATATTATAAAACAAAGCAAGCATTTATTAAAACACAGACAAAATTAATAAACTGCAACAGAATGTGTAAAAACATGCGAAGAATTTCAATTTTCTGTCACACTTCTCAGAGACACCAATTCGCAAGACTATAGTGAGCGTCAGATATTTTAATATCACAATTCTTACACAAAATTCTCAACAAATACTGCGGCTGCGATGTTACAGTTTTGTTATGAGAAACAACGAATAAGCTGTTTTAAAATAAGTTAGAAAGTAGAGAGGAATTCCCTCTAACCGTTTTTTAAGAATAAACAAGTTATTTTCCACTTCACGTAGAAAGCTTCTAAATCTTGATTATATTTCGTTGAACGCTTCCGTTTTTCTCACTTTAAAGGTTTAATCAATTGCTCTAAAGCTAGTTACCAGTTTACTACGTCTTAGATCATTGAAATAACTTTATTATTCTATTCAAAACTGACTTAAATTGCCTGTAACACCAATGTGAGTTCAAGACCAATTATTATTAAGAGACGGTACTTTTTGACCAAAAGAAAGACAGCTCTCTTTGACCAACAGAGAGATAGCTCTCTTTGACCAATAGAGAGATAGCGCTCTTAGACAAAGAGAGAGAAATAATCCTCTATCATAAACAGAAAGAGTGAGTATCGTGTTACCCAGTAACTGGGTTGTGGAGGTCCGATAGGCAGCCGCTCCATGTATAACACTGGTATTCAGCTGCATTCGGTAAGATTGGAAGCTGGCCCCAACATAGGAAAAAACTAAGCAGTGATGATGAACAGAATTTTGACACCAACTTTTATCTACGTACCACAACACACATGGCAGTCTTATCAGTAATCTCTCATCTATTAGGACCTCGAATATCCATGTTAAACATGTAATCAAATTAATTTATTATGTTTCGCTCATAATGATCTCAACAACGAACCAAGTAACTCGTTTATCTCGTTTGTTAGATAAAAGTAATATTGCACATTGCGTAACTACATCAGACAAAGTAACAGCATGTGTGTGTAAGCTTTATTATTACACTAGCCACCCGACCCGGCTTCGCATGGGCCTATAGCCTTCCTTGGTAAATGGACTATCCAACATAAAAAGATTTTTTCAACTCGAACCAGTAGATCCTGAGATTAGCGCGTTCAACTAAACAAACAAACAAAACAAACTCTTCAGCTTTATAATATTAGTATGGATATAGTATAGATTAATAATAGTAATAGTTTCGCTAATAAAAAGCTATTTTATCCATACCTACGTCACTCCTTACCAACGATTTAATTACCTATACTACAACCATAATAACAGACTGTACAAATACGTGCGTGTGCCGCGAGTCTCAACCTTGAACAAAAAGCAGTTCCGAGAGCAGGTTCGACGCGGGTAGTGGTGAGAAACAGTGTTTCGGAGGGAGGCGAGGCGTGTTGCTACTGTGCGGTAGTACTAATATTTATACTGTGCTTTATCCCTCCCATTATAAAAAAAAAAATAATGGCTGTTCGATGGACGAATTTCCTAGGTACGTTAGTGGTGGTTGGAAATTAAACACGGCAAAACTTTTTATCACTTTATATTACTTTAATGAGCACGTCGGCCAATGATGGCTCCAAGCCTAAAACTAATATAAAAAATAAGACTAACGTCCTTCTAGAATGAATCCAGAGTATTTAGACAAATGTTTCAAAACATTTAGTCAATTGTTTCGACCAGTAGTGCTATTCTGTTACAATATCCCTCGGTGAACACCTAGATGAAGTGAGCTGCCATCTGTCCCGATACAAGGGATTGACAAAGCAGACGGACGGATGACAGCTCACTTCACCTAGGTGTTCACCGAGGGAGATTGTAACAGAATAGAGTATGCCATATGCATGTAACCTTTACAAAACACACGAGATGTGCGAACATGTGAGCTCGTATCGGTACCAGTCTCACGCACACATGAACAACAAGTCTTACGGTGACGTCATCTGACGCTTACAAGTATGACGCTCGAAGTCTCAACTAGTCAAAGTCAAAGCATTTATTTCAATTAAACCACTTACAGGCACTTTTGATTTGTCAAGGAGTCGGTCAGTCAGAGTTGAAGCTAGTTGCTCCAAAATGTAGGTAGGTCTCTATGGAGAAGAACGATCAAGAAACTCCACGGACACTCTTTTAAATCAAGTTTTTTACAAAGTCTGTGGTGGTTACATGATTCTTGTTGCTTCTATATGTGAAAACTACGAAGGTAGTCTAACAATACAAAACTTAAAAAGAAGCAAGATAAAGTCCATGGCAGATAAGAGCTGACCAATCTCTACTGACAGCGCCCGTTCACGAATCAGCACCATTTAGCTCAACCATTTTGAAGGGAGCCGAATGATCCAACACACGCACCACCATCAGCGAGACTAGATACTGTGTACCGAGCGCTAAAATGTTTCATCATCAGCATCATCAGCCGAAAGATGTCCACTGTTAAACAAAGGCCTTCCCCATAGAACGCCACAACGAGCGGAAACATTCCGCTTGCATCCACCGGTTATGCGTCCTTGACAATGTCGTCGGTCCATCTGGTGGGAGGCATACAACGCTGAGTCTTCCGGTTCGTGGTCGCCACTCAAGAACCTTTCTTCCCCATCGGTTATCGGTTCTTCGAGCGATGTGGCCTGCCCATTGCCACTTCAACTTGCATATTCTGAGCTATGTCGGTGACCATAGTTCTTTGGCGAATTTCCTCGTTCCGGATTCTATCGCGCAAAGAAACTCCGAAACATGAACACATAAAAAAATAGGGAACTGTAAGAAAAAATGTTATTTAATGACTTTTTGAAATGGTAAATATGTACATTCAACAGCAAAAGTAGATGATCAAAAATTTCAATGCTAATGAACGGAGTTCGCGTCAGAACTGCGTGGCGTAAAAGTGATTCAAAAGTATGTGATTATCACACGCATGTCGTAGAAGTGATTCAAAAGTCTGTGATTGTCACACACATACTTGTGAATCACTTCGACGCCACACAGTTCTGACGCGAACTCCATTCATTAGTATTGAATTTCTGATTTTGATCAACTACTTTTGCTGTTGACTGTACAGACGTCAGCACATCAAGCCATACCAAACTGACTAATTTCCCAATTTAATATGAACCTAATTCTTTTGTTTCAAAGTTGAAAATCTATCAAAGAAATTTGACAGATTGTTGTAGCTTAATTTGCTGGTCTCTGTACGTACACTCATCACCTTAATCACTACAAAGAACAAAATTGTTGTCAAAAAACAAAACTTTCATCTCGATTTACAAAATCGTATTTACAATACATCGAAGTAGCAACATAGATCAATTCACCACAAATTGCCGAGCTTCGGCACTAAACGAATTGAATGCCCCCAGCGGGACTCGAACACATACCTACCCTGTAAACTGCTGCTAACAAAATGTTTAACCTTAAATTATAAAGTTGGGATTGTATTTGAAGTTTCAGTGAGTCCCAGAGTCAGGATGTTATAGGTAACTTGTAACTGTTCGTTTAATATGGGAACTGTTATGCTAAATCATCATCTGCCTAGCCTTTTCCCAACTATATTGGGGTCGGCTTCCAGTCTAACCGAATGCAGCTGAATACCAGTGCTTTACATGGAGCGACTGCCTATCGGATCTCCACAACCCAGTTACAGGGTAACACGATACCCCTTGGTAAGACTGGTTGCCAGACTTTCTGACTTCTGACTACCTATAACGAGTGCCAATGCCGATTTACAAATGACAGCCGGGACCAACGGCGTAATGTCCTCCCCGACCCTTGCTCGTGCCAGCCCGCGCCGCTGAGCCTGTAGCCTTTTAAGACAAATTTGAAAATGGTTCAATAGAAGCAACCTCTATAGTATAAAACAAGTCCTAGAACAAAAATAACATTGTTAAATTTAATTTTGTTATGATAATTGACAATTGTTATCACAAATACGAGTATTTGCATGCTTTGTTTAATCTTGGCAAAACATGTCTGCTCTATTTTGTAAGACCTTCTTCTACCATGTTTTACGCAAATAAACTTATATTATTATAACAAAAACAATAAAATCTGAATCCGAAATAATTTCTATAAACTTTTCTATAATTTAATTAACCCTTTCAATGTTTTCAAAATCTCTTTTAATTTATGTTAAAGAAGATTCTTCCTAATTACTTTTTAACACTGATTAGCAGTGATATAATTTCGGGGGAAATTCAGAAACAATTTTTTTCACTCTCAATTAGAAATAACTTTGCAAAAACTGTCAAAATTAGTTCAAAAGATGGATTGTGAATTAAATTATTTGAGATCGGGAAGCGAATCTAAAATTTTATTAAGCGAAAGGATTCATTGGACGTAAGATAGAAGTGACATTTGCAAGCCAGTCGTTTATTTTTGTAGTGTAAAAATATTTCGTTTTGCGGTTTTTGATTTTCATGCGGTTTTACTAAAATTATCGGGGAGTTATTCTAGAGATTGTATTATCTACTGTTAGCATTCGTTAATGGTGAAAACATATTTTTTTTTGTCTTCACTCTTGACAGTGTTCATGGTCATGGCGGATCGCCCACAACTGCGGTCGCAGACTACGCGATAGTTTTCCACCGGTCTTTATTGGCTGTATGGCGAGCACATTCTGCCACAGGGATCTTGGTGATAGATTTGATGGATCCGTATGTCTATTCTGTTACAATCTCCCTCGGTGAACACCTAGGTGAAGTGAGCTGTCATCCGTCCGTCTGCTTTGTCAATCCCTAGCATCGGGACTAATGATAACTCACTTCACCTCGGTGTTCACCGGGGGAGATTGTAACAGAATAGCACAGCTGGTGGGTCTGGCGGTAAAAATATTTAAATATATTTTTAATGAATACGGCCACAGACTATGGTATTACTCAAGTTATGTACGATCAAAGTTATTCTTGCAAACTGAGATAGATAATGATCACAATTATACATTTTAAAACTATTAAAACATTTTAATTTACGGCATTATTATCCGAAAATAATTACAACCACTAACTTAGAAAATTAAACTCCGAAGTACTTTCAAAACTTGTTTTTAACTATCAAAGCATATTGTCGCAATTAAACCGTAATTTTCGCCATTGCAACATCTAAATCACGCCGTAATTTCAGTAACGAATTTATAATCCCAGTAAAAAACTTTAAAGGAATAATTAAAAGTTTATAAGGAATTAATTTATTACTAACTGGGGACGTAACTTCGAGTGTTTGTCGACTCTTAACAAAAGTTTAGGCTTAATTTCGTTTAGATTTTGTTTTGTTTAGCTCGGAAAGGTGTCTGTGGCAAAGTTAACTTTGAAAAATTAATAAAATAATAAAATTGTATTTGTTCATTGAATGAAGGAGAGACACAATCTTTTTGAAATAATTTTTACAACTTTTAATATGAGTCTGAAATCGCCAATCCACTTTGAGCAATCGTGGTGATAAATGCTCAGGCCTTTGTCCTGCAGTGAGACAAATATACTTTTATTTATTATTTTACAGCATAAATGTCCTTCGCACAACCGGCATGTCCTTATGTCTCTCTGCTGGCGAATTTGCATGCCCAGTGTGGCACCGATCTGCTCATGCAAAGCAAGTTGACATCGCCCTAAATGAGACGGGCTGCCTAAGACCGACTCTGCTCAACAATCTCTACCAGTTGGCTGGTATCGCACCACCCGTCGTCCGTAGGGATGTCGCATGCGCGCTTGAGAAATATCACCAAGAATCCGATTCCCGACATCCCCTCTACAAATACACTACAGCTCCGGGTAGACTTAAGAGTCGAAAGAGTTTTCTTCGCAGCACACAGGCCATCCAGGACCGTCCACGTACGGTGAGACGGAAGTTGTGGGAGAATCTTCATCCACCACCACCCAACTTCGTTCAATCCAAACAACACCTGCCACTTGGAAGTGATTTGCAGTGACCTATATGGATAGTGCTCAATAGACTGCGCACTCAAGTAGGCCGCTGCAAACATAACCTAGCAAAATGGGGGATAATAGATCCCTCCGAAACCCAGTGTGAGTGTGGTGATCCTGACCAGACAATGGCCCACTTACTACAGTGCCCAAAGTGCCCCTACACCTGCACCTTAGAGGACATAAAAAACGCCACTAATGCTGCGATAAATGTGGCTACCTACTGGGCCAAGTAGTCTAACAAAAAAAATAAATAAAGGGAAACCATCGATTCGAAAAGAAGAGATAAAGCATAAATCAAACCACTTTTCTTAGGGTGTTACCAGACCAATCGATCGATCGTCGATCGACGGCATCGATCGATGGTAGAATGGATTAGTCGACGTCGATCAATAGTTTCTACCAGACCAATCGATCGATCGTCGATCGACGACATCGATCGATGGTAGAATTTATTGATCGACGTCGATCGAGCTGCTTGATTATTATTACTGATGGATTATAGCTGGGGTTAATCGATCAACGTCGACCGATGCGATCGACGGGCAATCGATCGATTGGTTAGTGGAACGGTATCCGTCGATCAGCCAAAGCTACCACACGAATCGATCAACGTCGATCGATGTCGATTGATGACATCGATCGACGATCGGTCGATTGTTGTAGTAACACCCTTATGTATCTTTTCCTGCATTTTCGCCAATATTTCAAACAAAGCTATATAACAATTCAATTGTTTAATATGATTAAATAAACTGTTTAGACCGATAATTTAATCAGTAAGTGTTAGAATAAGAGGCTGTTGGTATTTAATTGTTCTAAGTGTTCTCAATTAACACAATACGACGACACGGTTGGCGCAGTGGTTGAGCGATCGACTGCCGCGCTGCGTGTCGCGGGTTCGATTCCCGCACGGGACAAATATTTGTATGGCATACAGATAGTTGTTCCGGGTCTGGCTGTTTGTGTATGTGAGTTTATATGTTTGTAAACGCACCCACGACACATGAGTAATTCCTAGAGTGGGACAACATTTTAGGTGTTTCTTCTTTCACTCCTCCTGTGTTGCCTTCTCTGACCAATCTCCCATAAATAATCAGCCTAATTATACATAAAGACGAATACCCTACCAGATTTAACAAAACTTTACATCAAAACTCTTTGTTTTTCTTTCCAGCGGAGAAGAGAATAACCACAGATAATTATTTCAAAGAAAAACTTCCCTGCTTACCCAACACGAACTCAAAACTTCTCATAAAAAGTGAGGAAATGTTAAAAAGTTGCAACTAACCTCTTTTGTGAAGCGCGTTAGATGCTTGTTATTTAAAAAAATAAATAAGAAAACTAAAAAGTCTGGCAACACAGAATCGTCTTCCTCTTTAGTTAAAATGCTTTGTACAATCTGTTCACGTAGCGAGACCCTAGTTGTGTTGCTTGAAAATAGGAAATTGGAGCATTTCTTTAGGGTTCCGTATTACTTAATGAAAAGACGATGTGTTTTTGGGATTAATTTGTTGCTTTTGTTTAGAAGTCCAGCACAAGGTGTTTCAAGTTCTTGTAACAATTAGATTCTTTACTTAATTCGGTCAAAATAAATCTCAAAATGTGTGGTGCTGGCCGCGAATATCATCGATATCCGTGGCACCACCTAATTTCTACCCGTGGGTGTCATAGAAGGCGACAGAGGGATATTGACCAAGGATGGACAGCAGCGTCCTTCTGACTATCAAAACACCTACTGTGATCGCCAATATGCATTGGCCAAGCATGGCAATTATGGCTGAACTCCCCCTTGGGGGAGATCTTTGCCCAGCAGTGGGCGTCCAAAGCTTGACATGATGATGATGATAATGAAATCTCAAAATGGCATTGCATGTAATGCAATGCTATACGCGGCCGGCACCATACGTCTAACTATTAGCCGTTAAAATTTTATCACTTGATGAAAAACACTCCAATATTCAATCATCAACAAAAACTCTCAAAGAGAACAATCCAAAAAAAACCTCGCAAACCTGCATTCCATAAATCCCCGTTATTTTAAATTAAATTCGGATTTATCCAGTACCTAACTCCAATCCAATTCGGCCGGAACAAGTACAAATGAACTCGTACATACGTCATCATTTCAGCCGGAAGTCCGCCACTACAGGACATAGGCTATAATGGATTTTCATAATAAATGGCTGGGTTTGGCAAGTTTGCTCGCTTCGTCTGCTTTCGGTATTCTCTTGCGGCTACTTTCATTGGCTTATGAGAGAAGCTTATTAAATATTTATGGCAGCAAGACACATGCGTAGACATTTCCGCGAATCGCTTTGTACGAAAGGAAAATCTGACAACCAGTCTTACCAAGGGGTATCGTGTTACCCAGTGACTGGGTTATGGAGGTCAGATAGGTAGTCGCTCCATGTGAAATACTGGTATTCAGCTGTATCGATAAGACTGGAAGCCGGCTGCAACATTGTTCGGAAAAGACTAGGCAGATGATGCTTTGCACGAAACGTCAATTGCGCGAAAAGACATTTCCGCGAAAAGAAACCCTAATCGCGCAAATGTCAACTCGCGCAATTATGCAATGCTAAATTCGATATTCATTCATGAGCTAGAAAATAATCATGACGAGATCCATACATTCATTTGTATGAAAAATAAAAAATGGTGTTGCTGGTGGGTGGTGCACAGATAGTGGTGTAGCACCTAAGAGTTACAGTTTAGTAATAGTTCAGTCGCGTATTTGCGTGATATTTATATTATTTTATTTATATTATTATTTTTATTGTATGACTCTTATCATTCTGCCAATGCTTCTTTTAATTCTTCCGCTAATGCAAGTTTCACTTCATTGACTGACTCACTTGGTGAATTTGTGCGTCGGAGCTTCAGTCAACAGAAAGGCCCTTTGCTTAATGTCTGCCACATCAATGCTCAAAGTGTGCCAAGTCATTACACTGATCTGTTTGATACCTTTTCTGACGCTAACGTCCATGCCGTTCTGATTTCCGAGAGTTGACTCAAACCTCATCTTCTCTCTACCACCTACCCTCTTCCCGGTTTCGTTCTTATCCGTAACGATAGAATTGGAAAGGGAGGAGGTGGTGTTGCTATTTATCTTCGTAGTGATTTTCCTTTCAAAATCATTGCCTCTTCTCCTTCACTATACAGTGCTTCCGCTGAGTACCTCTTTCTGGAGATACATATCAAAGGTGTCAAAGCCCTACTTGGTGTGGTCTATTGCCCGCCCGCCGTTGATTACTTTTCCAACCTTGAGTTGGCGCTGGATTCTGTAGGGTCTGATTATGCACATTGCGTCATCATGGGCGATTTCAACACAGACCTTGCGCACCCAACCCCTCGTTCCCGTAAACTCCTTCACATCATCGAGTCTGTTAGTCTCCATGTCATTCCTCTGCAACCCACCCATTTTAATATCTCAGGGGATGATACATGGCTTGACTTGGTCCTAACGACCTCTCCCTCTCTTGTGTCCACTCATGGTCAGTGCCCTGCACCTGGCTTTTCCCACCATGACCTCATATTCGTCTCGTATATTCTCAGATCTCCTAAACCTGTTCCTAAAGTTCTGTACACACGTTGTTTTGCGCGTATGGATGTACAAAAGCTACGTCAGGATGCGTCGGAACTCGATTGGGGTCACCTTGTAGCTGCAACAACCATCGACGACAAGCTGCGTATCTTCAATCGTTCGGTCCTTGCTCTTTACGACAGACACGCTCCTGTGAAGAGAGTTAAGCTTAGGCGTCCACCTGCTCCTTGGATGACGCCAGGGGTTCGTATGGCGATGAGGCGCAGGGATCGGGCCTTTCGGAAATTAAAAAAGGATCGCAGTGTAGAAAACAGGAGCCTCTATAAAGCTGCAAGAAACCGGTGTAATCAGATGATACATAACGCCAAACGCCGCCATATTCTCGAAAACATTTCATCTTCTTCTCCTGCTGATATCTGGAAATTCCTCGGAACTCTGGGTATTGGTAGGCCACGTCATGTGGATTTCCCAAAAACAATTGGCCTGGATGATATCAACCGTCACTTTACAACCACTTGTCATTTGGATGCCAATATGATGTCTCAGACGGTTGATTTCATTTCTGGACTACCTGGTCCCATTATAGAGCCATTTCGCTTTTCTCCAGTCTCCTTGGATGAAGTTAAAAAGACCATTCTATCTATTAAATCTAAGGCGGTGGGCCATGACGGGACCAGTCGTCATATGGTCAGCTTGATCCTTGACTTTCTTCTTCCACCAATTACCCACATCATCAACTTTTCTCTTGATTCCGGACAATTCCCTTCCCAGTGGCGTATGGCTTATGTCCGTCCACTTCCTAAAGTTTCTAGTCCCTCACTTCCTAGCCATTTTCGACCTATTTCCATTCTCCCTTTCCTGTCTAAAGTGGTCGAGGCCCGCGTGCACAAACAGCTTTCAGAGTTTGTCCATCGGAACAGCCTCGTAAGCTCATTCCAGTCGGGTTCAGGCCTGGACACAGCACAACCTCCGCTCTCCTTAAAGTGACTGGTGACATTAGAGAAGCAATGGGTGATACCAAGGTTACTGTGTTGGTTTTAATTGATTTCTCCAATGCCTTTAATGCCGTCAGTCATGATATTCTCTTATCCATCCTCTCACATCTGATGGTTTCCTGTGAGGCGCTGGAATGGTTCTCTTCTTATCTTCGGGGACGTCAGGAGTCGGTCCGCGTTGACGAGAGTTCATCGAGTTGGCATGGTCTGGATGCTGGGGTTCCACAAGGCGGTATTCTTTCTCCATTACTATTCTCTATCTTCATTAATTTTATTACTCACTGTCTTCGGTGTTCGTATCATCTTTATGCCGATGATCTTCAATTGTATTCAGCTACGCGGGTGGAAGGTTTATCGACGCTATAGAGGATGTGAACCGAGACTTGGACGTTATCAAAGACTGGTCTGATAGATTTGGGGTGTCCGTAAACCCCTCAAAATGTCAGGCCATTATAATTGGAAGCTCGCGTATGATGGCTAGAGTGACGGTTTGCTCTCTTCCTCCGATTATGTTCAATGGTACTGTCATTCCCATTAGCCCTAGCGTGAAAGATCTCGGTTTGCATCTTGACTCGACACTTGGTTGGCAAAGTCAGGTTTCTAGTGTCAGTCAAAGAGCCAACGGAACTTTGCGATCCTTGTATCGTCTGAGGAACTTTTTGCCTGCTAAGACGAAGACTATGCTTGTGCAGACTTTAATTTTCCCTATTATTGACTATGGTGACGTGTGCTACTTTGACTTAAACGCAGTCTTGCTTGATAAGCTTGATAGGGTCCTTAATAACTGTATCAGGTTTATCTATAACTTGAGGAAATATGACCATGCATCAAACTACAGGTCTGAGTTGAAATGGTTGCCCATTCGCCAGAGAAGAAGTCAGTCGCCATATCGTTCTGAAATAATGAGCTTTTCGTTAAACTCTTCACTTTTTTTTGCGAGGTTTTAAAAATAGTGTAAATGCCTGAAGATACTCTTTAGGTACCCAAGAGTAGAAGAATTAGAATTCCAACTACTTTTAACATGTTCATTTTTTTGGTACAAATCCTACCATGATTCTTTCATGCGTGGTTCTCATATTATGATCAGAAGGCCAATTCTCTTCATTAAAAACGTTCTAAATCAATTCGTGATCTCATATAAGCAACAGTGAATGTTAAAGAATGTTGGTACATATAGGCATTTTTGACAAAGTGATTAGAATGCGAACGTTGTTGTAAGTTATAGCCCGACCGCTTGACTAAGACCGTTCCTGAGGTAGATATGCGGGAGAGGTGACAGTTGTCACAAGTTGACATATCAATGAGCTCTCGCATCACGTCCACACCCCTCCCGAACCGCGTAGCTACAGTGAAGTGTGCTACTGCCTGCGCAGAACCCCACTCCTCACCCCCGCTGACACGTGAAATTGTTACTGCGCAGCTAATCCACTCGTGTTCAGAGGTTCTAGTGTAAGTTTTTATTCGAACTCGATTGCATTAACGTAAACTCCAATTTGTATTGAAACTGAAATAGCGCAGTCTAGTGGCGACAATCGGAAACACAATCGTTTCATACAATTTGACATAAGCGATAGTTTACGTTAACTACGATCGAGTTCGAATCAAAACTCACACTGGCCTTCAGAGCCGCTGTAAAGTTTGAATCGTACAGTACCTCAGGAATGGTCTCAGTTAAACGCCTTATTCACCATCCATCTTGCACGATGCAAAAGTACCGTGAAAAAAAACAATTAATAATAATTATAGACGTACAGCAAGCTTATTCGCGGTCGCTTTGCATCGTGTATCACCTTGGCGGGACGTACAGCAAGATGGATGGTGAATAAGGAGCATTAGACGGTTATCACACAAAGACAGGTGCACTCCCTCTTCCTTCACTCTAATAGTCCAGTGGGACGGCAATCCGAAACGACCGGAGAGTGATCAGGCGTAGGACCATCGGCTTTTCGTGCTATCCTAGATACGGGGGGTTACACCGCCAAGTGAATACAGTAACAAACAACTACAATACTAATATTGTAGAGAGGTAAAGTTTGTAAGTGGTAATACTTGGAAGTACTTGCCCGATTACAAAATAGTAGATTGTTATACAAGGAGCTAAAATGACCCATTATATACGAGGTAGTTTTACTCCGGAGCTTTAGCGAGGGAGTAAATAGAAACCGAGTTTTAATGGATTTTAGCGCCGTGTGTTACACTATACTTTCACTACGATTGCGAGAAATTAATTACGGTCACTACCAATTCAATTTGCAATTAGAGAAAAAATATCAAGATTTCGCGCCAATGTCTTTTTTTTGTTTCTTCTGTAGCCGCAACACATTGCATGCATTCTACCAGAGATCGCCGATTTTAATTCCATTTTCAAAATTAAAATGAGGTTCTTTTTTTATGAAATAAATAAATAAATAAATAACTTTAAAACTGCTGAACCGATTTTGATGAAACATATCTAAGAACCATCGCTAGAGAATCTGCTTTCAAATAAAAAAAAACCGCATTCAAATCGGTTCACCCGTTAAAGAGCTACAGTGCCACAGACAGACACACAGACACACAGTAACACAGACACGTCAAACTTATAACACTCCTCTTTTTCGTCGGGGGTTAAAAATAAAAAAATGTAATACTTATTAGGTTACTTGCTGATACTGAACCCTTCATGGGCGAGTCCGACTCGCACTTGGCCGCTTTTTTTTAATTATTAACAATCTTCTTCTTCCTACCCTTATCCCATGTTACTTGGGGTCGGCGCAACATGTTTTCTCATTCCATTCCGTCCTGTCCAACGTCATGCTTTCACTGACTCCCTTTTCATTCATATCATTCTTCACACAATCCATCCATCTTTTCTTTAGCCTTCCTCTCCCTCTCCATCCATCCAAATTAATATTCATAACTCTTTTGGTCACATGCGCTTCATCTCCTATCTTCACATGCCCATCCCAAGACAAACTTCCCCTTCCAAATTCCCTTTCAACTTTTCTGTCACTGACGCCACTTTCAAACTTCCTCTAATATTATTATATAAGAATAAGTCCCGAGGCTAGGGATTGACAAAACAGACGGACGGATGACAGCTCACTTCACCTAGGTGTTTACCGCGGGATATTGTAACAGAATAGACATACAGTACCTTTAGTTAATGATTCATTAACAACAAATCGTCTGTGAATGCAGCCTTTAATAACATATTCTGTCCTAAGTATGTATATAATTAAATTAAGAGGCTTTAGGATAAGGTACGATGGGATTTTCATCGTAATTGTACGTACAAAAATCCCTTTTAAATCATAAAAGAAATAAATAAAAAACATGACCTTTAGTTAATGATTCATTAAGAATAAAAACATCTCTGAGTGCGGTCTTTAATTAAATATACTGTACTAATTTTATAATTAGTTTAGGAAGCTTTAGGATAAGGTACGATGGGATTGTCACCGTCATTGTATATACTTAAATCCCTTGTAAATCAATAAAGAACAAAAAAAAAACATTACCATTAGTTAATGATTCATTAACAACAAAAACACTGTGAGTGCGGTTTTTAATGAAATATACTGTACAACCTTTAATTAATAAAATATTCTGTCCTAAGTATATAATTAAATTAAAAAGCTTTAGGATAAGGTACGATGGGATTGTCATCGTCAATGTATGTACCGAAATCCTTTGTAAATCAATAAAGAACAAAAAAAACATTAGGTTCATGATTCATTAACAACAAAAAGATCTCTGAGTGAAAAAAAAGAAAGAAAGAAAAATTGTTTATTTGTAACTTCGTACAAGTAAACACAAACCTTATGAAACCTGTACGAGACCAAAAAGGCTCCTGTCTCAGCACAATGCTACGACATGAATTAATGTCGCAGCGCTGGTATTCTGACAGGGCCTTGCAGAGAAGCCACAGGCGGCCACACACAGTGCGGTCTTTAATTAAATATACTGTACTAATTTTATAATTAGATTAGGAAGCTTTAGGAGGGTAAGGTACGATTGGATTGTCATGGACTCGTATGTACAAAAATCCCTTGTAAATCAAAATCGAACAGAAAAAAAAAAACATTATTTTAGTTAATGATTCATTAACAACAAAAACATCTCTGAGTGTGGCCTTTAATAAAATAAACTGTCCTATCTAAACGACTATCGTTGGTAGAGTTTAGGATGTAGTGTAGAGCTCAATTGTACGCGCTCTAGATAGAGACTATTGAAATACGGTCGATCTTGTTCGAGGACCGTCAGCAAAATTGATTTGTTATTAGATAAATGTAGAGTTTGTTATTTGCTCTACTTTCTGTGTGATAGATGTAACTCTACATCAGCTAGGTTAGGTAAATAGTTATTATAACATTATCATATATTATTTGGAATATATCAATAGGTATTTCTATACACCAAATAGAGGGGCCAGTGGCAAATCTATACTAATATTATAAAGCTGAAGTGTTTGTTTGTTTGGTTGAACGCGCTAATCTCAGGATCTACTGGTTCGAGTTGAAAAAATCTTTTTGTGCTGGATAGTCCATTTATCAAGGAAGGCTATAGGCCCATGCGAAGCCGAGTCGGGTCGCTAGTTAAAGATATACGGATTGAACGATCATGACTAAGCTGCGCTTGCCGCGGTCGTTACGAGGATGGGTGACCATCCAATGAATACCGAAACCACTCCGGGCCTTGGAAAAGACGTAACACCGTAGACCTTTGACAGTCGTTATGGATAGTCAGAAGCGAGAAAGTCTGACAACCAGTAAGGGTATATCGTGTTATTCAGTAACTGGGTTGTGGAGGTCAGATAGGCAGTCACTCCATGTAAAACACTGGTATTCAGCTTCATCTGGTTATATTGGAAGCCGACCCCCACATAGTTGGGAAAAGGGTAGACTAGGCTCGATGATGATTAATTTTAAGCCCAGGTATCCTTACGATATACTTCTTCACCGATATCAATGATGTCCATGATAAAGAATCATGGCGAGATTTGTACAAAAAAAAATTCAGTGTGTACTTATGTACGCGCGTGAGAAGTTATACTTCTTCGAGTCACAAAATAGCAACGAAGGCAGTAAGTAGTTCAGCATGTACGTCAGAGATGGCGTTGTTTACAATTACTCCCGTGAGAATTTTGTGTGACGCTGTGCGCGCGCATCGTAAAATTTCACTCTCATCATTTTTTCATAACGCGCCTAAAGAAGTATAACTTCAAAAAGATGTTTAGAGAAGTTGAAATTCTAATTATTACATTCTTGGGTACCTAAATAATACCTTCAGGCATTTACAATATTTTTAAAACCCCGCAAAAAAAAGTTTATAGTTTAACGAAAAGCTCATTATTTCAGAACGAAACGGCGGCTGACAGTAACAGTTACACTGACAACCGCCGTTTCTCAGTTCTTACATTGAAATTGCATCGTTTTATGGGAAATAATATCACAAAATAATGTTTTTGTTTTTCACACTGATGATCAGTGGATAGTAGTGAAGATAACTTCGTTTCCTACTATTTTTTAAGTCTGGAGCCAATTTCACACAGGTTTGTGATTATGGCAACCAAATTTTAACTTAACCCCTTAAGAGGGAGACCTTTGTTCAACAATGGACGATGAGTATGAAATGCCTTCCAGTACAGGAGTATAATATAACCTAACCTCCTATCGCTACTAAAGTTGCGTTACATTAAGAGCTCTTGACGCGAACTATACAGTAAACTTAGCACCAACTGTCAACGTAACTAGACGTAGCTCCAGTTCATGTTACTATTAGTTAGTAGTTCCAATTAGACATGCCCCTGATACACTATTGTTGAAGGTGTATGTTGGGCTTAGATAGAAAGAAAGAAAAATGCATTTATTGACATTACTTTAAAAATAAAATATACCTTCACCTATAAAAATACAGAAAACAACGATTATTATTCCAAGAGGGCCTTAGCTTAGCACAATGTCAGATGTCAATACAAAGTGTGCCATCTGATGCTGATTTTCAGCTGCTGCTCACACGATGCAGAATATACAAATGTTTATTTATAATAATTGTGTATTTAATAAAAAGACGCATACAAAAAATATCTTAGAATTTAAAATAGAACGTAGGTCATTTGCCTGAACTAGGTTGAACCTGTGTTTCAGGCTAGGAAGTGCTTCTATGTATTTGTAATAAATTAACACTAAATTACATTAAAAAAACTTACAATAAAGAATATCTGCTAGTAATTTGATTTGCATACTACGAGCAAGTTTTCTGCCTGTTCGTAAGAAATCGTTTTTAAATATTGAAAAATTATTTTTCAACCGACTTCAAAAAAGGAGGAGGTTATCAATTCGTCTGTATTTTTTTTTTTTTTTTTTTTTTTTTTTTTTTTTTTTTTTTTTATATTTGTTACCTGATTTCTCGGGACTGGGTGAACCGATTTTGATGATTCTTTTTTTATTAGGAAGCTAGTGCTTCCCGTGTGGTCCCATTTTAATTTGGTCCAGTTCTGACCATGGCATGCATGAGAAAACCGTATAAGTCTTAAATTTGCATTAAGTATGTGCGCGATTTGTTACGCGATTTCTCAGGCAAACGTAAACCGATTTTGAAAATTCTTTTTTTTATAGATAGGGTATGCTTCAGGGGTGGCCTCATATAAATTTTATCGAAATTTATTCATCACTTTTTGAAAAATCAACAAATACCCAAAAATTTTACATAGACGACGTTTTAGTTTCGTCAATCTTTGTAGTAGTTAACTTTCAATCTCTTCTTAATAGATTTGAATGAGAAGGAGGTACTAAAAAGCGGAAAATAAAAAGCTTTTTACAAAAAAGACAACCGCCTTCAAAAAGTGAAAAATAACTTTAGCACAGAACACACATTGACTTTAGTTTCGGAAGTCGGTGGCAATACAAAACAACAAACAGAACAAAGCCACTGAATTTCGAAACTAAAGTCAATGTGTGTTCTGTGCTAAAGTTATTTTTCACTTTTTGAAGGCGGTTGTCTTTTTTGTAAAAAGCTTTTTATTTTTTTACAGCGAAAGTAATTCAACTTATAAATACTTAGTTCTCTATTTAATCTATTGTACAGAAATGGACTTAGAAATGAAAGAAACCTTTCTGCAAAGACATGTTTTGAAGTCGAATTTTAATTGCATATTATATCGAGATATGCAGATGTTTCCCTTGCGTTTGAGAACATACATCATAGACTACGGGCTCGATTTAAAATGCAATCCAGTTATATTTCGGAACGTGGCTAAGTAAAAGATCGGTTACGGTTTAGCTGAACTTGCTGTGGTCAGTACGTAGATGGGGACCATCGATTTTCATTTCAAAATCCCAACGAACTCAACATTAAACAAATACTGTCGTCGCTTGTGCAATAACGAATCCTCAGATTCACACGTTATCCGCAACAATGATTCTTTAGAGCGTCTGGATTCAGGGAAGACTCGAGGGCAGGAGACCACGTGGTCGATCGCCAACACGATGGACAGACTCCATCAAATATGTTTCCAAGATGCCTGTGGCAGAATGTGCTCGCCATGCAGCCAACAGAGACCGGTGGAGAAGGATCGCGAAGGCTGCGACCGCAGTTGTGGGCGACGCCCCATGACCACGACCACTCTGTCAAGAGTGAACGACTGAGAAGAAGAGAAACTTACAAACACAAACAACAGACCCTGAACTTCCGTTTGAGAATCGAACTTGCGACACGCAGCGTAGCAGACAATCTCTGCCACTGCGCCAATCGTGTCATTGAAACTGAGAAAAATAGCAAAGAACAAAGAGTTATATTACCCACGTCAAAATAAACAGCCTCGTAATACATAAAAACATCGTTTGAAAGACATAAATACTTTCAAAACATAAACATTGTACAAAACGACTAAAGTCACTATCAATACTGCTATCCCACTCAATTAAAATACCTTGAAGATAGCCGACTTTTCAAATAAATCCTCACAATTGGTACTGGGATAAAATTTATCACTCTTGTTACGGAATTGTAACATTTAATACAACGGAAAATAGGCCTTCTGTATCAATTTTGGTTGATGTTAACTTTATCACAATATCACCTAAGTTTTTGAGTTAAAAGAAGTAAAAATGACAATGCCAGATACTGCCCCACCCATGTACAGAAAAGTAAAGTAATGAATATAGAACCTTTCTATACTAAATTGTTTTTCTTTAGAACTTGCGGATTACGAAATACCCACAAAATACAAACTCATTTTACCTAAAATATAATTTAACCTATAATCAATGTCATTATTGTTTTTAGATTTAAACGGAAACCGCAAGTTCTACAGTCACTAAGACTAATGTTTAGTTATCAGCAATAAAATAAACAGTAAGATGCTACATATTGCACATGACTTTTACTGAGTGGGGCAAAGTTCTATAGAGTTTCTGGCATTGTCCTTTGCCGGTAACAAGGCAATTTTGTGGGTAGTTAGAATTTGTGGTGTTAAACTCTTTGTGAGGCTTTTTGATTTATTTTTGTACCCATATTAGTAAGAACTTGCTTATAAGGACAGAAAAAACAATAAATATAAAACTTATTTTTGGTACGGTAACTATTTTTGCCTTATTCAAAATAAGAGATTAAAAAAAAACGAAATTATACTTTTTAGTTTCTGAGTACTTACTAAAAGGTACTTGGTGAGATCAAATAGTGTCCTTAATAAAATTACGTGCTTTACGATACTTTAGCACAGTTGAAATTTTGTTATTAATAGAGAAATTAATAATGAAGTTAAAAATTTGCTAGTTTTTGTTTTAAATGATTTTACCTCAATATCTCAAAAATACAAAATAATATTAAGTCAAAGTCAAAGTCAAATCATTTATTTCAATTAGACCATTATAAGGCACTTTTGAACGTCAAATGAGAAAAAAAAAATTGATTCTAGGTGCCCATTCCAAAATGTAGTTTTGTATGGAGAAGAATGGGCAAGAAACTCCATACTTACTCTTTTAAAAACGATGTTAACAATATTTGCATTTACAGGAATTATATAATTATACGTGAATACGATGTACCTTGCATAAAAACACTAGGTATTTGAAAGTGTGTACAAAGTATCACAGATTAAGAACGGACAGACTAAGTTATATGTACATAGATACAGTGTTCACATATTATTACAAATGTTGAAACAGTAGACGACCACTCCTTATATTTTAACAAACAATAAATCAGTATGTGAGCCTGAGCAGTGTATAAAAAACAGTCAAATATATAAATATATTATTATGTACATTTCCATTAAAAGGGGATGGGGAGCTCAAAGGGGGACAAAAAACTCTTTCAAATCGCTGTCAATGGGACAAGTGCCCAACAGGCTAAAAGCATTGCCACGTGGTATGGCAATGCTAATTATTTGGTTCAAAAATAGAGCAGCCTTCGGGCCACATGAAGAGTTGAAGTTAAGTATTAATGTTGTTACAACATCCTGGCCAGACACTTACAATTTGCCATAACTTCAACCAGGCGCTTTCATCATCATGTCATGACGACACGGTTGGCGCAGTGGCTGAGCGATCGACTGCTACGCAGCGTGTTACGGGTTCGATTCCCGCCCAGGGTAAACATTGGTGTGATGAGCACTTGTGTTTGCCTTGTGTCTGGGTGTTGTTTATGTATATATGTATGTATTTACAAAAAAAAAAAATTATTTGTGTATGTATATCAGCTGTCTGACACCCATAGCACAGGGTCTCCCTAGTTTGGGGTCAGATGGCCGTGTGTGAAAATGTCCCCACATATTATTATTATTATTATTAATTTCAAAGCGTCGACAACCGTGGTACACACGGTACAATAATTCTATATTAATTTTTTGGTTCACTATCGATTGTGTTTTTCTAAATGAATATTTAAATATTACATCTATTGTTATTATTTTTACGGTTCCGTACCTACCTCAAAAGGAAAAAACGGAACCCTTATTGAATCATTTTGTTGTCCGTCTGTCTGTCAAGACCCTTTATCTTGGGAACGCGTAAGGTATCGAGTTGAAATTAAAACCATGTACTCAAGTCTACAGTCCCTTGAAGCTGTGAAAAAATCGATCTTGTAAGTTAACGTGAAAGAAAGGTAGGGCCGTTTTTGCAGCAAAAAAAACGTATATTTCGACACTCTGAAGGGAATGAAAATTTATAGGGTACTTCCCATAATATCGTCTCATACTGCAAGTACCTACAGGGAAAAGTCTGAAAACTGTACATTTGTAAGTAAATCATAAAAAATGTAGTCTTTATTTAAAGTACGTAATCAATAATCGAGGTATGCGCGGTCATAATTGTATGGGAGACCAAATCACGGAATTTGAACGGAACCCTCGGTGGGCGAGTCCGACTCGAACCTTCCGTACCTACTTGTCCGGTTTTTTAACTATGCACCTGCCATGTTCACCACCCTTGGTTGACTGGTAGAGAATGCCTAAGGTATTAAGTCCGTGTTTTTACCTTTGTGCATGAAGTATAAATAAATAAATAAATAATGGCTTCCAAAGCAAACAGTACGATGTCACCGAATAATGTATAGCAGGGGATCGATACGGTAGCTCGTATACATTTAATAGCCACTAATGAACTGACAGGAAACAGGGACACTAATCGCTGGAGTTGCAAATGGAAATCTCGAGGAAATATACAGATTTGTATAGATAGAACGTAACTGCTGTTTACTGTGTAAGATAGGCAGAAATGTATCTGACGACAGTATTATTTTTCCTCAGCAAAAGCTTAGGAAAAATAATACTGTGTGCGGTGTGTGTGTGTGTACTGTGTCTGTGTGTGTGTACTGTGTCTGTGTGTGTGTACTGTGTCTGTGTGTGTGTACTGTGTCTGTGTGTGTGTGAGTTTAATTAAAAAATAAAAAATAAAATTCTTATTTGAACAAAATAAAATCGATAGTGGACCGTAAAATTAATATAAATGATTTTTAATGTGTGGATATTAAACCACGGTAAGTGCCTGGCTGACGTTATAGCCAATTAAAAGTGTCTGGCCAGGACATTGTTTTAACGACATCTTCTAGTACTTAAAAATAATAATAATCATCATCATCATATCAGCCTATTGCCGTCCACTGCTCAACGTAGGCCTCCCCCAGAGATCGCCAACCAACCCGGTCTTCGGCCTCCAGCATACATCGGCTGCCAGCCACCTTCTTCAAATCGTCGGTCCATCGTGCTACAGGGCGTCCCACACTACGCTTGCCCAAACGCGGTCTCCACTCTAGAGCATGTCTGCTCCATCTACCGTCGGTCCGTCTGCCGACTTTCACTTCAGCGAGCTGATTCGACGCGCAATGTCGGTAACTTTAGTTCTCTGGGGAATGACGTCATTCAGAATTCTATCCAGCAAAGAAACCCCGAGCATCGCTTTCTCCATAGCACGCTGAGCAACCTTGAATTTGTAAACCAAGCCCACGGTGAGTGTCCACGTTTCAGCTCCGTTAGTCATTACGGGTAGGACGCACTGGTTAAAGACCCTTCAGGGATTGTGGGATCGACTGTTTAAAGGTATGACGTAGCTTCCCGAATGCCGGCCAGCCCAAACGTATCCTTCTGTTCGCCTCCTAATAATAATACCAGTCTATTATTGTCGTACTGCAGAGCAAAGGCCTCTCTACTCTCCTTCCAGTTCTGTCTATCCAGACCAGTCTTTGTCAAATAAGACTAGATCATCCCGCCATCTCCGCCTAGGCTTGCCGCGATGATGCTTGCCATGTGAAGGGACCAAATCGGGCCATGTGTTTAGCCCAATGATTGTCTGACAAGCGGCAGATATGTCCAGCCCTGTTCTACTTCAGCGTGACAGCTTTCCGAGTGACGTCAGTAAGGATCCTAGCTGATATTATAAATGATAATGCCAGATCCTGCCCCACCCATGTACAGAAAAGTAAATTAATGAAAATAATTGTAATGAATATAGAACCTTTCTATACTAAATTGTTTTTCTTTAGAACTTACGAATTACGAAATACTTACCCACAAAATACAAACTCATTTTACCTAAAATACAATTTAACCTATAATCAATGTCATTTTTTTTTTTAGATTTAAACGGAAACCGCAAGTTCTACAATCACTAAGACTAATGTTTAGTTATCAGCAATAAATAAACAGTAAGATGCTACATATTGCACATGACTTTTATTGAGTGGGGCTAAGTTCTATAGAGTTTCTGGCATTGCCCTTTGAAAGTAACTTTGTTTGTTACAACATCGCAAGTGTACAGAAACGGACATAGGGTACCTTTTATCCCGAAAGAAAACCACTGTTGCCGAGGGAAACAACAATAACTATCTTATGATAATAGATGTAGCCACGTGACTTTCGAATCATGATTGAAATATTACAGTATTATAAAACCCGAATTAATTCTCATATTCTAAATCAACGCGAGTGAAACTCCGGGCAAAAGCTAGTCAAGTTATATAAAAATAGACTATCATAAGCAGATTATCCAATAAGGTAGGTTGGTAACTCTCGTCGCTAAACACACAAAGGTCAAAGTGTTCTATTTTTAAACAAAAACGAATTAACTTTCTTAGTTTATTTTCCTTGTTTTTTATAAATTCTCGTAGTTCAAGATCCCAGAGTAGCCGAACCTACGTCATTTGAAATTAAAGCAATAAATGAATGTGTATATGTCTCAGTCAAAACTACTTTTGACAACAAAAATCAGTCAAAGCTACTTTTGAACGGTTAAATTTATTCTTAATATTTTAGAAACCCATTAGGTTTTTAGGTTTTTTTTTGTAACCTTTTAAAACTTTAGTTTTTTAGTAATTCTTATAAGTAAGGCGTTCCGTATTTTTGATTTTGTAACAAGGGTTTTGACTGAAGCCAGTCAATTTTGACTGGTTAAAAGTTTTGAATGTAACATATATACTAGTTTGATTGGCATGTCCTTTTTCAGGTATCTGGTATTAAAATTATCTTATTTACATCTGTCTGTTCGTAATAAACTCAAAAACTCCTGAAAGGATTTTCATTGGGGTTTCACCAATAGACATACTGATTCAGAAGGAAAGGTTTAGTTGTAATATTTGTTAAGGTTTTGTGTATAAGATACGATTAACAATAATTGTTGAAGGTGGCGAAAAAAAAACATGGCCACTAGGAGTTATGTACGAGTAGATATTAAAAAAAAAAATACACTGTGGCACTTGGATATTGCCGCGGTAAAGCTATTGCATAGCATTTTTGACTTTGACATTTGACAAGTCCAAGTCAAAAGTCAAAATCAAAGTCAAAGTCAAATGTCAAAGTCAAAAGTCAAAGATTATATATATATTACGATTAAATAATCCATATACATGTTACAGTTAAAACAACCAAGCTAAGATGACGTTAGTCTAAAGGTTCTGAGATCTCAGTACATCTGTAATGAACGTGTTTCTATTCCATTTAGGGAAGGTGAATAAAACCTTCTTTTTATTGGAAGATCTTTGAACAAAATTGTTGCCTCGGCAATACCTTTACTTTAATTTGTCTGACAATTGAATTAAAGTTCAGAGGTGTTAAGTTCCTTGTTCATTTCCTTTTAGTTTGTCACCTCCATTTTTATGGAATTTCATTTAGACAGCCACTCTTATTAAAGTAGTTGAATAGATTTAAACCTATAATAGCGGTCATTGAACTTTCTTTACGCCGGTCATACATGGGCAGCTCTAAGCAGTCAGGATCGACTGCTTTAGCTGCGTCTACATAGTGGACTATAGTCTTTTATTTACATTCATATATGGAACTGCTCCAGCAGTTGCGACTGCACCAGCAGTTGCGACTGTTCCAGCAGTTGCGACTGCTCCGGGCGCTCAGCAGCACGATGACATTTCCTAGTGCGGTCAAGCAGTTGCCAAGCATACACTGACTTCTCGAGCTGTTTACTGCTTTTGGGCAGTTATCTTCTCTGCCCGTGCTTTTCGCTTATTGCGAAAAATTGTGAGCGATCTAGCAATTGAAACCGATGGCTCTAGTAGTTTAATCAATGGCATCTTAAGCTGCTGTTTGATACAAGTAGGAAAAAAATGTTATTGCTATATTTACTGTTAATGTCTATTAAAGTTTCTATTTATAGCTGCATTCATAGTAGGTGCCTATGAAATTGGACTAATTATTATTATTATATTTTATTATTATTTTATCCGTATGGTGTCGGACGTAAAGAATAGCACCATATCGTATCCTTCCCATGGGTGTCGCAAGAGGCGACTAAGGGAGTCACCAGAGAATGGGCAGCAGCGTTCTCTGTGCCTTTGTGAAAACCATACTGCGATCGCCAACCCGCCAGCCAAGCGTGGCGATTCTGGCAAAACCCTCCATTTCTTGGGGGAGGCCTATGTCCAGCAATGGACGTCTTTCGGCTGAAATGATTATGATGAATTATTATTTTAAGCACATACCAAAGGCATTACCTTAACGTATGTTTCATGCCCATAATCAACAAAACAGGGTCAACCCATAATATCAGCCAGTAACATCCAAACAATAGCCATAAAGTCTATGCGCATAAATTTAATTCGTACACAATAGATATTATAATACGCTGAAACTTGCCAGAATGCGGTCATGGCGAATATTGCCCGGTTGGCAATATTGCCTTAACTCCAGGCCGTCAATTGAAGCGGTGTCGAACAGTATATTTAGCTATAAAGGATCCATTATGTAAATAGAATAGATAGAAAGTGCTAGACAAACCTATTGCCAGCTCACAGGTGTTGGGCAGTAGGTAAAGATGAATTCGTCTGCAAAATAAAATTGGCGACCAATATTTTTGTCGGACAGAAAGATTTTCCTATAAAGACAAACAAACTGGCAACACTTTTCCTAACCATGTTGGGTTGAATACCAGCCTAATTGGATGCAGCTGAATACTAGTGTTTCACATGGAGCGACTGCTTATCTGACCTCTACAACCCAACTACTGGGTAACACGATACACATTGATGAGACTGGTTGTCAGTCTTTTGGTTATCTGAGTACCCATAATTTACGAACAGTCCAAAGGTCTCACGTACGTTTTCGAGGTATGGAGGTGGTCTCAGTAAGAAATGGTTGGTCAGCCATCCACTGACCGGCCGCGGCAAGTGTAGTTTAACCATGACCGATCGATTTGTGCGGCTTTCACAAACCTCTCAAAAACGATAACCCCTGAATACTGTCACATTGCACTCCTTTAAAAATATACATTATTACCGTTAAAATACGACTAGTTTTACCTAACTAAGACTAGCATTAACGTTTCCTTCACATGAACAAATACTTTTTTCTAATAAAATTAACCTACTGCAAAAATATTTACTCTATGGCCCCCTCTCATCTACGATAGAGCCCTTCTCGTAGCGGCGTAGCGCGTAGCACCGTAGCGTCGTAGCACCGTAGCAGCTACGAACGTAGCGCATGCATAATATATCACTCAGCAGTTTTTAGTGGTCCTTAGTGAAATGAGAAAACTCCATATCTTTGTTTACTTTTTGAACAATATGTGTTCTGCTTTCTTTTTCATGTTTTATGTTTTACCGGGTTGTAAAAATAAGAGACGGTAAAAATAATAAGGAGAATTAGGGAGAAATAATAGAATTATTAATACGTTGATTTACACTAGATTCTCTTCGCGACTTCGTCTTCCTGGAATTCGAGTATGACTTAAGTGAATACCATGGAGCCATTTACTAAGTATATTAATACCTATATATTTGACAAAAATTAACATGGCGGTTGGGAGTTTTGTCATGCTCGCTCAAATGTCTCGCTGATGGTGGCGCGTGTGTTGGATCATTCGGCTCCCTTCAAAATGGTTGAGCTGAATGGTGCAGATTCACGCGTCATGTTCGTGAACGGGCGCTGTCAGTAGAGATTGGTCAGCTCTTATCTGCCATGGACTTTATCTTGCTACTTTTTTGTGTTTTGTATTGTTAGATTGCCTTCATAGTTTTCACATATAGGAGCAACAAGAATCGTGTAACCAGACTTTGTAAAAAACTTGATTTAAAAGAGTGTCCGTGGAGTTTCTTGCTCGTTCTTCTCCATAGAGACCTACCTACGTTTTGGAACGAGCAACTAGCTTCAACTTTCAGCCATACAGTCAACTTCTTTCTTAGATCATTTCCACCTAAAACGAAATGATCTAAGAAAGAAGTTGACTGTATGGTTAAAAACACTCTCGTACAATGATACTGAGAAAATTGTGGAATCTTAACTAGTGCTAATACACAAATACACCACACATACACACACACACTACAAACACACACATCGCACAAACATACACACCACACATACACACATACACCTCACACACACAACACACACTATACCTCTGCATGCTACATTTTTATTTTAAATTAATGTATACCTATATACCTATACTATTTCGCATACTATTATGTCTGGGACATTGTTTTCTAATTGCTAATACGGGCGTTGATAGCTGCGACACAGTTATAAACTTTTGCGGCTATCATCGTATTCTATAAGTCACTATTTGCTAACTGTTTTTATGTTCCTAAATAAACCTTTTTTTTTTTTTTTTTTTTTTTTTTACTTTCTGACTAACTGACCGACTCCTTGACAATTCAAAAGTGCCTGTAAATGGTTTAATTGAAATAAATGCTTTGACTTTGACTTTGACATAAAATATAGCCTACTAGCTTCTGCCCGCGACTTCGTCCGTATAAATGTCGGATATCGCGGATGCAGACGAAGTCGGGGTATTTTTTGTTTGTGTTATGTCTTTTGTGTGCATCAAATAAATATTTTATCTATCTATCTAAAAAGTAGCCTATATCCTTCCTCAGGGTTCAAGGTATGTTCATATTTTTTACCAAAATCGGTTATTTTTTTATATTGTGATAGGCTTAATAACTCTCCTGATCTTAAGTGATGATGCGGCCTAAGGTGGAGTACGCTTGCCTAGGATAAACCGGTTCACTCGTGCCTTGAAGATACCCAGATTATATGTATCGGGGAATAGAGAGGCGGGCAGTGAATTCCACAGTCTGGCAGTTCGCACAATAAATGTGGAAGCAAAGCGCTTGGTTCGAGACCGTGGACTTTCAACCGGTTCAGCCGTTTTGTCGTAATAACGTAACCGACAGATACTTTCGCATTTTTAATATTAAACTATGGATAGTATGGACAGCGTAGCTTCCTATTTCTGAAATAATTTTAGTTTTTTTTTCATCCATTGTGACAATAACAGGCTCTTATCCAGTTATATAAAAAAAATGACGGAGCCCATTCAAAAAACGCGGTATACATAGGCTTTCAAGTAATGATGCGGCCTTGGATGAACCGGTACACTCGTGCCTTGAAGTTAAGATGGTTATTTGTGTATGTAAACTTATAATTATGTTTGTAAACGCACCCATGATTTAAGAGAAAGTCCTAGTGTGAAGCAAAGTTAAAGTTAAAAATACAAGTTTCGGAAGTCAGTGGTAATTCAAAACAACAAACAGTACAAAGCCACCGCCATAGACTTCCGAAACTAAAGTAATATGTGTTCTGTGCTAAAGTTATTTATCACTTTTTAGGTTTTGAAAGCGGTTGTCTTTTTTTGAAAAAAAAAACGTTTTTTTTCCGCTTTTTAGTATTGCCTTAACATCCAAATCCATTAAAAAACGGGGACACTCTTAAAACAGAGATTGTAAGTCCTCTAAAGATTAAAGAAACTAAAGCGTCATATATGTATTTTTTTTTGGGATTTTGTTGATTTTCTCACAAAGAGGCTGAATCAATTTTGATAATTTATATGGGACCATTTCGGAATAAACCCTTTCGAACAAAAAAAGAATTTTGCGTCTATCTATACATATAATAAAACAGTAACAAAACTGTGTCTGTACATTGAATATATTAAAAAATAAATAATTGAGGGGGGTTTAGGAACAGTAATAGAGCACGAATCCAAAAAAAAATTCTGTCTGTTTGTCTGTTTGTTTGTACACGCTAATCTTCGGAACTACTGGGCGGATTTGAATGATTTTTCTTTTGTTGTATAGGTATTAAGTCTGGGCAACATATAGGCTATAATTTATCTTGGAAACTTGAACACCAGATGCAGAACCGCAACAGACCAGCTAAACTATAAGAGATACAAAAATGGTACCATAGCAAAAATTGTTCCACGTGATGAGCTTTTTCTGCTGAGAGAATAAATTTGAAGATCTGGAACACCTGATGTGGAACTCCAAGAGCCCAGCTACACCATGACACATATAGGAATGACGTCTTAGCAAAAGGTGTTCGGTCTGATGGGCATTTCCTGTTGACTTCTAAAAATCGAAGATCAGAAACATCTGATGTCAAAATCAAAGCTATCACTAATTTCACTGTATCTTATAAAATAACATAAGCTGGGAGTACCTCCACGCGGTGAAGGCGGTAACAGTTTCAGATCTTCGATTTTGCCGACCCCGTTGTCGCTGGCAAAAGCAACAGGATCCGCGTACGAAGTTGCGGGCGAAATATTGTGTTAAATTATTATTATGTTGCCGTGCCCTAACCGGGTTTCATGTTGGAACTAACACTATTATAACAACTATATGTACACACATGAATGCAATAAAGACATTTGATTAGATTTGATTTGATTTGAAGCTAGTATAATAATATGACAGAGTTATACCCGAACATACATAAAAATAAAATATTTATAAACATCCGAATTGATAACCTCCTCCTTTTTGAAGTCGGTTAAAGATGGACTGGTAGAGAATACCTTTACGTAAGTACGCATGCGTCGAAGCCTTAAGAAACTTATTACTCGTCACGTCTCAAACTTAAAGCAGTGTTTACATTGTACCAAAACACTCAAATACAATGTTCTTGGTCGCTTAGTATTCGCTATTAATGTTTTATTTGTGCTTTAAACTTGTTTCAAATTGGTTTTTGTTTTAGCTTTTTTTTGTGGTAGAATTTCTTGTGAATACATCATTACTGTCTGTCTACTTTGTTGGGGTGTAACTGTGGTATATTTTCTACAAAAGTATCCAATTTGTAATAAATTCAAATATTAAGATGCTGACTAGTTAATTTTTGGTAAGAATGCACTAATCTCCGAACCCACTTAGTCCGATTCAGATATTTTTCCGTAGGTGCTAAAATCCATCCATACTTTCAAATTTATATTATAAATGTGAAAGTAACTCTGTCTGTTACGCTTTCACGAAGAAACGGCTGAACTGATATTGAAATTTGATATGAAAGCCCTGGAAAAGGGCATAGGCTATCCGCGATAACTGACATCCACGCGGATGATGTCGCGGGCAAAGATATTTTCATTTAGTAGGATATATTTTGTTGTATAAAAAACGGGAATCTATAAGAATTTAAGCAGTCGAAGCTGCGGATAAAAGCAAGTTGTCTTTATATTTTCTGGCATCCATTGATAGAACAACGAAACTGGATTAAATACCCGAGCCTTGCATACTCTTAACGAAATCGCAGAAAGGCTAGACGTATTTTCCTGTTCTCTGAATGAGTTCACAAAAACTACCTTACATGTGATACGTCGTTAGTAATGTAATATTGTTGTTGTTGTTGTGTATTGTTGTTGTTTGTTTGTATGTATGTATATATGTATTTATTAGTATATTAGTATACTTTGCACCTGCCACATTTTGTCTCTGCATAACCCTAAGGTAGACTGGTAGAAAATGCCCAATGCCTTTGTACAATGTTTATTTAAATTTTGTGCAAAAAGTTTTAATAAATAAATAAATAATATTGTTTAAGGGCCACGCTACCGATTTGGGGTAACCTGTTATGGTAGTGGTGATGATGTAAAAATAAATAAATTATCATTACTTAAACTCCAATAATGTGTGTTGCCAATAACACACATATTGGATCCAATGAGCGGCCACAATGAGCGGTTTCAACAATGGACGTCTTTCGGGTGAGGAACATGATGATGAAACTCCAATTAATACGAAAACTAATAAAGAACGAACGACGTACGTTCGAGAATACATAATTATGTGAATCACATGCATATGCAGTAACAGACAGCCCGCGCGGCATAGCTTCCATGCAAACTTTTGCGGGGGAGAAGCGAAGTCACGATAAGCTGGCGGGTCTCGCTACTTTTCTTATTAATGTAATGTTGTTTGTTTTAATAAAAGTAACTGTTGCTTTTAATATTTTTATTTTAGATAAAATACTTAGGTATTTAATATTAATATTACAAACTAGTTTTCGTAATAGTGAAAACGTCAGCCGCTTAGTGACAGACCACAAGCCAGGGAGACAGGGCGCTTGACGTCTCTCGTGACAGGAGGCCGGAGCTGTCAATGTCATCATTTGACATTTGCTTTATTACAATGGATGCATTCCATTACATCATCCTGCCGGCTGCGCCATGTAATGTTGTTTGTTTTAATAAAAGTAACTGTTGCTTTTAATATTTTTATTTTAGATAAAATACTTATGTATTTAATATTAATATTACAAACTAGTTTTCGTAATAGTGAAAACGTCAGCCGCTTAGTGATAGACCACAAGCCAGGGAGAGAGGAGGCTTGCCGTCTCTCGTGACAGGAGGCCGGAGCTGTCAATGTCATCATTTGACATTTGCTTTATTACAATGGATGCATTCCATTACAATTAATAGTTATTTTTTTATGACCTGTAAATAATGTTCAACAAAGAGAATAAATTGGAATACCCAACTGCTTTTGAAGTATAATTTTGAAAGCAGTCGGGTATACCAATTTGTTAAAAAAAAAACCTTGTTCAACTTGAGCATCAATTTTTGAACATCAATAAAAGATCATGAATATAAATTAGCCAATCATGATGTGATGAATATTGACAATCGTTATAATGGTGTTTTTCATTGGTTATCAGTCAACCATGTACTGTATCCCAGAGTACTTCGAAAATGTTAATTTACCACAGCCAATACGTAACTGTAATTAATCTGGGACCAAGTATGATCAGAACTGATTTACACATTTATAGATTCCAGGAATAAAGGACAATAAATAAAAAATCCTTTTTAGGGTTTTGTACAGACGCCAGACCAGCAACTCATACCAAAGTGTCAAAGGACAATGCCAGAAACTCTATAGAACTTTGCCCCACTCAATAAAAGTCATGTGCAATATGTAGCATCTTACTGTTTATTTATTGCTGATAACTAAACATTAGTTTTAGTTACTGTAGAACCTGCGGTTTCCGTTGAAATCTAAAAACAATAATGACATTAATTATAGGTTAAATTGTATTTTAGGTAAAATGAGTTTGTATTTTGTGGGTAGGTATTTCGTAATCCGCAAGTTCTAAAGAAAAACAATTTAGTATAGAAAGGTTCTATATTCATTACAATATTATTTTCATTAATTTACTTTTTCTGTACATGGGTGGGGCAGGATCTGGCATTGTCATTTTCCCAATTGAATATGAACGTTAATCTTTCTGAATAAAGTTGAAAATCTATAAAATTAATTTGACAGATTGTTGTAGTGATGTACTGGCCTTTGTACTTAAAAGATGCAAAACGGGACCCTTTTACGCTGTCTGTCTGTAATTGATAAACACTTTAAATTTCCTTACAGTGGGCATAATATGTCTGCTATACACACAATACAATACAATATACATACAATATAATAATGGTTTTAGGATGCTGTTGGAGCTCCCACGCTTTTACAGTGCATCTCAAATGTTCGCAAAAGCCCACGTTGATGACTTTTATGGCGTCATCAGGAATAGAGTTGTGTCAATGTTAGGCAGGTTGCGTGGGAGCTTCAATGGCACCCTGAAAGCATTAACTAACAAATTTGAAAATCCTTTTGTTAGACACTGGGTAGATTTACACAAATGTCGACCCAAAAACCAGTTAAGTATGCGAAATTATCATCATCATCATTTCATACGAAAGACGTCCACTGCTGGACATAGGCCTCCCCCAAAAGGGGGGGTTTTGCCATAATCACCACGCTTGGCAGGCGAGTTGGCGATCGCAGTATGGTTGCCACAAAGGCACAGAGAATGCTGCTGCCCATTCTCTGGTGAGTCCCTTAGTCGCCTCTTACGACACCCACGGGAAGATATGGGATGGTGCTATTCTTATGCGATATTCGTATGCGAAATAAAATGTAATTATACTAACATAATTTGGTGGTGGTTCTTTAACCGAAATAAATAATTACTAAATCCCACTACAGGGCAAAGTCCTTTTCTTATAATATAGAAGGCAAGCACTGATCACCACGCTTGGTCAAGGCGGATTGGTGATTTCAAACGCCTATCCATATTCCATACTAATATTATAAATATGAAAGTAACCCTGTCTGTTACGATTTCACGACGAAACGACTTGGCCGATTGGACAATGCCAGAAACTCTATAGAACTTTGCCCCACTCAATAAAAGTCCTGTACAAGTTCGCAATATGTAGCATCTTACTATTTATTTATTGCTGATAACTAAACATTAGTCTTAGTGAATGTAGAATTTGCGATTTCCGTTTAAATTTAAAAACAATAATGACATTGATTATAGGTTAAATTGTATTTTAGGTAAAATGAGTTTGTATTTTGTGGGTAGGTATTTCGTAATCCGCAAGTTCTAAAGAAATACAAAAAAAAGGTACTATATTCATTACAATTATTTTCTTTAATTTACTTTTTCTGTACATGGGTGGGGCAGGATCTGGCATTGTCATTTGGAATGAAGATATCTTGAACCCTGGGAAAGTACAAAGGTAATATTTTATTCCGCGACTTCGTCGTTCGTTTTTAAATAAAGTAAAATTAAATTAATAGAGAATAAACATTTCAATGATTTAATTAAAATTCATTCGAAAACATCCATCCGTTTCTAAGTAACCTTCAACCATTTCCGATAACCTGCATCCTATCTCTTTTACTGACTGTACATGTGGAATTTAAAAAGTCACTTTGGTACTTGCTTGTGTCCGGTTACGAACCTACTACCTCGTGAATGAGAGGCAAGTGTCTTAACCATTGGGCCATCATAACCGTACCTGTATTATTTTAATCCCCACACAAAAATACAAGCTTCCAATACACATTCAACTTTAAAACAAAGACAATTTTTTCTCCTCTCGAGCAGAGACAAAACCCTTTCTTCTCTTTATTTTATTTATAGTTTAAGAGGGCACTAACGAATTGTACACACTGGGAGCGAATACTGAATTGTGTTTTTTATTTTTTCAGTTCACAATTAGTGTGCTACTGTAAAATGTGCTGTTATTCATGTTACCTACATTTTAAAATCTTGTTAATTGCTGGAGCCGGATTATGAACTACGAACTGACGTCTGCGGCTTGGCCTGTGTGGAATTAGTACTACTACCATTTGATCTGATTAGATGTTTTGTTTTATGTACCTACAGAGGCCAGCACCACAGTATAAATATTAGTACTACCGTACAGTAGCGACACGCTCCGCCCCCCACCGAAACACTGTTCCTCACGTCTACTCGCGCTGCATTGGCTCTGGCAACGTCTTCCAGTTCAAGGGCTGACTCGTGGCGCGTAGAAACGTGTACTCGCTCATTTGTGAAAAAGAAAATCGAAATATTTTGTATCATACGAATTAAATATTTTATACTTAAAACAAATAATAATATATGAAATTATGTAATTTTTGACAAATTTAACTATGACGTATACATGCACGTACCTGTTTTAAATTAAATACCATGAAATACAAGTTGGAAGTAATAAATAAAAAATCTAAAAGTATTGTACACACAGCTCCAGAGAAATCTCACCCCGAGCGGGTGAGAAATCTCAGCCGGAGAGGGTGAGATTTCTCTGAAGCTGTGTGTACAATACTGTGTAAATCATTCCCTCATCAACCGTCATTCCCTCCTAAATGCAATGAGGAAATGACCTTGAGGGAATGACGAATTTTAACTAAAGCTACAAACTTCTTGGTATTTATCTACTTACCTATTTAGAAGATCGAATTTCAAACCTTGAAAGAATCGAGTACCTACTTGAGAGAGAGAAACACTTGTGTTGAGACCGGTATAGCGCGCTCGCTCGCTCTCGCGCGCTCGCGGTGGCAATGACAGCCCTAGCGATATTAACGCACACACACGCACGTATCTGTACAGTCTCCTATTTTTGTAGTAGTGTAGGCTATATAGTTTCGTTTGTATGAAGTGTCGCGGGTGTGGTTTGTTATGGCTTGATATGCTGGCGTCTGTACAAACTATATTATTGTAAAGTTTCAGTTTGTTTTTCGTTTCGTGTTTAATGACATTTAAACATTAATAATTTACACGCTTGCTTGCAGGAAGAATACTGCGACTTTGAGGCTGTAAGATCTTCCCTTGTAAACTGCAAATGTTTTCTCTAGCAAATAAACATATTTGATTTGATCAAAATTTTATTTGTAGATTTTGCGTGAAAGCGTAACAAACATCCATCCATCCGTACGTACACTCGGCTACACATCAAGCTATAAGTTTCCAGTATAAGCTGGTTTCACATTGTATAGAGTTTTCATACAATGAGAGGTCAGCTTAAACTGGAAATGTATATCTTGATGTGTAGCCGTGTGTACAGTCAACAGCAAAAGTAGATGATCAAAAAAATAAATTCAATACTAATTTAGTTACACTAATTTATATAATTTATTACTAGTTTATTTATTAAAAGTATGTGATTGTCATACACATACTTTTGAATCACTTTGCCGCCACACAGTTCTGACGCGAACTCCGTTCATTAGTATTGAATTTCTGATTTTGATCATCTACTTTTGCTGTTGACTGTACCAACTTTCACTTTTATATTAGTAGTAGGAAAAAGGTAGGTAAGGTATACATGCCATTTTTGTTACGTTATGAAAAAGAGATAGCGGTATCGATCATGCATAGCTCTGTCTTGCTCTCGCACTGGAAAAAAAGATGCTATAAAATATTCAGTAACATTTTAAATGGCGTAAGAGTGAAATACATTGACAAGAATTCCGCAGTTTTTCTCTCTAAAATTTAATTACAGAACTAGAATACCCACAAACTAATATAAAACCGTTCTCATTGTGTCCTCAACCGAGGCCACGTTCCAATGCTTTTTATTTCTGCCGATTGAAATTTATTTGACGCATCTCTATCTCGACAGTCGACATTAACGCCAAGTTTTACCGACAACGACTTATCGACGCGCCCCTCTCTAGTGCTGACGTAATTATGTCTTTAACGTTTTTATTTTACTTGAGTTTTTCTGGTTTTATGTTTTTGAAATTAGAATTTGCTCTTTTTATTCTGTTTTACGTTTTCTGACTCAAGGTGGATTGTTTTATTTATTTTTGTGGTTGGCAATCAATATACAGACGCCAGTATATCAAGCTACAACAATATGTCAATTTTTTTTTCATAAATTTTCAACATTATTTGCCATATTATAAGGTTCATATTCTATCAATTGGGAAAAAAAATATAGTTTGGGATGGCTTGATGTGCTGGCTTTTGTACGTAATTATCTATTCACTAATAAATTTAAATAATATGTATAAACAGAACTTATAAATATTATGTACAATGAAGGGCTCACAGGGCATCAAAAGTCTTGTCCGCAATGCTCTCAATGGGACAAGGTGCCCAATAGGCTAACAGCATTACCACGTTAAATGGAAAATATAACCTACGTACTACCTACTTGATTTTTTTTATTATTTGCAATATAACTTACTTTATGTCATTACTCTGAATTTCTATTTTGTAAAATATCCTCCCAAATTTCAAAAAGGTCTGGTGTATTACATAAAATTAGCATTCTTTGCAAAAGACAAAAAATAGGCAGGTCCTGTTTCTTACCATTCTCTTTTTAATCTGACTTTTTACCTAAACATTATATCTAACTAACTATCTACCTTTCTTATCTTGGAAATTACCGACTTCTTTGTAGGTAAACATCGTCAGGAAATTTGGATTTGTAATTAATATAAGTCTGAAATAACCTTCAGAAAATATGGTAACAAAGACCCATACAATACAAGGTGTAACGTCAAATACGCAAAACCTGAAAATAGTTTGATTAGAATAACGAGCAGAATCAATTGAACCACTTTTTAATATAGGTCACATTTTTAAAAAAATGTTCATTATGCATGTTGCCCTGTCAATATATTAATAAGTCAAGCCATCACGTGCGCAAACCTGCCAAAATATGTAAACAAACACAAATGGTTGTCGTTCAATTTAAATTTTCTCATACGCGTTATAATAATAGTTCTTATTTCAATGCAAATACGAGTCTTGGTAAAATTAAACAGCACATAAAACTTTTAAATTTTATTTATGATTTTTTTTCTTTCAGAATTTCGTTACTTGAATAAAAAATCATTTGGGGTGTCCGAGGTTTTGCGTGTTTAACGTTACACCTTGTATATACCTTATAGAATAGCATACAAAACTATGTTACATTACGTGTTAGTAAAGTAACTTATGCCTATGTTAGTTACTTCACTTCACTGTACGATCGTGTGGCACTTGTCCGCGGAAGCGACGGAACACCACACCAGCCAAAAGTCCTCCACCATGACGAGCTGCAGTGGTAACAAACATTTTGAGATTCACAATCGGAAGTTTGGCGCCAACCGTGTTTGTTTACTTTTTTATTTCCCATTGATTTCACTCAAACACATTTAGTTAAGGTCAAAAACAGAACAAATGTTATTCAAAATGTAATAAACAACAATGAAATGCCTAATTCTTAACGTTATTTACAAACAGGGGTCCAATAAAACGTAATATTCATTACCACTACTCATTTGTGTTCTAAATTGCCGGCCATTTTGTTTTTTTTTTTACTGCAATGATTTGCGAAAGTCATTATGCTAATCGATGATTTTTGTAATTTCGATTGATTCGAGTAATTAAAATAAGGAATATCAGAAATCGATGCTAGAAAATTTAATTAAATTATTTTTTTAACATAACACGTTTGTAATCGCACCACAAACGCCCTGAAGTTGACGTTGCGATGCGAGTCCAACAGCTGCACTCTCGGCCTGTTCTGTATAAGAAAAGGCTTTTGTCCAGCAGTGGGACAATTATCATCTGCCCAGTGTTTTACCAACTATGTTGGGGTCGGCTTCCAGGGGGCCAAGTCTGCTATTTTAATTTCGTCATTCCAACACGATCCCATTGTCATTTTGCTAAAAGTTCGTAATCTGCTATATCCATAATGGTCGATCATTGGTCGGTCAATGGTCTCGTGATAGAATTGTGTTATAATGACATTATCAACAAATTTGAACATTTATTCATGCCAGATTTCATTTATATATATTTTTACATATTATTTATAAGTGTTATAAGCAATCTGAAGTACTAAGAAGTTCGTAAACTAAGTCAGTCATTAATTTGTCATTATGTACGAGGTTATCATTCTATATCATTTCTTTCAATGGAGTGTCATTGGTTGACCATTGGCAAGTCATAATGACGCCATTATATTAGTACATTACCAAACTTGTCAATATCAACAAAATTATGAAATCAATGACAGACCATTCCGACGTTATTGTAATAGCAGACTTGAGGCCCAGTATATCCGGATGCAACTGCATACCAGTGTGTTACTTGGAGCGGCTCCCTGTTAGACTTTCAAATCTAGTTACTTGGTAACGCGATACCCCTTAGGACAGTAGGACAATAAAAAGCCGATATTTTAATATCTACCAAAAAATACAATATTTAATGTTTTAATCATTTTTAGGGTTCTGTACCTTAAAAGGAAAAAACGGAACCCTTATAGGATCACTTTGTTGTCCGTCTGTCTGTCTGTGTGTCTGTCAAGACCCTTTATGTCGGTAATGCGTGGAGTAATTTAGTTGTAAACCATATACTTAGATCCATGGTCTCTTGAAGCTGTGGAAAAATCAAACTTCTAAGTTAGCGTGAAAAAAGATACGGCCGATTATGTCGCAAAAAACGTACATTTCGACACTCTCAAGAGAATTAAAATTTATAGGGTACTTTCCGTTGACCTAGAACTATGAAATTTGGCAAGTAATATCGTCTTATACTATAAATATAGGGAAACTCTGAAACTATACATCCTAACTAATATTATAAATGCGAAAGTAACTCTGTCTGTCTGTCTTTTCTTCACGCCTAAACTACTGAACCGATTTGTGTGAAATTTGGTACAGGGTAAGTGTGAACCCCAACAAAGGACATAGGCTACTTTTTATTCGACTTCGACTTCGACTTCGTCTGCGTCCGCGATAACCGACATATACGCGGACGAAGTCGCGGGCAAAAGCTAGTTTGTAATAAAATCATAAAAATATATATTATTCTTTATTTATAACGAGCTTTTGTCCGCGATTTGGTCCGTGTGAATGTCGGTTATCGTGGATGCAGACGAAGTCCCGGATTAAAAAGTACCCAATGTGTTTTCCCGGGGTTCAATCTATTTTCGTACCAAATTTCATCAAAATCAGTCCAGCCGTTTCATCGTGGAAGCGTAACAGACAGAGTTTCTTTATAATTTATAATATTAAGTATGGATTGGACCTACAAATTTGTACGAAACCCTCGGTGAGCGAGTCCCACTCGCACTTGTCCTGTTTTTTCTAAACTCATAAAACAGCTGACATCCGAAAAGCAACTCAAACATAATCCGTTCCTTTTTAATTTGTTAGCATTTAAAAGCTGAGTGGTAAACAAAATTTTGTCCAAATAAAATCGCAGCATTCTGATTTTGCAAACCTTTCTTAATTAATTTTCCTTGATGAGGAAGCGACACGTTTTGAAATGTTGTTTTGTTTTTTCTACACAAATTATGTAACAAGTCAAAAGCCGATCGTCCACCGCCAGCTAAACTAATTAAGAACTAAGTTCAGTGAACTAAGCTGGGCTAAACTGTGAAATAAGTACTGAGTTAGTGATGATCAGTTGTGATTATTTATTTATTTATATTTAAACGATTTTAAATAATATTAATATTCAATTTTCTACCACACACTCATTACATTGGTATACATTTCTTTGAATTGTTTTTTTGTTGTTTTTGAATTTATTTTGGAATTACAATTGTTTGAATTTATATTGACATAATGTACATTTTTTGATATTGACATTTAGTTTATTTTTTTTATATAAGACTAATAATGTTATGACCAATATGAAATATTAATGTTTTTATGGCTATGATGATTATTTAATTTTGTTTTACAACCACTGTTCGACACAAATGATGAACAAAATAAATTGAATTGAAAGTTCAGGCCACTCACATCAGGCCTCGTAACGCACCTAAAGGTCGCTCAAAGGGCAATGGAAAGAGCTATGCTCGCAGTTTCTCTGCGGGATCGAATCAGGAATGAGGAGAACCGCAGGAGAACAAGAGTCACCGACATAGTTAAAAGAATGGCCAAGCTCAAGTGGCAGTGGGCTGGGCACAGTGCCCGTAGAGCCGATGACCGATGGGGCACAAAGGTCCTGGGCCTCAAGTCTGCTATTACAATAGTGTCAGAATGGTCTATCATTGATTTTCAAAATGACGCCATTATACTACTAAATTACCAAACTTGTCAAAATCAACAATTATGGAATCAATTATAGACCATTCTGACACTATTCTAATAGCAGACTTGAGGCCCTGGAGTGGCGGCCGTGCACAGGCAGACGCAGAGTCGGTAGGCGCCCCACAAGGTAGACCGACGACCTAGTCCCAAACCGCGGGAAGCCGATCGATGAACGCGGCTCGGAGCCGACATAGGTGGATTTCTTTGGGGGAGATCTATGCCCAGCAGTGGGCGTTTTAAGGTTGATATAATGATGATGATGATGATGATCAGTAGCTGGAGAGTCGAGTAACCGATAGATGTAAGCAGTAGGTCGTGCTCGCATTCTATAGGGAAGGCCTTTGTTCAACAGTGGACAGTCTTCCGGCTGATGAAAATGATGTTAGCCTAGATTAATATCTATGTGTGTGCCTTGTTGCTAATACCTTTCAGCCAAGAATAACACACACCCATATCTCAGATTTGGGTACTTATTTAAAAGTGATCATATTCTTGAGTACTTTCAACCCCAGAAAGATGGTTTCATAGTCTTTATTTTTTTCAGTTTATATTTTTATCCTTTTAATTTCTTCTACATAAGCGGAACCCAAATTTTCATAAAATCCACATTATTCAAGTATAAGTGCTCCCTAACGATATTTGGATACTAGAAAATATGAAAAAAAAAAACAAACTTTTCCTAAGGTCAAGTGATCCAATCTACCAGTGCCCTTCTAAAATAATTCGCCCAATTTATTCAAAATGGCCACCAGATAAAACTATGATGATAAGCCAATACAAAAACAGTTTATCCAGGTTTCTGAGCGGGTTTTCCTAAGTCTGCCTTAGATAGCTCTTCAAGTGGATATAATCCTCGGATTACGAATTGCTTGTTTAGTCCTGCATTGATCTTTGTTAGTTAGATGAGTACCTACTTGAGCAGACACGATGAATATGGAAGGATAGTGTATGATAGTGTTATGTTTCCAAACTAGGACTCCTAAATCACGGTAGCGGTGTAATGAGACTGAAAAAACTTCTTGAGTTTTTATGTAATTGGAACGAAGTTCCTTATCGCGCGTTGTGAAAGGAGGCTAGACGGAAAAAATTCTTACGAAAAGTTGTCACGACACTTTTGTATATTTGATTTAAGAGCCATCTATTAACGTTATTGGCGCAACTGTGCTCTTCGAGATCGAATTACGAACGGCCAATAGATGGCGCAGAAATAATTTATTGGTCTTTCTATCTAAATAACTACGCATTGTACTAACATGTTAGAAAATGTTAATCTTTAAAATTACTTACTTACAATGTAAGCAGCCATAATAACTTTTCATTCCTCGCTTTTTTTTGCCCTGGCTTAAAGCCACTTAAATTCACTTTAACGCATCACATAAAATTTTATTACAATTCCTTCACTAATTAATCGAAAGGAACTTCGTTCCAACCGGGTGTCCCTTGACACCTCTCAAGTTTTTATTATTATTTTTTGTGTTATATTGATCATCGCCTCACTGTTGCTAGCCTAGTAGGTCTCTTATTGGGGTCATTTCGGAGATTGTGCTTTGGAATTGCACAACTTAATTCCCCCATCCCCATTCCATCATCAGACGAGCGATGCGACGAAGTATCACCGCTATAGGGTTGCAGTTCTACGGTCTCGAACCAAGCGCTTTTCTTCCACATTTATTGTGCGAACTGCCAGTCTGTGGAATTCATTGCTCGCCTCTCTGTTCCCCGATAAATATAATCTAGGTATCTTAAAGTCAAGAGTGAAACTGGTTTATCCCGGAGTTGCGGCCAAACCCAAGCCTATTAGAATATAAAAAAGAAGTTTGACTTCAGTAAAACTCAGTGTCTGCGTTGGAAAAGAAAAGATACTTCCTAATCAATCAAATCATATGAGGCGTATTATACGCCCCGAAGTTGTAGGTTTAAAGATTGATTGAAAAAGCGTTCGAGTCGTATAAAACTTTTAACCTGTAGGAATTGTATCTACATGTTACAAACCCGCCTTACCAACCCGGTACATAAAAATACTCTTTTAACTAAAACGGTTCTAAGAAATACTTTAACATTCATCAGTATTCTTAATTTGAAATTTAAAATTTATTTAGTCTATAACTTGTTAGTGGTTAGTAACAGAATCTGCTTATATGCTATATCTATGGCTATGTACTAATTTAATTAAGCATAATCCTATTGCTATTTTTTACGCGATGCCTCTGGATGGGATAGAGCCGCTTTCTGACGCATGATAGCGTGAAAGCCATCCGCGCAAGAAGCAGTGCAACGTCGCGGCAACTGCAACAGCATCCAGAAAGCGTTAAGCGTTGCAATGACATAAAAATAAGCTAAAACCAACTGTCTACTACTTCCTCCCCCCATCCCTTCTACTACTTGTAAATCAACTTACGTCCCGAATCAAATAAAGGCTCTCCCCAAATAAATAGGATCCCACACGTAACTTCAAGTGATACTCGAGCAGACTTGTGTTTACTTGAGCACGATATTTTCATTCTTCTGAAGAGGCACGTCAGCAGTGAGTGCTGCCTTTATTTTAGACTGGCAAACCACCCTGGCTTCGCTCGCGTGCATGTTCTATCTATGTTCTATGTTAGGGGGTTCGGTTTCCGTACTTAGTCCTCAAATATGGAGATCAGTCTTCTCAGGGCGTCCGCAAGGGAGTTTGGTGTTCCAAGGGTTTCCCTGCGGATCTGGATGACGCCAGTGCACTCAAGGAGAACATGTGCCACCGTTTCTTCCGCCACCATCCACGCTCTTGCACAGAGGACTATCAGTGATACCTAAGGTGTGAAAGTGTTCGTTCAGTGAGCAGTGTCCGGTGATGGTCCCCGCCACCAGTCGCAAGCTATCTCTGTTCTGAATAAATTTGCGTGTGGAGATTTCACAAAACTTGTCCCAGGAAATACGTGTTTTTGAAAAAGGCTTACGAGTTTTTTGGTAAAATTGTTTTGCAATCTCCAATTATATATGCAAGGTTTTTATGAAGATGTTTTCTATACATTTTCAATGTATGAGTACAATCTGTATACATATTTATGCTCATGACTGTACATTATGAATGGGCAAAGTTCAGATAAAAATTGGTACAAAATAAAACGGATCAGCATGCGTCTACTGAATTTGCTTTTAAAAAAAGTTTCTTTATCAAAACACACATCTTTATTTACACAAAATACTAACCCAAAAATGACTGTAACGTATGTTTATCGTAACTTGTGCCATGCAAAATTCAACTTTAATGACATCACCACACAACTGTCATAAAACTGTGCTCTACCAAAGGGTTTAGTACTAAACCTTTACTATTTAGTGATTAGTCTGCCCATGAATACAAGGTTCCTTTTATTAATGATACCTACGGTCCTGCTGACCTCTGAAGTCATATCGTAAACTATAATTTTAAGTCTGGTCTACGCACCAATCCTCATTCAGCTCTTAAAGCAGGCTGATGTTAAATCGTAACTGACTGCTATCAACAGATCAAAACTATTAGTGCGGTGTGTGGTGCAAGTTACACGAGATTTCCTGCTTCGAATAAAATACAAAGATCAGCAATATCGACCAACTATTGAATTAAATCATATTGTGAATATTATAAATATTCCGTAAAATAAAAATATAAATTATTTTATCATTAATCGAAACGTGAGTATTGTTACACATTAATGAGAAAAATGGATTAAACTCACTGTGAGTGTAGCCCCAGGTTCATCCAAGTAATTCTCCGTGGCCTCCCACCGTGTCCACAGGAACGCGACGTGCGGTGTGTCATCCTATGGATCTCCTTGAAAAAGGTGGCCGTATGCCATCGAAACTAGTCGGACGAAGCCGGCTACACTCACAGTGAGTTTAATCCGTCATTCTCAGTCTACAGGGTGTCCAGTAAATAGCACGACATACTGCAGGGGGTGATAGCTTGGGTCCAATACCTGTCAAAATAACACAATATATGTTAAGCAAAATCTTACGGATTACAGTTTTACAAGATTTTCCGAAATATCGAAAAATCTCTACATTGAAACAGATTTTTAAGCATCTCGTAATGAAAAATTCCTTTTCTAGTATTTTTTTTACATCAAATTATTCGTGAACAGTAACTTTACTCATTGATAAGTCTTTTTTCTATAAAAAACAATAATGTTTTCAAGAAATACAGTTTTTTGTTTAAATTTTCACAGAACAATTTTCGTATCGCCTAACTTTAACCTACAGTGGTGAAAAAAAATCCGTAAAGTTTTACTGAACATATATTGTGTTGTTTTGGTAGGTATCGACCCAAGCTATCACTCCCTGCAGTATGTCGTGCTATTTACTGGACACCCTGTATAATATAAATTATACCAAGAAGTATTTTTAACCTTTATAAAGCCCATTGAAACATACATCCACTGCTAAATATTTAATAACTGAATTCAAATTTACAATAATTAATTATTTACGTGTGTATACACTAATTAACTTAATAACAAACACCGTTTCTAATTTATTATAATAAAACAGTAATGAATCACAATCTACTCGCTACCTTTCCTCAATCACACTGCACCGCAACACATCGATTCTAAATTTGATGCGAACTTCGCAATATCGTAAAGCAACTCATCGATCGTGTGAGATCAACATAATGCTAACGTAACGTTATTTCAATAATACCCAAACGATATTGTAAAATATACGACGGTGTAAATTCGGACATGTTGATTTAATATTAAAAGGGGATCGTGAGAACTATGCGGGACTTTAAGAGTAGGTCAGGTGGAAATAAATGTAATATTATTTAAATTTTAGCTAGGTATGTGTTTACTAAATCTATTTCTAAGCTTTCTAAGCTACTTTAAATAAGACGTAAGAGAACTTTATATTTCGATAATATATTAATTCACACGGTTCGCGCAGTGGCTGAGCGATCGACTGCTGCGCAGCGTGTTGCGGGTTCGATTCCCGCCCAGGGTAAACATTTGTGTGATGAGCACTTGTGTTTGCCTTGTGTCCGGGTGTTGTTTATCTATATATGTATGTATTTAAAAAAAAAAAACAAAAAAAGAAAGTATTTGTGTCTGCCTGACACCCATAGTACAGGGTCTCCCTAGTTTGGGGTCAGATGGCCATGTGTGGAAATGTCCCCACATATTATTATTATTTTTTATTATTAATTACGACACGGTTGGCGCAGTGGCTGAGCGATCGACTGCTGCGCAGCGTGTTGCGGGTTCGATTCCCGCCCAGGGTAAACATTTGTGTGATGAGCACTTGTTTTGCCTTGTGTCTGGGTGTTGTTTATCTATATATGTATGTATTTAAACAAAAAATATATATATATATTTGTGTATGTATATCAGCTGTCTGAGACACCCAAAGTACAGGGTCTCCCTAGTTTGGGGTCAGATGGCCATGTGTGAAAATGTCCCCACATATTATTATTATTATTATTAATTAGAGGAAGAAGTACATGACCAAACCTTTACGGCTCCTGGTCTGACAGTCTACTGTCATAGTATAAAAACTATATTCTACATCATTCAAATATAATCGAATCACCTGTCTTTCTAGAAGCATCCAGAATGATCTAACCATAGAGTTTATTATCTAATGGCTATTGCATCATAATCTCCACAGAACCTATATGGATTATGATAGTCTATTTTACTATTTTCTTTGAAAGAGCTCGTGGCTAAGTTAATGTCGTACTTGCCGCAGTTGATCAGTAGATGGGTGACTATCCATGTCATACCGAGTTTCCTTCGGGTTCCGGCTGTCATTCATAGATCTTTGGAAGTTGTTATAGGTAGTCAGTAGCCAGAAATACAGTTTGTCAGTGATGAACTGGTTTACTTGTAGCTTAAGAGGAAATACCACGGGCTAGAGAATTGAAAATTAGGTATTTGTAAAATCTATTGCTGTCGCGCGATGCCCGAACACGAACCGCAGAGCGCGATAGAGACAACTGCAGCTTTGACCGAAAATACCTATTAAAAGTACACAAAATCAATGATTCGTAGTCCCCTGATTTCTTCTCCAAAACATAACCGATTTAACTTTTTTCATTAAAAAATAAAGAAAGGCTTTTGCCGTGTTCCTATGTTTTCTATTTTTTATATAATCAAGTCAAATTTGTTTTCTGAATGTTTGAACACAGCGGAAAATCATGCCAATTTTTTAGGTTTTTGAATATTCATATCTCTTTTAATAATAAGTTTATGAGAAAAGGGAAAACATAGGGACATGCCAATAGTAGCCATGGATATTTAAAAAGAAAATTATTGATCTACTGGCATTACCCAGGGAGAAAACAGGGGACTAAGTTTGTATGGAAAAACGGCCCTTATGTTTCCTCTTAAATATATCCAGATTAAAATTATCAGGGAACAGAGAGGCGGGCAGTTTACACATTTTTTTTTAATTATTTGTCATCTTTATGCCCATACTTTAGGAATTGTTGCTATACAGAAATATGTCATTAAGAAAGTACGCACATTGACTAGCTTCAATGCTAGGTCTTTTTTCAGGTATCAGGTATAAAAGGTAGCGGTAAAGGTCAAGGTATTGTTTTAAATTAATATATTCCGAGATGCTTGAAGTTCTTTGTTGAATTTCAAAGCAGCATTTATTCCTGAGGAGATTATTATCCAGGGGATGCAAGTATGTAGAATTACTATAAGCCGATCGCTTAACTCAGAAATCACCATTACGCCATTGGTAGTTCGTCGCAATGTTTTCCTTCACTAATGTCAGTGGTGTCCAAGGTAAACTTAGCAAGTACTTATGAAATTGAAAAAGTTACATTGGTACTTGCTCGTGCCTGGTTGTGAACCCACAACCACGTACATAAAAGGCGGGCGCCTTAACCACTGCGCCATCACGACATTTCATAAAGTTTACTTGTAACCACGGATATCTATGCTTATAACACTTCAAGCTTGATTTCGTGAAAAAAAAGTGGTTGTCTGTAAAGTCGGTTTACAGACGATAGTTTTACATGATAACGTCATAAAGAAACATAATGGCTAACATATATAACATAAGCTAATAATGGCTTCCGTCGAGGTGGGCGGAGCTTATTGTAGACGCTTGGGCTGATCGTGCCTCTAAAGAAAGAAAGAAAGAAAGAAAGAAAGAAAGAAAGAAAGAAAGAAAGAAAGAAAGAAAGAAAGAAAGAAAGAAAATAATTTATTCGCCCCGCAGGACAGAAACACAGTAAAATATAAAAAAAAACAAGAAAACGAAAGTTGGTCCAGTATGAGGCCAAAAGGCTCCTATCTCAGCATACCTCTCTATCGCTTGTTCCGCGCTCTCGCTTGCACGCTCAGGCTCGGGCGGAACGTGACACTTTTACATGCGTGCAGCCGGTGTTCATCGATTTAAAAGACGTTATCACGTCAAAAACATAAAATTTGACTGTTTACACATGTTAAACCAGTTGTTCGACTGTAGATAATTAAGTAATGGTACATAATGCGATTATAAGAAGTGGTGGCAGGATTAGAGGTAGGTACCTATTCTCTCTCCCCTCTGAGCCCTTTCACAAGAAACTCTCGTTCTACTAACATTCCAATAGACAATTTAATCAAACTTTCAATGAAACCCAAATTCTCATCAACTATAACTTGAATAGGAACTCTTTAGTCTAAAGGAACTCCATTACATTAATAAACGCATTGATTACAAAATTACAACACGTTTAAGTGTATCGAAAACCGCATATACCAGTTGAAACCGAATTAATTTAGATAAAACCAGCTGAAACTGGTTATTTTGGATAACGCAAAACCTATTCGAACCACAATGTTGAATTGTTTTTGTCGTATTTAATTTTGGTTTTTCTGTTACAATACAAAATTAATTGCCTTTTCAGTAAAATCAATTTAACTTACTTGTAATATTTTGGTTTGGTAAAGTAGGCGTGAAAATTGGTAAGGATAATAATTATTACCCAATCGTAGAGCAATAACTGTGAGTTTAAATCAAGTGAGGAGACAATGTATGTACCACCGCAAAAGTTACCGGTGTAACACTTTTAAACCTTATTTATAAAGACGTAAAGGCGAAAAGATCTCCAATAGAGACCTTTCACCGGAAGGCGACAGAGGGATATTGACCAGAGGATGGGTAGCAGCGTCCTTCTCAGTGCCATAACACCTACTGCGATCGCCAACATGCATCGACCAAGTATGGCGATTACGATTGGTCCCCTTCTTGGGGGAGACCTATGCCCACCGGTGGGCAACTAAAGGTTGATATGATGATGACCTGCAAAAGCAGCATAAAAAAATTACATAAATGATGTTTTAAGTTCGATCTTGTACTTTTTTCAATCTCTGTTTTGACTGCCGTTTCTTAATGGATTTGGATGATAAGGAGGTACTAAAAAGCGAAAATGTGGCTTTGTTTTGCCACCGACTTCCGAAACTAAAGTCATGTGTGTTCTGTGCTAAAGTTATTTATCACTTTTTAGTTTTTGAAGGCGGTTATCTTTTTTACTTTTTACCGACTTCAAAAAGGAGGAGGTTATCAATTCGAATGTTTATTTTTTTTTTCTTTTTTATGTATGTTCGGGCATATCTCTGTCATATATAGACGGATTTGCAAAATTCTTTTTTTGTTCGAAAGGGGTTTACTCCGAAATGGTCCCATATAAATTTTATCAAAATTGATACAGCCCTTTTTGAGAAAATCAACAAATTCCCAAAAAAAAAATACTTAGACGACGTTTTAGTTTCCTCAATCTTTGGAGGTCTTACAATCTCTTTTAAGTGTGACGCCGTTTCTTAATGGATTTGGATGTTAGGGCAACACTAAAAAGCGAAAACTAAAAAGTTTTTAAAAAAAAAAAGAAAACCGCCTTCAAAAACTAAAACGTGATAAATAACTTTAGCACAGAACACACATTACTTTACTTTCGGAAGTCGGTGGCAATACAAAACAACAAACACAAAGCCACCGCCACCGACTTCCGAAAGTAAAGTAATGTGTGTTCTGTGCTAAAGTTATTTATCACTTTTTAGATTTTGAAGGCGGTTATCTGTTTTGTAAAAAAGCTTTTTAATCAAGTTTTTACAAAATCCTGGTAATATTCTTGTTGCTTCTTTATGTGAAAACAATGTAGGTGCAGAGCAGTCCAAAACTTTTTCTTACTGTGTGACTGTTCTGCGTAAGGTCCTCGTTTTGATGTCAAGGTGATGCAATCACTTCAAATATTTACTTATCTTTATAGAAGCAATGAAATTCCACTCCACCGCAAATAAAAACAACATCAACGAACGCAAAACACTACAAAGTAACACAACCGTGCAAATGTTTCCGAGTTTACAACTTAACGCACAAACATACGGGCTATAAAACATTGATAGCGCGTGACGGATGATCGCGAATCGTAAATTTTACGACTGTGCCTTGGAGTAAACTGTGTCCTGTTCGACCAGATCCCCGCAGAGCTATTCGGGATTCGGGCAATTATTTGGTTGCCTAATGTTGTTTGGTTCTGCGGTTTCTTAGCCCATTACTGAAAACAAACAGGGGCAATTCTCATTACTTTTCTGAATGATCGCATTGTAATTTTGATTTGAGAAACGCTTAATATGTTTAACGAACCTCCAGGTCTACTAAATGATCACCAATAATCTATCTATACATATAATAAAACAGTAACAAAACTGTGTCTGTACATTGAATATTATATTAAAAAAATAATAATTGAGGGGGGTTTAGGAACAGTAATGGAGCACGAATCCAAAAAAAAAATTCTGTCTGTTTGTCTGTTTGTCAGTTTGTTTGTACACGCTAATCTTCGGAACTACTGGGCGGATTTGAATGATTTTTCTTTTGTTGTATAGGTATTAAGTCTGGGCAACATATAGGCTATAATTTATCTTGGAAACTTGAACATCAGATGCAGAACCGCAACAGACCAGCTAAACTATAAGAGATACAAAAATGGTACCGTAGCAAAAATTGTTCCACGTGATGAGCATTTTCTGCTGAGAGAATAAATTTGAAGATCTGGAACACCTGATGTGGAACTCCAAGAGCCCAGCTACACCATGACACATATAGGAATGACGTCTTAGCAAAAGGTGTTCGGTCTGATTGGCATTTCCTGTTGACTTCTAAAAATCGAAGATCAGAAACATCTGATGTCAAAATCAAAGCTATCACAAATTTCACTGTATCTTATAAAATAACATAAGCTGGGAGTACCTCCACGCGGTGAGGGCGGTAACAGTTTCAGATCTTCGATTTTGCCGACCCCGTTGTCGCTGGCAAAAGCAACAGGATCCGCGTACGAAGTTGCGGGCAGAAGCTAGTAGTAAATAAAATAAAACCAAAAATAGTAAATGGTCACCAAAATGGTGTTTCCTAAAGTATTGTAGAAATGTATGAGTTTGACTGTAAAAAGCGATTTGATTCTGGCACTCGGCGGCCGCTGCCGCGGCACGCTCGCTCCGCTCGGTCGTCTCGTGCGTAGGGGGTCACAGTTCTAACCTAACCTAACCATGTCGGATCCGCCCCAGAGGGGTCAAAAAGATTTTGGTTATTTTGCACACTAAGATTTGGTGACCATTTAGTACATTTGGTATAATTTAGTATATTTTTTTGGTAAGGGAGCTTAAGATCCTAAAGTATTTTTTGGTGATCATTATGTTTATACCCTTTAAAAATGTATTCTATTTTGTTAGCGTGAAAAAGTAACAAACATCCACCATCCATCCAATATCCATTCATCTTCACAAACTTACGCATTTGTAAAAGTATCTAGAGTTGACCAAAATACACGGTTAGTCTTTCGTTGGGGTCGGTTGCATCAGAATACCAGTGTTTAAGAGCGTGTATTCGATTCGTGATGAAAACTTAATGTTTTTGTGTTTTCCCAGAGCAATAACGTAATGATGTGAGCAGATTATTTAAAGACAATTACAAATTAGAACGATTAAGTTTTGATTTAGGGAACTACAGTGTAAAAGTATAATTTTTAATTATGGTTTTTTAAAGCGAAGACAATTCTTTCATAGCGTTTCAGGAAAATAGACGTCAGAGTTAACTTTCAGGACGAATACAACCATTATAATTTGCCAAAATATTATGTTTTATTCGTTTTTACAACAGGATATACAGTCTTAAAGTCTACTGTAGAGCAAAAATTACGAAAATATTAATATTATATTTTGTTCGCGTTAAAAGCGTACGAATTGAAATTCGTCACGATTTACAAACGGTAGTAGATTTGAACCATGCTAAAAGTGTCTCCGAACTCTTACTTTGATGTTTAGAGCCAGATTTACGAGTGTTTTACAAGAAAACTAGCTATTTACGCAGGGCATAGCCGTATTGTGTTAATGAGAAGGATTTGTAGTCAAGATTTGTACCTTATAGATATAGACTGAGAAAAAGAAATATGTTGCCATTGCCATGAATACTTGTATGTTTCTATACAACATTTTTGAAGATAGATGAAGTGTGTTCCAAACAAAAAGGTAAAAAAATTGAAATCTCGGCGCCTGCAGGGATCGGTAAATAAAATCCAAAGTATAACCCATTTATTTACCCGTAAGTTAGCTGGTGTACAACACACAAAAGAAAATTCCTTTCTAGGACTACCATCATATAAAGTTTAAAATTAATTCTAATTTGGATATATTCTATACTCCATTCATTGCGGGTTCGATTCCCGCCCAGGGTAAACATTTGTGTGATGAGCACTTGTGTTTGCCTTGTGTCTGGGTGTTGTCTATCTATATATGTATGTATTTACAAAAAAAAAATGTATTTGTGTATGTATATCAGCTGTCTGACACCCATAGTACAGGGTCTCCCTAGTTTGGGGTCAGATGGCCGTGTGTGAAAATGTCCCCACATATTATATTATATTATATTTATATTATATTATATTATATTATATTATATTATATTATATTATATTATATTATATTATATTATATTCACAATAGCATTAGACAGAACTTAAAAAAGGTTTTTTTTAATACACGCTTTGTAACAAAGGTACAATAAACATGTTAAAGTTACGATAGACACCGAATTTATTATAATCTATTTTTTCAGTAGCTGTCGCGCGTATTTGTAACTATTCTAATAATTTATCTTCTCAAATTATGTGGCTTTCATTTAGTTTCATATTTAATTCCAATTTAAAATTACAGTGTCAATGCTAAAAACCTAACAGAAGCAGGGATGAACAATACCCGGAACGTTTTAAATTTATTTTGAATTGTCTAATTTCATTGTCACTAGACCTCTTTTAACGTGCACAACTTGTTACATTGTTCTCACATTGTACCTCTAGATTCAACATGAATGATGTAACCTAAATTTGTAATATTCTATTGATTTTAAAAGAGTGTTCATGGAGTTTCTTGCTCGTTCTTCTCCGTAGAAGCCTACTGTTTGGAACGAGCAACTAGCTGCAACTTTTTGACTGACTGACTCCTTGACAATTCAAAAGTGCCTGTAAATAGTTTATTTGAAATAAATGATTTGAGTTTGGTTTCATTATTCGTTTCACTTTACTTCTACTAAATTTAAAATGTTAGCTAATCTTTAAAAGTCTTTTATTCTGTTTATATTGTTATACGTCCATATTTAGTACTATCTTAGATCTATTTATCAAAATTATGTTAAAATAACTTTAATTAAAATTGTTTTAACTTATCTTTGAAATAAAATGTTTTGCATTCCTGCTTCTATGAGCCTCTTGTTCCTAATGCTATTGTAAATGGAGTATAGTATGGGAAAATGATTAAATTCTACTATTATGAAAATCGGTCATTATTGCACTTTTTGTCTAGAAAATTCTAAAGGTTAGGAAAATATACCAAAATCAGTGGACTATAGTAATATCTTAAGCTGGTCACCGGGTTGGCGAAAAACGTGGTCCGAGGACCGCGCGTCCGTCGGTCGGGTTGGTTAAGGGATAGTATCTCCAGTTCCCGCGACCCCCGACGTAGGTGTGAGATGGAACACCGGGGTGGTTTTTAGTCAGTAAGAGTCTGACAGGCCCCTCCGCCCGCCCCAGGGCGGAGGACGTCCATGACACGATGTAGAACTCCTTGAAATGGTGGCCGTATGCCATCAAAACTAGTCGTATGAACCCGGCAACACAGTGAGTTCATCCGTTTTTCTCTGTTTATAATGTATAACAATACTCACGTTTCATTTAGGCCTCTGCCTCGAATCTTGCGGGCAGCGGGGCGGCGGCGGCAGGATCTAATGCGTAAAATCAAATGGACCGGCTCTCGAAAACAGCGGCGCGGGGGCGGGCAACGAGCGGTGCGCTCCAGTCAAGCGGTGACCGCCCGCGCGTCTGCATTGCTGTGTGGTGCAATTTATTTTTAGCGTTAGGAAATAAATTTGAATCAAAAAGATGTTGACACCGTTGTTCAAACATTTTGTTCGCGAATAAAAACAAATATCTCGACGACACAACCACGAACACAACACTACGCCGCTATAGTTCCGCTCGATCTGCCCGCTCGTTCCGAGAACGGGTCTGCGTTGCCCGCCCCGCTACCCGCAAGATTCGAGGCAGAGGCCTTAATGATAAAGATTTGTACCTCTTGACCATCGTGATGAAAAACCAAAATATGCCCAGCGGTCACGACTACATGACAGACTTCTGTACGTAATCCGTAGCTTGACACCGAAGGCACGTTTTTCTCTTTTGACGTGACGGTTAAAAATCTAAATTACTGACCAAGCGCGCATTGAATTCGTACACGGGGGTTCCGTACAACCGTACAATATTTAACACTACATACAAAAAAAACACGTTTCTTGTATGTAATTTTATTATTTACTAGCTGACCCGACAGACGTTGTCCTGTCCTTATCTACCTATTTACCTACCCTACACCTACCCTACACCTACCCTACACCTACCCTACACCTACCCTACACCTACCCTACACCTACCCTACACCTACCCTACACCTACCCTACACCTACCCTACACCTACCCTACACCTACCCTACACCTACCCTACACCTACCCTACACCTACCCTACACCTACCCTACACCTACCCTACACCTACCCTACACCTACCCTACACCTACCCTACACCTACCCTACACCTACCCTACACCTACCCTACACCTACCCTACACCTACCCTACACCTACCCTACACCTACCCTACACCTACCCTACACCTACCCTACACCTACCCTACACCTACCCTACACCTACCCTACACCTACCCTACACCTACCCTACACCTACCCTACACCTACCCTACACCTACCCTACACCTACCCTACACCTACCCTACACCTACCCTACACCTACCCTACCCTTAACATTTAGGGGGATGAAAAATAGATGTTGTCCGATTCTCAGACCTACCCAATATGCACACAAAATTTCATCAGAATCGGTCAAGTCGTTTCGGAGGAGTTTAACTACAAACACCGCGACACGAGAATTTTATATATTAGATTTTATTTGCGGCCATAGTAAGAAGGGTTTGTGCTTAGCTTAAGCTTTAAAAAGACAGATTGACAGACTTTTATTAAGGGATGTCCTGTTACTCAGTAACTGGGTTGTGGAGGTCAGATAGGCAGTCGCTCCATGTAAAACACTGGTATTCAACCGGTTAGACTAGAAGGCGATCCCAAGATGCTTGTGAAAAAGCTGGGTAGATGATTCTTTTTTCTCTTTATTTTTATTTAGAGCCATTTAATCTTATAAGACTATGCCAGGCTCATCGTAGCCTAATATGAGAGAAATACAACGCTCTACTTAAATGATTTACAAAATCATTAATTTTGATAGCTCAAAGCTCGCTGTAAGCTTTCGCAAGAATGGTGTGAAAGGCACCTAACTCTAAGCTATTAATATGTAACTCAGACATTAGTGTTTCTCTCTCTCTCTCTCTCCCTCTCTCTTTTGTACCGGACGCATTCCACCAGCAAGTGGTGGACATCTTCAACAACCCCGCATACCTCACAATTAGGACTATTTATTTTTTTCATGGGTAGATGATGAAAGCGTTCATTTCCAGTCTTCACTATAACGGTTCAAAAGAAACATTCTACTGAACAAGACAAGACAGACAGCGAAGTCTTCGTAATATGGTTTCGTATGACACGTTTTGCACACGGAACCCTTGAAAATGACACTGTAAGCTCTTTCTACGAAGACTTAACAAAACTTCTTTTATTTCCACTGCGAGCTAGCTGCCCTGTGGTTACTGTAGTTAGTTAGCCAGGTTGTCAACTAACATTACCTTATTGATAACTTTCTGTGTAATAAGATTAGCACCCTGATCCTCTACACTTTCACATTGTTAGGTTTTCATAAGAATCAAATTTATTTTTGTATTCGACTTTTGGTTGCAATCGACTAATTGTGCTGGCAATACTGAAACGAATATGTCTGTGTGGATTGTCTTTGCCTGCTGTCAGGAAAAAGTAGTGGCGGGGAACGTCTTTGAAAACGTCCCTTGTTCGGTTGGCACTCGTAGAGGTCGGACGTGTACGTCCGACCTATTGTAATTGGTCCCTTGCATTTGCAAGAAACAGCGTTTGAATAAAGTAGTTAAGTTATATGTGTAATAATTATAATCTTAAAGTGTATTACCGAAATAAATATTAAAATAATAATAATAATATGTGGGGACATTTTCACACACGGCCATCTGACCCCAAACTAGGGAGACCCTGTACTATGGGTGACAGACAGCTGATATACATACACAAATACATCTTTTTTTTGTAATTACATACATATATAGGTAAACAACACCCAGACATAAGGCATACACAAGTGCTCATCACACAAATGTTTACCCTGGGCGGGAATCGAACCCGCAACACGCTGCGCAGCAGTCGATCGCTCAGCCACTGCGCTAACCGTGTCGTCAAATATAATATATATTTATAATATTAATACATTTATACTGAAGTGAGCAGTTTTATATATACTTTGAAAGGTGTCTCTTACAAAATAAATGTCAGTTGTATAGTGTTTTATAATTACTTGCTACCTACATGGTTTACTGTTTATTTTTTTATCATCATCAATCAGAAGACGTCCACTGTTGAACATAGGCCTCCCCATAGAACACCACAACAACGGCAACCTGCCGCTAGCATCCACCGGTTACCCGCGACCTTGACGATGTCGTCGGTCCATCTGGTGGGAGGCAAGTGTTAAATATTGTACAGTGGTACGGAATAGTTCGGGTGTGAGTCCAACTCGCGCTTGGCCGATTTTGTCATGACGTTACCTCTTTAGTCCGACCCAGTCCAACCCTTCTTTTTGAAAAAAAAAAGTTTCTCTTCCGAGCATCAAAGTAAAACTGAGTGAAGCGAGGTGACTAAAATGGCACACTTCAACACGTTTTAAAATTAATTAATTACAAAGGTTAACTAAAATTCTAAAAGCTACGTGGTATCTTTAAATCGTCGATCCCACAATCCCTTAAGACCAGGGTCTTTAACCAGTGCGTTCTACCCGTGATGACTTACGGAGCCGAAACGTGGACACTCACCGTGGGCCTGGTCCACAAATTCAAGGTTGCTCAGCGTGCCATGGAGAGAGCGATGCTCGGTGTTTCTCTGGTGGATAGAATTCGCAATGAAGTCATTCGCCAGAGAACTAAAGTCACCGACGTTGCGCATCGAATTAGCACGCTGAAGTGGAAGTGGGCCGGCCATGTCTGCAGACGGACAGACGGTAAATGGAGCAGACACGTTCTAGAGTGGAGACCGCGTTTGGGCAAGCGTAGTGTGGGACGCCCTGCGGCACGATGGACCGACGATTTAAAAAAGGTGGCTGGCAGCGGATGGATGCGGGTTGCCCAAGACCGGGTTGGTTGGCGATCTCTGGGGGAGGCCTACGTTCAGCAGTGGATGGCAATAGGCTGATATATAACTAAAATTCTACTAAAATATCCTACTTTCTGTTGTAAAAAAGCAAAGGTTTGTGAAGATGTATGGATTATTGTAACTCTGTCACGCTTGAACGGATGAACGAAATTAGCTGAAATTTGACACTATACCTATATAGATTTGATTGATCTAGTTAACATAGGATTATTATATACATGTATATCATTTATTTCAGCCACAAATATATCTTACAGACGTACATAAATATATAACATTATGTGTTAGTATAAGAATTTATGCCTATGTTAGTAACTTCACTTCAATGACTTATGGGGTTCCTTCAACTATACTTTACTGATGGGTAATAGTCAAAAATGGCGCTAACTATCGTCAAACCAAGAAAATGGGTTGTTTCACAAAATGGTGGCCTTAACATACGTCAAAAAATCACTATTACCATAACCGGTGCTTCATCCACCAGTCAACGTAATTTTGTGTTGTCAAACAGCTACGCATCAAAATATTATGAACTCTCTATTTGAATAACTTTGTCTGACGGATTTTTAGGTTATCAAACAACCCAATATTTAACCAACGTTATGCATCTCACATCATAGTAATTTTTAACCGTTCGTATGTAACGTTAACCAACTGTTTGAAACAACCCGCCCTTAGTGTCACTGCGATCGTGTGGCACTTGTCCGCGGAAGCGACGGAACCCCACGCCCTGCGGCTAAAAATCCTCCACCATGACGAGCTGCGATAACCGCACCGCGAAGTCGCAGTGCGATTTCATAAGCTGAACCCCATTACCCCATTTTTGTGTTCCTGTGGGATAATTTCGGTCTTTGGCTTCATTCTGCGTAGTCGAGTCTACATAACCGAAGTCGCGGACAGAAGCTAGTGGACTTGGGTTGAAGTAACAGTATTATTTCAAAGTTTACTACCAATAGTCTGTGTCGTTGAAACTGATACCAACCGTATATGTCACCATTTCTGGCTTTCTTTACTACCAAAGATAAACAAAACCAGTTCCATCAACAAATACACTATCTTCCTATTATTTGTACAGCTCACATAAACTTCTGCCTACCCTGTTAGCTATGTAGGTAATATTATTAATATCACGATATGTTCTCTCCGACCTCATTCGTGGAATGTCGAATTGTTTCATAAGATTTATTGTGGTTGCGTACCAGTCTGTGTGCTGTCATACACACGCGGTATACGGAGTTAGGAGCGGCTAGAACTGGTCCGGAGCGGTTAGAAGTGGTTTGAACTGGTTCGAAGTGGTAACGAGCAGTTTGGGGCGGTTGTGTTCGATGCAGTGTGGATTTAAATTGGTGGAAGTGGTTTGTTTGGAGAAAATGTTTATTGATTGATGATTATTTTACAAAGAAAATGAAATTCTTGTTTTAACATATGGGTTCACAGTTTTACTTTAGAAGCTGATGTTGTCATTAGTATGTCTATTTTTTTTTTCTGATTTGGAATAAGATAGTGGATGATGTTAGTATTATTTTAACAACTATGTTACATAAAACCTAGTTTATGAGAAAAAAAAAGAAATAGAAATTATCATCATTTTCCTACCCTTGTCCCATGTTACTTGGGGTCTGCGCAACACGTTTTCTTTTTCCATTTTATTTTGTTATCCATCATGCTATCACCGACTCCCTTTTCTTTCATATCAGTCTTCACACAATGAATTACCATTATTTTGTTATTTTCTGCTTTTTAGTGCTGATTCGACGCGTAATGTCGGTGACTTTAGTTCTCTGATGAATGATTTCATTGCGCATTCTATCTAGAGAAAACTCGAGCATCGTATTCTCGAAAGCACGCTGAGCAACCGATTTGTCCACGGTGAGTGTCCACGTCGTAAACAAGTCGTAGTAGAACAAAATACAACAAATCCCTTCCAGTCAACCCCCGCGTACGCTCAAACATCCTTGTCCAATATTATTTTCTATTTTACCATAACATCGCTTGACTTATTCTCGCTGTAGGCCGGGCCAAACACATTACACCGTCAACTACTTACGGAGTCGGGTAACGGGTAATAGTTTGTGAGTACCCTTTACTGAAGAGAGGTCGAGTTTACTATGATATGTGACCGTTATAAGAGTTAAATAGCTGTATATGGTGTAGTATTATAAGGATATTTTTTGGGTATTTTCACATAGCAACAACAGTTTCTCGAATATTTTGAGTGCCATATAAGGTAAAATGATCAGGGATATGTTACGAGAATTTCTCTTAATTTGTGTACGCACTCTTTTTCTTTTGAGAGACTATTTTCAAAAACCCTGCAGTTATAATAATAATAATAATAAATTTTATTGCATAACAAACTTCACATTGCACTGCAAACATTCAGTTGACATGATTTAATCAATATGACTTAAACATAAGAGTACAATAATTTTAAACTCTATCCCTTAAACTAGGTCTAGCCTGTATCTTAAGAGATAGGGTTCAGCCATTTCGTTGGACAAAATAATTATATTTATCGAAAAAAAAGTTCCTGTAAGCCAGAATTAATCGTGGCGACCTCAACCACAAAAGACCGCCACAAAAGTCGTCGAGGCAATGAAGCTCAACGAGTCCAGGAGAAACGATTCAACTGTCTTGGATCCCACCACGAAATTAATCAGAAAAGAACAGCAGATTAGTAAGAAAGAACTGTTGACGATGCATAATTCTGATAATCATGGGTGATCATCCATTTCATCCCGAGACCCTGCTATGCCTCGGAAAGCACATGAAGCCGTTGGTCCCGGCTGTCATTCGTAGATCTCTGACAGTCGTTATGGGTATTCAGAAGCCAGAAAGTCTGACAACCAGTCTTACGGTCATCGTGCTACCCAGTTACTGGGTTGTGGAGGTCAGACAGGCAGTTACTCCATGTAAAAAACTGGTATTGAGCTGCATCTGATTAGACTGGAAACTGACTCCGACATAGTTGAGAAAATATTTGGCAGATGATGATGATGAAAAATATGAAATGATCCGTCAAGTAATTTTATCCGTGACTGAAACTTAATTGGAGGTGGTAAAAATCTTTTTTACAAAACGGTGGTCTTTTATGTAAAACAGTTTTTTTTCGTACTTCTTATAAAAATTAAGGGTAGAATATTTTCTTATAATTTATATGGGACCATCGTTGAGGTATCAATATCAATTAAGAAAATCAATGATCCCAACCTATTTAAATATTGCAATGTTATGACTGTGTTCAAAAGGTGGAATTCTCTACACTAGTAGAAATAAACAGGCCCGAGCTGCTAACAGAAAAAACAAGACCTAACTTCTTGAGAAATATAGCACCTAAAAATAAATATATTCTTCCAAAATCTAACAATGTGTATGGGACGAGGGCCCTACCTTCTTAACAAACTTTCAGATGACTTACAAATGTTATATAAAACAGCTTCGAAAAGTTACAAGTACAAATTCAAACGTTTCTCCATTCATAGTGGGCCTAGCTTTAATAACAATAACGAAATGTAGCAAAAAAGTAGTGTGTAAAATAAGTCGATAAGACCGACTCGCCAGCACACAGATAAGCCCTGAGAGGTTTGCGTATATGGCAAAAACCATTGTAAATGAAAAAAGAGTTTTGGAAAAAAAAAAAAAAAATTACTGAAATTGAACAACAACAAAAAAGTTATGCGTGGACAAATATAAAAAAAAAACTTTTTTTTTTTAAGTTCAAAACAGAGCCTTAGCATACAATGATTAACAGAAATATTAATAAAAAGTATGGTTTGCCTTCTTTTCAAAAGGGACAGCATATTTCATGCCAACGACTAGATTGGACACATCGTCAAATATTATTAGAAGATATATTTCTCAGATCCAAGATTTCAATGATAATCAAATATCTTGGCAAGAGATGTGGACCGATTTAGCTGCCTCGTAAATATTGAGCACACGCAGTGGAAGTGTTATGCATTGAATCAGAAGTGAGGATTGCATATAATGCATAGAGTTTACACCCTTTGGCATTGTTTTTAGGGTACCGCACCTCAAAAGGAAAAAACGGAACCCTTATAGGATCACTTTGTTGCCCGTCTGTTTGTCTGTACGACTATCCGTCTTCGGTCTGTCTGTCAAGACCCTTTATCTCGGGAACGCGTAGGGGCGAGTTGAAATTAAAAACACGTACTTAGGTCCACGATCCCTTGAAGCTTGTGAAAAAATCAAACTTCTAAGTTAACCTGAAAAAAAGCTTTTTACAAAAAAGACAACCGCCTTCAAAAACTAAACAGTGAAAAATAACTAAAACTAAACTAAAGTCAATGTGTGTTCTGTGCTAAAGTTATTTTTCACTTTTTAGTTTTTGAAATTTTATCGAAATTGGTTCAGCACTTTTTGAAAAATCAACAAATACCCAAAAATTTTACATAGACGACGTTTTAGTTTCATCAATCTTTGTAAGTAGTAGTTAACTTTCAATCTCTTCTTAATAGATTCGGATGAGAAGGAGGTACTAAAAAGCGGAAAATAAAAAACTTTTTACAAAAAAAGACAAGCGCCTTCAAAAACTAAAAAGTGAAAAATAACTTTAGCACAGAACACACATTGACTTTAGTTTCGAAATTCAGTGGCTTTGTTCTGTTTGTTGTTTTGTATTGTTTTGTATTGCTGGGGTGTGATTCTGTAAAACCTCATTCTAAACTTCGAATCTCAATCCGCTGTGAGTTTCTTGAACAACTCTTTTGGTAATTCGAATTTACACTAGCGCCACCCTTGTGAGCGTGTCAGCGAGTTGAACTAAATTGACAGGGAGATTTTGACAGATAAAGTATGAGATGACGTAAGAAGTGGTATTCTGTAATGTAATTTCCCCGTCACTTCGTCACTCACTTCGCACTCAAACCCGATTCAAAGTGCCAAATATATCAAGGTAATTTTTAACCTTATGCGAAGTGAGAGTGAATAGCGATGTGAGATGCGAGTTGTTGTTTGAATTTTACAGAATCGACCTACTGAGCGCCTTTTGGCATTATATATATATTTTTCTGTTTGTATAGCTGTATTTTTTTAAGTAATGCCAATAAACGCATTTTTCTTTCCTACTTTTCTTTAATTTGTTTAGTGGGTAGTGTAGTGGGTGCTTAGCCCAATTTCTTTGGGAAGTGGGGCGATCTAACAGAAATCTATATAAAGAATTGACCGTACGCCGCACATGATTGTATAGCCAACAAAATATTACCTTCACTTTACCCAGTCTTAAAATAACTTGACATTTATATTGGTCCAAGATCCGCCACTAGCCAGACTACGTCATTTCAACGTGGCTGATATTTAAGCATAGAGAGAGGAATATATAGTTTGGGAGGTATGCGTACTTGCTAGTTTCAATGTTGGGTAATTTTTTAGGAATCAGGTATCTACAAAAGGTTCCTAACTCATTTACGGTCAAGTATGATGGCTGATTTGGCAAAAATACTATTGGTCAATATCTGCCTAGCCTTTTCAAAACTATGCTGGGGTCGGCTTCCAGTCTAGCTGGATGCAGCTGAATACCAGTGTTTTACATGGAGCGACTGCCTATCCAACTTCCAGGACCCAGTTACTGGGCAATACGGTACCTCTTGTAAGACTGGTTGTAAGACTTCCTGGCTTCTGATTAACCATAAGATCTTTGACGGTCGTTTGGGCTACCCCAAACGACCGTCAAAGATCTTATGGTCAGAGACCAAAAAGTCTGACAACCAGTCTTACCAAGGGATATCGTGTTACCCAGTAACTGGATTGTGGAGGCCAGACAGGCAGTCGCTCACACTGACAAACACTGGTATTTAGCTGCATCCAGTTACACTGGAATCCGACCTCAATTCAATATACTTGGCAAAAGAGTAGGCATATGATAATGACCTAAAAATTTACCAAGCATGTAATTAGCAAGTTTTACCTTCATATTACCTTCATATTACCTTCATATAACCTTCATATTACCTTCATATTACCTTCATATAACCTTCATATTACCTTCATATTACCTTCATATAACCTTCATATTACCTTCATATTACCTTCATATTACTCTACTTATTATAGAAATTCAGCCGTGCTGAAATGACATAGATCTGGCAACAGTGAGATCTCAGTCTATAATTTATATACCTTTTTACCTTCAACGAAATTCGTCCGAATCATCCTAGAATTCGCTCAAACATTTTTAAGAGGGTTTTTCTTGAAAAGAATTTTAAAAAGTGCTCCCGACTTTTTTTTCATCAAATATTTAGAAAAGGGGAAATGAGATACTGTTCCTTTTGCCGATTTGTAAACACTAAGCCGTGTTAATTGCACGGATGGGTAGGTTTTGGTTATGTTTTATCAGAGTAGCCTTTGTATTCTTAGGTATAAGCTGGTTGTGAATTAAAGACTGTTTGTATTTGCAGTTTTCGGAGGTAAAAGTAACCATTTCAAGTAATAACAGCTTTTTAAATAAAGATGACTAGGTACATTTTTGTTTACTGTCAGTGTTTTTAAGGAGACTAAAGGATTTGAAGGTTGTCTCAGAGTCAGTTTATAGACCTTGTCTCCTAGTATTTCAATGGATATGATACTGAAATTTTTGAGAGAATTTATCTACTCGCTGTACTGTCGCGGTCATAAGTGCGAATAGGAGACGACGATAATTTAGCACGGATTAAAAAGAAAGTTATAATTCTAGAGTTTTAGGGCGCCTTCAAATTAGTTGCCCGCCAGCAGCGCGACAGCAACGCGACAGCAGCGCGACGGCAGCGCTGCTTTGTAAATCCATATAAATAAAGTCGCGCGACTGCAACGCTATCATTGAAATCCGATCCAGCCTGTCCCTTTGCTGTCCTCTCCCAGCGACGCCCTAAGCCGAGGCTCGTACCCCACAGGGGGTGCCCTTAGCGTGTAGTCGCTTAGTTTGTAAGCTATTTTGCCCTGGCTGGAGGCCCTAAAAATAATATTTTTTAAGGCACCACAGGAAAGTTCGGTTAAGCAGCCGACAACCTCCTAGGTTGACCTGCGAGATGCCAATCCGAAAAAAAAAAAAAAAAGCAACGCTATCAGTCCCGCTGCCGTCGCGCGACTTGATTTGTATGGATTTACAAAGCAGAGCTGCCGTCGCGCTGCTGGCGCGCGACTAATTTGAAGGCGCCCTTAATAAAAATAAGTCTAAAATCGCCAAACCGCCTTCATCAAGCGTGATGATCAATGCTTATGCCTATGTTCTGAGAGGCCTGTGTTCTGCCTAAGTATATTACCTATAATCATACTAAACCTCGTGTCGTCTTGCTTCCATTCCTTAAGACCGCGTATCAAGAAAGTCAATAACTATATTACGTTCTTCATATTTTTGTTTTATTCCAGTCTTTAAACATTAATGAAGGAACTTTGATTTGTTGTTTAGCTGTGTTGACATATTAGATACTTAACAACTTCACTGTCCGCGAAGCAAAAGCAATAGTTAAACAATGAACATGAATCATCGGTGACAGTGGGACAGGGAAATAATGAATTATAAATAAAAACAATAAAATAATGTACAACACAAAAAAAATGTAAGAGGTCCCAGTTCAAATAGCATCATAAAGAAAAAAAAAAAGAAAGAAAAAGAATTTATTCGCCCCCCAGGACAAAAACACACAAAAATAACATAAAAAAATAAAAAAAACAAAAATACGAAAATTGACCCTGTATGAGGCCAAAAGGCTCTTATCTCAGCAAAAACATAAAACTCGTCCACAACACATGTGCCTAACAGGCTGGCAGCATTACCACGTTGTATGGCAATTCTTTGGCCTATTCGACCCGAGGGTCTTATAAAGAGTCGACAACATGAACAGTCGGTCCCCATTGTCCTATCGTTTCCAACCCTAAACGGTTCAAATATATAGGGTGACTGGTAATTAGTGTACGATACTTAAACACGTGATTGTGTTCATGATAACAAACAACTTTCCCAAAGAAAAAATGTTTTTTGTACTGGTTCACTTTTATCATAATAACACAACAGCCGTATGAAATTCACGAGCGCGCACGCCTGTGATCTTAAGTGAACCAGTGCTAATAACATTTTTTCTTTGGGAAAATTGTTTGTTATCATGAACACAATCACGTGTTTAAGTATCGTACACTAATTACCAGTCGCCCTAAATAGCTTCCAAGAAGAGTGTTATATTTGCGCCGTTAAAAGTTTTTGGCACCTTCAGGAGCCGCTCCAGCACAACACGTCGTGCTAGGAATGATGGCGCAAGGGTAACACATGTTGCAACCCACACCAAACAATTTAACACACAAACAATTTAATTTCATTAGTTATTAATTTCGTGACATCGCCAAGCGGCTGGTCGACTCTTCACGTGACCCGAAGGCTGGTTTATTGTTGGGTCAAATAATCAGCATTGCCATACAACGTGGCAATGCTGCCAGCCTGTTGGGCACGTGTCACGTTGACAACGATGTGGACGAGTTTTTTGATGCCCTTTGAGCTGCCTTTTTCTTAGAATTGTAAATAATTTTATTATTTTGATTTTTATGATTTGTATGTGGTGATTGAATTATTTAAGCTACATCAACCTAACATTATTCTCTACTTGTTACAGGCGGTAGATTACCTAAAGAAGCGTACACCAGCGCGGGCCGCTTTTATGATAGCGGCCGTATGGTTGATGTCCGCCCTCGTGTGTATACCGCCGTTACTGGGGTGGAGGGTGAGCAGACCGCCCGAGCAGTTCCCACAATGCAAGGTAAGACTTAGGATAATATTCTGCTAAGCTTGAATGCTTGGCTCTCTTACAGGTATCAGATTCAAGATAAGATATTAGTACATTATGGTACAAGTGTGTAATGATGGTGATTACCGCTGAGGCGCCATTGATACCCGAGCCGTTAGGTGAGGGTCTTAAGGGGCTATTAAACGACTTTTACAGATTTTAAACTGACAATCACGTCTATATGTGCAGTGTAAATGATTTGAAAAAAATATATGTTAAACTAGAACATTCTCTTAATCAAATAGAAAATGAATACTTTTGATTAAGTTCATATTAAATAGTTTAATTAACTCTTGAAGTTGTGTCTGACGCGGACAAAACATTGACAATCACACAAAATCTACCAGGTATAATTTTATTATCTATCTTTTAGTATACGCCTTTTTTTTAATTTTGAAAGAATACTACTTTTATTAAATTTTTTCGACTAAACTTTGAGAGTTTTGGACGCAAAACTGATGCAGAACGGACGCAGTCTGCGTCCAAAACTCTCAAAATTTAGTCGAAAAAATTAAATAAAAGTAGTATTCTTTCAAAATAAAAAAAAAGGCGTAAACTAAAAGATAGATAATAAAATTGTCTGTAAGATGGTGTAAGTTTCGTTTAATTATACCTTGTAGATTTTGTGTGATTGTCAATGTTTAGTCCGCGTCAGACACAACTTCACGTGTTGATTAATCTATATAATACGAATATAATTAAAAATATTCACTTACTAAATGATTAAGAGGATGTTCTAGTTTAACATATATATTTTTCAAATCATTTACACTGCACATTTTGACGTGATTGTCTGTTTAAAATCTGTAAAAGTCGTTTAATAGCCCCTTAAGAGAGCCGAAGACGGTAATCATCAATACACACGTGCATCATACGATGTTTTTCAATACACTTGTGAAGAAAATAATACTAAAAAAATATTTTCAACAGTGAAAACGAGTTGTGAAAAATTTATCGCAATGGCGGGAAAAATTAATCAGAATTCAAAGTTTTCTTTATTACAGAGAAAACAAAAGCTATATTTTAGTGAAAGTTTTATTTATTAAAAACGTACAAGTTGAAATTATCTATTTAATTAGGAAGTTGCATGAAATGAGCAAGCAATAGGTACATTAATTTATTTGTACTATTGAACACGATCTTTTTTGTATCGAAACTTTTTTAAGAACAAAGCAACTCAACCAATAAAATAAAAACAAACTAAAAAGTAAAAAATAAATAATAGTTAAAAAAAACTAAAAACACGCTTTTTATAGAAAACCAAACTAAAAAATAGAAAATAAATTTTAATGAATTATTTTATTTTAAATAAAGCGTGGGGTGCATGGTGTCAATAGTTATAAATATTTTATTGACAGATATGAGTAGAGTGATTATCATTTTGATAATATCTTAATAAGCACCCCACGCTTTTTTTTAATAAAATAATTTATTAAAATAGTATATTAGTAGTAGTATTAGTTTGGTTTTCTATAAAAAGCGTGTTTTTAGTTTTTTTGAACTATTATTTATTTTTTACTTTTTAGTTTGGTTATATCTATATCTATAAATATTATGTACATTTATTCTACCAGGGGCGCTTGTGCAGTACCTTCCTAGTATATAATAGATGTTTTTTCGGCAACTAATTTTGAACGACTTATGTTTTTTTTTTGTTTTTTTTTTTAATCATTTTATCAAATTAGTGTATTGTCATCGGTCCTCGATAAATCTACAAAGTTTGAACGAAATCTGGCCGTTTAAAGTGGGTCAAAATCGCGCCCAAAGAAGTCGGTTACAAACAAACATACAAACATACAGATGAAGCTAATAAAAAGCGTGTAAAAACCCCTATTACTCACTTGTGAATAATAGCAATGAAAAAGTCGCAGTTTGATTACAGTTGTTATTATGTGCCTAATTGCGGTGAAATTAGAGCCATTTTATGAACAAGTGTGTTGAAAAATAATTTATTTCGCAAATATAGGTACAATACATGGTGTCAAATACAATTATACAGTTCAGCCATATTTTACCATTAGACATGCGAAGGGTACAGGAACAGCAACATTCAGAATGATCATATACACGTAATAATTATCCATGTTAATGATAGGCGTATTTACATTTCAAAATAATCAAACAAATATTTTGTTTAGGTATTTCCAAACACTTCAGAGTTTTTGGAGTTTTTGGCATAGATCTCCCTCAAGGGGGGCTTGGGGGAGATCTATAATAAGAAGTGGGCGTTTAAGGTTAGCATGATGATGGCTTTAGAAAATGATCCAAGAAATGGTCAAATAGTCTCTAGTTAAGGCGCTAACAAACGACTTTTACAGATTTTAAACTGACAATCACGTCAAAATGTGAAGTGTAAATGATTTGAAAAAAATATATGTTAAACTAGAACATTCTCTTAATCATTTAGTATGTGAATATTTTTGATTAGGTATATTTATATTAAATAGTTTAATTCGTGACGTTGTGTCTGACGCGGACAAAACATTGACAATCACACAAAATCTACCAGGTATAATTAAACGAAACTTACACTATCTTACAAACAATTTTATTATCTATCTTTTAATATACGCCTTTTTTTAAGTTAAAGAATACTATCTTTTATTTATTTTTTTCGACTAAACTTTGAAAGTTTTGGACGCAGCGCATACGATTCTCTGGTCGCTCAAGGTCGCCGGCGTATATCGTCGCCTTAAGCCTCGCGCAGTGGCAGCGCGACTGCAGCGCTGCTGTCGCGCGACACGTTGCGACTAATTTGAAGGCGCCCTTAGTCTTCCTTTTTACAAGAAAAATTCCTATCTTATCTCCTACATTACCTATACTAATATTATAAAACTGAAGAGTTTGTTTGGTTGAACGCGCTAATCTCAGGATCTACTGGTTCGAATTGAAAAAATCTTTTTGTGTTGGATAGTCCATTTATCGAGGAAGGCTATAGGCCTATGCGAAGCCGGGTCGGGTCGCTAGTTATCCATATTCATTATTTTTATGAATTACTAGCTTTTGCCCGCGACTTCGTCCGCGTGAATGTCGGTTATCGCAGATGCAGACGAAGTCACGGATTTAAAGTAGCCTATGTCCTTCCCTAGGGTTCAAACTATCTTTACACCAAATTTCATCAAAACTTCGTTTCTTCGTGAAAGCGTAACAGACAGAGTTACTTTCACATTTATAATATTAAGAGCGTGTATTCGATTCGTGACGAAAACTTCATGTTTTCGCGTTTTGCCCAAAGCAATATCGTAATGATGTGAGCAGATTATTTAAAGACAATTACAGTTTTAGCAAGATTAAATCTTGCTTTAGGGAACTACAGAGTAAAAGTATAATTTTTAATTATGCTTTTTTAAAGCGAAGACAATCCTTTCATAGCGTTTTACGACAATAGATGTCAGAGTGAACTCTCAGGATGAATACAACCATTACAGTATGCCAAAATATTATGTTTTTTTGAACATACATACATACATACATACATACATACATACATAGCCTGTCAAAATCATAACCCTCCTTTGGCTTTGCCGTAGTCGGGTAAAAATAAGTACCATTTTTAATATTTTATCTAATAGATGACCATCCCTTTCATACCAAGTTCTCTCCGCGCCTCGGAAACCACGTAAAGCGGTTGGTCCCGGCTGTCATTTGTAGATCTTTGACAGTCGTTATGGTTAGTCAGATGCCAGAAAGTCTGACAACCAGTCTTACCAAGGGGTATCGGGTTACCCAGTAACTGGATTGTGGAAGTCAGGTAGGCAGTCGCTCCATGTAATACACTGGTATTCAGCTGCATCCAGTTCAAGTGGAAGCCATCCCCAACATAGTTGGGAAAAGGCTGGGCAGATGATGAGGAATAGTTAAACAATGGCCATATCGTGGTTGAGCGAATGACAGCAGCACTGCGTGTCGCAGATTCAATTCCCGCACGTAACAAATATATGTATGGCTACAGATAGTTGTTCCGGGTCTGTCTGTTTGTGTATGTGAGTTTATATATTCACAACAGAGGAAAAATACTACACTCTGTCCACTGGTTTAACGTTTTTTGACAGCTGCAACTAGTGAACAATATTTATGTTTTTTGTAAAAACTGATACGCATACCTGTATTATAATGTCTGTAAGAGGTCATAAATAAGATAATCCAACAAGATTAGGCAGTTGATATATTTATTTTATAACACATTTTAAAGTTAACCTAAGGTAATCGGGAATAATATTGCATTATAAGGTCAAAAAACCAATAACCCAAAGGACAGGGTATAGTGTAGGCCAATGTTAAAAAATGTTTTAACAAACCAAACCTACGGAACCACCACCTTATTACTATGCTTTGAAAAGAAAAGCCAGATTATAATATAAACGAGATTTAAAAAAAAAATTGTTTCCAAAACCAATTTTATCCACATTTTACGTTTAAGTTTCCTCTACCAACACTAGGGATTATTTTAACCTACTTTCCTGAAAAAAAAATAAAGCTTATCATCACACACCATCTGTTTTCACCCCCGATAAACACAAATTCAACCCTACAAATACCCTATTAAAAAAATAGTATAATAGGATTCCGATATTCGATCGTGTAATCTAAGTTTCAACTTGAATTTCTTTACGATGGTTTTTCTACCTTTTTTTATCGTAAAATCATCGTTTAGCTGAATATTAACGACTTTTATAGCAGCCTAAGAGGTAGTTCTCACGATTGTTGGGCCCTAAGGTAAGAGAATGTTAGCAAAATGGGAAAAGAAGAAAGTTTTTGTGAAACTTAGGGATAAACATTTGCTGGTATCTTTATTCAACTCAAATTCATAATTAAATATAAAAACCTTATGAATAGTAGGAATATTGTATAAAGTATAAAATAGGTGGAAAGCTCATAGGATTCAAAATATTGTCTCCACCGCTGTCAATAGATCTAAAAGCCCAAAAGCCTGGCATGCCACGTATAAAGTTATAAGTATGTAGGTACCTATTCATTCAAAGATTCAAATGCATCAGTATACGCCCATGGGGTTTTCGGTCCAGAACAGTACCCACCCATTTCATCCCGGGTGTCGTAGAAGGGATGAAAACCCAGAAGTCGGGCAGCAGCGGCTTCTGTGTACTTAACAACTTCACTCCGATCCTCAAGACGCCAGCCAAGCGTGGGGATTATGTCAACCCCCTCCCTTCCTCTGGGGGAGGCCTTTATCCAACAGTTTTCCGGCTGATGCTGATGATGATGAATAGTATTGGAAAAAAAGCTGATTCCGATTTTAGACTAGCATTAATAATTTAGTTTAGTTAAATTATACTTCTGTAGATCCCTTAACCTTATAGAGACCGTGTTTTAAATTGTATGGAATAGCGGATTTTAATTTCATATTTCGTGGTTGGTCTTATACCTAAAAATTCACTTCCTGCACTCGCATTTAGACCTATTTTCACAAAATCTGGGTGCTTTTAGTGAGGAGCAAGGAAAAAGATTTCAACAGAATCTTCGGACAATGGAAAAGCGTTAACAGCGGTGGTGGGACTCACATATGATGGCGGACTACATAAGACATAGGTACATTCAATTTTCGATTGTTAGTATAAGTTTTTTCTATTCATAAGCATTTCCACCCCCTGAAACACGCATCTTTTCAGGCATCATAATATATTATGGCAATAATATTGTAGTGCACAATACGAGAGGTTAACTATAGAAGTTGAACTTAAGATACCCGCTAACTTAGTGGCCTCAACTCTCCAGGCACAGAATCTTCTCTATTAGTGGAGTTTTAATTACGTCTTTAAGAATGTACTGTTACGACGTGACTGAGGATTTGAAGTAGGTTCATACCTAATCGTGTGTTGAGTCGTGATGGACTACTGGTTAAGACGGTCATGAATAACCGCAATCGGGTATGGGGAACGAATTAATGTGACTGTTTCAGTTTTATATTTATTTAGTTACCAGCTTCTGCCTGCGACTTCGTCCGCGTGATTTGCGGTTATCGCAGATGCGGACGAAGTGGCCCATGTCCTTCCCTCGGGTTAAAGCCACATTTATTCCGAATTTCATCAAAATCGGTTCAGTCGTTTCATCGTGAAAGCGTAACAGACAGAGTTACTTTCGCATTTATAATATGATTAATTAATATTAATCAATTAATTATTAATTATTATTAATTAAATTAATAACATTAATTAATAATTGATTAATTAATATTAATTAATAATATTATATGGATATGGTATGGATATGGATTTTTACCCTGTATTGGCCAACTGCAACCAAACAACCAACTCCACTCTTGGGGTTTTTAAGGGTTAAACTCATCCCGACATATTCGCCTGGTCTCCCGCCACACTTTTCCCAAACCATTGCAACTTCTGAAAGCCAGAATCAACAGTGGTGACCACTTGAAAAGCGTCGAGACAATGAAGCTCGACGAGTCCCGGAGAAACCCGTGAGCCTGGTTCTGCCACTATATCGCTGGACAATTCCCGGGACCCACATTGTGGTCATTTTAGTCAGTGATCCGTTCGACATAGCTGGCATGGTCGACCCAGTTCCAAATAAGCTTGACTGCTTTTTGAATGGCGTCGGCGATTTGTGCCTTGGAGCGCAGCACCGTATTCCTAACGTGGTCCTTTAATCTGACTACCAGGTTCAGTCGTTTTTATAAGATCTTTCAAGTTTATCTTGAACATCACTAATATCTGTGAAGGGAAACTTTAAGGGAACTTGGATGTATATGAGTTCGAAATCTTCAATCCACCTTGAGCAAGCATAGTGGGCAATACTCGTGCCTTCTCTGTATGAGAAGAGGCCTTTGCCTTATAGTGACACAATAGTTCATCATCATCAACCGGAAGACGTCCACTGTTGAACGAAGGCCTCCCCGGGGGGGGGGGGGGGGGTCGCCATAAATCCCCACGCTTGGGTAGGCGTTTTGGGGAACGCAGTGAAGTTGTTAAGTACACGGAAGCCGCTGCTGCCCGACCTCCGAATTTTCCCTTGATCGCCTTCGACGATACCCTCGGGATGAAATAGGGGGTGCTATTCTAGCCTCGGACACCCCACGGGGCACAATAGTTGGCCTCTATTATCATGCAATTCTTCTTAAAGCAATCAAATAATGCTTATTGCCTTTTCTTTAGATTAAAATGCGCAACGTCTTTTTTGTATCATTTTTATTATAAAATACTTAATATTTTTTATCTAGCTCCTAGTCTTACATTATTAAATAACTCAAAGAACTATTTCGAAAAGAAATGGCGATCACATTAAGAGAATGTCCTAGAAAAAACTTACTGCGATATAAATTACTGAGGTATTTTGTCCAGAAACTATAAATTGACTCAAGAAATGGATTCCTTAATGTTCATAGGAAATGCTTCACTATTTATCAGTGATCACAATGCACTAAGGTTCGGTTTCAGGTCATTACTTACGATGAACATTAAACATTATTTTTATATTTTACTAGGTTTTGTCCGCGACTTCGCCCGCGTGGCCGTCGGCTACCACGGATGCAGACGAAGTCAAGGATTTAAAAAGAAGCCTATTTCTTTTCTTGTGGTTCAAATTAAGGGGATTCCTTCTTTTCGCATAGTGTTCTTTTTCCTAATATATTTAGGTATAACTAGTTTGGCATAATTTCTTTTGCCATAATAATACGTTACCATATATTTTTTGGCATTCAGTTTATGTTGGCATAATTATCTTGAAGGCTAATCATTATGTGCAATCAGCATTATGTGCAAATCTCAGTTGCACATAAAAAAAATATAAATAATATTAAAATAATAATAATGCGCGCAGCAGCGGCTCGACATGCGCACACATACACGTTTCGTTACGTGACGATTTCTACTATTTCGCACTACCTGTAAACCGCGTTAGAGAACTTCGTCCCAATAATCTAATGGATTTGCTGAACGACTGAATGAAAGATCTGATACGTTATTTTTAAATCACCTAGACGAGCTTAAAAGTAACGCAAAAAGGGGAATAGAAAACAAATTAGGTATTCTCTTCAAAACATTATCACCCTTATTTATTAAATCATTCAGTTCACATTCCATTAATTCTTGATCAAAGGAGGTTCTACCAAACAAAACCTTAACGGCCATTTTGAGTCAAAATATTTGTCTCAGCTTGCAACAAGGCCTTGTTATCAGGCCTAATTTAATCTATGGAGGGTCGGCAAAGAATACTAATCTTCCTTTGAGGATCGTTAAGGCCATAAAGAGGATTGATAAGGTCATGATTGAGAGAGTGATGAGTAGCTGTGGTTTGGCCCTTGGCGGTTTCTTGTGTATACTCAGAATGGATTTGGGTTTTTAACGGGTATAGATACTGACTGGAGTATTAATCGACTGCGTGTATCTTGAGTTCGATGCCCACTTCTTAGCCTTTTCTGTCCCACTCTTGGGCAAAGACCTCCCTCCATGCTTTCCATCTTTCGCGATTCTGGACTTCGTCACACCAGTTTTGCAGGAAGTTTTGGAGTCTAGGACGTGCAAAATGTTTTGTGTTTTTCAATATGGTAATTCTCAGTAACAGTCCGGAGTTTAGATTTGTGACAATTTGTGTTGTAATGGCATTGGGTTCGTCTTTTATGTGGACAAATATTTGCTTGCGTACTATCCTACTAATATTATAAATGTGAAAGTTTGTAAAGATGTTTGAATGTTTGTTACTCAATCACGCATAAACCGTTGAACAGATTTGTATGAAAATTGGCACAAAGATAGACCATTTCCTGGATTAACACATAGGATACTTTTTATCCCGGTAATGTGTTCCCTTGGGATAATCGTTCTTTTTACGCGGGCGAAGCCGCGGGCAGTAGCTAGTAGACCATAATTTTGAAACTAGCTTCAACATTCTAATTAACTGACCGACTCCTTAACAATTCAAAAGGGTCTGTACATGGTTTCATTGAAATAAATGCTTTGACATTGACCACGTATCACACGTACTCCCACAAATGTAACCAGGGTTGTAAAACCTTGATTAGATAATTATTGTTCCTATGTGAAAACAATATGTGTGAAAAGCAATGCAAAACAATTAAAAATAAACATAACAAAAATATTAGCCATGGCAGTTAAAAGATAACCACTCTCAACTGATAGCGTCAGTTCACGAACATGTGATGACGTGTTGATCAGCACCATTTAGCTAAAGCAGGTTGAAGGGAACAAAATTATCCAACCCACACGCACCACCATCAGCGAGACATTTGAGTAAGCATGATATTATTAGTGAGTTATGCAATAAGGCAAATAGGGTAATTCTTATTAAACTTTTAAAGATAGACTCTTCAAAACCAGCTTGTATTCATTAGCAAAGTTTAAATTAACTACAAGGTTTTAACGATCTTTACTTCTACGAATTTGATCGTAAACACCACACTTGTGCAATGGCTTTCCAACAGGGAATGTTACTAACCCAACCTAGTTCGGCTGCAGATGCTCATTTTGTTTTGTATTCAAAATAGATTACTAGTTTTTAAGTTAATTGGTTGTGTACAATCTCTTTTTTACAATAAATAAATTATTATTATTATATATTATAATGGTCTAACAAAATCATACACAAATCGCATATCATACAAAAAATCGTTTTTTTTTAAAGTCATGCTGACCACGGAAAAGTACAGTCGGCAGAATAAGTCACGATATTCTTGAAACGGACGATACGTTTTATATTCATTGTTATTGTGTAGTATTTGGCAAATTTAGAGTAGAAATAAAAAAACCTTTTTACAAAAAGAAACACAACCGTCTTCCAAAACTAAAAAGTCGTAAATACCTACTTACCTAATTTTAGCACAGACCACAGTCGTCATATGACTTTAGTTTCGGAAGTTGGTGGCTTTTATTCTGTTTGTTGTTTCGTTTTGCCAAATATTTTCATAAAATTCTTATGGAAACACCCCTTAAGGCATACACTATCCATAAAATGAAAAAAGAATTATGACAGTTTTGTGTTCCTTTTAGAGTTCAATTAATAAATTTCAAGTAAAGACGTACAAACCATATTGCGGTGATATTTTGTGCTAATATTTTTAACGCGTAAAATCGCTTGCGATTCTGTTGCTGACTATACGAATCTGTTCGCCCAATATTCTGATTCATTCCTTTTATAGCCCTTTTGAATTAAACATATTTGAAGGCGATTTGTGTCAGGTAGCATTATTTATCAATTTGTGAATGTATATGTACGTAAGGAATATTCCTTTGTTCTTTTGCGCGGAAGATTTTTTTTATGTTTTTTTTTCTTGTTCTCCATTTTGTCGGTAATGTCATGGACCCGGCTGTTATTCGTAGATCTTAGACAGTCGTTATAGGTAGTCAGAAGCTAGAAAGTCCTACAATCAGTCATACCAAGGGGTATCGTGTTACCCAGTAACTGGGTTTTGGAGGTCAGGCACTCCATGTAAAACACTGGTATTCAGCTGCATCTGGTTAGACTGGAAGCCAAATGCAACATAGTTGGGAAAAGGGTGAGCAGAAGAAAAGTTACTTATTGGACTGAGATCTGAAAGATGTCAGAATAACGTCATTTTTAAAATAGATAGAGTTATATTATTTTGACATCATCATCATATCAGCCTATTGTTGTCCACTGCTGAACGTAAGCCTCCCCCAGAGATAATAATAATAATAATAATAATAATTTATTGTCTTCCAAGTGTTTACAGTTTTAGTTCTCTAGACCCCACACTAGGATTCCCTGTGTCGTGAGATCTAGTTTTGAATTTTGATCCGTTACATTACGAGTACAGGATAACAAATAAATTAACGTAACACAGACTGACAACAAACCTGTGAGCTAATTCACGTAACTAAAGAAGTGCTGTTGCAGTGCAGTTGCAGTTAAGTGTCGATCAAAACAACGCCTTTCGTATTTCCTATCGCTGTCAGACACGCTCGCGTCAAGTTCGCGTCACGCTAGCGCAATAACGGCATTCTACTATTGCGCGTCTTTGGTGCGTGCTTCGGAACGCAACACGATCGGTATTCTACTATTCGTTTAACGTCTCAAAATGGCAGATAAAAATCACTAAAATCTGTATTGGGGTATTATTTTAATATAATAACGTCATATTCATTGAAATGTAATCGATCGATATTTTTTCTCTCATGGCGTGCACTTCACGCGCAGCTTACAAAGAGTACAAGAATACCGTTTATCACTCAAACTTGAACTTAACTCCAACTGCACTACAACTTCATCGGCGCGTCATAAAATTACGCGAATCAGCCCTCTGATCTTGGGCAGAAATACATCCGCTGCCACCTTCTTCAAATCGTTCGGTCCATCGTGCCGCAGGGCGTCCTACGCTACGCTTGCCCAAACTCGTTCTCTACTGTAAAGCGTGTCTGCTCCATCTACCGTCGGTCTATCAGGCAGATATAGCCATATTTTAAAAGGGTACGCATAATTTCTAGCTCGAATAACATTTTTCCAGATATCAGGTACAAAATATACCTTACTCACTCAACTTCCAATGTGACTAATTTTGGTAATTGTTTTGTAGGATATTTTAAAAAACCTACACATATATTTGCCAGATACTTTTCGTATGCAATAACTTTAATCAGATACTTTCAAGTTTTTTCCTTTTGGCAGAGGGTAGAGGTAGGTAACAACCTGTTACCTGCTCAATTAAGTTTGTAAATAGTAGTAGGTTTCACTACCTTTGTGTGTTTCTCGAAAAACTACGACCATTTATCCCCCACAGGAGGCTCACGAGTGCGCGGAGTAAACGATACGTAAAGTCGATCGGTTTTAAAACAACCAGAGTAGTGCTAAGTGTATCCTTGGAGTTCCTAAAGTGTCCGTGGAGTTTCTTACTTGTTCTTCGCCATACAGACCTACCTACGTTTTGGAACGAGCTTCAACTTTCTGACTAACCGACCGACTCCTTGACAATTCAAAAGTGCCAGTAAATGGTTTAATTTAAATAAATGTTTTGACTTTGACCAACTTCAGGCCGTACTTAATATTTGTTCTGTCCGAGAATTGATGCCCGAGAGACAGTGCAGCTGCCAATCTCACAGCCTTTGTGCCAACCATGCCTTTGTGCCATGTTTTAAATCGTTGCCTCGCCCTAGATGTCTTTAACGCTCTTCCTAGCGTTTACGAACATATAAACTCACATACACAAACAACCAAAGCCGGAATAACTACCTTTATTACCAGATTGATTTCCTCATTTGTTATTAAGCTTCTAGTCCCTTTACCATATTACCTGAACCTCTAAAACTTGCCAAACAACACCTTTTTGTGTCCAAATTTTGGATAATATTAGGTGTCAACCTCACCGCAGTAGTGCAGAGATTTTTGGTCCACAAAACTTTTGTGGTAACCTCCTAGTTACGACAGAGCCTTAATTGGAAATTTTGTTTAATTAAAATAGTTTTGGATTTCCTCGCTGACCCTCAGTTTTCAATGAATAGACAGATGTTTGGGAGAATTTAAATGGGTACATGTTTTGTATGGGAGATATGTATAATATTGTGTAGTAAATTATCTAACTTTGTAGATATTTGTATGGGAGGATCACTGGTCTGTTTTGTATAATATCTGTTCCCTATGTCCGTGCCTGGGGTAAATAACTTGACGACTCGACTAGTGTCTACATTACTTTTGATTAGTTCTGTTGTGCACAAGCGAAACTTATTTTAGACTATTTACATCTCTTTCACTCCAATACTATAAGAAAGAGACAGATATTAATAAGAACTGTCAATTTAGGTTGATCTAAAATATTCATACAGTTATAGTTATCATGAGAGAACGTATTGATTAAAAAAAAACCGGACAAGTGCGAGTCGGACTCGCCCACCGAGGTCCCTCGCCCTCCGAGGGGATCGCCCTCCGTAGGTACATATATGTAGGTACATATCCATACTTCTATATTAATCCATACTTTAATCTACTTAATATTATAAATGCGTTTCTTGCGACATAAACGGCTGTATCTTTTTTTCACGTTAACATAGAGGGTTGATTATTTTACAGCATCAAGGGACCGTAGACTTGAGTATATAGTTTTAATTTCAACTCGATACCTCCACGCGTTCCCGAGATAAAGGGTCTTGACAGACAGACAGACAGACAGACAGACAACAAAGTGATCCTATAAGGGTTCTGTTTTTTCCTTTTGAGGCACGGTATCCTAAAAACACGGCGATGTTTTAAAAAACAAATAATTTGACATCTACTTAGTTCTTTCTGTCGTCCTCCTTTTCTTCAGCTGCCTGGTAGTAAGAGATGAAAAATGCCTAATTTTTGTTTAGTTTGTGAACAAGGGAATCGGCGCCATTGACCAAGAACAGGACGGCGACAGACAAGAACTAATTTAGAGATGTCAAATTAATTGTTCCCTTGAACTTCGCAGTGTTTTTAATCAATACGTTCTGAAGTGACAACCTATCATTGTATGAACATTTTAGATCACTTTAAATTGACAACCCTTATTATTATATGTATCTTTCTTGTTTTATTGGAGAGAAAGAGATATGAAAAATGAAAAATGAAAAAACGATTATTTGGAACAAATTAGAATTACACAATCTCTCCAATAGAAACGATGATAGCTACAAAAGTAAAAACTGTGGCGCAGCTATCAACGCCCGACAACAGGACAGAATATGCATTTGGTTCCAGACTATTGTAAAGGAAACAGCCATGAATAATTAATGAAACTTAATTAACTATATAGACAAACAAATAAAACTAAAAAATCCAAGTTAAGTGTATTAAGAGGTGTCAAGGTGTGTGTGAGTGTGTGTGTATGTGAGAAAGAGATATAAATAGCTTAAAATTAGTTCAGTTCGTACCACGAAGAAGAACAGAATTGTCACCATTGTCTCCGTAACTAATTTGACATTTTTCATTTTAACGTGTTTATTTTTTCAAATCATAACTATACTAAATGATAAATAACATATTAAAAAAAAAACTAAAATTTATTATGTTATCTTATTAACTTATGCGCTATAATCAGAATTAGAGAGAGAAATTGAAATCCTAAGTAATACACTTATTATGTTTTTCAAATCGATAAATTATCTTGAGACGTCGAGATGACAATTTATTAACGCCTAATAAGTGAAAAAGTTTAGTTGTAATTTATTATTATCAAAATACGGGCTACTAATATATATATGTATATATATTTGAAACACATTCAGTAGCTATCAATACATAAGCAAATCATCGTTGAGTCCATAAAAACTTGTTATGATCAGAAAATGTGTGACCAATTTTCAACCGACTTCAAAAAAGGAGGAGGTTATCAATTCGTCTGATTTTTTTTTTTTTTTGTTTTTTTTTTTTTTATTTGTTACCTGATTTCTCTGGACTGGGTGAACCGATTTTGATGATTCTTTTAATTTGGTCCAGTTCTGACCATGGCATCCATGAGAAAACCGTATAAGTCTTAAATTTGCATTAAGTATGTGCGCGATTTGTTACGCGATTTCTCAGGCAAACTTAAACCGATGTTGAAAATTCTTTTTTTTTATAGATAGGGTCCCATATAAATTTTATCGAAATTGATTCAGCAATTTTTGAAAAATCAACAAATACCCAAAAATTTTACATAGAAGACGTTTTAGTTTCAGAAGGAGGTACTAAAAAGCGGAAAATAAAAAGCTTTTCACAAAAAAGACAACCGCCTTCAAAAAGTGAAAAATAACTTTAGCACAGAACACACATTGACTTTAGTTTCGGAAGTCGGTGGCAATACAAAACAACAAACAGAACAAAGCCACTGAATTTCGAAACTAAAGTCAATGTGTGTTCTGTGCTAAAGTTATTTTTCACTTTTTGAAGGCGGTTGTCTTTTTTGTAAAAAGCTTTTTAGAGACATTTTTATTGTTTTTCCGAACTACCTATATTAGCACTAGATGATGATGTTGAAACACGGTTGGCGCACTGGCTGAACGATTGGCTCCTGCGCTGTGCATTTCGGATTTGATTCCCACACGGAACAAATATTTGTATGCCCTACAGGTAGTGGTTCTGGGTTTGTTTGTTTGTGTATGTATAGTTTATCCATACACAAACAAACAAAGCTAGCTAGTATGTTTATAAACGTATTCACGATGCAGGTGAAATTCCTTGTATGGGCCAACGTTTAAAAAAAAAAAAGTAAAGGAAGAAAGCATTCAACACAATTACTTTTGACCACAGAATTCCTCTGAACTCCATTTTTAAAACCATAAAGTCGTACCTACACTATCTCATAAATAAAATGACACATATATTTACGTCAGAACTAGCCGTGGAGGTTATTTTTCAAGTGGAGAGCTACCTAAGTTGGTACTGAGCACATTAAAGTGGCCGCGTTCGGTCGTTGCTCACATTTTTATACACATTAGTGAGTGTTGGGGCGTTTTTACACTGGCGTGAAAAATATTTTTCATCCCACCATCTCGGAAAGAGTATTTTTAATCTTCAATATCTGAGTGGAAAAGCCGTTTTTATTCTCTAGAGGATAAAGTAAATTTATCTTCAATATCTGAGTGGAAAAGCCGTTTTTATTCTCTAGAGGATAAAGTAAATTGATTTTAGAACATCGTGTGCACTAAGTTTGTGAATTAAAAAAAAACATTAAACCTATTTACTGCTACCTCTATGGTGCCGAATATATCATACAACTTTTTTTTAATTTGTTAAAAACTCAGACTTTGTAAACGTTTTTTTTTTGCATTTAGTCATTTCCTCGCTGAGGTGGAATGAAAAGTTACGTGTTGCACTCGAGTGCAAAGATTTTTCACCTCGTGCTCTTTTGATTCCCTCGCTAACGCTCAGGATTCTAATTTTGAATCACTCGCTGCGCTCGTGATTCAATTTTAGAATCCTTCGCTTGCTCGGTCATCAAAATTGAACACGCGGTTAAAAAGCAACTTTGCACTCTTGTATAACAAATAACTATTTCATTTATTTAAAGTCTCATCCGCTGTCACTTTAGTTTGACCTGTAGTGAGACAATGCAAATTATTATTAACTAGCAGTTTGCCCAAGACTTCATCCGTGTGATTTTTGTCCTGGATCCCTTACTTTTTGTTTTTAATAAAAAAAATTGAGTACCAATTTATTTACTCAGTGATAATTAGCCTCCTATTGCTGAAAGAATTTTTGAAATCGAATCAGTAGATTCTGAGATTGCCCCCTACGTACATACTTACAAGCCAATTTTATCTCTTTACTAGCTGACCCGACAGACGTTGTCCTGTCCCGATCTACGGGGGATGAAAAAGGGGTGAAAAAAGGGGATGAAAAATAGATGTTGGCCTATTCTCAGACCTACCCAATATGCACAAAAAAATTCATCAGAATCGGTCAAGCCGTTTCGGAGGAGTACGGGAACGAAAACTGTGACACGAGAATTTTATATATTAGATAGAAGATAATAATAATAATAATAATAATATGTGGGGACATTTTCACACACGGCCATCTGACCCCAAACTAGGGAGACCCTGTACTATGGGTGTCAGACAGCTGATATAAATACACAAATACTTCTTTTTTTTTTGTAAATACATACATATATAGATAAACAACACCCCATTATATAATATTAGTAGATAGGTATAGATAATATTGTGCTGGAAAACCATAAAAAATAACTTTATGCGTGGTGTGTTTATTGAAACGCAAGAGTAGCTGACCAAAGACATTTTTTTTTAATGATACATAGGTATGTACAGTAGACATGTTTGATACAAAGAAATAGGGAGTGATATGAAGATTAGATTATTACACGCTGAATGGTACGCTAATATAAAAGCATTATTAAAATATAATTGATTTTTAATTTCTTATACTCTTGTTCAACAAAAGTATAAGAAATAAAAAAGAGAGTGTAAAAATAAATTCACGTTAACCTTCATTACGGTAGGTACGCCAGTTCAAAAAATTGAGTATTATGCATGACAGGGGGCCAAGTCTGCTATTTTTATAATTTCGTCATTCCAACACGATCCCATTGTCATTTTGCTAAAAGTTCGTAATCTGCTAAATCCATAATGGTCGATCATTGGTCGGTCAATGGTCTCGTGATAGAATTGTGTTATAATGACATTGTCAACAAATTTGAACATTTATTCATGCCAGATTTCATTTATATATTTTTTTACATATTATTTATAAGTTTTATAAGCAATCTGAAGCAGTAAGAAGTTCGTAAACTAAGTCAGTCATTAATTTATCATTATGTACGAGATTACCATTCTATAGCATTTCTTTCAATGGAGTGTCATTGGTTGATCATTGGAAAGTCATAATGACGCCATTATATTAGTAGATTACCAAACTTGTCAAAATCAACAATTATGAAATCAATGATAGACCATTCTGACACTATTGTAATAGCAGACTTGAGGCCCAGGCGGTTCATTAAAATGACTTCTTGTCGAAAGACATTGTTCCTTTACAGTTCTAGAAAGTTCAATAAACATTAAATCCATTTTCTAAACAGAAATATATTTCAGGTATACAAGAAAAACTATACAAACATAGGTACCAACAGTACCTATTGATAAAAACGCAATTTCACGAAGTAACAATTTATCACTAGTTACAAACTGCTTGGAGCCATTGTGTGTTGAACACCTACATTTTCTTAATTAAATCGAATGTTTTCCAACAGTTCGCGAGGGTAGATCAATTTGACGGATTGCTAAAGAAAGTAAAGAGCATTGATTATCATGCTTGCTCTTAGTGTGAGCATGTATTTGCAAATAAATTGTTTTAGTACAGTAATGCTGTTCTGTAGAAAGCTCCCTAGGTGAATATATTTATATTTCGTACTCAAACCATAGCTTCGAATACAATGTAGCTCCGAATTTGTTTGTCATCATCATCATTATCATATTTGGCCGATGATGTTGGCGATCGCAGTTGGTGTTATGATACTTAGAAGAACGCTGCTGCCCATCCTCTGCATCCCTCTGTCGCCTCCTACGACACCCACGGGTAGAAATGGGGTGGTGCTATTCGCGACCGGCACCACACACTTAGCTTGTTTGTATAATTTAGAAAATATAATAATAAGAGAAGGGTATAAATATAATGATCACCAAAAAATACTTTAGGATCTTAACCTCCCTTACCAAATAAATATACTAAATTATACCAAACGTACAAAATGGTCACCAAATCTTAGTGTGCAAAATATCCAAAATCTTTTTGAACCTCCCGGGGCGGATCCGACATGGTTAGGTTAGAACTGTGACCCCCTATGCACGAGGCGAGCGATCGGAGCGAGCGTGCCGCGGCAGCGGCTGCCGAGTGCCAGAATCAAATCGCTTTTTACAGTCAAACTCATACATTTCTACAATACTTTAGGAAACACCATTTTGGTGACCATTTACTATTATTGGTGATCATTTAGTAGATCTGGAGGTTCGTTAAACATAAGCCATAAGAGAAGACCCTGGCACCTATAACATAGGTTTAGTTTTAGCTTGGGTTCCAGATGTTGTCAATCAACGATAGCAATTTAAAAAATTAATGCTATGTACTTAATAGATTAGTTATTTTTATAGATTAACTGAGTACGAATTAAAACATTATAATATGAGGAAGCCAGACTAGGATGAGCTTTCTACCATCAGTCATGACGATAGATGCAAGGTTGACATTGTTGACCGTTGCTGACCATTAACAGCTCACCTCTAGCTAACTTCACCTGCATTTACAGAGGGTCTTACGATGTTTTGTTTACACTATGTCATTGAATATGCATTGTAATATGTCATTTATGATTAGCTAAGGAATTGCATAGATATGCCTATTTGATGGCATCAAACATGCAAGTTTTAAACTATTCAGACCGTAATATCAACTTTTTAATTTCTGTAAAAAAAAGCTTCAAATATTTTCAACATTATTTGTTGTTATTAAAATTGGCTCCACTGGTTTTGATACTTGTTTCCTACTTTCAAGGTAGGCCTAGCGTACACTGAACTCTCTTATTCATGGAGTCCCAAACAGCGGGGTGCAATTTGGGAGTGTAGAGACCCACGATGGAGCGCGGTGGCTCCATAAATTAACTTTGTATTTATTAAAATTTATGTTTAGGGAAACAAAATTAACTTGAAGCTAACTTTCTTGTGGTTGCCATATTGGGTCACGCTCAAATCAGCGTAGGTACGGCTCCTTGGTAATTTTATAATAAACTAGCCTTTACCCCCAACTTCGTCCGTGTAAATTTTCTTACGGAGCCCTATTGACGTGATAACGTCTTATAAATCGATGAACACCGGCTGCACGCACAAAAAAGTGTCACGTTCCGCCTGAGCATGCAAGCGTGAGCGCGGAACAACCGATAGAGAGGCACGATCGGCCCAAGCAATAAGCTCCGCCCACCTCGACGGAAGCCATTAGTTGCTTATGTTATATTTATGTTAGCCATTATGTTTCTTTATGACGTTATCACTTAAAACTTTCGTCCGTAAACCGTTTACAGACAACCAATTTTTATTTTACTTAAATAGCACTCAGGGATATGTTGTTGTCTATTAGATAAATAATTTTCAAAATCAGATTTGTAGTTTCGGAGATTAGTGCGATCAAACAAAGAAACTCTTCAGTTTTATAATATTAGAGTAGATAAATGTTTGATTTTAGAAGAAAGTTGAGAAAGGCGTGTAGGTATGGTAAAAGATAATCAAAATCATTTAATTGTCGAAAGATAGTATGCATTGCAAAGAAAAGTAGCGTGGTCTTAAATAGTAATTAATTAAGTCTCTAAATATTCTGCTACATGTGGCTAGATATTATGAACGAACAGATTATTAAAATTAGGAACTATTAACATTAATAAGTAAATAATAAATTTAATCAAAGTATGTAGGTTAAAAATAATGATGTGTGTGTTCTGTGTGGTGTGTGTGATGTGCGTATTTATTTGTGTTTTTTTATTATCTAAACAAGCAACAACAACAACCGGTTGATCCTAGGCAAGCGTCTTCCACCTTAGGCCGCCTCATCACTTAAGACCAGGTGAGGTGTGATTAAACGTCAGCGAATAAAAAAAAACATTATAATTTTAATATCAATTACCATTTAGAAAGTCCTTTAAATTAGGGGTAGAAATCTGCTAATATTTACTAAATAACAAGAAAAAATAAAATGACCACAAACAATTAACCAGATATAAGCATCTCGTGTGTACCCCGCCTAACGTCAACATTAGCAACAATACGAGACGAGCAATACATCACCGAGGGACGGGCAATGGATCATTTGGGCTACAACCCGCCTAATTTATGTATTGCTCACAGTTTGCTACTGAGCAATATGGGGGTAGTTTTTGATTACTGTGGTTTATGTTTTGGGGGAAGACAGCTTTTCAAAAGTGGAAGAGATAATGTTTACTGCAAACAATTGTTGCCAGATACTTTAGAAAGGAGATTGCTCTAAATCAGCCTGTGCAACAGAAAGTGACAGACATACACGATAATTAATTGTCTATTTTGTGTGTGTTGTTTTATGTGTGTGTGTTGTTGTGTGTGTTGTTTGTGTGTTTTTTGTGTAATTAGTTACAAATACTTTTGTAACATGGACTAGCTGCATGCTAAAATGAACTTAAAAAGTATTTTACGCATGAACGACGAACTGTTACAAGGTCGACCCCGTAAAGGATGATTCACGCTACACCGTGTCGCGAGCGGGCCGTGCCTCGGGCGGGGCACGGTCAAACATTATGGTATACTTTTTGTATGAAGTGATTTATGCCTGACCGTGGCCCGGCCGTGCATCGCCGGGACGCGGTAACTGTAAGCAGCTCAACAGCAAAATGGACGATGAAAAATTATTATAATGTCTGCGTAAGTACCCTGTGATTTACGACATGAGCTACTATTAATTCTTTGTAAACTAAAGCAAATTCTCCTTCTGCTTCTCGCTTTCTCCAGGTTGGATGTACACCCCATCTTCTTTTAGTAGTTTCGCTTCGTTTTTCCAACACTTCGTCATCGATGGCAATTGCAATAGCTGCCAATTCAAATTGTGAAAATTGCATATTTACTTAAGCGTCAAGTCTGTCGACAGATGAAATCACTAGCTGACAAAAACCACCTGACACAGATATAGTCGTGCAAATAATACACCCAAACAGCCCGGTGTAACATAAATGACTGGCCCGGCCGGCGCACGGTGGACGTGGCCCGGCCGAGGCCCGGACCGGTCGCGACACGGTGTAGCGTGTATAATCCTTAGTATTTTTAAACTATTATTCTACCGGAACCACTTTAATTCACAAAACCACAGGTTACACCTTAGATTTACGAATAACTAAGAAGTAAGTACACAATTAAACGTTACACCAACTTAAATTTGACTGTCTATAATCTCATTTATCTCTCGAGATAATATTAACGATTTCTGGTATACGCGACGACGTGACGGCGTCCAGAATCTAACTAACTACAATTATTTATTATAATTCCACTACTATGCGATAGTTGCAATTCAGCGTTTACTTTACAATGAAAAAATAAGACAAACTGTAGAGTGCAGATGTCGGCTTTATTGCCTTGTACTATGGGTTATAACAGCTCCCCCTTTTTGACGAAGCTCTATCTTATAAGATGAGCGAAGTAAAATAGAAAAGATTAGAGATGCAGTGAATGAGATTTAAGATAGTGATTTGCTCAAATCATTACAATGAAAAAATAAGACAAACTGTACAGTGCATATGTCGGCTTTATTGCCTTGTAATAAGGGTTATAACAGAACGAACGACGAACGTCATGTCCTGTCGAAAAAAAAAATGGATTCAAATTCAAATTCAAATCTTTATTGCATATCACATGTGTATAAAAGGTCTTAATAATTATAATATTATAGTTCACATGGACCCTGTCGGGCACAACAATATAATAAAATATGAGTAGTAGCACAATAAAAAAAAAACAAATAAAAAAATATAATTAAACATCATTAAAAATTCAATTCAATTAAAATAAATAATGTCACAAATTAAAATTAATGTCATCTAAATTCAATTACAAGCTCAATTAAATCTAATCATATAAATAAATAATATTAAAATCATGATCATCCCAATTCGATGTTGTCATTAAAAAAATCATTTAGTGAGTAATAACATTTATCCACCAATAGTTTTCTAAGCCGTTTATTAAATATTTTGTCATTTTGTTCCTCTTTTATGTCATTTGGTATTTTATTATATATTTTAATTGATGTTATGTGAGGACTCGTGCTGTGTAATTTTAGCTTAGATGGTGGTATAACGAGCATGTTTACAAACCGTGAACGCGGTGCGTATCGGCGAGGTTGGTCTGCGACTTTAAGGTAGAAGTGTGGATATTGTCTGACGAATTTACATGTTTCCAGAATAAACATTGATGTCAAAGTTAGAATGTCTAGTTCCCTAAAATACGGTCTACAACTTACGTCATTGTCGATATAAACCATTATCCTAATACATTTTTTCTGTAGGATAAATAGGTCGTTGCTATCTACACTATTTCCCCAAAGAATTATACCGTACCTAAGCCATGAATATGCATAAGCATAGTAAGCGGATAGGGCAGTTTTTAAGTCTGTCGTTTTTTTCAGCTCACGTAGTGCATATATAAAACTAGATAATTTTGATTTAATTTTTTGTATGTGCGCTTTCCAGGTCATGTGGATATCTAAGTCTAGACCCAACAAAGTAAAAGTATCTACGCATTCCAATCTGATACCGTCAAACGTACAATTAATAGTCAAGGGTTTTTTTTGATAAGGCCTAAATTGCATAATTTTGGTTTTCGTAAAGTTAATTTCTAAATTGTGGTCTTTCATCCAATTTTGTATATTTAAAATTATTTCATTTAGATTTTTGTGTAGGTGTTTAGAGTTATTACAGGAAGTTATTAATGATATATCATCGGCGAACAGTACGCACGACTCCGTCATGATTTTAGGCAGGTCATTAATATAAATTAAAAATAGTAAACACCCGACAACACTTCCTTGTGGAATGGAATTATGAATGCAAATCCTATTCGAGCGTATTAAGTTGAAATCTCCAGTGTCATGATCCCAATATTCAATTTCCACAAATTGTTCTCGGTTTTGTAGGTAGGATGTAAACCACTCGTGAGCTACTCCCCTAACGCCGATACCGTGTAGTTTGTCCAGTAATATCTTAAATAGCACCTTATCATATGCCTTGGTCATATCAAGTAAAATTCCGATTGCGTATTTTTTATTATTTAACACATTAAGAATTTCTTGAGTAAATTTATATGTTGCTAAAATCGTGGATCTTTTTTTCCTAAAACCATTTTGACATTCATCAAAAACATTAAACTTTTCGCAAAAGTTATAAACGCGCTTGCACATAGCTTTTTCGAAGATTTTTGATGATGTCGGTAAAAGTGCAATTGGACGGTAATTGTTTAGATCAGACTTCGAGTTTTTCTTGTGGATGGGTTTTATTATAGATTTTTTTAACGCGTCTGGGAATATTCCTTCAGAAAATGATTGAAAAATTAATAAATAGAATGGTAATGTCAGTTCATCAGCACACGTTTTTATTAATATAGGGGGTAGTTCGTCTATTCCGTGACTATATTTGCCTTTAAGGTTTTTTATTATATTTTTTATTTCTTCTGGTGTAGGTGGATCTAAAAACATTGTGTTCTTGGTTGGTCGAAGTACAGGCCGTCCGCGTGGTTCCGAGTCCCCACTCCGCCTTGTTTGTCCAACTGATGCAAAAAATTCATTGAATGAGTTAGAAACTTGTTTTGGGTCAGACGTAAGTTTATCGTGGATCGTCAACGTTATATTTTGTTGTGTCTTAGACAGATTTTTATTAGTACGCTCCTTAATTATTTTCCACATCGATTTAGTTTTATTAGTTGATTTTCTAATTTCCCTAATATATTGTAATTTTTTTGATTTACTGACTATCCGTTTTAATGTTTTTTCATATATTTTATATTGTTTAGTTAATAAAGGATCTTTAGAGTAGGAACTCAGAATTCTTAACAAACGTTTATTTTTACATGATATTTTAATGCCTTTTGTCAGCCAATCTTTTCTGTTGTGTCGTCTTAATTTTATTGTTTTTATGGGTATGCAATCATTTAATATTTTGAGTAAAACCTTTTCGAATGAGTTGTAATTTTCGTTCATCGTTTTTCCTGTGCTTATAATTAAATTCCAATTTATTTGTTTTAATGCTAATTTAAATTTTTCCATGTTTTTGTTGTTAAAAATGCGTTTTTTAGTTTTCCAGTCTTTGCATTTGATAGTGTTAGCGTCTAGTTTTCTTAGGTTCACTATTATTGCTTTATGATCAGAAAAACCGTAATCATGCACCTGGGTAGTTATTAATTTGGAGTCAAAGTTTATAAATACTAGATCAAGACAGGTTGAAGTGGTTTTTGTCACTCGTGTTGATTTTTTAATAGATTGGATGAAGTTATATTCTAGCATTAAGTTTAATAATGTTTTGGTTTGCAAACTATTTTCCAAGACATTTACATTAAAATCACCTCCGAATATGATTTTATTTTTATTGTACTTTTTTAAAAGAAGTTCTAGAATTCGTTTTAATTGTTTATAGAATACATCAGGTTGTCTATTGTTCCAATACAAAGTTATAAGTATAGTTTTAAATTTAGGCAATTCAATAGCACATACTTCAATTATGTATTCTACCGACAGATCCATAATATCCTTTCGTTCAATAATTTCCAAGTCTTCTCGTAAAAGTATGCACACACCGCCGCCTTCGTAGTTCACTCGACAGTATGATGTAGCGAGGATGTATCCGTTGCAGTTAATTAATTCTTTCTTTTCCTGTGATAACCATGTTTCCGATAAACAAAGTGCTTGGTACATTCGTTTTTCATCGAGAAATGCTTCTAATAGGTGTAGTTTATTGTTGATACTTTGCATGTTTTGGTATAATACTGTGATGTCAATATCTTGAGTGACGAAAGGTGCTTATTTTATTCGTGTTAGCCCGTAAGAAGTCTGTGTCGCCTTCGTTTGTGTTATTTATGATTTCCTTAGACATGTCGTTTTTATGCGAGTCAATAGTTTGGTCAATAGTTTGGTTGTAGTCAGCATTTTTTGTTGCGTAGTTTTGTTTAGTAATTGCAGTGAGTTCCTGTTGTCGTCCGTCTATTATTAATTTGTTATTTTTAATGATTGCATGGTGTCCCTGTTGTCTTGCTGAGCGCAAGTTTTCTTGTAATAGTTTCTTTTGTCGAAGTGCCGTCTCATTAAGGTATTCGGAAATAAAAAGCCCTGTATGTTTGAAGTACGTTGCGTTGTCTAATACATATTTCGTCATTCGTTTGCTGATTAGGTCAATAATAATAGGTCTCCGAGAGTTATTGTATCTTCCTATACGTGAAAGTCCCTCAATATATCCGGTCAGGTCAACGTTAAGGATTTGTTTAAAAGCTTCAACTATACGATAATGTAATTCATCCTCGGATTCTTGGTCATATTCTGTAAGTCCGAAGAGTACAATTTTTTTAGAATTTGTTTCTTGTTGTTGATTTTCTATTATTTTCATATTTTGTTTTATTTCTTTTAATTGTTGTTTAAGTTCTTTGTTTTCTTCTTGTATTGTTTTTATTTTATCATTAAGTGTTTTTATGTCGTTTTTGACTATTTCTTGTTCGTGAGTTAGCTTGCGGGTATCCTTTAAAATGTCTTCTTTTAACTCTGTGATAGTTTTTTGTATTTCATTTTGGATTGTGTTTTTTAGTACAAGTAGTAGGGATTGATTGTTCTTTTCTAGTTTACAATCTAGCAATGTACTAAGACTGTCTAAGGTAATCGAAAGGCCTTCAGTGGCGGTTGACTGTGTTGTGGTGGTAGTTTCGTTATTTTGGTTGGGGGTTTTACACTCGGCATTTGCAGTAATGTGTGAGTTAGGTTCATCATCTTGTGCATCGTCAATTGACATTGTAGTGTCGTTTAGTGGTGATAAGTTTAGTTTTTGGACAGGTGTATTATCATTCCTATGGCGACGAGTAATATTAAAACAGTCCGGGCAACGCCAACATTTCAAAAGATTACGACTATTTTCTAAATAATAGGCAGATGTCATGTTTAGGCATGCATAGTGATATGTAGCTGAGCATGCAGTGCATTTCAGACTTTCTCCAGTATATTGTATTTGTTGACTGCAAGCTGGGCAATTCATTTTTATTGACGGTTTTCTTTTGTTATTTTATTTAAAAACCTGCAAGTAAGCGATGTCCAGTGTTGCGACCAATGAGCTGTGATGATCGTGTGCGCCGAAGAAGTAGAGGCGGGGTCAATGACCGCCAACAACGATGACTCACGCGACTCGAAGTATTAGGTTTTGAAATTTTCACCGGTTTTTTTCTTTACTTGATTGTTTCTTGATTATTATTTGGTAAATTCAGTTTTGGTATATGTTATTGGAAACCTCACATAATCTTCTTTCTTATGGTGTAACTTTAATGACCGACTTTTGGTATTTTCCACAAGTTAACTAATTTAAACATAGAGCGAAACAAAAGCGATGTTAACCAATGCGCGCACCGGCTACCAATACCAATCGATCGATTGAATTAAGAAGAAGAATGCGTAAGGCTTATCTTTCTTTATTAGGTTCAGCATATCTGGCGACGTAATAAGGATGTAGATACACATCATTAGCATCAGTCAACCTTTATACGCCCACTGCTGGGCATAGGCCAAGAAAGGGTTCGGCCGTAATCGTCATGCTTGGCTGAGGCATGTTGGCGATCGCAGTAGGCGTTATGGTACTAAGAAGTACGCTGCTGCCCATCCTCTGGTCAATATCCCTCTGTCGCCTTCTACGACAACCACGGGTAGAAAATATTTAAAAATAAAAAAATAGTAACCCACCGGTATCGGGAACAAGGTCCAAAGCTAACGGTGGTCATCGCCTAACAACTGTTAATATACTATCATCATCTGCCTAGCCTTTTCTCAAGTATATTGGGGTCGGCTTCCAGTCTAACCGGATGCAGCTGAATACCAGTGTTTTACATGGAGCGACTGCCTATCGGACCTCCACAACCCAGTTACTGCGTAACACGATACTCCTTGGTAAGACTGGTTGTCAGACTTTCTGGCTTCTGACTATACCCATAACGACTGCCAAAGATCTACAAATGACAGCCGGGACCAACGGCTTTACGTGCTTTCCGTGTTGTTTGCTTTTTAAATGAAGCCCTTTTAATGGTCCAATTGAAATCAATTATTTGACATTGACTTTGCCCTTGATCCAGCTGCCCAACGAGAGCCTCCTCGAATATTGGTCAAGACTCTTGGCAATTAGTCCATTGTAATTGCTTATTTTATTAATTATTATTTTAGAAGAGAGAAACCGCTTCACAAAAAAAACACTTCAATAGTTAAAAAAGTAACAACTGAACACTTCAAACCTTCGTTACATTTCGAACAATACTAAACCAATTTCTATTTGATCTAACCGCAAACTGTAACAATAAATTACATTCACTAACAAATAAATAACAGTTAAAATAACAACGAAATTATCTTGTCAAAGCGTAATAATGAATCAACGCAATTTAGACGTTGTAAAGGTGGGTTTAGACCGTCAGAATAAAGTGGCCGAAATTTAAACAGAATTATACGAACGGCTACATTTTTGTGTTAAAATCTTCGATTCCCGCCCAGGGTAAACATTTGTGTGATGAGCACTTGTGTTTGCCTTGTGTCTGGTTGTTGTTTACTTATATAAGTATCTATTTATGTGTTTATGTATGTATATAAGCTGTCTCACAACCATAGTACAGGGTCTCCCTAGTTTGGGGTCAGATGGACGTGAGTGAAATGTCCCAACATATTATATTATATAACTTGTCTTACCAAAAGGTTTCGTGTTGCCAGTAACTGGGTTGTGGAGTTCAGATAGGCATTCACTCCATGGAAAACACTAGTATTCAGCTGCATTGGGTTAGACTGGAAGAAGAAAAACTAACACAAATACTTGGAAGAAGGCTAGGTAGGCTAGATATAAAATGGCGAGAGCATTTCTCTATGGGATAGGCTAAGGTACATACACATGGGTAACTACTATTCATACAAGGGTCTATTAACTAATTCATACAAAAACTGAGAAATTTTTAGTGGAAAAAGTAAATAGATGATATAAAATAATGATGATGATGATATTATTGTGTCGCTCTCTGCCAATCTAATTTTTATATTTTCAAATTATTTGTGTACTTCGTCATTGGCGTAACGTTTAAATGTATAATTATGTGACACTTACATGTCAGCTGTGAAGTCACCTTGTATAAATAAATAAATATTTAACACAGTGAGTTAATCCGTTTTTATCAATCTATAAAAATAAACCTATTAAAAAAAAAAAAACAGTCGCATTTAAATCTTTCAACAAGAAATAGGGTAGATCATCTCATAAAAAGTATGTCAATTAATTGAAAACACGTTTCCTCCATTGATTTTATATGGCAATTTGTACTTATGACGTCACTTCTATTTAGTCATTTGCCAACTCAATTGACTAGCTATTTATCGATTTCTAAGCAACTATAAATTAATTTTAAGTCTTCGCGTTTAGAACCGTTATAGAATTTGGAATGTGAGCAAACCAGCAAAACTATTTTGTTTGAAATTAATGACCGAAAAACAAAAAAAAAAACATTAGAAAGAAGAACATAAAGCAATATATAGTTATCTACTTAAAAAAAGTAAGGCTTAAGCACCAATTATTGGGTATTGCTGTCATCTACTCAATTATATGCATAATCTGTGGCCGCAATGTGTTACGAAGTTCAGAGCAGTAAATTAGGCTGAGTTTAGACGCGTATGGGAATTAAACAGTAATATATTAATGGTAACTTTGATGATTTCGTATGGGGTTTATATCCGGTTTATACCGGTTTAAAGCGCCCATGAGACAAGTAATAGTAAGTGTGGGTCTAAAAGGGTGATGTGGTTAAATATTAACCGATTATTATTACTGACTACCTTGTTATTATTATCTTTAGTTACAATATAATGTTTGCTGGTAGTTTGACTATCGGTCTCATGGTCACAAGTAAATCTGCTGAGCGTGAGGTGTTAAGTTCGATTCCCAGGCTGGGCAAAATGTTGCTGGGCTTTTCCATTTTTTTTTTAACTTTGCTCCGGACTTGGTATTTCTCCTGTATCGTGTGTACGTTTAAAAACATATCAACTCACAGGACTGCATTCATGGTAACCGATATTCAAACCGCTGTCCGACGGACAAAATAGCGGGCAAAAGATAGTTTCCAATAATAATAACAATTACTGGTATCTTTAGTCACATTATTACTATAATGTTCTCTTAAAACTATTACCCACCCCATAAACTACGAATTCTAAGCGATACACACCTTTGACCCTTTTAGCCATAATCCAATTTATTTAGCCGTCCTCTAGTGGGTCCATAGCCTAATCGTTAGCCGTATCGGTGAAAACCGTAATTATAATAAATGGGCTATTTTCCACTCGCCACCGTCGAATTATTATTTCAATTCGCAAAGCCATAAATTTATTTAGATATAACATTGTTTTACTATAACATAATAATGTAATTATTAGGGTAATGTTATACTATAGTCCGTGCAATTTACTAGCGCATCAGGTGACACGACTTATGTCATTTTTATAAGGGTTAAATTGCAATGCGTGCGTGTTGTGTCTTTAAATACGATATGTTTGCGTTAAAAGACAGTTTTCATTTGTATGTAACCTTGAAATGGAGCCGTGTAGTGCCGGCTGGACTAGCTAGGACTACCCCGTTGGGTGTCGTAAAAGGCGACAGTGGGATATTGGCCAGAGGATGGGCAGCAGCGTCCTTCTGAGTACCATAACACCTACTGCGATTGCCAACATGCATTGGCCAAGCATGGCGATTACGGCTGAACCCCTTGGAGGAGACCTATGCTCAGCAGTTGGCGTCTAAAGGTTGACTTGATGATGAATTTTGAATTAATTGACGATTGCTTTTTACCCTACTGCCGGAGGGTTATATTTTTCAAACGTTTGTGTTTGTGCCGTATGTACGAGTATATCGTTGAATCGTTCTGTAGCCTAAACTACATAGGGTTAACGAATTCAAACTTATGAGGTGTCATTGAATTTGTCTTGATTGCGAGAATACAATATAAGTAATATTAAAAGATGGCGTCCGCTATAAAAATGATAGGCATAGTCGGTGGTATTAATTATTTACATAAAACATAGGAAGACGCCTCCAACTGTGTGATATTGTTGAATCGAGGAGTGAAATGGGATAATTTTGTTTCCATCTTTTTATATGATCTCTTTATTTTTTAATTCGAGTTTTATTTGACCATTTTAACGTTGAACGATTTAACTACCTTTATAAGCACACTAGCATTTTGCCCTCGACTTCCATTTTTTTTAAGGATCTCTAAGTTTTTCAATTGATGAATATAGCTTATTTTCAACCGACTTCAATAAAGGAGGAGGTTATCAATTCGTCTGTTTTTTTTGTTACCTCTTAACTTTGGACTGGGTGAACCGATTTTGATGATTCTTTTTTTATTTGAAAGCTGGTGCTTCCCGTGTGGACTTTAGATTCGGAAGTCGGTGGCAATACAAAACAACAAACAAAACAAAGCCACCAACTTTGGAAACTAAAGTCAATGTGTGTTCTGTGCTAAAGTTATTTTTCACTTTTTAGTTTTTGAAGGCGGTTGTCTTTTTGTAAAAAGCTTTTACTCGTTAAAGATGTAGCTTTCTAATGGTGAACGAATTATTAAAATCGGTCGAGTAGATTTTGGGTTAAATCGTAACAAACAAACTTGTTACTTAACTTAATTTTTCTGTTCCTAATATTAGTTTAGAAGATATATTTTTAGTTCTATTCACACAATTTGCATAATTTATTTTGTCACACAAACAAAATCCAACACAACACAACTTACACAATTCCAGCTTATTTCTCCCAACACCTGCATAAGTCTTAAAAACAAAACAATACAGTCTTGAAACTTCAAAAGACATCTGGAGCCGCGTTTAAGCTTAAACACCAAACTTTATACAAAGACCTGCAGAGAAGGGATTCAACAATTCTGCCTGCACCGACTTCCGTAGAGTCTGTAATGAAAGAATAACAGTAGGTACCAGCTTACCTGATGCCAGGAACTTGCAAGTTATGAAACAGCTGAGGATGAACTTATTAAATATGGTCTGTATTTCTTGCTTCTTGCAATTTTGCTTGGATTTAATGCAAAGGTGCAGGTTTTTGTAAAAAGGGGTAGTGCTTCCACCATTCCTTTTTTTATCGCTAAGCAGATTTGGGAAGCAGTGTGCCGGTAGGATGCGATAGAAATTATCATGAGGGAACCATCAGTGCTAACTATTCTGTAAAAATAACTGATGCTGGATGTAATTGACAGCAGAATAGCACTGCTGGCTCAGAATAATAACGCATCGAAACCTAGTACGAGCATCAAAAGTACGGGTATTCATACACGACCGTAAATGGTGTAGTAGTCGCAGCGAGCCGTCAGTGCTCAAGGTCACGCTCCGTTGAACACAGCTCGCAAGAAATATTTTAAAAAAGTAAATAAAAAAAAAGAATACCGCCGAAAGTCGGTGGCTTTGTTCTGTTTGTTGTTTTGTATTGCCACCGACTTCCGAAACTAAAGTCATGTGTATTCTGTACTAAAATTATTAATCACTTTTTAGATTTTGAAGGCGGTTGTCTTTTTTGTAAAAAAAAAGCTTTTTTATTTTTCGCTTTTTAGTACCTCCAAGTCCATTAAGAAACGAGTTAAAACAGAGATTGAAAGTACAAGGTTAGAGAAACTTAAAACATCATCTATGTTTTGATTATTTACATCATCTATGTTATTTTTTTTGCTTTCTGTCGATTTTTTCAAAAAGCGCTGAATAAAAAAAAATATTTTTAAAATCGTTTTATATTTGCCGGAGAAATCGCGTAACAAACATACAAAAAAAAACACATACAGTCGAATTGAGAACCTCAATTCGACTGTATATGTATGTATGGAAAGTGCTTCCACCATACGTTTTTCTATCACTAAGCACCTTTGGGAAGCAGTGTTCCGGTAGGATGCGATACAAATTATCATGAGGGAACCATTAGTGCTAATATTACTATTCTGTAAAAATAACTGATGCTAGATTAAATTGACAGCAGAATAGCACTGCTGTATAGAAAAGCAATCATGCTTTTCTCAAAATTTCCATGTCGGAATCGTTCAAACCAAAAACTAGTCTTGCGTTCATTTGTAGTGTTCACTGTGTGTAGCATTGCTACCGCGACGGAACTCATATTCCATAATTATTCGTATTTTTTCTCGTCTACATATTAACGAAAAAAATACAAATGTAGTGAAAACAAAACACTAATCAATAAACAAATGACGGAATTTGAAAATAGCTCGTTAACTCTCTCTCAATAGGTCTTTACCTATGAAGTTGCCGTTTTACAATACTGGCCATTTCAAACGAAATTCAAATGAACTTTACTATTTAAAAAATATATTTTTTTTTAAATAGTAAAGTTCATTTGAGTTTGGAATTTATTGCCAGCCATAAAATAAATTACGTTTGAAATGGAAATTGTAAAACGGCAACTTCATAGGTAAAGACCTATTGAGAGAGAGTTATCGAGCTATTTTCAAATTCCGTCATTTATTTATTGATTAGTGTTTTGTTTTCACTACATTTGTATTTTTTTTCGTTAATATACGAGAAAAAATACGAATAATTATGGAATACGAGTTCCGTCGCGGTAGCAATGCTGCACACAGTGATCACTACATAGGTACTTCATAGGTAAAGACTTATTATTAGTATGATTATTAAAAGCAAACAGCTCGACATTATACATATTATTAAAAGCAAACAGCTCGACATTATACATATTATTAAAAGCAAACAGCTCGACATTATACATATTATTCCTGCTATGTTATCATTGATCCTGTAGGGACAATTTCACGGCTGTTATTAATTTCAGCTCAGTAAATTAATAAAGCCAATCTTTACACAGTAGGTAACTGCCTACCCTATAATTGGAAAAACTTGGCGATCCATCCACGTGTACTTTTTATTAAAAAAAAAAGGAAACATCGATCAAACTTTGTAAAAACGTCTCGGTTCAATGGAGTATTAAACATTAATTATTAAAGTTTTCTAATGAATTTTAAATTACTTTTTTCTATCAACATTATAATTATGTCGTTAGTATTGATTTTGTTAAGCCATGTTTGCGTTTCAAAGCGGCTGATGTAGGCTAAAAGGCTGCCAGGCTAAAATGGGATGGGGTGGCATAGTAACGGCTGGGTAAGAGTCTCCATGCCATGGAGCCTGAAGATTGAGGCCTTGTCGAAAACGGCCCAGAAAGAGGTGGTGAGATGACCTGGATGCGTACCAGAAGGGCTGGTCCTAGGTGGCGCTGGAAAAATGTCCCTGGAAGAACTCGGGGAAGGCCATCGCCTAGAACAGCAGGAAAACATAAGCTTACGAAAACAAAAGCCATGTTCACACACTAAGTTGTTGCTCTGTTTAAACATTTTAGGGTGACAGCAGACTAGCTAGTTTCAGGTGTGGTGATTGGCGATTTTCTAGGGCGCTGCAAATCAAGAAAAAACAACTTGAGAGGTGTCAAGGGACACCCGGATGGAACGAAGTTCCTTTCGATTAATTAGTGAAGGAATTGTAATATTTTTTTTTTAAGTTATAATAATATGTTTTTTTTTATTATTAACAAATATAATGTAATATAAACTTAACGAAAATAACTGCCTTGCTTTCTATGAGAGAGAGAGAGAGAGAGACAGACAGAGAAACATGCGCACGCCGCACGGCTTACAATTACTATAGCAAAAAGTGTCGTTACAACTTTTGGTCTTAATTTTTTCCGTCTAGCCCCCTTTCGCAACGCGCGATAAGGAACTTTGTTCCAAAAATTGCAGATATGGATACAAGAAACGGTGTCATCTTACCACTATAATAAACATACATGTTGGTGAGAACGGATGGTGAGAATGCATGGATGTATGTTTAGTAACTCTTTCACGCTAAACGGAATTAGCGAAATTTTGGCACACGTTTAAATATTGCTTTAGCTTCATCATCATCAGCCGAAAGACGTCAACTGTTGAACATAAGCTTTCCCCATGGAACGCCACGAGTGACAACCTGCCGCTTGCATCCACCGGTTACCCGCGACCTTAACGATGTCGTCGGTCCATCTGGTGGGAGGCCTACTAACGCTGTGTCTTTCGGTTCGTGGTCGCCACTCGAGAACCTTTCTTCTCCATCGGTTATCGGTTCTTCGAGCGATGGGGCCTGCCCATTGCCACTTCAACTTGTATATTCTGAGAGCTATTTCAGCTTTGTTTTTGCTTAACACATAGAAATTTTGTTCCATTTTCGTGTTCCTGTGATATAAGATAGCTTGGCTTAATTCTCGAAGTTTACGCGGACAAAGTTGGGGGCAGAAGCTAGTAAAATATAATCCGTCGACGGCTCGGCGTGTTTCTGATAGAAATAATTAGAAAAAATTACTTCACAACGCCCGAAAAATATTAACTTTATAATTATATTTTTACCGACCTTTTACCAGAAGATCGGTCAAGTCAGTGTCGGGTACAAAACACTTCAGGCCCCGTAGTAGAAGGCATCAATAAGGGAACTTTGAATAAACGTTACCAACCGAAATTATTATTTACCAAAATATTTTTCGAAAAATGTTCTAGTTTCTTTTGTTTTTAATACATTTCAAATTGAAAATGAATAGAATTAAATAGAGTGCCATAATACTACAACGCACATTGTTATTAATAAAAGTAATTTCATCATATAGCTTAGTATGTAGTTAAAATAATTAGAAAATATTATATACTTCACTAAGTGGCAATGGGCAAGCCACATCGCTCGAAAAACCGATAACCGATGGGGAAGAAAGGTTCTCGAGTGGCGACCACGAACCGGAAGACGCAGCGTTGGTAGGCCTCCCACCAGATGGACCGACGATATCGTTAAGGTAGCGGGTAACCGGTGGATGCAAGCGGCAGGTTGCCGCTCGCTGTGGCGTTCTATGGGGGAGGCCTTTGTTCAACAGTGGACGTCTTCCGGCTGATGATGATGATGATGATATTTCACTGGAAAGAGACCCCATGACGCAGGGAATCTTAGTGTTCTATAGTCCTACCCAGGAAGCCTGTTAATTAGCTCTTAAAGAATATTTTATTACATAAAATAATAAGAATGAAGATTATGTCCGGGCTAGAATAGCACCCACCCTCCCATTTCATCCCGAAGGTGTCGTCGAAGGCAACTAAAGGAAAATCCGGAAGTCGGACAGCAGTGGCTTCCGTGTACTTAACAACATCACTGCGATCCCCAAGACGCCTGCCAAGCGTGGGGATTATGGCAACGCCCCCCATTTATGGGAGAGGCCTTTGTTCAATACTGGACATCTTCAGGCTGATGATGATGAAGAATGATAAAAAAGAGAAGGGAGTATGCTATCATGTCGGTTGACAGGACGGGATGAAAGAAAAAAACGTATAACATGGGATAAAGGCAGAAAGACGACGACTAAAGAAAAAAAAAAAAATAAACAAGCAAGTCCCGTTTTCACAACTCAACAACAGAACCCTAAACCCGAAAATTACGACTTTTTCGCCACAAAACTTTTTGCCCAAAAAAAGGGGAAAAATTATTACTCTCGGCTTTGCATGGCCTATTAAAGTTAAGTTTAAGTTAGTAAAGTTAAGTCTGACCTTAACTTAGATTAGAAATAAGGATTAATTCTTTGTTGGAGTGAAGACTATGGGCCGCATAGTCCGCGTGCCTCATTTTATTACACATCCGTGTAAGGCATGAGATGTAGCGATTTAGCGGAGTTTGAAAAGTATCAAAGTTATTATTCATACTAATATACTACTACTAATTATTCTTCACGTGACCAGAGGGCTGGCCTTTTCTTGGGCCAAAGAATTTCATTTTTTCAACATCATTGCCATTCAACGTGGTAATGCTGCTAGCCTTTTGGGCGCTTGTCCCATTGTGAGCGATGCGGACGAGTTTTTTGATGCCCTGTGAGCCCTCCATTGTACCTACATAGTATATATATTTTTTAAATTGATTTTTAAGCTTTGTACAAATTATATTTTTTAAATTAAATAAATATATTTCAAAACTAATATTATTAATGCAAAAGTAAGTTTTTTGTTTGCAATAAGAAAGAAAGAAAAGCCGTTTATTCACGCGAAAAGCGACGCTCATATTGTAAAACAATATTAACTTATAACTAAACAAGACAATTAAAAAAAAAGTAATTATAAAAAATATGTCCGAGTCGAAAACATGCTTCACCCCCGCGCGAAACGGCCAACGTTCACCATAAATGCCCTGGCCCGCGCAGCAAGGCACGAACCACGGCGCTGGTTTTCGCTTTCATGGCGCTGAATAAAATAACATTATAGCTTCCGTACTTGGGGAAGACCTATGTTCAGCAGTTGGTGTCTAAAGGTTGACATGATGATGATGATAATAGCTATAATAATAATAATAATCATTTAATTCAGGTAACAAGACCCATACAATATATATCTTATAGACTAACATACATAACTAAATTACATTACTTGTTAGTGGGTATAGTATCTTATGCCTATGTTAGTTACTTCATTTCACTGAGCGATCGTGTGGCACTTGTCCGCGAAAGCGACGGAACACCACTAATAGATAGGTTAATGAGTCACAGGTTCTCATAAATACATAATATTTTCTTAACTATGTCACAGTATAAATATTAGTACTACCGTAAGTAGCGACACGCTTCGCCTCCCTCTGAAACCGTTCCTCACCTACACACACACACACACACATGCACGTATCTGTACAGTCTGTTATTTTAATAGTAGTGTAGGCAATTATATCGTTTCATTTCTATGGAGTGTCGCGGGTGTGACTATGTGTTGTCGAAGTTTTCTCCTGACTAGACAAATTCATAAGTCAAAAATACATAATGATTATTGTTTCAATATTTTAAATGGTGACCAGACAGGGTGATCGCTTAATGTAACGTTTTATCTTTTTCTTCTTCTTCTAGTGTCTCTCCATCTTTTTCTTTCTCATTGTCCTTTTATATTTTTAATGAACATCAAATCGCTCTAAGCCTTTAACTTAAAGCCCATCAGTCTTATATAAAAGAGAGAAGTCGCGTTCCTCACGTACCCAGCATCGACCTCTAATTCTGCTGGTGCCTCCTACGTGAAATGGGTTGTTGCACCCGTTAACTAGTTCAGTTCCCGGGCGACGCTCTTTGGAATTCATCCGTCATATTTAATATAGGATGCCTAGTCTAATATGGTGAATAAATTTATTGTATTATAAGCTTTTGCCTGCGACTTTGCGTGAATGCAGATGAAGTCTCGGTTTAAAAAGCAGTGGCGTGCCTAGGAGTCAAGATTAGGGCAAGCCAGACAGATTTTTTACTATTAAGAAAAAAACCAGAGATTGGTCCACACTAGCTCTTGACAGAGAGACATGGAACGAAGAAAGGGAGGCCTTTGACCTACAGTAGGACAATACACAGGCTGAAAATATAAACATAAGAAAAAACCAACAAGTGGCTCAGACCCAGATCTTAAACCTATTAAAAATGTTACTGAGTGAATACCTTTAAAATCCGAAGAGCAAAGTAAGTTAAGTATGTTTGCTTTTATTTAATATTTTGTTTTATTGATTAGCTCATGTTATGATTTAGGGCAAGCCCGGCTTTTCGGCTTGCATGAAGATCCCGCCACTGTTAAAAAGTAGCCTATATTATTTTTTGGATTCAAGCATAGTCATCAAAATCGGTTCAGTAGTTCAGCCAGAAAAACGTAACAAACAAACTCATTTTTAAGGTTCCGTACCTCAAAAGGAAAAAATGGAACCCTTATAGGATCACTTTGTTGTCCGTCTGTCTGTCTGTCAAGAATTTTTATCTCAGGAACGCGTGGAGGTATCGAGTTGAAAATAAAACCATATACTCAATTCTACGGTCCCTTGATGCTGTAAAAAAATCAACCCTCTATGTTAACGTGAAAAAAAGATACTGGCGTTTATGTCGTAAAAAACGCATTTATAATATTAAGTAGATTAAAGTATGGATAGTAGGTATGGATTAGTATAGACGTATGGATATATACCTACTAATATAACGGAACCCTCGGTGGGCGAGTCCGACATGCACTTGTCCGGTTTTTTTCTCAATCAGCTGATGCCCGCGACTTCGGTTGCGCCATTGTTAAGTTTTCAGCGGGGTTTTGATTTTTCTTTTTTTTTAAATAAAAGTAGCCTAAATTACTTCTTATAACGTCAGCTGTTAAAGTCCTGTCGAAATCGGTCTAGCCGTTTCAGAGATTAACGGAAACAAACAAACATACATACAGATAAAAAATGTTGTTATTTTAACATTACAGACATTTCAATTTTATTTATTTGTATGTAAATATAAAGTTGTGTACAGGTAGGGCAATGAACTTAGTTGACCTATTATTTTATTTAGACTCCGAGTGCCCTGTTGGTTCCGTTATTGTAAGCACGACGGCGCTAACAACCGACTTTTGCAGATTTTAAACTGACAATCACGTCAAAACGTGTAGTGCAAATGATTAAAAAACTATATGATAAACTAGAACATTCTCTTAATCATTTAGTATGTGAATATTTTTGTTTAAGTTCATATTAAATAGTTTAATTAAATCGTGAAGTTGTGTCTGACGCGGACAAAACATTGATAATCACACAAAATCTACCAGGTATATTTAAACGAAACTTTTACCATCTTACGAACAATTTTATTATCTATCTTCTAGTATACGCCTTTATTTAAGTTAAGGCGACGATATACGACTTTTACAGATTTTAAACTGACAATCACGTCAAAATGTGCAGTGTAAATGATTTGAAAAAAATATATGTTAAATTAAAACATTCTCTTAATCATATAGAAAGTGAATATTTTTGATTAAGTTCATATTAAATAGTTTAATTAACTCGTGAAGTTGTGTCTGACGCGGACAAAACATTGACAATCACACAAAATCTACCAGGTATAATTATCCGAAACTTACACTATCTTACAGACAATTTTATTATCTATCTTTTAGTATACGCCTTTTTTTAATTTTGAAAGAATACTACTTTTATTTAATTCTTTCGACTAAATTTTGAGAGTTTTGAACGCAGACTGCGTCCGTTCTGCATCAGTTTTGCGTCCAAAACTCTCAAAGTTTAGTCGAAATTCTTTCCTCTTACGACACCCACGGGAAGATATGGGATGGTACTATTCTTTACGTCCGACACCCCACGGACTACACACGGAAACAGGTATTATATGCAGTAAACAGTTATAGTGTAGTAAATAATTGCAAAAAGCGAATACCTCCCCCGAATTTTGCAATAAATTACCCATTTACGTAAAGTCACAGATACATAAATAAATAAAACAAAATAATCCTTTCACTCCTCCATTTAGTTCCCCCGTCTGTGGGGTACCCCTTTATCAGCAATTGAACAATTTATTCCTAATTAGAAGGCCCCAACACAAACTGATTAAAGCTTTATCTCACTGTGTGTCAGTAACGCAATTACCCCGTACGAGGGTAATTACCCTAGTTTTGTGATCCTTTTTGTTACCCTTAAATAGAAGTTTTTGTAATATTAGGTGGGCAGTTCTTGGAAGGTTAATTATATACATACAGTCAAGAGCATGAACATTTTATACCGTAATATACCGTGTTATCTCTTCACCACCCTGGGTTGACTGGTAGGGAATGCCTAAGGCATTAAGTCCGCCTTTGTACCTTTGTGCATGAAGTGTAAATAAATAAATAAATTTTATATAATACTAGCGACCCCACACAGCTTCGCATCCAACACAAAAAGAATTATTCAATTCGGACCAGTAGATCCTGAGATTAGCGCGTTCAACCAAACAAACAAACAAACAAACTCTTCAGATTTATAATATGAAGTATAGACTAGCTTTTGGCCGCGACTTCGTCCACGTGAATGTCGGTTATCGCGAATGCAGACAAAAACGTGGATTAAAAAACACTTTAACAAAAAAGACAACCGCTCTCAAAACGTAAAAAATAACTTTCAATTCGCAAGTCGGCGACTTTGGTTTAGCTGGTTGTTTTGTATTGCCACCGACTTGCGAATTGAAAGTTATTTTTTAATTTTTGAAGGCGGAAATTTGAAAACTACTGGGCCATACTATGTTAATTTTATGGGACCAAATGGCAACTAATCCGCATCAAACTAAAGAAGAATCACGTAAATTGGATCATAAATCATAGCGGTGTGCATACATAAAAAAAAATACCAATCGAATTAAGAACCTCCTCCTTTTTGAAGTCGGTTAAAAAGTAGCCCATATCCTTATCCAGTTGGTACCGATTTTGCTGAAATTTGGTATAAAAATAGCTTGAATTTTTTGATACAAATTTTCAGCAAAATCGGTTTAGTTTCGGAATCGGAAAACCCTATTAGACAAAGTTACTTACGCATTTAATATTAGTATACACTATCAGAAGTAAAACGATTTTCTCGCTAAATGGCGGTTGCTGCTTTGAAATTAGACCTCTTTCATTCTGGTACGGAATCGAAAATACTGTGAAATTGATAATTCTTAAGACATTTTGTAAACGTAGCCATAATAAAGAGAAACAAAATAAATTTAGAATAACCGAGGTAGCTTAAGGGCGCGTATTTGATTTAGCGCAACTCAAAATCTAAACGATTGCTAGAACGGCGTAGCAGCATTGGCACACACTAGTACAATACAATGGTCTGTTTGTGTGCATCAGAAAAAAAATACGCACCAAATAAGCACATATCGCGCGAAAAAAAATACTAATAAATTTTTACGCGCGAGTTTTTACAGTGTTTTTTAAAATAATTCTCTAAAATATATGCGTTCGTAGAGCGGACTGAAAAATATTCTGTATATTAAGCATAACCTTTATTTTCATAAAATAAAAATATCAGTTATGTTTTTATTCAAATACTGGTGATAAAAATTGACAAAATAAACCGATCTTGTACTTTTTCAACATTGTTTTTTAATACATAATAGTAATATTTTCGTAATTTTGGCTCTGAAAAACGCATAAAATATAATATTTTGGCCTACTGTAATGGTTGTATTCGTCCTGAAAGTTAACTCTGACATCTATGGTCGTAAATCACTATGAAAGGATTGTCATCGCTTTAAAAACCCATAATTAAAAATTCTGTAGTTCCCTAAATCAAGACTTAATCTTTCTAAAACTATAATTGTCTTTAAATAATCTGCTCACATCATTACGATATTGCTCTGGGCAAAACGCGAAAACATGAAGTTTTCGTCAGGAATCGAATACGCGCTCTTAATAAACAATTCATAATAATCGAAGCAGCTAAGAGATGGCCAGTCCCAACCAACGGTACCCGTTCATGAACATAGAAAGAAAGAAAGAAAGAAAAACCATTTATTCACACGGAAGTGACGCACTTACTGTTAACACAACAATTAAATTAAAAAATAAAAATAAAAAAAATAAACAAAAATACAAATTACAAACATGATGCACGGTATGGTCATCGAACCAACGACCTCATGAATGAGAGGCGGGTGTCTTATCACTGGACCATCACTGAATACAACTAAACTATCTAAATTAAATTTAGAGGGGTGGGACAGAAGTGACATTTTCTAAGCCAGACGCAGTGGGGTGCAACCCGGGGGCCCGGTTTGGGACCTCCTTAGAGATTGCTAATCTGTTGCGGACTTGGTGCGTCACATGGGAGCTTAAGATCTCGTCAACTTACATTATACATAGGCTAGAGATTACATGCATACTATACACTGCTCAACATTTGATTGTCTAGGGATATTTGAAGATTTTTCATAGAAAATATGAATATTTTTGGAAACGTATAAAAAAATATTTATGATTTACTAGCTGACCCGACAGACGTTGTCCTGTCCCGATCTACCTACTTATCTGCCTATTTACCTACACCTACCCTACACCTACCCTACACCTACCCTACACCTACCCTACACCTACCCTACACCTACCCTACACCTACCCTACACCTACCCTACACCTACCCTACACCTACCCTACCCTAACCCTTAACATTTGGATGGGGGATGAAAAAGGGGTGAAAAAAGGGGATGAAAAATAGATGTTGGCCTATTCTCAGACCTACCCAATATGCACAAAAAATTTGATCAGAATCGGTCAAGCCGTTTCGGAGGAGTACGGGAACGAAAACTGTGACACGAGAATTTTATATATTAGATAGATTTATGATGGAAAGTTTGAAGGCGGGCAAGTACGCTTTGATCTTTCTGTTCACATAGACGAGTTTCATAAATGTGTTAATTTGTGCAATCGCAATGAAAATGAAAATGGTGTTATAGCGAGAACGATGTTTGATTAAAAAAAAAATATAAAAGAAAATCATTTATTTCAGTTAAGCACCCATATTCAATAAAACAAAGAACATAAATTTTATATTCTTTATCTTTAACTATCATCTTTAAGTATTACATTTTATTATTATTATTGTTATTTTTTTGTATTTTTCTTTGTACTTTTTTTTTAGATTGTTTAAAAAAAATACCAACTAAAGATGAAGCTCGATTGTATTTTCCAAAAACAAATCGTCATTCTCGCTATCTGTACCATTTTCAGATATCCCTAAAAATCTACAAATATCCCTAAACAATATTGAGCAGTGTACATAGAAATAATGTTGGTAAAATCCATAGTCAGTCATATTAGAAACTAGAACAAATTTCCGTGTGTTCAAGGATTTTTGCCATTCTTACTATTGGAATCCCATGTTACAGCTCATATTTTAGAACCCATTAAATAAAGTTATTAAGTAGCTTATCATTTTTAACTATTATATTTTCCACTAGCAACCCGACCCGGCTCGCATGGGCCTATAGCCTTCCTCGATAAATGGACTATCCAACACAAAAATAAATTTTCAATTCGAACCAGTAGATCCTGAGATTAATACGTTCAACCAAACAAACAAACAAACAAACTCTTCAGCTTTTTAATATTATATATAAGTATAGATAAGGAAGGTTCTATATTCGATAGTTATTTTAGTAATGGTTCCTCAAACAATGCACATGCAAACACCTGTCGTAAAGTCCTTCTTGCCCTAACGTAAGCACGCTTCTGACATTGATGAATGCTACTGAACATGCCAAAGTCGTGGTTTAGTTCTAGGCCGAGTCAATTACACTGCCATCGACGCCCAAATAAGAAATACGAAAGTTTTTTTATCTGTCTGTCAGTCCTGATTCTTGACACTACCTGCTGCCATTATGACAACCCCTCCCCCCTTTATGTGAGAGCCCTTTGTTCAACAGTGGACGTCTTCAGGCTGATGATGATGGGTAGTCAGAAGCCAGAAAGTTACCAAGGGGTATCGTTTTACCCGGTAACAGGGCAGATAAGCACACGCTCCATTTAAAACACTGGCATTCAGCTGCATCCATTTAGACTGGAAGCCGACCCCTGGACTATTTGTAAACAACATTTTTTATTCTTCTGTTCTATGTACTATTTTTGTTCTATGACTTTCAACACATTTAAGATCTGTATTTCGTAGTAAGTACCGCCCCTGCATTTGCAACGCACTGTTTGTTTAAGTAACTAGTCGTTTCTTTGGTACCGCTTAGAATTGTTCAAACTTAGATCGATTAATTTATATATTTTGGAACAAAATTATTGATGAATATCAAAAAAACATACAACAAAACCTTTTGTTTATGAAGCAAGTAATATAGTTCTGCAAGATTATTAGATTTTCACAAATAATCCTGTATAAACAATCTTCGAGTATCTATATTGGTAAATGTATCAAGAAAATTAAATTAAGTATCTTCCTCTCCAATTTCTTTCCCAACAAACCAATCGAATACAAGTGCAGATAAACACAATAGATACTTATTGAATAAATTGCCTCCAAGTTAATAAGGGTATGTTTATTTCAGGTAACATTTTCTTCCTACCCTGCCCTGTTTGGGGGCCCCACCTCTATACTTGGAGGCCTCTAACCCCTATTTGGAGGCCTCAGGGCAAATTGATCGCGAGAGGAAACTGGTAAGCATAGAAGTTAATCGAATGATAGTCGTCAGTAAAAATGTATCTTGTACATAGAGTAAATACTCTTACAGGCCGATGGGGAAAAGGATATTTTCCTGTTCCAATGCGCAATGGAGCGTTTAAGACTATGCGAGTCATAGATTAGAAAATATGGTTCAGGAAGTGTGCGTTTCCGTTCGTAATCTACTTTATATTAAAAATATTTTATATTTTTCAAGATTCTTTGAGCCATATATAAAACAAATACAACGTTTTGTTAATTACATATAAGACTTAGGACTATGTTAGTAACCCTTCACTTTGCACTATATTGTCTTCGTGCTGTCCTGTGGAAGCGACTAAACACCACAAAATTCTACATCCATATTGCAGTTCGGTGCTAGCACTACAAATGCGTTGAAAATGTCGTTATGACGAGACTCCAGCAACGAAATATATGTGTGCTTTGACTTTGTGTTTTGGCATACATACTCCACGATGTCCTCTGCCTATGGTGCTTAAATATTTAGGTGCCACACGATCAACTTCTTCTTTAAGAATCGATGTTTTTTTTGTGTTAGTAGATAGCCACATTATTGCAACATCAGTGGCGTTTTTAATATCCTCTAAAGTGCAGAGGTGTTGGTACACTTTGGGCACTATAGTAAGTGGTATAGCATAGCATATAAATGTAACCAAAATAGTACACCATTTGAAATATTGGTTTACTAACTTGTGAGAAGACCGGCTACTTGTGGCGCCGTAATTTAATGTTATTAATGCTCAATAAAAACAATTACACCAAATTACCAAATCCTGCCATGATCTTTTTTGTACTATTGCCATCCCTACCCTGTATTACTAACTTACTTGTATTATCAATTTGTTTGCTTTGAAGAAATTCTCCCTATCCTGAGCGGCTTATGTTCAGTACAAGCGAAGTATAATTCATTACTCATAATAAACCGGCCTTCTTTGTTTTAGCCGTCATTAGCGCTTCTTATCCCTTCATAATTAATGACAAAAGACAGACACGCGTACGCGTTTCTACGGCTAAAGTAAATATAATTAACGTACGCCTTATTGTTTGCTACATATTAGATATTCGCCACAATGTAGATGGAATACAGAAGCCTTATTAACGTACCTGGGTACAATTATTTTTACCCAACCACGTGGGTGAAAGTAAATGTATCTACGTTTGTAAAGAAAAGAAATCGGCATTTTCAACCGACTTCAAAAAAGGAGGAGGTTATTAATTCGCCTTTATTTTTTATGTTTGTTACCTGATTTCTTTGGACTGGGTGAACCGATTTTGATGATTCTTTTTTTATTTGAAAGCTAGTGCTTCCCGTGTGGTCCCATTTTATTTGGTCCAGTTCTGACAATGGCATCCATGAGAAAACCGTGTAAGTCTTAAATTTGCATTAGGTATGTGCGCGATTTGTTACGCGATTTTTCCGGCAAACGTAAACCGATTTTGAAAATTATTTTTATTATGGATAGGGTATGCTTCAGGGGTGGTCCCATATTTTAATTTTATCGAAAATGATTCAGCACTTTTTGAAAAATCAACAAATACCCAAAAATTTTACGTAGACGACGTTTTAGTTTCATCAATCTTTGTAGTAGTTAACTATCAATCTCTTCTTAACAGATTTGAATGAAAAGGAGGTACTAAAAGGCGGAAAATAAAAAGCTTTTTACAAAAAAGTGAATATTCAGTGGCTTTGTTCTGTTTGTTGTTTTGTATTGCCACCGACTTCCGAAACTAAAGTCAATGTGTGTTCTGTGCTAAAGTTATTTTTCACTTTTTAGTTTTTGAAGGCGGTTGTCTTTTTTGTAAAAAGCTTTTTTAAACAGATAAAATACTTTTGTTCGCTTTAAAATTGAAGCATAATAATTAGGTATCGTCCATAGCATTGGGGACAGCTTATAAAGAGACGCTATGCGACGTGACGAGGCATGCTTTTTATACACTATGTATGCCTCGTCGCGTGTGAGCTAACCCTATCCAAGTTGATTTGCTTTACGAATGAATTTAATTATTTATAATATATGTTGGATCGTCGGGATTTAGTCCGTTACATTCAGCCATCATGTGGGCAGAATATTGGTTTCGTGCAATGAAAACAAGTTCCGGGACGTCTTAGCTCCGATGCGATCAGAGACTGAATTATGAATGTCCTCCTCGCTGTGGGCTGAAAACATCACAGCTCTGTAGAAGCGCGCCAAAATGGTGGTGGTAGACCGCGTGTTGTAGCTTGGCGCACTTGCGATTCGTTTTATGTCTGTACTATTGACCGGATGCGACATATAAATGTTGTTAATACATTAAAAAGTGGGTGTAGACAAATTATTCAGATAAGTTGTCAAAACGTAAGTCGGCGAATGATCACCAAAGTATCGATATTTTTACAGAATATGTGGTAACTTTGATGTAAACTTCTGTAATTTTATTATTTATTACCTCAGCCTCACTATCAGTGATAAATTGAAGTGAAATGCTGATACTTCGAGTATATTGAGTATCATACAAGGTGAATGTGTGCCAATATGCTTATGATCACTACAGTAAGGCCCGATGTGAATGATATCGTTGTACACTAATAGGTTCTGTAGGCATCCGTACTTTAGGACCAATTTATTTTTGGTCCTTTGAGTCTATCACGGCATTTAGTCACCAATGAGATGATACGTTATCGTTATAATGGAGTAAGGGATTTTTGGTTTTATTTATTTATTGAAAAATAATAGGTACTAACGATAACGAACAATTGTAATGACGACACGGTTGGCGCAGTAGCTGAGCGATCGACTGCTGCGCAGCGTGTTGCGGGTTCGATTCCCGCCCAGGGTAAATATTTGTGTGATGAGCACTTGTGTTTGCCTTGTGTCTTGGTGTTGTTTATCTATATATGTATGTATTTAAATATATTTGTGTATGTATATCAGCTGTCTGACACCCATAGTACAGGGTCTCCCTAGTTTGGGGTCAGATGGCCGTGTGTGAAATGTCCCCACATATTATATTATTATTATTGTATAATGTTACAGTCAAAACTCTTAACCAGTCAAAACTACTTTTCACTGGGTTCAGTCAAAACCCTTATTAAGATAAAACACGTTTGCGTTACAAAATCAAAATTACGGAACGCCTTAGTTTTTTTTTTTTTTTACTATTAAATAGGCTTGCGTTTGACCGCAATTCACCTGATCGTAAGTGATAATGCGGCCTAAGTTGGTACACGCTTGCCTAAAATGAACCGGTTCACTCGTGCCTTAAAGATACCCAGATTATACTTATCAGGGAACAGAGAGGCGGGCAGGGAATTCCACAGTCTGGCAGTTCGCACAATAAATGTGGAGTCAAAGCGCTTGGTTCGAGACCGTGGAACTTCAACCATATAGCGGTGACGCTTCGCCGTATCTCTGCTCGTTATAAGAATAAGTTATAAGAATCACTACAAAACCAAAGTTTTAAAAGGGTCACAAAAAAAGCTTACCAACATAATGGGTTTCTAAATATTAAGGATCAATTTATACCGTACAAAAGTAAATTTTACTGATTTTTGTAGTCAAAAGCAGTTTTGACAGGTTAAAAAAAAAAAAAAAAAATCAGACCTTGAGCCTTGGCCTTGACCTTGATAACAGTTTTGACTGTGACATATATATTACTAGCTTTCGCCCGCGACTTCGTCCGCGTGAATGTCGGTTAATAATATTAAAATAGGGATTGTAGCAACAGTTAATATTGTATATATAGATAATTCTTAAGGTACATTGAATTCCGCTTCAAAATATATGTATCAGATTATCTTAAACGGTGTAAAAAATTTCATATCCTTCCTTTGTATGAACGCAGAAAAATTTCCGATTTAAACTTTTCTGTTTAAAATTGCAAACAGTTCCATCGACGTACCCGACTTGTTGAGTAAAATAGGACTGCGAGCTTCTTATTCGTCTTTGCGCAAACCTCGTTTGTTGTATGCACCAGTGACAAGAACGAACTACAGACAAAACTCGTACATGATTAGTGCGAGTCGTGTGTTCGATTCGACTTGCCAGGACGTTGATATCGATCTTTTTCACACTTATGTGAACAAGTTAAAAAAGACTCTTTGCATAATAGAATAGTAAACGGTTTCAATAATCAAGTTTATTCTGTCTACTACCTATATAATTATATCTTTGTATACTTTTTATATCTGTGAAAACTTGTAATTGGCCTTCATAATGTTATTTACAATCGAACTATTGTGCATGATCAGCTGTAAGTTTTCCTAAAATTACAAAAATAAAATAAAATAAATAAATATGTTTTTAGAGACCGGGGTTAGTAAAAGAAAATGCAACTAATATCAAGATTTTCGCTGTTTTTGAAAGAACAAGAACTTGACTGGTTCCTATTTATACCTATTGTAGAAAGCTCCTAAAATTTTGTAGAATTTATAATTTATACTTGAAGAGTTTTTGTCATCACATGTAAACCGTAGAACGGATTTGGATGAAACTTGGCACTCAGACAAAGCATGTCTTAGATTAACATGTTAAATTCTTCTCTTATGCTTCTTTATCGTTCACTCTTGACAGTGTGGTCGCGGTCATGAGAGGTCGCCCACAACTGCAGTCACTGCCTTTGTGATCATTTTCCACCGGTCTCCATTGGCTGCATGGTGAACACTTTCTGCCACAGGGATCTTGGGGAGAGATTTGATGGAGTCTGTCCGTCCGTTTGAGTATGGACCAATAACCTACTTTAATACTTACTTATTTATAATACGATAATTATTAATGATGGATAATTTTTCAAAATTATGCCACTTTCCATCCACCGCGTGGGCAAATCCGAGGGCGAAAATCCGGGGGTAGAAGATAGTGATCAATAATGATGTACCTAGTAGAAAATTATATGAAACACACTTTATACCTGAGCTCCCTTCAAATCTACATTAACTTTAAGAATACGAACATTAGGTACTACTTTTCTTGGCACGTTAATCGAACAATGTAACAGTTCGTCGATATGTACCATCGGATGAAATCGGCCTTTAGGAAATTAAATCTCTTCGACGCTTCCTCGAGACTTTACATTTTAATGTGGAAAGTTGTCACACCGTTCGGTAACGAGTTGATGAATGAACGGACCGTAATACTAGTACCTACAAACAACAAATGCAACCAATTTAGCACGTGTCTTATTGACAACGATGTGGACGAGTTTTTTGTATGTGATTTTAGATTTTTGTTTGAATCCTTTTTTCTATGATCACATGAAAATAAAGCAAATTTAGAAAATCGCCATCCTGGTCTTAATAAGTTGTAGTGTTGAGCTGGTTATCTTGCTAAACAAGATGGCTGATAGCAGTTAAATGATAGCCTAGCTTAGTGTCAAGAAATAGAAAAGACTCATAAACCCCCTGGAGTAGACTGCTAAGAAGAGTCTTTTATAGTTGAAAATGTTTATTAATAAGCCAAATGGCTGTTTTAAAAACAATAATAGCGGTTATAACATTGAAAGGCACAAATAATATACAAACAATTGAAGGTGTCAATATACCTTTACTAAGCCTTTGCCTCTTCAAATATATATCTTTTAGAAGGGGCAAAAGCAATAGATCTTCCGCAAGGAGCCCACTTAAAAAAAGGGAACATAAGTCTACCTCTCCGTCTTTTAAACAACACCAAAAGTACAATAGCGTCTAAACTACAAATTACACAACGGTGTGATTGACGCCCCAATTTAATGTATTTTCGTGAAAGCTCGCACCAAACGGTTGGTATTAAATGACGTGAGAAAAATGATCGTTCTCTCTTTCAAACCTATTGCTCTCTCGCTCTGCCGATACACTTATGTGCGACGAAGCCCGTGTTGAGTTTTAAATTGTTCCCGTAAAAGAGAAAGGGTGATTTTTAGGATCGATTTTTCATGGTTTTGATGGCGTTTTCATGGATTGAAATTTTAGCTGTGTCAGTAACGTTTGGTACTTTTTTAGGTTAATGTTGTATTGTTTTGGCATAGTCATGTTGTTGAATGGTACTATAGTATTACATAGCCACCATGTAAAAGTAGATACTATAAGTAATATCATCTTAAAATAGTACCTGCTACATAAGTACGTCACACTAAAGATCTAATAGGATATTTTACCAAAAAAATCTAATTAGTCCGTCAGTTAGATTATCGAAACATATTGGACACGTATTTTTTGTTTTATCAAATCAATAAAAACTGACGAGGATAAAACGCATCAAAGATCATGAGTGGGGGTTTCTGACGTCATTTCGCCAGTAAAAGTGTACTGTCATAGTGATGTCACACGAGTTTTCGATACGCAGTATTAGTTTTCATTTTTTGTTTAAATAAAAAAAAAAAAAACATGTGTCCAATATTTTTTGGAAATCTATCTAACGGACTAATTAGATTTTTTTGGTAAAATACCCTATTGAAAACCAGTGACAGGCACAAGTGGTCTGGCTTATTGCTGAACTGGGCTGCTTCACATAACTATGGATTTTCTTTCGTAGATATTATTTAATCTATTTAAACCTTATTATTTATCCTATTTATAGAATATTGGCGCTAATTACTTAGTAAGTTAGCTTATTTTAAGAATTTATTTCTGCATGTGGTGTTTACCTATAAGTAATTGTTGCGCTGTAATTTAGTTTATTAAATGTATTATGTCTCTGTAATCAGTGTAAACAGTTTTTGGTAAACCTAATACAATAAATAAATAAATTTAAACCTTTTTAGTATTTTTAAATAGGGTACGAAAGATCCTTTTAATATGATGCTATTTATTTATTTAAAAACATAAGCTGACAGTGCTTGCGACCAAATTGCTTACATTTTAACTATCTTATGACTAATCTTAACTAACTTATACTACTCTAAATAAATTGGAATAAGATCAGTAGGATGAACACGACTGTCTTTTTTTACATTTCACATAAACTAGTAAACTTAATACATTGTCACTCAAATTACTGCACTCATAAATATATCCAATGTCCGATAGTGAAGGGCAATTTATGATTCTAGATTTAAACACTATAATTACTAGTTTTCGAACAGTTGATACCGATACTATAACGAGATATTTAGCCTCGATTTACGATATAATGCTGATCGTTCGGATATCGATATTATCGATTGTCAATTTGTGAGCGAGCCATTAAAAGATTGGATGTCGGTTCCAGTTAAATCATATTTTGACAATTTACTTTGATTACAGCAGTTTCAATAGAGTGGTTATGATTATAGTAAACTGTAGGTATGATCTTTATAAAATAATAATATAATCCGGAACAGTATAAGTGTATTTATGTGAACAGGCTTACGGAGGACCGTCAAAACTATAAAGATTCTGGCATTGTGAAAAATCCTTATAACCTTAATTAAATAAAGAATCATGGCGAGATTTGTACAACAAAAAATTAAGATGTTTAGAGAAGTTGACATTCTAATTCTTATGTTCTTGGGTACCTAAAGAGTATCTTTAGGCATTTGCAAAATTTTTAAAACCCCGCACAAAAAAGTTAATAGTTTAACGAAAAGCTCATTATTTCAGAATGAAACGGCGACTGACAGTAACAGTGACACTGACAGCCGCCGTTTCGCAGTTCTTACATTGAAATTGCATCGTTTTATGGGAAATAATATCACAAAATAATGATTTTTTTTTCCACACACTAGTCACATCATTTGTCTCCCAATTTTATAGATCCGTTAACATTGCTTGTCACTTTTTTTTTTATAAACACAATGGGCATCGAGATGAAACGAAAAAGTGTTATTTTCATTTCGTAATATTTTATTTATGCGGGGGTTTAAAAATATGCTAAGTATTTCAACCTACTCCTGGTAATGTTTTCTTCACATTGGAAAATATTTTAAACCCTCTAAATTATTTTTTAAAGGCGACATTGGTAAAAACCATCTTTGGTATGCCGTTGTTCTATTATTTTCAACCGACTTCAAAAAAAGAAGGTGGTTCTCAATTTGACACGTCAATTTTTTTTTTACGTTTGACCACGCGTAACTTATTGCAGTGTCGTCCGATTTCGATGATTCCTTTTTTTAATTGATAGTGTCTACCCGTGGGTGTCGTAGGAAGCGACAGAGGGATATTCACCAGAGGATGGGCAGCAGCGTCCTTTTGAGTAGGTACACCTTCTGCGATCGCCAACATGCATCGGCCAAGCATGGCGATAACGGCTGAACCCCTCCTTGGGGGAGACCTATGCCCAGCAGTGGGCGACTAAAGGTTGACATGATGTACACCTCAAATGTGGTCTTATATAAATTTCATAAACATTTTCTAACTCTAAGGGTAGAAAATTAAGGGATGACTGAATTTTTTTGGTGTCACCGTTACATAATTAATTTGTATGATAAGATCACTAAAAAGCGAAAAATAAACTTTTGTACAAAAAAGACAACCGCCTTCAAAAAGTAAAAAATAACTTTATATTCGCAAGTCGGTGGCAATACAAAACGTCAAAATAAAACCAAAGCCTGTGTCGCAAACTTGCGAATTTAAAGTTATTTTTACTTTTTAGAGGCGGTTGTCTTATAACTATAGTGTGCTGGCCCAAAGGAGACAAATCAAGCACGTAGGAGACATTAAATTGCTTCAAAATGTTTTAAATCAGAACAAAATACTATAAAGATGCTTAATCCTTTTTTCAACACGGCCCATTAGATTGCCAACAGCTACAAAAAAAACCGCAAATCAGGGTTATACAATATAAAGTAAACAAGTCGAAAAGGAAGCTGCGGTGTAAAGAGCAAGCTACCCCGCACCCCTATTTGGGCAGGTCGGGTAATTTAATAACGTACACCAGTACCCCTGTTAAGGGGCTATCGATTTGCAATATTTACCCCCAAATGGGTAGACCGGACATAGATTACAGAGTTCGAAGTTGTAGACGCGACAGTTCGTATCTATATTAATATTATAAAGCTGAAGAGTTTGTTTGTTTGGTAGAACGCGCTAATCTCAGGATCTACTGGTTCGAATTGAAAAATTCTTTTTGTGTTAGTTAGTTTTGTGTTAATTTGTTGAAATATGACGATACGGTGGACCGATGACTTGGTAAAAGTTGCGGGGTTCCGCTGGATGCAAGTCGCACGGGACCAGTCAATGTGGCGACACTTGGGGTAGGAGGCCTATGTCCAGCTGTGGACGTCTTTAGGCTGAAATGATGATGATGATGACGATAATTAAGATGCCGGAAGAAATTAAGCATTGCACACTTGCAAACGCTAGTAGAGTGCTGAGAGAGATAAAATAATGTTAAAAATGTCAAACCAAAAAAATGTCGTCATCATCTATCTAGCCTTTATCCAACTGGGTTGGGGTCCACTTCCAGTCTAACTAGACACAGCTAAATACTAGTATTTTACATTGAGCGACTGCTTATCTGACTTGTACACCTAGGCCTAGGCCACTGTGACAACTAGTACCCTGATTTCCAGCAGCATTTCCCTGGTTGCCAGCAGGTAGTTAGCTATGGTTCGTAAATAAAAGCGTTTGATAATTCAGTACACAATTATTTAATGCCTATACTTCCGTGGCCATCACATGGCTTTATTACTGAGGGTAGGTAATAGAATAGGAACATTGGCCTGAACCGTCTTCGAAGGTGATGATGGTTCCGTCCCAGCTCCCACCAGGCTTCTAGTTCCAGAAGTTTCTGTAGAATATTATTTGGCGCAGGGTAGCCGTAAATCTCCTTGCAGCAGGGGTTGCTATGCTGTCTTGTTCAACGCCAGAACCACGATGTGGCGAAAGCGTGATAGGGTAGATCACAAATATAGATAGACCCTAAATAACGCAAGTATCACGATCTGTATGAAAACCAAGCGTGCCATTTTTTGACTACCGAGGTCACAATGTTTAATTTTTCTTAAATTTGGTATTACCAGGTATTACTGAGGGTATTCGATTAAAAATAATTGTTTTTTAAATTAATTACGCATAATATTAATCACAAAATTACTTATCGATGGATGGAAATGTTTACTTTATTTTTTTACTTACGATTTTTGTACGTAAGCTAGGCATGAAACTAGGCACGTGACGTAGTTGCTCTTACGTTATCTAGGTCTATCTGTATCTGTGGGGTAGGTTATAAATCCTGGAAGTCCAGACAGAAAAGGAGGCGTAAACAACTGGGTAACACGATACCCCTCGGTAAGACTGGTTGTTAGACTTGACCAAAAAAATGTCGTATCTACCACAATTAACTTCTCTACCCGCGAGTCTGTTACCAAAATGCAGATTATTGGTCGCCAACCTTCGGTCCTTCACCTACTTTCATTTTATTATCAAGCGGCCATAGCTCCGCTAAGGTCGTTAGTTCGAACCCGGGAGTAATGTTTTTCAATTATGCATGCAATTCTGAACTGTCATTAGAGTTGATGAGGGCCCGGGGAAGTGATAATTTTAAATAGGACGGTGGTAGATTAGTTTATTGGGCTTGCACGAGTGAAGATTCGAAGTCGGAAAGTCAAAGATGAATATTATACAGGGATAAATTATTATACCTGGTGAAATGTTTACTGTCGTTCATACGAAGGCTAATGAAACTGCATTGATATACTTATTTTTATGGCGTTATAAGTTTTTCTTTTTGCTTTTGAAACAACATAAAAAATAACTTTTCCAAACAAGTGGACTAGATTTGGACTTTTGGATATTTAGGACTGGGCAATGATATCAGCCGTTCATTACACATCATAATGTAATATAGTTATGTATGTTAGTCTAAGTATGGGTTTTTGTTACCTGAATTAAATGATACATTATTAATATTACTTTATTATTACATTCGGGCTTATAAATTTTATAAACTATTACACTGATTTACGAACCCTAGAAGTTGAAGAAAAATACTTGCTACCAAAACATGGCGTTATTTTTACAATATTTTAAAAGTTATTAAAAGGATTAATGAATAAAACCAGCTTATAGTTGTCGTTTCTCAAACAGAAAAGGCGCATTGATCACCATGCTTGCTCAAGATAGAATGAAGATTTCAAATGACAATGCCAGATCCTGCCCCACCCATGTACAGAAAAGTAAATTAATTAAAATAATTATAATGAATATAGAACCTTTCTATAGTAAATTGTTTTTCTTTAGAACTTGCGGATTACGAAATACCTACCCACAAAATACAAACTCATTTTACCTAAAATACAATTTAACTTATTATTGTTTTAAATTTAAACGGAAACCGCAAGTTCTACAGTCACTAAGACTAATGTTTAGTTATCAGCAATAAATAAACAGTAAGATGCTACATATTGCACATGACTTTAATTGAGTGGGGCAAAGTTCTATAGAGTTTCTGGCATTATCCTTTATAATACGAGTTAGAAGTGCAGTGTTCTTCACTATATTTTCCTTCATCGATGTCAGTGGTTTTTAAGATAAATTGGTATTTCGAAGATAAATAGGAACATATGAATCGATAAAGATGAATAATAAAAAAGAAAGCCTATAACTATTGAGCTAAAAAACGAATACAATAAAGCATCATAAAATACCTCCACATGGGCGTCTTCTAGGAATGTGCCCAATAGACTGGCGGTATTGCCACATTGGATGATAATGCTTAACCTCTGACGAAGGCAAAAACCAGATCTTGGATCATGAGAAGCGGGAACAACTTTATGGACATTTTCTTAAAAAGAAGATGAGTATAAGTCAGATTGGTCAAATCAACCTTATGCATGATAGGCGGGCGCCTAAACCACTTTTATGGTAATCAAGACACTGAAAAATATTAACAAGTTTATAATTTATCTATGCCTATTTTATGAATGCCTGGAAAATTGCTCGCTCGAATACTGCTCCACCCTACAACCCATCTTCTCAGAGACGACGCGATGAGAAGCTCATCTCCTTTTTAAGGGCTTTTCCAAAAGGTTAGTTGACAGTTCCCGTGATCCAAGAGCTGGTTTTTACCTTGGCCAGATGATATGCATTTCCATCAATCGTGGCAATGCCGCCAGTCTCTTAGACACATTCCCAAATGGCGACGACTTGGGGGAATATTTTGATGCCCTATTTTATTCGTTTTTTAGCTTATATGTTTTAAGTTTTTTTTATTCATGTAAATATTTTATTAATATTAATACAATTATATTACCTTTAGTTACATTAAAACTTACCCTGTCCCAGAGGAATGTAACGGTACACAAAAAAAGTCGGTGTTATGCAATCTTGTCCAATAGTTATGTAGGTAGGTAGGTATTTCTTTTCGTATCTCCAAATAGGTCAGTACTTCCTCTTACGACATCTTTGCTATTGGCTGGAAGAAAACTTGTGCAGCACAAAATGGGGATAGGTTTTGTAGATAGTTTATTTTGACTTTTTTTAATGTTTTGCTGTAACTGTTGGCTATCGAATTTTTACGGGCCTATGTGATCTATTTATCCTTACATAGTATAAAACATAATCCGAAGTATTGCACCATTACCTAATACGCGCATAACTTCCGAATTACTATACCAAATTGGATACCTACTATTTTATTGTTGTGTTGGTATCTCCAGTTCTCGCGACCCCCGACGTAGGTGTGAGATGGAACACCGTGGTGGTTTTAGCCGGTACGGGTCCGGCATACCCCCCGTCTTCCCCGGACGGGGGATAGTCCAAGAGGATTTCCCCACGATAAAAAAAAAAAGGTATTGCCAGGACAAGGTTGGTAGGAAAGAAAACTACGGAAAAAAGAATTGGTTGTCTGTAAAGTCGGTTTACGGACGATAGTTTTACGTGATAACGTCATAAAGAAACATAATGGCTAACATATATAACATAAGCAAATAATGGCTTCCGTCGAAAATAATCGTCGCCGATCGTGCCTCTCTATCGCCCCGCGCTCTCGCTTGCACGCTCAGGCTCAGGCGGAACGTGACACTTTTTCGTACGTGCAGCCGGTGTTCATCGATTTATAAGACGTTATCTCTTCAAAATTGCACGGGTGCAAAGCTGGGTTTGGGCGGCTAGTTCTGGTATAAAACAACATTGTTTAACGCTTAGATTTTTAAACCCTGCAACGGATTTTAATTCGGATTTCATCAATGGATAGACCAATTTAAGAGGAAGGTTTATACGAATAGTATGCACTCGTGCAGAGCTGGGGCGGGTCGCTAATTTTAAATGACAACTGCAGTGCTATTCTCAGTCACAGCAGCATCCTGAAAACAATAGCTGAAGACGTACGTGCGCCTGTGTTGAGGCATTTCACCTGTCTGGTGATATTTTAGGGAGGTATCTCCCTATTGGCTATCCTGACGGGACGAGGTATCACAGCACAGGGGCATTTGTGTTTTAGAATTAGTTTTGTCCGGTAAAAGTTGTGTGGTGTCCACGGACTAACAACAGTTTTCTAAATTTTGTATACTAACATATGGATCTAGTTGTCTCAAAATAAAAAAAATTGAATTTTGAATTTGAATATTCTATAAAAATATTATACATCTGTAACGTAACGACGTGATCATGACGTCTGTTGCCATCCAACCTGATTTATACCTCACTTTAAGTTCACTCCACCTAAATTTACCGAGGCAGATTTTTATAGACAACACTGCAGGACTGTGATTACAGTGCTCTGTTTTATACTATGTAAATATAACCATAATGTTTTTATAATTATCAATATAAATTGGTAGTAATTGCCTCTCCTTGTGTGGCGAAGTCATAAAACATATAACGAGCAACAGAAAGGACATAAAATTAGATGCGCGGATATAAGGACCAAACCGGTTTACTGAAGTCGTTTTGTCGATGGTCGTTATAATTTAAATACATGCATAGCTAACACCATTATTTATGTTAATTTAACTGGACGCCATGAAAGTTCAGCCTGACCACATATAGAGTCGGAACTATTGGCCTATTGGCTATTTATGATTGGTACTGTGTCGCGGGTTCGATTCCCGCACGGAACAAATATTTGTGTGGCCTACAGGTAGTTGCTCTCACAATCCAGGCGAAAATTCGATTGTTCCTAGATTCCTCGACTACCTACATAGGTATCATAATATTTCAATATATATTTTTTTGTGTTGGTACTAAACGACGATACTTTCTTTTTTAAAGATTAAGTCTTCTGAGACTTTAAATGTTCAAATTAAATTGTGTTTTTGTCACAGATATAGATAGATCTAGATAACCAAGAGCAACTACTTCGCGTGCCTAGTTTAGTGCCTAGCTTACGTACAAAAATCGTAAGTAAAAAAATAAAGTAAACGTTTCCGTCCATCGGTAAGTCATTTTCTGATTAATATTATGCGTAGGTAATTAATTTAAAAAAAATATTTTTTTAATCTAATACCCTCAGTAATACCTGGTAATACCAAATTTAGGAAAAACAAAACATTGTGACGTCATAATAGGTAGTCAAAAAATGGCACGCTTGGTTTTCATACAGATCGTGATACTTGCGTTATCTAGGGTCTATCTATATCTGTGGTTTTTGTCTTATGAGTTGGCTTAACATATTTTTAGAAAAATACGTTCAAAATTCATATTCTAAGAAAATGCATTCCAAATTCAAAAACTACATGTCTATAATAGTTAGTTCTAATCATCAAAACAACATTCTACATATAAAATATCATTAGTGCAGTCAACAGTAAAAGTGGATGATCAAAATCAGAAATTCAATACTAATTTACTAACACTAATTTATATAATTTATTACTAGTTTATTTATTATAAGTATGTGATTGTCACACACATACTTTTGAATCACTTCGACGCCACACAGTTCTGACGCGAACTCCGTTCATTAGTATTGAATTTCTGATTTTGATCATCTACTTTTGCTGTCGACTGTACTAGTTTCGACAACCATTACTATCTGTGTTTTGCCTTGTATAACAGTACTTCTAACGTTACTAGACTAGACTTCTAACACTACCTAAAACTATCTAACCCAGTAAAGCTCCCAAGGGCTCCATAACACTACAAAACTAACAATAGTCAACTTAATCTGCACTGTAACAGCCAGTGTAGCAAAGTAAGAGAGTACTTGAAAACAATGGTTTAACCTCTGCTCCTGACGTTTTTGCTAAGACAATGGAAATCGGTGTCTCATTGTGGATATAAAGTATACCTTTGATCCGCCAACTGTAGTTAAGGCTTTTGGTCCTTTGATCCGGAAAGACTTTACTTTCGGCCATCTTTTTGAGGAAAACTGTTGCCTGAAAGCATTTGAAAGGATTGCGATTCACGTCGATCAAAGATTGTTCCAATAGTAGTATGACCTTGGACCCACTATCAATCTTTAGAGGTATAAGGGACAGGATGAAAAGTTCTTCAACCTCCATTAAAAAGAAGGACCCTTTGATGTTACAGGTGTTCTGTCTAGTTGGCAACTGCCCGACGGTTGTTGTCAGGATACTGTATATATGGTAATCATCATCATGTCAACTTTTAGACGCCCACGACTGGGTATAGGTCTCCCCAATGAGGAGGTTTAGCCGTGATTATCGTGCTTGGCCGATGCATGTTGGCAATCACAGTAGCACGGCGATTACGGCTGAACCCTTGGGGGATATCTACACCCAGCAGTGGGTGAATAATGGTGATTATTAATGATAATTGATGAATCGCAGTAGGTGATATGATACTCAGAACGACGCTGCACAATCTCTAGTCAAAATCCCTCTGTACTTCTACGACACACACGGTATTTTTCCTAATATCGCGGAGAATATTGATATCCCAATTAGATAGATTGTAGTTCGCATGCGGTGCGACAGGTGTCGCCAAAAACCTTCGCCTTAGACAAATGATGTTGCTGCTCCCTTTAAAAAAATAAGACTAGAGCTCTCTATGAAGGATTTGAAGTACTACCACCATAATATTCCTACCATAAAAAAGAGGTTACTGTGTTCCAATTTAAAAGGGTGCTAGTGTAATTACAGGCTCTTGAGACATTTCGGCTCTGTCTCTGGAATGGAATGTTTAATTATTTCCAACTATTTCAATATCCTGCATGTGTTACATGACTGACTTTTCAGCAAAAACAGGTCAATATATCCAAAACATATGCTTAGATTAAATTTCAAATTAATCAGCGTTAATAATACCCAATTTTTAACATAACTTAAACTATTTTAAATCATAATTGCAAAACCTGAACGTCGTAAGTATGTACTTAGAATTTAATCTGTTCTCAGTTAAGTGAAATGTAAATTTCTTTATGAGAATAAAGTCTTTAACCACAAAATAATCACAAATACTTAAAAAAAAAGTGTACCTAAGTATGGTTTTTCTTGCCCATTCTTCTCAATATGAAACTACCATTTAGAAGGGGCAGCTAGGTTCAAATTTTCTAATATGACGTCCAAAAGTGGACATTTTTTAATGGTCTAATTGAAATAAATGATTTGACTTTATAGATTGAGAAAAACGGACTAACTCACTGCGTTGCCGGGTTCGTCCGTAGTTTCAATGGCATACAACCACCTCCGTCCGTTTCCGTTTTTCTCAATCTATAATGTGTAACAATACTTACGTTTCGTTTAATGATTTGACTCTGACTTTCAAAACTTTTGACGTGGGTTGGTTGGCTTCAGGAGAATTAAACCCATTTAATTTCGTCACACAAAGGGTTTTTTGAATGCACCCCAACTTAGGGTAGAATAAAACAGTCTAACTTGAGGTCAACCCCCTTTATATAAGACCACGGACATCAAAACACAAACAACAATTTTTATTTGATATTTAACTTGTGCTAACTTTGACACGAAAACAAGTGAACAAAGAGACGGTGACTGGAAAAGTTGGGCATGTTGAAATGTGTACAATTTTTCAATATAATACACGATGTGGTGGTACCAAAATATCGCATGAAAAGGGTACAATTAGGGCAAATGAAATAATAACAACTTCGTTAAGTAATTTCCTTCAAGTAAATTAGTGATTTGATAGAGCTATGCGAGTCCTGACTCTTTTTATCATTTCACTGAAACAGTTTAGGAATTTAATCAAATCACTAACTTTCTGCAGGGAAATAATCCAACAGAGTTATTGTATCATTTGCCGTGATTTGACCAAATCCCTTAATGCAACATTTCCCTGAGACATATATTAGAGACGAGTTCGTTTTATAGTGTTGCTTTTTTAATTTTGAAGGTGGTTTTAAGGAAAAAACCATAGATTTGAATGACACACAATGTACAATAAGAAAAATGTCGTATGGAAAAGAATGGACAAGTAATTCAATACTCTTTTAAAATAAATGTTTAACAAAATATTTTGTTTACATAATTATATTTTTTTTATTATTATTAGTATCAAATAGGCTTGCGTTTGACCGCAATTTACCTGATCTTAATTGTTGATGCGGCCTAACTTGGAACAAGCTTGCCTAGGACGAACCGGTTCACTCGTGCCTTGAAGATAGGTACCCAGATTATACTTATCAGGGAACAGAGAGGCGGGCAGTGAATTCCATAATTCATTAATATAACATCTACACATATCACCAAGCTACTATTATAATTTTATATCTGACAACAGTCATAGTTGTTACAGAAACAAACATCCCATTTTAATAAGTCAAAATCCAAATAAAGACTATGGTAAACTTATAACACGCGGAACTATTTACATCATTTCCGGTGAAAAACGCAGGCGGAAACTGTTACCGCGGCCGTTTCCGGCGGCGACAGGAAGCTTGCGTGTCCGCGATAATGGCGGCTTCCGGTTCCCGCCGCAAATCATTAATGGACAGATTGTTCAACGAGTTCTTTTTTTTCCTGTAGTTACTTTAATGCACAATTATGGATTTGAGGTTTAAGTTTTTCGTGGGGTTTGTTTTTTCACTTTTGGACGGTAGATGGTGATTTTATACTAAAAAGTTTATAGCAAGTCATAGTCAAAACATTTATTTTAATTAAACCACTTACAGACACTTTTAAATTGTCAAGGAGCTTGTCAGTGAAAAAAGTTAAAACTAGAGCTCGATCCAAAACGTTCTCTATGGAGAAGAACGAGCAAGAAACTCTACGGACACTCTATATAGGGTGACTGGTAATTAGTGTACGATACTTAAACACGTGATTGTGTTCATGATAACAAACAACTTTCCCGAACATTATCGCTCAGCGACAAAGCCCTTAAAATAAAGAAAAAAAAAAAAAAAAAAAAAAAAAACTTTCCCGAAGATTTTTTTTTTTGTACTGGGTCACTTTATGTCACAGGCGTGCGCGCGCGTGAATTTCATACGGCTGTTGTGTTATTGTGATAAAAGTGAACCAGTACAAAAAACATTTTTTCTTCGGGAAAGTTGTTTGTTATCATGAATACAATCACGTGTTTAAGTATCGTACACAAATTACCAGTCACCCTATATAATCAAGTTTTTACAAAATCCTAGTCACATTATTGAAAACAACGTAGGTGAGGAGCAATACCAACTGCTGGTTTCCGGAGGCCAACACCTACTGCTTTAGGGCAATAGAGCGCAAGAGAGTGGCCTCCCTAATGCGTCGTGTACGGGGCAGCACCAACGGCCTACTAAATACCATTATGGATTGAGTTGAGTGTGAGGCACTGGAATAAGGTACACAGCTCTGATGGTGCCCTTTTTAATGTATATTAATATTAATAATTGGGAAAAGTCGTTATAAGGTGCTAACATAGTTTTAAGCTTTACTAACAATTTTATATGGAATTATGTTCTGATTTAAATTATAAATAAATAAAAAATATCTACAATGGCTATAACTATGGATAGGCAGTCGCTTCGCCAAACCCAACATAGTTGAGAAAAGGATAGACAGATGGTGAATATAATAATAATAATAACGACACATTATCTCTGGGTGCTCTCGTCTAGCTAACGGAGACTACTTGCATAGACACAACCTTGTAGCTAGGATTATCCACCAGCAACTTGCTCTTAAATACAGGCTTGTGGAGTCGGAAGTACCGTACTACAGGTATGTGCCCGACCCAGTTCTCGAAAATGGCAATATCACGTTGTATTGGGATCGATCTATCATCACTGACAGGACTATTGTTGCCAATAAACCTGATATAGTGGTGATAGATCGATTAGAGCGTCGCGCAATGATTGTTGATATAGCGGTTCCGCATGACGAGAACCTCGTGAAAACCGAGAAAGATAAACAAATTAAGTATCATGACTTGGCTCGCGAGGTTGTCGACATGTGGGATGTGAATACAGCAGTCATTGTGCCGATAGTCGTTACAGCCAATGGACTCATTTCCAAGAGCCTCGACCAACACCTAAGGAGGCTCTCGTTAGGCAGCTGGATCAAGGGGTTGATACAGAAAGCGGTACTCCTGGACACGGCGCGTATAGTCAGGAGATTCCTCTCTCAGGAGCCCTGACCACCGGTAGCTTGGACCCTGTTCCCGATACCGGTGGGCTACTATTTTTTATATTTTTAAATGTTTTTATTTATTTTTTTTACTAATATTTAAAAATATAATGAAATATGTAAATAAATGAATAAATGAGAATAATAATAATAATATGTGGGGACATTTTCACACACGGCCATCTGATCCCAAACTAGGGAGACCCTGTACTATGGGTGTCAGACAGCTGATATACATACACAACTACATTTTTTTGTAAATACATACATATATACATAAACAACACCCAGACACAAGGCAAACACATGTGCTCATCACACAAATGTTTACCCTGGGCGGGAATCGAACCCGCAACACACTGCGCAGCAATATGTCGTCGATATACATAGATGTAATGTATGTCGGGTATGTAGATTGGAGCAATAATGACGAGGCTTCTTCAGGTTTCGATTAGATTTTTTTTTTTTTTCCGATTTTTTTTTTCGCTAGATGGCGCTGCGTCTAGTCTAACGTAAAAACAAACGCTCTGTTATTAAAAATTAATTAAAAATACTATTAGTGCATTTATGTGAATAAAACTTAGTGAACCAATAAAACATCACACAACTCATAAGTGACAGTGTTATCTACGGTTTTTATACACAAATTGTGAAGAAGAATTGTGAATTATACCGTTATAAATAAACTCTGTTTCTAAAACAAACATAAACAAATATCAGTAATAACCATCTAAATAACGAAGAAAGTGCAAACATTATAACATTTTGTAACCCAAATTCATCTAAACAAGTGTGGATAAATCAATCATAACAAAGACAAAGTGAAAAAGTGACTCATACAGTGATTCAAATTTAAACTGTCACGGTGTAAAATAACTGATCTACCTATTAAAAGGAAAACTATTTGCTGCAACTGGTCAATAAATTCAACTTAGTTAGATATCGTACAGTTGGCTTAGTGGCTTGACGTATCAAGTTTTTGCAGTTTAACCAGCCACACACGAGCGGTCACGAGTTCAAACCCCAGGGACCACATCACTTTTCGTAAATTAAAAATCATATTTGGAATTTATAAAAAACTGGTACATAATCATCCGCTCATGTCATTAAATTCTACAAAAAGTAATTGCAAGATGGCAGCACTAGTAACATGTTATAAATGCAAAAAATTAGTAAACATCAAAAGTACTGCTTTGTGTTCTGCCTGTGGTAACAGGTATGACTTGGATTGCGATGGTTATCCAGAACAAACGTATCGCCTGAAGGACGCGGAAGCAAAAAAAAAGTGGAGATGTAGGGCGTGTATTAGAAGCAAAAAATACGCTACTACCGACGGTACAACTAATAATATCACTATGAGAAAAAAACTTACTTGTTTAAAAACGCCTCCACCAATGGAACAACCAGGAAGTTCGAAGGAGGTTCACGACGAGGCGTTGAAACGTCGATCTTCAGTTCAAAATACTGCAGATTTACTTGATTCACACATACTTACTGATTGCGAAACATCTTGTGAATCATATACTGCCAATAAACTATCAATGAGTGTTGACGGTACTGTGTCTGACTTAGTATTATCCTCAGAAAGGAAAGAGATAATTGCTCAGCTCACATTAAAGCTTGAAAGTACTGAAAACGAACTCTGTAATATATTATTGGAAAACACCGACCTACATAGGCAAATAAATAAGTTGATTACAGAAAATAACACATTAAAATCTTTATGCCAGTCTCCTACCAGATTTACAAGTCCGACTGCCTCCGCAAAGAAAAAGAGGCAAGCTCTGTCAAATCAACACGACATACTTCGTACACCATCCCAATTATCCTCACCCAGATTGAACGTCGAAACTAATGACTGCGTAAATGTGTCCTCCTTAGAACAAGAAATTGTAACACTACAACAGCAATTAAAGGTGGCACAGCTGGAGATAAAAGCCCTCACGGACCGTATTGCAGTACTAATGCAAAGTAGCTGCAATGTTTGTCAACCTGTTAATCGTCATGTACTAAAGCAGGATAATGTGAGCATCGAAAGTGCTCAGACAGGTGCAGTTGAAGACGGACTCTATACGGACCCCGAAAGGAAGATATTTATCTTCGGTACTCAGCGTTGTGTTGGACTAGCAGCAGCCATCTCTCACTCAAGAACAAATACACAGTATGAAAAATACAAACTCGTCGCTGTAACAAAGCCTAATGCGCCTTGCAGCGAAATAATAGCAAACTGTAGAAATACCAAACTTACAACCGAAGACAAACTTGTGATATGCGTAGGTGAAAATGATCACAATCCAAACCTACTGTTGTCTCAATTGAAAATCATATTCGATAAATTTATAAATAACACTATTATTGTATTAAATGTGGTCAATAACGTGTACCTCAATGTCTATAAGTTAAACTATTCTATAAAAAATATTTGTAATAAGTACAAAAAATGTCACTTTGTTAATCAAACATCCTTAAAACTATCTGAAGTTTGTAAGTCGATAAATTACGTCATAGATTGTTGTGATTATAGTGACAAATATTTAAATCCTAGCGAAATTCGGAAAAGAATAACGAGTAACAAAACAAGTTCCAATTTAAAAGTTTCTACCATTGAACCCAAAAAAGGGACAATTCCCTATTACTTTAGTCGTATTAAGAGTACAACGCTCAACGAATGTAGCTCATCTTTGCAACGTATCGCAAAGAGTCAAATAGGAACCATACCCTATTACTTTCCTGTTCTAAACAAGCGCGACTCATTTTTTCGTATCTCAAACTAACACAAAATACGATTTTAGAATATTCCATCAAAACATCGCCAGTTTATTATCCAAACAAGAACTACTGGAAATTACGATTCAGGAGTTAAAAGAAGCAAACAATGATCCAGATGTATTATGTCTAACTGAAACGTTTGTAAAAAAAGGGTATGAAAATTATGTGAAAATACACAACTATGAAATGGCTACTTATTTCTGCAGAGAAAAACAAAGAGGTGGCTCTTGTATATTAGTGAAAAAAGGTTTACAATATAAGGAGTTATCATTTGTGAAAAACTATGCAACCCAAAACACGTTTGAAGCTTGCGGCCTAGAGGTAATAGGTAATAAATTAGCAGTTATATGTATTTATAGAACACCACAATCTGATCCAAATCAATTTTTAACAAAATTGCATAATCTTTTACAGGATTTGCAAAATAAATATAAATCTAAAATAAATTTAGTTGTAGCGGGTGATTTTAACATAAATACACTTAAAAAAGGCAATATCACAAGTGGATTGCAAGACTTGGCTAATAATTATAATTTAAAAATCCACATCAATGTTCCTACTCGCAAATTGACTTGCATTGACCATATATTGAGCAACATTGGCAACGCAACTGCCACTGTACTTCCCCTGTGTCTTTCAGACCATGACACGGCTCAAATGTTAAGCTTCCCAATTAGACAGAAACCGCGAAAATCAGCAATATATAACATATATAAAAGAGACTATAACTTAGACAACATTCGAAAATTTAAGGAATGCTTACAAAATCTTTCTTGGTCCGATATTTATCTACAAACTGACACAAACTGCGCATTCAATGATTTTCATGAACTGGTGTGTCTATTTTATGATCTCTGTTTTCCCAAAGTAAGAGTTAAAGTCAATAGGAATAATAAAAACACTCAAAAGTGGATAAGTAAAGGTTTAAGGCAAAGTTGCAAAACTAAACGGCAGCTACGATATGTGTACTATAAAAATAAAAATTTAATTAATAAAACTAATTACTGTAATTATTCAAATCTATTAAGAAAATGTATATATAATTCCAAAAAGAATTCTAACATAAAATATATTAATAATCATGACAATAAATGTAAAGCCACGTGGACTGTCATTAAAAACGAAATAAATAATAACACTCAAAAAGACAACATAGAATGTATTAAATTAAATGATACTATAATTACAGACCCAGTTCAAATAGCTACTGTATTTAATGATCATTATGTAAATTTAACGCATATTCCAGAGGAAAAAAGCACTAAGCAAGACCCCTATAAAAGTACATCTGTCAACTCAATGTTTCTCAGACCAATGCTGGAACATGAGGTACGACAGGAAATAATGTCTCTGTCTAACAGCAGATCGGAGGGCCATGATCAAATAAATACAAAAATCATAAAAGCCTGCTGTAATGAACTAACTGTTATTCTCACTCATTTAATAAACATGTCCTTTTCACATGGAACCTTCCCTGAAAAATTAAAACAGTCTTTAATAAAGCCTTTATTTAAGAAGGGAGATAAATGTGACATTAATAATTACAGACCTATAACTTTAATACCCATCTTGTCTAAAGTTTATGAAAAATGTATGTTCAAAAGATTAACAGATTTCTGCAACAAATTTCAAATTATAAGTCAACATCAGTTTGGATTTCAAAAGAACAAATCTACATCGCTGGCTATTTATTCTCTTATGCAAGCTATACTTTCAAATATTAATAATAATTATATAACCACTGGCCTTTTTTTTGATCTATCGAAAGCCTTCGATCTGGTGGCACACGACATATTGCTAGAAAAGTTAGAAGCTATTGGAATTAGAGGACCAGTACTTCAGTGGTTATCGTCCTATCTAAATAATAGAAAACAATGTGTTATTATCAATAGAAAACATGAAAATAATGACATTTTAACGTACTCATCAGAATATAGAGTTAATAAATATGGCATTCCACAAGGTAGCGTACTGGGCCCAATACTTTTCCTCATTTACATTAATGACATTATCAAAATAACTAACCATAAATGCATATTATTTGCCGATGATATATCTATTATAGTGACATCTAACAAAAAACAAAATACCATTTTAGACCATGAGCTTGAAATTAATAACACAATTGACAAATTACTGCATTGGCTTGACATTAACCATTTGAAGATAAATTTAGATAAATCCGTTTTTATTCAATTTAATCATTCAAATAATTATAAACATGGCATTAAACTAAATATTAATAAAATCAAAGAAGTAATGCAAACAAGGTTTTTAGGCGTTATAATAGATAAAGGCATTAATTGGAAAGAACACATAGGCAATGTTAGCACTAAAATTAATAAATTTGTATATGCACTAAAACAAGTTAAAAACGTAACTAATATTAAAACTGCTGTTATGTCGTACCACGCGTACGTCGAATCGTTACTACGATATGGCTTGGTAATGTGGGGTAATAGCACTGACTTCAATAGAGCATTCATCGCTCAAAAAAAGTGCATGAGGTCAATTTGTGGTCTAAAACCAGACGAGTCATGTCGACCAATATTTAAGAAACTTGGTTTGTTACCGTTACCGTCACTTTACATTTACGAAATATGTCTGTTTGTAATTAAAAATAAGAAATTATTTAAGACTGCAAATGATATTAATCCTAGGAACAGAAGAGATCCTCATAAACTAGTGTTGAATGATTTACCTAGACTAGCTAAATATAATAATAACTGCCTAGCAATGTGTGTACGCATATATAACAAAATACCAAGGCATTTCAAAACATTAAATACTAGGTTATTTAAAATTAAGTTTTATAAATGGTTACTTGAATGTAGTTTTTATAGTTTAAAAGAATTTTTTGATAAAAAATGTTGATGGTTGATGCCTTCTTCACCTTACTTTATAATTTTGCATGCTATGTTTTATCCTAGCTAAACATGTTTGTGCCATCTAAATTTGTACTTAACACCATTGTATACCATGTTTTAAGCAAATAAATATTTTTATTATTATTATTATTATTATTAGACATGTTATGATTGGTTTTTTTTTTCTGTTGGCATCGAAAGAAAGTATAATAAACTTTGACTAAGATTTGAACGAAGAGACACTTTACATTAAAATTTACTGATTTTTTTTGTAAAAGCTCTTTGACAATTTTATGAAAAAATCTTTTAGAATATTTGTATTCGACCTATAGAGGAATTAGAAATTCCACCAAGGTTGAGTAATTAAAAATAATGGCGAGACAGCACAGTTTTTTTAAGTAAAGTGAGCTTAATTTAAACTGTCATCCCGATATTAACAGCTCACTTCAAGTTCATTTTTGGTAAAAGTCACCTAGAGATATTTCTACAGAAAAGCTCTGCAAAATCACATAACATACCGAATAAAACTATAACAATAAATAGTCCATAACCTAACATTGTTAAAACAAAGAGCGCCAAGAGTTTCAAAAATTCTACAGCAAAAATGTAGGAGGAGGAAACAAAGGAAAGAGGGAGAGGGTTATTAAGCAGATTCAATAATTAATGCAATAAATATCGGGTGCCGTTCTACTATTAACTTTGCCGGTAAAACACCTTGTAGTGGAGCAACGGAAACTGTTAAACTTGGAAGTTAAGCTTCTGATAATAGTGTTGTAAAAGGGTTTAACAGTTTGGATGATCGTTTAGAAAATGTTGTAGAAGAAAGACGGAAAACACAGTGAAAGTTGTTTTATTATGCCTTATTGCTAGAAGGCAAATTTTCATAAATCTGTTCAAAATCATCAATGTCAAAAACTTGTCAATAATGATGATAAATTAGACACAGTTTTGAGAGATTGCAGACTGAGATTATAATGCTAATTGCCTTCCACAAAATTTCGAAAATCGATCCCAGAAGTTTGTTGCGATGTCAATGTAAAAATACCTTTATGTTGCTTCTAATTTAGTTACGTACTTCAGATCAGTCATTTAGTTGTCGAAACAAATTGCTCTCATATTTCATTATGTTGTCTGCATAAACAAATAGAGAAGCTCCCAATATGATACCATTCATCATAATATCATCGAATGCCTGTCAACAATAAAGTTGTTTTTCTTTACATCTAGCGATATCTACAAACATATTCTCCATTATTTATTTCATATCATCGCTTATTATTTAAGTTATGACTATTCATTTGAAATAAAATGGCTTACGAGGTCTTATTTTATTTATTTGCTCATGTAATATATCATCTGTTTTCAAGTTTGGCTTTGTTATTGGGAAATTCATTCTGTCCGAAACTTCGATGAGTACAGCTTTTGTGTTTTCAATCGTTGGAATTGAAAACGCATCTTTTGTTTTGTTTTTCAAAGCAAAAAAAGAATGGAACTGATGTTTTGTTTGCTTGTAAGAAGTAGGTGGGTTGTACCTAACCGTTCGTTGTATACATTTGGCGTATCAATAAAAATAGGCTTGAGGTTGTGTTCACTTGTATCCTTGTATCTTTAAAGGTTTTACTTTTTACCCTTTCGAATTTCTGTACGAGATTTTTGTGTCGAGTAACATTGAAAGTAAGCTAAGTTTCAAAGCATTTAGGCTTTCGAAAAGAAATGATTCATATGAAATAACAAAACTGTATAAATTACTGAGATGAACGACTGTCTCTCATCTGTTAAAGCCAGCGGCGATGTACAAACATTAATTGGACTTAGAATGACGTGTCAGAAAGAGGATCGAACTTAAAGCTTACTTGACTACTACCTACGGCAATTACAAAAACACAATAGTACAAACAACTTAGCTGTAAATCTAAATTCTCTGTATTTCATAAATAGTCTTGAAATAACAAGTTCTTTGCAAGCCACCTGCAAACAATCACAAAATCATCAAGGTAAACAAGTTTGCCATTGTAGTTGTTGGAAGTCGTAGTGTAACGCTGTTTTCACGGAACCCATTGCTTCAGCCCGAATAGAATGGAACACAATCGATCTCGTTGGTCTCTCTAAATGTTTTCAACCTTTTTCGTCTCAAAAGGTTAAATCAGTATTTGGTATAAGTTATGAGCGAAATCTATGATGTAGATATTCTAAATATCGATTTTTTTTTCCAAAAATAGAACCCTAAAAATTTCTTCTAAAGGATTGGATACAAAATAAGGATGTAATTTATTTTGCAATCTATATTGTCTGGAAGTGGTGGTTTATCCTACTGAGATAATGAAATCCCTTGATTAACAATTTGTAATAATTTCTCTAGATTACTTTCCGGGGAGAGTTTCCTTTGTAGATCTTTATAAAACGTTTGTAAAGCAATTGAAGTTTCGCTTGTAACATCAAAGAAACTAAATACCAATCTATTATTTCCATTATAATTGAAATAACACTTCAATTCACTTTACATTTGCACCACCAAATGATTTCTGTCTATTATTTCGCCCTACAGTATTGTATTATTATATATCGTCGACATCTGTGACCCGTTCGCTTCGAAAATTGTCGCTTGGAGTTACAATAACCTTGCGTATTTCATTTTCAATCGTTGCTCTCTCAATATAGGCAGAGAATACATTTTTTCATCAAATATTAGATAATGTTATGAAACGATTCGAAGGAACATAATCGTATTATTGGAGTATTGTACGAAAATGATCTCTAAGCACCGTTATATGTACTTGAATGTAATATTATTTCTAATCGGTTGAATTCTGTTTCGAAGGCTCTAGAAATTTCGATTTGCGATGGAAGAATAACATTGGGTGTGTCAATGTTCTTACAGAAGATTAAATGTTCAACAGAGTAATTTGATTAGATAATCCTTATTACTTATCTTTACTTTTGAATTAATGATTATGGTTATCTTTATTACTGCATTAACGATTAGCCGACAATTTCTTTTAATTATTGGACAAGTAGGTCGATTCTGTAAAATTCAAACAACAACTCGCATCTCACATCGCTATTCACTCTCACTTCGCATAAGGTTGAAAATGACCTTGATATATTTGACACTTTGAATCGGGTTCGAGTGCGAAGTGAGCGTCGAAGTGACGGGGAAATTACATTACACAATGCCACTTCTTACGTCATCTCATACTTTATTTGTCAAAATCTCCCTGTCAATTTAGTTCAACTCGCTGACACTCTCGCAAGGGTGGCGTTAGTGTAAATTCGAATTATCAACCGAGTTTTTAGAATGTCAATCAAGAAACTCACAGCGGATTCAGATTCGAAGTTTAGAATGAGGTCTTACAGAATCACACCCCTGTTCATGTACTTAAAATTCAGAATTATAGTCCTAGCTAGCTTTTACCAGAGACTTTTTTTAAATATTTATAAAATACTAGCTGACCCGACAGACGTTGTCCTGTCCCTGTATCTACCCTTCTTTGCGAATTTTTAAAACTTTCTTACCGTTTAAACCTTCCCTACACCTCCACAAAAATTGCAAGACCAAAATTAAGCAAATCGGCCGTTCTCGAGTTTTAGCGAGACTAACAAACAGCAATTCAGTTTTATTATATAAAAAAAATAGACAATTTTTTTTAAACTTTGCCCCACGCTAGGAATTACTCCTGTGTCGTGGGTAGTGTGTTTATAAGCATATAAACCTACATACACAAACAGCCATACCCGGAACAACTATCTGTAGGTCATACAAATATTTGTTCCGTGCGGGAATCGAACCCGCGACACGCTGCGCAGCAGTCAATCGCTCAACCACTGCGCCAACCGTGTCGTCGAAAGAAGATTAATATAGCTTAAAACGCTCAGGGATAATGTTGCTTACCATTAGCTAAAGAATTTTTAGATTTGGACGAGTAGTTCGGGGAAATTAGTACGAACCAGAAATATCACCATCTGCCTAGCCTTTTCCCAACTATATTGGGGTTGGCTTCCAGTCTAAGCGGATACAGTTTTACATGGAGCGACTGCCTATCGAACCTCCACAACTGGGTAACACGATACTCCTTGGTAAGACTGGTTGTCAGACTTTCTGGCTTCTGATTACCTATAACGACTGCCAAAGATCTACAAATGACAGTCGGGACCAACGGCTTTACATGCTTTCCGAAGCACGGAGGGAACTTCGTATGAAAGGGATAGTCACCCATCCACAGACCGACCGCGGCTAGTGTAGCTTAACCTTTGACCCATCGATCTGTACGGCTTTAACTTAGCCACGAGTTTCTCTCACTCAGCAATAATTGTGTAGATTGAGGATAGGTAGTATTTATTTAATATTGTGCTAAAATATTATTACTAGGCATTTCAACATATTTTTCACACTTTAAACTAGATAATTAAACGTTGCAAAAATTTAAATTTTAATGAACGTGGCATTCTTCGATCTTGTAATCATTACCTCTTACAGAGGATTATAATCAAATCAGTAAACCTAGATTGTATGGTAGTTAAAAAACCATTTGAATTGACACGTTCAACATTGTACATAATGCTCTTTTTGTGTTTGTGGCCTGTGTATAAACAAGACTTTTTTCGGCATATTTTTTTAGGAATCCGTACCCAATGGTTGCCAGACCCTATCACTAAGACTGGGCCGTCTGTCCGATCGAACCGTAATAGGTAGACACTTACAATTTTAACAGTGTGTAAACCGCTGTATCAATTAAAATAAAATAAAGCAAATAAATTAAGATTTCAACACTACGTGTCACGTCTTTTCTTCGTATTCACTGTTTATTTTGTTCGCACTTGGCCGGTTTTCTTTAAATTAAATACCTACCTAACGATACTTCTGTGATAAGTAATATACGAGGCAACACATTGCAAAATGCATTCGAATAAGTTCACAAACCAAAACCACAATTCCAGACTCTTTGAAATAAACTAGCTTAAAAAACTATGTCTGTTTTTAATTTATTCAACGGCTGTGTTCCAATAAAAAGCAATGCGGTTGGGTTCATAATTTGTTTATACAAATGTAGTATTCGAAAATATTTTTTTTACAATGCGATTTGGTGCTTCATCCCTCTAGTTTTGGAAGGAATCCGTACAGGTCGTGTCCTCCATCTCCTTAGTGGAAAAGGCATGGAAGGAGTCTTTTGCCCAGGAGTGGGACAGAATAGACTAACAACAGAAATAACAGTGCACCTGATGTAAAGTCTTAAGTCATTTATTCATTTGTTAACATAAAAATAGGTACAATAAATAGTTGTAATAAGAAACGATTACTACGTTATGTTATGGCAGAAGGCGTGCAAAAGCACGTAGATGAATTGAAATTACACAATAAAATACAATTTTCAGTATACAATTTTTAAAATATTTTTTCACTTCTCTTGCTCAAAAAGGCCGTCATTGTAGCATACCAGAGCGGGGATAAAATAGCATTTCATCCTATAGGGGAAAAAGTTTTTTTTTTAATTTTTGCGTGTCAAATATGACAATGAGCCTACAAAAACGAAAAAGTCTTTAGTCATAAGTAGAATAATCATGAATAAAGACTCGACTTATTACTGTTTCATAAAAAAGAACCTCATTTTAATTTTGAAAATGGAACTAAAATCGGTGATCTCTGGTAGAATGCATGCAATGTGTTGCGGCTACAGAAGAAACAAAAAAAAGACATTGGCGCGAAATCTTTATAATTTTTCTCTAATTGCAAATTGAATTGGTAGTGACCGTAATTAATTTCATATTGTATTGGATTGTTTTATTTTCTCGCAATCGTAGTGAAAAGTATAGTGTAACACACGGCGCTAAAACCCATTAAAACTCGGTTTCTATTTACTCCCTCGCTAAAGCTCGGGAGTAAAACTACCTAGTATATAATAGCTCATTTTAGCTCCTTGTATAACAATCTACTATTTTATTATCAATTAAGTCAATAAACAAATAATAGAAAAGTGATGCCAAAAAATATCATGTGTCAAGTACGTAAGTAGTAAGTAGTGAGTACTTAGATAATAAGTGTTTGTGTATATATTACTGGCAATGTGTATAATCCGGTATTCTATACAATACCTAGGCAATGTATAGAATGCCTAAAACGGGTAGGTAATGTATGAAATATTATTTATTTTATACTTTGTCTAGGTATTTTATACAATGCCGAATGCGCAGCCGGTAATGTGTGTAAAAGATGAGAGCAGGAAAAGAGGAGGAATAATATACTAGCTGCTGCCCGCGACTTCGTTCCCGGTGTTTACTTGCGAGAGCCATTAGACCTCCTTAATACGGCCCTGTCACAAAATCCGTTCTTAGCGGACGTCTACTAACTATAAACTACCTCCCTGCCACATTTCATCTTTATACGTCAAGCGGTTTTCGATATTTCGTGATGAGTGAGTGAGTGACCTTTCACTTTTATAAATTTATAGATTATTAGAAGATAGATTAACCAGTACTGTCCTACTGCAGGGCAAAGGCCTCTCTCCATAGTGTGTATATGTCACAGTCAAACTGGTTTTGACTACAAAAGTTAGTTAAAACTACTTTTGAACGGTTTCAATTTATCTTTAATACTTAGAAACCCATTAGGTTGGTAGGTTTTTTTTGTGACTCTTTTAAAACTATTGTTTTGTAGTGATTCTTATAACAAGGGCGTTCCGTATTTTTGTTTTTGTAACACAAACGCATTTAATCTAAATAAGGGTTTTGACTGAAATCAGTCAAAAGTAGTTATGACTGGTTAAGAGTTTCGACTGTAACATGTATAAAGTTTAATATTTGAGGCAACAAATTGCAAAATGCGTTCGAATAAGCTTTCAAACCAAAACCACAAAAACAGACTCTTTGCAATAAACTTGCTTTAAAAACTATGTCTGTTTTTAATTCATTCAACTACTGTGTTCCAATAAAAACTCGGTGTTTACCGGTCGATGCGTTTTGGTCCATAATTTTTTATAACAACGGTATTTTCCGGTGCATTCGGCAGTAAAATAAACTGCATTCCTGTTTTCATTAACTGGTAGATACTGTTGCAAAGTACTAATGTTTCGGTTGATAGTTAATTGCGGATTTCGGTTTTTATACGGATTAATGTTTCTTTGTTAATGTTTTGTAGTATTTTTATGTAATTGGATGGCAAATCATTTTAACATCAGGTGAGCCGTCGGCTGCCTAGCCTTTTCCAAACTGCGCTGGGGTCACCTTTCAGTCTAACCGAATGCAGATACAGAACACGATACCCCTTGGAAAGACTGGTTGTCGGACTTTCTAGCTTCTGACCAACCATAACGACTGTCAAAGATCTACGAATGACAGCCGGGACCAACGGCTTTACGTGCTTTCCGAGGCACGGAGGGAACTCGGTATGAAATGAATATTCGTATAAATTTATTCACAATTCGTATTGAGTTTGAATTATGCAGTATATTAATTAAAAAATAATAAATCATAAATTTCAAAACAGAAAAAAATTAAAATGAAATGAAAAAATGAAAAATGGTTTATTGGAATCAACAAGTCATCATACATCAGTGGTGATTGGAGCCTCCTTTTAAGCTTATGAAGCCTGTATTAGGAGACTCCGCTCTTCCATACATTAGTAGTGTTTATAAAGTAGGTACTTGTTTAACGATATTTTAAAATTTTTATACAAATAAAATAACTTAAAACTATGAACTATGAAAAAATAATCAATAACATATGATAAATATTAGGTATGCAGATCTGTATGTCTATCCTGTTTCAATCACCCTCGGTGATCACCTAGGTGAAGTGAGCTGTCTTCCGTCCGTCTGCTTTGTCAATCCTTAGCATCGGGACGGATGACAGCTCACTTCACCTAGGTGTTCATCGAGCGAGATTGTAACAGAATAGACATGCTGAAGGCTTAATTCACGTAATTTTATGACGCGCTGATGAAGTTGTAGTGTTGCAGTTAAGTTCAAGTTTGAGTGATAAACGGTATTCTTGTAATCATTAAACTGCGCGTAAGCTGCGCGTGAACTGCATGTCAACCAAACTCTACCAAACCTACTTATGGTGTAGCCGAGAGAAAAAATATCAATCGATTACATTTTATTAAATTTGACGTTATTATAATATTAAAATAATATCCCAGGACAGATTTTAGTGCTTTTAACTGTAATTTTGAGACGTAACGAGTAGTAGAATACCAATCATGTTGCGTTCCGAAGCACGCATCAAAGACGCGCAACAGTAGAATGCCGTTATTGCGCTCGCGTGACGCGAACTTGACACGAGCGTGTCTGACGGCGGTAGAGAATACGAAAAGCGTTGTTTTGATCGAAACTTAACTGCAACTGCACTTCTTTACTTACGTGAATTAGCTCACTGACCGTTGATGGTCTTCCATCAAAGGACAGACCTCGGCAATCGTGGCTTAATCATAACCAATCCGGCTACGGCTTTTAGTTAGCCACGAGCTCTTAGTATTATACTGTAGGAAGTCCAGCTTCCTACTGGTACCGGGTTGTGCCGTAATGTTTTTTTTTTTTTTTTCTGATTGGCATCTCGCAGGTCAACCTAGGAGGTTGTCGGCTGCTTAACCGGACTTTCCTGTGGTGCCTTAAAAAATATTATTTTTAGGGCCTCCAGCCAGGGCAAAATAGCTTACAAACTAAGCGACTACACGCTAAGGGCACCCCCTGTGGGGTACGAGCCTCGGCTTAGGGCGTCGCTGGGAGAGGACAGCAAAGGGACAGGCTGTATCGGATTTCCATTATTTAGGGACGAATTTAAAACTACAGGCTCAACGGCGCGGGCTGGCACGAGCAAGAGTCGGGGAGGGTGCCGTAATGTAAGGGGTTTATTCTATATATACTCAGAATAAAACCACTGATACTTGGAACTAGTTTATAATTAAGATACTTTTACGTATGCCCGTGACAAGATCAGGCTAAGTAATCCCTAATGTGAAATCTAAAACAATACAAATCTACGATTTGAACTTATTCTAGAAGCTTGCTGAGTGCTTTGTCATAGAGTTAATTATCTAATGGCTATTACATCAGAAACACATCACCACATCATCTCCACATGAGCTACGCCCCCTTCATGAATAAAAGGGGGCGTATAAATAAGCTCAAATTTTATGAGAGAAGAGTATGTATGTACAAAGAGTAAGTATGGAGTTTCTTGCCCATTCTTCCCCATACGAAAGTACCATTTGGAATGGGCAACTAGATTGAAATTTTATATAATGACGTTGAAAAGTGTCTTATAATGGTCTAATTGAAATAAATCATTTGACTTTGACTTTGAATGTATACCAAATCAAATAAAGCAAGTATCTCCTTTTAAACATAGCAGTTAATACGTTTTCGCTATAAAAACCTCAGGCAATTGTTATCTCACGCGAGCTGTAAATCGAAGGAAATGGGTTTGAGCAGCGCCCTTAACCAATTGATTAGCAACCTGTTACTCTTCTGAAAACGCTTGTTCAGTGGAAACTAATTTGAAGAAGAAAAGGCTTTCTTTACAACCGTCTGATTCGTGTACGAAGCAAAAATAAAATAAAAGAGTTTGTTGTCACTAAAATTACATTAGTCACAAAAATTATACATACTGTGAATATCTTTAAATAGTACTAGCGGGCTACTTATAAAAAACAGTCCTAGAACCCGACTACAGCGCCACCTAGAGGGTCAAATTGTAATTAAGATATCCAACCAAAACAAACATTACAACAACAAAGATTAAAGTGAATTTATATTGTAATAATATACCTAATAAATTGGTGTGTTCGAGTAGCGCGTAGCTAATATCCTAATATCCTTACCTAGTTACCTAATATTTAGTTACCTAATATCTATACCTTTTAGTTACCTAATATCTTCTACTTATCCTAACACTATCCAAAAAAGGTAATGTGAAGTCAACTGAAATTTACTGTGGTCACAGATAATATAATACTAACGTACTAAATGCACTAAAAGGTACTGGATTCTGATTTCCTTCTTGGCCAGGACTTGTATTATGGAAGCCATGAGTTCTCAGAGGTAGAAACATTTACCCGAAATTTTTTTTTACAAAATAAACAACCGCCTTCAAAAAGTAAAAAATAACTTTCAATTCGCACATCGGCGGCTTTGGTTTTGCTTGTTGTTTTGCATTGCCACCGACTTGCGAATTGAAAGTTATTTTTTACTATTTGAAGGCGGTTGTTTTTTTTTTTTTAAATATTTTTCGCTTTTTGGTGCCTGCTTCTCATCATAGAAATTAATTACGTAACGGCGACACCAAAAAAAATCTGTCATCCCTTAATTTTCAACCCTTTGGGGTGGAATATTTTTTTGAAATTTATATGGGACCAAATTTGAGGTTACACTAGCAATTAAATAAAGAATCATCGAAATCAAACTACACTGAAAAAAGTTATGTGCGGTCAAACATAAAAATAAATATATAAAAAATAAAAAAAATGTTCATAAAACGAAAACTACTGGGCCAAAAAATATTAAAATTTTATGGGACCAAATGGCAACTATTCCGCATCAAACTAAAGAAGAATCACGTAAATCGAATCATAAATCTCAGAGTAATCGATGTACATACATAAAAAATAAAAAAAACAACCGAATTGAGAACCTCCTCCTTTTTGAAGTCGGTTAAAAATTGAGTCAAACACGAATTTCGTGTCGGTGAATGCGGGCTAAACTAAACTAGTACAAAGTAAGGGGTTCTTCTTTTTTAAGACGGTAATGGCCAAATACTCAAACGCTGACTCTACTCTATCACTAAGTCAAAGTGACTGTGACAGCTGTTTTGCCTTCTGTTCTGACATTGCCTGAAAGAAACGCAAAAAAAAAGCTTTTTGTCAATAACTTTTTGACACAAACTGTTGTTTTCCATAATAACCGATGGCTGTCTTTTTAAACGGTTGTAAAAGAAAAATTTAAGAAAAATAAAATTACCCACAATGCTTTGAACAAATAGGTTACATAGCTCTTTAAAAGGTTTTAAGCGCATCCATCAAGTGCTTCATCACATTAACATAATGAATCTGCAAAAACCTAACGTTTTGACCCAAACTCTGTTCAGAAAAACCGTCGAGTGTGGGTTAGTCGTTGGTCTGAAGGGTTCTGTAGTCATACCACTTATGAATTAAAAACTATACAAAGATCGCTGTATTTCATGATTCTAAAATTCAGAAAACTGTTTGGGTTCGCCTGATATAATACTTATTTTAATAATAATATTTAATAATAAAATTAAAAAAAAAAACAAAAAAAAACAACCGCCTTCAAAAACTAAAAAGTGATAAATAACTTATATATAATTTATCACTTTTTAGTTATTGAAGGCGGTTGTTTTTTTATTGGAAAAAGTTTTTTAAATTTTATTATTAAATATTATTATTAAAATAAGTATTATATCAGGCGAAACCAAACAGTTTTCTGAATTTTAGAATAATGAAATACAGCGGTCTTTGTATAGTTTTTAATTCATAAATGGTAAATGAGGATGTTTCTTCAATCTTTGGAGGACTTCCAATCTCTGATGTTAGATATTTGAGGCTTAGGTATAACAATTTTCTATATTACGACACAATCGATATTTAAATTTTCGGAATTTTGAACATTGACATATTAATCAAAACATTTACCTACACATTTGAATTGTTTTTTAAAGTCAAAGTCAAAGCATTTATTTCAATTAAACCATTTACAGGCACTTTTTAATTGTCAAAGAGTCGGTCAGTTAGTCAGAGAGTTGAAGCTAGTTGCTCGTTCCAAAACGTAGGTAGGTCTCTATGGAGAAGAACGAGCAAGAAACTCCACGGACACTCTTTTAAATCAAGTTTTTACAAAGTCTGGTTACATGACTCTTGTTGCTTCTATATGTGAAAACTATGAAGGTAATCTAACAATACAAAACACAAAAAAGAAGCAAGATAAAGTCCATGGCAGATAAGAGCTGACCAATCTATACTGACAGCGCCCGTTCACGAACATGACGCGTGAATCAGCACCATTCAGCTCAACCATTTTGAAGGGAGCCGAAAAGCTTAAATTTAGTATAATTTAGTTAAATTTTTGAAATTCAAATATGTACCCCCTAGATACTTACACATAGATCGTATGGAATTCAAAACAGCTACCCACCCATAGAGGTTTTACCTTAGAAGTGTTTTACTGCATGGAACCTTAAAGACCCAAAACCTCATTATGCTCTTAAAATGTTCAAAATAAATGGGTATATATCCATTTAATTGGTAATGTCATTTATTTACCCACAGGGACTGAAGCTTTATTTGATGAATTGTTTATATAGGCATTTATTTAATACCATCTACTATTATTGTACCCCTGCAGGATAAAAGCCTCTTTCCATACACATAAGGCGTGAGCATTGATCACCGTGCTTGCTCAAGGCGGGGATTTGCGATTTATTTTTATTTTTTTTATTTTTATTTTTGGGATGACATTATGTTAAGGCGACGGTATACACCGGTGACCTTGAGCGACCAGAGAATCGTATGCGCTGCGTCCAAAACTCTCAAAGTTAGATAAAAGATAGTATTCTTTAACTTAAAAAAAAGGCGTATACTGAAAAATAGAAACTAAAATTGTCTGTAAGATAGTAAAAGTTTCGTTTAAATATTCCAGGTAGATTTTGTGTGATTATCAATGTTTTGTAAGCGTCAGACACAACTTCACGATTTAATTAAACTATTTAATATAAACTTAATCAAAAATATTCACATTTTAAATGATTAAGAGAATGTTCTAGTTTAACATATATTTTTTTCAAATTATTTACACTACACATTTTGACGTAATTGTCAGTCTAAAATCTGCATAAGTCGCTTGTCAGCCCCTTAAGTCGCGTCTCTGTGCAAAACGCAACGCTACCCGTTTTTTGTGCAGTTTTTCTGGCCTATATACCTACTCTATATCCAAAAGAAATATCAACAAATAAAAAATACATTAAATTTCTACATAATCTTGACTTCAAAATGGTAGATCTTGTTTTTTTTTTTGACGAAGTATAATGTTTAGTTAAAAAAAAACTAATGAAGTCGGTTAAAAAGTGATAAATAATCGGCTTTGTTCTGTTTGTTGTTTTGTATTGCCACCGACTTCCAAAACTAAAGTTATGTGTGTTCTGCGCTAAAGTTATTTATCACTTTTTAACCGACTTCATTAGTCTTTTTAAGGCGGTTCTCTTTTTTCAAAAAAGTGTTTATTTTCCACTTTTTAGTGCCTCCTTATCACCCAAATCCATTAAGGAACTGCAACACAGTTAAAACAGAGATTGTCAAAGTCAAAGTCAAAGTCAAAGTCAAAGTCAAATCATTTATTTCAATTAGACCATTATAAGGCACTTTTGAACGTCAAATGAGAAAAAAAAAAAAAAATTGATTCTAGGTGCCCATTCCAAAAGGTAGTTTTGTATGGAGAAGAATGGGCAAGAAACTCCATACTTACTCTTTTAAAAACGATGTTAACAATATTTGCATTTACAGGAATTATATAATTATACGTGAATACGATGTACCTTGCATAAAAACACTAGGTATTTGAAAGTGTGTACAAAGTATCACAGATTAAGGAATGACAGACTAAGTTATATGTACATAGATACACAGTGTTCACATATTACATATTACAATTAATGTTGAAACAGTAGACGACCACTCCTTATATTTTAACAAACAATGAATCAGTATGTGAGCCTGAGCAGTGTATAAAAAAAGAGTCAAATATATATATGTACCTACATATTTATACTAAGTATGAAATTAGGTATTTTAAATTAGCAATCGGTTCGATTTTGTCTAGACTGTCGATCGTCCTATGGAGCTAGACCAGCATGTTTCCAAGCATTCTTATCTTGAATATAGTCCTCTAGATTATAATAAGCTTTTTTACAGAGTGTACTTTTAATATATGATTTAAATTTTGTTTCACTTAGTTGTAATATATCACTAGGAATTTTGTTGTAGCACTTAACACAGTACCCCATAAAAGATGTATGGACTTTAGACAATCTAAAATATGGTTGAGCTATTTTGTCCTTGTTTCTAGTATTAAAGTCATGTCTATCACTTACTTTATTAAACATATGGAAGTTTTTTCTTACATACATAATATTTTCATAAATAAATTGGCAAGGCACTGTCATTATATTAATATTTTTAAATAGTTCCCTAAGAGATTCGCGGCGACGTAGATTATAAATGGCTCTGACAGCTCTTTTTTGTAAAATAAAAACGGATTCAATGTCAGCAGCCCGACCCCACAGTAAAATACCATACGACATAATGCTGTGAAAGTAGCCAAAATAGACCAAACGCGCAGTTTCTACATCTGTTAACTGTCTTATCTTTCTAACAGCATAAGCCGCGGAGCTTAGTCGCCCCGCAATAGATGTTATATGGGGTCCCCATTGTAATTTCTCGTCTAGCGTGATTCCTAGGAAAACCGTTTGACTAGTAAATTTCAGTTTCTCTCCATTAAGTATGATGTCACATTTACTATTCCTAACATTTGGTAAAATGAATCGAATACATTTGGTTTTTTTTTCATTAAGTACCAAATTGTTTACCGTAAACCAATTTTGAACCTGAAGAATAGCGTCATTTACGTCGTCTAGATTTTGTGACCGTCTGTTTATTTTAAAAATCAATGATGTGTCATCGGCAAATAACACCATTTTTGGTTGATTTTGAAACAATTGGGGTAAATCATTTATATAAACTAAGAATAGAAATGGACCCAATATTGAACCTTGAGGAACGCCCATAGTCGTTTCAGACCCCAATGAGTTCACGCCGTTAACCTGTACTTTTACCCGTCTATCCCTCAGGTATGACCTTAGTAAATTAAGAGATGTTTTACTAACCCCGTAGTGCTCCAGTTTCAGCAAAAGTGTCTCATGGTCAACGCAATCGAACGCCTTTGAGAGGTCGCAAAAGATTCCAATGGCATCTTGTGATTCCTCCCAGGCGCTAAAAATGTTCTTTATTAGGGTGACACCGGCGTCAGTTGTACAACGCCCTTTGGTGAAACCATACTGTTGTTCATGAAAGATGGAATTTTTATTAAAGTGACGCAACATTTGATTGAGCATTAACTTTTCAAACACCTTGCTGAGAACTGGCAGAATCGACACAGGCCTATAATTGTTGGGGTCTTTACTATCACCGGATTTGAACAACGGTACTACTTTACTGTGTTTCATCAGATCCGGAAAGACTCCTTGGTCTACACTGGTGTTAAATATAAGAGCTAAATAGGGCGCAATCGTTTCGATAATAGATTTACAGACTTTTACAGACATTCCCCAGAGATCTTCTGTTGATTTAATTTTAAGATCTTTAAAGGCTCTTATAACAGCCTGGGGGTTTGTATGTTCAAACCTAAACTCCGAACGGCATGCCTTAACATTCTTCCTAAGTAAGGCAGCAGAGAGCGCGGGAGAGGAATTTAAAGCTTCAGTAGTTTTAATGGGAATATTTCCAAAAAATGCTTCAAATTCCTGAGCTACTTCTATATCTTAATGTATGGGGCCATGTGCAGTCTCTAAATTAAATTCAGTATTACGCTGTTTTTTCCTACCTGTTTCATTATTTATTATTTGCCAAGTAGTTTTTATTTTGTCATCAGCTACTTTTATTTTATTTCTAATATAAAGGGATTTGGCTATTTTGCAGACACTTTTAAAAAGTTTTGAATATTTCGCAACATACTGATGAAAGCTTGTATTCATTACATGTTGCTTTAGACCATAAAGTTCAAAAAGTTTTTCCCTGCTTTTACGAATACCTGGAGTCGCCCAATCGCTAAATAAGAACTTTGTGCAAATACTTTTAGTCTTTAGTGGAAATGTGTCATTAAATTGTGTGTTTATTAGTGAAAAAAACTCAGCGTAGAACTCATTTGGGTCATCTATATTATTAAAGCAATGAACACTTAGTTTACTTTCCAATGAACTATTAAATTTATCTAAGTTTTTACATGTAATAAACATGATTGAAACTAACTACTCCAAAGATTGAAGAAACTAAAACGTCGTCTTTTAAACGTCGTCGTAATTTTTTTGGGTATGTGTTGATTTTTTCAATCAAAAAAGAAATTCCAAGTTTCAACAGTATAGTTCTTATAGTTTCGGAAAAAAGTGGCTGTGACATACGGACGGACAGACAGACAGACATGACGAATCCATAAGAGTTCCGTTTTTTGCCATTTCAAAGTCAAGTCAAATCATTTATTTAAATTAGACCATTGAAAGGCACTTTTGAATGTTTTAATAAAAAAATATAAAGTTGATTCTAGTTGCCCATTCCAAAAGGTAGTTTCGTATGGAGAAGAATGGGCAAGAAACTCCATACTTACTCTTTTAAAAATAAATGTGTACAATATTTTGCATTTACAGTTATATAACTATACGTGAATACGATGGACCTTGCATAAAAACACTATATTGAAGTATGTACAAAGTATTACAAGATAAAGAATGACAGCTAAGTTGTACACATAGATACATAGTGTTCACATATTATTATTTACAATTATTGTAAAAGTAGACAACCACTCCATACATTTCAACAAACTATGAACCTATGAACCAGTGTGTGACCCAAAGCAAGAATTAAATATAATGTATATACTAAGTATAAATTAAGTAGTTTTAATTAGCAATCAGTTTGATTTTGTCTAGATTGTAAATTGTCCTATGGAGCCCGGACCAGCATGTTTCCAAGCATTCTTATCATGGATATAATCCTCTAAACTGTAATATGCTTGTTTACAGAGTGTACTTTTAATATATGTTTTAAATTTTCTTTCATTTAGTAGCAATAAATCACTAGGAATTTTGTTATAACGGCATTTTTGTTATAATTTTGTTAAAAAAACAACATACAGTCGAATTGAGAACGTACTTTTTTTTTAAGTCGGTTGAAAATACAGTTTTCACCTAGTTCTTTCGTGTCAGGATCCACGTTAAACCATGAATTAGTACCAGCACATACATTATTATGTACCGTCGCAAACTTTTCCCATTTACCATAGTTTTGCCAACGTTAGCGACATAGTTTCACTAACTTTCCATCGCTCACTTTGAAAAGGTCCCAAGCATTACTCTCTACAAACAAAACTGTGCTTTAACTGCTTAATTTAGAATTCTAAACTGGCTGTCACAAAAAGTAAAAGGGTCTTTTAGATACAAATTATGTTTTTACAGCACATAGCGAGATGAAAAGTTGTCGGGCTTGTGAAAAAGTGCCTTTTTTCGGCATCGTGAGATTGTGATTTTTGGCTTAAGACTTTCAGTGTCTTATCTAATGAGTGATAACAGAGATTGGACACGCCGCCGTTTGTTTCTCGGTTTTATTGCGACGAAAATGAATGTAGTGATAAAGAGTGATGAGATGTCGGCCAATGTCGGCGAAAGTCGGCGTAAGAATGTATTGTCGGTGTAAATTGGGGCGTAAGGTGCACTAAAACTGATTGCTTTTTGGATGGGTCGTTACTATTTTATATTGATGATTCCGTGATTTTTATTATATCTAAAGATGTTCACGTTTATTTCGGTGGGGTAGGCTTTATTTTAACGTTAGATCACGGTTCTAATGATAGATTTATAATAAAGTTTTAGTAAAGGTTACTCAGCCAGTTACCGGTGAAGAGAAACATACATAAACCTTTACTTATAATTAACTAGTTTTTGCCCGCGACTTCGTCCGCGTGAATGTCGGTTATCGCGGATGTAGAAAAAGTCACGGACTAAAAAGTAGTATATGTCCTTCCCCAGAGTTCAAGCTATTTTCATACAAAATTTCATAAAAATCGGCTAAACCCGTGGGGGCTTGTGTTTCATCATGAAAGCATAACAGACCGAGTTACTTTCGCATTTATAATATTAAGTATGGATAAAAAAAATAATAATAATATGTGGAGACATTTTCACACACGGCCATCTGACCCCAAACTAGGGAGACCCTGTACTATGGGTGTCAGACAGCTGATATACATACACAAATACTTTTGTTTTTTTTTTTTGTAAATACATACATATATAGATAAAATATAGTTAGCATATAGTTAGTAAGTAAGTATTAGTTAGTATGGAAGTGCGAATGGTGAATATATGGATGGATGGATATAAGTCTAAAATACGCAGTCCAGCACCGGGGTCGCGGGAATCCGGAAATGATCCGGAAGACGCAGCGTTGGTAGACCTCCCGTCAGATGAACCGATGACATTGTCAAGGTCGCGGGTAACCGGTGGATGCAAGCGGCAGGTTGTCGCTCGTTGTGGCGTTCTATGGGGGAGGCCTTTGTTCAGCAGTGGACGTCTTTTGGCTGATGATGATGATAAAGTCTCTGAAATCGCCAATCTGTCTTGAGTAAGCGTTGTGATCAAGGGTCGTGCCTTCTCTACATGAGAAAAAGCAAAGACCCTGTAGGTCGATTCTGTAAAATGCAAACAACAACTCGCATCTCACATCGCTATTCACTCTCACTTCGCATAAGGTTCAAAATGACCTTAATATATTTGACACTTTGAATTGTGTTCGATTGCGAAATGAGCGTCTAAGTGACGGAGAAATTACCTTATAGAATGTCACTTCTGACGTCATCTCATACTTTATCTGTCAAAATCTCCCTGTCAATTTAGTTCAACTCGCTGACACGCTCGCAAGGGTGGCGCTAGTGTAAATTCGAATTATCAACCGAGTTTTTAAAATGCCAATCAAGAAACTCACAGCGGATTCAGATTCGAAGTTTAGAATGAGGTCTTACAGAATCACACCCCTGCAGTGATACCGTGGGGGCTGGGTAGTCGGTGGTAATGCAAAACAACAAACAGAACAAAGCCACTGACTTCCGAAACTAAAGTCATGTGTGTTCTGTGCAAAAGTTATTTATCACTTTTTAGTTTTTGAAGGCGGTTGTCTTTATTTAAAAAAGATTTTTCTAAAGTTGCAATCTTGTGTAACGGTAACTTATCTAAACCTTTTTACTTGTAATATAATTGTGTTTAGCAATGCTTTTTCAAATAATAATATTTTACAGATATTTTCATTTTCTTCTTTCAACAAAAATATCTTCTCCAAAATAAATAACACAATATTATTTTAAGAGAATGGACAGCCCTTTCCATTTCATTGATCAAAGATTTTTACCTAAATCAATGATCTTCACACGAATAAAGGTTCTATTCCTTACTTTCGAACCACGCTAAAATATTACAATTTTACTAACAAAATATTCAATCTTTATTCGTTCCATAAATTATATACAAAAGAGTTTAAATTAAAAGTATTAAAACCAGGTAAAGGAAGCCCAGTATTCTCAGGAAACCATAAATAAGCTGTCAAAATCATAATACCTCATTTTATCTCTTTCTATGTTGAGCAAAATTTCTTACCAACGATTTATATTCCGAAAAAATTATAAATAGATGGTGCACCTCTTTAGTCTATTATTTATAACATTGTTTTTTTTCTGTCCGGGGATAAAGTATAAGCGGATTAACTGGAATCACAGCAAGAATACGTTTGCGAAGCTCAAGAGCAAAATAGAATATTGTGAGTGCAATTGTAAGTGGGTATAAATGTAGTTGCAACGTTGGTGTCGTGTCTGCGCATTAAGTATTCTTCTTTTGAATATTCTTGTTTCTTTTTTTATATTCTTGAGGTATTTGTTTGCACTTGCTTTGGAAAAAATAAAGCGTTCTTTATTTAAAGCTTAATTTAAAAATACCTGAGTATTTTTATAGGTTTTACTTTGTTCTTTGGTATGAACTGGTATTTATACAGTTGACTTAAACATCATAGTCAAATACAACTATGTATTATAACTATCTATTGTAGGTACTTCAACTATGATGCTGTCAACTATTATACTATCTGTACACATGAAAAATGATAAAATTATTTAACTAGTGATTTTAAAAGTTGTGGTAACAGTTTGACGAAATATAAAAGTCAATACCAGTATATAGGTATAACTAATGTCATTTGTATAAACGAATTAAAAATGTCGGTCAAACAAAGGAGCTTATCATGCCCTTTTATTCGCACATTACAATGTGCAACTGAGAAAACAATTTGACAACCGTCGCCATTTTGAATTCAATCTGAAAAGCGTCGCCATTTTGAAATCGTATTTGTAATAACGCAGGTAATAAAAATCAGTAACTCTCAGTTTTTATAAAAAATACGTAGACCAACATTTTTATGTCATTTGGTTATTATGTAGATAGCTATGTGATTGTGCTCACTCTACCAAGAATACGTTCCGCCCTTAATTTATCGTTACTCAATGCTTCATTAACTTTCATGAGTTACTCAGACATACCCGAAATAATATACAAAAAATTATGTAACCTACCTTCGTTTACATATGAATTCCTGTGTCCATCCAGATGATATTAAAAGGATAGATTATTCACATAAAAGATCACACAACATTCACAATCTCTCATCCATGTAAACGGAATTTTGCAAATGTTTATAAGCACATATTTAATTTCTCTTTTGTCTATATTTTTACCAAATTAAACACAGTGCGCCCATCGGCTCGGAATCAACATTAACTTTTTTCACTGAATACATTTGTTTTGTTCACAAATTGAAGCTGGGTGAACACTGTGCGGTGTTGTGCTAAACATTTATGATTACATTATTTAGCTACTTTTGAACTGTGTGCAATTAATAAATGTTTTAGTTGGAGTGCACAGTGGGCAAAGTTTCTGTGTGGTGTAATTTGCATGTTTAGTGTTTGCTTACCTGTGTATAAAGTTGTAATTGCAGTAGCTACATAGGGTTAGCAGTTTAAATGTTGTAGCATTTCGATTTTATGTCAACGACGACTTTGTACCATGTGCATTATTATTTAGTTTTGTTCTTATTACCTATGTCGATTGTGCTAATTATACATAGTTTTGTTTCGTAGATGACTTTCCGTATGGGTAGTCATAAGCCAGAAAGTCTAACCACCAGTGTTACCTAGGGGTATCGTGTTACCCAGTCACTGGGTTGTGTAGGTCAGACAGGCAATCACTCCATGTAAAACACTACAATTCTGCTGCGTCAGTTAGACTGGAAGGCGAACCCAACTTAATCAGGAACAGACTACGCAGATGATGATTAACTTTCAATATTTTTCTTAATTTGGTTATCAATTAAATGCAATATACAAAACGTATTTCTCACATTTTCTTTTCTATTTTAATTCATTTACCTAATAGTTTTCTATTATTCATTTTTTTCACGTAATCCACCAACATTGTCCCCTGTCCCAGCGTCACAACAAAAACATGAACGGACCAGGTCACAAGAGTCGTCGACCTGCATGCTAGGTAATAAAGTTTTCGTTGATTGAAAACCGTATGCTCCAGCGGTCTGTCGCTTTGTTAGGGGCCCGCGTGGTCGGGGGGAAAACAGTTGAGAAATAAAATTGAGTAAAAATTTTTTTGCAATCGACATATTACTAATTTAGCTGTTAAAAGATGCTTAAAGTAACTAAAAGTTACAAGATTATGCACAAATTTATTATGATCATTATTTTGTCGTATTGTAATACTCGATAACCTTCCGGCTTTGTAATGTTTTCCCGTATGAAGAAAAAATATTTTCATCATCATCTGCCGTAAAACGTCCACTGTTAAACATAGGCCTGCCCTAAATAAATATTTTAATACATTAATTTCATTTATACTTAGATTTATTTTCTACACTGTGAAACATTAAATCAATTCCTCAGAAACCTATTTATACTTCAATAACAATGTCAAAAATAGTTAAAAATGTTTGTTTGTAAGAGGTACCTAATCTTTGAAAGTACTGGTCCAATTATAAAAGTCCTTAACTGATAGAAAGCTACACATATTTTGTCGAAAGCCATAGATATGTTTATGGTAGGTACAGTTGACTTCATAAATATGCTATCACAACATATTTTACATTTGACTAATAAAGATGCAATTTCCTCGCGTCTTTCGGCTGAAATGATGATGATGATGATATCATCATCATGTGTGTATGTCCACTGCTGGACATAGGCCTTCCCAAAGGGGGGGATTTGCCATAATCGCCACACTTGGCAGGCGGATTGGCGATCGCAGTATGGTTGTTACAAAGGCACAGAGAACGCTGCTGCCCATTCTCTGGTAAGTCCCATAGTCGCCTCTTACGACACCCACGGGTAGATACGGGATGGTGCTATTCTTTACGTCTGACACCACACGGACTTCACGGATTTCCTCGCATACCTAGAGAAATAGGTTGTCTAATCAAAAAGTTCTTAAAGGGGTTACCCAGAATAAGGCATGCCCAATTGTCATTTGTATACTGTAATGATATACAAATATGAATGTCTTATTGGCAAGTATTAAGGGCGCGTATTCGATTTAGCGCAACTCAAAATCAAAACGATTGCTAGATCGGCGTAGTAGCATTGACACACACTAGTACAACACAATGGTCTGTTTGTGTGCATCAGAAAAAAAAAATACGCACGAAATAAGCACGAATCATTGAAATTGATCGGCAAACGACAGCGCGCGATGTTTTACAGTGCTTTTTAAAATAATTGTCTAAAATAAATGCGTTCGTATAACGGACTGAAAAATATTCTGTTTATTAAGCATAACCTTTATTTTTATAGAATAAAATATCAGTTATGTTTTTATTCAAATACTGGTGAAAAAAAATTGACAAAGTGAACCGATTTGGTACTTTTTCAACATTATTTTTTAATACATAATAGTAATATTTTCGTAATTTTGGCTCTGTAGTAGACTTCAAGACTGTATATCCTGTTGGAAATGCATAAAACATAATATTTCGGCATACTGTAATGGTTGTATTCGTCCTGAAAGTTAACTCTGACGCCTATTTTCGTAAAACGCTATGAAAGGATTGTCTTCGCTTTAAAAAACCATAATTAAAAAAATATACTTTTACTCTGTAGCTCCCTAAATCAAAACTTTATCTTTCTCAAAACTGTAATTGTCTTTAAATAATCTGTTCACATCATTACGATATTGCTCTGGGCAAAACGCGAAAGCATGAAGTTTTCGTCACGAATCGAATACACGCTCTTAATACGTTTTCAAAGCCAAAATTTGCTGTCCAAATTTCTAAAACCTGTCGCCCTCCATAACCTTGCCAGTGTCTATCACAGTCTAACGACAGAAACACTTACCATCAAGCTACGAATCAGGCTCTCATGTTAGCGCTTTTCTTGGCGCCCTGCCAATGTCCTCTCTGATTAAAGAAGTTGTACAAACTCTTGTTGCAAATTCGAGATTGGTACCTACACGTTGTAGGTACTGTTTTGATGACATAGGAATGTAAGGTATGAGTAAAAAAAGACATTTTATTTGTACACATTCAAAAACATACACAAGTTCACTAAGATTCAAGAAATATTGTACAATACAGTCACATTAAAGGATGAACTGATGAATCCTAAACAGACCTTGTGGCCTTAAAAGTCTTGTATTTTAAAATTCAAAATTCAAATTAATTTATTTGCTAGAATGTAGGTACAAATGAAGAACTTATAAGACTATCGTGGCCCAATTACATTCTACCATAACATCAGGGACGATGTAGACATTGAGAGGGAGCGTAGGGCTCTAGCGGTCCGGAGTAATATGTTGTCTCGTAGATTTGCGCGGTATACAGACCTAGTTAAAGATTGCTTGTGAGTGATCGCTGGATGCCCTGCGCGTCCAATATAACAATGCTTTCAGGATGTTGTTGAGACTGCCTCGTTACTGTAGCGCGTCGGAAATGTTCTCGCGCAAACCCGTACAGACGGATTCTATGCGATTATACGCAAGAAAACCGCGTCGCTACTGAGGAGAGTGAGGGACAGTCAAAACAGCATCCTGAAAACGGTTGCAGAGAGCTTCGGCTCTCCAATTGTACAGCAGTTTGTGCGGAGGTTGATTTATACTAACACTAGATGATAAGTTTTTCTATGTTACTAACACTCTATGGATCTTTGTTGTCCGAATTAAAGTTTTTTTTTTATTATTACTATTATTATAACATATGGTGTGCAAATAAATATGTCATATTATTTTTAAATAAAATTAAATAATTAGAATTTGGTTAAATAATATAAAATTAAATTAAAATTAGTTAGCGTCAAAATAGTTAAATTAAAATGTTAAATTACGAATACAATGCTATATCAATATTGCTGCAAGGTATGCTTCAATATTATTTAGTTTTAATCTTCTGCACGATATGACATAAATTCGTTTAAATCATAAAAACAATAAAACAATGTTCCTTTCACCACTGTGTCAACATTTTTTTGACGTACAGTACGCAAAAGAGATAAGTATCCATGTCGTCGGGAATAGTTGAAGATTTCTTAGAAACCAATGGGGGCTTTCAAATGAAATTTTATTAAATCATTGAACTGTTTATTCTCTATAAATTGTATTTTATTTTATTCATAAAAACCTATCGGTTTCTAAGTAAACATCAACTGTTTCCGGCGACATGGATACTTATCTCCTTTGGTGACCGTACATAGTCAAAGTTAAATCTTTGAAGGCGTCAGGTAATTTATTATACACCTTTAGACACCATTTAGGAGTCAATGTTCCTCCAGATATAATGGAAATAACTAATATTAAGCGTCATGCAAGTAAGTACTTAAATACATTATGACTTTTTAGTCATGCTCTAAATTTTTCAGGGTGATGGTATCCGTGAAATTGAACAACTTTCTCCAAGGAACATGGGTCGAAATAATATAAAAAATAATAGTCAGCTGATAAGGACCCGATTTTTTTTGTATTCTTCTGTTTTCAACCGACTGCAAAAAGAAGGAGGTTCTTAATTCGTCTGTATGTTTTTTATTTTTATTTTTCTTCTTCTATATTTGTTCCGCGATTTCTCCAGCAAATGTAAAGCGATTTTGAAAATTCTTTTGATGGATAGGGTATGCCTCAAGGGTGGTCCCATATAAATTTTACCGAAATTGATTCAGCACTTTTAGAAAAAATCGACAGAAAGCAAAAAAATATACATGGATTATGTTGTAATGTTCTCACCTTGTACTTTCAATCTCTGTTTTGACTGTGTTGCCATTTCTTAATGATTTCGATGATAAGGAAGCACATACTAAAAAGTGAAAAATGAAAAAGCTTTTTTACAAAAAAGACAACCGCCTTCAAAAACAAAAAAGTGAAAAATAATTTTAAAACAGAACACAGACTTTAGTTTCGGAAGTCGGTGGCAATACAAAAGCACAAATAGAATAGCCAAGCCACCGAATTTATTTATCACTTTTTGGTTTTTGAAGGCGGTTGTCTTTTTCGTGAAAAAAGCTTTTTTCTTACAGATAAATACTTATTAATGTACAAACACAAAAAACGAATCCTTTATAACTTAACAAATAAATTCACATTAACATACGGAACACTTGGAACATAGAGCACTATTTGTATTTTTTTCTGCCGCATCCCTGTTGCAAGCGACTCCGAATGACTGTTTGTGTAAACTCTAAAGTTCTTTTTAAAGTGAAATACTATTAAACTTTCAATACGAATTGGAAAACATTTATAGTACCTAGATACATACTTTGTAGATACGTTAATTTTATTTGGTTTTGAAAAAGGTCATTTGTATTTAGAAGTTAGTTGAATTTTAGTTTTAAATTGACCATCATTAAATTTGGTAGTGAGGACCAATGATGATTTCTCATCTGTAGGTTTACGGATCTTGACCCTTACCTATATAGGACAGCTATATGATAAAATTCAACTGTATTTTCGTAAACATTCGATTGCTTATCGTTTGTCACTCATCATCATATCAGCCTATTGCTGTTCACTGCTGAACGTAGGCCTCCCCCAGAGATCGCCAACCAACCCGGTTTTGGGCAACCCGCATCCATACGCTGCCAGCCACCTTCTTTAAATCGTCGGTTCATCGTGCCGCAGGGCGTCCCACACTACACTTGCCCAAACGCGGTCTCCACTCTAGAGTGTGTCTGCTCTATCTATCGTCTGCCCGTCTGCAGACATGGCCAGCCCACTTCCACTTCAGCGTGCTAATTCGACGCGCAACGTCGGTGACTTTATCGTTTGTCACTAATTCCACTATACATACACTAAAAAAATGTTTTCACAAAGTTTATTATGCCTTAAAAAGGAGCTTTACTTCCTAACACAAAAAAAATACCAAGTCATTTTGTATAATATACGAATGAATAAAATTTTAACTAACTTAATCTACTCGACTGATGATAAACCGCACATTATTTTAATCAATTAAACACACTCCAAAAATATGTAACACTAACAAAATACTTGAAAATTTTCACCCAACATTAGACAGGCGTGAATAACCCAATCAGAGTTTCACAAGCAGTTACATAATAACAACCTTTAATGCCAAACGTCTGGCAATATGCCAAGCATGGCCCTGAACTTGCTAGTAAACTTGGCACAATTTATGACAGGATTGCGTAACCAGGAATGTAGGACGAAAAACATTCGTAAAAAAGTGTCTGAAAATATAGGAGATATAGGCTTGTGTTTGAGACAATTGGCCGTTCTCTGCAAGGATCAAAACTAAATCTCTTTTCTATCTTAAAACTTGGTTACCTAGCAAAACTTGGAATTATAGAACCCGTAGAAGTCATGTAGGTAGTGCCGGTCGCCAATAGCACCACCCCATTTCTACCCGTTGATGTCGTAGAAGGCGACAGAGGAATATTGACTAATATAATAATAGTAATATTCAGGGATATTGACTAAAGGATGGGAACTGCTAGACTTACTTCTAATTTTATATAATGTATCATTAAATAAGCAGAGTCACCTCATAATACTTTGTTCCTTTATTTATATTTATATGTATAATATATAGATACATTATATGTTTATATATTTTTTATATAGGTATGTTATATACCAAACATTAAATTATGTATGTGTAGTTTATATATTCGTAAGTTTATATCTTTTTAACTTTTTTAATATATATTTTTTTCATATGCACCTGCCATGTTATCTCTTCACCACCCTTGGTTGACTGGTAGAGAATGCCTAAGGCATTAAGTCCGCCTTTGTACCTTTGTGCATGAAGTATAAATAAATAAATAAATAAATAAATAGCGCCTGTCACACAGAGACAAAGCTGAAAAGCGAAATGTCCCAAGCGCCTGTAATTTAGGATGCATTTAGATCTATTCTCTTTGCTTCCATTCGTCCATCGGGTGCATCGGGACTCTCCTTAAAATTACCATTACATTATGGATGGGGTGGGTGTAGGTGGTTTGGGGTGAATGGGCTGGTTAGACTGGAAACCGACCCCCACATACTTGGGTAAAGACTAGGGAGATGATGATGATAATGGGCAGCTGCAATTCCGAGTCCCATAACACCTACTGCATCGGCTAAGAATGGCGATTACGGCTGAACCCCCATTGGGGGAGACATATGGCCAGCAGGGGGCGTCTAAAGGTTGAAATGATGTTGATGATGATGAATTTTGATAAAATTTTCTTAACTTCTCTTTTAAAAAGTTAACCACTGTGAAACGCGACCTCATCCGCGTGATGTGTGTTCTTTTCCAGGGTTCAAGCTATCTTGATACCAAATTTTATCAAAATCGGTTCAGCCGTTTCATCGTGAAAGCGTATCAGGTAGAGCATGGATTACAGGTAAAGGTCCCCATTAAGTCAAATGTCTTCTTTTCCCGTCACTCGACCCAGTAACATTACTTTAAAGTCTTCAAAGTATAATGTTCGTGAAGAGGCATATTTATTTTATTATACTCTTCAGCCAAGCCTTTGCTGTACTACGAGTGCTTCAACAAGATATTGAACGAGCACTCGATCGCACCATTGTACTCTTGTTGCTTTAAACATATTTTTATTCAGTTTAAAATATCAGCATTTAAGGGCGCGTATTCGATTTATCGCAACTCAAAATCTAAACGATTGCTAGAACGGCGTAGCAGCATTGAAAACACACACTAGTACAATAAATGGTCTGTTTGTGTGTATCAGAAAAAAAAATATGCACGAAATAAGCACGAATCATTGAAATTGATCGGCAAACGACAGCGCGCGATGTTTTACAGTGCTTTTTAAAATAATTGTCTAAAATAAATGAGCTCGTATAACGGACTGAAAAATATTCTGTATATTAAGCATAACAATTACTTTCATAAACTAAATATATCAGTTATGTTTTTATTCAAATACTGGTAAAAAAATGGATACTTTTTCATTGTTTTTTAATACATAATCGTAATATTTTCGTAATTTTGGCTCTATTACTGTCTTTATGACTGTCTATACTGTTGGAAAAACGCATAAAACAAAATATTTTGGCATATTGTAATGGTTGTATTCATCCTGAAAGTTAACTCTGACGTCTATTTTCGTAAAACGATATGAAAGAATTGTCTTCGCTTTAAAAAACCATAATTAAAAATTATACTTTTACTCTGTAGCTATCTAAATCAAGACTTAATCTTTCTAAAACTGTAAATTGTCTTTAAATAATCTGCTCACATAATTACGATATTGCTCTGGGCAAAACGCAAAAACATGAAGTTTTCGTCACGAATCGAATACGCGCTCTTGTGCAGCGTGTTGCGGGTACGAATCCCGCCCAAAGTAAACATTTGTGTGATGAATACTTGTGTTTGCCTTGTGTCTGGTTCTTGTTTTTGTGTAACTATATCAGCTATCTGGCACCCATACTAGCGGGTCTCCTTAGATTGGGGTCAGAAGGCCGTGTGAAATGTTCCCACATACTTATAACAAAAAAAACTATTTGTGATGTTAGGAACAGCTAGTAGTCATCATCAATTAGAAACTAAAGAAAACATAGGGTGTTACCAGACCAATCGATCGATCGTTGGTCGATATCATCGATCGATGGTAGAATTTATTAGTCGACGTCGATCCAGCTGCTTGATTATTATTAGAGGTGGATTATAGCTGGGGTTAATCGATCAACGTCGACCGATGCCATCGACCGGCAATCGATCGATTAGTTAGTGGAACGGTATCCGTCGATCAGCCAAAGCTACCACACCAATCGATCAACATCGATCGATATGGATTGATGGCATCGATCGACGATCGATTGATTGGTATATTGGTATTGGTAGTAACACCCTTACATTTTCTAAGTAGGTAACCGTTTTTTTCTGAATGACAGAATTACACCGACATTATTATTTATTACTGCATCGCATCGTCATCAAATTTAAATCCACACAAGCTTATGTTTCCAGAAAATTCCAAAACATGCCACATTTGTTTTTGAAGGGGATTACTGTGGGTTCTAAGGGTAGACCGAAAAACGTTTCACCCTTAATAGAATTATGTGTAATCCTGCGTAATTCCACATTGTAATTCACATAATTATTTAATCTTAACAAAGCCTACGTATTGTGATTTATATATGGATATTCTGGGTCTGAATTTAAAGTATGGTCGGATTTGGTGGAAAATTAGAGTGTTGTTTGGGTTCACAGCCCTTGGTTCCCACGGTTATGGATGTTAGAAAATTTGCGGATGATGTAGTGTGGAAATCGACATTTAAAGCTCTGTCCACATATATCAGGGCCGTGGCCGTGCTAAGACTGTGCATCCGGGTCCCGTCAGGGCTTCGTCAGGGACATTTTGTTCACACAGGTCAGGGACGTGACCGCACCGTGGACAGGCCGCGACCTTCCATCTGTACCCTTCAGTCCGTCATATATGCGTACCACTTCGATTAAAAACTCATTCATTCTTTTTAGGGTTCCGTACCTCAAAAGGAAAAATTTGTTAATAATTTTTCTGTCTGTCAATAATTTTTATCTCGAGAACGCGTGGAGGTATCGAGTTGAAATTAAATCCATATACTCAAGTCTACGATCCCTTGATGCTGTAAAATAGTCAACCCTCTATGCTAACGTGGAAAAAAGATACGGCCGTTTATGTCGCAAAAAACGCATTTATAATATTAAGTAGATTAAAGTATGGATAGTAGGTATGGATTAGTATAGAAGTATGGATATGTACCTACTAATATATGTACGGAACCCTCGGTGGGCGAGTCGCACTTGGCCGCTTTTTTTTAAATATGCGCAACGTGGTTGGAAAATATCGTCAGGGTCCGGACCGACGCCGTGATGTGCACGGGTACGTCACGGCGTCGTCTCGGGCACTGAAGCTCCGTGGCCGGCCCAGACACGGACGTGTGTGAACGAGTTCATATAAAATGTTCAGAACTTTATTTTTTTATGGGCACGTCCCTGATATGTGGATACAGCTTTATCAAACATTCAGAGATCAATCATAGGAGTTATCTGTGCATTGTTTCATTTCAGCTCAAAGACGTCCACTGCTGGACATAGGCCTCCCCCAAAGGGCGGATTTTACCATAATCGCCACGCTTGGCAGGTGGATTGGCGATCGCAGTATGGTTGTTACAAAGACACAGAGAACGCTGCTGCCCATTCTCTGGTAAGTCCCTTAGTCGCCTCTTACGACACCCACGGGAAGATATGGGATTGTGCTATTCTTTACGTCCGACACCACACGGTGCATTGTTTATTGAGATCCAAAGAGCGAATGCTCATTTTATCCCCAATTAACAAGTTCTCTTTTCGTTTTTGACAAGGACAGTTATTATCACTCATTGATATTAATGAAGCTTTCAAAGTTCATAAATATTTTGTGCGAAAAGAGTATTTTCAATTTAAAAATCAAATCCTCCTTCGAACTAAACTAAATGTTAAAAAAAATCTTATGAGAATAATACCACCGGTGCAAACGCCTCTTCTCATTCCACGAGCCACGAGCATTGCCCCCACGCTTCCTCAAGGCGGAGGGATGATTTCAGACTTTTCCTCAAGATGTTTACCTTCTGCGAAACCTAGAAGTAACATCCATACTTCCATACTATCCATATCCATACTTTATATATATATATCTTTATATATAAACGCGAAAGGTCATTCACTCACTTATCACGAAATATCAAAAACCGCTTGACATATTAAGATGAAATTTGGCAGGGAGGTAGTACATAGTTAGTAGACGTCCGCTAAGAACAGGGCCGGATTAAGGAGGTCTAATGGGTCCTGCAAGTAAACACCCAGAAACGAAGCAGTATATTCAGTATCGCGGGCAGTATCGCGGGCAGCAGCTAGTATATTAATATTACAAATGCGAAAGTAACTCTGTCTGTTACGCTTTCACGATGAACCGATTTTGATAAAATTTGGTATGAAAATGGCTTGAACCCTAGGGAAGGTCATAGGCTACTTTTTAACCGACTTCAAAAAGGAAAGAGGTTCTCAATTCGATTGGTATTTTTTTTTATGTATGTACACCGATTACGCTGTGATTTATGATCCGATTTACGTGATTCTTCTTTAGTTTGATGCGGAATAGTTGGCATTCGGTCCCATCAAAATTTACCATCGGTTGGCCCAGTAGTTTTCATTTTATGAACATTTTTTTAAATTTATTTTTTATGTTTGACCACGCATATCTTTTTTCAGTGTAGAAAAAAAATCATCATTGAAATCGTCAATGATTCTTTTTTTACTTGATAGTGTATACCTCATTATTTTATTTTATTGCACCCCTAATGGTAGAAAATTAAGGGATGACTGAATTTTTTGGTGTCACAGTAGGCACTAAAAGGCTTCAATTCGCAAGTTGGTGGCAATACAAAACAACAAGCAAAATCAAAACCGGCGACTTACGAATTGAAAGTTATTTTTTAATTCTTGAAGGCAATTACAAAGACATTTTGTATTTAAAAATAAAAAAATATTCCTCAACTTTGCACCCGCGATAACCGACATTCACGCAGACGAAGTCGCGTGCAAAAGCTAGTATGTCTTATTAGTAATTGCCCACAATTATGAAGAAAAAAAACTTGATGAAAAAAAATACTCCACCATCTTTTAACCTTACTATGGAACCATCGTTAAACATTCCAAAAACTCTCTGAGGTTAAAATATACCAAAAAAAAAAACAGAAAACCTGTACAAAATCCTTTTGAAAAGGTCCTTGAGTGGGGCTCAGATTATTTAGGCGCGTTGCCAGACCGCCCCACTTGTGAAGAAACCTAATTATGAATACAAATAGTCCTTGAGCCTGTGGAATGCTAAATGGGGTCCTCTCTAGAATAGTCCTGTATATTTTGAATAGGTTCAAGCAGTCCAGGCATCTTGTTTTGATAATAGGTTAAGCCGTTTGAAGGTCAGATTATTTTATACAAATATACAAAGTTGTTTTTGAGGAATATGTTATTTTAGTGACGCAGGACTAACATACACTGTAGAAGTGCTTTGGTACTACTTCTAACGAAATTTTGCACGAGCCGGGAATCGAACCTCGTATAATTTGCGCTCCACTAAACTTCTAGGTATCCTACCAGTATGTGAATTAACACTCGCAGTACGTAAATTAGAATTGATTTTATTATGGAATTTAGTGACAATCAGATACACAGATACAAGTAAATAATAATTAATGGTTTGAAAATTACACTGACTTTTATACGAAACGAAAACAAAAGAAACTTAAATTAGAAGTAGGGGTCCTTTGGGCGTACACAATATGTCCGCTTCATTTTGGAAACAAAAGGATAGCTAATCGGCCATATTGTGACGCAGGACTAACACAAAGGCGCACGCGCATCCATATTGCTTCGCAGTAACGCCTTTGTGTTATTCCTGCGGCACAATATGTGCTCTTGAAATCCAGAGTCAAAAGTGGTGTCTAGAAAAGCGCCGGGGCAGTGAAGAGAGTGCACAAGAGAAATGGCGTGGAGCGGCTCTGAATTGTTATTAATTTTTTTAAACATGGGTCGACTGCCTTTCTGACCTCCATGACCCAGTTACTAGAAAACGTACCCCTTGGTAAGACTAGTTGTCAGACTTTCTGACTTCTGACTACCCATAACGACTGCCAAAGATCTACGAAAGACAGCCGGGACTAACGGCATTACATGCTTTCCGAGGCACGGAGGGAACTCGTTATGAAAGGGATGTTCACCCATCCATAGACACACCGCAGCAAGCGAAACTTGACCTTTCTAGATCGATCCGTACGGTTTATTAAGCCACGAGTTCGTTCTACGTGTTTTCGCAGCTGGAAAACAAACTACAATAGGAAATTAAAATAGGTAACATAATATTTTTGGCAGAATCTAATTAGAATAAAGATGCATACAGCTAAATCTGCTCATCCCAGGAAAATGGTAGGTTACACGCAGTCACATTTTAACATGCCAGCTAAATTTAAACCTAAATTTTATGGTGGAATACTGAGAAGATTTTCCCTCCATATTTTAAACATTATACGTTCAATTTGGAGTTCTATTCTAAGGTGATAAGTGTTGAAATTGTTTGTATAAAATCTCAGCCTATTCAGAAAGAGTATAAGGTCGCTTCAGCTGTCTACATACCTATCCGTTTGTGACGGAACTGTTCGTCTGAACCGGCCGAGTCTCAATTTTACCCTCATTTCCTATTTCAGACGTTTTTCTGACGTATTTTCATTCTTTTCAGTCATTATATTATTTACACGAGCCGTTTATTTCAATGTAAATAGATTACTATTTTTTTGTAAACAATGGTCGAGTTTTGTGGTCGATTTTTTCAGGCGTGTAAACTTGATAAAAATATTGGGATTCTTGACGTGAAGAATATTTATAATTCTTTTAGCTTTCTTTTTCTTAACTTTGATTCTTCCTTATTTGGAGTTAAACGAGCATGAAGTACTTTACTGAATTTATGATTTTTAATCTCTTGAGCTCAGATTATGAAACAAAAGGCAGATAGACCGCGTGAAACACTGAGAGTGAAGCCAAAAGAGCAAATACAAATTCGAAAGTGAATACCTACAACGCGCTACGTGCTGTATTGTCACGAGTCAGCATAGCATGAAACGCCGCATCGTTAAAAACCTGCACAAATACAAATTCAAAAACGAATACAATCACGAGATTGTAGGTATTTGCTTTTGAATTTGTATTTGGTTTTTTGGCTTCACCTTCAGTGTTCCGCATGGTCTATCTGCCTTTTGTTTCATAATCTGAGCTCTTGAGGATTCGAATTCCATTTTTTTCGACATAATAAAACCAAAAGTATAAGCTATGAGCTTAAGAGAACATTCCTTACGGCGACCTCCATACAAACAAAGTTAAGTCAAATTTTGGTCAATAAATAATAAAACTGGATGACATTTTGTAGATAGGATAAAGTACATAATAATATCTAGGTCCGTTAGTAAAGGTTCCCGTCAAATAACTTTATTTTAAAAATGTTACATAATCAAAAATTCGTAATGGAAAACACCAGCAGTGCTATTCTGTTACAATCTCCCTCGGTGAACACCTAGGTGAAGTGAGCTGTCTCGATACTAAAGATTGACAAAGCAAACGGACGGAATGACAGCTCACTTCACCTAGGTGTTCACCGAGGGAGATTGTAACAAAATAGACATATAGTTTTGGGTTACCTTAACTCCTATCTCCTTTACTGAAGATGGTTAAAAAAAAAAGAATAGTAAATAAACTGTTCAATAATTTAAATAGATTTCATTCGTAAACATCCCAACAACCATTTTGTCAACAGTTTGTCTTTTTTAGTAACCGTGCCAAATATAACAAAAATAAAATATATTTCTTATACTTAGTCTGGCCATAAATACTGTTACAATTAAAAATAAGAAAGATATTACATTCGAATTTGGAATCTGTCATTTTTATACGATTGAGTTTTCTAATTTTCATATCTAATTTTGGCGCCAATACATTGTACAATATTTTGCGATATTAAAATGGAGTGGGGTGAGAAAGAGAACCGAATCGCTGTGATTGCATTACACAAAGTTGGTATGGAGTCAAATGCAATTTTTAAAACTCTCCATACGCTTGGTATTAGTCAAATGTTTGTGTACCGGGCTATTAATAGATACAATGAGACCTCCTCTGTTTGTAACAGAAAAAGATCTGGCCGTCCACGTAGAGTTCGCACAAAAAAGTGGTCAAAGCAGTACGGGAAATAATTCGAAGAAATCCTGTCCGAAAGCAAAAGATTTTATCTCGGGAGATGAAGGTAGCACCCAGAACCATGTTGCGTATTTTAAAAGATGACTTAGGACTTGCAGCCTATAACAGACGCACTGGTAATTTTTTAACTGATAATTTAAAAATGAATCGGGTGGTAAAATCGAAACAACTACTGAAGCGGTACGCAAAGGGAGGTCACAGAAAAATTACGTTTACGGATGAGAAAATCTTTACAATTGAGCAACATTCTAACAAACAAAATTACCGTATTTTTATGCTCAAAGCTTTAAAGAAGCTTTCCAATTAGTCCACAGAGTGCAACGTGGGCATTATCCGACTTCAGTGATGGTTTGGTGGGGTGTTAGCTATGAAGGAGTGACTGAGCCATATTTTTGTGAAAAAGGTATCAATACATCAGCACAAGTGTATCAAGATACCATTCTTGGGAAGGTAGTTAAGCCCCTTAACAACACCATGTTCAATAACATAGTTTAGTATGGTCCTCCCAACAAGACTCGGCGCCGGGTCATAAAGCTCGGTCCACGCAGTCTTGGTTGGAAGTGAACGTTTCGGACTTCATCAAAGCTGAAGACTGGCCGTCGTCTAGTCCCGATCTTAATCCGCTGGATTATGATTTATGGTCAGTTTTAGAGAGTACGGCTTGCTCTAAACGCCATGATAATTTGGAGTCCCTAAAACAATCCATACGATTGGCAGTGAAGAATTTTCCCATGGAAAGAGTGCGTGCTTCTATTGATTACTGGCCTAAAGGTTTAAAGGACTGTATTGCAGCCAATGGAGACCACTTCGAATAAGCTTTTTATATTTTAAATTGTTTTATATTTATGTATTAAACTAACACACTGTAAAAGTAATAAATATTACTCGCAGTAAAAAATTTTTTTTTTCTTCGTGACAATATTTATGGCAAGACTAGGTATACCTCCCCCCCCCCCGTCTCCTCCTCCTCCTCCTTTCTTTCTTTCTTAATTTCCTTCTAGTTTCTTTCTTATATTTCTTCGCTAAATTATAAACATCATGACTACTTTTTTTATTTAATTTCTCAAACCAGGAGTGCTGGAGAAATAAAAACAAAATCTTCATCTTCTTCAATCAAGGTCCCTCGTAATAACCTGCCGTGTTTGCCTTAAGGTACAATCCATATTCTTAATCCACAATATCTATTACCACGTCTTTTACGGCGCGTTCGTGTAATCTTTTCCTAGTTACTGTTGATATCAGGTGGCAATGGCCGTACTGTTTAATCTTCAATATCTTTCTTACTTTGGTGAGGTTCAGAGCAGTTCTAGCAACTTTTATGAACGATCTCACTTTATCCGTCAATAAATCTTATAATCTATCTACATATCTTATTCTAACTCATAAGAGAGTAAATCTCATAAAAAAAACTATTGACGTAATTAAAAAAGGTTGAATATCGCTAAACCAGCCATCGTCTTCAATACAAGGCTGATGATAAGGAAAATTATATTCATAAAACAGCTGTTCCCTCTTTAAGCGGATATAAAAAAAACCATAGAAAACATAAAAGTAGTAACACCCCCGATTATTATCCTTTAAAAATTCAATACACTTCGATTAACAATATCCCGTCGATAAATCATGAGTTTATTGTGAAATTTCACAAAGAATCACACCTTTTATTATTAAGAAAAGAGATTATTCAAAGTATTATGATTATCGTTTACATAATGCGCCCCTGCTGTGTTCAGAAGCATTGTTGCGAAGTCGAATCTATTGAATTTGTACTGTATTGTATTGTAACATGGTGCTTTATTGTTCTCCTTTTAAATAGGTGTCGGGGGAAAAATATTAATAGCATGTTCAGAGTTTCATTGTGTTTTCCTATTAGGTATTTAAATAATTATTGTGTGTAACGATGCTTAGGTACTTTTCAAACTACTTTTCTATAAGAAGACGGATCGTTTTAATGAGAAATTGTGGCTATTGTCAGAGCCTTAAATCTTCTTCTAGAAGTTTTTAAAAAACAATTTAGGTAAAAATATATTGATATCAAGAAACAAATAGATGTACGAATGTGTGTCATCCACGCACATCGTTTTCAATAGGACTATGCCCAGTAAGCTGGCAGCCACGTTGTATGGCAATGTTGATTATTTGGCCAAAGAATTTGCCAACCCTCGGGTCAAGTGAAGAGTCCAACAGCCGGTTAGCTATGTTCTAAAAACAAGATGAGCACTTTAACTCCATGGCTCTAGAGTACATATTTCTTTCAATGTACTTACAATATGTGTTACACAATTGGTGTATTACACTATTTACAACTGTCAAATGTATAACGTATAAATACGTACAGTCAACAGCAAAAGTAGATGATCAAAATCAGAAATTCAATACTAGTGAACAGAGTTCGCGTCAGAACTGTGTGGCGTCGAAGTCATCCAAAAGTATGTGTGTGACAATCTCATACTTCTAATAAATAAACTAGTAATAAATTATATAAATTAGTGTTAGTAAATTAGTATTGAATTTCTGACTTTGATCATCTACAAGCCTATCATACTTTTGTTTATAAAAAATATATTTTATAAATGTTTTATTTTTCTTTTTCTTTATTCAGAAATCAAACAGCGATACTTATAAACTATTAGTGTATATAATTTATTATTTATGTATCATGCTTTTGTTTATAAAAAATGTATTTTACAAATAATTATGTTATTTTTATTTTTCTTTATTCAGAAATCAAACAGCGATACTTATATACTACAGAGTTGTAAGTATTGCTGTTGGTTTTCGGAATAAAGAAAAATAAAAATAACATAATTATTTGTAAAATACATTTTTTATAAACAAAAGCATGATACATAAATAATAAATTATATACACACACATATAATACATATGATACATAGAGGTATATTTATTTTGTAATTTTAAAATTCACAATCAGAGTTTAAATTACAATAAAATATTATCCGTAGAATAATTACTATTTCACCTGCTGACTTAATTCATCGGCGATTATATTGCTAGTGTGTCGGAACGCTTTTAACTTAACAAATTAACAATAACAATTATTTCTTTTAAAATCTTGATCGCAAGTACTAATCGAAGAGGCTCTCGTAAACAAAGACAATGAATAATTAGCGTAAATTATCCTTTTCTAATTACCGAAATCAAAGCTGAAGCACTACGATGCCTCATAACGTTGGGAAACTTCGCTAAACTCTTTAAAGTACCTCGAAAATAAATCCATTCATAATTTAATAAAAATAATACCCTTTCTAAAACAGAAATCCAAGCCATATAAATGTGGTTTTTAATTAAAAAAACAGGACAAGTGCGAGTCGGACTCGCCCACCGAGGGTTCCGTACATATATGTAGGTATATATCCATACTTCTATACTAATCCATACCTACTATCCATACTTTAATCTACTTAATATTATAAATGCGTTTTTGGCGACATAAACAGTCGTATCTTTTTTTCACGTTAACATAGAGGGTTGATTTTTTACAGTATCAAGGGACCGTAGACTTGAGTATATGGTTTTAATTTAAACTCGATACCTCCACGCGTTCTCGACATAAAGGGTCTTGACAGACAGACAGACAGGCGGACAACAAAGTGATCCTATAAGGGTTCTGTTTTTTCTTTTTGCGGTACGGAACCCTAAAAATGAGGAAGCTATACATCAAACGCCCAGCTTTGCTTACCAAAGAATATATTTGTGCTGACGATTGAGATTTGGTAACGTAGAAAGCGAACAAAGTGAGTTTTCCGTGTTTGGTCTTTTCTTCAACCGACTTCAGAAAAAAGGAGGTTTTCAATTCGACTGTATGTTGTTTTTTTGGTGTATTTGTTACGCGATTTCTCCGGCAAATGTGAATTGATTTTGAAATTTTCTTTTTCTTATGGATAGGGTATGCCTCAGAGGCCCATATAAATTTTATCGAAATTGATTCAGCACTTTTTGAAAAATCAACAAAATCCCAAAAAAAACTACAAATACGACGTTTTAGTTTCTTTAATCTTTGGAGTTAACTGTGTTGCCGGTTCTTAATGGATTTGGATGATAAGAACCTTCTTAATTCTTAGTTCTGCCGTTTTTGTAAAAAAGCTTTTTATGTATCACTTTTTAGTACCTACTAAAAAGTGATAAATAACTTTAGCACTGAACTCAAATGACTTTAGATTGGAAAGTCGGTGGATTTGTTCTGTTCGTTGTATTTAATTGCCACTGACTTCCAAATCTAAAGCCACTTAAAAAAAAATTGAATTGAAAAATTTGAAAAAAAAAAGGCATTTTCGTATCAATTATCTAACTTCTTACAGTAGCAACTTCGAGTTTGGAAGTTGGTGGTGTGATATCCCCGTGGTTTGGAAAACACGTAAAGCCGTTGATCCTGCATCTAATCTCTCTCCGGTTGTGACGAATTGCCGTCCAATCGAACTATAAGAATGACTTTGCTCAATCTTTGTACACAATTAGCAGACACTTTTCTTGCTGGATGTTTTATTGAGATAGACCACTGTGACCGAAATTCGGTGAGGAAATCTTTTTGTAATTACTTTTATTGAATGAGTAAATAGCTGCCTTTAAGAGGAAACACAAGGGCCGTTTTTCCATACAAACTTAGTCCCCTGTTTCCTCCCTGGATAATGCCAGTAGATCAATTTTTTTTTAAATATCCATGGCTACTATTGGCATGTCCCTATGTTTTCCTTTTTCTCATAAATTTATTATTAAAATAGATATGAATATTCAAAAACCTAAAAAATTGGCATGATTTTCCGCTGTATTCAAACATTCAGAAAACAAATTTGACTTGATTATATAAAAAATAGAAAACATAGGAACACGGCAAAAGCCTTTCTTTATTTTTTTATGAAAAAAGCAGTTAAATCGGTTAAGTTTTGGAGAAGAAATCAGGGGACTACGAATCATTAATTTTGTACTTTTAATAGGTATTTTCGGTCAAAACTGCAGTTGTCTCTATCGCGCTCTGCGGTTCGTGTTCGGGCATCGCGCGACAGCAATAGATTTTACAAATACCTAATTTTCAATTCTCTATCCCGTGGTATTTCCTCTTAAGCTGCCTTTAAGCCATTTTCTACGATGCAAGGGCCAACTCCACTCCGTCCCCGCTGCCGCTCCGCTCTCCGCCACATCCCAAAGACCTACAAAGAGACAGACAGATCGCTTCGTTGTTACTTTCCTGATTAAGACGCGGATTGAAGTCTCTCGAATTTAGTTCCGTAGATATTAAAAATGATTCAAGTGTATGCAAAAGTAAAGATTGTTTGTCATCACGATCGTCTTCTGTTTTTTTTTCTTTTGATCGAAGAGATTTTGATGTGGTTAAGGGCGGGTTGTTTCAAACAGTCGGTTAATGTTACATACGGACGGTTAAAAAGTTACTATGACTGATGATGTTTAACGTAAATGTAACGGGTTGTTTCATGACATACAAATCCGTCAGTTAAAGTTATTCAAAAAGAGATTCCATAATATTTTGACGTTTGAAGTAGCTGTTTGACAACGCATAATTACGTTGACTGGTCGGTTATGGTAATAGTAACTTTTTGACGTATGATTTTGTGAAACAACCCATTTTTTTGATTTGACGAAAGTTAGCGCCATTTTTGACTATTACCGGTCAGTGGTTAGTTGAAGCAACCCGCCCTTAGACCTCTAATGCATGAGGTTGGCATGGTAAGTACGAAGAAGTTTATAGGTAAAAGTGGAGGCAACACTCTGAACACATAAGTGTAACCAACTGTGGGCAGACGCTCTCTTTCTGAATGCATACATAAGATAAAGAAAACACATATCACTGTCTCGTTCTTATGTATGCGTTTAGAAAGAGAGCATCTGCCCACAGTTGGAACCATTATGACGTTTTCAATTCATATGTATGTAGGAATATTTTTAATCTGTTTAGTTAGTTTATAAACGAAAGATAGAGTAGTTTGTTTCCGAACGAAGGATAAAGTGAAGGAGATGTATAAGTGTGAGGGAGAAAGAATATATAAGATGACAGAGAACGAAGAACAAATGAAGATGGTTGTATGCTGCTGTTTTTTCATGAAGATGGAGTAAAAATTTAAAGAAGTTATGTGGACATACGAGCATTTTATTTCAGTTTCCAATCGTACATGTATATGTTTCTAAGTATATCTTGATCATGATCATCACACCTATCATTATGATACCGGTGAAGCAAAAACATCGCGAGAAAACCTGGAGTTATAGTAAACTAGTTTCTGTCTGCGACTTCATCTGCGTAAACTTCAGAATTAATTTCACGAGTAACACAAAAACGGAATAAAAAAGTAATGAGGTCCCACCTCCCAGTGCAGCCATTCCTATAACGACCGCACCCACTCTAGAGTGGTGCGCGTGGAACACTGCGCCGAAAACTCGGGCCTATCTGGTTGGACGACGGACGCCCCTAGTCCGCCACCCGCAGGCCACCTCTCCTGGAGGTCGCAGATCGTTTTGCGCCCTACTCGGGCGCCCGTTGCGTCTTCTGCGGAAGGGGAGAGAGGATGAAGCTTCTCTCTCCCGCTCAGCTGCCTCCTTTGCAGACATGACACCCTCGCAAAAGGAGGCAACCCCGTCCCATGCGCTCCCGCTCTCGACCATCGATTGGAGGATGGCCGGAAGCGAGAGATCGCTCCCGCCTATATATAATAATATAATAATATATGTGGGGACATTTTCACACACGGCCATCTGACCCCAAACTAGGGAGACCCTGTACTATGGGTGTCAAACAGCTGATATACATACACAAATACTTTTTTTTTTTTTGTAAATACATACATATATAGATAAACACCACCCAGACACAAGGCAAACACAAGTGCTCATCACACAAATGTCTTACCCTGGGCGGGAATCGAACCCGCAACACGCTGCGCAGCAGTCGATCGCTCAGCCACTGCGCCAACCGTGTCGTCGCCTATAGCCACAACGAGGCCACGGCGCAGCCCTGCCCAGGCTGGGTACTCCTCCAACGTGTGCTGCGCCGTATCCTCCGGGCAAGCAGCACAGTGGTGACGCACTGGTGTCTGCTCACGACCAATACGACACAGGTACTTCCCAAAGCAGCCGTGCTCAGAAAGTACCTGCGTCAGCCGGAAGCTGAGGACGCCATGCCTCCTCTCGATCCAAGCCTCCATGACGGGTCTTACCGCCGCTACAAAAGCGTGCCCCGGACAGTCATAGGCCTAGCATAGCGATTATAGCTGAACCCCTCTTGGTGGATACTCTGATATCTATAGGGGGATACTCATGCCCTGTGGGCATCTAAAGCTTGACATGATGACGATGAGTGTTATATTTTGTACGGTGGTACGGAATCCTTGAATCGGTTCGACTCACACTTGACCGATTGTTATTGCGCTCATAAAAGGACAATGATATTTATAGTGGTGCCTAAAAAACAACTTTTTCATACAATTGAATTGAGCGTGAGATCTCGGCGAATTAATTTTGTATGGAGAAAAGGGGCTCGCTATGATCAGAGTATTTTGTTAAGAAAACCACGATTTCTGTGACTTTTCCTTTATTATATAATACTTTGCCTTACATGTGGATTTCTTAGTTCCTTTTTTGCGATGGGCTGCTGAATGCGTGTCGTGAGTTCGATTCCCGTATGATTCAAATATTTGTATGGCCTTCAAATAGTTTTTCCGGGTCTGGCTGATAGTGTGTATGTAAGTTTATATATTTGTAAATGCAACCGTGAATTCATGGTAGGTATGGGGCAACGATTTTTTTTTGTAAAGATAAGAAAGAAAGAAGGTATATTTTGGTGATACTTTAGACTGGTGTCTTAATAATTTTATAGGTGGGGGGAGGTAGGGTAGACCAGGTACTAATAATTTTATGTATTTTACTCTGCTTTTGTTTAAAAATAGCTGCAGTAGTTAAGAGAAAAACGTTTATGAAAAAGAAATTATTTATATAATAATATTTTCTTATTTTTTGGATGTCTATTTACTAAGTAAAAATATCTAAACCCAACAGTTGGCGTCCTCCGGCTCTAACGATTATGATGAGAACGAAGATTTAAAAAAAAGTATAGTTTCTAACAAAAATATCAAAAATACAAAAAAAAACTGCTTGATTCTGGTATTGACACATTACTAGCTGTTGTATTTTTCCAGTTTACTTGTACACAAGATTGAGTTTCAAAATATTATTTATTTTTAACCATGTACGCCTCTAAATCCAGGACAAATAACTCAAAGGTCACCCCCAAAGGTTAAGGTCACCGCGTTATGATGCATGGATTTCGCGTTTTTTAATTAAACCAAGCCATCTGTGTGACTGGCCGTATTCCGGTTGTTTTATTTCCTTAAAATTATTTACGACTCTATTTCAAAATTTATTTTTATTTGGTTTTTACATGACTGTGGTTAAATAAATAGTGGTTATATTTCAGGGTCTACTTTGCCATGACAAAAAAGAAATCGTATGGAAATACCTAGCTGCTAGAGGTCTCAGTAAAAGCTCTCCCCATAGGCGGTGCACATCCCTGGCGCGCAGGGTTCGGACTAGCTCCAATAGCATCCTGAGGGCTTCGCGCTGAGGTTCGATTGCCAGTACCTGAACCATTGCTGTATGGTTCACTTACTGAGCAATCGAAATCAGTAGGTAACATGTGTATACGTATTTTAATTATGTGTTGTGGTATATTGAATTGTTTTGTGTTTTTGGTATTATTATAAATGTGTGGCTATGATCCTCTGTTCGTCGAATTAAACGTTTTTTTTTTTATTATAGGTGCGTTATTATCGGTCGATAATATCGGTTGCGTTATTGCGATATTTGTTTTCAGTACATTTTGTCCTAGGACGGCTATGAAGTTACACACTTCTGCGATAATAACGGCGCAATAGAAGTAGGACGCTTGCGTTCCTCCATCCTGCGATATTCCAATATGAGTTCTTAGAACATTTGTATTGGATTCTTGTTGTTGCTATATGTGAAAACAAAGTAAGTGAAGAGAAATCCAAAACATTCTAATTAAAAATAAATTAATATAAAAGTTTAGAGATGACCAATCTCAACTGACAGCGCCCGTTCAAGAACATGACGCGCATATTGCAGAGTCTATGGCAGCGGTGAACACTTAACATGAGGTGGACCGTCAGTTAGTTAACCATTCAATGACATAACAAAATGTTTTACAGAATAACACATTGCTCCCCTTTAATGTGAACCATGTACTAGTACGCCTAAAGGCTCGGGCTTCAGTACTGCATTCATCCATGCCCCTGTACGTAGTTTACATGCCATGACAACATACGTTGCCAGATGTTTTGAAAGCTGCCAAAACCAAATACAATTGTGGAGTGAACGAGTTATTATGGATAGAATAGAACATAGTGAGTTGCGAGTGAAAGTTAAATAAGTATGAGAGAGAGGGAAGAGTAATCTAAAAGATGGCGATAGAAAGAAATCGACTTAAGGGGCTATTTAACGACTTTCACAGATTTTAAACTGACAATCACGTCAAAAAGTGCAGTGTAAATGATTTGAAAAAAATATATGTTAAACTAGAACATTCTCTTAATCATTTAGTAAGTGAATATTTTTAATAATATATATATAATATAGTTTAATTAACACGTGAAGTTGGGTCTGACGCGGACAAAACATTGACAATCACACAAAATCTACCGGGTATAATTAAACGAAACTTACACCATCTTACAGACAATTTTATTATCTATCTTTTAGTATACGACTTTTTTTTTAATTTGAAAGAATACTACTTCTATTTAATTTTTTCGACTAAACTTTGAGAGTTTTGGACGTAGAACTGATGCAGAACGGACGCAGTCTGCGTCCAAAACTCTCAAAATTTAGAGACCTATGCATAACAGTGGGCGTCTAAAGGTTGACATGATGATATCGTTATCATTGCTATTTATTTCGACGTATGATCCCACATAATTTTAGCCGAATTCACTCGTATGAAATCACAAATTCATTAACCTTGCGCTTTTAAGTTGTAAACTCACAATGCGCTGTTAAAGGATTGTCGTGTTTTCTGCTTTTGATTAAATCACCGTGTTACCTAATAACTGAGTCAGACAAGCAATCGCTTCATGTAAAACACTGGTATTCAGCTGCGGAATGAAAGCTGAACCCAACTTAGTTGGGAAAGGCTAGGAAGATGATGATAGCAATATTTTGTACGTATTTAAGGGCGTGTATTCGATTTAGCTCAACTCAAAATCTAAACGATTGCTAGAACGGCGTAGCAGCATTGACACACACTAGTACAACACAATGGTCTGTTTGTGTGTATCAGAAAAAAAAATACGCACGAAATAAGCACGAATCATCGAAATTAATCGGCAAACGACAGCGCGCGAGGTTTTACAGTGTTTTTTAGAATAATTGTCTAAAATTAATGAGTTCTGCTGAATAAAATTGTGTATATTGAGCATAACCTTTATTTTCTTAAAATAAATATATCAGTTATGTTTTTTTCAAATACTGATGAAAAAATATTGTTGAAGTGAACCGAATTTGTACTTTTTTAATACTGTTTTTAAATATTAAATAGCATTGAACTATATTACTAGGTTAGTAGTACCTCACTGTTTAATAGTAATATTTTCATAATTTTGGCTCTGTTATGTACTTTGAGACTGTATATCCTGTTGGAAAAACGCATAAAACATAATATTTTGGCATACTGTAATAGTTGTTTTCGTCCTAAAAGTTAACCCTGACGTCTATTTTCGTAAAACGCTATGAAAGGATTGTCTTCGCTTTAAAAAACCATAATTAAAAATTATACTTTTACTCTGTAGTTCCCTAAAGCAAGACAATCTTTCTAAAACTGTAATTGTCTTTAAAGAATCTGCTCACATCATAACGATATTGCTCTGGGCAAAACGCGAAATCATAAAGTTTTCGTCACGAATCGAATACACGCTCTTAATGATACAATTTTATCAAGATAGTAATTGAGATCTCGTAAACATTCTAATTCAGATTTGCGATTCTGAGAACCTTTGGATAAATGGTTAACATTCAACACCATTGTAATGAAAAGTTGTGATTTCCGCAATTACTGACCCCTTCGTGGCTCTTGTTAAGAATAGAATAGCTTTAAGAATTCCATCTTGAGATATTCGGACGGCCCTTGAATATCGATAGACATCCCTCAGTAATTGGGTCGAGGAAGTCAGATGGAGATTTCTCTGATTTAAATTCAAAGTTTTAGTCACTTTTACTCTTACAGGTGACAAAAAAATAAATTTTTGGAAAGATGGAGAAGAAGCGGAAGGTTAAACGGGTCCAGTTGACCAATTCAAAATATGCATTAGGTCAACTGAACCTACGGGATCAGTTCAAGTGGGATCAGTTGACTAAAGAGCCAAAAGATTGTGGGAAAAAACCGGACAAGTGCTAATCGGACTCGCCCACCGAGGGTTCCGTTCAATTTCTGTGATTTGGTCACCCATACAATTACGACCGCGCATACCTCGACGATTGATTACGTACTTTAAATAAAGATTATATTTTTATAATTTAATTTCAAATGTATAGTTTTCAGACTTTTCCATGAATTTGTAGTATAAGACGATATTACTTGCCGTATTTCATAATTCTAGGTCAACGGGAAGTACTCTATAAATTTTGATTACCTTGAGAGTGTCGAAATTTACGTTTTGTCGCAAACGGTCGTAAACGGTCGTATCTTTTTTTTACGTTAACATAGAAGTTTGATTTTTTCACAGCTTCAAGGGACTGTAGAATTGATTATATGGTTTTAATTTCACTCGATACCGCCACGCGTTCCCGAGATAAAGGGTCTTCTCAGACAGACGGACAGACAGACGGACAACAAAGTGATTATGTTTTTTCCTTTTGAAGTATGGGACCCTAAAGACGAGTCAGTGAAAGCATGACGGTTGACAGGATGGAATGGAAGAAGAGAACGTGTTACCCCGACCCCAATTAACATGGCCATAGAGCAGGAAAATGGGCGTCGCCAGGGGGGGGGGGGTAGGTAGGGGCAGCTGCCCCCCCCTAGAGATTCCAAAAAATTCATCTGCCTTTGACTGTATTTAAAATTTATACTTTTCCTATCCACGATATATCAACTTGCCCCCCCCTAGGCCATCAGGTGGCGAGTCCTGGCGACGCCCGACGAGAGACTTCAAATTACACCATAACAAGTTCTGGCCATGATAACCAGTAACAAAGTACCCTTGAAAACCACTGAACAAAAAAAAAAACAAAAGAAAAACATGTACCTGCTACAAAACACCGAGAGAATTATATTTATGAGTCTCAGGATAGCCGTCGAAAGGTATCTATATCAGTAAAATACCCAAGAGTGGATACACACCTTCAGTTAACATCGGCTGTATGTAATTACACTTTCAAAACCGTCTGGGGGCATGTAGATTTTCGTGTTTATTTTCATAAAAAAACTCGACGCAATACGCGGTTAGAATACTAATTAGATATTTTTTATGTCTGAAGGGAATTGTGATTCTGTATGAGGTCGGTAATAGATTAGATGATTTAGTTTGTACGGGGAAATTTGTAAGGCTTGCTTTTTTCAACTTGGGGATTATAACGTACGAAAGGTTGGTGTGCTGGTGTACATTGTATCTCCTTGCCTCTTTGGGGATTCAGCTGTGATGTTACAATAGGGAAAATTTGGGAAATTTCTGTTGGCAAATTTATGACTCGACATCATCATTTCAACCAAAAGACGTCCACTGCTGGATGGGGAAAGGACGGGGCATAATCGCCACGCTTGGCAGGCGGGCTGGCGATCGCATTAAGGTTGTTACGAAGGCACAGAGAACGCTGCTGCCCATTCTCTGGTGAGTCCCTTAGTCGCCTCTTATGACACCCACGGGAAGGTATGGGATGGTGCTATTCGGACAACACCACACGGACTCTGTCTATTAACCCATTCGCTGCCAAAAACTGGATCAAACCAGTATTTCCGTACATTTACTCCGCTAATAAGCGGAACTGGCGATTAATCCGCGACTTTCTGTGCATCTACGATAACCGACATTCACGATTTCACGCATGTATATTTATAGAAATCATCATCTGCCTAGCCTTTTCCCAATTATATTGGGGTCGGCTTTCAGTCTAACCGGATGCAGCTGAATACCAGTGTTTTACATGGAGCGACTGCCTATCGGACCTCCACAACCCAGTTACTTGGTAACACGATACCCCTTGGTAAGACTGGTTATCACACTTTCTGGCTTCTGACTACCCATAACGACTGCCAAAGATCTACAAATGACAGCCGGGACCAACGGCTTTACGTCCTTTCCGAGGCACGGAGGGAACTCGGTATGAAAGGGAAGGTCACTCATCCACAGACCGACCGCGGCTAGCGTAGCTTAACCTTTGACCGATCGATCTGTACGGCTTTAACTTCGCCACGAGCTCCTCATGTATATTTATACAAATATTACAAATAAGTAAAATTGTTTTGTTTGTAATCACTGAAAGTAGGTACTGGTCCGATTTTAAAAATTATTTAACTGATAGAGTGCTACACTTTTACCAAGTGTCATAGGGATATTTTTTATGGCATATAAGCCTTCCACGCGGACGAAGTCGCGAGCTGAAACTAATAGGTAATAGTGAAAACAGTTTAGTAAATTACTAGCAGAGATGTTCTGTTTGTTAGCTAGAATATATATTGTTATAATAGAAAGAAATTACTACGCGTGACAGGGCTCACTTTGATGTGTGAACATACTAAATTACCATCATTGACTCTTTTGATACCGAGTGTCTTTTGGAGCATATTCCTGACAGCTCGCTACATACAAACGTATTCTAGTCATAATTTGTTCTAAAAGTAGTCATATAAAACTTGTGGAAAGAGTAAAAACACAAATATTTAGACTTTTAGTTATTCAAATAATTTTTACTGACATTTTTTAAACGATTTTATTTATAAGATACTGGCTTTTGCCCGCATCTTCGTCCGCGGGAATGTCGGTTATCGCGGATGTGGACAAAGTAGCGGATTAAAAGGTAGCCTATGTCCTTCCCCAGGGTTCAACCTATTTTCATACTAAAATTCATCAAAATCGGTTTAGCCGTTTTATCGTGAAAGCGTAACAAACAGAGTTACTTTCGCATTTATAATATTAGTATGGAAGTAGGTATGGATAAGTATGGAAGTATGGATATGGATATCTGCTTAGCCTATAACCAACTATAGTGGGACTTCCAGTCTAACCAGATGCAGTAATACCAGTGTTTAAGACTAAGCTCTAAAGCCTTGAACACCGCCGCGCCGTTGCCAGAGTACGCGGCAGCTACTCGCGGCAGCTACTCGCGGCAGCTACTCGCGGCAGCTACTCGCGGCAGCTACTCGCGGCAGCTACTCGCGGCAGCTACTCGCGGCAGCTACTCGCGGCAGCTACTCGAGGCAGCTACTCGCGGCAGCTACTCGCGGCAGCTACTCGCGGCAGCTACTCGCGGCAGCTACTCGCGGCAGCTACTCGCGGCAGCTACTCGCGGCAGCTACTCGCGGCAGCTACTCGAGGCAGCTACTCGCGGCAGCTACTCGCGGCAGCTACTCGCGGCAGCTACTCGCGGCAGCTACTCGAGGCAGCTACTCGCGGCAGCTACTCGCGGCAGCTACTCGCGGCAGCTACTCGCGGCAGCTACTCGCGGCAGCTACTCGCGGCATCTACTCGCGGCAGCTACTCGCGGCAGCTACTCGCGGCAGCTACTCGAGGCAGCTACTCGCGGCAGCTACTCGCGGCAGCTACTCGCGGCAGCTACTCGCGGCAGCTACTCGCGGCAGCTACTCGCGGCAGCTACTCGCGGCAGCTACTCGAGGCAGCTACTCGCGGCAGCTACTCGCGGCAGCTACTCGCGGCAGCTACTCGCGGCAGCTACTCGCGGCAGCTACTCGCGGCAGCTACTCGCGGCAGCTACTCGCGGCAGCTACTCGCGGCAGCTACTCGCGGCAGCTACTCGCGGCAGCTACTCGCGGCAGCTACTCGCGGCAGCTACTCGCGGCAGCTACTCGAGGCAGCTACTCGCGGCAGCTACTCGCGGCAGCTACTCGCGGCAGCTACTCGCGGCAGCTACTCGCGGCAGCTACTCGCGGCAGCTACTCGCGGCAGCTACTCGCGGCAGCTACTCGCGGCAGCTACTCGCGGCAGCTACTCGCGGCAGCTACTCGCGGCAGCTACTCGCGGCAGCTACTCGCGGCAGCTACTCGCGGCAGCTACTCGAGGCAGCTACTCGCGGCAGCTACTCGCGGCAGCTACTCGCGGCAGCTACTCGCGGCAGCTACTCGCGGCAGCTACTCGCGGCAGCTACTCGCGGCAGCTACTCGCGGCAGCTACTCGCGGCAGCTACTCGCGGCAGCTACTCGCGGCAGCTACTCGCGGCAGCTACTCGCGGCAGCTACTCGCGGCAGCTACTCGCGGCAGCTACTCGCGGCAGCTACTCGCGGCAGCTACTCGCGGCAGCTACTCGCGGCAGCTACTCGCGGCAGCTACTCGCGGCAGCTGAAGATAGTTGCCATAGCAACTATCTTCAGAATGTCGTGTATACCCAGAGCTAATGCAAGTTATAATAGTTCGGAATTACAATGTTAGGTCAATCTTGGTAAATTCATACCTGTGTTTCAGGCTGCTGATTTCAATATTACATTAACTAAAATCCCAAAACAAATTAACAAAACGTTCTACTAGCAAAATATACACGGTTACACTAATAACATATGAAATGAAACAAATTAATGGCGTCAATATTGGAAACCGATTACCGGCAGATCGCTGCTCGATTAGTTACTAATGGGTTAAATTATATCCAAACTTAGGCGCGTGTGTGACTTTATAACTTCATGTTGCCGGTATTAGGAATTAGGAGGGTTAAACTCTTGACTTAGAGAACATGTGTGGGGTTAGTGTTGACAACTTGACAGGGGAATACGGAATTAGTATTTTGGTTGCATGTTTCACGCAGTGGCTCAGAAAAAGGCTTATGAATAGGGTATTTTACTCTATATGAGAAAAAATCTATAAATATATTATTGAGATAGTTTAGGCAAAAAGCAGTCGGAAAATGTTAGTTTTAGTTCATAAAATCGCATAATATTTTTTTAATTTCAATTCAAGGTTTTTAGTTTTTTTAATCTGTTTTATAACACTAGCGGCCATGTTATTACGCCGTACGGCTGTGTAAACAAAAAATTTACAACTGTCAGTCAACCGATTGGCGTACATAGGCTTTGTACTTTTATTATTTTCATAACCAATGTATTTTTTTAATTATGACACCTATTACAAAATATGCTTTTAATTATTTTTAAATTATAATACAATTGTTATATTTAATGCGAGCGCATTTCATACTAAACGAACTGGCGTCATATCCGCTGAGTATTATTATGGCGTCCACTAAAAGACGTTTTCGTTAAACTACGCGCGAAATTTGAAAATTTAAATTTTAGATGCTTTTTTATGGCACTTATCGATTTAATAAAAATTGTGTTTTTGAAGTTATACTTCTTTAGGCGCGTTATGAAAAAATGATGAGAGTGAAATTTTACGATGCGCGCGCACAGCGTCACACAAAATTCTCACGGGAGTAATTGTAAACAACGCCATCTCTGACGTACATGCTGAACTACTTACTGCCTTCGTTGATATTTTGTGACTCGAAGAAGTATAACTTCTCACGCGCGTACATAAGTACACACTGAATTTTTTTTTGGTGGCATATTAGCACTACAGAATTTTATAGAGACACTTTTCAAAAATGGGTGTAAAACCCTATTGATAAAACACAGTTAAGTTACGTCTACCGCGATCGCATGAGTGACCATTCATTTCATAAAAAGACTCCAACATGCCTCGGCAACTAATGATCAAGCAACGGTAATTAAGCAACATCTATCCGCGTAATTTTGAACCGACTTCAAAAAGAAGGAGGTTTTCAATTCGTCTGTATGTTTTTTTTTTTTGAAGTGAAAACTTCTTTAGCGGCGTTGAGCACTTTTTCTGTAATGGGTATAAAATCTTAAACTCGCGTCAGGACACGTGACCTGATCGAAGAAGCGTAAGACGGATGGAGAGTTTTAATGTAAAATAATTGTAATAGTTTTAAAGTGTTAAATTTTTAATGTAATATAAATTGTCATGTTTGTGTACGATAGCTCAATAAATGAATATTGTATTCTACCACATAAATGATAGTACTTTTATACTGATAAAGCAATTGGTGCAAAATTATTCCCTAACCATTCCAAAATATCAAACATGCTCAACGTTAATAATCAAGTTTTCACTTCTGCCGGCACTCCCGGAGTGCAACCCGTCTTTTTTTTTTGTATATTTGTTACGCGATTTCTCTGGCAAATGTAAAGCGATTTTGAAAATTCTTTTTTTGATGGATAGGGTATGCCTCAAGGGTGGACTCATATAAATATTATCGAAATTGATTCAGCACTTTTTGAAAAATTCGACAGAAAGAAAAAAAATATACATGGATGATGTTGTAATGTTCTCACCTTGTACTTTCTGTTTTGACTGTGTTGCCATTTCTTAATGGATTTGGATGATAAGAAAGTACTAAAAAGCGAAAAATAAAAAGCTTTTTTACAAAAAAAGACAACCGCCTTCAAAAACCAAAAAGTGAAAAATAACTTTAAAACAGAACACACATGACTTTAGTTTCAGAAGTCGGTGGCAATACAAAACAATAAATAGAACAGCCAAGCCACCGACTTCCGAAACTAAAGTCATGTGTGCTCTGTTTTAAAGTTATTTTTCACTTTTTGGTTTTTGAAGGCGGTTGTCTTTTTTTGTAAAAAAGCTTTTTTATTTTTAAGTATGTTATATCCACCCTGAATAAAAGTAAAACATCAAACGCTGTTAACTTTCGACTGTTACCATCAGGGACATCCACAATCGTATTTTTTTTTTTGTTGATAGATCTAAAGCATATTTCATTATGTACTTTCTAAGTTTACCTTGAATATCACTGACGTCTCCATCGATGTCAGTAAACTTTATTTATATTATATTTACACTTATCCTGTACTGTCCCACTGCAGGGCAATGGTTGGACAGTACTGCCATCTGTTGTCTTTTTTATAATTTATCTTCTCTCTAGAATGCATGTAAATCACGAATAGGTACGTATCTTTAAATCAATATTATCTGTCAAACTTAGTCGTGCTTAGAAGCATTTTCAATAGATGTCGCTGTATTATGTTTGCTTAAAAATATTTTATTTGTGCTTGTCTGTGGCCTAAGCCTCAAGTCTGCTATTACAATAGTGTCAGAATGGTCTATAATTAATTTCATAATTGTTGACTTTGACAAGTTTGGTTTTCTACTAATATAATGGCGTCATTATGAAAATCAATGATAGACCATTCTGACACGATTGTAATAGCAGACTTGAGGCCCTGCACCTGGCCTGCACCCGTCACTGCTCTCTCTGCTACTCTGTGACCTTAATGTCTTTCTGTTGTTGTAATAATAAAATTATTTCATCATAGTTGGACACGTTAAGTTTTATTCTCTAATCGAGCTCCCTGAATCCTATCTATCCTTCTAATGCCCTCCCTCCATTCCTTCCATCAGTACACTTTAACTTATTATAATAAATAAGTCTGAAATCCTCTTGGTGATCAATACTCATGCTTTCTCTGTACCAACCTTTTATTTTTATAATAAGTGAAATAGATTTTTTGATAAATAAACGTCCAAAACAGTAACATCGTCAACTTAACGACTATTACACAGATAAGATCTATGGAACTATACAAACTCATTAAGCCAACCACTTAGAAAACACACTTTAGCTTGAATGTTAATAATACGACAAAAGACATATTTTTATACATTAAAAGGCCGACCATCAATCATTCTTAATTCATTCCGAACTCATCACGTTGAATACTGTGAAGAAATATACAGAAGATCTACTTAACACAAGAGAGACACAGAGACAGGGGTACAAGGTCTCATGTTGTCTCGCTCATTCGTTTTATAATCCATACTTCCATACCTACTTACTTACTTACTTATCCATACTTTAATATTATAAATGCGAAACTAACTCTGTCTGTTACGCTTTCACGATGAAACGGCTGAACGGATTTTAATGAAATTTGGCGTGAATATAACTTGAACCCTGAAGAAGGACATAGGCTACTTTTTAATCCGCGACTTTGTCTGCCTCTGCGATAACCGACATTCACGCGGACGAAGTCGCGGGCAGAAGCTAGTAGGCTATATTTTGTTTTCAATAAAGTAAGGGGTATTTACAAACCCCTTATTTTCTACTTTTTCTTTTTTTTTTGCCCACGTCGTCGATTTCTGTTTTAAAGCGTATTGTAGTATGATGGTCCAGTGGTTGACGAGTCCACTACTCATGCACGATGTTATGGGTTTGCATCCAGACACGAGCAAATATCAATGTCACATTTTCAATTTCTTATATACTTTCTATGTTTATCTTGGACATCATTAACATCAGTGAAAAAAATATCGTAAGGAAAATTAGATAATTAATATAAATCTTAAATCGTCAATCTGCTTTGAGCCGTGTTTATCAATGCTCGTGCCTTCTCTGTACGAGAAGAGGCCTTACCCCTTACCCGGCAAACGTGGTTTTACCACATAAAAAAAAAATAGCCTATGACCTATTTCTCAGACCTGCCAAATATACACACAAAAAATCCGTTTCGAGTTCGAGTTTCGAGATCGATAACAAACACTATGACATAGATTATATGTTTCTCAAAGTAAATAAAAATTAACCTTCTGTTATTTCTATGTCATGTCACAAATGGTTATTCCAGAGAAATGTTAATATTTTTTTTTGTTTCACACGCAATATGAAAATACATCACGCTTACAATTGTAGGCATGTCCGTTGTACATATTATTAGTATTGAGTTTTTGTGTTCTAATGTAGATGTTCCCATTTAAATACTTTTAACGGCTATATTTATTTTAGAACCATGAACTTCATTTTTTTTACTGGGTTTGGACTAAGAACAGCATAAAGACTGCCAAAGAGGATTTAATAATTTTTAATAGCATACTATTCTGTATATTACTTATAGAAAAAACTCGTCACAAAACCTCCACTTTAAAAATTATTTATAATCGCCAATCCGCCTAGAGTAACCGTGGTCAATGCTGTTATTTGAGCACAGATAGTAAAAACAAGACACTTGACCACAGATAATATATATGGCTTGCAATTAACTAACTTTAACAAATGCCCTTCTCTGTTTGAGAAAAAGTTCTGCATTAGAGCAATAATAGGCCGGTATTATAATTAAAAATAATTTCCACAGAACCACATAAATCATCAAAGAAAAACCCCAGACACCTCTTCACACCCCTACTCTAAAAACAAACATAATACTACAGTTTAGAAACTGAAACCGCTAACTCACAATGATTTATCGGTTTTCCTAACTCTAAACCAAAAACCGTACTACCAATATCGTGTAGTTCCACAAAACCGCTGAGCTAAACACATCAGTGACACACATCACTGTTCCACGTCACTGGACTAGGTAGCAGTCACATGTTCCAATGCACATCACTAACTTCAAATAATTAACGGTTAGCTATTATAAATACGCGGTATTTTGTTGGACCACACTAACGTTGTAAACACTCTTGGGGTGTTGGACAAACTGGTGTTGGTAAAATAGTGACCACAGTCTAATTTAATTATTCGTATAGTGATAATTTGATTGTACATGCAATATAATTTATTTACGACACTATTGACGCAGTGGTTGAGCGATTGACTGCTGCGCTGCGTGTCGCGAGTTCAATTCCCGCACGGAACAATATTTGTATGGATAATTAATTAATAATAATAATAATAAACCTTTATTTCGGACAACAAAGATCCATAGAGTGTTAGTAACTTAGAAAAACTTATTACCTAGTGTTAGTAAAAATCAACCTCCGCACAAACTGCTGTATAATCGGAGAGCCGAATCTCTCTGCAACAGTTTTCAGGATGCTGTTTAGACTGTCCCTCACTCTCCTCAGTAGCGACGCAGTTTTTTCGCGTACCTAAAATCGCGTAGAAACCGTCGATACGGGTTTGCGCAAACATCTCCGACGCGCTACAGTAACGAGGCAGTCTCAACAACATCCTAAAAGCATTGTTATATTGGATGCGCAGGACATAAAAAAAAAAAAATATTATTAATTGTTCCGGGTCTGGCTGATTGTGTATGTGAGTTTATATGTTTGTAAACGCACCCAGGACACGGAGATTTTTTTCTAGAGTGTGTCAACGTATTTATTAAAAAAAGAAAAAAAACATTAGCATTATTTTCAAACATGAACCCTGACAGAATACAGCAGATTTAAAAATTCTTTAACCTAGTATATCGATGATGTCCGCAATTCCACGACTCAGCGCGTATTTTGCGTACAGGTGGGAAGTAAATCATTCTATCCACCTCAGCTCTTCGAGAAAGACCAACAGCGCCTTGACGTTGCTGGCGATATCCTGTAGGTTACCTGGATTACCGAAGTACTTTGCCCTGTATGAAGCTACCTCAGGGCAGTTCAGAAGCTTATGGGCTGCTGTCTCGTCGTACGTAAGGCTCGGCGCGCCCGAGCAGAGAGACCACTCAGAACAAACCTTCATTTTTCGCACGCACACATTGACATTTTGTTTATGGGCAATCTCAAGCAGTTTCAAGCAGACTTCAGTCTCGACTGTCACGTGGTGTCTAAATGAATAAATGAGAGACATTGATATTCCATGACGAAACGAAAATTTTGTTAAAAAAAATTGCAAAGACGTTCCAACCAGTGTCAATAAAATTTTATATTGTCACAAATAAAACCAACAGAGTCAATACAGTAGCAGCCCTAGTGAGTCTGGCAAGTTTAGGTAATTATTTTGAAGATGGCGGGAGCGGTCCTTCTGTACCCTTTATATTTTGTGACAGTGGGCTGTCTGTTTATTTTGTTTTTTTTTTTCACTTAAAAAAGGTTGCATTATTAGCGAGTAACATGGACTATGTTTTATGATAAATCGTCCGCGTGTAGATACTAGGTAGTGATAAATATTGCGATCGAAAACTGTCGGTTATCGGTAATACATTTTATGCTATTAATAAAACTTAACTGTATCGATAAACACTCCTTTACCTATAAACACTTTATAAGTTTTACCTGTACTAAGTATTACCATTTTATTCTTCATAAAACGAAACGGCTATAGAATTATATAGCCTTTCAATTTTGATCGTCCCGGTCTAGATAATATTGAAATTATTTCGGGAAAATTTTCAACGAAGCTTTAGCTAATCTTAGAGTCTGTATCTTATCATCATCTGCCTAGTCTTTTCCCAATTAAATTGGGGTCGGATTCCAGATTAACCGGATGCTGCTGAATACCAGTACTTTACATGGAGCGACTGCCTATTTGACCTCCACAACCCAGTTACTGGGTAACACGATACCCTTAAGTAAAACTGGTTGTCAGACTTTCTGGCTTCTGACTACCATAACGACTGTTAAAGATCTACGAATGACAGCAGATAACCGATTCAAGTTGGTTTGTCTGTCAGAAACTTGAAGCTCGTTCCAAAACGTAGGTAGGTCTATCGAGAAGACCGTGCAAGAAACTCCACGGACATTCAATCAAGTTTTTACAATTATACTTATACCATTATCATCACTCAGAAAGTTCACTCAGAAGGCTTTTTTTTTAATGTTAATTGTTATTTTATATTATAGTTTTTTTTTTGATTATGTAACCTTGTATAATTTTCCTTATATTACAATTCTTTTTTTTTAATATTTTGGTCTTTCGACCAAATTTGTACACAAGCCATGGTCAAACATGTTGTGCCAAAGAATCTGTAACACCTATAATAAACACCATGTATATTATCTACACATGTTTTTGCAATTAGATGAGTCTTTATCTTTATCTTTAAGGCATACTGCACTTTGCGGGTACAATACAATAACGTCTTCAGTGTTGTTGCGGTTGCCGCAGTTCTTTAGTGCGTTCGCGATGTTTGCCGAAGCGCGTACGGATGACTTTTACGCAATAAGCCGTTGTCCTAGGTGAGCGACCGAACACGACAAGACGCGACGCGAAGCGATGCGGCGTAATGCGACCAATTTGATACTTCACGCGACGTGCGTCCTACGTTGTAGGTAGTCATTGTAATTATTTATACCCTGTTCACAATAAGATTAGACATTTACTCAAACCTTTTTTACGGTCCGTTCAACCGATTTTGACTTCTATTGCGTTGGTAGAATGACAAATGGCAACTGCAGTAAACAGTTGTATTGTAACCACTTTTTTTGCCTCTAATGTCATCCTTAAGCCTACGGAATAGAAGTCAAAATCGGTTAAAGGGACTGTAAAAAAGGTTTGTGTTTATGTCTAATCTTATTGTGAACAGGGTATAGAAAGAAATAAGTTTAAAGAGTTTCATCATTTATATCTGAAACTAAATCCACATTCATTTGAAGAGTTTTGTGACTTATTACCAAGCACTATTGATTATATTATTGCAGCTGTTAAACCTATTATTTATCTATAAATAACCAATTTTCATAAACCTATTTCTATTGAGGAGAGGCTGTTATTGACTTTACTACAGTATACATAACAGGAAATAATTAATTATTAATAAACTATTGTGTCGCGTCTCGTCGCGCAAAAAACAAATTCGGACTTGTCGCGTTGGGTCGCACATTGATTATGGCGACTACGTAGGCCACAAGTAGCGCGTCTGAAGTTAGCTGTTTGGCTGCGCAATGGAACTTTTAGGAACGAAATTGTCTACTGCGCAGCTAATCGGCTAACTTCAGACGCGCCAAGTTACGTTGACCGTACTGTACATACAACGACTGTTTGATATTTACGCTTCGCGTTGCATTACCGCGTTTGCCGTTCACCTAGGACAACGGGTAAGACGCAAGCGTGTTTCGTCGTAGTAAATACCAGTGTCCGATGTACTCGCTCTGGGTAAGAATTGTGGTTGGGACGGGGAAATAAAATGTTTAAATTGTTGCTTACAATTTTAATTATGTATGCTAACATAGTTTATAAGTTTCCGTTGTTACTAACTATTATGGATCTTGTATTCTGACAATTAAATTATTATTATTCTTGTAGCCTCAGATTATGAAACAAAAGGCAGATAGACCGCGCAGAACACTGAGAGTGATGCCAAAAAAGCAAATACAAATTAAAAAGCGAATACCTACAATCTCGTAATTGTATTCGCTTTTGAATTTGTATTTGTATTTTTATTTGTTTTTATTAACGACGCGGCAGTTCGTGCTATAGTGACTCGTGTCAGTACAGCACGAAGCGCGTTGTAGGTATTCGCTTTTGAATTTGTATTTGCTTTTTTGGCCTTTTGTTTTATAATCTGAGCTTGTAGCTTCTTTACGTGAAAACAATGTAGTGGATGAGTTTATAGTTTTAGTATAGTACAAATGAAAAAATCGAGCCAAATCAAATCAAATACTTCTACGTCAGCAAGCTCGTGCTACGCTTACATTGAAAGGTAATGTATCAGAAAGTGGATATTTCGAACACAATCCAGCGCGGGTCATTGATTTTGTTGATTTATCCACGAAATTCAGACGGACAGCTGGATTTCATGTGTTACTAGTTTTAGTTTACTGGTTTGTGTACTTCGTTAAATCGATCGGCTTTAAACCTATCCTTTTGATTTACGATATTTGGCATACAAAAATCTCGTGATCAAACCAGGATTTATAAGTCTAAAATCATTTTTTTTTTTAACCTACCTCTAATTTTACTATTATGTCTCCTAATTAGACAGTTGAGCTCATAAAGAGTTTTTTTTTATAACCGAGTACATAGGTACTCGGTTATAAAAAAAAAACTATACCATACCATATAACCAAGGATAGCCTTGGTGGTAACTATAATTACGAGCCGTTTGGAGTTGACACCCTCGGTTCAGGGGGTCCGAATGCTCATCTACTTTTTAAGGAAATTTCCAAAAGGTTCGTTGCCACTTCCCGTAATCCAAGAGCTGGTTCTTACCTCGGTCAGAGGTTAAGCACATTCCCAGATGACGGCGATCTGGAGGAATATTAGATGCATTATTACATTTAGTTTAATAGTTAATCATAAATCAAGTAATGACTGTTAAAAATTACGTTAGTGCTAACAAGCCGACGTTGGAACGTTACCTTTTTATTCTCAGTTTAAAACTGACCAAAAATCCTCGATTAGACCGTTATTGACGAGATTTCGACATTAATAAATTGCCATTAAGATGAGATTTTGAACGTTTTTCATTTAATTTAATTACGACAATATTGGCCTTCTGGAACCTTGTCACATAGACAAACCAACTTTTCCTTATAGATTTTTAATATCCACTATGTTGTCACAAGTTTTATGTTATTTTCCGACTGACAGAGTCCGAATCTCCCGAGTTAGGAGTACAACATGTTATTGAAGAGCTTTATTGAGTTTTTTTGTCCTGTTCAAGATTTCAGAGTAATCATGGGAACCATTGTTGTGTGAAAATGCGTTCACAGTGGAAAAGAAAGATAGGTGGACGTGACTTACGCACGTTTGGTCTTAAGAACTTGTTCGTACGGGCGGTTTTTTGAGCGCACGTTTGGATTTTTAACGCCTAGGTCGATGTCAAGAGTCACAAATTCAGTGCACGTTAAAGGTCGTAGCACACTTATCAAATCGGAAACGGATCGTAACCGTATCGACTCTAGCCGTTTAGTATTCTTTGTATGAAACTCCTTACTGCAAAGCACATTAATTAGAATCGTAACGTAAATGACTCGCCTCGGGATAAGCTCACGAACCGCGGTGCGGGGCGTGGTCAACCAGCGGTCCAAAGCCAGAATCAACAGTGGCGACCACCAGAAAAGCGCCAGAGCAATGAAGCTCGATGAGTCCCAGAGAAACGATTCAACTGTTTTGGATCCCGCAACGAAATTAATCAAAAAAGAACAGCGGAGGAGTAAGAAAAACATATTTTCCACTTCCCTCCAAATCAAGCAGGAGACAGAACAGAACTAGGCCAATAGGCACAAAGGGACGTTTACAACTGGGAGAAACCCAGTTGCTAAGCACCACGGATTATAATTGACATAATTAATGGGTCCTAAAAAGTGAGCTGTTACATTAATTTTGATATGTGTGGTACGACCTTAATCTGCGCTTAAAAGCACCGTAACCGTGCATTGGAGTTTCAACAGCTAATCGGCAGCTTAACTGAGACCGTTCCTGAGACAGCTTTGCGGTGTGGGAAGGGTGGTGACGTGACGCGAGAGCTCACTGATACGTTAACTTGTGACAACTGTCAGCTCTCCCGCAACGCGCAGCTACCTAACCATGGACGGTCTCAGTTAAGCGGTCGATAAGCTGTTGAAACTCCAGTGCGCGTTTAAAAAACTCCTTGTCGAAAACACGATAGATATTGCGATGTTTTTCCTTCACCGATGTCCAAGATAAACTTAGAAAATCTATACAAATAAATAAATTTGAACACTGTCTGTTTGTAATGTCAAAATAACAGTACTCATATTTATATTTTTTTAATTTGTGTCTGTCTGTTTGTTCCAGGTAATTCTGAAACGGCTGGACCGATTTTGACGGGACTATCAGCGGCAGATAGCTGATAAGAAGTAACTAAGGCTACTTTTATTTTAGAAAAAAATAGAGATATGCGAATAGTACACAATAAATTGAAGTAGTCCCAATGGTGCTTTTCTGGCAACGAACGCATGCATGCAAGCATGAAAGGCAGGTGACTTAACCACTGGGCTGTCTCAATACATTCAATACTAATACCAATCAAAAAGGTCGTACGACCACTTTTGCTCAAGCCATGTGTTCTATTTTACTACTCTTCATCATCATGTCAATCTTTAGACGGCCACTGCTGGGCAGGTATCCCCCACGGGGGGTTCAGCCGTAATCGCCATGCTTGGCTGATGCATGTTGGCGATCGCAGTAGATGTTGTAATACTCAGAAGGACGCTGCTGCCCATCCTCTGGCCAATATCCCTTCGCCTTCTACGACACCCATGGGTAGAAATGAGGTGGTGCTATTCGCAGCCGGTACCACACGGCTGGACTTTCATTTTACTACTGTATGCTCCAAAACCCGTCACATCCCAAAAGGCATAAATAAGTTTCTTGAAACGTACTAAATCTGGCTCCGTGCCTAAAGCTTTCTGCAAACGGGCCACACGCTTCAGCAACTAAAAGTTGCCATCGACTTCATCATCTGCCTACCCTTTTCCCCAACTGCGTTGACTTGCAGTCTAACTGGTTGCAGCTGAGCACCAATGTTTTACAAGGAGCGACGGCCTATCTGACCTCCACAACCCAGTTATTGGGTAACACGATACCCCTTGGTAAGTCTGGTTGTCAGACTTTCTGGCTTCTGACTACCCATAACGACTGCTAAAGATCTACAAATGACAGCTGGAACCAATGGCTTTACGTGCTTTCCGGGACACGGAGGGAACTCGGTATGAAATTAATGATCACCCATCCACCGGCGGACCGCGGAAAGCGTAACTTAACCTTAATCGATCGGTCCGTACGGCGTGCAATACGGTTATACTTAGCCATGAGCTCCTCCCACCGACCTGTGAAGCTTTTTAGACAGTTTATACAGACAGACAGTTTATACGAACTCGCCCACACGAAAGAGGCCGGTAGTCGCTACATACCATTCGTTGGATCATTCAGTTCCCCTTCAAAAGGGTTGAGCTAAATGGTGCTGATCCTTGCTTCATGTTAGTGAACGGGCGCTGTCAGTTGAGATTGGTCATTGCTTAATTGGCTTCTATCTTTTTTTTTTGTTTTGTATTGTTCTTCGCCTAAATTGTTTTCACAGGACGTTTCACAAATATTGTAGTTGTTTGTAAGAACTTGTTTTATAAGAGTGTCTGTGGAGTTTCTATCTCGTTTTTCTCCATACAGACTTACCTACGTTTTGAAACGAGCTACTAGCTTCGCCGTGTGGTGCCGGCTTCGAATAGCACCACCCCATTTCTACCCGTGGGTGTCGTAGAAAGCGACAGAGGGATATTGACCAGAAGATGGGCAGCAACGTCTTTCTGAGTAAAATTACACCTATACTGCGATCGCCAACATACATCGGCCAAGCATGGCGATTACGGCTAAACCCCCCTTGGGGGAGACCTATGGGCAGCAGTGGGCGTCTAAAGGTTGACATGATGATGATGATGACTAACTTCAACTTTCTAACTAACCGACGCAACTCCTTGATAATTAAAAGTGCCTGAAAATGGTTCACTTGTCGGCATTTAGTTGCTGTAGCGTTGCCCGTGTGCGCGACCACTAAAAGAGAACAAATTGCTTTTAGAAATTAACTCTTTACACGGCTGAGTAATTTAGCTGCAGCAGTAAATGGATAATAAAATGTACCGCTGACCGTTTACTGTCGTAAAATCACGGTTATCGCTAACTGGGTCTGTTAACTTCAGCGTTTAAGTAAGGTTCTGTATTAAAACAATTTTTATTTTCTTTGTGTGGTGGCTCTACTGCTTTTCAAAGATATAATAGGACTCTATTGCTTTTTAAAGATAATTATAACCGGTGTCATTTTTTCTAAACCTATTGATTGATCGATTGATTATGATTATATTTATGAATTGAAAAAATTAGAGATCCTTGAGAAAATTCATACGGACCAAGTCGCGGGCTAAGTGGAAGTAATATACACGTTCTACCTAAAAAAAAATAATTGAGTTAAATTACTTTTTGACCAAAACTGAAAACTAACAAAACAGTAGGTACAGGGATTAGTGGCTCTTTAATTTAAAAATTACTTGAATGTATCTAAGTCAATTATGTAGTTCACTGATTTAAAAAAAGAAGGAAAAAAATTGAAAAGGTCATAAGGAAAAATGATCTGACAATGCCAACCTTTTTTTTGCGTTGTGGAAATCCTCATGGACTTCATCCATCGTGGGGGTGACGGAGAGATATGCCGGACTCTTACCGGCTAAAACCACCGCGGTGTTCCACCTCTGCCGGTTTCGCATAAGCATTCAGTGCTCCCCCGACAGGCTTTGACCCGCTGGACCTCAACGGGTCCCACCTCCCAGTGCGGCCATTCCTATAACGACCGCAGCAGTCAGAGAGCCTGGTGAATCTTGAGCTTTATTTTGCGTGAATAAATGGTTTTTCTTTCTTTCTTTCTTTCTTTATTATAGATCTTGTAATCTATTATAGCAACAATCGTTAATTAGATATACTTTTGGAGTAGGTTGTTCTGCCAAATAAGTTTTTGTCATTGTCACTTAATCCAAATCCGTCGTAATCTGACACGAAAACTCCAAACAGATCAGCTTATTCTTAGCCAAAAAAAGAATCAGATGAACTTCAACATAAGTACACGTATAATTAACGTGAACTTTTGACCTTTCAACAAACAAACATTTACTGAAGACCTAAAAGTAACTAAGTCACAAAAAATAAATAAACTAAAATAAGGGTCTTTGCTAATTTCTTGTAATTACTCGTAACGTAGTTAGCTTGTTTGGTTAATGTCGGTTAATCTTTTTACTTCTCGTTAACTCAGGCTGTTTGCTTTATTTGCTTTTGGACCCTTTTGGCCGACTGTAGACCGGGACGTTTGGGGTTTGGCTGTAAAACTTCTTGCCTCAATTACTTGCCAAACGTTGCAACATCATCTGCCTAGCTTTTTCCCAACTGTGTTGGGGTCGGCTTCCAGTCTAACTGGATGCAGCTGAATACCAGTGTTTTACATGGAGCGACTGCCTATCCTCCACAAACCAGTTACAGGGTAACACGATACTCCTTGGTAAGACTGGTTGTCAGACTTTTTGGCTTATCACTACACACATATAGAAGCAACGTGAATAATGTAATCAGTATTTTGTAAAAACTTGATTTAAAAGAGTGTCCGTGGAGTTTCTTGCTCGTTCTTCTCCATGGAGACCTACGAGACTTCATTTTTCTGACTAACTGACTCTTTGACAATTCAATAGTGCCTGTAATGGTTTAATTGCAATAAATGCTTTGACTTTGATTTTGACCCTTAACGGCTACCAAAGATCTACAAATGAGCAACCTACAAGAGACCAACGTTGCAATATATGAACGAAAATAATTATTTTAGTAGCGTCACATTTAGTAGGTAGTTTTTATATCTAAAGTAATATTATTAAGAGATAAAGTTTGTTTGTTTGTTTGTTAGAGGTAATCTCAGGAATTATTTTATACTTATGGAAAGTTACTCTGTTCCTGAGTATTTAAGGATATGTTTCATGATATACTAGGCATCGGGTCGGCTTCCAGTCTACCCGGATGCAGCTGAATACCAGTGTTTTACATGGAGCGACTGCCTATCGGAGCTCCACAAACCAGTTACAGGGTAACACGATACCCCTTGGTAAGACTGGTTGCCAGACTTTCTGGCTTCTGATTACCCATAACGACTGCCAAACATTTACGAATGACAGCCGGGACCAACGGGTTTTATGTGCTTTCCGAGGGACGCAGGGAACTAGGTATGTAATGGATGGTCACCCATCCACAGAGCGACCGCGGCAAGCGTAGTTTACCCTTGATTGATCGATCCATACGGCTTTACTCAGCCGTAACTTCCTCCTTGATATTTTTATCAAGGCATATTTTCTTATATTACAAGTAGGTATATACACGAGAAAATATACACTTAGTACTTACGTTGTTCCAAACAGACAGACTGAAATACCCTCAAAATATTAGCATGAAATTCAGCATAAATGCAATATTAATTTCGAAACATTAACCAAAATCCTTGATCCAAATATCCCAGCTACTTCATTACTGCTACAAAACACAGGCGTACCCTGGAAGCGGGTCTAAGTGCATTTTAGTGTTTAGGACACTGTGATGTCGCCTTGGGCTGTCTTGAGATGTTTATGTGTGGTACAAGTTGAGGAGCGTTAGCGGGCTTAAGTTTGAAGGGTTTTACTTACTAGTATAAAAACTTGTTGATGCTCAAGACGATCATTTAATTAGTGTCGATATTTGTACTGCATGGCAAAGACCTTTCTTTTATTTTTTTTCTCTTTATTTTTTTTGGGGTTTTTATCTAAACAGACGTCCGTATGTATAGTGTCGGACGTAAAGAATAGCACCGTCCCATATCTTCCCGTGGGTGTCGTAAGAGGCGACTAAGGGACTCACCAGAGAACGAGCAGCAGCATTCTCTGTGCCTTTGTAACAACCATAGTGCGATCGCCAACCCGCCTGCCAAGCGTGGCGATTATGGCAAAACTCCCCCTTTCGGGGAGGCCTATGTCCAGCAGTGGACGTCTCTCGGCTGAAATGATGATCTAAACAGATATGCCAACCCCATCGTGCCTCTTAAAATTATATAAACTTACACTTTAAATATTTAATTAATAATCACAGGGCAAAGACAAAGGTGATCTGGACCCTCATCTTACGATTTCAAACTTTTTTTTTTTTTTTTGGGTACGGGATGGAAAATCCTCATGGATGTCCTCCGCCCTGGGGCGGGCGGTTTCAACCTGACCCAACTATTTATTTATCTCGCAATGGCTCCATACAATTTGGCATGTCGTCGGCCTAATTCGTTAACCTGCTAAATCCATTTTTTGGCAAAATTTACTTTTTATGCCAGTCAAAATGTTCAGTCTAATATCTACCGTAACGTTTAAGGAATAACAGCGATATTAGCCTAAAAAGGTGACAAATGCTATGCCCGAAAAACTGCTTTCTGACCACCAGCCAATCTCCACAATGCAAACCTGCTAAATCCTATTGGGGCCTCAGTTATCCTTTTTTTGGCAAAATTTACTTTTTATGCCAGTCAAAAAGTTCAGTCTAATATCTACCGTAACGTTTAAGGAATAACAGCGATATTAGCCTAAAAAGGTGACAAATGCTATGCCCGAAAAACTGCTTTCTGACCACCAGCCAATCTCCACAATGCAAACCTGCTATCAATTAATTAATCTATACACCATACTAAATTTAAGTCAAAAACTGCTATGTCCTCAAGCAAATTGAATCTTCACCTTGAAAAACTGCTAAATAATTGTTTTATCGAATTCTATAAAATGTGTATAAGTTATGCTACTAATTATATTGTTAAAATATCAAGAAAAATTATAGAAACCAACGGGATTTTCAGAATTTTGATTGCTAAATTAATATAGATATTATTCAGTTTTTTCTTCGTCCTGTAAACTATGAAAAAATGGACTTAGGAGGTTAACGAATTAGGCCGACGATGTCTATATTAAAAGCAAGATAATCGTTGTAATACATGGTAGAAATCTCGGTTCATCAGTTCTAATTTCAATTTTAAAATGTAATGCGATCCAATATTTACCTACACTAGTTGGTGATAATAAAGTCACAATTTTGGACCCTGTCTGGAACAGCACTGTAAGAGGGAGGAGAAACAGCACTGACTGTTTCAAAGCCGTTCACTATTATTTTTCTAGTTATTGTTCTACTAATTACGTTCGGCTGCCGTCGAGGGTCCAAAAGAAACCGATACAATTTACTTTAAAGTATTTAATTAATGCAATTATTACAATTAGGTTGCTAAAAACTAATATGCGTGACAAATGTTCGATGTGAGAAACAAGAGTGATTCACCGATACACTAAATTAATGTTACTCACTGTTGTTACAAAATTTTCGGTCCCACGATGCCGAATTGCTGATGCAGCGAATCTCAAAGTGCAGAGCGCACCGCGCTGTAGTCATTGTCTCAAAAATTTAGGGTTCCGCAAGCAACACATAACATTCTCAATATCCAAGATTTGTAAAAACACTACATTTTCGAATCGCTACATCTTACAACTTAATCCCCAAAGCGAAAATAACGTTAGTGAAACTTAGCAGCACAATTACTTGTGATTGTCTTGAACATTTTGGATGTCTGCTACTCCGGAACTTCAAGTCTAGTTACAAACTTATGTTTGTCAGTTCTGCTGAATTGTGAAACACGTAGGTACAAGATTAATTATTTACTTATTTATTTCTAATTGTAGGTAACTAAGTTTTGGGTTGAAGTTTGAATTGGAAAGGAAGTATGGAATTGGAGACGTGCGCCACGATTGACTGACGTTCACTTTCTTGAAGAACGTTTGCTCGAATGATCGTTTAACCGAAGAACGTTTGCCTGAATGATCGTTCTCCCGAAAGAACGTTTGCTCGAATGATCGTCTACCCGAAGGAGTTTGACTGATTGATCGTTGAACCAAATGATCGTTTGGCTGAAGAATGTATGCTCAAATGATCCTTTTTCCGAAGAACATTATCTCGAAAGAACGTTCACTCGAACGCTCGTTTCACCGAAGAACGTTTGCCAGAAGGATCAGTTATCAAGGCAATCGTGAAGCAGTTATTGGACACAAGACTTTACAGACACATGAGACATTTCAGCTGTGCCTTTGTGATAGCAACTGCTGTGATATCTCTGGTATTGCTGTCCTTGATTCGATTTCTAGGTCGGGTAAAGTATCATTGGGCTTTACCATTAAGAATTTATCAGTAGCAGCCAGGCGTTTGAAAGTTTGTGGTCTGACAACCCCACGGCTCGGAAAGCAAGTAAAGTCGTTGGTCCTCCCGGTCCTGCGCCTGATGTCTCCCCAGTCGTGTCGACATTGCTGTCCCATTAGGACTATAAGAGGGAGTGCACCTGTGTTTGCGCACACACTTGTGCACTTTAATATCGTCTGCGTACTGGGCTGGTCTCCATAGCGACCGGGGTTGGAAGAATTATCATTTTTATAAACATTTTTTAAAACGTTCTTCGGTTAAGCGATCAATTGTTACTCAGTGTGTAATAATTGATCGCTTAACCGAAGAACGTTTGCTCGAATGGCCGTTTGACTGAAGAACGTTCTCTCGAAAGCACATTCGCCCGAATGATCGTTCTCCCGAAAGCTTCCCCTTTTTAGGACCAAAATCAAAACAACACAAGGAAAAGCCACATTCAATGGGGAAAGATGTATTATTATCCTTATTGGTGTCAATTTGAGAGACATTACCTGACAGCGACTTCCTGTGAGGTAGGAGACATTTCCCGTGGGTGTCATCGTCTAAATGGTGTTGTACAGACAGACAGATAGCGCCCGGGGTGATAGTATGTGGTTCTTCGATGAAAGGAGCAGTGACGTGAATGTGTTGATAAGTTTTATTTGTCCAATTAAAACATTTAGCGTCCGCGTGACGAAACGGATATCTTTAGAGTTCCGTTCCTTAAAAGGAAAAACGTAACCCTTATAGGATCACTTTATTGTCCGTCTGTTTGTCTGTCTGTCAAGACCCTTTATCTCGGGAACGCGTAGAGGTATCGAGTTGAAATTAAAACAACACATGTATACTAAGGTTCTTGGTCCCTTGAAGCTGTGAAAAAATCAAACTTCTAAGTTAACGTGAAAAAAGATACGGCCGATTATGCCGCAAAAAACGTACATTTCGACACTTTCAAGAGAATCAGTAATATCGTCTTATACTATAAATACAGAGAAACGTCTGAAAACTATGCATTTGTAATTAAATCATTAAAAATATTCTTTATTTATAATGAGCTTTTGTCCGCGATTTGTTAATGTCGGTTATCGCGGATGCAGACGAAGTCCCAAATTTAAAAGTACCATAATGTGCTTTCCCAGGGTTCAAGCTGCTTTCATACCAAATTTCATCAAATTCAAGATTCAAGGCTTGAATTTTTGGGTCTGTTGAAAAAACTGTTGAAAATCTGTCAACATTTCACACTACCTCAAAATAACGGACGACAAAATATTTAAAAACCCGATAAAATGCGATACTCTATTTCTACGCAGCACAAAGGATGAACAGACATCGATATACTGTGCTAACACTTCAAAAAAGATAAATAAACCGCGGATTTTAAATGCTTTTAATATTTTCAGAGGTGAATTTATATAAAACGTAGTAAAATGTAGGTCTGTTTGTAAGCAAAAACTTAACTTAAGCAACAAAATTCAACTAGTTAATAGAAATCATACGAATTAGATAAGTGATTCTTGAATAATAAGTAAACTAACAAACAGACAGACCGTTAATATTTGTTATAAAAATATAATAATTACTATTATGTTCCAAAGAAACAATTTTTTTTATTCAAACTCATATTCTTTATTGTATTCATGTGTTACAGTTTTAAGTAAGTTCCAACATCATTTAAGTTGGAAATGATAAATAAATGAAACCAAAAATAATTACTCTTCGCGATACGTATTCAAAAATATCCAACTAGTTTTATTTTATGTATTGCGGGATAATAAACAGCGAATATAAAGTATTATGCTGGCACTTCACATGGCCTATTTGCACAAATATTCGCCAATTTTTTACAAATTATACAAAATTTACCCGTACAATTGACATAGAGTCTATTTTGTAATCTAAATAAGGTTAATATATGCACAAATACGCCATGTGAAGTGCTAGCATTACATGTTGAAACAAGATAATATAATTATGGAGTTTTCAAATTACATTATCACAAATCAAATATGGTAATGAGTGCCACTAGATGGGAATGAGAGAGCATTACAATTAATTAATAACTTTATTGTTACATGAAAATAATACATTAAAAAACAATAACTATAAAAAGAAATAGAATTGGAGTTACAAAATTTCAAATTTTGCTCTGCAAAAACTGAATGTAGAAGAGAAAAATACCACAAAATAACAATATTGTTTTGTTTAAATTTTCTACGCAGCATGATATGAGATTTGTATACCACGAAAAACATACCGAATGCCAGCTGTGTGATCCCACACAGGTATGTACCGGGTAAGACAACACGCGGAGCGGGAGCGATAGCAACAGCGGGAAAACTTCTACCCATTACGTTTACCTATATTTACCTAGAACGGCCCCTTGAAAAAATGACGATGATGACTTGTCCTGAGACCTCTAATTTAACCATACTTACCTAATTCGTGAAAATTGGATCACTGAAATGTGTCACTTTCTTCTTATTTCTTGTCATGAGCTATTCAAGAGTTCTGTTCAAACTACTATCCCCGACTATTCAAATCGCTAATGGCGTGGTTCTAGAATTATTATTTTTTTTACTTCAAAAATGGCATCTCCCGGCTGCCACGTAGAGTTTTTTTTTCGCCACCTATCTATGAAATCTTGGATTAATAAGATGAATATAACGCCTTAATAGGGTATTACACCCATTTTTGAAAAGTGTCTCAATGAAATTCTGTAGTGCTAATATGCCACCAACAAAAACACAAAATTTTTATTCAATCGATAAGTGCCATAAAAATGCATCAAAATTTTAAATTTTTAAATTTCGCGCATATTTCGACGAAAACGCCTCTTACTGGACGCCATATTGGTCAGCGTAAATGACGTCAGTTCGTTTTGTATCAAATAAGCTCATGTTAAATATAATAATTGTATATCATTTTTAAAAGCATATTTTGTAATAGGTAATAATGAAAAAATTACGTTGGTTTCGAAAATAATAAAACCACAAAGCCTATATTACGCCAATCGGATGACTAACAGTTGACAATTTTTTGTTTACACAGCCGTACGGCGTAATAACATGGCCGCTACTATTTCACGGTGTTTTATAACAGATTAAAAATACTGAAAACTTTGAATAAAATTTAAAAATTTGTTTTGTTATTTTATGAACTAAAACTTACATTTTCCGACTGCTTTATGCCTAAACTGTCTCATTAACATATTTATAGATTTTTTCTCGTATAGAGTAAAATACCCTATTAAATAAATCCGTTCAGTGGTTTAGAAGATATGAGGTCATAAAAAATATTACGTCATGGTGGTGGCAAAGAGTTCATGTCATATCGCGGAGAAGAAACTAGTCCAATAAAATTGGTATATACCTTATTTGATTAATGTTCGAATTTTACATTATAAGCTTTTATTAATAAGAATTTGACATTATCAATTTAATTATTACATTATTAATCTGACATATTAGCTAATATAAAAAATTATCTCCTGAACTGACATATAACTTGACATTAATTGTTTATTTTTTATTCATACTTTTACATAATGGACCTGTAATTGTTTTTATTTTTTCTTATGTAATTAAATAATAGCATATCATAATACTAATAAATGAGAAATATTTGTACACCATATGTAATGATAGAATGTAAACGGGTTGTAAGAATACTTTAAGATCATACTATGTACACTTACATTCTGCAAATAAATAAAAATTTGAATTTGAATTTGAATGGGTAGGCCACATCCCTCGAAAAACCGATAAACGATGAGGAAGAAAAGGTTCTCGAGTGGCGAACACGAATCAAAAGACACACCGTTAAGCTTTTCACCAGATGGACCGACGACATCGTCAAGGTCGGACCGGTAACCCGTGGATGCAAGCGGCAGGTTGCCGCGAATTGTGGCGTTATATGGGGGAGGCCTATGTTCAACAGTGGACACCTTTCGGCTGATGATGATGATGATGATGATGACATACTAAGACAGGCGCGAAAAACATAACCTTTTCCTTGCAGTTGGGTAAAAAAGGGTGATGACCCATGTTCGTTTCGTCCATGCTCGAAAAACTACATATGACCAAAGTCACAGTCAAATCATTTATTTCAATTAGACCATTAAAGGCACTTTTCAACGTCATAAAAAAAAGTAGATTCTAGTTGCCCCTTCCAAAAGGTAGTTTAGGAGAAGAACGGGCAAGAAACTCCATTCTTACTCTTTTAAAAAAAAATGTGTACAATATTTTACATTTACAGTTTATAGTTGACGACACGGTTGGCGCAGTGGCTGAGCGATCGACTGCTACACAGCGTGTTGTGGGTTCGATTCCGGCCCGGGGTAAACATTTGTGTGATGAGCACTTGTGTTTGCCTTGTGTCTGGGTGTTGTTTATCTATATATTTAAATGTATTTAATAAAAAAAAAATGGATTTGTGTATATATATCAGCTGTCTGACACCCATAGTACAGGGTCTCCCTAGTTTGGGGTCAGATGGCCGTGTGTGAAAAATGTCCCCACATATTAATATTATTATTATTTTCAAACGATCGCTAGCTTTACGACACAGTCCCAAAGTGTCGCTCAAATGTAATTCAATAAACACAGTTTCTCAGATTTCAATCGAGTAGGAGAGAATTTGAACACAATGCTACAAGTGTGTATTTGACGATTCTAACCCAAATAATATCCCATTTGAATGCTCCCAGCTACTCTAACTACTATTGAAAGTCGATTCATCATTGTCTTCGTTGAAATTAGAGGAGTGCTTATGTTCGAGATTCGAATTATGTATGAAGGAATATATTTGTAATGGGATTTGATGATGATTTTGGGTGTTCTTATAATAAGCTTTGCCATCTGTGGGGTTTCCGTAAAGGTGAATATATACTAGAGCATCTTTATAAAGTTCTTACCTTGTCGAACCCTTTTCTCTATTATGTTGGGGTTGGCTTCCAGTCTAACTGAATGCAGCTGAATACAGCTGATCTGACCTCCACAATCCAGTTACTGGGTAACACGATACCCCTTGGTAAGACTGGTTGTGATACTTTCTGGCATCTGACTACCCATAACAACTGTCAAAGATCTACGAATGTCAGCTGGGACAAATGGTTTTATGTGCTTTCCGAGACATTGAGGGGTCTCGGCATTAATCACCCATCCACTGATATACCGCAGCAAGCATAGCTTAACCATTACCGATTGATTCACACATCTTTTACTTAGCCACGAGCGTCTCCGTCATATTGTTCTTACAAATAGTACAGGGACCAGGATATCATAATTTCAGCCAAAAGACGTCCACTGCTGGACATAGGCCTCCCCAAGGGGGGGTTTTGCCATAATCGCCTCGCTTGGCAGGCTTGTCAAATTCTTTTGACAGTTTATCAACTTTATAACAGAAAAATAAGGTTTATGTTCAATTGGGAAAAATTGACTTGATGTGCTGACGATTTTACAATACAAACAAAAGATAAAATAAAAAAAGTATTTCCATGTAACGTAACGTTTCGGCGAATGCTCGACACTGTGTTCGTATGCTCAAGCCGAGTGAGCATTTACCTCTAACATTAATTACTCTTCAATAAATTGTCGGATCTGCAGATCCCTTGTGTGTGTTTTTTATTATAATAATAAATAATAATAATAATATTTATTCAAAAAATTACAAGGCATAACAAGTACAGTTTGCTTAAATGTAAATTATAGTACTAAGATTTCCGTGCCTGAACTAGGTAATCCTGTGTTTCAGGCGAGAAGAGCTAAAGTAATTTTATAAAATTAATAAATAATCACAAAATCAAACAAAAATAAAATGTACAGTAGACAAATAGCTGAGTATCTTAACTAATGTAGTAACTAATATTTCTATATATAAACTAAATTTTAGTAATATTTACTTCATCACAATTAGTAAATTCTCTGTATCTTCATAGGACATACTTTGGAGAGCATCCTTGAGAATTAGCTTACAATTTGTGTAGTTCACGGAATAGATGTTTTGCTTTCGCGTTTAGTCTATTATAAAGGAGAGGACCAAGGAACAGGTAAAATTTGGATATAAACGCATGTTTTGTTGGTTTTTGTGGACAGACTATATTATCTTTACGTCTTTTACTAGTATTTTGAGTGCTGTAGGGTAAAGCTCTGTGTTGTTTTAATACAATGTTCATTATAAATAGCTGTCGAACTGTTAGTACTTCACAATTATGGTACAAATTATGGTACCATTCCGTCCAAACCACTGCTACTTCTGAAAACCAGCATCAACAGTGGCGACTTCTAGAAAAGCTTCGAGGTAATGAAGATCGACGTGTCTCGGAAAAACGTTACAATTGTCTTGGATACCGCAACGAAATTATTCAGAGAAGATCAAGGAAGAACGTTCGCGCGGTCTCTTCGATCAAATGTTACACAAATCCACTACTAGCTAGTTTGAAAAACAAGTGGTAATAAAGCGTCAACTGTCGTGGTAAACATTCAATTCGTGAAAGGATGACACGTTAGAGCGGCTCGATGTTCTGTTACAAGAACATGCTCTAGTGTATACTTACCTTTAGGAGATCATTTATTATTAACAGTGTTTTGATTGACTACTAAATCGTGTCACGTCTACATCGTTAGGTATTCTTTACTCCATCTTCACTCATGTCCGACTTAATGTATCCGACATAATGTAATACTTTTAGACGTTATTAAAAAATAGTTAACAATAATTGTCTAAAATGCAACAGTGTTTATTACTAAATAAAAGTAATAATAATATTAATAAACTCACAATAATTTTACATATTAGTAGACAGACACTGCCAAATGCCACCTGCTAAGATCTTTATAATCATAATCATAATCATTTATTTGTCAGAATATGTGTATACATTCATAATGTGGTCATAAAAGTAAAAGGTCTCAACATATTCTACCATAAGCGGCGTGCAAATTTACAGAACATAGGAACACATTAAGTATCTACAATATGAAACTTTAACTAGGTAATTACATTATAAAATAATCTATAAATTAAATGATAATGTCAGGTCTAAATAATAACGTCATAATATTATATGCAAAAATATATATATACATATGTCGGATCGTCAGTGAGCGATCCAGGAGGAGCGCCGAGCGGTATAGTACATCGTCAGGACTATAGGCGTTCCCATTATCCCATTATCGATAAACAAGACCTGTAAAAACAATTACACACTATTAGTAAAGAAAACATAATACAAATGGTAATCAGTAACAAGAATAAAGTAAGTTAAAGGTACAGCAACAATACAGTTAATCGAACAGACCATTAAGGTCCCACAGTTCGTACAGTGGCCAAGCCACCCAATGATAAACGAACAAACCCTTAAGGTTTACAGTTCGTACAGCAGCCTAAGCCACCCAATGATAAACGAACAAACCCTTAAGGTCTATAGTTCGTACAGTAGCATAAGCCACCCAAATACAAAGTGTATCGCTCGCTAGCAGCAAGCCTATACAGCTATGTGAATATACAGCAGCGCTGTACCAGGTAAACCGACAGTATTGTCGGGAGCAGGAACTCTTCACTGAGTCGAATCCGAGGATCGACTGCCATACTTACGGAGTGCACGCTCTTTTATAAGGCGATGCCCCCCACCTTGCAACCTCTCCATACAAGTCTATCCAATGGCGCACGGAAGTGCGTCACGCGTTTACTTGATACAAAACACTACAATGTACTAAATCTATTAAGATTTAACTATAAAGCAATCAAATATCACAATAATAATTGTCATGAATAAACAATAGTGATTTCATAAAGTAATTCGTTTTACATTCAAAGTAACGTGTCAACAATTGTTTTGAATAAAACCATCGATAACAATTATCGAAATAAAGTAACCACAAATCAGTGTGCTCACACAATTAATCATGTTTCGAATTAATAGACAATAATTGATAGTAAAATCACATAAATTAACAATAAGAAACACAAATCATAACAAATTTAGTTAACACCCACAATGTGATTAATAAACTGTCTCCGACACGGCCAGGCTGACATTCTACACGTCCTCGTGTAGTTATAAAGTTCTTGGTAAATATCGATCGGCCTTTCTGACAAAAAGCTTTAATTAGCAAAAGGTATGTTGTAAAGAAAAATCCTGAATTAGTCCTGAAGTAATATCATTAGCAAAATTTGCATCATAACCAGTCAAAATAACCATACTGTTACAGACAATACATAGCTCAACAAATCAGCCGAAATCACACTATGGGATTCGACAAGTAACTTGAAGTCGAATAGACAACTCGCATAGGCGTCAACATAGACAACCCGCATAAGCGTCAAGATCAACATTCAAATACAAACGATAGTCAACATAGACATCTCAATTCAGCTATAGTATGTCAGCAGCAGATGAATCATCATCATCATCATCATTGTCAACATTGACATCATTAACAGTTACTGATGGACATTCAGGGATCTTTCGTACATTGTTACTCAAAGATTTTAACAAATATCATTTTGGATCTAGAACTAAAGTATCCAATAACAAAGTAACCCTTAAACGGATTAACCACCAACAGAGTAACCACTAACAGATTAACCACTAACAGATTAACCACTAACAAAGTACCCAACAATATAAAGTACCCAACAAAATAAAGTATCGAACGTCAAACTTTCGGCACCTTTACCGATAACCAGTGCTGCTTCAGAACAGAATTTACTTTCATCTCCTCACTGTCAACAGCGTTACAGCCGTCCTGCATCTTCACACGTTCTTGGGTGAATAGTTTATCTCATCATCTGTAAACAATCAGAAAAGAGCTTAAGTAAACAGTTTAACGTTCGGTCATTCTGATCAAGTTAAATCAAAAACTATAGACCAGATAGCACAAAACAAGTATCTTACCACACATGTATCAGTAATGAAAGTACATTCAAACCCAGAGTCATAACAATATGGAAGCGTCTCACCAGATAGTTGTAGAACATCAGTGGTGGGTACATCACACTTTAACCCATCACGGATGGTTAGTTGCTCGAAGGCTGACTCACAGTATCTTCACTCGGTTAGTCCCGCCACGCTTCAGTCAGATGTCAGCGAAGTGACCTGTCGACTGGCATAAGCGATTAAAGATCATCCCTGTCATGGTTGACAATTATGAAGGTTAATTAAGGTAGCGGTAACTATTGGAGTATGTAAACAATGAAATTAATGTGGGTAGGTGATTTATGAATGCCATTAAAACAGCCTTAGCTCAGCGCTAGGTAATCCCAAGAGAGGAAGCTGTCATAACAAGAGTGGAAAAGACATACGATAACTAGGGAAGCCATGCGGAAGCATTAAGAGGCGATCCCACTTCTGATGTCGGATCGTCACTGAGCGATCCAGGAGGAGTGCCGAGCGGTATAGTACATCGTCAGGACTATAGGCGTTCCCATTATCCCATTATCGATAAACAAGACCTGTAAAAACAATTACACACTATTAGTAAAGAAAACATAATACAAATGGTAATCAGTAACAAGAATAATTAATCGAACAGACCATTAAGGTCCCACAGTTCGTACAGTGGCCAAGCCATCCAATGATAAACGAACAAACCCTTAAGGTTTACAGTTCGTACAGCAGCCTAAGCCACCCAATGATAAACGAACAAACCCTTAAGGTCTATAGTTCGTACAGTAGCATAAGCCACCCAAATACAAAGTGTATCGCTCGCTAGCAGCAAGCCTATACAGCTATGTGAATATACAGCAGCGCTGTACCAGGTAAACCGACAGTATTGTCGGGAGCAGGAACTCTTTACTGAGTCGAATCCGAGGATCGATTGCCATACTTACGGAGTGCACGCTCTTTTATAAGGCGATGCCCCCCACCTTGCAACCTCTCCATACAAGTCTATCCAATGGCGCACGGAAGTGCGTCACGCGTTTACTTGATACAAAACACTACAATGTACTAAATCTAATAAGATTTAACTATAAAGCAATCAAATATCACAATAATAATTGTCATGAATAAACAATAGTGATTTCATAAAGTAATTCGTTTTACATTCAAAGTAACGTGTCAACAATTGTTTTGAATAAAACCATCGATAACAATTATCGAAATAAAGTAACCACAAATCAGTGTGCTCACACAATTAATCATGTTTCGAATTAATAGACAATAATTGATAGTAAAATCACATAAATTAACAATAAGAAACACAAATCATAACAAATTTAGTTAACACCCACAATGTGATTAATAAACTGTCTCCGACATATACACTAAAATTTTACTATCAGTACATGTCAATTAACATCCTTTATGTAGTCATTTAAATTATAATAGTATTTATTACTCAGCCAGTCCTTCAACTTCCTTTTAAACCCATTTAAATTACATACCTTAATTAGTTTCGGAAACTTATTATATATTTGTGGGGCTATACAAAAAATGCTTTTCCACTTGAGAGCTGCCTTAGCTCTGGGCACACGTAACATTTCATTCCGCCTGTTTCGTTTAACAATGTCTGATAGGTGGGGGAACAAATGAGAATTCAATTTGACGAACAAAGCAGTTTCATATATATACAAAGCCGGTAGTGTCAGGATTTCATATTTTTTTTAAATAAGGCTCACAACTGTCGGTTACCTGAAGTCCGGACATGGCTCTGACGCATCTCTTTTGTGCTTTAAATGCTACTTCTCTGTTTGTTCAGTTGCCCCAAAATATAATACCTATAATATCTTAGTATAATTACTACTTATGTAAATTATAGTTACTCAAATCAAAACACATGTATAAAAGTAACCCAGTAACTAACCCAACACATCATATAAAATTACATTTGTTAATGAGAGCACGGCTGCTTTAATTAAGCACAACGGCACTCGGAGAACGTATCGGAAAAACGCTAATATCGGAAAAAAGAACAAACAACTCGACAACTCGAAATTGATGGAGAAGGTTTTAGCTGTAATGATGGAAAATAAAAAAGATGTATGAAAATCCTTTCGTTAATTATTGTTGTTTTAGTATCAAGGAATTTCAAGTGATGCAGTGTACTCGTAAGATTTATTGATTTAGGTTCATACTCAATTGCATTATCTTCACGGTTAACCAAAGCAATCTTCTTCTTTTTGTTTGCCTCTTCCCATCATTAAATGTCGGCTCTCCTCGTTACTCGGCGCCAGGATGCTCTATCCTTGGTTGTCTGATTGTCAATATGAAGGGTCTTCAGGTCACGGGTCACAGTTTGAGAGCGATGTGGCGGGCGGTCGGCCTTTGCCGCGCTTTACCTCATGAAGTGCTAATGCTGGATATAGGTCAGGATCTTTTCATTTTATGTGTCCGTACCATCTCAGACGACTTTCTCGGAGCTTGTGTTTATTAGAAGCGACTTTAAAACTTCCTCTGATGTACTCGTTTCGTACTTTATCAAGTCTAGTGGCGTTAGGTGGCAACTGGCCGTAAAAACACCATGACAAACAAAACCATATCCCCGGTAAACCAAAGCAATGCTGTACGTAAATATTAGACAAAATAACACAAAAACACACCAAGGTGAAAAAACTTTTTTGAAAAAGGAGAACCGCCTTAATTAAAAAAAGTGATAAATAACTTTAGCACAAAACACACAAACTTTAGTTTCTTAAGTCGGTGGCTTTGTTCTGTTTGTTGTTTTGTATTGCTACCGACTTCCGAAATTAAAGTAAAAAAAAAATCATTTTTTAGTGCCTCCTTATCACCAAAATTCATTAAGGAACGGCAACACAGTTAAAACAGAGATTGAAAGTCCTCCAAAGATGGTAAGATGGAAGAAACCAAAATATCTTCTCGATTTTTGTCGTTTTTTTTTTCAAAAAGTGCTGTATAAACTTCTGTTTGTTGTATACTAAAACCTTCTCCAGAATGTAACAAACACTTTTCTGACAATCGCATCAAAATCGGTTAAGCCAAACGGAAGATAATCGCGGACAAACATACATACAAACATACGGGTCGAACTGAGAACTTCCTTTTTTTTTGTTTTGAAGTCGGTTAATAAAATACTAGCACTTTGCCCGCGACTTCGTCCGCGTGAATGTCGGTTATCGCGGATGCAGTCGAAGTTGCTTATTAAAAAGTAGCCTGTGTCCTTCCCCGGGGTTCAAGCTATATTCATACAAAATTTCATGAAAATCGGTTCAGCCGTTACATCGTGAAAGCGTAACAGACAGAGTTACTTTCGTATTTATAATATTAGTATACAACTAACTTCTTCCAACTTCTAGCTTCATAATAGTGAAAGAATTTATGAAATCGGATGAGTAGTTCCGAAGTTTCTTATTTTGTTTCTATGTTGGAGCTATTTGTTTGTATGTAGGGGACATATCTACAAACAAATAACTCCTTATAATAACATTGTAACATAATAAGAACTTATAATTTCTTTACAATTATGACGGTACCTTGAGCAAATAACCTTGAGTATTCGTTCTCTCTGCGCCGCGCAAGAGATACAGTAGCGGATACGCTCAGATTTTAGAATGAAATCTTAATAAAATCACATTTTGGAATTTTGAAAAAAATATCTACCAAAATGTTCATTAATAAATTGCCTATCCATTAGTGTTACTAAAAATCGAATTAATGGTTACTTGCCGAGGAGATGCATGTTTACAATAATTATTTCTCATTTTTTTGTGGTTTCGTTCTGAGGAGATTAGTTAAATACTTTACTTCGTAAACAAAAATCAGATCTACCATTTTGTAGTCAAGATTATGTTTTGTAATCTGTTTTTTAGTAGTTGATATTTCTTTTGGATATAGAGTATTTAGGTCTGAAAAACTGAACAAAAAACGGGACGCTTTGCTCAGGGACGCGCCTTGAACGCTCTGCATTAACAAAAACCGAAACGCTAACGCCTATCTTCAACAACACCTAAAAAGCAAACAAACAAATCCCCAACTCCCAATTCAACAAGCCAAACTAATAAAGAAAAAACCAGGTGTTACATCCCATTTTAAAACCTCTGCCATATGATCGCGACCCTTAATCTATTGCCATTCAGCCGTCTCGTCACGTCATCGACGTACCTTATCAATTTCACCCACAGACTCTGGAAAATAATCTTTCTTCTCCAATATTGAAGGTTCAGTCCTCTTTTTATTCATGTCAGACCTCCGGTAACCTCTTAACGAATAAAGATTAAGTTTTAAAACGGCTTCGGAAGGATATTGAAGTTTTTAGGAAATCGAAAGATGAGATTTTTTGGCCGGTCATTCTGAATTTGGTTAAGTCTTAAAGAATTAGGCTTATTGGTATTTTTTTTTTCGGATATTTAGTTTCCGATCAAATACGTTTTTAAAGGATGCTCTCACCCCCGAATATTCCCTTAAAGCTCATTTATATATAGAAGTAGGACTTGGTAACTAAAATAAAATCATTTACCTGTATTCGACTAATTGCATATTCATATTATGTTAGCAGATGTGAACTTATCCAAGTCCATTCGCGTTCAAATCTCAGTCGTAAACGGTTAAAAGGACTCTATTTCTCTTTTTCCTATATTTATTTTATTTAGGTTTCTCTCCCTCCTCACTCCTCTCCCTACTAATAGTACCACATCAAAAACAAAAAAAAAAACATATTCCGTTTGAAAACTACAAAATGATAAGTTCCACATTATTTTCATAAAACAAATCCATTCCCACATCAAAAATAAGTTATGAATCATTCAAAAAATTAACACTCTGCTAGCGTAATACACGATTCTCAATTTCCTGGTAGCGTCGCTTACCGTTCTTATTTGCATAACCAATATCCATAGGGTGGTTCCCACCCCTTTTTGGAAGCCTACCAGGGTTCAGGAGCTTATTACACCCTAATCCTAAGTGGCAAAGTATCATCACGGTTTCTGGTTTCTAGAGTAATTGAGTTATCGATTCCAGATGTTGGTAGAAAATTTATTTATTTATACTTCATGCACAACAGTACAAAGACGGATTTAATGCATTAGGCATTCTCGACCAGTTAATCAAGGGTGGTGAAGAGATAACATGTGCAGATGCATAGGTACTAAAAAATATATAGGTACCTATTCAAATATTTCTATCTTCTAATATATAAAAATCTCGTGTCATGTTTGTTATCGGACTCCTCTAAAATGGCTTGACCGATTTTATTTTATTTTTTGTGTAGTTCTGAGAATAGGTCGTTGGCAATTTTTTTTATTTATACGGCAAAAAGTTTGCCGATTCAGCTCGTGTATATACCTGTATAAAAAAAACCGGACAAGTGCGAGTCGGACTCGCCCACCGAGGGTTCCGTACATATTTGTAGTTTCATAATAATATCTATACTTTAACCTACTTATTATTATAAATGCATTTTTTGCGACACTAACGGCCGTATCTTTTTTTCACGTTAACGTAGAGGGTTGATTTTACATCATCAAGGGACCGTAGACTTAAGTAAATGGTTTTAATTTCAACTCGATACCTCCACGCATTTCCGAGATAAAGGGTCTTGACAGACAGACAGACAGACAGACAGACGGACAACAAAGTGATCCTATAAGGGTTCCGTTTTTTCCTTTTGAGGTACGTAACCCTAAAAAAGAGGTTTATAAGATGGCTCTGCTTACTTTTGTTCAAAATAAATTTGCAATTTGCTTGTATTTATACCAAATAGTAAAAATAAGAAAAAAAATTGGTGTTTGTGTTTTGTTTCAAAGTGGTAATCTCTGGAAGTAGGTACTGTTTTGATTTCAAAATTTCCGGAAGGATCCAGGCGCGGAACCAAACCGAACGTGCTTTTCGTGTCACAGGGGTGTCACGCTACCAACTTTAATTCTGCCACAGACTATCATACTTCGGACTGCTACTGAAAAATTCTTTATAGAAAATCCAATAACAATTTGCCCAATATTGGGCATCACGACACCAACGGAGCAAATAAAGGTAACAAACTGAGTAACTTTTTCCCTAATATGTTGAGGTCGCCTTGCAGCCTAACCGAATGCTGCTAAATACCGGTGTTTTACATCGCCTATCTGACCTCCACAACCCAGTTACCAGGGCCTCAAGTCTGCTATTACAATACTGTCAGAATGGTCTATCATTGATTTCATAATTGTTGATTTTGACAAGTTTGGTAATCTACTAATATAATGGCGTCATTATGACTTTCCAATGGTCAACCACTGACACGCCATTGAAAGAAATGATATAGATTGATAATCTCGTACAAAATGACAACTGAATGACTGACTTGCGGCGGTAATCTGCTAAAATTTTGACTGTTCCTTTGATCAGTGATCTACCATTAGAACGTCATTGTGCAGTCATTGCTTTTAATTCGACCGACCAATGATCGACCATTATGAATTTAGCAGATTACGAACTTTTAGCAAAATGATAATGGGATCGTGTTGGAATGACGAAATTATAAAAATAGCAGACTTGGCCCCCCTGGTAACACGGTATTTTAAAACTGAAACAGTTTGATTGGTCCAAGAACCGTTGGTAACATTATCTTCAAATCATTAATTTTTCATCCAAGGAACTTTTCACCCGCGAACGTTACGCCAACATAACGCGGTTTAGTCCACTTACGACCCCTCGACCCCTAAAAAAAGATTTGTTCATTTGTCTCCTCTCGCCCCTTAAATATAGTTCACTCTCGACCCCCAGGACGTCTATGAACGCTTAACCAACAGACCATGTTTTGACCATGTTTTTAAAACCACCCATAATAAAAAGGGACTCATTATTTAAGAATTGTTGATATCATTACACTTAAATAAATTAAAGCTTTAAAATGTTATGCTTAAATATAATTATGAGTAAATAAATTATGCGGAAGCTGTTATGCGTAAAACATAATTATGTTGGTTAAGCATTCACTGATGTACTGGGGGCCAAGTCTGCTATTTTTATAATTTCGTCATTCCAACATGATCCCATTGTCATTTTGCTAAAAGTTCGTAATCTGCTAAATTCATAATAGTCGATCATTGGTCGGTCGAATTAAAAGCAATGACTGCACAATGACGTTCTAATGGTAGGACACTGTATATTGTATATTCTGTGACAATCTCCCTCGGTGAACACCTAGGTGAAGTGAGCTGCCATCCGGCCGTCTGCTTTGTCAATGCCTAGCATCGGGACGGATGACAGCTCACTTCACCTAGGTGTTCACTGAGGGAGATTGTAATAGAATAGCACTGCTGATCAAAGTAACTGTCAAAATTTTAGCTTATTACCGCCTAATAAGTCTATCATTCAGTTGTCATTTTGTACGAGGTTACCATTCTATAACATTTCTTTCAATGGCATATCAGTGGTTGACCATGGAAAGTCATAATGACGCCATTATATTAGTAGATTACCAAACTTGTCAAAATTAACAATTATGAAATCAATGATAGACAATCATTCTGACACTATTGTAATAGCAGACTTGAGGCCCAGCAGTTATGTTGGCGATACGTTCGTAAGTGAAAAGTTCCTTGGATGAAAAGTTAATGGTTTAAAGATCATGTTGACCAACGGTTCTTGGACCAATCCACTGTTGGTAAACCATTTTCCGTTATTTTAGCCCCCTGGTAAATCTGGTTGTCGAACTTTCTGGCTCTGTGACTATACATAACGACTGTCAAAGATGTAACAGCCAGCGTCAACGGCTTTATGAGTTTTCCAAGTCACGGTGAGGTCTCAGTATTAAATGGATGATCACCCATCCATAAACCGACCGTGGTAAGTGTAACTTATCCACAAACACCTCAAACAAAGTAGGTAAGTTTATATGTGTAACTCGTTTTAGTTTAAATAAGCGAAAAACTTACCTACTCTATAATTTAATTTATCCAAGTAGCATGTTACCTGTGAAACCAATTTCACAGAATGAATTTGGTTTACTGCTGAACGCTTTGTGGTACCGCAAATATTTTGATGCCGTGAGAAATTCGGAAGCAAACATGCAGGTCAGAATGTTCTTTCGGTTAAATGGAGGTGCTTTTTTTGTGCAACATTGTCGCGTTTTTATTCTGATAAAATAGTTTCGTGCCGGTTTGATCGGCCATGGTTGGTCTACGCTTTTATTTTTTTTATCAAAGTCAAAGTCAAAGTCAAATCATTTATTTCAATTAGACCATTAAAAAGGCACTTTTGAACGTCATAATAAAAAAAATATAAAGTTGATTCTAGTTGCCCATTCCAAAAGGTAGTTTCGTATGGAGAAGAATGGGCAAGAAACTCCATACTTACTCTTTTAAAAAAAAATGTGTACAACATTTTGCATTTACAGTTATATAACTATACGTGAATACGATGGACCTTGCATAAAAACACTATATTGAAGTATGTACAAAGTATTACAAGATAAAGAATGATAGCTAAGTTGTATACATAGATACATAGTGTTCACATATTATTATTTACAATTATTGTAAAAGTAGATAGAATGTATGGCATTCTATCTATTGATAGGCATACGTTTGACCACTATCTCACCTGATGGGAAGCGATGATGCGGTCTAAGATGGAGCACGCTTGCCTAGAAGTAACCTATTCACTCTTGACTTAAAGACTCCCAGGTTGTAGCTATCAGGAAATACAGACTCAGGCAGAGAATTCCACTCCTTAGCAGTACGCACAATGAATGTATTTCCAAAAAGTTTCGTGCGTGTGGGCTCAGTAGATGGATGACCATCCCATTCATACAGAGGCCATACTATACGAATGACGTTGTCATAGGTAGTCACACGCCAGAAAGTCCGACAACTACTCTTATCAAAGAATAACGTGTTACCCAGTAACTGGGTTGAGGAGTTTGGAGAGGCAGTCGCTCCATGTAAAACACTGGTATTCAGCTGCATCTGGTTGGACTGGAAGCCGTCCCTAACATAGTGGGGAAAAGACTAGGCAGCATGACAATGATGTATCTTATCTATATATATAAAAGAAAGTCGTGTTTGTTACAACAATTTTAACTCGAGAACGGCTGAACCGATTTGGATGAAAATTGGTGGGGAGGTAGCTTAAAACCAGGAGACGGACATGGGATACTTTTTTTTTTTTTTTTTAGGTTTAGGGTAGGTGTAGGGTAGGCTTAGGGTAGGTGTAGGGTACGTGTAGGGTACGTGTAGGGTAGGTGTAGGGTAGGTGTGGGGTAGGTGTAGGGTAGGTGTAGGGTAGGTGTAGGGTAGGCGTAGAGTAGGCGTAGGGTAGGCGTAGGGTAGGCGTAGGGTAGGCGTAGGGTAGGCGTAGGGTAGGCGTAGGGTAGGCGTAGGGTAGGTGTAGGATAGGTAAATCCTATCCTACACCTACCCTACGCCTACCCTACGCCTATAATAACCATTACACAAAATGTTGCCATCCACATCCAGTGAGACTGGAAACCGACCCTAACTAGGGAAAAGGCTAGGCAGCATGACAATGATGTATATTTCACAAATCTTCTCTATACATGTAGCTCGTTACAATAACCATTACACAAAATTTTGCCCTCCGTTTTACATTCTCCGACACATTTACTTAACACCCCAAACTACCGATAGATGTCGCTTCCCCTTGGGTTGCCAGCATCAATTCGATCATTAATACTAACGTTAAGATCCTCATCTATGCAATTATATCCCAGTTTTACGATGCTAAGGCTTTTGTTACATCTTATCTTAGAAATGAGAAGGGTTAAATTTGTTAAAGTTCAAATTGTACCCGTTTGAAGTTTGAGAAACGTCTGTTTTAGGTTATTATTATTGTTTGAATATGGCACATTTATGCCGAAAACTTATTCAGTTTGTTACAAGGTATATGAATGACATTTTGTTATTTAACTTTGTGTTAGCAACTAATTGCTTTAATGAGCAAATGGGCCAATGAGCAAATTAATGATTAAGCAAGGTAAATCGTTCAAAAAGCAATTTATCCAATATGTATGTAATTTATTTTATTCAAAGTAATTATTATAATTTTTTTTATCCATACAAAATATGCTAAAAATATTACAATACAAAATTACCAATAAATAACAATAGTAAATTCTGGAGTTTTGAGGTTTTTGAAAGAAAGAAAAACCTTTTATTCACGAGAGAGCAGTGAATTTATGCACATTACAAAAGAGCCTAGCAGACTTTTATTACTCCTTCTCAAGGAATATTATATATAACAGTGAGTAACTGAACAGCTAGGTACAAATTGATAATGATGAACAAGGACTAATTTAATAATTACAGAAAATAAGTAAACTAGTGCCCAAAATAGACCGTTTAAACGTTCACAAACTCTTTAGCGATACGGATTCTAATTCATGTTCATTGAAATAAAATCTTCTTACAACCGCAAAGATAAACTTATCATCCCAATTACAAGACCACCAATCCCAACAGACAAACCGTTAACCAATTTCACACAAAAACGTATTTAATAATCTATAATCCGGATTTCTAGTTAAAACCGACAGGATCAGCCCGAAAGCGGTTTAAACCAGTTCAGAGGGAAAACGAATGAAATCCAGTCAAATATTTTACTACAGAACGATTGTTGTAAAAACTCTCGAAGTTTCACGAGCTAACTTTTTGCTGAAGGGAAAAATATCGGCTTTGGATAGCGGAAATATGATTTTGTGATGAATTGCTTGAAAGTGGGTTAGAAACTATTGAACTAAAAGGAAGTTATGGTGTTTTATTTTTAGTTGAATGTTTCATATCTTTTCGTGGTATTTGTAAGAATTGATACGCTGACATCATTTCTTTTCGAAGTTCCGTTTGGTTTCAAGATTTATTTGGGCTTTGGTTTGGGAAATTTCAGAATTATTCGGAGAGACGCAGAGAAATTGGATCCTTTAAGACAGTTGGTGCAGCGGTCAAGTGAATTGGCTTAGGGCTTAAGGGAGTGGGTCTTTTTTTATTGGCCTATTCTGTCTCAGAAAGGCCAAAGGCCTCCCTCTATGCTTTCCATCTTTCACGATCTGGTGCTTCATCCCTCCAGTTTTGGAGGAATCCGTTGAGTTCTTCTTGCCATCTCCTTCGTGGCATGTCGCGACCTCGTCTTACTGTCTCATGGCACCAGAGAAAGGACGAGGCGGGTTATTTTATTGGATGACCAACAAGCCAACGTCCCATAGGTTATGTTGTCACCGCTAAAGACAACTGCTACACCAGGGGTTTCACAGATACGTTGCCATTCCAGACACAAAGTTTCTAATGTCTCATTTGCCTGTAATTCAATTTTATTTTCTTCTTCTATTAAGCTAACCATTATTCAATACAACAATGCATTCAGGGTGTTGATGGGGTTGTCGCGCTACTGCAGTGCTTCCGGCATGTTCACAGAAGCGGGTATAGATGGCTTTCTCGCCATCACAGCAGCTAGCGCAAATTATTTATTTTTTCAAGGGCCAAGACTATACAACCTTACCGACAAAATGCTGCATATTTACCACAAAACCAAAATAAATTGCAAGATAAATATCACACAATGGCTTCTCACTCTTGGCTACCATGAAACAGAAACACTCCTAAACAGACATAGAGACATCTAGGGTCTGCACAAAAACATAATTTTGTTAGCGAGAGATTGCATTATCAAATACACACAACAATCTCCCTCTCTCTCATAAATAGACACTCGCACACACACACACACTCTCTCTCACACACACATACACACACACACACACATACACAAATATTTACATATACACACACCTACATACACACGGCACTCGTCCAGCTCACTCCCATATACATCCCTCCGATGTATTAAATTAGTAGTAGCGTTTAAGATCTTTGGTTGGGGCCAGGAGACCCAAGATACAAGCCTTGCTTAGTTTGGGCTCCTGTCTCTCTTCCTATTCTGTACTAACTTAAATTGTAAATATTATGTTTTAAGGGAGAAAATAAACGAAATTTATTATTATTATTATCATGCGCAAGCGATGCCCCTCCATCATGCGCAGGGTACGCGGCAGCCCCAACAGCATCTTGAGCACTATAGACTTGGTTGACTGGTAGAGAATGCCTAAGGCATTAAGTCCGCCTTTGTACTTTTGTGCATGAAGTATAAATAAATAAATAATAAATAAATAGCGGACAGGTGGGACAGTCCCATACTAGGCCATTGGATACGCCTACATGCCACAGTTGCGTATACTTAATAATAGTTTTGTTTTATTTTTCTGGTGTTGTACTAACCAAATAGACTTTCGTCTGAAATAAAGGAATTATTATTATTATAAAGGTTACCATTATTTTGCCAAGGTACGGAGGGACTCGTGATTAAGTAAAAGCTATATGGATCGCTCAAGAATGAGTTAAGCTTGCTGCGGTGTCCGTGATTGGGTGACCGTTCATTTTATACCGAGACCCCTCCGTTCCGAAAGCACGTAAAGCTGTTGGTCCCAGCCCAGCTGTCATAAGGTCTTTCGTATGAGTGATCAGAAGCCAGAAAGTTTGAGTACCAGTCTTACTAAGGGGTATCGTGTTACCCAGTAACTGGGTTGTGGAGATCAGGCAGGCAGTTGCTCCATGTAAAACACTGGTATTCAGCGGCATCCAGTCAGGCTGGAAACTGACTCCAACATAGTTGGGAATAGGCTAGGCAGATGATGATGGTGTTAATTTTACTAAGGTACAAGTATGAGCTATTTGCCTGTATACTTTTAAGACTGTTTTCCTGATCTTAGCTCAAATAAACTATTTAAGATTCTATCTCAGCCTAACCAAATGCGTCTTATCAGTATTTCACTCTGGGATACTGCCTAACTACTATTTGGGGTATTTAGATTGTATCGTAGCCCTATTCTTACGTAAATACGGCTAACTTATACGTACCTAAATGTATATGTACATTATTGTATGTACTTAATACTTAAGCAAACAAACCGACAGACGGTTGACGTCATTGAATGACGTTACCGATGTTTGTAGACACGATTTTTAAATTCTAAATATCCATTTCTGACATAAGCATGCCAGTGGCGGTTCACATTATTCCAGTGGGATTCGATAGCTGAACTAGAATCCAGTAGCATTCCAGTTCAGCTCTCGAATCAGCTGTCAAAATGCGCTGGATCCAGTAAGTCAATCCAGTCCACTGCTAGACTGGATAAAATTGTCTTAATTATTCCAGTAGGTAATTAAGAATAACTGAAAAAAGAAAAACGGATTTGGGTGAGAAATTGGTAAACTGGAATCCAGTAGCATTTCAGTTCAGCTATCGAATCCCAATGGAATAATGTGAACCGCCACTGGCATGCAAGACAAGCCTGTTTCTCTACTCCCAAACCACAGAAAGTCCTACAAGTCAGAATGCATTGGACCCATTCCAGTGAGCAATATAGTTCAGTGACTACTTTTTCATTCCAGTTTACCAATTTCTCACCGAAATCCATTTTTCTTTTTTCAGTTATTTTTAAGTAACTACTGGAATAATTTAGACAATTTTATCCAGTCTAGCAGTGGACTGGATTGACTTACTGGATCCAGGGCATTTTTACAGCTGAGCGAGGCTGAGGTTGAGCTGAGGTTCTGGGTTCGATTCTCAGGTCGAGCAGTGTTATTCGGTTTTATATTTATTTTAAAATTATATGAATTCTGAAAAAAGCAATTGTAGTCAAGTACCTATAATAATAATAATATGTGGGGACATTTTCACACACGGCCATCTGACCCCAAACTAGGGAGACCCTGTACTACGGGTGTCAGACAGCTGATATACATACACAAATACATTTTTTTTTGTAAATACATACATATATAGATAAACAACACCCAGACACAAGGCAAACACAAATGCTCATCACACAAATGTTTACCCTGGGCGGGAATCGAACCCGCAACACGCTGCGCAGCAGTCGATCGCTCAGTCACTGCGCCAACCGTGTCGTCACCTATGGCCTTAGTACTTCCCCAAACAAGCTCAAACTTATTAAAAAGCTTTACTAATACAAAAAATTGTTATTTTATATGTTACATTACATTTGGAACTCCCAAAAGATTTCCAAACACATAGGTGGACTATTTTCGTGAACGTCTACCCATTACGGGGCGAAAGTACTAAATCTTCATTACTTAAGCCATTTTATACCATTACGCTAAGAACTTAAGGCATATAATTGCTTAACGACTTTAAGGGGAAAAGCGCCGAGAGGTAGGGAAAAAAAAGTTTGGTAAATAACGTTATATCATAACGGCATGAGATTTATGGTGTGAGCAGAGTAGTAAGACTTTTGTTTATAGGATCGCGTGTTTTTTCTCTAATAGCCAATAGGCAATGAGTAATTGTGATAACTTGAATTATATAGCGTGGGGCATTTGTTGTCTACACTATATTTTAGTGTGAACAATTTTCGGAACGATCTAGGCATTGTTCCGAAAATTGTTAACCACAGAATAAATACATCTCTTTTTTCTTGAAACTGTTTTGAATTGAATTAACGGCTAATTTAATACAAATATTCTTGGTGAAAATCACTGGCCACCTATGTGTTGTTCATTTTTTAAATATTTTTTGAATAGCGAGCGACCAAGGAACGGTGTCAATTCTTTTTCACCAAGATAACGCGCCCGCTCACACAGCTGCTAGAACCATAGACTATTTTTGAATACTTTTGTTATAATGTAATAATAATTAATATATTTTTTTTACTAACATAATGGAGATTACATAAAACTAATTAAAATATGTAAAATTCTCTTGATCAGTTACAAACATAAATATCTTCTAGTAGTTAACCACCATGGCATCCAAGAGCTTACTTAACTCACGTATTCAACAACCATTACACGATCTATGGCTGCTGGCAGATTCAATGTACCCAGAGTCACCAATTGCCTTGGTGACAGACCCCTAAAAAACGAATACCCTAAATCTATTGAACAGTATGCCGGCAGACATAAGGAATGAAACCAATAGAAACAGATTTAAAAATTACATTGGAAACTATTTTAAACCCTCTAAATTACTTTTTTTTCATACAAATGACGAGATGATGAGAGGGTTTAAAATAGTTTCCAATGTAATTTTTAAATCTGTTTCTATTGGTTTCATTCCTTATGTCTGCCGGCATACTGTTCAATAGATTTAGGGTATTCGTTTTTTAGGGGTCTGATTGTATGAATCTCGCCATGATTCTTTGGTAGTGCTACCTTACATGTAATAATAAGTCATAACAAGAACTATATAATATAAAAGACTCACCAGACTCCGCAGTCAAACCAATTAAACGGTTTTGTGGGGCTTAGTTTATAAGTTATGTAATATTATTTTGAACTTATAATGAATAGGTAATAAAAATAATAAACTTCGGGGGTACAAATGTTACCCCATCCTCTGTACAGCCTCCATGCAATTGACATATATATATATATATATAAATGTTTTATCTATCTATCAACATATGGGCATCACGTGACATCTGGTAAGCAAACGTCAACTGCATACAATTTCATTTTTCCGTTGGCGTTAACGCTAACAGAAAGGGATTTTGTCTACAGGCCTAGTCTTGATTTAGCCACATAAGATTATTTCTTATTTCCCACGGTAAAAAAATGCTTCGTACGCGAAAATTGCACTGCATACGATGCCGTCGAAGTATTTTGGCAGTTTTTATTCGAACTCCAGCAAGATACATTTTTTAAATGTTTCGAAATTTGATTCACCCGAATGCATAAGTGCATTGAGGTTGGAGGGACATATTTCTAAGCTGTATTTAAACTTTTGATTTGATAACGTCTTATAAATCGATGAACACCGACTGCACGCACGAAAAAGTGTCACGTTCCGCCTGAGCTTGAGCGTGCAAGTGAGAGCTCGGACCAAGCGATAGAGGCACGATCGGGCCAAGCAATAAGCTCCGCCCACCTCGATGGAAGCCATTATTTGCTTATGTTATATATGTTAGCCATTATGTTTCTTTATGACGTTTTCACGTAAAACTATCGTCCGTAAACAGACTTTACAGACAACCAATTCTTTTTAATATTTTATTTGTAATTACGCTAACAATTTTCGTAACAGCCCACGTATGTAGTAACCTCTTTCAATTTTATACCTTCTAAGATTTTATGTATGTGTAGAAGTAATATCGTGATGTCCTTATGGTGTCGGACGTAAAGAATAGCACCATCTCATATTTTCCCGTGGGTGTCGTAAAAGGCGACTGAGGGACGTACCAGAGAATGGGCAGCAGCGTTCTCTGTGCCTTTGTAACAACCATACTGCGATTGCCAACCCGCCTGCCAAGCGTGGCGATTATGGCAATACCCCCCCTTGGCGTAGGCCTATGTCCAGCAGTAGACGTCTTTCGTCTGAAATCATGAAGATGATGATGATGAATATAGTGATGGCACAACTGTTAAGGCATCCGCTTGTCAAGTATAAGGTAGTTGGTTCGAAGTTCGAGCAAGTACCTACCAACGTGACTTTTTCATTTTCATTCGTACGTACTTTCCAGAAAGTTCTGTACGCAAAATTCGCGCTGAGTCGTGGAGTTGCGAACACCAGCCCGTCATACTACAACTACTTTCCAGAAAGTTTGACAACTAACCTTACCAAGGGTGATCTATCTGGATTGTGTTGGTCTGACATGTATGCAGTCGCTCCTTGTAAAACACTGGTATTCAGCAGCATCTTGATTGACTGGAACCTAACCCCAACATAGCTTACGGCTAAGCAGATGGTGACTGTTATTTCCATATGTGTTGCAAAAAATAAAACAAAAAATGAACAAAAAAAACATTATAGATAGAGAACAACGGATTAAGAGTGAGTTAAATCCGTTGTTCTCAGTCTATCTAATAATGTGTAACAATACTCACGTTTCGTTTAATGAAAAAAAAACATTTTCATAAACAAGTTTTTAACCTAAAAAAATTAAAATAACACGAACTAAAAGGGGAAAAAAGATAAGCTTGAGGCATTGATATTGTGTAGCATAACTTAACGGACAGCGGTAAACGGCAACAGTACCTTTATATTTTTAGGTTAAAAGCTTGTTTTTAAAAATGTTATGTTTTTTCTCATTTTTTTTACTTTTTTAGTCTTACTAACTTTATCGTTTTCTACTTTTCAAACCCTTTTATTTGATATCCATAGGAGGTTGAGGAAAAATATGTAATCCGCCATCTTGTAGTGGCGTTAATTTTGAATTTATTATAATATTGAGTATAGGATATTGTATTGTCACCAGAACTAAAGGTGCTTGCGAAATTTCAGCACAATTGGATAACTAGAAATGGTCGAAAAATGGTTTGCAAATTTTGATGCGACAACTTACATACGAACAGTGCAAGTTAAATAAAAGCTTGTTATATAGATCCCAAAGTACTTGACCGCCTCACCTTGACCATTTATTCCACGGCTTACCTAGATGTTAATCCACATTTGGAATTACAATAATTTATGTTAAAACTGCAGGTACACGGCGACTCCTATAAAGTCCTGGGTTTAAGAGGTGCTTTGCTAAAATTGCTAGATATAAGAGATTTAGCTGGATTTCAAAGATGGCGCTCGGTGTTGGTCTCAAAAATTGTGTCGTTAAATTGTAATCTTTGAACCGAGGAAAAGAGAATGAAAGGAATTTTTACGTGATAACCTACATGTTATTATTTTTTACTAACAAGTTTTATCTTCTCTGGAAAAATTATAAAAAATTGGACATTTTCGAATTTAATTTCGAATTCGGGTTTTGTAAAAAAAGAGAAACATTCATTTAAATTAAACCATTTACAGGTTGAATTGTCAAGTAGTCACTTAATTCAAAAGTTGAATCTAGTTATTTGCCCGTTCCTAAACGTAGGGTAGTTCCCTATGGAAAAGAACGAGCAAGAAACTCCACATACAAGATTTACTTACATTCACTATGACAGTTACAAATATTGAATTACGGTCATATTTCGATTATTGAGGGCCCACTAATTATTCCAAATTACAAAAACAGATGATCCTTCATCTGTTTTTGTAATTTACCCGCTTCATCGCCCTGTCTTAAAAATGCACAAAATATACTTTGTATAAAATGATAGAAAAAAAAAATTGAGTACTTATCGAATTATTTGCGCATTATAAAACCTAATAAAAAAAATTGAAATTGTTATCGCTGTTTTAAAAAATGCTTCCGTGACAGACAGACATAATGCAAGTGGCATTATAATGTTGTTCTCTTTTGCCTAACGGAATCCTAAAAACTATCCAGCAGAATTGTTCAGTATTTGACTATTAACTCGGCCATTGCCATCAATTGTACCCGGATTAAGTGATATTTTCCTGGAAACGACAATAGTTTCCTTTTTAAGACTTGCCTAGTCTACCTAAAGCTATTCCAGCTAAAATACAGTCTTGGACCGAGTCCAGTTTTAACCAGGAAAGAGGACGGAATTAAAATAATTTTAAATCTTTTCACTGTGTGTATAAGAAGCTCGATGACAAATAATTTGGTGGAGTATTTATAAGGAAGGAGATTAAGAGTGCGCCGAGCAAAATAATTCAAAACAGTTTTCACTGTTAAAGTGATATAATCAATACTTTTACCATAATTACCACAAAAAATATGTAATGAATACCACAATGAATGTGTTAACCGATTATGGTTGGCAAAGAATAAGAATACTGTTTAATGTAATAAACAAAAATACGTAAAGTTTTACATAAATCTTTAAAAAAATCTCGTATGTAGTTGAGTCTTGATAGTAAACTGTATTTTTTTCTTCACAAACTTGAATTCATATTAATCTTTAATGTTCATACTACAATTTGTAGTTTTTACATTTTCGAAATGTCGCTTAGTTATTTTATTATTAATTTTTCACGCTGTTTTGAATCACACGCAACGTATGTATGTATGATTTAAAACAGCGCGTCAATTAAAACAAAAATTAATAATAAAATAACTAAGCGACATTTCGAAAATGTAAAAACTACAAATTGTAGCATGAACATTAAAGATTATTATGAATTCTAGTTTGTGAAGAAAAAAATACAGTTTACTATCAAAACTCAACTAAATACGAGATTTTTTTAAAGATTTTTGTACAACTTTACGTATTTTTGTTTATTAAATTAAACAGTATTCTTATTTTTTGCCAACCATAATCTGTTAACACATTCATTGTGGTATTCATTACATATTTTTTATGGTAATTATGGTAAAGGTATGATTATATTACTTTAACAGTGAAGACTGTTTTGAATTATTTTGCTCGGCGCAGTCTTAATAATACCAGCCTGTCATTGTCCCACTGCTGGGCAAAGGCCTCTTCTCATACACAGGCACGAGCATTGATCAGCACCTGCGCTCAAGGCGGATTGGCGATTTTAGACTTACATCTATACATGTATATCTATAGAAATAAATAAAAGAATCAAGGCGATGTTTAGAGAAGTCGAAATAAAATTCTATTTCTTATATTCTTGGGTACCTAAAGAGTATCTTCAGGCATTTACAATATTTTTAAACCCAGTAACAGTGACACTAATAGCCGCCGTTTTGCAGTTTTTACACTGATGGGAAATAATATCACAATTAATTATTAGTTTTTTCCACACACTAAACTTGTCACATCACTTGTCTGCCAATTTTAAAGATACGTTAACGTCGCTTGTCACTTTCTTTTGTTTATAAACTTTACACAAAATGGGCATCGAGATGAAACGAAAAAGTGTTATTTTCATTTCGTAATATTTTAATTATGCGGGAGTTTAAAAATATAGAAAGTATATCAATCTACTCCTAGCAATGTATTCTTCACAATGGAAAATATTTTAAACCATCTAAATTATTTTATTTTTTCTTACAAATGAATGTATGGATCTCGCCACGTTGTTTTTAAAGTATCTGTTTGTAATGGCAAAATAACAGGTTTTACTAAATGCATACAAAAGTATATACGGTAACTAGCGACTCGTCCCGGCTCCGCACGGGTGCAATAAAGATACTAGTTAATGTAAAGTCCCACAAAACGATATCAAACTATACGTATAAACCTTCGTCTTGAATCACTCTATCTATTGATAAAAACCGTCCGTATGGTGTCGGACGTAAAGAATAGCACCATCCCATATCTTCCCGTGAGTGTCGTAAGAGGCGACTAAGGGACTCACCAGAGAATGGGCAGCAGCGTTCTCTGTGCCTTTTTAACAACCATACTGCGATCGCCAACCCGCCTGCCAAGCGTGGCGATTATGGCAAAACCCCCCATTTCTTGGGGGAGGCCTTTGTTCAGCTGTGGACGTATTTCGGCTGTAATGATGATGATGATTGATAAAAACCGCATTAAAATCGTAGTTTTAAAAAGCTAGAAGCATACAGATAGCGGGAGCTTGTTTTATACTATGTGAAGATAATATGTAAAGAAGATTATTATAAAATAAAACCATTTATAAAATGTTTGCCTGTCTTTCTGTCTCATAGATATCCGTGGTATGTCTGTTCGTTTGTTCCGGATAATCTCTGAAACGGCTGAACCGATTTTGACGGGGCTTTCACTGGCAGATAGCTGATGTTATTAGGAATAAATTAAGCTAATTTTAGGCTTCTATTTTAGAAAAAAATTAGGGTTCCGCGAAAAACAATTAAAACCCCACACTGACATAACCGATATTTAAGCGAACGAAGTCGTGGACCTCGGCTAGTTTATTAAATAAGTCCACATTTCGGAAACCCGGTATTTACTTGACGTGTAATCCACGCCCCTGACTGTAACTTTTTACCCCAAAACATGTTATTTACGTAAAACTAACACAATAAAAACAACAACATGATTGCCGCTGATTCCTTTATTTCATTCACTTGAAGCCACACCACTAGCGAATACACCAATAACACACATTATTGGCCATAAAGAGTACTTACAACTAACAAAATATAAAAGAAAACCGAATACATAGAGGAAACGCGAGAAATGGCAATACTGGAGGAATGCCAGTTTGTGTAAGGGTGCGTTCACACCGCACGTGCGTTGAGTAAGCGTTTAGTTACAAGCATAGTCAGATCATTTACTTCAATTGGACTATTAAAGGCAATGTTAAACGTCAGTTGTAAGATATTATTTGTATGTGGTTTTATTTGTCAGTCACAAATAAGACGATGCCAGCCCTATAATTACATAAACATGCACTTATTCTGTTTATAAATTAAAATGACTGCTTCCGACAGAAGCACCGACAAAATGTATATCATGAAAATAGAATTGGTCGTTACTTCCAAAACGTAGTTACATTTTGTAGTTACCCCCAAGATGTTGAATTGCTGGTCTAGTTTGTAAAAATATCCTTTTGTAAATTTTGATATGACTTGATGAGTTTCCACCCCACCCGATGCTTAGAATTGACAGCCCAGCCTAAGCTGACTTCACCTTTTTTGGACTCGGGGTGGAAATCCTCCGCCCGGCGGGCAAAGGGTTCTGTTATACTCTTACTGACCAATAACCACCACGTAATTCCATTACAATCCTACGCCGGGGTTCGCGGGAACGACGATACTTCGACAACTTCCGAGTGATGTTAGCCCGCTTCTGTGGAGCTCCTCCTATTCATGCATGCATTCAGGGGGCCAAGTCTGCTATTTTTATAACTTCATCATTCCAACACGATCCTATTGTCATTTTGCTAAAAGTTCGTAATCAGCTAAATTCATAATGGTCGATCATTGACTGCACAATGACGTTCTAATGGTAGGTCACTGATCAAAGGAAGTATTAAAATTTTAGCAGATTACCGCCTAAGTCAGTCATTTAATTGTTATTTTGTACGAGATTACCATTCTACATCATTTCTTTCAATGGCGTGTCAGTGGTTGACCATTGGAAAGTCATAATGACGCCATTATACTAGTAGATTACCAAACTTGTCATAATCAACAATTATGAAATCAATGATAGACCATTCTGACACTATTGTAATTACAGACTTGAGGCCCAGGGACGACGTTGCTTCCTATTAATGAAATAATTTTTGAAATCGGATGAATAGTTTCGGCCATTACCCCCTACATATAAACTTACAAACATACACACTTACAAAAAAAATTTACCTCTTTATAATATTTGTATAAATAAGTCCAGGTTTCCCTTTACCGATGTCAAGACAAACTGTAAAGTATACGGAACGCTCACTTTTGACCAAATACTTGCAGTGTGGACGTACCCTAACCCTAGTTTATACCAACGTTACGCCACTTCTTGTGTACACGAGAAATTGTGGAAACAGAATGAAAGAAATAAAAAGTGTCAGTAGCTTATTAAGTTAAAATAAAGTGGAGGAAAAACGTGTCATCACGCAGGTCACGAGTTTTTCCGCTGTAGGGTGGGCAGAGAGATGTGAGTAGGTATTGCAATGTTATTCTCTAAAGATCTCAGTTAAGGGAAGTTATGTGAAGTGAGTCGTAATCTATGACACTGTAGCGCCATCTATCGCACAATAGACGAACTACAACAATGTACTACTTACGCTCCCTAGATCGCGCAAGCAGAGTTCTCCGCGACATTAGCATAATATGTACAAAACTCCCGACTACAACCGTCGGGCAGTAGCCCACCAGATACAACACCCGTCTGGTCGGAGAATCCTCCCTTTTCTACGGAGGATGAGGAACTTTACACTCTGTTCCTCATATCTCTATAACACCTCACCTGCCTAAGTTCACTTCACCGAAACTCACCATCTGCTTAGGCTTTTACCAACTATGTTGTTTCGACTTCCAGTTTGAAGGAAAGAAAAGAAAGAAAAGCCATTTATTCACGCGAAAAGCGACGCACATATTGTATAACAATATTAAGCTTAACTTCGTCCGTGTGGTGTCAGACGTAAAGAATAGCACCATCCCATATCTTCCCGTGGGTGTCGTAAGAGGCGACTAAGGGACTTACCAGAGAATGGGCAGCAACGTTCTCTGTGCCTTTGTAACAACCATACTGCGATCGCCAATCCGCCTGCCAAGCGTGGCGATTATGGCAAAACCCCCCCTTGGGGGAGGCCTATGTCCAGCAGTGGACGTCTTTCGGCTGAAATGATTAAGCTTAAAACTAAACAAGTAAATTCTAAAACAAAAGTAAAAAAAATATATCCGAGTCGGAAACATGTGTAACCACTCGCGAAACGGTCAACGCTCAGCATAAATGCTCTGGCCCGCGCAGCAAGGCACGAACCACGACGCTGGTTTTTTCAGCATGAAAAAGCCACAGGCAGCGTGAGTCGGTGGCACAAAGCCATCGACTTCCGAAACTAGAAAAAAGTCATATGATGTCCTGTGATAAAGTTATTTTTCACTTCTCAGTTTTTGAAGGCGGTTCGGCTCCCTCCAAAATGGCTGAATGGTGCTGATTCACGCGTCATGTTCGTAAACGGGCGCTGTCAGTAGAGATTGGTCAACTTAACTGCCATGGTTTTTATCTTGATTATTTTTTATATTTTGTATTTCTAGATTACCTTCATTGTTTTCACATATAGAAGCAACAAGAATAATGTAAGCAGTATTTTGTAAAAACTTGATTTTAAAAGAGTGTCCGTGGAGTTTCTTGCTCGTTCTTCTCCATAGAGACCTACCTACGTTTTGGTACGAGCAACTAGCTTCAAATTTCTGACTAACTGACCGACTCCTTGACAATTCAAAAGTGCCTGTAAATGGTTTAATTGAAATAAATGCTTTGACTTTGACTTTGACTTTGACTTGACTTTGACTTTGACTTTGTTGTCTTTTAAGAAAAAAGCTTTTTATTTCCCGCTTTTCAGTACCTCCGTCTCATTCAAATCCATAAAGAAATATGGCTACACAGTTAAAACAGAGATTGAAACCCAAATATTCTTCGTAGAGACGAAACTAAAACGTTGTGTCGTCTAAGTTAAATTTTTGGGTTTTTGTTGATTTTGTCATATAGTGCTGGTTCAGTTTCCCCAATTTACCCTTGAGGTACATCCTGACCATCAAAAAAAAAATTCTAAAATCGATTAAAAAAATAACAAAAAAAAACTACAAACAGTCAAATTGAGAACCTCCTTCTTTTTAAAGTCGGTTGATAAATGGTCACCCATCCACCATGAACTATAGCTCTGTTTTTACTTTGCCACATGCTCTCTAGACTACTACCTACAATGGAACCAATACTTATACATAAGGAAATAAGTTGTACTGTACAACAATAAATTGTACAACTAATATGAACTCGGATGATTTTTCTAGCCTTAAATCAGGACTAAATAGTCACTTTTCTAGGCCAATATATAGCTGTAGACCCAACTTACATAATGCTATTTTCAGACTAAAAATTCGGTTAACTCGATCACATTTATGTAACTCTGCTTACCAATCACTCAACGCGATGTTTTTCCGCTATTCGATGTGATTGATACTGAGAACTTCTCGGAAAGTTGTGACAATTTGCTATTTGCGTTTTACTTAAGACATTAAGTGGATGTACCTACGTGAGAATTGGCTCTGTATCTAACTAGCTTCTGTCAGCGACTTCGCTCGCGTGCAAGTCAAATATATAAGAAAATATATTCTATGACACTCGAGAATAGTGTAGCTTACTATCTGTTAAAGATTTAGGAACGTAGTTCCTTATCGCGCGTTGCGAAAGGGGGGGCTAGACGGAAAAAACGTAACGACACTTTTTAAAGTTGTAACGACACTTTTTGCTATAGTTGTAAGCCGTGCGGCCTGCGCGTGTTTATAATAGACAATAATAAACAACAACAACAACAGCAACAACAACTGTTGATGTTGTGTGCTGTTGTTTGTTATTGTGTTTTTTGTTGTGTTGTTGTTGTTTTGTTTGTTGTTGTTGTTGTGTTTGTTATTATTGTTGTTGTATTTTTCTTGTTATTATTGTTGTTGTTGTATTGCGGTTGTGTTGTTGTTGTTTTTATGTTGTTGTTGTGTGTTGTTTTTGTTGTTGTTGTATTGTGTTGTGTTGAGTTGTTGTTGTTTGTTGTTGTTGTAAATTGTTGTTGAAAGGAACTTCGTTCCATCCGGGTGTCCCTTGACACCTCTTAAGTTTTTTTTGCTGACGAAGGCGTACCAACTTTCAGAGGTAACTTCTTAAAAATAAAAATAAAACACAAAATTTACCTTTATTAGAATATTAAAGTAAATACCTATAGAGACTGACTTTTTTTTAATAGTAATAATAATTTTATTCATAACATACACACAACATAAACGTGTGTGTGTGTATATGTGTGTGAGTGTGTGTGTGTGTGTGTGTGTGTGTGTGTGTGCGTATGTCAAGAATGGGCAAGAAACTTCACAAGTGCCACAGTCACTGGACAGCTGAAAGAGGACAACGCCGTCAAGGCCGACCGCGGCGAAGGTGGTGTGTCGATCTGGTTATATTTGCGGGGCAAACATGGGCTGGGATTTCACCAGCAATAGGACACAAAAATAGGCTAGATAAAAGAAAAAACGTTATTGCGCCACGTGGTGCCACCCCAGGACCACCCCATTACTACCCGTGGGTGTCGTAGAAGGCGACAAAGGGATATTGACCAGAGGATGGGCAGCAGCGTCCTTCTGAGTACCATAACATCTACTGCGATCGCCAACATGCATCGGCCAAGCATGGCGATTATGGCTAAACCTCACCTTGGGGGAGACCTATGCCCAGCAGTGGGCGTCTATAGGTTGCCATGATGAAAAGAAACAAAAATTGATGTGTAAAGCATCTAACAGAGAGACGCGGCCTGCGGTGGCGGGCATTAACGTGTGAGGTCGTATCAGTACCAGTCTCACGCACACATGAACAAAAAGTCTCACAATGACGTCATCTGACGCTTACGCCTTACCCATACGGACCGCTAAGATGTTTTACACTTTAAAAATTGTGTACAGAAAATCTACAAAACATTCCAACCAATTCGAACTGTCCTAAGTCATATCTAACCTTCTCCAGGGGTAACCAACACGTATAAAACGGCCTTATGTCACCTTTAGAACCTGGAACTAAGTGGATTTTCAGCTCCACAAAAAACTGAGACCTTCTTTATATAGTATCGTCGGACGTAACGAGGTACAGGGGGTACACAAAGCCTATTATCGACCATACAGCACGTAAGGAGAGAGCGGTGAATGGGTAGCACGTTCGTACTCCTTACAAATCGGGTACCTGACGATGGAGTGTTGACATTGGATAGTTAAGTGGAGATAGTAAGCTCGACTGATTACTGTCTTGAAAATATTTATAACTAGCGGGCTAAACCCGCAATATCGTTACCGTGAATGTCGGTTACCGCGGGTAGACAAGTCGCGGATTGAAAAGCAGCCCCAAGTTCGAACTATCTTCTAACCAAATTTCATCAAAGTCGGTTCAGCCGTTTCATCGTGAAAGCGTAACAGACAGAGTTACTTTATCGTTTATAATATTATAATTATAGAATAGCTAACTTGTTATTTATTCTAGTTGTACCGAACTCAATTTTAAATATTTCAAATACCTAATAATGCAAAAATCTGATAATCTCACCAAAGTTACACACAAGACATTCATCATCTGCCTAGTTTTTTCCCAACCTGTCTGACCTTCTGACTGGACAACCCCCCCCACCCCCTCCGCGGTAAGACTGATTGTCAGATTTTCTGGCTTTTGACCAACCCTAACGACTGTCAAAGATCTTCGAATGACAGCTGCGACCAACGCACAAGACATTCATTAGTTAAAATTACACACAAAATTAGAAACCGTAATACTAGCCTATTATTCTCCCACTGCTGGATAAAAAAATCTTCTCCTACAAAAAAAGGTAGGAGCAATGGTGCTCATGCTCGCGGAAGAGGGATTGGCGGTTTCAGTGTCATATAAATCCTACTAATATTATAAATGCGAAAGTTTGTGAGGATGGATGTATGAGTGTGTGTATGTTTGTTACCCTTTCACGAAAATACTACTGGACCGATTTGAATGAAACTTTACAGTAATATAGGTTATTCATCAGAATAACACATAGGCTACAATTTATAATGATTTTATGTAATTTTGGTCGTAATATAACGATACGTGTCAATTAAGTCGAAAAAAAATCTTCCATCTGAGATCTATCTTGGCGTGCGCTGCCTTAACCAATGGAGTTACATAAAGATGATGTACCGCAAGATTTGATAATATCTTAAAAAGCACCCCACGCTTTTTTTTAAATAAAATAATTTATCAAAATGTATTTTCTATTTTTTAGTTTTGTTTTCTATAAAAAGCGTGTTTTTAGTTTTTTTAAACTATTATTTATTTAACTTATACATACAAATTAAAAAATCACATTTGTACTTTCCCTGTGTCAAACCAGCAACGTCATGCATGAGAAGCGGGCGCCTGAACCTCTGAGCCATCACAAGACCTAATTATTAAGATTAACATAAAAAAGTCATTTGAAACCTTTTTTACATTAGCATACATAAACTAATAAACATTAAGAGATAAATTCATTAAAATTAATGGAAAATAATGATACGAAATTAAAAGTTTAGAGATGAGCCGTCGGTCTGACAAGCTGGTCTGGCAGCTACGCCCCAAGTAGCCATTAGATAATATGTCTATGGTTAAACATTCTGGATGCTTCGAGAAGTAATCAAATCGTAGAAGATAGTTTTTAACCGATTTCAAAAAGGATAGGAGGTTATCAATTCGAATGTTTGAATTTTTTTTTATGTATAACTCTATCATATATAGACGGATTTGCTAAATTCTTTTTTTGTTCGAAAGGGGTTTATTCCGAAATGGTCCCATAAAGATTTTACTAAAATTGATTTAGCCCTTTTTGAGAAAATCAACTAATTCCCAAAAAAATTACTTAGACGACGTATTAGTTTCTTCAATCTTTGGAGGATTTACAATCTCTTTTAAATGTGTCGCCGTTTCTTAATTGATATGGATGTTAAGGCACAATAAAAGTTTAAAAAAAAAAAAGAAAACTGCCTTAAAGAACTAAAAAGTGATAAATAACTTTAGCACGGAACACACATTTCTTTACTTTCGGAAGTTGACCCCAATACAAAACAACAAACTCAAAGCCACCGCCACCGACTTCCGAAAGTAAAGTAATGTGTGTTCCGTGCTAAAGTTATTTATCACTTTTTAGTTTTTGAAGGCGGTTTTCTTTTTTTTTATATTATGACAAGCCTGTCAGACCTACGGCTCTTCTCTGAGCTCCGGTCATGTGAATCACCTCTCGCTGATAATTATTACAATATAGTCTTCTGAAAAAAAAATACGTTTTATTTAACGTAGCCTAGACGCGATACTGTAACGTGTACGTTACAAGAGTTTTAGGGCTGTTACAGATTGGGTGTATTAGCGGTGCATAGCAACCTATTCAGTGTTAGCAGTTGTAGGCACGGATAAGATATAAAGGTGACTTTTTCAATTTCATTATGATGTTCAAGCTTGCCGTGTGCTACCGGTCGTGAATAGCACCATCCCATTTCTACCCGTGGGTGTCGTAAGGCGACAGAGGGATACTGACCAGAGGATGGGCCGCAGCGTCCTTCTGAGTACCATAACACCTACTGCGATCGCCAACATGCATCGGCCAAGCATGGGGATTACGGCTGAACCCCCTCCTTTGAAGGAGACCTATGCCCAGCAGTGGACGTCTAAAGGTTGACATGATGATGATGATTCAAGGTTATCTTGAACATCTGTGAAGGAAATCATCGTGAGGAAACCTGGACCAATCAATCACGTTGGTGACAATGCAGTGTTCATGCCTTCTTTGAACGAAAAAAGGCCTTTGCTTTCATCTGCCCAGCCTTTTCCCAACTATGTTGGGGTCGGCTTCCAGTCTACCCGAATGCAGCTGAATACCAGTGTTTTACATGGAGCGACTGCCTTTCTGACCTCCACAACCCAGTTACTAGGTAACACTATACCATTGTTAAGACTAGCCTTTGTACCTTTGTGCGTAAATAATAAATAAACAAATAAAAATCTAATTTTCACCCGTAAACAAAGTCAAAAGTCAAAGTCAAATCATTTATTTCAATTGCATTTTGGGGAGTGTGCGACGGAATTGCATAATTTAATTCCGCCGAGCCCGTTACATCATCGGACCACCAGACGTACGACGATGCGCCACCGGTACATGGTGGACATCCCACCCATACGCACGAAACGTTTTGGGAATACATTCATTGTGCGTACTGCTAAGGAGTGGAATTCCCTGCATGAGTCTGTGTTTCCTGATAGCTACAACCTGGGAGTCTTTAAGTCAAGAGTGGATAGGTTACTTCTAGACAAGCGTGCTCCATCTTAGACCGCATCATCGCTTCCCATCAGGTGAGATAGTGGTTAAACGTATGCCTATCAATAGTAAAAAAAAAAAAAAAAAATTTGACCATTAAAGGCACTTTTGAACGTCATATTGTAAAATTTGAATCTAGTTGCCCATTCCAAACGTCCACGTCATGGCCTGTAGGCAATGACGTGGTGCGTCATGAACATGGTACCTGAGCCTGTAGACAAAATCCCTTTTTGTCAGCGTTAACGCCAACAGAAAAATCAAATTGTATGCAGTTGACATATATTTTAATCACGTGACATCTGGTAAGCAAACATCAACTCCATACAATTTGATTTATCCGTTGGCGTTAACGCTATCAGAAAGGGATTTTGTCTACAGGCTCAGGTACATGTGCATGACGCTAGCGGAGGTTTAACCCTCAAGATTTTTGACCTGGCAACGAAAGTGAACCACAAGGCGTCCTCTGACAGTAAATCTGACACATACCTGTCGAGTATACAAAAACAAGTACATATTCGCAGAAATTAATCCAATCTGTGATGGCCCTTTAGTGCAGTATTATACTAATTATACTAATTATCTCAGTAGCAACTTGTCTTAATTATTTGTTAGCTACTAAGCTCGCTTGCTCGCCTGAATCTTGTACTAATACCATATGAGATTACTTAGCCTAATTAATGTTTGGGGTGTTTACCTACTCGTATTTTTGTGTGGCATTTGATATTTATTATTTAAATGAAGTCGGTGCTCTGTTTCTTAAATTGGATTTTCGTTTATGTCTCTGTTTACGTTTCTTTCTGTGGAAAATTAACTTGTGCTTTTTTAATGCACAGATAGTCTATTGTGACACTTAAACTAGATCTGTGATAGTTCAAAGTATGTCTGAATATGTCTGTAGACTGACTTCAAATTTACCGCGTATCTTTGGGGGGTGAAAAACTGTCCAGCCTTTTCCCTATATTGGGGTCGGCCACCAGTTTAACCAGATGCAGCTGAAATAACGGTGTTTTACATGGAACGACTGCCTATCTGACCTCCACAACCCAGTTTCTGGGTAGCACTATACCCCTTGGTAAGATTGGTTGTGAGATATTCTAGCTTCTGAACGACTGTCAAAGATCTACGAATGACAGCCGGGACCAACGGCTTTAGGTACAGAGGCCAGCACATCAAGTTACGACAAACTGTCAAATTTCCTTGATAGATTTTCAACTTTATTACAGAAGTATAAGGTTCATATTCAATTGAGAAAATTTTACAGTTTGGTATCGCTTTATGTGCTGGCGTCTGTACTTGCTTTCCGAGGCACAGAGAGTCAATAACCGGTCGATTCATAGGGGCTTTCATTTAGTCACTAGCGACCCGGCCCGGCTTCGCATGGGCCTATAACCTTCCCCGATAAATGGACTGTCCTAACAAAAATAATCTTTCATTACGAACCAGCAGATCCTGAGATTACCACGTTCAACCAAACAAACTCTTCAGCTTTATAACATTAATAATTGTAGTATAGATGAGCGAGTGACAAATAACAACACTAGCTTATAAACATCATCATCATCTTCAGCCAGAAGACATCCACTCTTGGACAAAGGCCTCTTCCAAGGGGAGGGCTGAGTTGCCATGGGTTGCAGTAAGGTTGTTAAGGAGATACAGGCAAGACGCTGCTGTAAGACTTCGGGATTTTTCCCTACTCATCTACGACGCCCTCGGGATCCAAATGGGTGGGTGTTATTCTGGCTTGGACACCCCACGGACAACAAAAACAACATTACAAGTCAAATTAAAAAAATACAAGTTTAATAGTAATATGAACTCGACTATCCCACTGACCCGTACTAAACGCAGCATCACTTAAGTACGATTCAAGTAAAGTCCAGTACAGTGCGATGGACGCGCTCACAGAATACATACGATCTGTATTGTTAAATTTGACGAATTGGACACATGGACTTAAATAAAAAGCGGTCAAGTGTGAGTCGGACTTGCACACGAAGCATCCCATAGCAGTTACGTAAAATACTAATCTATACTAATATTATAAAGCTGAAGAGTTTGATTCTCAGGATCTACTGGTTCGATTGAAAAATTATTTTTGTGTTGGATAGTCCATTTATCGAGGAAGGCTATAGGCCCATGCGAAGCTGGGTCGGGTCGCTAGTTTCTTATAATCCCTTACATTTTTAACTTTATTTTCTTTATATTTCATGTGAATTAATCATTCATACTAGTCAAATACTAAATATATACCAAGTCTTAAAAATCAAAATAATATTATGTATAATTCCAAGAAAAAGGCAGGGAGCTCAAAGGGCATCAAAAAACTCGTCCACATCGTTGTCAACGGGACACGTGCCCAACAGGCTGGCAGCATTGCCACGTTGTATGGCAATGCTGATTCTTTGACCCAAGAATAGACCAGCCTTCGGGTCACATCATCGTCCAGTCGCTTGGCGATGTCCCGAAAAACCATGTGTGCACTCGGACCCTATGACCCTAGTTTAGTAGTAGTTTCCACCCCAATGGGCTCAAATATAATAGTTTCCATGAATGCGCTGTTTGAGGTTTTCGGCACCTGCAGAGCCGCCCCAGCACAACACGTTGTTCTAGGAAGATGGGACGGCGCAGCGATGTCGACACATGTTGCGTCCCACACCAATTTTCTTTACATTATTTAATAATAATAATATGTGGGGACATTTTCACACACGGCCATATGACCCCAAACTAGGGAGACCCTGTACTATGGGTGTCAGACAGCTGATATACATACACAAATACTTTTTTTTTTGTAAATACATACATATATAGATAAACAACACCCAGACATAAGGCAAACACAAGTGCTCATCACACAAATGTTTATACCCTGGGCGGGAATCGAACCCGCAACACGCTGCGCAGCAGTCGATCGCTCAGCCACTGCGCCAACCGTATTGTCACTATAGTACTATTGTAGATATAGTGACACTTACACACACACACTTACAAAATAACAGAATATAGAGAGTAGACACTCAAGGTTTAAAAGATACAGATTTGTGATAAACGGACGGACAGGGTTCAGATTGGCACCCTGAAAATGAAGTATTATTTAGAACAATAAAAAGTACATGGAATAGAGCATATTTCATAAAAGTAATATTCAGTCAAGAAACAACCCAAACTCTACAATTCTTTCATTTAACTCCAACATTTCAAATTCAAGAAGCATTCTCTCAAACGACTCTACCACTACATAGAATGATCTAGAACTCTCATAATGTAGAGCTTTAATCAGCTGTAATATTAAATGTTAAATTCTAATTTGTATTCTGGTAGCGATGTAGAGTTTAGCTAAGTTTAGCTCTACTAAGCTAATTTTGAGAACAATTAGCAGCATAGAGCCAGCCTAGTGGAATTACTTAGTTACTTGTTTTACATAAGTGATTGTGTAATGTTTCATCAAGTTTGCTGAATTATAGTTACTAATTATGAGTTGCCTTTTTTTCTTAAAGAGCGTTACTCCAGAGCGGCACGCCTCGATGTGGCCTCGGTAGTACTAAATAATTCATAGTAAAATAAATGTATAAGTTATTAAAAAAATATGTATACTATGTTTTAGAACGTAAATGTTTCCATTTACTAGGCCTAAAAAAGACATAAAATATCACTGATTTCATCCCAAACTAACACGTTTAATAACTCGAAAAGTGGCAAGAAATGGCACTTTTGAGTTTACTTTTCTTGTATGAAAACTTGCAGTAATATTGACTTTTTTCAGCCATGCACTAGAAAATACTATTGTTTTTTTAACAGAAATATTGTTATAAGTTTGTCGTATATGGTTTTACTATTATCTAGCATCCGCGTAGACCATCGAGCGCTAGTTTAAAAAAAAGGCTTAAATAAAAACTGTTCTTATGACAAAACTATACGAACATTTGAAAAAATTTTTTAGCCATGCACTAGATTATGAAATTTTCAAAAATTTGACGTCAATATCTTATAATAATAATAATAATAATAATAAACGTTTAATTCAGACTATGAGTCCATAACTGGTTAGTAATACAAAAATACCTTACAAACTAGTGTTAGTAAAACAAATACAAAAACAAAAAGTAAACAACACAGGAACACAAACCTACGCCAAGTCCAGGATGCGACCACCTGCAGTATGTAGCCGCATCCAGTGTCGCCACATCGGCGAGTCCCAGCCGTCTACAAAAACGCTCAGGATACTATTCGAGCTGACGCGCACGCGCAACAGCAATGAGGCACAACGCTTTCGCATGATGGCATGAAACCGTCCACGCTTTTTTCCGCAAACATTGCTGAAGCGCTGCAATGGCGCGGCAGCCCGAACAACACCCTAAACGAGTTGTTATATTGTACCCGAGCGAGCGAGTGCGCGTGCGAGTTGTCTTATGTACAAATTAAACACATTATCGTTTTATTGTCCGTCGGAAATCATCAATTTTGACTCCAGCATGGTTCTAACGGATGAACGCTCTTAACGTCCATAAATTATAATAATAATAATAATAAATTATGTGTATATAAGATGAATAAATGAGAATAATAATAATAACCTTTTATTTAGGATAACGAAGATCCAATTTGTTAGTAGTACAATAACTTATAACTAATGTTAGTAACACATATGTATGTACATACAACCTTAACCTATTCGCCCCCTGCCTGACCCACGAATCGAGGTATCAATACTCATGTGAGCATTAATACATCGATTCATGTACAGACAGTCAAGCCTACTGGCTATCATACCTAAAACGCTGTTGCGACTAGCCCGCACTCTGCTCAGCATTGACGCGCACCGCTTGCGCAGAGTAGCGTAGAAGCAATCGATGCGCGCCTCCGCAAACATACGCGATGCACTGCAGTGGCGGGGCATTATAAAATTATGAAACGTTACTAAGTTTTCGCTATCCGTCCGTTCGTACGTCTGTCTGTCAGTCAGTTTCAAAATGTTACAGGTTGTGTATTACTACGGCCGTTACAATAACAGATAATAACATAAACCCCAAAACTAAAATTTATTTTTTGCTCGATTTTCAAGCATCTATCTATATATATTGTCCGATGGTAAGGTTTTCATTCGCACTTTTCCGGTATTTAAAAAAACATAATTCAAAGTGAATTTTATGAATGGATGTAATAAATGGAATCGTAGGTATCTACTTGTTTCATTTAATATTTATAAGAACTTTTAGTAGAGTCACTCGCCAAAACTTTCATCTAAACGAGGCACATATCACATTTGTAGAGTCCAGTCTCCCTAGTGGACAGCACTAGACTCTACCGACGCCACCGGAATACGAACGAGTACATTTTTGTAGAGCTCTGACGTATTACACTCGCTTAGCCGATTATAGAGTCGCAAGGGTCCGGGCGACTCTACGTTTTGGATTGTTCGAGGAAAGATATGTGAAAGAAAAGTAATGTAAAAATATATACGCACGCGAAACCAGGCCGTCCAGTTCGCGCAGTGGTTGAGCGACTGACTGCTGCGCAGCGTATTGCGGGTTCAAATACCGCCCAGGGTAATCATTTGTGTGATGAACTCTTGTGTCTGGTTGATGTTTATCTATAAATACGTATCTATTTATGTATTTGTGTATGTATATCAGCTGTCTGACACCCATAGTAAATGGTGTACCTAGTTTCGGGTCAGATGGCCGTGTGTGACATGTCTCCACATATCACTATTATTATTAATACAAAACGATTAAACAATATACAGGTTGGTGTATCAGTCACCGTCCAAATTTTTCAGGGTGATAATACCCGTGAAATTGAACAACTTTCTCCAAGGAACATGTGTCAAAATATGAATAAAAACATTGGACGTCCCATGCAAAATCAATAGTCAGCTGATCGATACGGGAGGTCTGGTTTTTTTTTTCACTGTCCATAATAATAATAATACGTACATAATAATAATAATAATACAACAAACAACGAACAACTTTCTCCAAGAATGGAGAAAGTTGTTCAATTTCACGGGTATCATGTACCCTGAAAAATTTGGACGGTGACTGAAAAATCAGCCTGTATAATGTGAGCCATGGCAGCTAAGAGATTACCAATAGCAACAGTGGAGGCTTAGTAGAAAGATTCTCTTGGGCACCCTTCGCATACGAAACCCTAAAAAAAGCTTGTTTATGGATGAGTCATCAGAAACGTAAAATAAATAAAATTTTCCCTCATCCACATCAACAATCCTCAGCTTGCAAATATTAAATCAACCCATTGAAATGCAAACTGTACAATCGTCGATATTTTTGACCCGATAATTTGAACGCAGGCACAAAATTAGCGATATTTAAATATGTACAATATGCGTTATGGTATTACACAGTACCGCAATCATATTCGGCCTTATTATGTAAATAGGCGTTTTTATGTGTCAATTAGCGCGATTATTTCATTACGTTCTATTTATTTTAAATGTATTTGTGTATGTATATCAGCTGTCTGACACCCATAGTACAGGGTCTCCCTAGTTTGGGGTCAGATGGCCATGTGTGAAATGTCCCCACATATTATTATTATTATTTGTATGACTTGAATGGGGTAAGTCGTGGTTGGAAATATTCTTATCTTTCGACTGAATTGTTTTATAAATATCAGCAAAATGCCACAAGGCCATAACAAAATCAACCCGCGATTTGCATTGCAAAAGTCAATCGCTTAGCCATTGCGCCAACAGTGTCATCAAGTCAAGCATGAATAAGGGCATTACTTTGCCTCAAAAACACGTAGGTAAAGCCATTGATCCCGGCTGTCATTCGCGGTTCTTTGACAGTCAGAAACTAGAAAAACCAACCAGTCTCAACAACAGGTGTCGTGCTACCCAGTAACTGGTTTGTGGAGGTCTGACAGTTAGTCTCTCGATGTTAAACACGCATAAGCAGCTGCATCGGTTAGTCTGAAAACCGGCCTCAACATAGTTTGCAAAGTTCTGAGCAGACGATTATAATAATAGTAATAATCATTTATTTCGAGCAACAAGATCCTTAGTGTTAGTAACAATATACTTGCAATCTAAGTTAGTAACACACAAACACAAAATCAGAAGCAATTTAAGACATCACTGCTGCAAGGTGACAGGCCCAGCCGAAACCCTGCAGCAGTGATTCATAAACACGCAATCAAGCCTACTAGCTATCATACACATGACGCTGTTCGCCCCGCACCCTGCGGACCAACAACAGCCTGAAAGCGTTACTGTGTTGGACGCGAACGGCGCCGTATGATTTTTGAGTATAACTAACCCACAGGTACCAAGTGTAGAAAGACGTGCAGTACGCACTAAATATTGTGTGTTTGACCTCTTTAGAATTACAAAGCCCCCCGAATGCGCATGCATTCGGGGGGCTTTGTTATTCTTTTCTTTTTCTATGCCTCTTCCCATCATTTGGGGACGGCTCTCCTCGTTACTCGGCGCCAGGAGACTCTGCTCCGCTTCTTCTCAGGAAGTACCAATGCTCGATTTAGGTTATGGTCGGGTTCTTTTTTCTTTACATGACGAAGACGTACGGCGATGCGCCACCGGTACATGGTGGACATCCCACCCACACGCACAAAACGTATTGGGAACACATTAATTGTGCGTTCTGCTAAGGAGTGGAATTCCCTGCCTGAGTCTGTGTTTCCTGATAGCTTCAACCTGGGAGTCTTTACGTAAAGATTGAATAGGTCACTTTTAGGCAAGTTTGCTCCATCTTAGACCGCATTATAGCTTCCCATCACGTGAGATAGTGGTCAAACGTATGCCTATCAATAGTTAAATAGAAAATGTCCGTACCATCTCAAACGAATTTTTCGAAGCTTATCTGTAATAGGGATGACTTTAATACTTCCTCTAATGCACTAATTTCGTACTTTATCAAGTCTAGTTACTAAAGCCACAAACGCATCTTCATTTTGTTGGTGTTTTGCATTGGTCGCCCAGGATTCGACTCCATACAGCATCGCAGGCCTAACCGCTGTTTTGTAGACCTTTCCTTAAATTTTCACAGGCTATAAAAGTCTCATAAAAAGCTAGGTAGATGATGCTCTGGATTACATGCCCTAGCCTGAAAATTCCATCGCTTAATCATAATTTAATGCAAGAATTTTCTAGGTACAGGTAGAGTAAAATATCTCTAGAAGTTCTTGTACTTCGTTTTATTTTATGGCCGCCATTTTAGTTAGAACGAGCCACGATATACGACCTGTCACAACAGTAATTTGAAATGGGTTATAACATTTTAGCTACTCAACACAATTTCTTCCTCAAAACTTATTACATTACCCGTATACAGAATGTTATGGTATCCGGGGCGTGCTGGGGTGAGACTTTATTACATTTGGCTCAGTGGTGGAGTGAATATCTTCTGCGCTGTGAGTGGTAGGACCGCTGCCGGTACGTAAAAAAAAAATGGCGTACAGATAGTTGTTCCGGGTCTGACCGTCGTCCTGTGTCGTGGGTGTGTTTCACCCTAGATATAGGAGAAATTCCTAGTGAAAGGCGACCTATTTTATTGGTAATGTCGTTCGTAGGTCGTTGTCAATCGTTTCGGGTTACGGAAGAGAAAACACAAGTAACCAACGCACGTACCCCGCGTGTCACAATTATGCGGAAAATGTGTAAAATAATAACAACTTTCGTTAGTTGTAATAAGTTTTATTTTGTTGTTGCAAAGTTGTTATTGTTCGTACAAAATTAAGACTTATTACAACTGACAAAGGTTGTTATCATTTTACATATTCTTCCGCATAATTGAGACACGTGCGGGTTATCTGTGTGGGCACTTCCACTTGTTTTTTCCTATTGCGTGTTTCGGGTAGTTAGAGGCCCGAAAGACTGACAACCAGTCTTACCAAGTACCAGTCTTGACGACACGGTTGGCGCAGTGGCTGAGCGATCGACTGCTGCGCAGCGTGTTGCGGGTACGATTCCCGCCCAGGGTAAACATTTGTGTGATAAGCACTTGTGTTCGCCTTGTGTCTGGGTGTTGTTTATCTATATATGTATGTATTTACAAAAAAAATGTATTTGTGTATGTATATCAGCTGTCTGACACCCACAGAACAGGGTCTCCCTAGTTTGGGGTCAGATGGCCGTGTGTGAAAATGTCCCCACATATTATTATTATTACCAAGGGTTTTCGTGTTGCCCAGCAATTGGGTACTGGAGGACAGATAGGCAGTCGCTCCATTTACAACACTGGTATTTAATCTGCATCCAGTTAGACTGAAATGTCGGATTTCAGTCTAACTGGATGCAGATTAAATTTACTTAAATACCAACATAGTTGGAAAAAGACTAGAAAGGTAGGGGTTTGTAAACCAAGCCCCATATTGATAAATACAAATAATAGTAGGTAAAATCTATCCACTATTTTCAAAGCAATCACTTTTCCATCACTCAAGATCAAACTCAAGGTCAAAACCCACGACAAATGTAACGTCACTAAAAATATTTTTATTTCCCACATCTCACGCACCCTGTATCACCCACAGTCGCGCACGTCAGAAAACTGTAAGTCAGCGATACGATCGACTACCCACAAAATATTCCCGATCTAATAGCATGTCGGAATCATTCAGACGGGGAGGACACAGAATACAATAGATACAGAAGACCAGCTTCATTCTTTCCATATATGAAATATTGTTATTTTTCCCATTTATTATTTCTACGACATTTTTAAATATTAATATAAAAATCTAAAAATCTGCAGCCTACTAGGTATCAAGATCAGCGTCCAAGATACCGGTGGTCAGAGCTCCTGTGAATGAAGAATCTCCTAATTATACGCGCTGTGGCCAGGAGAATTCCATTCTGAATCCAAGCCCTTGATCCAGCTGCCCAACGAGAGCCTTCTCAGATATTGGTTGAAGCTCTTGGAAATGATTCCATTGGCCGTCACGACTGCTATTCTCACATCCCACATGTCGATAAACTTGCGAACCAAGTCAAGATACTTAATTTGTATTATTATTAAATGTAGCCCGTTTTTTCTACTTTTTAGTACCCATTAATTTGTAGAACCCATCATTAACCTTGGTATTTAGCAAATGGGCTTCTCCTAGTTGTAAACATCCCTTTGTGCCTATTGACCAAATTCTGTTCTGTCTCCTGCTTGATAAAAAGGGATATGGAACTTACATTTTTTTATTCCTCTGCTGTAGGTTGATTCTGTAAAATTCAAACAACAACTCGCGGCTCACATCGCTATTCACTCTCACTTTGCATAAATTTCAAAATGACCTTGATATATTTGACACTTTGAATCGGGTTCGAGTGCGAAGTGAGCGTCGAAGTGACGGGGAAATTACCTTACAGAATGCCACTTCTTACGTCATCTCATACTTAATCTGTCAAAATCCCCCTGTCAATTTAGTTCAACTCGCTGACACGCTCGCAAGGGTGGCGCTAGTGTAAATTCGAATTATCAACCGAGTTTTTAGAATGCCAATCAAGAAATTCACAGCGGAGTCAGCTTCGAAGTTTAGAATGAGGTCTTACAGAATCACACCCCTGCTCTTTTCTGATTAATTTCGTTACAGGTTCCAAGACAGTTGAAATGTTTCTCCGGGACTCGTCGAGCTTAATTGTTAGGTCGCCACTGTTGATTCTGGCTTACAGCAGTTGCAGTGGTTCGGGAACAGAGTAGCGGGTTTGTCTTAAAAAAAAAATTGCCCCTACTGTCCTACTCCAGGGCATAGGTCTACCTCCATTTCTTTTATCGGCCTCGACTTTGCTCTGTCTTGCCTTTTCTTAAGGAAGCCGTCCCGCTAACTCTTTCGTGATCTACTGCAGCTCCGTCTCGCCAATTCAGTGCACCAATTTTAGGCAGCTCATATACTAACTGCGTAACTCATATCAGCTGCGTGAATCGTCCGCATGCAATTCGGTTATAGCGGATACGGACGTAGTCACGAATTAAATAATAGCCTGATGTCCTTTCTTGGAGTTCAAAACTAGTCTGCACCAAATTTCGTCAAAAGCGGGTTAATAGTTTAGCCGTGAAATAGCATTACAAACAAACTCACTATCACATTTTTATAAGTATTTAGTACTAGCGACCCGACCCGGCTTCGCATGGGCCTACAGCCTTCCTTGATAAATGGACTATCCAACACAGAAATAATTTTTCAATTCGAACCAGTAGACCCTGAGATTAGCGCGATCAACCAAACAAACTCTTCAGCTTTATAATATTAAATATAGATAGTATGACTTTTTATTGGCGAAAACAATTTTCAGAATCTGCCAGCGGAGATTGACGAATTCAAACAAACTTCAGCTTTATAGGTATAGGTAGAAGAGCGAAAACAGGAGCACACATGCCCGCATCACGTACACCGACTGGCATTTGTTTAAGATGGTACGGACATGTGAATGTGTGCGTGTGCATCTATGTTTGCTCTTCCAATGAAGCCAACCTTCTTACATACCTATTTTGTGGCCAGAACGTGCTCGCATCCGAATCGATTTGCAACGATACGAAACAATCGCTCTCAGAATACGAATGATTGATAACACCGATATTGTACGATGACGTGTCACTTCACTATTGTTACGTGTTTTTGTTTGAAGGAATGTTGTAGTATTTTTTGGGACTGTTTCTTTTATTTCTGAAAAGGGTTAGGAAGAAGGTTTCACCAAAAATTGGTCTAATTTATCAAAAAATTGTGATGCAAGTTTTTTTGAAAGAAGTACCTTATCGCTGCTTGTGATAGATAATTATGATTCGAGAGTGAATGTAACGTCACATAAAATTTCTGCGTTATAACCCCCTCCTTCCTCCTTCCTCCTTTCTCTTTCTCTAAAGCAGAAATATAAAGATTTTATTTCGAATACATAATGTTCGGAGTTTAAAAAATGTGCAAGGAACTTCCTTTCTGACTACCTGGCCGAATCTTGTTAAATAAGTGTCTATATTCTATTGATGAACTATGAATCAATACAAAAGTCGAAAGTGATATATTATTATTGTCTTGACATGGAAATTTTATTGTATTGAATGAATTGACTTAACACATTATTTTTTTTTTATATTATTATCATGTATTGTTCTGATTTTAATTTTAATTTTGATAATTGTAACGATTTGAAAATGGATTGCATGCATGATGCTTCTTATAATTTTTAGTTATAGTAAATTCAGGTACGATGTAAAGATCTTTACTTAATGAATAAATGAATTGAATTGAATAGGTATGTTTTTTTTTGTTTAAAATAACACTAGTCTGAGTCATTCGATACAAAACGGGCCATTGTTGGTAAAATAATATATTAATTCAATGGGAACTGAGCAAGATCTAAAAAATAAATAATAAAGTTTATTTTATTACATATTTGGCTTACAATAACAGGTCGAGGAGTCTCCATTTAGGCATAGAAAATGCCTGTATTTGAAGGCTCCGCTCTTTCCTTACATTATAAACGTGTAAATATGTATATAAAAATAAAAATCAAAACAAAAACAAATAAAAGAAAAAAAAGACATGATCAATTGAAAGAGTGCGGGGGTGTAGGTGTATGTGTGTACGTGTGTGTATGTGTGTGCGCGTGTGTATGTGTGGGCGCGTGTGAATGTGTGTGTGTGTATATTACTATACTATTCACTTTACTTATACTATTCAGAAGGCTTTATGTTATTGTTGTAAATGTATACCTAAATTACATACTTAAATCTTTATTAAAACAACTCATTTTGTAACTCTGTGTTTTTTATGTTGTTACAGGTAAGTCAAATATTGCTGCTTAAATGAAGACATTTTTCCCGTGAAATTTCCAGCTGTCAATTTTGGTAATATTTTTTTAGTACACTCGGGCCAACACTATGGCCAAAGTAATACACCTACTATACATACTGGTTTTTTTTTCTATTAAGTAATTAAAAGTTTTATGTACTTTTTTTTAAAACGGTATAATTTGCTTTGCTAATTATCTTTTCACCACCATTGGTTGACTGGTACAGAATGCCTAAGGCATTAAGTCAGCCTTTGTACCTTTTGCTGCATAGGATTTTAAAAGTAAACTGTGAATACAATGGAAATTTATGATACATTATAGGACTCGTAATCTCCTTCCTAGAAAAAAATAATATTATTAAAACTTCAAGGTAAAACAATCAAAGCATTTCGGATTTTCTAGGAAAACAGTTTTACTTTGGGACTGCTCAAAAACTTAAATACTTTCAAAGATTATTTTTACACAAGGAGCTAGAGTATTCTGACTCTTTTTCACGTGAACAGAAAACGAAAGAAAATCAATATTACTATAACTAGAAGTCAAATCTTGACGACATCGTTGGCGCAGTGGCTGAGCGATTGGCTACTGAGCTGCGTATCGCGGGCTCGATTCCCGCACGCAACAAATACCAATGACAAGGTAGCTGTTCCGGGTCTAGTATTTTGTGTATGTGAGTATGTTTGTAATCGCACCCACGATACAGGAGAAATTACTAGAGTGGCGCAACGCTTTTCTAAAACAAAATTAATAATAAAAACAAAAAAAAAATAAAAACAAAAAAAAAAGAAGATCTTGAGTACTTTTGTTTTTCAGTGACGCAGTAATAGTCTATACTCCGTTCACAATAAGATTAGACATATACACAAACATTTTTTACAGTCCCTTCAACCGATTTTTACTTCTATTCCGTAGGCTTAAGGATGACATTAGGGCAAAAACGTGGTTATAATAACAACTGCTTTTGCAGCTGCCATTTGTCATGCCACAAACGCAATATAAGTCAAAATCGGTTAAACGCACTGTAAAAAATATTTGTGTATATGTCTAATCTTATTGTGAACGGAGTATAGTATTCCATTTTTTAAGTGCTAAGAGTATAACACTCAATAGAATTAACATCAACAAACAATAGTACAACAAATGGTCTCATAGATGGCGCCAGTTTAACTTAATTACTTTAAATGCTCGCTCATTTATCTGATTCAGTTAAATATATTAAGTTTGAGTTAATATTGTGGAGAACGGATCTAGCTATTTGTTTTTTAAGTAGATTCCTTTGTCCAGTAACAAAGGGTTTAAAGATTTAATCTCAGACAAATGCAGCCGTTAGACTGTTACTAAGGCTTCCCACACACGGGCCACCGGCCACAACCACAAAACGACGCCACCGGCATATTTCTTGTAGTTTTCATATATTTTATATGGACTCGCCGCACATGTTTAACCCCGGTGGCCGCCACACGCTACAAATCGTCGCTGCTCGCTTCTTGTGGCCCGCACCGGCCACTAAACACAAAATACCGCCACACGCCACTCGCGCGATTCCTAACCCTTTTCTCCCTAAGTCTTCTTCGCCAGAGTTCATTATATGGGTTAAAAAAGTAGCAGCCACCGACCGAAAGTGTCGACCACCGGCCACAAGTGGCTGAAGCGCGCTTCAGCTACCTTTGTGGCCGGTTCTAGATTCTCATAATTCGTTTTTGTTATGTTCGTTATTGTCAGGAGGTTTGTGTAAAAGAAAATTTTAGGTAGGTAAGGTAGGTAGGTAGTGCAGGGTAGTTAGGTGGGTAGGGTAGGATTGGTAGGTACGTCTGTCGGGTCAATTAGTTTTAAATAAAAACATTCACACAAAATAACTTACAAAACAACCACAAATACAAAACTAGACAACACAACAACAAATTGTGAGCTTGCAGACGCCTAGAACAAATTATGCCAGACATACTATTCTCTATGAAGGACCACAGCTTTATCTCAAAATATGAAAGACCAAAAATCCATGCGCGCTGTCAAAAAATATCTAAAAAAGCTTATTTTAGAGAATAAAAATCTGTAAATTATCTTCGAGCGCTGTATTTAGCTAGCCTATTTTTATTTGTGTAGCCGTTGCATCGCCAAATGTAAATTAGATACCTTTAAGTTTTTTCTCATGTAAGTAAATGTAATTCTATTTGAGAAATAAAGTTCTGAAACCTTAAATTTGGTCGAAAGAATAATATACAGGAAATGAATCACAGTAATAAGCATAAAAATAAATAATTATAATTCTTCGTAGCCGAAAACATAGACTACTAGTCGTGCCTTCGTGACGGACTGCAGCCCGTACTGCGTCTCCCGTACCGCGCGTGTTGACCGCACTAAATAAGCTCGTGGAAGCCAACCGATTCTATCCGAGCTTATTCGATGATAAATTAGCCAATTTAATGGATATGTGCCTACATTTTCACCACTCAAAAACTCCACGAGTCAAAATATTAAAAATTATGTTTCACGGCCCATCCACGGGCTATATAATGTTACTGTTGTATTTATATTTAATAATAATAATTTAATAATAATATAGTAATATGTGCGGACATTAACACACACGGCCATCTGACCTGACATATTGATTAGCATTGGTGAATATTTTTGGAGCTGCTGAAGATATAGAACTACATTATCTTTGCATTGTATAAACTCAAACTATTAGTATTATATAATTTTGCATAGCACATACATGTGAGCACTATGTACTTTAAAGCCACCATTTACGAGATGTCTTTCGTTGACTTGAATATGCCCTGGCGGTTGAGTGTTTGTCATGCTCACTTGAATGTCTCGCTGATGGTGGCGCATGTGTTAGATCATTTGGTTCCCTTCAAAATGGTTGAACTAAATGGTGCCGATCCGTGCGTCATGTTCGTGAACGGGCGCCGTCAGTTGAGACTGGTCATCTCTTAGCTGCCTCGGTTAATTTAAATTTATTTTGAATTGTCTAATTTCATTGCCACTAGACCTCTTTTAAGGTGCACAACTTGTTACATTGTTCTCACATTGTACCTCTAGATTCAACATGAATGATGTAACCTAAATTTGTAATATTCTATTGATTTTAAAAGAGTGTTCATGGAGTTTCTTGCTCGTTCTTCTCCATAGAAACCTACTGTTTGGAACGAGCAACTAGCTTCAACTTTTTGACTGACTGACTCCTTGACAATTCAAAAGTGCCTGTAAATGGTTTATTTGAAATAAATGATTTGAGTTTGAGTTTGAGTTTGAGTTTGACCCCAAACTAGGGAAACCCTGTACTATGGGTGTCAGACCGCTGAAATACATACAAATACATTTAAATACGTACCTACGTAAATAGACAACCAGACACAAGGCAAACACGAGTGCTCATCACACAAATGTTTACCCTGGGGGGGATTCGAATCCGCTGCACAGCAGTCAATCACTGAACCACTGCGCCAACCGTGTTATAAATTTTAAGGAAGCGTAACCGATATTATTCTGGTAAATAAACGATCGGTTAAAATACCTAATTTCATACTTAGTATATATAGTTACATATATATAGTTGACTTTTTTTTATACACTGCTCAGGCTCACATACTGATTCATTGTTTGTTAAAATATAAGGAGTGGTCGTCTACTGTTTCAACATTTGTAATAATATGTGAACACTGTGTATCTATGTACATAAAACTTAGTCTGTCATTCCTTAATCTGTGATACTTTGTACACACTTTCAAATACCTAGTGTTTTTATGCAAGGTACATCGTATTCACGTATAATTATATAATTCCTGTAAATGCAAATATTGTTAACATCGTTTTTAAAATAGTAAGTATGGAGTTTCCTGCCCATTCTTCTCCATACAAAACTACCTTTTGGAATGGGCACCAAGAATCATTTTTTTTCTCATTTGAAGAATTGAATTAGACCATTATAAGGCACTTTTGAGTTCAAAAGTGCCTTATAATGGTCTAATTGAAATAAATGATTTGACTTTGACTTTGATTATTATTATTATAATTTTTGTGCGAATATTTAATTTTTGTTAATAATTCATGTTTTGTTTGAACTTATTATATACCTTGATTTATGGAATTGGTTTGTTAAGCCGTGTAAATCATATACATGAATAATAATAACACTCTTAAAAACAGCATCTTCTACAGTTTTCGCCATTTATCATCACTAAACTCCAAGAGCACTTTTTAACAGATAGCCCATTCCAAACCATAGTCTTGCCCATTTTTATCCAGCTGAAGCCAAAGCAGCTACAATTCCACACTTACTTTTTCCTTATCCACAGTAGATTCGCACAATAATTCCTTTTTAGCCAGACATGTGTAACGACAGTCATTCTGTTGGCTCTAAGAATGCCACTTTGAAAGGAACTTTGAGATAGAATAGGTCTGTTTAGTAGATTAATGTTTTGTTCTTTATTTGAGTATATTTAAGGGTTTTTTTTATGTGCCAGTGTGTAGTTTTAGGGTATTGTGTCTCTAGAGGGAAATGATAATCGTAGAGGGAAAGAATTAGGGCTAGACGTGAATGTTTTGTTAGATAAACCAGAACGAATTCCCAACGTACCTACCTATTTCTACCGCAACGTAGCATTGCCGTGGTCCGGCTCCAAAAGACACATTTCAATTTTATTTCTGGGATAGCAACGCTGTTATACCTCTGACATTAAATGATATAAAAAAATATCCTGCATAATGAGGTGGTTTTGGCAATATGTACACATTTTGTTTTATGACCTTTAATCATTCAACACAACTTTCAATTCTTTACCGAACTTTCAGGAAGTGTAGCATTCATTGATATGAATAACTTTTACTCCAGAATCAACTCCGAAATATCAATTGTTGCTTACAAAAATGCACTACAACACGATGGAAATATGGAAAATAAAAGAAATGGTTTCAGCTCCTGAAAGATCGTGGAATTTAGTCAGCAGTCAAAGTTGTTTTTATTGGTGTATTAATTTGTAGCTACAGACATTAAAACCTGTGGTTTAATTCTCTCCTGTAGAACATAAAATGAAATGAAATATACGGTCAAAGTCTTATTTTTAAATACAACATGGTATAGAATTATGTACGTTTTGTAGGCTCGGAAAGCACTTAAAGTCGTTGGTCCCGGCTGTCATTTGTAGATCTTTGACAGTCGTCATAGGTAGTCAAAAGTCAGAAAGTCTGACAGCCAGTCTTACCAAGGGATATCATGTTACCCAGTAACTGGATTGTGGACGTCAGATAGGCTGTCGCTCTACTAAGAATACTGGTATTCTGCTGCATATGGTTAGACTAGCCGACCTCAACATACTTGGGAATAGGCTAAGCAAATGATGATGACCTGTCAGCTTTCTAGTACTCATAAAAGAGCCTCAAGAATACTAAGAATACCTACGTTTTGGAACGAGCAGCTAGCTTCAACTCTCTGACTAACTAACCAGTGGGTTAGTTAGTCAGAGAGTTGAAGCTAGCTTACAGGCACTTTTGAATTGTCAAGGAGTGCCTTGACAATTCAAAAGTGCCTGTAAATGGTTTAATAGGGTATTTTACTCTATACGAGAAAAAATCTATAAATATGTTATTGAGACAGTTTAGGCATAAAGAAGTCGGAAAATATAAGTTTTAGTTCATAAAATAACAAAACAAATTTTTAAATTCAATTCAATGTTTTCAGTATTTTTAATCTGTTATAAAATACCGTGAAATAGTAGCGGTCATGTTATTACGCCGTACGGCTGTGTAAACAAAAAATTGTCAACTGTCAGTCAACCGATTGGCGTAATATAGGCTTTGTACTTTTATTATTTTCGTAACCAACGTAATTTTTTCAATTATTTCACCTATTACAAAATATGTTTTAATTATTTTTAAATGATATACAATTATCATATTTAATATGAGCTCATTTGATACAAAACGAACTGACGTCATTTACGCTGAGCAATATGGCGTCCAGTAAGAGGCGTTTTCGTCAAACTACGCGCGAAATTTGAAAATCTAAAATTTAGATGCATTTTTATGGCACTTATGGATTGAATAAAAATTTTGTGTTTTTTTTGATGGCATATTAGCACTACAGAATTTCTTTGAGACACTTTTCAAAAATGGGTGTAATACCCTATTGAATAAATGCTTTGACTTTGACTTTGATTCTGCTGCGTACGGTTACTAGATAGATTATGAACAATGTAAAACAATAGCTTTACCAGATCCACATCCTTGTACATAAATAACACCTGCCAGTCTATTCCATTACCATAACGTAACAAACTCCCAAATGAACCCTGCCACATAAGATTGGAGTCGAATAAAAATCCAATTTGATAAAAATAAAGCTTTACAAAAAGTGACGTACGCATTTATCAAATGCTCGCGCGAGCACTGACGGTTTGTGAGAGAACGATGATGGAGGTTAATTGTTACTGGATGAGGCAGTTGAGCAGTGTGTAATATACTAGCTGTCCACGACTTCATCTGCGTGATATTGTTAATAAAATATAAGCTATGGCACTGAGGGATATCGTAGGTTACCATTCTCTCCTTCTTAGTCTTTCTGTCGGACAGAGTGGCCGTGGTCATGGGGCGTCGCCCACAACTGCGGTCGCAGCCTTCACGATTTTTCTTTACCGGTCTCTATTGGCTGCATGGCGAGCACACTCTGTCACAGGAAGCTTGGTGGCAGATTTGATTGAGTCTGTCCATCAGGTAGGCGATCGACCACGTGGTCTCGTGCCCACTACCATTCCCTGAATCACCAGACGCTCTAAGGACGGGTAACGTGTCCAAAGAATCTGAGGATTCGTAAGTCTTTGTTTAATATCGAGTTCTTTGAGCATTGACACGGTATTATAGTCCGATGAGCGGTCTAGCTTATTTTGGATGCGTCTCCAACACCACATTTCCAGGGCGAAATAATTTACAGAATCGGACATTTAACAGTTCCAGAGCTTAGCCCGGACGAACACAAGAACTATAATTCAGTTTTGTTATATAGTTTGATGGGCATTATGCATTATTGACGGCTATGAGATGTGATTTTTAATACCCCAAAGGTCCACTGGGCTTGTATACTACATTAAGAGCATCACTGTCTGCCAGACATCGAAGTATAACAATCAGTACAGACAATACGGTTGGCGCAGTGGCTGAGCGATCGACTGCTGCGCAGCGTGTTGCGGGTTCGATTCCCGCCCAGGGTAAACATTTGTGTGATGAGCATTTGTGTTTGCCTTGGGTCTGGGTGTTGTTTATCTATATATGTATGTATTTACAAAAAAAAAAATGTATTTGTGTATGTATATCAGCTGTCTGACACCCATAGTACAGGGTCTCCCTAGTTTGGGGTCAGATGGCCGTGTGTGAAAATGTCCCCACATATTATATTATATTATTATTATAATATTTAGGTATCATACATAATATTTTACCCCATGAAGTTACATAGTACATGAACTATACTTACAAGGAGTATTTAAAAAAACCGTTTACAGTTATGAGTAGGTACTACAAAATACACAATTATACTTTCTGCAGTTCAGTAATAAACTCAACTACGCTCACTCCCTCTTCATTACTGCGCCCCATTCCAACAATCCTCTCTACATCTCTGTCAGAACGGTAGGCCGTAGGGTGGCGGGCAAGCGATCCATCACCATCGCAGAATGTAAACATGTTGCACAGGGCTGCCACGCGCGGATTTATCCGATGGAATCCGCGGATAAGTTCGGAATATTAGATGTGATGTGTATGGGACAAGGGTCGCATGTAACAGCAAACTCTTGTTTGTTTTTTGTTGTATTCTTTTGTAGAAAAACCAAATAATTGTTAAACAAAAACCGAAACTTGTTCGACTAGAAAGGAATATTTTTCTATTGTTATTTTTTTGACGTTATTTGCTTACACATTATTTTTAGTTGTAGGTATCTGTTTTATAAATGACTAGCTTTTGCCCGCGACTTCGTCCGCGTATATGTCGGTTATCGCGGACGCAGACGAAGTCGAAGTCGAAGTCGAATAAAAAGTAGCCTATGTCCTTTGTTGGGGTTCACACTTACCCTGTACCAAATTTCACACAAATCGGTTCAGTAGTTTAGGCGTGAAGAAAAGACAGACAGACAGACAGAGTTACTTTCGCATTTATAATATTAGTTAGGATAAAATTATGTTATGTTACGGGTTTAATACTAACCAACAAAATTGATTAGTACTTATATTCATTAGGTGCTAATGCACAGGCGCAACAAGTATCCAGGGTTAACACTAAATGTATAAATCTCGCATACAAAGAAAATAAAATAATTGCAAGCAAAAACGGATTTTGTTAGTCTTAAAAAAGATATTGACGACACAGTTGGCGCAGTGGCTGAGCGATTGGCTGCTGCGCTGCGTGTCGCTAGTTCGACTCCTGCTTGGAACAAACATTTGTATGATCTACAGGTTGTTGTTCCTGATCTGGCTGTTTGTGTATGTGAGTTTATATGTTTGTATATGCATCCACGATACAGAAATGAAATTCCTAGTGTGGGAACTTGGAATTTCTCTGCCACGATAAATAAAAAAAATCAAGCTATACAAGAAAGGGAGAAGCATTGATATACAAGAAATCTAGATGCACAGTAACAAATATGACGGTAAAAAGTGTCGTGTATTCAACAATATAGCTAATTTAAAACAATTTTGGCCTTAATTCAAGTTATTTTTAAAACTTTTTAAACTAAATGAAATAAGAGCATTTTCGGGAACGTTTTTGAACCGTTAAGATCTCTTGGATTTATGATCTAGGTATTTAGTCGCTTGGTATGTAGTCTTCTACATCGTGGGTGCGTTCACAAATATATAAACTCTCATAGACAAACAGCCAGACCCGGAACAACTATCTATAGGCCATACAAAGGTTTGTCCCATGCGGGAGCCGAACCCGCGACACGCAATGCAGCAGCCAATCCCTATACCACAGTGCCAATATGTCTTTTAACAAGAAAGGCTAGATTGAAAAGGGATTTGTTAAAAAAATATTTATTTATCACTGCATGCACTATCTTACAGGTTGACGCCAAAACAATAGAGTGGTCAGAAAAACAACAATTAAAACTAGGCTTATCTACTTAACAGCTAATAAAACCTAAACACAAAATTAAAATGACTAAACCCTATTAACATCAGAATTTACACAATTGTATAATAATCTAAACTAATATAAATTCGTACTTTACACAAAAATCTATATATTCTAATTATAACCAACAAAATTCAACAAAACTCCGGCGAATTCACTCCAATTGCACAAAAATGTCGGAATATCCGCAGCGTGCCACCCCTAAGTGGCGATGGATTAGTGTGGAGGCTGCTTGGATGTGATTTGTTTATGATTATCTCAATCGGTTCGCTCCTCAAACGTTTTCGAAGCTATTTGTTCTAAGCTCCGTCTTTGATTGATTTGACGTAAACATTTTTGTATAAAGAAAAACCATTCAAAAACTGCTTAATTATTTTTTTTTTGATAATGAGTAAATAGAAAATAAAAAATGTGTGCGAATATCTTTGTTACTATGTGAAGGTAGTACACCCTATTTATTTTTTAGAATAAAAAATAATTTATTGTAACTCAAACGAAAATAATATGAGAATAAAACTTATTATAATTTTTAAAAAGTAATAATCCATGGAGGGAGGCCTTTGCGTGGGACAGATCAGGCTAACAAAAAAAATAAAACCAGGCTTAAGTGGGATTGGGCGGTTCACGTCAGCCGCATGCATAGTGACCGCTGGGCGAGAGTCTCCACACAAGTGTGCCTGAAGATGGACGGCGTCGCCGAGGACGGCCCAGAAAGACATGGCGAGATGTCCTGGACGCGTAACAAGAGGGCTGGTTTGAGGTGGCGCTGCGCAAAACTTCCTGGAAAAGACTTGGGGGAGGCCTTTGCCCAGCTGTGGGACAGCATAAGCTAATTAACAAAAAAAAAACACCAGGTGTAGCTTTCATCTCTTACAAATAAAACTTACAGTAATTCAAAATATCTATTTAAACAAAATAAAATGTTATCAATAGATTAAAAAATTTACCAGTACTCGGCCCATTACATAAAACCGGGAATTTCCCCTAAACTGGGAAATTTCCCAAACCTGGAAATTTTACCAAACATGGGAATCAAAGATACAATTGAACCCAATTTTCCCTCTAATCTTGATTATTCCCGGTAGTTAGCTCAGATCCTCCTAAAGGATTAGAGACAGCAGCTTCTGTGTGATTTGTTTTAAGCCGATACGCCTTCCATTGACTGGATTTAACGACGATGAAGCTGTTTTATCTTTTTCCCATACTTTTAGCTTTGTCTTTCTTTCTTTGGAATGTATGTACGATCCGTTTTTTGTGTTAGAAATGTTTCAAATGACTGACTTAAGAGCGCCAAACCCGACATATTTCCCATACAAACACTCGTACGCGATTACGGCGTTATAACAAACTATTTTCCAAATATTTTTAACACACAGGTATCTTGTGGTTTAAATCTAGGTTTGTATGAAGCCAAAAATAAACTTATTTGACAAACAAATTCAGTAAACACTTCCGAAAATCCGCTTTTTTACACCATTTTATCTGAACTTTGACCGGTCATAATACACTCATACATTAAAAACGTAAAAAAGCAGCTTCATAGAAACCTTGCACATGTAATGGAGATTCTAAATTACAAACATTTTTACCAAAAACTTGTAAGGGTTTTTCAAAAACACGTATGTCCTGGAACAAGTTTTGTGAAATTTCCGCGCGCCAATTTTCCTGTAATGTTATCGCGTTCTCACTCACTCGTTTGTTTTCGAGCTTTGCGTTGGTTGAAACATAAAATTTTTCAATCACGCTCGCGTTGAAGTTTGTTCGATGGGGATGGGCGCTCTTAAAGGCGTAGTAGAATCGGTGTAGTCGTCGTGCTACGGCGTAGCAGATGAGATGACGTTTGCTACGGAGCTACGCTATCGTAGCGAGTAACTATAGTGTATGATATTCACAATATTTTTGTTTTCTTCCCATTTTAGTTGTTATTTTATTGGGTAATAAATAAGGTTTATTTCACATTGGAAAATAGCCAGACTTTTTGATGTGTAAACATCTTAACTGTCGGTACACGGTAGCTTAGACTTCGAGCGTCATACGCGTAAGGCGTAACCATCAGATGACGTTTCCGTAAGACTTGTTGTACATGTGTACGTGAGACTGGTACTGATACGAGCTCACATGTTAACACATCAATTCTCATGAGTACCTTGGCACTCACACCTGTCTTTTTTCGTCATACAGATATTTGCTCCGTGCAAGAACCGAAACCGCAACACGTCATAATTTCGTCTTTCCGAGTGAATTTTAAAACGTAATAATTATAATATTCTGCACACAATTTTCAACTCTGTTTCATACGCATTTAACCGATAAGGAGTAACTTAGGCTTCTTTTATTTTAGAAAAAAATAGGGTTCCACTCAAAAAAATTAAAACCCTGACAACCGACAATTACGCGGACGAAGTCGCGGGCATCAGCTAGTATAACATAATATAGCTTCGATAATAATTGACTTGTTTAACAAACAATACGTTAAACTAATATTGGAACTAGCTTTTGTTTGTCTGATTGGCGGTCTTGTGAAAACCGATGATCAGTTTGCATTATACAAAGTACGGTTCAGATGGATGATAACTACCCCAAGAAAGGATATAGACTTTTTTTCAACCGACTTCTTTTTTTTTAAAGATAGGGTATGCTTCAGGGTTGCTAAATCAATTTTAAAACAATTTATATGGGACCAATATAAATTGTTTTAAAATTGATTTAGCACTTTTTGAAATAATTAACAAATACCCAGAAATTTTACATAGACGACGTTCTAATTTCTTCAATCTTTGGAGTAGTTAACTTTCAATCTATTCTTAATAGATTTGGATGAGGAGGAGGTACTATAAGGCGGAAAATTAAAAGCTTTTTACGAAAAAGACAACCGCCTTCAAAAACTAAAAAGTAAAAATTAACTTTAGCACCGAACACACATTGACTTTAGTTTCGGAAGTCGGTGGCAATACCAAACATTAAAAAGAACAAAGCCACTGACTTCTAAAGAAACTAAAGTCAATGTGTGTTCTGTGCTAAAGTTATTTTTCACTTTTTAGTTTTTGAAGGCGGTTGTCTTTTTTGTAAAAAGATTTTTTAAACAGCGAATTTATCTGCATCCGCGATAACCGATATTCACGCAGACGAAATCACGGGCAAAAGCTGTTATATTATAAGAACAGAGCCATTTTGAATTGAGAAATGTTTGGTTATGACAGGAGATTTTTTTAAATTTAATCTTTGTATGTAAAGAAAAAAAATATAAGAGGAAATCACACACACGGCTATCTGACCCCAAATTATGCAAACCCTGTACTATGGGTGTAAGATAGCTGATATACATACACAAATATATAAACAGAAACGTATAAAGGTAAAAAATAACCAGACGAAAGGTAAACACAAGTGCTAGTCACGCAAATGTTTGCCCTGGGCGTGATTCAAACCCGCGATCCTGTGCGTCGGAGTACAATACATACACTACGGAGCCGTCAGGTTTGTCATACTGTCATATTGATTTTTAAAATACCTAATTATTTAACTGATTAAGTATTCTATTCTAATACCTAATTATTACCTAATGATTAATACCTAATTATTACCCAATTATTACCTTATTATTACCTAATTATTACCTTATTATTACCTAATTATTACCTCTAATACCTAATTATTACCTCTAATACCTAATTATTACCTAATTATTAATACCTAATTATTTAACTTTTTGTTAAAATTATCTATAGGTATCTACTAACATTATAAAAAGGTAAAATTGGTTTGGTAGTTTGTATGTAGAGGTAATATCGTACACCGGGTGCAACAACGTCATAAATGCTAAAGTTGGTAAAATGAGTTTTTCATCACAAATGATGTCAAACATGCGTTTACATCCGGTGCAGCAATATCATAAATGTAACTCTTAAAATGTCCCACTGAGGGCGTAAATGTCGTTGTGGTTTTGGCGGGTTTTTGTAAACGCAAGCGCTAGAACGTCCTAATTGGTCAGTTGCTCGCGGCCACCCGCAAGAAGTGTGTATGTGTAGGAGCAACAACGTCATAAAGGTAATTATGACAAATATTTCATACGATTTTGGTGCAAGAAGTCATTCTTGCACCAAAATCGAACCACAAAGTCAGAACTGTTCACTTGTGTCAACAAGTGAACAGTTCTGACTTTGTGGTTCTATTTTCTATCACAAGTAGCAAGTTTTACCGTCACTTATTACAATTATGTCAATATTTTCAATATTAATTAAACATAATAATATTGTTTCAGGTTCATATTTTGTATGTACTACTATACTGTTAACAAGTTACAAATAAATTTCGTGACTCATAAATATTTAAATAAGGGCCACACTCAGAATGAGGGCGATGCGGCTCACTCAGTAATTGAAAAGTCTGTCACTAGGGCTAAAAAATCTGGTGCTTACGTACCAAACCAGTACATATCTTTCATCAGAAACGCCAAGAAGACAGGAAAACCTTTTATAGTAAAAGAATTAGCCTATACCGATTTCGTGGATTTAAAGAAACTAGCAGATGACTTAGATATAAATACAACAAAGTTTCTGGAGAAATTGTTAAAACGACTGATATTTTTTGTTTTTGCTACAATTTTTTTTTGTCTAGCCTGCTAGTTTCTCATAAAAGTATGATTACGGGTACTTAAATGTAAGAAATTATTCATAATTTTGTTAGATTTTTATATGCCATTTATTTTAATAATAGGTAATGTTGATTATTGTCACCCACTGAAAAAGATAAGAGAAGTGCTTTTTAGGGTTCCGAAACTCAAAAGGTAAAAACGGAACCCTTATAGAATCACTTTGTTGTCCGTCTGTCTGTCCTCACTTTGTTGTCCGTCTGTCTGTCTGTACGTCTGTCTGTCAAGACCTTTTATCTCGGGAACGCGTGGACGTATGGAGTTGAAATTAAAACCATATGTTCAAGTCTACGGTCCCTTGATGCTGTAAAAAAATTAAATCCTCTACGTTAATGCAAAAAAAAGATACGGCCGTTTATGTCGCAAAAAACGCATTTATAATATTAAGTAAATTAAATTATGAATAGTAGGTATGGATTAGTATAGAAGTATGTATGTGTACCTACAAATATGTACGGAACCCTCGGTGAGCGAGTCCGACTCGCACTTGTCCGGTATTTTTTAATTTAGAGTGTTGAGTTTTAGTTTTATTCGGCCTTTATGACGTTACTGCACAGACAAGTTCTACTTTTAATTTAATTTTCTGCGCAACAACGTCATAAATGTAGGTACCTTTATTAAAAACAATAAAAATGTGCCACTTACATAACATTTTTATTTCTAAATCAACCTTAACTTTTAAATATAGGGTTTTAACAATATTTTGATCATTGATATATAATTGGAACATAAATACATTCCACTTTAAGAAGGTAACAACTTTTAAATCGATCTCCTGAAAAAAACGCCATTTGTTACTTATGACGTTGTTGCACCCGGTGTGCGATATATAAAACTACTCATCCGATTCAAAAAAAATATTTCACCAATAGGCATTATCAAAAATATTAAGGATCCTTGGGAAAGTTGATGCGGACGTAGTTGCGGGCAAAATCCTAGTATCTAATATAATTATTCCAAATACCAGGCTAGTAATTCACGGGTACTATTAAAATGTTACAAAGAAATCCCTCTTAATTTTTGACTCGATCTGAGTTAGTAATTACATTTTTTGTCTGCAAGAATAATTTCTATTTTAATGGGTTTCTGTGATGATTAAGTAAACTGTATCATTGGGTTTTTAACCAATAATTTATTACAATGATAAGAAGTAAAGATTTTCTGAGATCGGAATATCATCCTTATGTAAATGCTATTATGGTACATCACAGTTAACTTGTGCCATTAATATTAGTTTTCAATCGACTACAAAAAAGGGGGAGGTTATCAATTCGTCATTATTATTATTATTATATTTTATATACTTTATGCATCTCGGGATCCAGAGGTCCCGGACCTTTGTAAGGCGTACGAGGAGCCGAAGCCAACTCGCAGAGGCCCCTTAGGTAGCTTTATATGAAATAAGACACCAACCGACGATTATCCCTGTATGCACTATGCAAGTGCACCCAAGGACAGCCCCCGGTTGGTGCAGGACTATTACAGGACATGGAAACTACAGTACTGGACTATGGGTATAGGTTGCTAAAGTGACTTGGTTACCTTATTATTATTTTTTTTTTTTTGTTTGTTACCTGATTTCTTTGGACTGTGTGAACCGATTTTGATGATTCTTTTTTTTGTTTGAAAGCTAGTGCTTCCCGTGTGGTCCCATTTTAATTTGGTCCAGTTCTGACAATGACATCCATGAGAAAACCGTATAAGTCTTAAATTTGCATTAAGTATGTGCGCGATTTGTTACGCGATTTCTCCGGCAAACGTAAACGGATTTTGAAAATTCTTCTTTTACGGATAGGGTATGCTTCAGGGGTGGTCCCATATAAATTTTATCGAAATAGATTCAGCACTTTTTGAAAAATCAACAAATACCCAAAAATTTTCCATAGACGACGTTTTAGTTTTATCAATCTTTGTAGTAGTTAACTTTCAATCTCTTCTTAATAGATTTGGAGAATGAGAAGGAGGTACTAAAAAGCGGAAAATAAGAAGCTTTTTACAAAAAAGACAACCGCCTTCAAAAACTAAAAAGTAAAAATTAACTTTAGCACCGAACACACATTTACTTTAGTTTCGGAAGTCGGTGGCAATAACATTAAACAGAACAAAGCCACCGACTTCCGAAACTAAAGTCAATGTGTGTTCTGTGCTTAAGTTATTTTTCACTTTTTAGTTTTTGAAGGCGGTTGTCTTTTTTGTAAAAAGCTTTTTAATTCACACGATACACGCAGTGAAAACCAAAAAGAAAAACAAATTGATTTTGTAGTGGCACATGCTCAGATTATGAAACAAAAGGCAGATAGACCGCGCGGAACACATAAAATATAAGGTCAATCTTTTGAAACACCATGCAGCTTATATACAGTGTGAACCAACTCCATATTGGCATCGTTCAAATCACTGGAACCCTCATAAAAACGCGAACATTAAATAAAACCTTTTTATTACTAAAACGAAAGGGACAGAGCTATTTTTTCTCACTCTTTCTTATCTACTGTCTCTATCCACAAAGAATTTCCATACTTAAGAATCAATATTCCGACTATGGAAGCCACCGCCATGGATTTACGGCTACCATTGTGAAAAGCTCGTAAAATATTTAATATCTTTTGTCCACAATGCAACACTGTTAACCCTGAGTTATAGCCGGTTATAACCGGTTGGACTGAACCGGTTATAACTGGAACGGTCCGGATGCAGATATAAATTTATTCACTTGTTTATCAGCGTGAGTTTTATTTTCTTTGGAATAGGCAGATGTTAAGTTGCCTGACTTATACGAAGTATACTTTTTTTAAAGAGTTTATTAAAACTGTTTTATTATTTTTTCAGTTTATACATTGCAAACCAACAAACAAAAATCATATCTCTTCGCTTTTTAATACTAGTTTAGAAGTTTAGATGAAGCTATCAAGTATTAGACCAATATAATTATCTTATATATAAAAAAATTCTGTGCGTGTGTATGAAAGTGAACTCCTCCTAAATGCCTGGACCGATTTTGATAACATTATTTGTGTGTGTTCCAGTAGATTTGAGAATGGTTTAGATTCACAATTGGACCCGGTAGGTGGCGCTGCAGTCGATTTGTAGGACTTCCTAGATGTAATAATGTCACCCTGGTACTAGGAGCGCATAACTTAGTAGTACTCATCTATGTCACCCTGGTACCTACCTCTCCACTGCGAAGAGCCAAATTGCTGTATCGAGTGGACAGAAGGTAGGTAGGTAGGATATGTAAGTAGGTAGGAGGGGTAGGGTAGGCTGGATCTGGATTTTTGTTTTTCAGGGCAGGACAACGTCTGCCGGGCCCGCTAGATATTCTATGTTCAGAACGAGTTACAAATATACAAACGTTGATAAAATATTATTATTTATGTCTCTATAATATATCTTCGATTGATTTATAGGCTGTCTAGAGGGCATCCCAATTTCCATGGCATTGGGAGGAAAATATATCTAATATATAAAATTCTCGTGTCACAGTTTTCGTTCCCGTACTGCTCCGAAACGGCTTGACCGATTCTGATGAAATTTTTTGTGCATATTGGGTAGGTCTGAGAATAGACCAACATCTATTTTTCATCCCCTTTTTTCACCCCTTTTTCATCCCCCATCCAAATGTTAAGGGTTAGGGTAGGGTAGGTGTAGGGTAGGTGTAGGGTAGGTGTAGGGTAGGTGTAGGGTAGGTGTAGGGTAGGTGTAGGGTAGGTGTAGGGTAGGTGTAGGGTAGGTGTAGGGTAGGTGTAGGGTAGGTGTAGGGTAGGTGTAGGGTAGGTGTAGGGTAGGTGTAGGGTAGGTGTAGGGTAGGTGTAGGGTAGGTGTAGGGTAGGTGTAGGGTAGGTGTAGGGTAGGTGTAGGGTAGGTGTAGGGTAGGTGTAGGGTAGGTGTAGGGTAGGTGTAGGGTAGGTGTAGGGTAGGTGTAGGGTAGGTGTAGGGTAGGTGTAGGGTAGGTGTAGGGTAGGTGTAGGGTAGGTGTAGGGTAGGTGTAGGGTAGGTGTAGGGTAGGTGTAGGGTAGGTGTAGGGTAGGTGTAGGGTAGGTGTAGGGTAGGTGTAGGGTAGGTGTAGGGTAGGTGTAGGGTAGGTGTAGGGTAGGTGTAGGGTAGGTGTAGGGTAGGTGTAGGGTAGGTGTAGGGTAGGTGTAGGGTAGGTGTAGGGTAGGTGTAGGGTAGGTGTAGGGTAGGTGTAGGGTAGGTGTAGGGTAGGTGTAGGGTAGGTGTAGGGTAGGTGTAGGGTAGGTGTAGGGTAGGTGTAGGGTAGGTGTAGGGTAGGTGTAGGGTAGGTGTAGGGTAGGTGTAGGGTAGGTGTAGGGTAGGTGTAGGGTAGGTGTAGGGTAGGTGTAGGGTAGGTGTAGGGTAGGTGTAGGGTAGGTGTAGGGTAGGTGTAGGGTAGGTGTAGGGTAGGTGTAGGGTAGGTGTAGGGTAGGTGTAGGGTAGGTGTAGGGTAGGTGTAGGGTAGGTGTAGGTAAATAGGCAGGTAAGTAGGTAGATAGGGACAGGACAACGTCTGTCGGGTCAGCTAGTTTTATATAATATTTTTTGCTGAATTCTGGAAAATTACATTACAGTTTACTTAGTGAAAGAGAAACCAAAAAACAATTGTTATGTAGGTTAAATCGTTATCTAAGTTTTGTAAAGTGTGTTTTGATTAAACTTGTGAGAATGGATGAATAATAATAATATGTCCGTGTGGTGTCGGACGTAAAGAATAGCACCATCCCATATCTTCCCTTGGGTGTCGTAAGAGGCGACTAAGGGACTCACCAGAGAATGGGCAGCAGCGTTCTCTGTGCCTTTGTAACAACCATACTGCGATCGCCAATCCGCCTGCCAAGAGTGGCGATTATGACGGATTGGGGAGGCCTATATCCAGCAGTGGACGTCTTTAGGTTGAAATGATGTGGGGACATTCCACACATGGCTATCTGACCTCAAACTTGGGAGACCCTGTACTAATGGGTGTCAGACAGCTGATATACATACACAAATACATTTTTAAATACATACAAATAGATAAACAACAGCCAGACACAAGGCAAACACAAGTGCTCCTCACACAAATGTTTACCCTGGGCGGGAATCGAACGGACGTTCGTTGTCCTTTTATGCCTAAATATTAGCTTAACTAAATTAGCTGAACTAAACTAGCTTTTACCCGCGACATCGTCCGCGTGAATGTCAATTATCGGGAATACAGACGTAGTCGTGGATTCAAAAGTACCTTATGTCCTTCCACAGGGATCAAGCTATCTTCATACTAAATTTCATAAAAACGGGTCACCCGTTGCGTCTTGAAAACGTAACAGACAGAGTTACTATCACATTTATAATATTAGTATGGATAGATATATCAAATGAACAATGATTGTTTATGTTTTGTAAAAAGAAACAAATGAATAGATATTATTTATGCAAAAAAGAATGTATATGGATTGATTTAGCTTAACACATAGAAAGAATATTTTTATCAAGTTTTTGTAGTCCAGTGTCAGATAATTACGTCTTTGCCTTAATTGAAGTGGCCATGTGTGAAGTGTCCCCACATATATTATTATTATAATTCTAAAGCCCACGGAGACAAAGTCGAGGCAGAAACTAGTATTAAATAAAATTACCCAAATATCATTAGTTTTATATCAATAGTTTACATTAAAAACCTTTTTCCTTAATCGAGTGTAATAGCTAACCCAGCAAGGAACCATTTCAAGCCGTTTGTAGCTGTTATTTAATCTCCATTTCCCAGTATTGCACAAATAGGTTTAGTGGACGTCACTTAGAGCGCGGGAGGGACACTCCGGGGTAACTGAGGTTCTTAACAATGTCATTTCTGTGGACTTTTTCTTAGAAAATTGTATATTTTTGATGTAAAACTAGCGACGTTTTGCATCAAAAATATACAATTTTCTCCGGCTTCGCACCGGTAAGGTCATCATCATCATCATGTTAACCTATAGACGCCCACTGCTGGGCATAGGTCTCCCCTAAGAGGGGTACATGCTTGGGCGATGCATGTTGGCGATCGCAGTAGGTGTTATGGTACTCAGAAGGACGCTGCTGCCCATCCTCTGGCCAATATCCCTCTGTCGCCTTCTACGACACTCACGGGTAGAAATGGGGTGGTGCTATTCGCGACCGGCACCACACGGCACTGGTTGGTATTATCATCATATTCCAACCATTTTACACAAAACCTGCATTGCACTTCTAAACCTGCCTCATAAATTACTTTGTATATTGGTAAAAACTACATGAAAATCGGTTTAGTAGTTTTAAAATTTATTGTGAACAGGAAAACGAAGGCACGATTAGTGCAGTGGTTGAGCGGCTGCGCTGTGTGTGTCGGGCTCGATTCCCGCACCGAAAAAATATTTGTATGGCCTACAGATAGCTGTTGTTCTAGGTCTAATTATTTGTGTATGTCAGTTGTTAATTATGTTTGTAAACGCACCCAATGGGTGCCGTCAAACATTTTCGTTGCTAAGAAGCTACGTAATAAAAAAAAATAGGTTTCTGTACAGTAAACAGCAAAAGTAAATGATCAAAATTAGAAATTCAATACTAATGAACGGACTTCGCGTCAGAACTGTGTGGCGCCGAAGTGACTCAAAAGTATGTGTGTGACAATCACATTTCTGATTTTGATCATCTACTTTTGCTGTTGACTATACAAAAAAATAGATAATAATATCAATAAATTACATAATTGAATTAAATTGTAAGATAACTAATCGTATGAACGTTTTGGATGTCAAATCTGTTAGCTCGTAAAATCAATTGAATAAATAAATAAATAAAAAACCACGTGAACGAAATCACGGGTGATAGCTGGTAAAATAAGAAATAACTATTAGATAAAACCTTTGAAAACGGACTAAAACGTTAAACGCAAAACTTCTACTTTGTAGTATTAGAAGCCTACATTTTTTCAGCGTGGAAGTAATTTTTTTCAGTCGCACAATAATGTTGTTCCCGTAAATTAGTTTTCTGAAAGCACTTGGGAGTTTTAGTGATGGATAACCGTTTCGTTGCGTTCATTTTCAGCAACTTTTACTCTACTGTCGGGAAATAAACGGATGGGTCTATTTTTCTCTGAGTGATGCGTGACACGATGTTTTTGAATTGTTTTTGCTTTTCATGGAAAGTTTAGAGTCCGTCACAGACGTAGCTATAATATATATTAACATAATTCATAGCAAGGCATATTACGATCAGCTATAATATATATATATTTTTACAACGTCACCAAAATATAAAAAAAAAAAATACAAAAAATACAAAAATGTTTATTGTGTCAAACATACAAAACTTGAGACAGCCTCAGTAAGTTAAAAAATACTTGTGTTGGGGTTGCCAAAATATGTGGACTATAGCAAGTCATATTAATGTATATTTCAAAAATGTGAAACAACGATCGCAGACGTAATAAGAGGCGAAAATATATTATTATATTATAGCTACCGTGTGTGGTGTGGTGGCTATCTATAATGTATGTTATAGCTACGTATGTGACGGGCTTAATAGTGAGATCGGCCGATCAACTGATCAGTGTGATATGACGTTTGCACTTGTGAGAGATTGCAGCGAGGCAATAATCGAAACTTTGAGATCGCATTCATTTCGTTCTGTCAGAAATACATTAAATTTACCTTCATTTTTGACAAGATTTTGACACTTATTGCAGATTAGCTTACCCCAGCTTTGCATGCATGCAATGTTTTTTTTATAATTTGCAAAGATTTCTTTAATACAAACCATGACATAGCAATACCTAATACAGCAAAAAAAAATCAATTGGGTGCAATCATTCGTTTTATGCTTTGTAAGGATGTAAGGAAGAATGAAAAATTAAAATGAAAAAAAAACGTTTATTTGGAATAATTTACGAATTACACAATCTTTACAATAGAAACGATGATAGCTACAAAGTTAAAAACTGTGGCGCAGCTATCAACGCCCAACAACAGGACAGAATATGCATTTGGTTCCAGACTATTGTAAAGGAAACAGCTATGAATAATTAATGAAACTTAATTAACTATATAGAAAAACAAATAAAACTAAAAAATCCAAGTATGCAGACAGGATGACATTGTGACTAGATTTTGACCATTTTCAACCGACTTCAAAAAAGGAGGAGGTTATCAATTCGTCTGTATTTTTTTTTTTTTTATGTTTGTTACCTGATTTCTTTGGACTGAGTGAACCGATTTTGATGATTATTTTTTTGTTTGAAAGCTAGTGCTTTCCGTGTGGTCCCATTTTATTTTGGTCCGGTTCTGACAATGGCATCCATGAGAAAACCGTATAAGTCTTAAATTTACATTAAGTATGTGCGCGATTTGTTACGCGATTACTCCGCCAAACGTAAACCGATTTTGAACATTCTTCTTTTTATGGATAGGGTATGCTTCAGGGGTGGTCCCATATAAATTTTATCGAAATTGATTCAGCACTTTTTGAAAAATCAACAAATACCCAAAAATTTTACATAGTAGACGTTTTAGCTTCATCAATCTTTGTAGTAGTTAACTTTCATACTCTTCTTAATAGATTTGGTTGAGAAGGAGGTACTAAAAAGCGGAAAATAAAAAGCTTTTTACAAAAAATACAACCGCCTTCAAAAACTAAAAAGTGAAAAATAACTTTAGCACAGAACACACATTGACTTTAGTTTCAGAAGTCGGTGGCAATACAAAACAACAAACAGAACAAAGCCACTGAATTTCGAAACTAAAGTCAATGTGTGTTCTGTGCTAAAGTTATTTTTCACTTTTTAGTTTTTGAAGGCGGTTGTTTTTTTTGTGAAAATTTCAGTCAGTCAGTCAGTTTATATGTTTGTAAACGCACCCACGATACAAAAGAAATTACTGGTGTGGGGCAACGGTTTAAAAAAACAACAAGAAACAAGCTGTTTTCAGACGATTTTCATGAACCATGACTTCATTCAGACGATTTTAAAATGTCTCTAACATCTTGAATCACTTATTTTATTTATTTATTTAGTTATCTAGCCTTTGCCCACGATTTCGCTACCGTGAATGTAGGTTATCGCCGATACAGACGAAGTCACGGGCAAAAGCTAGTAGGATTATTAAAAAGTACCCTATGTCCATCGCCAAGGTTTAAGCTATCTTCATACTAAATTTCATTTAAAGGTTAGGTTAAAACGGTACAACGCTAATGACATCAATTAACATACAAAAAGAAACACATTATGTTGGTACTGTAGGTTCCAGGACCCAATCTAAGTGTGTAAGGAAACTCTGGAAATGACAGAGACTGTAGATAAAGACTAGTATAATAATCACAATATTAACAATTAAAAACAGAAATCCGATCCAGCCTGTCCCTTTGCTGTCCTCTCCCAGCGACGCCCTAAGCCGAGGCTCGTACCCCACAGGGGGTGCCCTTAGCGTGTAGTCGCTTAGTTTGTAAGCTATTTTGCCCTGGCTGGAGGCCCTAAAAATAATAATTTTTATGGCACCACAGGAAAGTCCGGTTAAGCAGCCGACAACCTCCTAGGTTGACCTGCGAGAAGCCAATCCGAAAAAAAAAAAAAAAAAAAAAAAAAAAAAAACAATAGATAGGTCGCGACGCGTACAGTGCTCGTTGTGTTACGGTCATTCTAGCGAATGGTATCATTGGTGCGTCGGCGCCGCTCGTCACAGCGGCCGCCCCCTCCTCCTTCGTCTCCTTCATTCCCCTCCGTCGTCCCGGCCGGTTACCACCGAACAGGTACATAACATTAAAAAGTCGTATGACTAAATTAAGAACTACATGGAACAGTGGACACCCTCGCATACTGTCTTTCACAGAATGCCAGACATACACGAGTCATTTGGCTCCATTCGTCCATCCACAAATATATCACATTCAGGAATAACATTATTTGAATTTGGTTTTTTTTTTTGGATTTTGGAGTTTCTTTTTTGGATTATTATTTGTACGGTGCAACCGTACATTGCGAAATTATTGTACATACCGCGTCAGCATATCCGCCAACATTAATGATTCATTTTCACTTTCTTACAATTTAGTTCACTACCGGTCATCGAACGCACCGCGTGTTCTCACGTATCAATATCATATCAGTATCACCTATCATTTATTCTTAAAAACTATCTCTATTTGAACTTTGGTGTTAACTTAGTATAATAAACCGTTAAACCTTCATGGACTCGTATCATTTAATATCATAGCATTCTATCAGTAAAAGCTGCACGGTACAATACCGTACATTATTATTTGGTTTCAGGATTATATAAAGTCAAAGTCAAAGCATTTATTTCAATTAAACCATTTGCAGGCACTTTTGAATAGTCAAAGAGTCAGTTAGTTAGTCAGAAAGTTGAAGCTAGTTGCTCGTTAGGGTAGGTCTCTATTAAGAAGAACGAGCAAGAAACTCCACGGACACTCTTTTCAATCAAGCTTTTACAAAATAATTATGTGTATGTAGTTTATATCTTTTTAACTTTTATAATTATTTCTTTTTGGTTATGCACCCACCTTGCTATCTCTACACTCCCCTTGGTTGATTGGAAGATAATGCCTAAGTCCACTTTTGTACCTTTGCAAATCAAATCATAAACAAAATGCATAATCATAACAGGTTCCCCGCTACAGATCAGAGTCCCGAGACAGTCTTATAAACTCAAACTCAAGCTCAAAACCATTTATTTCAAATAAACCATTTACAGGTACTTTTGAATTGTCAGAGTCAGTCAGAAAGTTGAAGCTAGTTGCTCGTTACAAACAGTAGGTAGGTTTTTATGCAGAAGAACGAGCAAGAAACTCCATGAACACTCTATTAAAATCAATAATATGTTACATATTTTGGTTACATCATTCATATTGAATCTAGGGTACAATGTGAGAACAATGTAACAAGTCGTGTACGTTAAAAAAGGTCTAGATGAAAATTTAATCATATTAAACAATTCAAAATAAATTTAGAATAACCGAGACAGCTAATAACTATTACATGTTTAGTTTCTACTAAAATCTAGGCCACACTTCACCTACAAATACTTACCCCGGCTACAATCTACGACATTATTAGCAAGCACATCATTTATATGCAAGTCTCCAGTCTGCCAACTAAGCAACCGTATACCAATCTAGTGTAAAGGTCTGAGCGCAAATACTTAATCACTAATTACCTAGCCGTCATAAATGTAATTAATTTTAGCGGTATCTTGTCGTGTGGTGCAAGTTTGGCGAAGTGAGCGTTTTGAAGGATTTAAGCTGTTGGTTGGAAAGGAATTTAAAATATTTTTTAAAAATCAATAAAGATAATAACAATGTTCCTTTTATATTTCCGTAGCAAAAGGTGCCGATCGGGACCCCATTATCCAGTTGTTAGTAGTATCACAGGGTGTATTTCCTACTATAGCCCCTGTAACAACAAATACCTAATAAAATAAGATTATTATAGGTCGTAGTTGTAATTGACTTGTAAATATTGGTGGTGCACGGAACCCTTCTTGTGCGAATTCGACTCGCACTAGGCAGGTACTTTTTTTCGTTATGTTTTCCTCATTAGTTTGACTCAACAATCTTTAAGCATTATGTATCCAATCATATCAAAACTGGGAAACAATTCATACAAGACAATTTTCCATATTGCGTTGTTATCCAGTATTTTTGACGTAATATTTTTTTTATTTATGTAACGTATTTCTAATTATTACTAACTTAAAAATAATAATGTCAATATACACTTAGATAATGTGTGATAATCAGTAATGTCCGATCTTATCCTTCCAAATATTAAAACTCCAAAAAAATCGTTTTAAGACTTAACCTTTTATTTCTAAAACACCAGTCAAACACAACCTAAAATTACCAAATAAACTAAAAACCCTTAATGAACCCTCTCCCGCTATACGCTTAACACTTGCACCACCGCGGCCTGGTAGAGGCTCTACGCAAAAACGGAGCCCCGCTCATCCCTGATATTAACGTCGGCACATGAAGGATGGCACTACACCGGAGGGAGGCAGACGCCAAATAAATATACAATGTTTCGTGGCTTAGGGTATTAATTAAGCTGTAGAGCGCGTTTAGGTGTAGCAACAAGTACCTACTAACAAATAGATAAAAGCTGCGTTTGGTCTTGGTAAACTAGTGTTTGTTCTTTGTCTTACTGAGGATGTCCAAGATACACAGATGTTGTATCTGACAGTATTTTTTTACTTTTTAAAAATACACCAGGCCCCTGTCATCTCTTCACCATACATGGTAGACTGGTAGAGAATAATTAAGGCATTAAGTCCGCCTTTGTAGCTTTGTGCATGAAGTCTAAATAATTAAATTAATTCAGTTTACGAACATTATGTTAATATAGTTAAAGGAACTGTTTTTACTTGTTACTTGTGTCTTAAAACACAACCCCCTGTCATAAATAAATAAATAAATAAATAAAATAAAATAAAAATCGTTTATTTCTCACCAGCTAGCAACAAGGATTACAACATATTAAATTTATTCAACATCATTTGTGGTAGTAAAGGGAGGTTAACGTAGGGTTTTGACTCTATCTTCTGAACTTCTGAATCTTTATTTTTTTATTTATGGTGTGCTACTAATTTAATTGATTAATAACATAAAAAGAGAGAAATAAAAAGACAACAAAACTGAAAAACAATAAAGTAATAATTATAACGTAAGTACTGAATAAAGTGTGTGTACACACACACACTTTATTCAGTACTTACTTAACTTTAGTGTGTGTGTGAGTGTATGTGTGTGTGTGTGTGTGTGTGTATGTGATTGCGTGCTTGCGTACGTGCGTAAATAGTAAAAATATCAAAACAATATAGTTACATGGATAACCATCACCGTGCATCAGACGACCGGCAGATTGTCATATAAGTAAAACTGTTTTGTGTAATATTTTTCCATAAAATAGGATGATAATAATGTATAGGTACGACATCTAGAACGGCCGACCGCCGATTGCTCAAAATACGAACATATCTATTTGGGAGTCGTTGTCACATTTCTAATTTAAATGCCTTATTCTACATTCACCTCACTAAATGTAAATGTTTATTTCTGTAACTTTTTAGAAGAATAAAAATTATAATTACTATTCATCACTCGATGAGTCTCGTTTACTACACAGGAAAACTGACAAAAAAATCTTTCTCATTGGTTGAGACAGATGAGAACCGTAAAATTGTATGCTGAAACAGTTTTAAAAGTGCCGTTTATGCGTAATTGTAGCAAAAGTTATGATATTTTATAGTAAAATAACTTTAAAAATTTATTTTTGGACTTTTTTATACTAAGAGTATTCTATCAATGCAGTATTTTTGCTTACCAAAATGTAAATCACGCCTTCAAATCGTCCGTCAACCGTCTATACCTTGTCTTATGTATACTTCTTGGCATCTACCGTCCAATTTATACACCGTTGCCATTTAGAATATCTGTGGTTATAACGTAAAATTATTTTCTCTATTCCCTCTGCATAATTACGGTTGGATTGTAAATGTTGTTAATTTCAGCGCCAAGTTAAAGATATATTTATATAAATAATATTACAATGTACTGCGAAATGAGGTAGGCCGAATTTAATTGTGTGTTGTATGTAAAGTGAGAGGTAGGCTTAATACTCAGAGGTTGAAATTGTTAACTGCTACCAACCAAGCCCTGTTGAGTTACGGGCTACTGCTCCAGACAAATGGAATAGTCATATATTGTATAAGTAAACTTGGTGAAATTTTGTAGACAAAATAAGTTATTAAGAGGAAATACCACGGGCTAGAGAATTGAAAATTAGGTATTTGTAAAATCTATTGCTGTCGCGCGATGCCCGAACACGAACCGCAGAGCGCGATAGAGACAACTGCAGCTTTGACCGAAAATACCTATTAAAAGTACACAAAATCAATGATTCGTAGTCCCCTGATTTCTTCTCCAAAACTTAACCGATTAAACTGCTTTTTTCATTAAAAAATAAAGAAAGGCTTTTGCCGTGTTCCTATGTCTTCTATTTTTTATATAATCAAGTCAAATTAGTTTTCTGAATGTTTGAACACAGCGGAAAATCATGCCAATTTTTTAGGTTTTTGAATATTCATATCTCTTTTAATAATAAATTTATGAGAAAAAGGAAAACATAGAGACATGCGAATAGTAGCCATGGATATTTAAAAAAATAATAATTGATCTACTGGCATTATCCAGGGAGGAAACAGGGGACTAAGTTTGTATGGAAAACGGCCCTTGTGTTTCCTCTTAATGTAAATAACTATTGTTCAAAATGTGACTAGACTACGTAGGTACGGAGCGCACTATCATAATAAAAAAAAAATTAGGGAGATTTACGGTATCCCGCGAAATTCAAATTAAGTAAATATCTTACGTTTTTGCAATTTCAGGTTGTAGTGTATTTAAAAAAATCGTCCGACGTAGCTAAAACGAGTTATAGTTTAGTTTCTAGAGATGTATGAATAGCTTGTAAGATGTATCATTAGTTAAGGATTCGATGGGACTGACATGTCTTAAAGAAAAAAGTTCTTAAATAAATAAAGATAAAAAAGAACATTCGTAAGAGTAACAGCTCAAAAAACAAAAAACAGAATCAAAATATTTTTTTTATGTTCTATTGCGTTTAGCCGCAACTCACCTGATCTTAAGTGATGATGCGGCCTAAGGTGAAGCACGCTTGCCTAGGATGTACCAGTTCACTCGTGCCTTGAAGATACCCAGGTTATATTATTGCTACAATGACATATTATTAATTAAAATCTTTAAACTCTCCAAGTTAGTAAAGCTCGTTAATCATATTTCCATTAAATAGGCACATTTATGAGTTTTTCGTATTTCGCGAGCTACCCCGGCGCACCTTTAACAAATGTTTTATTTTTCTAGCTTAAAACCTACATACTCAGATTTTCATAATCTGAGAATATGTATGTATCACTGCTACCACATTATTAATTTTTATTTTTTCTAGCATTTTAAAGTTACGTCAAACATCTGCATCAGCATTTACAAGTTATACTTAGAAAGTGGAAAAAGGAAACTTGCCTAAAAACTTACATGAACGCTGAAAACTTATTTTATGGAAACTCGTGTAAAAAGTTTCACAAAATAAATTATACTCGTTCTATCTCACAGTTATTTAATGCGTCAACCACGGTCTCAACTCAACATAATTATTTAATTCAAACATTTTAAACAAAATAAAGCTTTAATTTAAAACTGGCGACATATTACATGTACCGTCCCTTGGCCCGGCCAAGATTAATGAAGTGTCCAATGAATGACACTGGAGCCAAAAACAACATCTAAATATTAAAGCACAGAAGATATTATAAACCGAGGGTGAGTGAATGAGCTAGGTTTTATTGAAATTCTGGAGTGTTGTACGCTAATCTTGGTATTCAGGACTTCTAAGAATTGTTATTATTATTGTTTTTAGTCTTTATACTGTGACCTTATCACCTTAGTTTAGTTAGTTAGTTTGTCCGAGCCTTTTCCGCACTTAGCCACTTGATTGGACCATTGTACGTGAAAACTGTCTCTTCTTTTATTCCAGCCATCCCAGTTCATCCCTGAAGGCGAGCAGCCTTTTCTTCAGGTTGCTGCAGACTTCCGATAGTGATGCTGGAAACCGGAGAATCTGTGCCCGTTGATCATGTTGTTCACTCCATGAGCACGTGCTGTGGCGTTTCTTTCGCCTCCATGCAGTCTCTGCATAGAAGGTTGTCTGTCATGCCTATTGTGCATAGGTGTTTGTTTAGGGGACAGTGTCCGGTTATCGTACCTACGGATAGTACTTTACGGATTTGGTCCCTGTTTAGTCTTGTGAGGTTGCGGGCAAGCTTCTTCGAAGCTACCGGAACAGCATTCTTTGTGTTCCTGCATCCTGCGCTGTTTCTCCATTCTATTTGGTGGTTATCATCTTGTGAACCTTACGACCTTGTTATATCATAGCATACTATATCATACTTACCTAGCTAAACATGTTTGTGCCTTTTTCTTTTTTTTATACCATCAATTTTGGAACGAAGTTCCTTATCGCGCGTTGTGAAAGGGGGCTAGACGGAAAAAATTCTTACGAAAAGTTGTCACGACATTTGACATTTCGTCATTCATTTGATTTAAGAGCCATCTATTAACGTTATTGGCGCAACTGTGCTCTTCGAGATCGAATTACGAACGGCCAATAGATGGCGCAGAAATAATTTATTGGTCTTTCTATCTAAATAACTACGCATTGTACTAACATGTTAAAAAATGTTAATCTTTAAAATTACTTACTTACAATGTAAGCAGCCATAATAACTTTTCATTCCTCGCTTTTTTTTTGCCCTGGCTTAAAGCCACTTAAATTCACTTTAACGCATCACATTAATTAGTGAAGGAATTGTAATAAAATTGTAATAAAATTCCTTCACTAATTAATCGAAAGGAACTTCGTTCCATCCGGGTGTCCCTTGACACCTCTCAAGTTTTTTTTATTTTTAGTTTTGCGCAATAAACTAGGTATTTATTTTTAACAATACGGGCTTCTACCCGCAATTTCGTCTGCGTAGACTTAAAAATTAAGTCAAAGTCCTAAATTTTGTTCCACGAGAACACAAAACCGGGAAAATAGAATAAAATATATTATATGTTAAGCTAGATCTATATGTGGGCCAAGTTTCAACTATTTCTGTTCCTCCATCTATCTATCCTTACAAACTATCGCATTTTTTATTTATACTTATTATATTAATAAGATTAAAAAAATAAATAAAAATAAATAAATATCTTGGGACAACTCACACACGGTCATCTGGTCCCAAGCTAAGCAGAGCTTGTGTTATGGTAACCAGACAACTGATATACATACTTATATAATTTATAAATACATACATATTATAGATAAACACCCAGACACAGAACAAACACTCATGCTCATCACACAAAGTTTGTCCTGGGTGGGAATCGAACCCACGACCTCCGGCTTAGCAGTCAGGGTCAGTGACCACTAGACCAACAGGCAAAGTGATAAGTCGTTGATTAATCCAGCATATATATCGGGTTTAGTATACCTCGTTGCTTCGAGCCAAGACAGATCAGGTCTGTATAGATCGAAAAGAATCAGCAGCCAGTATTCTAGGGGGTCAGCGAGGGGCAGTTGTGTCTCTCCTCCCCCACTAGAGATTCCAAAAGCTTGACTGTATATAACATTCCTACCTATGTATCTTTCGTATATCAATTTGCCCCCCCGCCTAGGCTAGGCTATCTGCTGGCGACTAGGTGGTACTTTGTAAGAATCTTGGTTAATTTAGGTGAACCTGAGCTTGAGGTGAGATAATGAAGAGAAAAGACTGACATTTAGTCTTACAGAGGTTATGGAAATTTATCAAGTTCAAGGAAAACTGATTAACTCACTGTGTTGTCGGCTTCTTCCGAACGAACCGAGTGAGTTAATCCGATTTTCTCTATACAATGTGTAAGAATACTCACGTTTCATTTTGGTTTTTAAATATCGTTTCTATCAGTTCACCAATTTATAGTACTTCGGCTAACCGTAGTACAGTAACATTCATTAATTACACTTCCTGGACATCGACCTTTTCCAAGAATGCCACAAGCGATAAGCAACCGTAATCTCAGCTTTATTAACAACTTTTCCAATATTAAAACAGAATCAAATCTTCCTTCGCCCTTTCCCTATTGTCATTTAATTTTAGAAAATCAATCAGTGTGCGGACTTGTGGAGATTAGCTGTACACAAACAAACAGACGGCTCGTTTATTAGTTCCGTCATCCTAAACTTGACGTTATTTGAGTGTTTTGTGGTTAATGCTACGTTTGGGGTTGAAACCCTCGGGTCGTGGGGTTCGAGTGCTCACCTACTTTTTAAGAAAATTTCCCAAAGATTGGTTGACACTTCCCGTGATCAAAGAACTGGTTTTTACCTCGGACAGAGATCAAGCATTGCCATCCAACGTGCCAATGCCGCCAGTCTTTTGGGCACATTCCCTGTTGACGGCGATGTGGGGGAATTTTTAGATGCTTTATTGTAAAGTTAAAGTTTTTTTTTATTATATATTATAAAGTATATTATATTTTAAAGTATATTATATTATAAAGTATGTTATAAAGTATTTTTTTATTCTTGAAAATATTGAAAGTCAAAGCATTTATTTCAATTAAACCAGTCAGAGTCTGTCAGTTAGTCAGAAAGTTGAAGCTAGTTGCTCGTTCCAAAACGTAGGTAATAATAATAATAATAATAATATGTACGGACATTTTCACACACGGCCATCTGACCCCAAACTAGGGAGACCCTGTACTATGAGTGTCAGACAGCTGGTATACATACACAAATACATTTTTTTTTTTTTTGTAAATACATACATATAATAGATAGGTAGGTCTCTATGGAGAAGAACGAGCAAGAAACTCCACGGACACTCTTTTAAAATCAAGTTTTTACAAAATACTGCTTACATAAATCTTGTTGCGTCTATATGTGAAAACAATGAAGGTAATCTAGAAATACAAAATATAAAAAATAATCAAGATAGAAACCATGGCAGTTAAGTATTGTAAGTACATTGTTTTGTATATAAAAAAAAACCTTTAGTAGTTGCATATTAGTAAGGGTGTTGAGAAGTTTTGTCCCTGGATATACACGGCGGGGAGACGGTTTAACATTCTCATCTCCACTACATGAAATCTTTTTCGTTCGTCTTCTTCACGGCCCAACATTCTGATCCATGCAGTACGACAGCTCTTATCGCGAACTTGTAGATTTTTCCCTTTAACTTAAGGGGCACCCGTGGGTCATAAGTTGTTCCGGAGATCTGTCGCCATTTCATCCATTCTGAGTTTATCCAGTGCGATACGTCTCGGTCTACGAAACCATCCCCTTGGACAAGCGAAGCAAGGCGAAGCTTGGTCCCAAGGTACGCACAGCAGGTGTTAAAATAAATAAATACGACTTTCCGTTTCGTATTCCAGCTGTGACCTTAAGAATATGCAGCACTCTTGCTTTCACTAATACAATTAATTTTCCTATTAAAAAATCTGAAAAATATATATATTCTCTTTTCATACTAAAATTCCCGGTTCCGCAATACAGTCTTCTAGAAACCAGTTTTCCTTGAGATCTGCATATAAATATGTTGTTGTATATAATAAGAGAATTATGTTCGAGAATATAATGTTGCCAAGCTTTGTGGTTCAAATGCATTCGTGACACTTTGTATTCATGGCTTGACTTAGTGTGGCGATAGAGGTTTTACTATATTAAATAGGGATGGGAAATTATGTATTTATTATCGATGTCAGTTTTTGTGTTCGTTTGGTTTTTTGGAGACTTCAACTTTAATACTTTATTGTAATAATTATCTATATTTAACCTTTTACAATATATTATAAATTATGTTTAAAATCAAAACAAAATCACATACAAAACTTAAAAATAAAGCGATAAAAAATTATGTACACCAAAAAAACAAAGAACAAAGCTCTAATTCTTTGGCCGTCTTCGGGTCACGTGAAGAGTCGACCTGCCGCTAAGTGATGTCCCGAAAAACAAGATGAGCACTTGGACCCTTTGGCCCTAGTGTTTCCACCCCAAATGGCTCAAACATAGAGCTTCCAAGAAGGCTATTATATTGTTGCCGTTTCAGATTTTCAACACATGCAGTAGCCCAGCACAACATTTCGAGCTAGGGAGATAACAAATATTAGATGAAAGTTAAAATAATCACGATTTATCATCTTCCAGGCGGTAAATGCGAATAACAGCACACCTCCCAATAAATTTCCAAAACCGTGTCAAATTAAAATTTGCGTAAACTCGTGATTCATAGCCGAAATCAAATTTCAGAGTTTCAATGACGTCACAAGTATTCAAAGTGCTTTTGTATGGTAAATGACAATTGTGAAAGTACTCAAAGTTTCTTCAGTACTTTCAGTCAAGTATTAGAGCGGTACCGAGAAATGGCTTTTGTCAAAAATTTCGAAGATATCTAAACATTTTCTGGGTTAGAAGTTCGAATAATTATCAGTTGTTTAGATTTTGTACTACTTTGTTATACCTTTACATTGCTGGAGGTATAATTATAAACGTTTATTAAGAAAATTGAGGTAAATATCTAAAATAAACAGAAGTTATCTTTGGTTTCACAATTTGATTTTAATTAATATTATAGAATATTACTTATAAATGAGCTGTGAACAACATTGTTAGTCGAGGTTTTGAATTGAATGTTTCTTAAATAGATATAATTTAAACCAAAATACGTTAAAAATATTGCAGATAAAATAAGTAATTATAATATAACTAGCTTACGCCCGCGACTTCGTCTTCGCGAACTAGAATTAATTCAAAATCTTAAATCCTATATACCACGGGAACGCAAAAACTGAATGAAAACTGTCCTACGTATTTTAATATACCTACATGTACAGACGCCAGCACATCAAGGCATACCAATATATCAAATTTTCACAATTGAATATGAACCTTATCCTTTTGTAATAAAGTTGAAAGTCTATCAAAGAATATCGTCATCATCATCGTCATCGTCGTACATCGTCATCATAATCTACCTAGACTTTTCTCAAATATGTTGGGGTCGGTTTCCAGTCTAACTAGATACAGCTGAATACCAGTGTTTTACATGGAGCGACTGACCTCCACAACTCAGTTACTCGGTAACTCGATACCCCTTGGTAAGACTGATTAACAGACTTTCTGGCTTCTGACTATCCATAATGACTGTCAAAGATCTACGAATGACAGCCGGAACCAGTGGCCTGGCTTCGCTGTGCTATCCGAGGCACAGAGGGATCTATGTATGAAACACATCAACAAACACACACACAATTTATAATTAGAATCTTTGGTAGTTATTGATATTACGTTAGCAGTTTATGGACTATTACAAAGCAAACATCATTATCATCACCATCAAAGAAAGACAAAGAAAATAAAAGTAAAGATAGCATTTAAAAAATATTGACTATGACTTAAAAAGAAACCAGACAACTGTGAGTCGGACTCGCCCACCGAGGGTTCCGTACATATTAGTAGGTACATATCCATTCTTTTATACTAATCTATGCCTACTATCCATACTTTAATCTACTTAATATTATAAATGCGTTTTTTGCGACATAAACGGCCATATCTTTTCCTTTCACGTTAACATAGAGGGTTGATTTTTTTACAGCATCAAGGGACCGTAGACTTGAGTATACAGTTAATTTCCCGAGATAAAAAATCTTGACAGACAGACAGACAGACGGACAACAAAGATCCTATAACGTTTTTTCCTTTTGAGGTACGGAACCCTAAAAAACACATAATATCGACAAGAGTGTCCCATCACTAGTCTTGTTTTCGCCTCCGCAACACTGAATCAAAATGTATATTATATTCGATGAGTTACATTATTATTTATATAATATTCATTGTCAGATCTCACCACATTACACACATATCCATTTTTATGAGAGGTGAATTTTTAGATGACATTTATTATGTATGTACCTGCCTATGGGGTAAATAAAACTGTTATAAATATAGAAAATCACTGAAATATAAAAAAAATACACTGTGGCATTCGGGGACTGCCGCGGTAAAGCATGCATAGCATTTTTGACTTGACAAAGTCAAGTCAAAAGTCAAAGTCAAAGGTCAAAGTCAAAGTCAAAGGTCAAAGTCAAAAGTTAAAGATTATATATATATATTATGATTAAATATACCATATACATACACGTTAAGCGAACGCTTGGCCGAGCTACATGGTAGGCGGAGTGGGGGGGTGTCAGGTTTTTTTTCGTTACGGAATTTCTTGATTCGGTCGCCGCGCTCAAAAGCTATGCAATGGCTTAAAAATACATTGCAATTACTTACATAATATCAACATCATCTATCTAGCTTTTCCCAACCAAGTTGGGTCGGCTTCCAGTCTAACTGGATGCTGCTTTACATGAAGCGACTGCCTGACTTCCATAACCCAGTTGCTGGGTAACACGATACCCCTTGGTAAGACTGATTGTCAGACTTTCTGGCTAACTTAACTAACGGCTAACATTAGCGTTTTAAACAACAATCTACGCAAGCTTAAACATTAACCAACTAAACAGAGACTATCTCATAAACCCTAGGTTTAGTACTACAGTTAACTATGTAAGATAGGGTAGTTAGTACTGTATTGTCATGTTAAGTAAGTTGTTACTATAAGTGGGTAGTTCCGAGTCGTGTGTGGTAAATTGTGTTGAAACTATAGCTTTTATGTATGTTATTATGACTGTGAATTGTTTACTTTGATTGTGGCCCGCTTTTTAGAGGCTTTGTCTACACACTTATACAATTTTATGGCCCCTTTTCATGTTTTTAGATTATGAATACTCATAATGTATGATGTAACATGTTGGCTCGCAGGTTTGCACGTTGTAGCAAAGCAGTAAAAATAACGCTTTTTAAGGCTTACTGCCAAGTGTTTTACACGTGCAGCCTGTGGACCCACTACACTCAGCGGGCTATCAGCGCCTTACGGGTCCAGTATAATAACGGTTTCAGGATGTTGATGGGGCTGCCCCGTTTCTGCAGCGCATCAGGTATGTTTGCACAAGCACGCGTCGATGGCTTCCACGCCATCGTCAGACAGAAATCTGCCTCTTTGCTCTGCAGAGTGCGGCGCGGCTCCAACTCCATCCTGAAGACTATAGCGGGCAGATACGAGTCTCCTTTATTAGGTGATGTTGTTCGAAGATGCTTTTCGAACAACAGCCTAGTCACTAAATAGATTAGTTTACTAACATAGTTATAAGTTATCCTTTTGTGTACTAACCCATAAGGATGTTGCTAATCCGAAATAAAGATTATTTTATTTTTTATTTATTTTTTATTTTATTTATAATTCACAGTCGACTCAAATGCATGAGACTGTGGGTTCGCCAGTCAAGTGGCCAAGTACAAATGTGTTGATAGTATCGACGCCTACGATACGAGTAATGGCAATGTGTAACACGCATGTCACATTGTACTAAATTGTTAATTCATATATTAAACTAGCGGGCCCGACATACGTTATTCTGCAACCCGACTGCAGCGCCACCTACCGGGTCCAATTGTAAATCTAAACCATTCTCGAATCCACTGAAACACACACAGAAATGTTCACTTAAATCGGTCCAGCAGTTTAAGAGGAGTTCACTTTTATATACACGCACAGAAGATTTTTATATATAAGATAGATCTAACCTGAATACTGTCTTTGTTCTTATTTCATCAAAATGTGACATTTTAAATTCATTATGTACTTTCTTAATTTATCTTGGACGTCACTGATATTAGTGAAGAAAAATTTGTCAACTTAGACTTATGAGTTAACTCGACTCGCCCCGGCTTCGCTCAGGTGCAATGTAGATTTGACGTAAAAACATTTATCTTGAATCACTCTATTTATTGATAAAAACCGCCTTATGGTCTATCCACATATACCAGGACCGTGCCTGGGACGTGGACGGACAGTGCCACATCACGTGCTACAAAAATATCGGTGTCAACATTTTATATGAACTCGTTCACACACATCCATGTCTGGGCCGGCGACAGAGCTTCAGAGCCCGGACCGACGCCGTGACGTGCACGGGGTAGCCGATATTTTGCTAGCACGTTGGCAATAAGTATTTAAAAACCGGACAAGTGCGAGTTGAGACCCGATCCAGCCTGTCCCTTTGCTACCCTCTCTCAGTGACGACCTAAAGTCAAAGTCAAAGTCAAATCATTTATTTCAATTAGACCATTAAAAAGGCATTTTTTAACGTCATAATAAAAAAATATAAAGTTGATTCCAGTTGCCCTAGCTGAGCCGAGGCTCGTACCCCACAGGGGGTGCCCTTAGCGTAGTCACTTAAACAAGTGCGTGTCGGACTCGCCCACCGAGGGTTCCGTACATATTAGTAGGTACATATCCATACTTCTATACTAATCCATACCTACTATCCATACTTTAATCTACTTAATATTATAAATGCGTTTTTTGCGAAATAAACGGCCGTATCTTTTTTTCACGTTAACATAGAGGGTTGATTTTTTTACAACATCAAGGGACTGTAGACTTGAGTATTTATGGTTTTAATTTCAACACAATACCTCCACGCATTCCCGAGATAAAAAATCTTGACAGACAGACAGACAGACAGACGGACAACAAAGTGATCCTATAAGGGTTCCGTTTATTCCTTTTGAGTTACGGAACCCTAAAAATTAATAAATATGACAAGTTTTTAATAAAAGCGGGACGCATATTATAGCGTTTTGTACGATTTAGCGTTTTGTATAAAACAAAATGATGACTGAGGGCCACAGATGGAATGTCGTGGCCTGTCCACGGTCTGGTCACACCCCTGACGTGTGTGGACAAAGAGTCCCTGACGGGACTCGGATGCACGGTTTTAGCACGTCCATGGCCCAGGGCCTGTAGACAAAATCCCTTTTCTGTTAGCGTTAACGCCAACGGAAAATGAAATTGTATTGAGTTGACGTTTGCTTACGCGATGTCACGTGACGCAAATATGTCAACTGCATACAATTTGATTTTTCCGTTGGCGTTAACGCTAGTCACGTTCCGGACACGGCCCTGCTATGTGTAGATAGAGCTTAAATATTTGTTCATCATCATCATATGCCGGAAAACGTCCACTGCTGAACAAAGGTCTAAAGGGGGTGTTGGCGCGTAATACGCTTGGTAGGCATCTTGGGGATCGCAGTGAGGTTTGTAAGTACACCGAAGCCGTCCCTTAGTCGCCATCTATGACACCTACACGACACTTCTTAAAAATGCAATGTTTAAAATATCTCTCGCCTGAAACACAGAATTACCTAGTTCACGGAAGTCTTAGAAATGTAATTTATATTTAAGCAAAAACACGATATACACCATTAAAAATCTATACACACATCACACCAATCTATTTATCTTTACACTATTTAAAAGTACTTTACAGTTTATTTTAAACATCTTTACAAATATACAATATATTATAGCAAAAATGTATTTCTTATGCTAAGTCATTTCTCATCATCATCATCATCATCATTTCAGCCGAAAGACGTCCACTGCCGGACATAGGCCTCCCCCAGAGGGGGGGGGGGGTTGTCATAATCGCCACGCTTGGCAGGCGGGTTGGCGATCGCAGAATGGTTGTTACAAAGGCACAGAGAACGCTGCTGCCCATTCTCTGGTAAGTCCCTTAGTCGCCTCTTACGACACCCAGGGGAAGATATGGAATGGTGCTATTCTTTACGTCCGACACCATACGGACAAAGTCATTTCAAAGTCATTTCTAAATAAAAATATTATTATTATCTAAGCGTACCTACAGAGGAACAGACGGTGATAAGCGATTTTGTTATAAAGATACTATGTATACATACCTAAGTCTGAAATCGCCAATCATGCCTTCTTTGTATGAGAAGAGACCTGCAGTGGAGCAGTATTCCTCGAAGCGCACCATAACATTATAATAATTTTAATTTAAATTTCTAAGCGCACCTAACTGGTGCATTTCGAGGAATACTTAGTGCGCTTCGTTGGGTGCGTTTCAAAATGCGCTTCGAGGAATACTCCTTTAAATATTGTAACTTTATAAGTGAACCAATGAAGGTACTCACATAAGTAGGTACCTACTGATTAATGACATCAGCCCCCAAGAAGATGGGGGTACCCCGAATCAGCTCATTTCCCCCTGTCAGTCAACGGGGATAAAATCCATGGCCGAACAAATTAACGGTCCAAGGCGATGATCGAAATCTTATCTTGCGATTATCGATTCGAGTTCAAAACGATTATTAAGCCTTTGTAATGTTATTGTGATTAGAAGCTTAGTGAACGAAAGGGTTTAATGTCGTGCTCTTCCTTGAGAGTAATGGGCTGAGACACCAGTCACGTCGGCCCTACGTCATCAGAACATGACTGACATTTTAAGAAGAGGAATATAAAGTCTAGAAGGTATGTTAGGCCATTTTTAGGGTTCCGCACCTCAAAAGGAAAAAACGAAACCCTTACAGGATCACTTTGTTGTCCGTCTGGCTGTCTGTCAAGACCCTTTATCTCGGGAACGCATAGAGATATCGAGTTGAAATTAAAACCATATTCTTAGGTCTTGAAGATGTGAAAAAATCAAACTTCTAAGTTAAATGAAAAAAGATACGGCTGTTTATGTCGCAAAAAACGTACATTACACATACACTCTCAAGGGAATCAAAACTTATAGGGTACTTTCCGTTGACCTAAAGCTATGAAATTTGGCAAGTAATAAGTATCGTCTTACACTATAAATACAGGGAAAAGTCTGAAAACTATACATTCGTACTTAAATCATAAAAAACATATTATTCTTGTTTTATTATTTTAAGTATGGATATGTACCAACAAATTTGTACGGAACCCTCGGTGAGCGAGTCCGACTCGCATTTGTCCGGTTTTTTTTCAAGTATTACATAGCGGAAATAAGAATGTTGCCTAAATTGAACCTAGGTACGAATCCCAACCTAGGTAAATAATACAGGAGTTATTTTAAGTACCCCTTGAAATAGAGGAGTATGAAATCTACGTGAACGAAGTTGCGGGCGGAAAGTGTTAGTAAACTAATATTAAGGTGTCAAAAATGCAACGGCTAAGCTTCATTTGGCGTCGCACTGGCGAGGGAAAGGTCGTGAGTTCAAACCCCGGTCGATGCACTACTGACGTAACCTTACTTTTATGACAAACATGATGTTGTTTTTCAACATAAAATGATAATACTCCCAGTTTATGAATGAACAGTAGAAACTATACTGACTAGCTAACTTAAAATTCGAATTGTCCTCATTTTTAACCGACTTTAAAATAGGAGGACATTCTCAATTCGTATGTATTTTTTTAATGTTTGTTACCTCAGAATACCGTCATTTATAAACCGATAAATAAAAATCTTTATTTTACAATAAAGACAACCGCTGACAAGAATTACAATGAAAAAAATAACTTTTATATCGTATGTCGATGGCAATACAAAACTAAACACAGAACCAAAGACACCATTACGTTTTTTGAATAAAAGAAAAAGTGTTCTATCTATCTATACTAATATTATAAAGCTAAAGAGTTTGTTTGGTTGAACGCGCTAATCTCAGGATCTACTGGTTCAAATTGAAAAAATATTTTTGTGTTGGATAGTCCATTTACCGAGGAAAGCTATAGGCCCGCCCATGCGAAGCCGGGTCGGGTCGCAAGTCATAGGATCTAAACAATCTACATAAATTTATAGTTTTTAATAAATGATGAACTTGAATCAGTGGAAACAGTTTGAGTTACGATGACCGAGTCCGTGCATTGTCCTTAATTTATGGTCGTATAAATCCTTTACCTAGACAAATTTAAAGGGATATTACCTAATTTGCTAACTAAATATATGAAAATATCGTTTAGCCAACCGATAACATTACCCAGCAAACATAAATATCGATAAGAAATTAAACTACTCGACATTCCCCAACCCTATTATCCGATTTAAATATCGTTTTACAGCACTCGGTTCAAATAACTGATTTTAATTCAGTTGCCGATCTCCGTTCGTAAAATGCATTAAATATAATTTGATTACAAACTTAACTGCGAACATTATTTTAAATTGAATTCTGAAGTTTTCAACTTTGCAGTCACTTTTAATAATTATTATTTTAAGCGTTTTAATTACAGCTGTTCTGAAGGAGTTTTGTGAATGGGGTCTGTCCAAGGTCGGGGAGTTTTTGTTTATGATTTTGATATTATTTTCTTGTTTAATTTTTAATTCGATATTAAAATTGGGTGTGTAGTTTTGAGTTTTATTCTGTTTTATTGTGTGTTTGTGTTGTGTTTGTTTTGATTTGGTAGGATTTGATTTTGATTACCGTCCCAACGGACTGTGAATGTGAAAGAAGAGGGAGTAACATTTTTTGTGTATATTCGGTGAGTCTGAGAGTACGTCGTAGGCTATTTTGATACCCCTAGGTGATAAGAAATAAAGTATAAGGCAAAACAACGTTTGCCGGGTCAGTTAGTATTTCAATACAAAAGCCACCCTGGATTATGGTATTTCGGATTATTTTTGTGTATCTATACTTAATATTATAAAGCTCAAGAAATTGTTTGTTTGTTTTGTTGAACGCGCTAATCTCAGGATCTACTGGTTCGAATTGACAAAATCTTTTTGTGTTGGATACTCCATTTATCGAGGAAGGCTATAGGCACATGCTAAGCCGGGCCGGGTCGCTAGTTTTCAATAAACTTGTATAACTAAGCAGGGTATTTTTGGCATCAGTCAATGATATGAAAATCAAAGAATCTATACTTCTATGCTTTTCTATACTAACATAATAAAACTAAAGAGTTTGTTTGTTTCAAAGTCAAAGTCAAAGTCAAAGTCAAATCATTTATTTCAATTAGACCATTATAAGGCACTTTTGAACGTCAAATGAGAAAAAAAAATCGATTCTAGGTGCCCGCGCGGTTCAACGCGCTAAACTCCGTAAAAACTAGTCCGATTCTGAAAGTTATTTTGCCAATTGAAAGCTACGCTACCACTGAGTGCTATAGGCTATACGTTATTATCAAAAAATTAGGGAACCGCAACAAAACTCACGCAAAGGAAGTCACGGGAAAAGTGCTAGTTTGATTTTAAACAATCTTTGACTGATGGTAAAATACTTTATTACTGAGTGTCATATAATATGTTTAAAGAATACCTACATATAATGACCACCAAAAATGGTAAATGATCACGAAATCTTAGTCACCAAATGACCACCAAAAATAGTAAATGATCACCAAATCTTAGTCACCAAATGACCACCAAAAATAGTAAATGATCACCAAATCTTAGTCACCAAATGACCACCAAAAATAGTAAATGATCACCAAATCTTAGTCACCAAATGACCACCAAAAATAGTAAATGATCACCAAATCTTAGTCACCAAATGACCACCAAAAATAATAAATGATCACCAAGTCTTAATCTTATGACCCTTAAATCCCCCCTGGGGCGGATCCGACATAGTTAGGTTAGGTTAGAACTGTGACCCTCTACGGTAGCGGCCGCCGAGTGCCAGAACCAAATCGTTTTTACAGTCAAACTCATACATTTCTACAATACTTTGGTAAAATGATGGAGGTTCGTTAAACATAAGCCATATGTGTTATGATTTACTTAACTGCAACGCTGACGAAGTCGTTGGTAGAATCTAGTATTACCTTCAAATCTGGAAACAAACAAAAGTTCTCCCAAAAACGCGAAAAGAAAATCAAAAAGCCACTTTACCTCAAATGTTTTAATTAAACAAAACCTATTAAAACAAATAGCACTCAGAGGTACCAATCTAAGCTACAAGTGTCACTGTGGCGCCACAACCGGAAATGCGACTGGTGACAGAAACCACCGGCCGCCATTACCGCGCGCCGCCTTTGACGCCACATCCGGTGTTCAACGCCTGAATCGTAAGCGGTTCCGGTGGCCATAATTTAAGGTTTTCAAGACTTTTATGAATAAGATTTGGTGTTTTTGAATGATTTATGGACATTTTCATTAGTGCGTTAGGAGTAGGAAAAAGAGATACTTAGGGCGGGTCGTTTCAAACAGTTGCTTAACGTTACACACGGACGGTTAAAAATTACTATGACGTGAGATGTTTAACGTTCTTTAAATGTAACGGGTTGTTTCATGACATTAAAATCCGTCAGTCAAAGTTATTCAAAAAGAGAGTTGATAATATTTTGAGGTATGACGTAGCTGATTGACAACACATAATTACGTTGACTGGTGGATGAAGCATCGGTCATGGTAAAAGTAACTTTTTAACGTACGTTAAGGCCACCATTTTGTGAAACAACCCATTTTTTGGTTTGTCGATAGTTAGCGCCATTTTTAACTATTACCCGTCAGTAAAGTATAGTAGAAGCACAGTATAAGTATTAGTACTACCGTACAGTAGCGACACGCTCCGCCTCCCTCTGAAACCGTTCCTCACCTCTCCTCGCGTCGAACGACTAGTTCTGGAAATTGCGTTTTCGTTCGAGCGGCGCGTAGACACGCACCCTCACGCACGTATCTGTATAATCTATTATTTTAGTACTAGTGTAGGCAATTATATCGTTTCGTTTCTATGGAGTGTCGCGGGTGTGGTAGAAGCAACCCGCCCTTAGTAGATCTTCTAAACACTTCATTTTTAAAAATGTTCACCTTTTTATCTCCCAAAATATGGGGTTATGATTTTAGCCGTCTGTGTAAGTTCAACCGTGTGTTGCCGGCCGCGATTAACACCACCCCGTTTCTACCCGTGAGTATCGTAGAAGGCGACAGAGGGATATTGACCAGAGGATCGGCAGCAGCGTCCTTCTGAGTACCATAACACCTTTTGCGATAATCAACATGCATCGGCTAAGCATGGCGATTACGGTTGAACCTACCAATTTGCTTCATGTTTCAGTTTATTTATTTATCTAATTATGTTTCATATTAAAACTGGTTTACATCCGAAATACGTCACACACAACGGTTGAGTTGAAAACCAGCGTCAGGCACAAGTGGTCTGGCATTTTATGCTGAACTGGACCAGTGGGCTAATTCACGTAACTAAATAAGTGCTGTTGCAGTTAAGTTTCGATCAAAACAACGCTATTCGTATTCTCTACCGTTATCAGACACGCTCGCGTCAAGTTCGAGTCACGCGAGCGCAATAACAGCATTCTGTTGCGCGTCTTTGATGCGTGCTTCGGAACGCAACATGATCGGTATTCTACTATTCGTTTGACGTAAAAAAAAGCACTAAAATCTGTACTGGGTATTATTTTAATATTATAATAACGTCATATTCATTGAAATGTAATTGATTATTTAGTGGGTAATATTTTTTCTCTCATGTAGGTACACCATAAGTAAGTTTGGTAGAGTTTAGCTGTCGTACAGTTGACGTGCAGTTTATGCGTAGCTTACGCGCAGTTCGAAGATTACAAGAATACCGTTTATCACTCAAACTTGAAGTTAATTGCAACTGCACTACAACTTCATCGGCGCGTCATAAAATTACGTGAATTAGCCCTCTGTTTGGCGCAGCCGTGGTGGCGCACAAAATAATGTTTGATATTTATTTGTTTTTTTTTTTTAACTTTTGAACTTCCTTTAAGTTCCTTAACGCGGCTTACGGGTAGTGCGAATTAGTAGAAATCGTCGCGTAACGAAATGCGTGTGTGTATGTGTGTGTGTATCGAGCCTACCGTCGCCCTTTTTTTGGTTTTCGTACAGACACGTACGTTAGGAACTTCGTTCCTTACGGAGGTCCCCCGACCGCATATTTTTTTTATTTACTGTTTTTGTATGCCCATGGTCTGTAAATAAACAATTTTCTTTCTTTCTTCTTTCAACCTCCCCTTGCTGGCTAATTTAAAACCGTACGGAATGGTTGGTCATGGTTAAGCTACGCTTGCCGCGGTCGGGCTTTGGATGGGTGACCATCCCTTTCATACCGAGTTCCCTCCGTGCCTCGGATAGCGCGTAAAGCCGTTGGTCTCGGCTGTCATTCGTAGATCTTTGGCAGTCGTTATGAGTAGTCAGAAGTCAAAAAGTCTGACAAACACTATAAAGATGCGTACGGATTAGAGGCAGCCTCGCCTGTGGCATGCACGGCTCGCTCTGTTGCCTCAAGTGCGTACGCGCCTCAGCCCGAGGCGTGCCACGCGCGAGGCTGCCGCGGCGCGATCCATCAGTTGTCGGTCGGAGGCGCGTACGCACTTGAGGCAGCAGGGCGAGCCGTGCATGCCTCAGGCGAGGCTGCCTCTAATCCGTACGCACCTTTACTATGGCGTATCGTGTTACCCAGTAACTGGAGGCCAGACAGGCAGTCCCTCCATGTAGAACACTGGTATTCATTTGTATCCGGTTACACTGGAAACTGAACCCAACATAGTTGAAAAAATACTAGTCTGTGTGTTGGATGGTAAATGTATCTGTAAACTATGCTCGTAATAAAACATTAACCCCCTTGATAATAAAATACAACAAACAAAATTAACCAACTCAGCTCTTTATAATACAATATCTGCTTTATGATATGAAATTATAACACGAAACACAAACACATAGCATTAATATTTAAAATACAAACCCAAGACACGCCATCTTGAAAGAATCCAATGTTACCAATCGAAAATTATCAATTCTTTATTCAAAAAAATATACCGAAGTGTAAATTTCAATGCAAACCGAACTGCGGACGAAAGAAGTTTTTTTTTAATCTTCGTTTAAGAATATTGTAGGGAAAGGAATCTTTTGTAAACGTACCCCGAATAGATTTTGATTTGTACTTTTTAACGAACAATATTGGCAGGTGAGAGATTCTTTTTCGCCTTCCTTGTTAATTTTTACTTATTCTTTTCTTTTGGAACGTTTAAATTTGGAAGGCTCTATTTTTTAAAGATTGATTTTCTTTGTTGCCAGTGTCTTGGCTGTAAATTATTAAGGTTTCTTGGTAAAACCTATTTTATTGAAAGACGGAATTAGCTTTAGGTAGATATTGAAACTCTTGTGTCTACAAAACGATCAAAATGAATGATTGAAATTATTGAAAATCAGTTTTAGTGTCTACGTATACTTTATCTTACCGCCAAATTCTAGTAACTTATTTTTATTATAATTACATTTCTATGGGGGAATCGCATTTTCACTGCTCATAAAAAATACGCCATTTGACTTGGGGTGCTACCTACCCAATTATACTTTTAACCTACCACCTAACCACCTGTTAACCCTTTAACCAACCATCAACACTTGGGGTTGAAACAAATCACAAGGGATGTTCCCTGTAATATAATACAATCAAACTTGTGCACGAACAGGGAACAGGCAGAGACGTAAACTTTGTATTAATGAATGTAGACTAACTTTTGAAGAAGTTTAATTGCAGGGAATAAAGGTACATAGATTTATACTTATGAGTAAGTGGACGCTAGTAGACTTTTATATGTATATGTAATTAAATATAGCAGTCTCAAGATTTGAAAGAGTCGGAAAAAATAAGCGTCACCACCCTTTCTTCGCTTTAAGGCCTACGCAGACCGGGACGGCAAGGCAAGGGATTTAATTTTTAAAGAACATCCAAACATGCTATGCTTTAAAATGTTGCCGTGGCATCGAAAGGGATTTCACTGCACGGCATTGAAAGACGTGCCACAGGCTCCCGCGGCGGGATGCTCTGGCGTACTGCGGTAGACAACGGCATGCCAAGAACTCCGGCGCTCGTTGTGACATACCACGGAGTGAGGCGGGGGTAAACTGAAGACTAAAAGTGTATCGGGTAGCAGGAGCTGCCGAGGCGTGCTTTGTCATGCCGCGGCACGCCGTGGCATGCTAGCGGCTAGTGTGCGCTGACTGACGGCAAAATCCCTTGCCATGCCGTCCCGGTCTGCGTAGGCCTTTATTTTCTTTGGTTCCCCCCCAAACCAAAGAAAATAAAAGCCGTCATTTGCTTGTGTTCTCCTAAGAACCCATGTCTTCAATATCACTGTAATTGAGGTAATTAGGTATGTTATTTTTTATTTACCCGAAACCTCACCATAAAATCGTCATAACTTGTTTGTTTGTTCTTTAAAAACATGCAATAACTTTGGTGGAACTTGCAAAATAGTAGGTAGTAAGTTAAAAAATAAATAAAGTACCTACTTCTTGTCTAAAACTAATTGTAAATATACGGAAAACATCAATTTTAAAATTCATTAAAAAACAACAATTTTAAGTTAACAAATTACTCCAACAAGGATTTGCGATTCCAAACTTAAATTTCACACACAGTTCAAGTTTCTTCGTGATAGTTTCCTTCACCGATGCAATTTGACGTCCAAGATAGTCCACTTTAGTACTTAATAATAGTACCAACCTTTTATTGTCCTACTGCAAAGAAAATGCATCTTTTCATACAGAGAAGAGGTATGAGCATTGCTCACCATGATTGCTCAAAGCGTATGTGCGATTTCAGATATATTAATTAGTAGCTTTTGCCCGCGACTTCGTCCGCGTGAGTGTCGGTTATCGCGAATGCCGACAAAGTCGCGGATTAAAAAGTAGCCTATGTCCTTCCCCAGGGTTCAAGCTATATTCACGCCAAATTTCATTAAAATCGGTTCAGCCCTTTTATCCTGGAAGCGTAACACACAGAGTTACTTTCACATTCAAGTCCAGATTTCCGCACGATATTTGCCTTCACCGATGTGATTGATGTCCAGAGATAAATTTAGAAAGTACAGAGGCCAGCACATCATGCTACAACGATCTGTCAAATTTTTTTTGATAGATTTTCAACTTTAATGCAAATAGGGTTCATTTTCAATTGGAAAAATTTGACAATTTGGTATGGTCTGATGTGCCTGTCTGTAGGTACCTATGAATTGAAATAGTCACATTGATAAGTCACTATTTAAATGCGAACCGCCTAACCAACCGTTTTAACTGAGCTTAAAACTTTGCTTACCTACGAAACATCCACCCTACATCTGTCGCAGTACACTCACCCAAGTGGTTGGCTCATTAGGAGTCTAGCTCCAACCATACTTGTGGTACTTCAGCGTTTGTTATCTCTGAAGCCTTTGGGACTACCTGTATTAAACGACAAACAATGCAGATGAGAATAAAAGGTACCTAGTGTGCTTTGAGTTATTTTATTTGTAAAAAGCTTTTTACAAAAAAGACAACCGCCTTCAAAAAGTGAAAAATAACTTAAGCACAGAACACACATTGACTTTAGTTTCGGAAGTCGGTGGCAATACAAAACAACAAACAGAACAAAGCCACTGAATTTCGAAACTAAAGTCAATGTGTGTTCTGTGCTAAAGTTATTTTTCACTTTTTGAAGGCGGTTGTCTTTTTTGTAAATAGCTTTTTATTTTCCGCTTTTTAGTACCTCCTTCTCAACCAAATCTATTAAGAAGACATTGAAAGTTAACTACTACAAAGATTGATGAAACTAAAACGTTGTCTATGTAAAATTTTTGGGTATTTGTTGATTTTTCAAAAAGTGCTGAATCAATTTCGATAAAATTTATATGGGACCACCCCTGAAACATACCCTATCCATAAAAAAAAGAATTTTCAAAATCGGTTTACGTTTGCCGAAGAAATCGCGTAACAAATCGCGCAAATTCTTAATGCAAATTTAAGACTTATACGGTTTTCTCATGGATGCCATCTTCAGAACTGGACCAAATTAAAATGGGACCACACGGGAAGCACTAGCTTTCAAATAAAAAAAGAATCATCAAAATCGGTTCACCCAGTCCAAAGAAATCAGGTAACAAACATAAAAAATAAAAAAAAAATACAGACGAATTGATAACCTCCTCCTTTTTTGAAGTCGGTTGATAAAAAATTGTATAACATCGATAAACAAGTACCTACTTTATAAACACTACTAATGCATGGAAGCGCGGAGTCTCCTAATACAGGCTTCATACGCTTAGGAGGCTTCAATCACCACTAATGTATGATGACTTGTTGATTCCAATAAACCTTTTCTCATTTTTTTTTTAATATTTTTTTTGAAATCTGGATTTTCGTTTATTTTGGAAACTCGGATGTTTATTGTAATCCGTGGCTTGGTAACTGGGCCTTCCCAGTTATAAACGTCCCTTTGTGCTTATTGGGCTAGTTCTGTTCTGTTTCCTGCTTGATTTGGAGGGAAGTGGAAAATATGCTATTCTTACTCCTCCGCTGTTCTTTTCTGATTAATTTCGTAACGGCCTCAGATTATGAAACAAAAGGCAGATAGACCGCGACACTGAGAGTGAAGCCACAAAAGCAAATACAAATTCAAAAGCGAATACCTCAACGCGCTTCGTGCTGTACTGACACGAGTCAGTATAGCACGAAACACCGCATCGTTAACAAAAACAAATAAAAATACAAATTCAAAAGCGAATACAATTACAAGTTTGTAGGTATTCGCTTTTGAATTTGTATTTGGTTTTATGGCTTCACTGTCAGTGTTCCGGGCGGTCTATCTGCCTTTCGTTTCATAATCTGAGGTTGCGGCAAACAAGACAGTTGTAATTTGCCCCGACGCTGTTCTACTAGTCACAGCTGTTGATTCTGACGCTCAGTGGTTGCAGTCTTTAGGAAATAACATGGCGGGCTGGTCCCACAAAAAAAAATTGGAAGGAATGTAAAGCCGTTGGACCCGGCTGTCATTTCTACATCTTTGACAGTCGTTATGGGTAGTCAAAGCCAGAAAGTCTGACAACCAGTCTTACCAAGGGGTACTTTGTTACCCAGTAAATAAAAAGTCCGCGAAAACTGAAAGTGTTAAGTCCGCCTTTGTACCTTTGTGCATGAAGTATAAATAAATAAATAAATAAACTGACCTGTGGAGGTCAGATAAACAGTCGCTCCGTGTAAAAGGCATGTATTTAACGCGGCAACAAACTAATCTGATTTAGGGTTTTAAAAATAATTAAAATGGGCAGCAAAAATAATACCTAGGTTGGCAGCTACAGTGAAGTATAGCATTTTAAGTATAAAGTAGCAGCTTTATATTGAGTTGTAAGCTTTGTTTAAATTTAAATTGGATGTAAAAAGCGATTTCTGCCATTCGGCGGCAGCTGCCTCGGCACGCTCGCTTTGTGCGTAGAGGGTCACAGTTCTAACCTTTTTTTTTTTGGTACGGGGTGGATAATCCTCATTGATGTCCTCCGCCCTGGGGCGGGCGGAGGGGTCTGTCAGACTCTTACTGACTAAAAACTCTTGGTTGCCGCAACCTCAGATTATTAAACGAAAGGCAGATAGACCGCCCGGAACACTGACATTGAAGCCATAAAAGCAAATACAAATTCAAAAGCGAATACCTATAAACTTGTAATTGTATTCGCTTTTGAATTTGTATTTGCTTTTATGGCTTCACTGTCAGTGTCGCGCGCTTATAAGCGCAGCTGCAGCAATTTATTACATTTTACAAGTTTATCGACTATTACTCGTAAACTTGTAAAGCCTACTTAGCTGTGATAGTTTTCCTATGAATTTCGTTATATATGCTACTACCGTGAATCTTTTCACAAATCACGATACAACCATTGACCTGATAGTAGTGGCGCAAACTGACTTCAACATAAATTAGCACTTTAGAGCTAAATATTTCCCAAAGGGATTCCTTAATCGAAAAATTGTTTTTCCAAACCCTTAATATTTTTGAAAGACCTTTTCAACGACACCCCACACCATATGGTAGACTAGAAAAAAATACTCATCCCCATTACACGTTTAGCGGAGGTACCCTAAAAAAAAAATTCAGTGTGTACTTATGTACGCGCGTGAGAAGTTATACTTCTTCGAGTCACAAAATAGCAACGAAGGCAGTAAGTAGTTCAGCATGTACGTCAGAGATGGCGTTGTTTACAATTACTCCCGTGAGAATTTTTTGTGACGCTGTGCGCGCGCATCGTAAAATTTCACTCTCATCATTTTTTCATAACGCGCCTAAAGAAGTATAACTTCAAAAATATTATTCAATATTTTATTCCGGCACTTTCTCGGCGTAACTAATGTGTATATCCATGCCAATTTACAGTTTCCTATTTCTAATAGTCTTTGAGCTACACTGCGGACGGACGGACGGACATAGCGAAACTATAAGGGTTCCTTGTTGACTTCGGAACCCTAAAAATTTTCAAAATGCAATAGCGATCTCATTTCAGCGACAATCAATGTCAAAATTTCCGTCAAGTCGTGTTGTCTAAATATTAAAATAAACCAAATGATTATATTTCTTTAAACTTGAATTTGTTTTAAAATCACTAGTGTTTGAAAAACCTTTCTTAAAACTTTTTCGATCAGTAGTGCTATTCTGTTATAATCTCCCTCGGTGAACACCTGGGTGAAGTGAGCTGTCATCCGATTGTAGTGCGTAGTACTTTGTAAATACCTAGCATCGGGATGGATGACAGCTCACTTTACCTAGGTGTTCACCGAGGGAGATTGTAACAGAATGGCACTATGTAATTGACATAGGTCTGTTCTGGGATCTTGGACGAAAAGTATTTGTGTATGTATATCAGCTGTCTGACAACCATAGTACAGGGTCTCCCTAGTTTGGGGTCAGATGGCCGTGTGTGAAAATGTCCCCACATATTATTATTATTATTATTAAAGATGCTATGAAAGCTTTAAGGTCCAAGATCCCAGAACAGACCTATGTCAATTACATAGTGCCATTCTGTTACAATCTCTCTCGGTGAACACCTAGGTAAAGTGAGCTGCCATCCGTCCGTCTGCTTTATCAATCCCTAGTATCGGGACGGATGACAGCTCACTTCACCTAGGTGTTCACCGAGGGAGATTGTAACAGAATAGACATACAGGTTTAATTTTGTACATACAACCTTTACCGTACGATGTAAAAACATAACCTATCATTTGCTATTTGCATCGTATAGTTGTATAATTCACTAGCACTTTGCCCGCGACTTCAAACTTACAAACAAATTTTACCTCTTATTTTCTGGTCTCCTGGTACAGACACCGTCATTAACAGCTTACCCCCTACGCGAAGAAATTTCAACGCGCGGGGGGTTGCAGTTGATGACGCTGTCCGGAGACCAGGGCCTCAAGTCTGCTATTACAATAGTGTCAGAATGGTCTATCATTGATTTCATAATTGTTGATTTCATATTTGTTGATTTTGACAAGTTTGGTAATCTACTAATGTAATGGCGTCATTATGACTTTCCAATGGTCAACCACTGACACGCCATTGAAAGAAATGATATATTATAGAATGTTAATCTCGTACAAAATGACAACTGAATGACTGACTTAGGCGGTAATCTGGTAAAATTTTGACAGTTCCTTTGATCAGTGACCTACCATTAGAACGTCATTGTGCAGTCATTGCTTTGAATTCGACCGACTAATAATCCACCATTATGAATTTAGCAGATTACAAACTTTTAGCAAAATGACAATGGGATCGTGTTGGAATGACGAAATTATAAAAATAGCAGACTTGGCCCCCAGATTGCCTGAGAAAATTCACGCGGATGTACCGCGTGAATTTTCTCAAGGATCTCTATTTTTTTGATAATGCAATATAGCCTATAGCATTCAGGGATAACGTAGATTCCTATTGGTGAAGGAATTTTTGAAATCGGATGAGTAGTTTCGGAGATTACCCCCTACATACAAACTTACAAACAAATACCTCTTTAAAATGTTAGTATAAATCAGTGGCGTGCCTAAGGGTCAAAGTTATGGCAAGCCCGACAGATTTAATAATAAAAACCCTATGAATTTCTTGAAAATTCATCATTCCGCAAAATCACAGTTTTCATGTATCACAATTTAAAATGTTTATTGTTATCAATAAAATTCATAAGATAATGACTCAAAACCTACTTAGAGTTGTTTTCTTTGTTTTTTTTTTTGCCTTCTCGCGTTATTGACAGCAAGCCTGGCTTTTCGGCTTTAATGGAAGGCACGCCAGTGGTATAGATATACCTGTGCTGCTTTAATTAATCAAACACAAATACCGTTTCCTTACTTTCCACACCACACAGAACACACACCAAAAACATACCTTACAATACCGATCTCTTCAAACAATGACACCTGAAATACAGATTATAAATCATATTATAACAAAAGGATATCTCCAGGACGCGTCGTTATGAGGGGGTGTAAGGGAGTGCGGGGGAGGTGTAGAGGGTGTTTGACTTCAGTTGAGATAACATGGCAGGTGTTGCTAAACTTGGTGACAAATTACACCAGGGAAGCGGTGTGTAGTTAGATTTATATTTTATGTGATGCTCATGGAGATTTGAATAGCGTGGCAATTGGATTGGGAGAGAAAAAAAATACGATAATTGACAACATTTCAAAATTGACACGACCTTAAAACAAAAGTACCATTTCTTTATTTTCGTAACCTGAGTCCAAATATATATTTTTTTAATTTTTTTATTTCTTCATTTCTGAGAAAAATAAGTAAAATCAAAAAACACGTGATGACGTGACATAAACGGTGGAATGAGGTAGTTTACCTTTGCATAAGCATTTCAATGGTTTATATGAAAACATTAACGTCAAGTAAGACACGTCAATGTCACATTTATGAAGTCTAATAATAATGATACTAGTTTTTTGACGGGTCACTGTAAAACAAACGATAAAACGCTATTCCACCGTAAGTATGACGTAATTTGGCGCTTACGTCTTTTTAGAATACACCTAATTTCAAAGTTATAATTGTAAATGGAAAGTACATAATTTCGAAAAACGGAAAAATACGGGTGCCTTAGACTTGTATTTACTTTTATTCAACGTAAATAGAAGTAGGTTAAAAATATGAAATGTTGTCAATTGTTTTTTTTTATTCTAATAGGCTTGCGTTTGACCGCAACTCACCTGATCTTAAGTGAGGCGACCTAAGGTGGAGCACGCTTGCTTAGGATGAACCGGTTCACTCGTGCCTTGAAGATAATATTAATAATAAAGCCCTTTTTATTTCCTTATCATAGAAATTAATAACAACACTAAATAATTTTAATTAAAAAATATAGTTTCAGTTAAGGCCCCTGGCGGGTACAGGCCTCTTCCAACAGTTTCCAGGTTTTCCTTGTCTTCTTTTGCTTTACCCAGTATTCTTCAGCGCTTTTCTTCGTTTCGTCTAGCCATCGTTCTCTAGGGCATCCTTTGGCTCTCTTGCCTTGAAGATACCGAGATTATATTTATCTGGGAACAGAGAGGCGGGCAGTGAATTTTACAGGCTAGCAGTTCGCACTATAAATGTGGATACAAAGCGCTACAAAAAAAATAAAATAAAGTAATTGTTCGAAAGAAAGGCAGAATCATCATCTGCCTAGCCTTTTCGGACAGTTAAACGGACAACGAATTCAATTCAATTCAATTAATTTATTCGATAACGATCTTTACATCGTGTCTGAATTTCTATAACTAAATAATATTATAAGAACCATCATGCATGCAATCCATTTTTGAATAATTACAATGATCGAAATTAAAATTAAAATCAGTACAATACATAATAACAAAAAAGAAATATTTAAAAATTAATGTCAAGTCAATTCATTCAATACAATAAAATTTCCATGTCAAGTCAATAATATTATGTCACTTTCTACTTTTGTAATGATTTATAATTCATCAATAGGTAGAATATAGACACTTATTTAACAAGAACCGTTTAAGCTTATTCTAAAACCCACTTGTATATACTAGACTTTTTATTTCTGTGGGCAGTTTATTGAACATTTTTAATGACTCGTGGTAGGCGCTATGCTTTGCAACATTCAGGTGAGGTACTTGCTTAATCTGGAGATCTTTCCTTCTTGTACTCTCCCTTGAATTGATCTTATAGGGGTTCCGTTTTTTTCTTTTTGAGGTACGGAACCCTAAACAACATGAGATGGTGTCATACCTATGGCGTAAGTTATAGATGACCCCGCAGAACATATCCACGATAATTATCGTACCTATAATGCACTATGTAAATAATAAGTAATCATTACACAACACACGTAATGTTCCCTTAAATTTTTCAACAGTTGCAACACACAACGGAACTGCAAGCCACAGTATTCCCAATATTGATCTATAAATTAAATGTTAACTTTTACTACGTAGTACTATTAAGTATTCTGTGCTTTTACTTGACTTCCGAAGTGGTTTCAAATAATCAAATGAACCTCTAAACGTCGAAAGTTTGTGCAAAGTTTATATTAAATATAATACTTATGGAATGCAATTAGCGTACTCGTAATTTTACATGTTTATTTTCAATTTAATTTCAATAAGCCTTGAAGTTTACGTGTGGTGTAAGTCGTGGAGCGCAGCGTTTTGAAGTTCAGCAAGCGATAATAAAAATAACAATAAAATAAAACAGCAACGTCATTATCTTTTCTATTCAACTAATTATGCACTTTCAAACTAGTCGTAATCTCATATCAACCATAATTATTAATGTCAAGATCTTGTAAAAAATGCAATCAGCAGTGCAATTCTGTAAGAATTCACTCGCGAATTCGAATCCTATCTCACTTCCGATTTCACTTACCTGAAGAGAAAAGTATTTGGTATTCGTAAAATAGTAACGTAATAATAGTCCACTTTACCTATGTTGTCACTCAGTGCCGTTAGCATTGTTTTTATCGAGTTACAGAATACCTAAAACAGTGTTCACCGCGGAATCAAAAGTGAGAACTGTAGTGAGTTCTTACAGAATAACATAGCAGATTGAGACTTAGATTGAAATGTGAAAGTGATTCCTCAACTGTAAATTGAAGAAAATCAGACGGTCTTTTCCCTTTTGCGGTGACTTTCAAAGTACTACTACAAATTGACCAACTTACTTTCATGTTGTAATATACCTTCTAAAATCTTCAGTCCCGCATTGTCTAGTTCAGTCATTGACTCGTTATATACGGCTGGAACAGCATGGCTTCGATCCGAATGAATTCTTTCTTTACATTATACCTACACCGTCTATCACGTTTTACTTTTGATTTTAAATGTATAGTAATATGTTTGTATCTACACTTAGTACCGACAATTCCCTTTTTTTTCGGTTCAGTATTGTATCAACGGAAACTTGTAAGTTTTATTTTTCACGAGCACTGTTTTATGGAAGCTGGAAGCAAGTAAATAAAATAAACCTCCAGCTACCATCAGTAAATGGATATTCTTCTATTGATAGGCCGTACAATTGATGAAAGAAATCCAGGTAATAATCCAATACCTAACATAATGATTACAAACTTTAAAATTGCAAGGCATCACTGAAACCTTCCAAGAAAACTTACAACTTATTCCTTTTTAAATTTTAAATGGCTGCCGCTCATCGCTTACGCCAAAACACAAATCGCGCATCAACCAAGCGTAACGAATACTCCGCGACGTTTGTTAATGACTGAAGTTTTTAGCAAACGCTACGGCACGAAGTTTGCATGAGGGTTAACTGAACCCCCTCGTCACTCGGCGCTCGCTAAACGTGACGGGTGTACGGGTTATTTATCTATAGGCGTGGAGGTGGGAATATGTGCGATGTTTTTTTAGGGTTAAGATTTTTAAGTCAAGTCAAAACGTTTATTGCAAACTAAGGGTGGGTTGTTTCAAACAGTTGGTTAACGTTACATACGGACGGTAAAAAATTATGACTTAAATGTTTATCGTTCGTTAATGTAACGGGTTGTTTCATGACATAAAAATCCGTCAGTCAAAGTTATTCAAAATAAATAATAGTTTTAAAAAACTAAAAACACGCTTTTTATAGAAAACCAAACTAAAAAATATAAAATAAATTTTAAGAAATTTAAATTAAGAAAAGTGATAAAAATTTCAATAAATATAAATTAATAGTAGTGTGAATTAAAAAAAAAAATATTTTATTTTAAAAAAAGCGTGGGGTGCATGGTTTCAATAGTTATAAATATTTTATTGACAGATATGAGTAGAGTGATTATCATTTTGATAATAGGTATCTTAAAAAGCACCCCACGCTTTTTATAAGATAAAATATATTTTTTTTATTCACACTATCATTAATTTATATTTATTGAAATTTTTAACACTTTTCTTAATTTAAATTTATTAAAATTTATTTTCTATTTTTTAGTTTGGTTTTCTATAAAAAGCGCGTTTTTAGTTTTTTTAAACTATTATTTATTTTTTACTTTTTAGTTTGAAAAATGGAATAATTTTATCAAATTTGTGTATTGTCATCGGTCCTCGATAAATCTACAAAGTTTGAACGAAATCTGGCCGTTTAAAGTGGGTCAAAATCGCGCCCAAAGAAGTCGGTTACAAACAAACATACAAACATACAGGTGAAGCTAATAAAAAGCGTGTAAAAAGAGTCCATAATTTTTTGATGTTTGACGTAGCTGTTTGACAACACAGAATTACGTTAACTGGTGGATGAAGCATCGGTTATGGTAATAGTAACTTTTTAACGTACGTTAAGGCCACTATTTTGTGAAACAACCCATTTTTTGGTTTGACTATAGTTAGCGCCATTTTTTACTATTACCCGTCAGTAATGTCAAAAATATAAAGATTACAGAAGGACCGCTCCCGCCATCTTCAAAAATAATTACCTAAACTTGTATGTAGTATGGAGTTTCTTGCCCATTCTTCTCCATACGAAACTACCTTTTGGAATGGGCAACTAGAATCAACTTTATATTTTTTTATTATGACGTTCAAAAGTGCCTTTTTAATGGTATAATAATATGTGGGGACAATTGAAATAAATGATTTGACTTTGCCAGACTCACTAGGGCTGCTACTATTTTGACTCTGTAGGTATTATTGTGACAATATATGAAATTTTATTGACACTGGTTGGAACTCGCAATTATTTATAACAAAATTTTCCTGTTCGTCATGAAATTTCAAATTACATTATTTATTCGTTTTGACAACACGTGACAGTCGGGACTGAAGTCTGCTTGAAACTGCTTGAGAATGCCTATAAACGTAATGTCAATGTGTGCGTGCGTAAAATGGCGGTTTGTTCTGAGTGGTCTCCCTGCTCGGGCGCGCCGCAGCCTATAGGTACGCACTTTGTGGTAATGTATAGTTGAAACAACCCACCCTCAGTGTACAATGTTGGAGTTATGTGATATTAGTAGGTACTTATGGCTTAGTAGCCTTCTACAGGCATTACATTTATCATTCGCTTGCCCTTTTCATCCTAAATTAGCACGTATTAGCATTTTTGGTAAACAGATCCTACTTGAGCGTAAATAGTCACCGTAGTCTATGGAATTGGTACCAGTGCCAGCGTATGAGAATTGTCTAGAGACAACGTTCAAAATGTTATGTCAAAAATTGAAAAAACTAAATTGAAACTGCCAGACTTTGGAATTCACTGCCCGCCTCTATGTACCCCGATAAATATAATTTGGATATCTTCAAGGCCCGACTGAACTGATTCATCCTAGGCAAGCGTGCTCCACCTTTGGGCGCATCATCACTTTAGGTCAGGTGAATTGTGGCCGAACGCAAGCCTATTAGTAGAATATAAAAAAAAACTATTAACAACAAAAAGGAGAACCGACTTCAAAAACTAAAAAGTGATAAATAAGTTTAGCACAGAACACACATGACTTTAGTTTCGTAAGTCGGTAACTTTGTTCTGATTGTTGTTTTGTATTGCCACCGACTTTCGAAACTAAAGTCATGTGTGTTCTGTGCTAAAGTTATTTATCACTTTTTAGTTTTTGAAGTCGGTTCTCTTTAATGTTGTCAAAAAGTTTTTATTTTCCACTTTTTAGTGCCTCCTTATCACCCAAAACCATTAAGAAACGAAACTCGGTTAAAACAGAGATTGAAAGTCCTCCAAAGATAGAAGAAATGAAAATAAACTAGAAGACGACTAGATCTATATTTTTTTTTTTCAAAAAGCGCTGTATAAATTTCTATTTTTTGTATACTAAAACCTTCTCCAGAATGAAACAAACAGTTTTCTGAGATCCACTTCAAAATCGGTTCAGCCAAACGGGAGATAATCGCGGACAAACATACATACTTACGTAAATACAAACATACGGGTCGAACAGAGAACCTCTTTTTTTAAGCCGGTTAAAAAAAATCCTTGTTCCTTTTTCCTACTATATAATGTGGAACAACTTTGTACCTGTTGTACCTCAGCCTCCATGGTTTAACTTTGTTACCAGTTTACTATGTGTTTGTACTGAAATAAAGGAGTTGTTTCAAAATGTATGGAGCCTGGGCCCAGTCCTTGTACACCATACTTAATAATTGGGAAACCCATTTTAAATAGTTCTCAACTGTCCAATTAATTTAAAATAGCTTTGTGAGCAGGTAAAACACAAGAAATTGGACTTGAAATTGCAACACACAACAAAAAGCAGTCATGGCGGTAAGCTGTCATTTTGATTGATTAATGACGTTTGACATTTATAATTCTGATTTTCTGCGTCGATTTGTGGATAGCCAGGTAAACAGATGGGAAAGAAACGGTGTTAAATTAAAAAAAACGAAAGGGAGGTTGTTATAAAGTACTCTAGAAACTAGAAACAAAACGAGACGAAAGTGACTGAAGTGAGACTGTTGTGACACTGACAGCTGACAGTTCTCTTTCTATGATCAATGGTCGATCTATGGTTTATACAGTAGCTAAATCTGAGTGACGCCATGTTGAAAATCCATAAAAAAATATTGTTAAATTATCAATTTACTACCACAACAGTATACATTTAAATGAATTATCTGTATTTTTCTCGGATTCTACGGATTTTTCTCTTTTTTTTTGAAGTGGTGTACATAGACTGGGCCCAGTATGAAACATGTCCTTTCATTATTTCTTTATCTAAGGACACGAGCGCCTTTATAACTGGCTCTAATAAAAGGGGTTAGTTCAGGCGGAAGGAGGAGTTCACGTTCCTGACTTCTGGTACGTAGTACTATTAAGTATTCTGTGCTTCTGGTGTAACAATAAGCCTGAACACATTATAGTAAAAATAAACTGTCACTCCTACGATCCCAGAAGCGTTGCGTACAATATTAACAAACACAAATCAAAATGATTACATCCCAACTACTGTGCGAAAAACCATGCAGTATGAATGAGACAAGCTATCGGGACAGGCAGAGGAAAAAGTGGTAGATCATTTAAAATGTGGAAGGATGAAATAGTCAAAGTGGCTGGTGATCTCTGGGCCAGAACAGAAAAACCAGGCGACGGATGAGAAAGCATTTAGAGTAGGTTTTTACCACTTCAGGTGGTCCTTGCATGTCCTAGCTTTAGCCTACCACTTCGTCCGCGTAAATGTCGGTTCAAAAATCAAAATCGGTTCAGTCGTTTGATCGTGAAAGCGTAACAGACAGAGTTACTTTCGCATTTATAATATTCAGTCATTTATAATTAAATAAAATGGCTCTAGTTGTTGGTAGCTTCGTATGGAGAAGAATGAGAAAGAAAAAGCTTTTATTCGCCCTCCAGGACAAGAACACACACAAATATATGATAAAAAAAACGAAAATTGGTCCTGCTCAACGCCAAAAAGCTTCAGCTCAGCTCAATCAGCTCAGCTCAGCATGGTGCTGTAACATTTAAAAGAAACGTCACTTCGCTGATAGGGCCCAAAGTGAAAGCAAAGAACTTCATACTTTACCTACTAAACTTGGCGTTAGTCAAGTTCTTATTTTCTATTTCAGAACAGAGTTTATCTCATTACTCATTTGAGGTAACTATTTATTTAATAAAAACGGTTGGATATGGCTAAACAAGTTCGAGTCTCAGTAGTACATGCAAAGTTTATTTGTGTCGATATTACCTACATTGTGGTGTTGGGTGTTTCGCTACAATGGGCAAGTAGAAAGTTTAAGTCTCAATGAATGTAGTTTTATGCTCTACTCTATTACACACTGAAAATTAAAAAAAGCGTTTCAGTAAATTGACGAACGGGCTTTGGCAAAATCACTCATTAAGAAGCACGATAATTAATTGTATTAAAAGTTACAAGTGAACAAGGGTGCTGATTTATCTCTGAATGTTACAATACCTTAAATAATGCGCCAGGGTTGCCCGCAAAATGTAAATATACTTACGTTTATTGCAATTTTCAGGCCAGTAGATAACTAGACGTATGGCAAAAACAAAATTTTTCGCTTAGTAAAAAATTTAATACACATTTACAGATTTCTATTAATTAAAATCATCATATAACTTTCCAAGTTAACATAATCCGTAAACGTCATATTTTCATTAGATAAGCACATTAAACCGTATGGTGTCGGACGTAAAGAATAGCACCATCCCATATCATTCCGTGGGTGTCGTAAGAGGCGACTAAGGGACTTACCAGAGAATGGGCAGCAGCGTTCTTTGTGCCTTTGTAACAACCATACTGCGATCGACAACCCGCCTGCCAAGCGTGGCAATTATGGCAAAAACCCCCCTTTGGGGGGCAGGCCTATGTCCAGCAGTGGTCGTCTTTCGGCTGAAATGATGATGAATGATGAAGCACATTAACGGATTATGCTAACTAGCTATGTTGATGATAATAAATGAATCTTTATCTTTATCTTTATGATTTTAAATATTATAATTCTATATATGCATATTTGTTACTCTCGCGAATATTTGTCTACTACCGTACAACCTAATACTGAGCTGCAAAATGCGTAAGAAAATTTGAATTTCACAGACTATCCTGGCACTTCCCCCTTAAGAGCATATTATTTTGTTTGTTAATCTGATTTATCTACGTTACTGTTAAAAACAAATGACGTTATTCAAAAAGTTTCTTAATAACTTATCCGAGACCGCGAGAACTTTCATAGCTTGTCTCATTTAAACTCCGAAGACACTTTCAAACAAAAACTGATGCACAATACTGCTGTTACATAAAAACTTTCATTTCGTGTCAGTTAAACAAGTTTATTTTCTATTTTTCCACCAAAATGGCGGGGGTGGTAAAGTAATAATAACATACAACTTTTATATTAAAACATTGAGAAATATCACTAAATTCGTCTGTGAAGAACGGGAATTGATGTCACAACTTGCAACACTAAGTTTTACGATTTTTATAGTCATTTTATTACACCTATGTCCAGCAGTGGGCATCTTCTAATGGTTGACATGAAAATGATGATGATGACTATGGGACGCCGCTGCTTTATATAACACTAGCGATCCGACCCGGCTTCGCCTGAGCCTATAGCCTTCCTCGATACATGGACTATCCAACACAAAAAGATTTTTTCAATTCGAACCAGTAGATCCTGAGATTAGCGCGTTCAACCAAACAAACAAACTTATCAGCTTTATAATATTAGTATAGATAGGCTTGATGTTCTAAGGGGTCAGTTCTGACAAAACGAACCGTTTGGTTCGGCAGAAATTCTGACATAAGTTGTCACGTCCGAATTTCTTCACCTTTTAGAAATAATTGTAATGATTTCTGTATTTGTATGTAGGAATTTTAGGTGTCGGACGTAAAGAATAGCACCATCCCATATCTTCCCGTGAATATCGTAACTACGGGACTCACCAGAGAATGGGCAGCAGCGTTCGCTGTGCCTTTGTAACAACCATACCTACTGCGATCGCCAATCCGCCTGCCAAGCGTGGCGATTATGGTAAAACCCCCCTTGGGGAGGCCTATGTCCAGCAGTGGACGTCTTTAGGCTGAAATGATGATGATGATGTAATGATTTTGGATATTTATTGCCGGTTAATTTCAAATCCTAGTTAATATTATAAACGCGAAAGTAAGTTTATTTGGGTATTACCTTTTCATGCCTAAACCGTTGACCCGAACATCCTGAAATTTTGCATATAAGTTGTCAGGTGTACAGAAACGGACATAGGGTTACTTTTCAACGCGTAAAAAGTATTGTTCCCGAGGAAAACAACAATAACGTTCTTATGATAATAGATGGAGCCACGTGACTTTCGAATCATGATTGAATTACAGTATTACAAAAAAAGTACAACCCGAATTGATTGTCAAAGTCTAAACTAACGCGAGCGGAGCCGCGGACAAAAGCTAGTCTATTATAAGGATAAGCTTATTTATTTATTTAAACTTGACGCTTAAAGGAACAAAGGTGAACTTAAAGTCTTAGGCATTATCTGACATAGAACCAAGCGTAGGGAAAAGATAAAATGGCAGGTGCATTAAAAAAAGTAAAAAATAAAGATAATTTTATAGAAGAAAAGAAAAATAGATAAGTTTGGACATTGAACTGTAATTGCTGCATAGTAAAGTAGTAATACATTTAGCATGTTGAACTAAATCATCATCCACTGTTGGGTGGAAGACGTCTTCTGTTGGACAAAGGCCTCCCCCAAAAGTGGGGTGCCCACAGATATAGATAGACCTAATCGTAAGTAAAAAAAATAAAGTAAACGTTTCCTTCCATCGTGCATTTGTAAGTCATTTTGTGATTAATATTATGCGTAATTAATTTCAAAAAACAATTATCTTTAATCTAATACTCTCAGTAATACCTGGTAATAAGGAAATAAGGAATAATAAGGAAAAACAAAACATTCGTATTACATATTTGTGATGTCCAAAAAATGGCACGCTTGGTTTTCATACAGATCGTGATACTTGCGTTATCTAGGTCTATCGATATCTGTGGGGGTGCCATAATGCCCACACTTTGGCAGGCGTCTTGGGGATCGCAGTGAGGTTATTAGGTACACGGAATGCCGCTGCTGCTCAACTTCCAGGTTTTCCCTTAGTTGCCTTCTATCGGGATGATATGGGTGGGATTCCGGCCCGGGCACCCCATGGGTTCATGTTGAATTAGTCACAAGTAATTTATTTATTTATTGACAGATCTAAGCAAATAGACAACTTATTTTCAAACAAAGAGCTCAGATTATGAAACGAAAGGCAGATAGACCGTGAGGAACACTGTGAGTGAAGCTACTAGAGCAAATACAAATTCAAAAGCGAATACCAACAATCGCGCGCGAAGCGACACATCGTTAAAATAACAAATACAAATAGAAATTCAACAGCGAAAACAATCAGATTGTAGATATTCGCTTCTGAATTTGTATTTGCTTTGGTGGCTTCACTCTCAGTCTTCCGCGCGGTCTATCTGCCTTTTGTTTCATAATCTGAGACAAGAAGTATGAAATTACGCCACAACACTACAGCACGTGTAGGGAACGATAAACATAGATATATTTTACAGCTAACTTACTATATTAAAACTTCCTAGATTCCGCCTAATTCCCAACTGAACACGAGTAGAAAGAAAACTAGAAGCACGTGCACTAATCAAACTTCTACTGAAACTCAATTTACAGCTGAAATACTCAGCGCCCGATCCGCTTGCATCGCTTGCAGCGAACGCTGGCCTTTCTCAAACGATATACTATACAGTCTAAGATCCGAGAGTCAGCAAAACCACGTCATTTTAACATTTCTGAAATTTTGTAAATAGATGGGGGAATGTTTCATTATCAAGTATAATCTGGGTATCTTCAAGGCACGAGTGAACCGGTTCATCTTAGGCAAGCGTGTTCCAACTTAGGCCGCATTATCACTTACGATCAGGTGAATTGCGGTCAAACGGAAGCCTATTTAATAGAAAAAAAAAAAAAAAATCTGTTACAAGACATCCACTGCTGGACATATTTATTTTGTCCTTAAAATGTCCATTAAGTGTCCTTATAATGTCTTATAACGTTGAGCCCACAGATATAGATAGACCTAGATAACGCAAGAGCAACTACTTCGCGTGCCTAGTTTCGTGCCTAGCTTACGTACAAAAATCGTAAGTAAAAAAATAAAGTAAACGTTTCCATCCATCGGTAACTCATTTTGTGATTAATATTATGCGTAATTAATTTAAAAAACAATTATTTTTAGTCTAATACCCTCAGTAATATCTACCAAATTTAAGAAAAACAAAACATTGTGACGTCATAATACGAGTAGGTAGTAAAAAATGGCACGCTTGGTTTTCATACAGATCGTGATACTTGCGTTATCTAGGGTCTATCTATATCTGTGGTTGGACCCTTTTTCAAGAATATGAAGTAGGTACTTTACTCAAATACATATAAAAGCAGGTACCTTCTTAAATACTTTCCTCTATCAAGCCTCAGATTTTCAGCCATGCTCAAATGACGTGGGTCTACGGTCTCCTGGATCTTGGACCATCTTTCAAAAGATATACTGAAGAGAAATCTAGAAATTTTAGTTTTATACGAAGTTTATTTCATTTTGCTCTGGGTCAGTTAAAGTTGGAATGTGTGGAACCATAAAATATTTGATTTTCTGTGGGTTTGTAAGATCTTTATTACATCTTAATCTTAATATATATAGTGTTTACATGCCAGTGTGTACACACAGCGACTGCCTGTCTAACCTCTATAACCCAGATACTGGGTAACACGATACCCATTAGTAAGACTGGTTCTCAGAGTTCATAAAGATAATAATAAAGATATACGAAATGAGTTGAATGAGAGAGAATGAGTTTTGGGTTCGATTCCACATCCAACCACTCCAACTGCGGGCTGCTAAGCCCAGAGTTGGAGTTCAGTGTGCCATGCCGTGTGTGAGTTAACTCAACGAAGTTCAATTATTATCAGTTGTGAAACTCTGACATAATATAGGTACTATATATACTAATGCATAGCAAAGCCTCAAACTAGACATGCATTTGCTAAACGATTTTATGTCTTTTTAGGACCTTTCCTGTATAATAGGCTTAACATGTCACTAGGCTACTATGGTTTATGTTATAAAGAATGTAGTAAAATATTATCTGAATATTTAGCGATTCTCAATTACACAGACACAGAAATACTTTTAGAAGTTATGGCATAATGATAAAGTACTTATTCTTGTATATTTACATAAGATTTATATAGGTTTACTTTTAGATCGCTACCTAATATTGTTTTCCGAACCATCATTACTTGCTCCAGTTATATAAATATCTTAGTTTTACTTTATTTTAAGGCATTATACTTGTATGGGAGTTATTCTTTTTGTTGACTAAATGTACACATTTGTAAACGTTATTTTAATAAATAAATTATTATTATTATTATTATTATTATTTATTATACTATACTATAATACTCCATACTTACTTACTAATATTATAAATGCAAAAGTAACTCTAGTTGGATAGATAAAGATAGTTTGAACCACGAAGTAAGTGGGGACAGACATAGGCTACTTTTTACTCGCGACTACGTTTGCATCCGCGATAAGCAATATTTACGTGGAGGAAGTCGCGGGCAGAAGCTAGCATACCTGTATGCTAGCATATATATAGGGTGACTGGTAATTAGTGTACGATACTTAAACACGTGATTCTGTTCATGATAATTACGAACCATATGAACCAGTACAAAAAACATTTTTTCTTCGGGAGACTTGTTTGTTATCATGAACACAATCACGTGTTTAAGTATCGTACACTAATTACCAGTCACCCTATATATATACTGATAAAAAAAAACAAAATACTATTTTCATAGTCACGTTGGCACTAGAATAATAATAATAATAATAAAAATCTTTATTTCAGACAATACACGATCCATAAAAAACAATTAGAAAATAATTACAAATCAATAAAAAAAAAAATTAAAATAAACAAAATCCATTTATAAATAAAATCCAGAATAAATAATACAAAAAAACAATAAAATCCATTAATAAATAAAATTAAAAAAAAAAAATTACTATAAAGATCCATTAGGTATTATATGGAATCCAAAAATTAAAAAAAAAATTAAAATGTTGTAAAATCCATTAATAAATAAAAAAAAACAAAAAATATATAATAATAAATTAAATAAAAATACAGACATAAACTTTACGCGGCTATATCCAACCACCGCTTGTAGGTCTTGGTAATAAATGATTATTTTTAGACAAACAAATCTAATTCTTCTATCAACAGAAAAGGGTATTCCAACCACTGGCTTAGCTACTAATATAATGTAGCCAACATAAATAACTACCCCAACCGCCAGCGCCCTCTGGCGACATAACTCAAAAGCAGTGACATTGAACCTTTTTGGTAAATTTATTAACTTGTCACATGTTTGCCAAGCCAGATGTTTAGCCCGACGTTATTGTTCTTTTTTAATTTCCCAGCAAATAGGCTGACCCTTTTTCCATGTGTTTGGGTTAATGTTGATCAAATGGGCAACATCTTGTACATATCACAAAGCAAACATCACGCCTGCTTCCCTTGAAGGAGTTGGCAGGGTGTTGAGTCCATCCTTCATTTTCCTGGTTGTTTTAAAGACATAATTGGAGGGTTTTAAATTAATACTACTACTATTCAAGGTAAATATTTGATGAGCACTTGTGTTTGGGTGTTGTTTATCTATATATGTATGTATTTAAAATATATTTGTGTATGTATATCAGCTGTCTGACACCCATAGTACAGGGTCTCCCTAGTTTGGTGTCAGATGGCCGTGTGTGAAATGTCACCACATATTATTATTATTAAAAACGCGATTTGTAAAGATAGCTGGATGTATGAGTTTCTTACTCATTCACACTTTAATAGATGAGCGAAATGGCATGTACTTAACGCGGCGACAAATTAATCTGATTTATGGTTTTAAAAATAATTAAAATGGGTAGCGAAATTAATAGGTTGGCAGCTACAGTGAAGTATAGCATTTTAAGTATAAAGTAGCAGCTTTATATTGAGTTGTAAGCTTTGTTTAAATTTAAATTGGCTGTAAATAGCGATTTGGTTCTGGCGTAGGGGGTCACAGTTCTAACCTAACCTTTTTTTTTTTTTGGTACGGGGTGGAAAATCCTCATGGATGCCCTCCGCCCTGGGGCGGGCGGAGGGGTCTGTCAGACTCTTACTGACTAATAACCACCCCGGTGTTCCATCTCACACCTACGTCGGGGGTCGCGGGAACTGGAGATACTTCCGCAACCCCCGGCTGGTGCCGGCCCGCTGCAGCGGGCCACTTCTCGGGTCAGGGGGGGGAGTGAGGTGTTAGACTCCCCCCCGTACGTCTTAGAGGGGCGCGCGTGGAACACTACGCGCCGCCACCTCGGGTCCTGGTGTATGTGGGGGGCGACAGACGTCCCCGAGTCTGCCGCCCCTGGACCCATTAACGTAACCTAACCTAACCATGTCGGATCCGCTCCAGGGGGGACTTAAGGGTCAAAAAGATTAGGTGAGCATTTATCCATTTTGACGTCAGTTCGACGGAGTCCCTACGGGGCTCCTATTTCTGTCTGCAGAGTTTCAAAGAACCTACCTTGTTTCGACCGTCTTCTTCTGGTTTTAGTCGCCAAGTCATGATTTATAGCTCCTCAAGTTATTTTATTACTTGCAAACACTTGTCGCCTTTTAAGTTATTAGTCACCTGGACAATAATAAGCCGAATGGAATTAGGTATTAATAATAATAAAATTTATTTATTCAAGTAACAAAGACTGTGTGTTAGTAAACTTAAGAACTAGGTTAGCTTATTCGTCATGTGCACACGGAGTGAAGAAAGTAACGTAGAACCGATCGACTTTAAAAAATTTAAATACTTGTTTAGTACATAATGCTTATGTAGCTGTATGTCTATTAGAAACAAAACTGTTAAAAAATACAATATAAATATTTAAAAAAAAAAGTTTCAGTTTTTTTAATACATAACTAATGTTGAATACTATATTTTTTTAATTAAAAAAAAAAATAACGGCATGTCATTATTTCCTTGGAAGTTGGGTAGGCCTTTAGTGTGGGACGCTACGTGCGTCGATACTCTTGCGCCATCCCAATTTCCTAGCTCAGCGTGCTGTGCTGGTGCTGCTGCTGCGGCTGCAGTAAACCTCAAACGGCGAAAGTATAGTCACCTTGGTGATAACTTTATTTTCGAGCCGTTTGGGGTTGAAACCCTCGGGTCGTGGGGTCCGAGTGCTCATCTCCTTTTTAAGGAAATTTCCAAAAGGTTAGTTGACACTTCTCGTGATCCAAGAGCTGGTTTTTACTTTGGGCAGAGGTTAAGCATTGCCATCCAACGGGGCAATGCAGTCAGTCTCTTGGGCACATTTCCAGATGACGGCGATGTGGAGGAGTTTTTTGATGCCTTATTATATTAGTTTATTTTTGGTTTAATAGTTATAGGTTTTTCTTTTTTTAATTGTACGTGTAATTTTAAATTATTTTAATATTTTTGTTATTTTATTTTATAAATTTTGTATTATATTATCATTTTTTCTTTTTAATTTTAAAATTCTCATTTTTTAAATTTTTAAGGAAAGATACAAATATAAATATTTTGTTAATAAAAGTGTGATAAATAATTTATAAAATGTATGTTTATAATAAATATTTTTTTAAATTGTATAACTTACGTAGATATTATGATTAAGAATATTAATACTATTAAACCATGTAATTGAACTTATATTACTACAAAGTGTATATAAATCTCTCTTGTAAATCTGTCATATGCATAAAATAAAAGGCTTTTTTATTTTATTTATTTATTTTATGTCTATTAGAGATTGTAACAGAATAACACTGCAGGAAGGCTGTATTCAAATTAATAGGTAATACTAATTATGCTTGACGGTAAAAAATTTAACAAAAATGCTTTACAATAATCGTATTTCCAATTCGGAAATCGCCTCGAGTCGAATACTTGCAAGGCCTACAGACAATTTAACCTTATGACGCCACGTAAAAAAAGGAAAATGGTGTCCTCAGCGCCAAGTCAAGTTACATACTCTATGGAATTACGTATAGAACAGAAGTGTGTCATGTAGTCGTGACCGTGACGTGCTGGGCACATATTGGTTTGTCATATATACATGACTGGCGGTCAACAATCTACTGCGACAATAACTGGATTGCGTCACGGCAAACTTAAACCTACTAGGCTAAGCACGCACTACGAAATGAATTCGTTGCGATTTTAAGAATGCGAAATGAAATTGATTGAAATAAAGGGAAAATCGCAAACGAATAGTTCCCGCAGTGCGCGAACTCTAGAATATTGGTATTGTTCACATATTGGCGATTATTATTCGCAACGATTAAAATTCGCAGTGCTTAGCCTGACTGTCGTTTTTTTAAAGATTTCAACAAAATTAAGCGAATTCTTTCAAGGTCATTACAGCTGTTTGAAAGGTCCAAACTTCATGAAAACACATTAAAGGGGATCAGAATAAAATATTAGTTCCAGACGTCTGTTGCTTGGAGTGCAAAAGTAGCCATTATTATTATTTACTCTTGTTACAGAAGTATTTTAACAAGAAAATCCTTGAACTACTAAATATTAAAGTCTAAGATCCTGGAATACCCAGATATGCGTCATTTTAGCATGTCTTAAATGTTAACTATGTTGTTAAGAAATATCAATGCTATTATGTGGTAATTCATAAGTATTATTGATCGCTACTTTTAACATAAATTAAAATATAAATAATAATTTTAAATGAATATAATTGTATTTAATTTTGCCGGGTTGCCTGCGATTTTAGAACACAATGGCTTGGTACGCGACAAAGGGAAGAGACCAGAAGGCAAATTAACGTAATTTTATGACGTGCCGATGGAGTTGTAGAGCAGTTGCAGTTAAGTTCAAGTTTGAGTGATAAACGGTATTCTTGTAATCTTTGAACTGCGCTAAAGCTACACGTGAACTGCACCTCAATGACAACCAAACTCTACCAAACTTACTTATGGTGTAGCCACATGAGAGAAAAAATATTACTCACTAAATAATCGAATAGAATCGATTATATTTCAATGAATATGACGTTATTATAATATTAAAATAAAACCCCAGTACAGATTTTAGTGCTTTTTAACTGTAATTTTGAGATATCAAACGAATAGTAGAATACCTATCATGTTGCGTTCCGAAGCACGCACCTAAGACGCGCAACAGTAGAATGCCGTTATTGCGCTCGCGTAACGCGAACTTGACGCGAGCGTGTCTGACAGGGGTAGAGAATACGAAAAACTTTTTGATCGAAACTTAACTGCAACTGCACTGCAACAGCACTTTTTAGTTACGTGAATTAGCCCACAGATGGGATGACCATAATGCCTTGGAAATTGGGTAGGCCTTTGGTGTGGGACGCAACATGTGTCGACTTTAAAAAGACCGGTCAAGTGCGAGTAGGACTCGTCCACCGAGGGTTCCGTACATATTTGTAGGTACATATCCATACTTCTATACTAATCCATACATATAAATGCGTTTTTTGCAACATACGGCCGTATCTTTTTTTCATGTTAACGTAGAGGGTTGATTTTTTTACAGCATCAAGGGACCGTAGACTTGAGTAGGTATATGGTTTTAATTTAAACTCGATACCTCCACGCGTTCCCGAGATAAAGGATCTTGACAGACAGACAGACAGACAGGCAGACGGACAACAAAGTGATCCTATAAGGGTTCCGTTTTTTCCTTTTGAGGTACGGAACCCTAAAAAGGAACAAGTTCTCAATTCGACTGTTTTTTTTCCGACGGTATAAATAAAATATTTATGGAACCAACTTGGGGACAAGTTGGTTTTAGGTCATCCATCCTAAGTTTAATTTTTAGTTATTTACTGACTACAATACTTCTGTATGCAAGTATTGTTTATTTTCACAACAGAACCCTAAATAAAAAGAAGTTTACCATTTGGCCACAGAGTCCTGAAATCGTATTTAGATTAAATGCTCTCCTAAATCCTTGTTCGCCTGATTTCCCCGCGGACTGCAGAGGAGCCAGTCTTTAGTCTTTACAGATGAATTTTGGTGTTCATCTACTAAAATAATACCAAATAGTTACCTGTTACAATCCCAACAGGATTAGAGGATTGTTTTTAATCAGGAAACGGATTTGCAAAACAACAAAATAAACATTAAATAGTAATAAAAGTATGTCAAATATTCCATTTCCAAAAGCAAACTGAGTATAGTACCTACATGATATCACAAGTGAATAACACTCCATAGCAGCATTTCCCAAACTATGAGTCGCAACCCAGTGGTGGGTCGCGAGCGAATATTTGATGGTGCCTACAAAAATTAAATGACAATGACAAAGGAAATAAAAACATTGAATTATTCTCATTGAAATAGCACTCCATGTTTAAATTACCTATTAACATTGTCGATTTTTAACTAAATGTACGGTTTAAGTTACTTTATTTCACTCAAAAAGAATATCTAGTACATATTCACTTCTAAGAGGAAAAAGAAAAACACAATAATTATAAAGATAGGCGACGGGAAAGTCTTTTTTTTTACTTATTTAAACAGTGACAGCCAAGGTGAGTTCCATATTTGAAGGTTTATGTTAGGATGGGTCGCGGTCCAGTCAAGCTTGGAAACCACTGCTACCTAGCATTAGACAAAAAGCGAGAAAAAAATGATAGGTAAAAGAATATGCCTTGCTTTTTCCCAACTTTGTTGGGATTGGCTTACTGGCTGACTGGTCGTAAGACTTTCTGGTTTCTGACTGCCTATAACGACTGTCAAAGATCTACAAATGACAGCCGGGACCAACGGCTTTACGTGGTTTCCGAGGCACGGAGAGATATCTAAGTTACCACCTAAGCTCACATTGTGGAATGTAATAAAGTATTGAGTATTGAGATCTCGGTATGAATTGAATGGTCACTCATCCACAGACCGACTGACAGATAACGGCTTTACGTACTTTTCGAAGCACAAATCTTGTTGTATAATAGTTGTAAGGATACACCGAATTGTTTAAGATTATTATTTTAAATACCTATGTTGTGTACCTTATGTTTCTATGTTTTGCTGTGTTTTTCTCTACGTAAAACTCTGGTAATTCAGCTGCACCCTAAGGTAAGACTGGAAATCGACCCCAACACAGGAAAAATACCAAACAGATGCGGTGTAAATACCTATGTTTAATACATACAATTCTACTCTATTGCAAATCTGATAAGAGTTGTTTTATGCACATCAGTACAGATATTTTATTTGAAGAGGAACAGTTGACGCAATTACAAGTTCTAACACAGACACACACACACTTAAATACCATACACACAAATACACCAAAACAGACCAAACACCAAACAGATAACTTGTAAATATCTACGTTTAATACATACAATTCTACTGTAATGCAAATCTGAAAAGAGTAGTTTCATGCACATCAGTACAGATATTTATTTGAACAGGAACAGCTGACTCAATAACAAGTTCTAACACAGACACACACACACCTAAACACCATACACACAAATACACCCACATAACCACATCTCCATACAATAAGACCGCTCCTTTGACTAAATGAACCGTCCTTTGAGTCTAGCTGCAGCACTATTCAGTGCGCTAGTTAAGCTGAACACAAATACTTGAGTGTGTCGGCTTAAATAGCAGATATGTGTTGTTTGGGAGGCGGGGCAAGTCATGAGCGGGGAGCGGGTTAGCTTCATCATCATCATCAGCCAAAAGACGTCCACTGTTGAACATAGGCCTATCCCATAGAACGCCACAACAAGCGGCAACCTGTCGCTTGCTTACACCGGTTACTCGCGAACTTATGTCGTCGGTCCATCTTATCCTGTGTTTGTGTTTCTGTGGGATTTAGGAATTTAGGACTTTGGCTTAGTTCTGAAGTAGTGTAAGAATAATAGGGGCACTTCATCGAAGTGGAGTAGAGTGTACAAAAAATCAATGATACGATCTGTTTATGTTTGAGACGATCAGAGCTGTTTAAATATTGGTAGGTAATTTTTCACCGGTTCACTCCGCTTCTATGAGGCCGTTTGGTCGGTCTTTACTCTTCTCTTTCTTCTTCTGGTAGGAGGTATACTACTAACTTTTATGAACATTTGTATTCAAATCACAAAACCATCTCAGTCTCAATCTATCAAAACCATTTGAACTCGCATTTTATTTTAATTTTGACATTAATTGTCACTGAGATGAAATTGAAACAAGATTTTCAACATTTTTTATTAGCAGAAATTGGCTTGTAGATCTGTGTGAGAATTGCAGGCAGAATAAATATAAATGTCATCAAGTCTTTTCAATCGACTTCAAAATAAGAAGGAGTTTCGACAATTTCAATTCGACACGTACATTTTTTATGTTTGACCACGCATAACTTTTTTCTGTTTAGTCCGATTTCAATGATTCTCTTTTTAATTGATAGGTAGTGTCAGTTGTCAACCTCAATTTGGTTCCATACAAATTTCTAGATTTTTTTTACCCCTCAGGTTAGAAAATTAAAGGACGACTGATTGTTTTTTGGTGTCACCGTTTTATAATTAATTTGTATGATAAGAAGAAAAAATGTTTTTTCTCTTCTTATCTATTTTATTTTATTCCATTCATATTTAACGCGCGTTTAACTAACTTACGACACCAAACCTGCAAAATTCATAAAACTTTTCCATCACTGATGTTTCACAAAAAGCTTATAACTTACCCTCTACTGAAACTGCACACAGCGCTATGCGGCACATTCTAAGATACTTTAGACACTGAACCAGCCTGCATGTTATAGAAAATGGCTGAATACTTCATGCTATGAAGTTCTGCTAAGACAGAATATATTAACTGTTTGTCATTCTTCTTATCTTTGCAATTTCATTACTTCAATTTCTGATACAGCTGGAATTTGTTCAATTAAAATGAAGATGCAAAACTTGGACGGGCATTTTTATGGAAGATATTTTATAATAATGTGTTTTTGAGGTTTTAAATAACACATTTACACGGTTTAATAAATGTAATAAATATAAGAAACAACAGAAACACTATTCCAGTAATATAAAACTAAGGAGAGAACGTGTGTTTCTAATAAATAAATTAGATAATTTCCAAATAAAGTTAGAAGACAGTGCTAACATTTATCCGGTTGACACTCAACGGCTTCAGTCAGAAATTCAGGTACTTGAAGAGTCACTACATTCGCTTTATACAAAGTATGTGCATTCTCAAAAGCAAATAAAAGAACATATCCTTGCCACAAATGAGTTAGTAGATATGTGTAACTCCAATGCAGACAAAGTAGACCCACTGCCTCTCAGCACCTCTCAAGATACCTTCCAAATGGAACCAAGCTGTGAGGTTGTTCAACCTGATGCTACAGAAGTCCTGTCCCAATCTGAAAGTGCTAGGGAGTGTATACTCAAAAAAAATGTAACAACAGATATTGTACAGGGTTCACCTTCTGTTGTACAGTCACAGTCAGACAACAGTTTTCTCACTTGCAATAATGTTTCTAATAAAGATTGTTATTGTACTATTTTGTTTTCAGATAGTTTAGGGAGAGGGTTAGGTAGATTATTAAATAACAACCTGAGTCATTCTGTATTGAATTATTGCACGCCTGGGCATTCATATAAAGAAATAATATCTTCAGTTACTAGACAGGAATATGATCCTAATACAATTATTACTATATGTGTAGGTAATAGCTCAAAGGTTAAAATTGATGATATAACTGACAGTGTCACTGAACTATTGAACAATAATTGCCAAAAATTAATATTATGCGCTTTTCCGTACTTTGAGCACCTATCAAATAGGACAAATAATAACATACATAAGCTTAATAATCATATGCATTTATTAACTAGTCACTATAGTGACAAGCTTATGTTTTTTGACACCAACAGTTTCGTTGAAAAATTGAAATCGACTAGAGATACAGCGTATCTGCCCATTAGGTTTAGACGTCAGATAGCATGGCTATTAGCTTTTAATATTAACTCAGACATAATTAGTATGTCGAAGTGTTCTATATCTAGCACCATGGTTAGTAATAATACTAATGTTAAGGTGGTAAGCTCAAGTAGTTTAAACTAGTAAGTAAGACATCAGAAGGTACCAGTATCAATATAGTTCAACTTAGTAATAACAAGGTATCTTCTAGCAATCATGCAGAGGCAGAGAATTTAAAAAAAAGGGCTAAGCAACATTCCTTGAAATTACATCATCAAAACATTCAAGGTTTTTCTTCCAAGCAATTAGAAATTGAATGGTTTTTAGAAAAGACAATGTTCGACATTATTTGTTTTACTGAACATTGGTTGAAACCTTATGAAATGTTAATTAATTATGAAAATTATACTGTGGGCAGTTGTTTTAATCGGAAATCTATGCTGCGTGGTGGTTCACTAATTATAATAAAAAATAATATTAAATTTAAGTCTCGCAGAGACATCGTTGCACTATCAGTTGAACATATTATTGAACTGTCCTGTGTTGAGCTAGTTAAGCATATCATAGTGTGCGTTTTCAGACCCCCGAATCATCAAAACTACTCTTTGTTTGAGTCTATAATGGAGGATGTTTTGACTAAGCTTGTAACGGGTAATAAATCAATAATAATTTGCGGAGACTTTAATATTAATATTTTAGAAAATAATTCAAGTAGCAGTAGATTTATAAGTCTCTTTAAATCCTTTAATTTGTCAAATGTGTTTTCAGAACCAACACGAATAACTACGACCACTGCTACTTGTATCGATAATGTTTTTTGTAGCTGCGACTATTTAGATAAAGCTATTGTAAATTATCTCCCTTCTGATCACAGCGGTCAAACCGTTGCTTTTGAGTCCAACACACCCTTGCAAAAAATACAGATACAGTTAAGACCAAAAACATCTGGTAATTTAGATAAATTTAAAAAGACTTTAATAAGTAAGTTACCCGTTCAGGACCTTAGTATGAATAATGGTAATATTTTGTATAAAGAATTCTTCTCAGTTGTGCAAACTGAGTTTCAGAATATTTTTAAGAAAAAAACTAAATCAATTTGCCCTAAGTTTTTATTCAGTGACTGGGCAACTAAAGGCATCAGGAAAAGTAGGGAAAGACTTTTTGAGCTGTATGGCCTTAAGCCTTATATTAACACTGACACTTTTAATAAGTATGTTACTATTTATTCTAAAACTTTTAAAAATGCTAGTAAGGCAGCTAAAGCGTTATACATTAGCAACAAAGTAAAATCAGCTGATGATAAAATTAAGACTGTTTGAAAAATTATTAATAATGAAACAAATAGGAACAAAAGTCATAATACTGACTACACTCTGGAGACTTCCAGTGGTCTCATAAGTACTAATATAGAAGTTGCGCAGGAATTTGCAACATTCTTTACCAATGTTCCTATTAAAACTACTGAAACTTTAGATTCCTCGCCGTCACTTGCTTTTAATTTATTAAGTTCGAATGTCCCAGCCTGCCCCACGGAATTTAAATTTAAACATATAAACCCTGCAATCGTTATAAAGACTTTTAAACAACTCAAGATCAAGGCTACTGAAGATTTATGGGGGATGTCTACTAATGATTGTAAATCGGTTATTGAGACAGTGGCACCATATTTAGCTTTCATTTTTAATTTGTGTGTAGACCAAGGGGTTTTCCCGGATTTAATGAAGTACAGCAAGATTATACCACTTTTTAAATCCGGCGATTGCAAGGACACGAATAATTATAGACCCGTTTCAGTTTTGCCGGTTTTCAGCAAAGTGTTTGAAAAAGTAATGCTTAACCAAATGCTCAGTCATTTTAATTGTAACAACATCTTACATGACCAACAGTATGGTTTCACCAGAGGGCGTTGTACTACTGACGCTGGTGTCACCTTAATTAAGCATATCTTTAAGGCAAGATGCTATTGGCATTTTTTGCGAACTCTCCAAAGCATTTGATTGTGTAAATCACGAAACACTGCTCTTAAAGCTTGAGCATTACGGACTGGGTAAACAAGCGCTTAGCTTAGTAAAATCATATTTAAGTGATAGACTGCAGCAAGCTCAAATAAATGGTGTTAATTCATCGGGCTTAAAAGTAAGAATGGGGGTACCGCAGGGCTCCATATAGGGTCCGTTCCTCTTTTTAGTTTATATAAACGATTTACCTCATTTACTAAAAAATCAACCACAAATGGTGTTATTTGCTGATGATACTTCATTGATTTTTAGAGTAAATAGACGGGCACAGCACTTTGACGACGTAAATGACGCCATGCTTAAGATTCATAATTGGTTTACTGTAAATAATTTAGTATTAAATGAGAAGAAAACTAAATGCATAAGATTCGCTTTGCCGAATGTTAAGAGTAATGAATGTAACGTTGTATTGAATAAGGACATACTTGAATTCGTCGAAAGGACGGTTTTCCTAGGGATTACGCTTGATTCCAAGCTACAGTGGGGTCCTCACTTAACATCTCTTGCAGGGCGGTTAAGTTCAGCCGCTTACGCTGTCAGAAAGATCCGGCATTTGACAGACGTGGATACCGCTAGGCTAATATATTTTAGCTATTTTCATAGTATCATGTCTTACGGTATTTTGCTATGGGGATGGGCTGCAGATATGGATTCTATTTTTATTTTGCAAAAGCGGGCTGTCAGAGCAATCTATAATCTCCGCAAACGCGAATCTCTAAGAGAATTGTTTAAACAGATTAACATCATGACGGTACCTTGTCATATTGACAAGGTACCGTCATGATGTCATATATGAAAACATTACGCATGTTCGAAAAAATCTTCATCTTTTTAATAAAATAGGTGACAGACATAATGTTTATACTAGAAGTAGGAACAAATTAGATCAGCCAAGCTTCAGATTGTCAAAAGTACAAAACTCTTTTATGGGGTACTGTGTAAAATGCTATAATAAAATACCACTTGATATTCTACAATTGAATGAAAAACAATTTAAAACATGTATTAAACGCACACTATGTAGACAAGCATATTATAAGTTAGAAGATTACATCAATGATAAAAATGCTTGGCTGAATGCTGGTCCTGCTCCACAGTCCTGGAAATTCACTGTTTAGGGAATTTCCAAATTGGAAGAAAAGGATGTTTCCTACCCCTTTTTCTATTGACATGAGTAACGTATATCGTTATTATTATATAGTATAGATATTTTTAAATTATTAACTTATCACACTTCATATGATAAAATAATATACATTGGAAACCTTAGTTTTGTATAATTTAGCAGCATTACTTCAATTTAGTAAATGTGAATACCATGGAGCCATTTACTAAGTATATTAATACCTTTATGTGTGACAAAAATTAACATGGCGGTTGGGAGTATTGTCATGCTCGCTCAAATGTCTCGCTAATGGTGGCGCGTGTGTTGGATCATTCGGCTCCCTTCTAAATAGTTGAGCTGAATGGTGCTGATTCACGCGTCATGTTCGTGAACTGGCGCTGTCAGTAGAGATTGGTCAGCCTTATCTGCTATGAACTTTATCTTGCTTCTTTTTTTGTGTTGTATTGTTAGATTACCTTCATAGTTTTCACATATAGAAGCAACAAGAATCATGTAACCAGACTTTGTAAATACTTGATTTAAAAGAGAGTCCGTGGAGTTTCTTGCTCGTTCTTCTCCATAGAGACCTACCTACGTTTTGGAACGAGCAACTAGCTTCAACTCTCTGACTAACTGACCGACTCCTTGACAATTCAAAAGTGCCTAAATGGTTTAATTGAAATAAATGCTTTGACTTTGACTTTGACTTTGGCATATAACACACGCAAGCATCAAGTAAGACATGGATAAAGGATATCCTCTGGTCATCAACTTGGCACTGAGAAATTCTTGACGGATAAACTTTACATCATTTTGCCCGACTTGAATAGAAGTAGCGCTTACAAGCACTAGGCCAATGAGACAGCTCCGATAGTATTTTCTGGATTAACCAATTTTCAAGTAACTTAAATAATATCCTATCTTATTAAAACTATGCTTGCATTTTCATGTAATTAAAAAAAATGCCCACTGTTGTTGGTCTATTCTTAAAAATTTGAATTTAAGTGAAGTGAACTTGAGGTGAGCTTTCATTTCAAGCTCACTCCACCTAAATACGGGTACATGGCAGAATATTTAATATAAAATATTGTAATTTATTTAAAAGAGTAAGTATGGAGTTTTTTACTCTTACGAAACTATATCTTTTGGAAGGGCATTCAAAAGTGCCTTTTTAATAGTCTAAGTCAAAGTCAAAGCATTTATTTCAATTAAACCATTTACAGGCATTTTTGAATTGTCAAGGAGTCGGTCAGTAGTCTTATAGAAATAACTAATTCGACTTAGAATAGACGAAATGAGAATTAAATTCTCTAAAGGGGCGTACACACAATCTATCATCCACAAACTATGACCAACTAACCCTAACTAAGCTAATACATGCATATTTATGTGTGCAATCAAGCTGTTTGTCCGTAAGTCATCTTCAACTACTCAATCTGCATATATAGGATACGCTACGATTGATCATCAATTCTAACGTGGCAAGATAAAGTTGAAATTTGAATGGTAGTGTCGGATTGTCTTGGTAAGTGCTAACAAGGTCTAGAATTCGATAGTATTGAGACGTTTAGGTTTGTAATGGATATGCTTGTATTATTACCTAATGTTTGACGGATTGGGTTTTGTATGGAAATAGCTCCACTATTGTTGTTTATATGAGTTTATGTGTTTGTTAGTTTTCTTGTATCGTGGGTAACGCACCCACGACACAACAGAAGTTACGAGAGAGGGGCGCATTCACTACGTGTCACGGGTTCGATTCCCGCACGGAACAAATATTTGTACGGCCTACAGATAGTTGTTCCGGGTTTGTCTGTTTGGGTATGTGAGTTAATATGTTTGTAAACGCACCCCATCCGCGACACAGGAGGAATACTAGACATATTATACAAAGAAGAAATAAAAAAAAACTAATGTTTGTTTGGTGGCCACCCATGGATGACTGGTAGAGAATGCCTAAGGCATTAAGTCCGCATTTATACCTTTGTGCATGAAGTATAATTCCATCCATACTAATTTATACTCCATAATTTATAGTATAACTCCATACTAATTTATAGTATAAATGCGAAAGTAAGTCTGTCTGTTACGCTTTTACGAAGAAACGACTGAACCGATTTTGATAAAATTTGGCAAGAAAATAGCTTGAACCCTGAGGAAGGACATAGGCTACTTTTTAACCTGCGACGTTGTCTGCATCCGCGATAACCAACATTCACGCGGGCAAAGTCGCAGGCAGAAGCTAGTAAATAAATAAATAAATGCTAGTAAAATGACGGTTAAAAATAAACCTATATCATATGTTAAAGGTATATTATTTGTAATTAGCATTTTGATAGTGAACACGAAATAAGAATGTATTAATTTGTAAGAATGGGAAACACACAAGCTGTAGCTCAGGCGCGTAGCAACCGTAGCTGCCTTTCTGCTACGCCGTAGCGGCGGATGCTACGCGGTCGTAGCGGTTTACAAATCAGCCTGCTAGTATGTAGTATGAAAGGAATGTTTCATGTGATTAAAATTTTAATTTTATTTTAAGCCCTGAAACGAACGAATAAACGTACAAATTAACATAAAAAGTGTGTGTCCTTCAATTAAAAAAAAAAAACAAAATTTCAAAAAAGTTTATTATTTCAACAAGTCTTTCTTACAAACTAGTGATTGGAGCCTCCCTTTAAGCAAGTGTGTCATTGAAAAGATGATTTAAAAAAATATGAATATTTAGTGACTAGCTGAGAAGTCACTGGTTCTGGAGATATTGAACACCAAATAAAAAGGTTACGCCGCAGCAACTTTGTGTATAGTAGGTCAATTTTGCAATTTTTTTTTTTGAGTTTTTTACAAATACTTGGAATACTCACGTATTCCACGTATTTAACCATGCCATGCATGCGTATTTAACCGCGCTCGCAGCTCGAGCACCCCCCCCCCCCTGTACCCGCTGCTACGCCCACGGCCGCCCAGCGTGTAGTGATGTCGGCAGGAGCTAGTGATGTCTTAACAGTAACCATATATCATCATTCCATTTCATCCATTTCGTACCAAGACTGCTCCGTGCCTCGGAAAGCACGTAAAAGCGTTGGTTCCAGCTGTCATTCGTAGATCTTATGTAGACAGTTGTCAGAAGCCAGAAAGTCTATAACCAGTCTTACCAAGGGGTATCGTGTTACTCATTAACTGGGTTGTGGAGGTCAAATAGGCAGTCGCTCCATGTAAAACACTTGTATTCAGCTGCATGTGGTTAGTCTGGAAACCGACCACAACATAGTTGCGAAAAGGCTGACCAGATGATGGTGCGTGAAATATTTTACACACAAAGAAACAACGCTGTTGATGCATCCTACTCTACCTTACCAAATTACAAACAAATAGAACTATTTGCCCCCGTGGGGTCCCGTTGGGTGTCGTCAAAGGCGACTAAAGGAAAATTCGGAAGTCGGGCAGCAGCGGCTTCCGTGTGCTTAACAACTTCACTGCGATCTCCCCAAGACGCCTGCCAAGCGTGGAGATTATGGCAAATTATCCCTTATGGGGGAGGCCTTTGTTCAACAGTGGACGTTTTCAGGCTGATTATGAAAACGATGAGAACTCTTTGAAAGCATGTGTGTATTCCAGTTTTTAACTCAATTCTAACTAAAACAGCCGTATCACCCACATTTAAATCACTTGGGATTCATTCCACAAATAAAAAAGCATCCAAACACTTAAAAATATCCTTCCTTTAACTAAACGATTTTTAACTACCGTATAAACTATTACTGAACGATTTGCAAAAAAATCGACCCCTTTTAAAGTGGTCGAGGGGGTGAAAACTACCCTTCCTCCTCTTTCATTCATCCCCTAAAATCCGGATCGGTCCTTTCGAAGATTTTCACGAAATAGGAACTTTTTGCTACCTAATCGAAATATTAAGATTTCATAATATCAAATGGTTTCCTCTTAAATCTGTTTCGGGTTATTGAATAAAAAATAGGTAAAGATAATGTTATTAAAATCAACTTTGTATATTAAATGGTTCAGAATCATATTATTTCGTTAAACAGATCGGATTTTGTTTTTATATCTCGTACTAGCTGTTGCCCGCGACTTTCTTAGGCGTTTTTCTTTGGATTCCTATTTAGTTTGATAATAAAATATAACCTGTGTCGGACCATTCGTTCTGGATGGACTCGTTGCTAAGTTAAAGCCGTGAGCGTTCTTGATGATTGATGATCGGGGTCGGTCTGTGGATGGGTGACCATCCATTTCATACTCCCGCCCGTGCCTCGGAAAGCACAGAAAACTGTTGGCTATCATTCGTAGATCTTTGACAGTCGTTTTGGGTGGTCAAACGCCAGAAAGTCCGACAACCAGTCTTGCCTAGGGGTATTGTGTTACCCAGTAACTGGGTTGTGTAGGTCAGACAGGCAATCGCTCCATGCAGAACACTGGTATTCCATAGCTGTTTCAGGTTAGACTGGAAGCCGACCCCAACATAGTTGGGAAAAAGCTATAGGCAGATGGACCTGTGCTTCCAGAAATAAGCACATTCTAACAGAAAACAAACTCTTCAGCGTTTTACTATTAGTACCTATTTAAAAATATTGTGATATTGTTACGTAGGTCGGTACGACCAAAAACTGTATGCTACCGCCACCTGTTATCTAGTAGCAGAACTACGCTAGATAGTGATATCTATTGTCTAGTAGCAGAACTACGTTACACGCTGGCGCCATCTGTTATCGAGTAGCAGTACTATAGGTTTTAGGACTTTCGAGAACATTCCACATTTTTTGAGACTGTTCATTGTCGGGTTGCAATACTATCGATCATTCCCGTGTTTGCTAGAATATTCTCGAAAATGACTTAAGCCACATAATAAATAGCAAACTGCGAGGCGGTGAGTGAACCGCGTAGTGAAATGTGCTTTAATTTTCTACATATCTGCATTCTACAGAAGCTGCTGGCCCGCAACCGAGGCGGACGCGGGTGAAAACCGCATCGTGAGTTCTTAGCCTGACACGTCTTCTTCTTCCATTCCATCCTGTCAATCGTCATGATATCACCAACTCCATTATCTTTCATAATATAATTTTTCACACAATCTATCCATCTTTTCTTCGGCCTTCCTCTTCCTCTCTAACCATCCACATTTATATTCATAACTTTTTTGGTCACATGCGTTTCATCCCTTCTCTTCACATACCCATACCAAGACAATCGAGTCCTTTTTATTCTTCACACAATTCTTCCATCTTTTACTGGCCTTTTATCTCCCTCTCCATCCCTCAATATTTATATATGTTGTTTAAAAAAAAAACGTTGCCCCACACTAGTGTGGGGCAAGAAAACACAATACAAATGGTTCTTAATCAGTAACAAGAGCAAAGAAAGTTAAAGGTACAGCAACAATACAGTTAATCGAACAGACCATTAAGGTCCCACAGTTCGTACAGTGGCCAAGCCACCCAATGATAAACGAACAAACCCTTATGGTTTAAAGTTCGTACAGCAGCCTAAGCCACCCAATGATAAACGAACAAACCCGTAAGTAATACAAATGCGCTAACAAACATATAAATTCACACACACGAACAGCCAGATCCGGAACAACTATCTGTAGGCCATACAAATATTTGTTCCGTGCGGGAATCCGCGACACGCAGCGCAGCAGTCGATCGCTCAACCACTGCGCCAACCGTGTCACGTTTCATCCCTGCTCTTCACAAACTCATACCAAGACAAACGATTTCCTTTAACTTTTCTGTCACCGGCGCACTTTCAAACTTCCTCTAATATACTAATTTCATCTCAACATTATCATCTCCCCTACATGCAATAATTTTAAATTAAATTACAACCTAAAAATATATAAAATATTCAGAACATTATTTATTAAACGTTTTCACAGCCAATTATTCATTGCCGCGTTAGTGTGCCGAGCTTAACGCGTCATTTAACATTTGCAGCGATGGATTCTGAACTAATTTATTACGTCGAAAATGTTGTTGTTTTTCATACCACATTAGCGAAATTTATTTTTGTTAAATATTGTGCTTCGTTTGCGAATAATTTATTACGTTTGGTAGGTAGGCTAGGTACATTAATTAAGGGTGAATTTAATGATTTTTGGTTTTATTTTTGGGAGTAGTTCAAGTTTCACAATATAATAATAATACAGCCCATAATCGTTCCAATGTGGGGAAATGCCTCTTCTCATACAGAGAAGACTGCAAGCATTGATCACCATGCTTGCTCAAGGTACTGTAGAGTTTGTAAAGCAGAGGCTTTATGTAATGAAGCCATTTAGTCTATGTAATGAAGCTATTTAGTCTATGGTTAGAACTTTCTGGATACTTTAGAATATATTTGAATGATGTAGAAGATAGTTTTTATATTATGACAAGTTATGTCAGTGAGACCGACAGCTAGGCTCAGAGGTGCGGTCTTGTAAATCTTACCTCTCGTTAATTATAATAATATAGTCTTCTGAAAGTCGTTAATACCTTTCATTTGTAGTACGTAGACTCCCGGTCCCTACAGTACTTAGCGATTTTAGAATTACATCATACAGGGTAGGGACGACGAGATGACAAAAAATTAAAATACTGGTAATAAACTAGTATTACCAGTATTGTAATTATAAGTTTTTAAATTATATTAAAGTATTTAAATTATAAACTCGAATATTTTGAAACAATCAAATATATCCTAAAAACGAAATTCAAAATAAAGTTCAGATATACTAAAGAGCATATAAATGTAACCAAAATAAAACACCATATATGAAAAATTGGTTTTCTAACTTGTGAGAAGAGCGGCAACTTGTGGCGTCATAATTTAATATTATTAATGCTCATTAAAATCAATTACACCAAATTATCAAATCCTACCATGATCATTTTTTGTGCTATTGCCATCGCCACCCTGTATTAGTCCATATTTCCTCATGATGTTTTTAATCGTTCGTATTTAATCTCCGTAAGTATGATCATGTTTCCGCACATCGTTCGCTCTTAAAGTGGTTACCCATCAGACAGTGCAGAGCGTTAAGGGCTTTGACAACTCTGTTTTCTCTTCTAGACAAACCCAGTTCTCCTTCTTACCTGACTTCTCACTTTCAATATTTATGCTCTGCGCACAACAAGAATCTTCGTTCTTCCAATAATCGTCTTCTACGATGTCCTTCTCACCGCTCTGGTTTTCTTAGATCTTCTTTTCCTGTCCAGGCGGTTTTCCTTTGGAATGCGCTTCCTCAGAATATCAGGACGGCCACCAGTCGGTTCACGTTCAAAGTAAAAGCTCGCGAATTCCTTCTTAAAAATTTGGCAGACTCGTCCCACTCTTAATTTGTTGTATTTCTCTATCTATGTATTTTAGCTCTCTACTCTTTATATTTTATTTGTATGTATGTATATAAGTATTTATTATTTTATTATAATAAATAAGTTTCGTTACGCCTACCATGTTTTGTCTCAGCATCACCCTAAGGTAGACTGGTAGAAAATGCCTAAGGCATTAAGTCCGCCTTTGTACAGTGTTTTTTTTTTATGTACATAAAGTTTAATAAATAAATAAATAAATGTTTTCCTTCACCGATATCAATGATGTCCTAGGTAAACTTAGATTGTTCTGTAACTCATAATTGGAGTTTAAAAATGTGACATTCGTACTTGCTCGTGCCCGGTTGCGAATGTATCACGATACACAAGTTTCACAAAAATATGTAATTTTGATGTGAAACATCTATAGCCGCACGTAAAACCGATTTCTGGCGTGGCGACGCATGCCGTGGCGACGCGTCGCCACGCTATATGATGGTATATATATACAGTCTATATGCAGTAGTGTGTACGGTGTGGCGACGCATCGCCATGCGCAATCGACTGTACGATTACCGAAGTCACTGATTAAACGAATTAAGTAGTCACGATTTGAAATAAATTCGTAAATTTTTGTATTTAATGAAAATAAATGTTTATTCAATAAATAGTCATCGTTATCTGGAAAAAAAATCGTAATATTTTATTTTATCATTATGACATATTTAGTTCCTATCACAATCTGTTCTTTTCTGCATATTATTTTTACAAAAGAATGTCGATGTTTCACATCTGCCAGGCGTCCCGTGACGGCTCACATTTTTTTTAGTTCAGAGGCCAGCTTCGACATCAAGTTATAACAATCTGTCAAACTTTGGTAGTTTTTAAACTTTATCACCAGGGAATAAGGTTCATGTTCTTCCAGGCACGAGTGAACCGGTTCATCCTAGGCAAGCGTGTTCCAACTTAGGCCGCATCATCCTTAAGATCTGCTGAAATGCGGTCAAACGCAAACCTATTTGATAATAATAAAAAAAATGTTCAATTTGGAAAAGGACAATGCTAGAAACTCTATAGAACTTTGCCCCACTTAATAAAAGTCCTGTACAAGCTTGCAATATGTAGCATCTTCTTGTTTTTTAATTTCTGATAGCTAAACATTAGACCGCACTGCAGAACTGGCCGTTTCTGTTTAAATAAAAAAAACTGTATTTGAATTCCTTTTAGCATTGATTTGTAATCCGCAAGTAATAATAATAATGTTGTTTATTTGCCAACAAAATACATTATCAATTAGGTTCTCAAAATCTAATAATATAAAACACAAAGGAAACAGTTTGCTAATGAACTCCACACAACTCCACACTCGAGCCTGTCTCGTGGAAACAAGCCAAGAACGCAGGCAAGTTCTAAAGAAAAACAATTTATTATAATAAGGTTCTTTAATCTTTACAATTATTTTATTAAGTTACATTTTCTGTAAATGGGTGGGGCAGGATCTGGCATTGTCATTTGTCAGTTTGGTATGGCTTGGTGTACTGGCGTCTGTACATACTCTTTAAGAGGACTTTCCTTAGGAGGAAAAGTAAAAATATGATAATGACTTTTAAATCGACACGACACGGTTGGCGTAGTTGCTGAGTGATAGGGTGCTGCGCTGCATGTCGTGGCTTCGATTCCCGCACGGAACAAACATTTGTATGTCCTACAGATTGTTCCAGGTCTGGCTGTTTGTGTATGTGAGTTTATATGTTTGTAAACGCACCCTCGATACAGAAGAAATTAATAATATCGGGCAAACTTTACAAAAAATAGTCATGAATTACGTACAGGCTAATAAGACAGTAAAAGAAACTGAAAGCATAATAACAATAATAATATACGAAATTCAAGCGGTACTCTTGGGCACGCCAAGTATTGTTTTTTTTTTACGTGATAACGTCTTGATGAACACCGGCTGCACGCACGAAAAAGTGTCACGTTCCGCCTGAGCCTGAGCGTGCAAGCTTGAGCGCGGAACAACCGATAGAGAGGCACGATCGGCCCAAGCAATAAGCTCCGCCCACCTCGACGGAAGCCATTATTTGCTTATGTTATACATGTTAGCCATTATGTTTATTTATGACGTTATCACATAAAACTATCGTCCGACAACCAATTTTTTTAAATGTTTTATTGTTAATATTTAAAATATGAGTTATATGTGTATAAAATGAATACATAGATTAATAATAGGATACGAAAAACAGTAAAAGTGGTTAACGTTATAAACCAACTTTCCCACAAAAACTTCAACCAACTATATAACAATCCACCATATCACGCAAATACAAATACGTAGTGTAACTATAAATTCATGTAAAGCGAACACAAGGCGGTTATATAAACGGCATTACAATAGTATAGGAGACAGAGTCGAGTTTTTCAGGCGTCGTCGACGTAACCCGGCGGTCTTATTGCATTCCACGAACGCCGACCCAGTGGCGTGGGGTTGGCTCCTAGACTAGCGGGTGGCGACGAATCATGAAAATGAATTGTGTTCTAGGAATTTATTTTCGTAGATTTTTGTGGATTTTGGACGTAAGCGTCAGAATCCAGCCAATAGAGATATTTGATATTTAGAAAATACCAAAACTTAGTACATTTTTGGTACTATTTGATACCTAACTTCAGATATTTAGTACCTCGATCGACAGCCGAAAAAACGCGTAAAGAAAGTGCCCAGATATTCTGACATCAGGATGTCTGGACCAATTTTATTACCTACTTCTAAAAACCGGTCAAGTGTGAGTCAGGCTCGTAAAAAAATGGCGCCACTACTGCTAAACACTACATACCAAAAAATATGTTTTTTGTATTATATATGTTATTAAAGATGTTAGAGCGGCCAGAGTCAAAAGTCAAAGTCAAATCTTTTATTTCAATTAGACCATTAAAGGCACTTTTGAATGTCATATTGTAAAATTTGAATCTAGTTGCCCATTCCAAATAATAGTAATGTATAACACATTCTATGAAAGTATAAAGTGTCTACTGTGCAACTTCCAGTTTAACTGGATGGAGCAGAATACCAGTATTTTACATGGAGCTACTACCTACTTGACATTTACAACCCAGCTACACGTAACACGATACCCCTTGGTAAGACTGGTTCTCTGTTTTTCTGGCTTCAGACTACCCAATAACTGTCAAAGATCTACGAATAACAGCCGGGACCAACGGTTTTACCGCGTGCTTTCTGAGGCACGGAGGGGCTCGGTATGAAATGGATGGTCAATCATCCACGATAAAACCGCGGCAAACCTAGCTTTACCATTACTGATCGATCCCTACAGCTTTTACTCCGCCACGAAGTCTAAAGACAAATACAAATATACACAAAATAAAAATAACTTAATAAACCGCTGTTCTCGTGGCTCCACGCCCTCTCGCACATACATATCGCACGTATGTGTTCTGTGGGAGGCTGACAGTTTTAATTTACGCCTGCGTTCTCTATTATGTGTTGTTCACTAATTGTTACGTTACATTGCCGAACAAACTGATAAGAAACAAATTAATATTGTTGGCATTCTGACTGGTTTAGCTAAATCCAACCCACGAAGTAAGTACACAGATACAACCTTATTTTACGGGGATAAAATAGCATATCATCCTGGGGGAAAAAGTTTTTTTTTTAATTTTTGTGTGTCAAATATGACAAAGAGCCTACAAAAACGAAAAAGTCTTTACTCATAAGTAGAATAATCATCAATAAAGACTCGACTTATTACTGTTTCATAAAAAAGAACCTCATTTTAATTTTGAAAATGGAACTAAAATCGGCGATCTCTGGTAGAATGCATGCAATGTGTTGCGGCTACAGAAGAAACAAAAAAAAGACATTGGCGCGAAATCTTTATAATTTTTCTCTAATTGCAAATTGAATTGGTAGTGACCGTAATTAATTTCTCGCAATCGTAGTGAAAAGTATAGTGTAACACACGGCGCTAAAACCCATTAAAACTCGGGAGTAAAACTACCTCGTATATAATGGGTCATTTTAGCTCCTTGTATAACAATCTACTATTTATTTTGTTACTAGCTTTTGCCCGCGACTTCGTCCGCGTGAATGTCGGTTATCACGGATGCAGACAAAGTCGCGGATTGAAAAGTAGCCTACGTCCTACCCCAGGGTTCAAGCTATTATTACGCATGTCGCATCTGGTCAATAGTACAGACATGAAACGAATCGCAAGTGCGCCAATAGCGACAACACGTGATCTACCACCTCCATTGTGGCGAGCTTTTACAGAATCGTGATGTTTTTAGCCCACAGCGAGGAGGACATTCGGAATTCAGTGTCTGATCGCATCGGAGCTAAGACGTCCCGGAACTGTACTCGATTCGTTGTGTTTAAGTGTTGCTATGTCTATTTAGTGTTACTGTGCTAAATTGTGGTTTTAATAAACATCGTGTATTGTACCCTATACCCAGTGTTTGCATTACACGAAACCCAAACTTCTGCCCACATGATGACTGAATCTAACGGACTAAATCCTGATGATCCGACATACAAAATTTCATCAAAATCAGTTCAGCCGTATCATAGTGAAAGCGTAACAGACAGAGTTACTTTCAGATTTACATATAATAAAAAAAAAATAGTGTGGATATGGATATTCATGTTGGTTTTCGCGGATGAAGATGAAGTGGCTCTTGTTCTTCTTTTAAAATCGATGGTATTTTTGGTTAGACTACTCGGTCTACTTGGGTTTGGGGAATAATAATACCAGCCTATACCTGTCTCACTGGGGGGCAAAGCCTTCTTCTCATATAGAGAATGCACGAGTTATTATCACTACGCCTGCTCAAGATGGATACATAGACGAAACTACAGCCAATTAAATCACTTATTTTTTCAGGTTAAATATTATTTCAAAAACCTATAGAAAGATCATGACAGGTAACCTAAATTATGAATTTGGTGGTACCAGTTCTGAGGATAGTTAATTTTTAATCTTCCATCTTTATTTCACGTTTTATAGCGAAGTTTATTAATTTTATAATTTACGATTTACCTTGTATATTTTATCGTTAACTTTAAAATTACGCGAAGTACCATTTTACTCAAAAAGATAATGATATGAATAAAATAACTCAATTTTATTTATCTTACGGTCTTTTTTATGTACAGACGCTACCACATCAGCCTATACCGAACTGTCAATTGAATATGAACCTTTTCTTTTTGTAATAAAGTTAAAAATCTTTCAAAGAAATTAATGAAATTGTTGTACGTACTCTTTGTACTGCTCTGAATTTCAACTTCAGCCTGTGAATATACTCACAATTTAATTTACAGTCAAATTATATTTATGGTCACCGTGGTAGCCGACAGACTAATTAACCGACTGCCCCGTTGATCTCGTAAGCCTGAGCGTGAGGTCCCAGTTCAATTCTCAGCTCAGTCAAATTGATATAGGATTTTCCCATTAGGTATTTCTTAGTAGTAATTCGGAATTTGGATTTTGGTGATGTGGCACGTAAAGCCATTGGTCCTGTGTCTATTCTCTCCATGGACATGTTGGATTGCCGTCCCATTGGACTATACAAGTAAGGGCACCTGGGCACCTGTATTTCCGCGCACACTGTTGCACTATGATATCACCTACGTGTTTGACTAGACTTCATTGAGATCAGTTGACCATCGTGACCGATATTTCGTCGGGAAAATATTATTATTATTGACATTGAGTAGCCGTGTGGTATCGGCCGCTAATACCACCACCCTATTTCTACCCGTGGGTGTTGTAGAAGGCGACAGAGGGATATTGACCGGAGGTTGGGCAGCAGTGTCCTTCTGAATTCCATAACACCTACTGCGATCGCTAACATGCATCGGCCAAGCATGGCGGTTACAGCTAAACCCCTGCTTGGGGGAGACCTATGCCCAGCAGTGGACGTCTGAAGGTTGACATGATGATGATGATGGGGAGTGGCACGAAAACAACATTAGTTTAACGGAGACTTAAAATGATGCTGTCACTTTCTTTTTGATACAAAATATAAGGCATGCCATGAATTTAGACTAATGTTGTTTCAGTGCAACTCAACGATAGTCAATCAACTTTGCTCATAAGTTAGACAATGTATGCGTTAGTCTGTCAATCGATTCAAATTAGCTCAAACCATTTACTAAAACTTGCTTAGCGTGAAAAAGTAATATTTGAAAAAAATATTACAAGAATTTATTCAACTCCAATCAAGAACAATATCCACTAAAATAAACCAGCAAAATATCAAGGAAATCGTAGGAAGTATACAAAACTTGAAAGGCTTATCGCATATCTCTTAGATAGGAATCAGTCACGCAATACCGACGAGGTGGGTTATAGATAATATTTTTGTTTATAAGGCCATAAGTTATGGTGTGGCAATTTCATGGAGTTTCTTTCTCGTTTTTTTCCATAGACACCAACTGTTTGGATCGAGGAACGAGCTTCAACTTTTAGACTCTGATTTATTAACAATTCAGAAGTACCTGTAAAATATGATTTATTTGAATAATAATTGAATGTTTTTGTCTTCGGCATCCACTGTTAAAGCAATTGCAAATAGGCCTTAATCGAAGTAGGTTTCACTTTCCGTTCAACTTTGTCATTAACGTTTTTAACGAATCTTTAAGTCTAAAGATTCGGTTAATTGATGATTGATTGCTTTATCTTGCGTATAGGTGTAGAGTCTCATAAAATCGGTTTATTAATTACCTTACAATATGTAAAGTTGGTATGAGATATCGTGTGGCGAAAATGCTCTCGACTCAAATTAACAGACACTTACTGAAACAGACGTCTCGTACCGAAGGACCAAATTTTTTCTCACCATGAGTATATACCATTCCCAGATTCCGGAGAGACTCCCTCTTATCATACTAACTGGGGCATCCGTGCTCCGCATATTAAACATATTTCAATTGATTTGTAATATGTTTTATTTCTCCGAAACCGATAATTTAATATGGATACGTGACCTTTTTATGCGTTGTTCGCGAATTCCATGGACTGATTTTTTTCGCAATTTGGTAGCTGATGTGAATTTTATTTGAAGTGTTTTCTGTCGAGTTCTGTGGCGGTTTTATTGATATTGATGTTAAATTGAGTGGGTATTGTTTACATGGTTACGAATAATGTTTTCCATTTTGTTGTTGTTTCCTTGTAAGTGGCTTCTTACTTATCTTTAGTAGGTATTGAATCGCAGGAAAAAAATGTTGTAAGGATTCAGAAGTCGTATGGTTTTCTATTGGAAAATATGTGAAAATATATGGCCATGTTAATGCCTGAATACTTAGACTCGAACTCAAACTCAGGTTAAGCCATCGAAGTCAGTTCATTAATGTGGTCCTTAGCATAGGGTTTGTAATTACAGTGTCAAGTGTATACCAGACTCCCGACTTATGGTGCTAGAAGGAACAAGGGTTTTAGTCGGAAATAATTCAACATATCCCTTCATTTTTCTAAGACGAAAGGTCATCATCATTTGCCTGACATTTTCCCATCTAAGTAAATTGGGGTCGGCTTCCAGTCTTACCGGATACAGCTGAATATCGGTGTTTTACATGGAGCGTCCGCCAGTCTGACCTCCTTAGCCCAGTTACTGGATAACACGATACCCCCAAGTAAGACTGATTGTCAGACTTTCTGGCTTTCTAACTACCCATAACGACTGTCAAAAATCTAAGCTGGGACCAATGACCACCCATCCATTTACCGACCAATTTGACGAGCCTTTTATAGACGACGGGTATGCAGGACGATTTCCTCATGAAAAAAACTGTATTATTGGCCACCCTTTGTGAAATAAGTTATCCACCAAAATCAATATTGAAGTATGTATGTCAAGCACTGAAATAAGATGAGTGGATATAAAGTCGAGTCCCACTCAACACAGGCAAACATTACTCTCATATTTCCACCGCACAGTTGGGTAAACAAAAGACAATGTTGCTCATATTTTTGTTCAAGTTTCAAAGTTTTGCCGTCATCTGTTGCTTTGTTGAATTCTGATTGAATAACGAATATACAAACAAATGTTGCGTTCGGAATACTAATTAGCGACAAAGAATTCTCGTCTTGTTTCGAACATTTCTTTGAAATTTTCCAGTCGGTTTGATGATTAAGGGGCAGATTTTAAGGAGTCAACAGCAGTGTTTTCTTACGTGATGAGAACGATATAAGTATTGCCATCAACTCTTATATTACAATAAAATCGACAACGTTTGTTTGTTTGGTAATCTCTGAAACTATGAAATGAAATGATCCGATTGCAAATAACATTATTTAACTATAGTTCGTTCGCGTTAAAAATGCAGTGAAATCATCATTGTCCGTCGGCCTAGCCCTGCCCCTAACCAATCAAATCTTTTCAAATTACAAATTCAAGTTCACAATGACAGTTGAAGGCATTTTGCACTGATGATTTACTGCATTCTTAACGCGACCGAACTATAGTAGAAAACTATACTAAGTCATGTGTCATAAGATATATGTAATATATTTATATTATGTATAAATTATATTCGTTGTATATTTTTGTATACTTACCTATCTTGTTATCTTTTTACTATTCACCTGCCATGTTTTCTGTCACCACTCTTGGTTGACTGGTAGAGAATGCCTAAGATATTAAGTCCACCTTAGTACCTTTGTGCATGAAGCACAAATACGCAGCAATGTGCAACAATGCGGAAAAGGTGCGCTTTCCTGGTGCGCAGGGTGTGGGGCAGCTCCAACAGTGCCCTAGGGCTTGTATACATGCCAATAACCTTGAGCTTTTGGCCGGTACTGAATTTGTGGACGAGTGCGGGGGTGATGTAGACACAGTCTTTATCGGACGCATTTTTAAATTATTGTAATAAAAATAATACATATTTGTAAAAAGTAGCAAAACCAAATCATTTTCCTTTGTATTGCAAAGCGGTAGATATTTTTTATACTCTATTGATAAGAAATTAAGGAGTAAAATGGTTTCATCTCAATTATTTGGAGGTGATTTGACATTTTTTTTTTCTTATTATGTGATACCGATAGAAAAATTGTGGCTTAACCAAATTACGTATCATATCATGTAGATTACTATCAATTTTATTCAGATGTAATTTCTCTGTATATGCCGACGAAAAGTTGCTTCATCTGCATGCTTCTTTCAAGCTTTTTTCGAGAGAGCAGCCTTATGCATGGTTGCGAGTCACCTGGACTGTATGTAAGTACGTGGGTCAATGTTGTGTGTGCCGTCTCTCATGGGATATCGTAGCAGTGACCAATTGTTGTTAATTGTTGTTTTGTTTGCTTTGTTTTTGTTTAGTGTCTGTTCTTACTAAGGGTGGTACAGTCAACAGCAAAAGTAGATGATCAAAATCAGAAATTCAATACTAATTTACTAACACTAATTTATATATAATTTATTACTAGTTTATTTATTAAAAGTATGTGATTGTCACACACATACTTTTGAATCACTTCGACGCCACACAGTTCTGACGCGAACTCCGTTAATTAGTATTGAATTTCTGATTTTGATCATCTACTTTTGCTGTTGACTGTACTACACCAATTGATCGATCATCGATCGATGCCATCAGTCGACATCGATCGAAGTTGATAGCTTTGGCTGATCGACGGATACCGTTCGACTAACTAATCGATCGATTGCCGGTCGATGGCATCGGTCGACGTTGATCGATTAACTCCGGCTATAACCCATTACTAATAATAATCAAGCAGATCGATCGACGTCGACTAATCCATTCTACCATCGATCGATACCGTCGATAGACGATCGATCGATTGGTCTGGTAACACCCTTACGTAGTCATAAGTTTTACTAACAATTTTGTGGAGTCTTGGTTACTCGAATAAAGAAAAATTCTATTCTATAAATAAATAAATATATTTCATGCTAGACTTGAATTTTACTTGGACGAAGTCGCGGCCAGAAGCTAGTTTTCAATATCAGTAGTAAGATTTTGGCACCGATTCCTTTGCTCACGAACTAAGCTAAAACAAGACAGTGGCGTCTCTGACTGTCAGGCAACTGAAAAAAGGACGGCCACAGATAAGAACTGAGTTAGAGATGGGACTGAGTTATGAATTAGTTTTTTCTTAAACTTGCCGTGTTTTTAATCAATACGTTCTGAAATGACAACTACCTATTTAATAACTGTATGAACATTTGAGCTTTAGTTCAACTTAAGGCGCTAACAAGCGACTTTTATAGATTTTAAACTGACAATCACGTCAAAATATGGAGGGTAAATGATTTGAAAAAAAAAAGAATATTTGATTAAGTTCAAATTAATAATGACACAAAATCTACCAGGTTTATGTAAACAAAACTTTTACTAACTTACAGACAATTTTTATTATCTATCTTTTAGTCTTTTTTTATAAGTTAAAGAATACTTTCTTTTATTATTTTTTTTGGCTAAACTTTGAGAGTTTTGGACGCAACGCATACGATTCTCTAGTCGCTCAAGGTCGCCGGCGTATATCGGCGCCTTGCGTTGATCTACCTCTTACTTGTTTAATTGGACAGAAAGAGATGTAAATAGCTTAAAATAAGTTTAGCTCGTACACCACAGAATTTACACTATTATCATATTTATTGCTTTATATTGATTAGATAATAAAAAGACGTTCTTATTTTAGTAATTACAGCGTATTCAAAATTAAAATAACTTGAAACATTTAAGTTATTTTTAAATTATATTATTATGTCAACCTTTAGACGCCCACTGCTGGGCATAGGTCTCCCCCAAGGGGGGGGGGGTTCAGCCGTAATCGCCATGCTTGGCCGATACATGTTGATGATCGCAGTAGGTGTTATGGTACTCAGAAGGACGCTGCTGCCCGTCCTCTAGCCAATATCTCTCTGTCGCCTTCTACGACACCCACGGATAGAAATGGGTTAGTGCTATTTGCGGCCTTATAAGTTATCTATTGAATACCTACTTAATTAGATCCTTGCAAAGTAAACCGAGCCCTATGCGTAAACAAAAAACGATCGTATTTTGTTACCTCTACAAATAAAATAAATAATATAATGTCGGGCGATATTTTATAAAACTTACCTTTCAAGTACATTTTTATATCTATAGACGATACATCAACCTGACAGGGGACCCTTGCTGTCACATTTTGATGTCAAAATGGCTGAAGCGGCGCAAAATGGCGGAACTGTCACTCAAACACGCACTCTTTTTGTGTTTTTTTGTCATTTTCTATTGTAATAATGATAATATATCTTTATTTTCCGAATGGAATAACAGACACCTATTTATTTTTTGTTTGTTTGATATAAATATGAATTGGATTGTGTTTTCTATGCTTGTAAATGATATTCAATAACTATAAATGAATTTCGTATGGTGAGCGGTCTTTTGTGAGAATTCATTCACAAACGGACGGCTGGCGCCGTGGCTGCGCAATTATCTAATATGCTGCGTATCGCGGGTTCAATTCCCGCATGGAATTGAACCTATTGACTGTGCGCCTAAGTAGGTTGCTGCAAATATAACTTAGCAAAATTACGGATTAAAGATTCCTCTGACTTCCAGTGCGATGGCCTTCTGGCCAGACGATGGTCCATTTATGTGTCCTGTCCCTACATCTGCACATTAGAGAACATTTAAAATTGATGCCGTGATAAATCTAGCCAACTACTCGACCCAAGTACATAAAAAAGGTTAATAACCATTATTTCGAAAATAAGGAGAGAATTTAAAACATTACATTTCCTTACGATGAATGATAGTCCAAGTATTTGTCACCTTTTGAACCCGCAAACTGCTTCAAATAACCTATAAATTCATACTCCGTACTAATCCATACTTCCATACTTTAATATTATAAATGCGAAAGTAACTCTGTCTGTTACGCTTTCACGATGAAACGGCTGAACCGATGTTGATGAAATTTGGTATGAAGATAGCTTGAACCCTTGGGAAGGACATAGGCTACTTTTTAATCCGCGACTTCGTCTACATCCGCTATAACCAACATTCACGCGGACGCAGTCGCGGGCAAAAGGTAGTTAGTTATAAATGGCTTTTTTATTCCCAACCACTTTTCGTTATAATTCTGAAATCCTATTCATCTTGCAAAAAAGCTCAGGCTGCTAGACAAAAGAACAATACATATATTGAGCAATAAATAACAAACGCAGAATGAACGAAAACGAATGAATGAACTACGGGATAGTGACGTCATAGCTCCAGAATGCTGACGATGCTAACTGAATGAAATATATTTATAAAAAAAGAAAGCTGATATCAGCATTTGGTCCTTCGAATCATGCCGTCGTATTTCGTTTGTCGAATAAAATGCTTTTTATACTTAAATAGTAATACCAGCCTACGGTTGTCCCCACTGCAGGAAAAAAGTCTCTTATTTTTTATAAAGCCAAAGCATTGCCCACTCGCTTCTAGGCAGATCCGCAATTTCTTACTTATCCATATCCGTACTATTATTGTATATGCGAAAGTTACGTTACGTTACGTATCCGTTTGTTACGTTTTCACGACAAAACATTGGCGCGGGCGAGGTCGCGGGCAAAAGCTAGTCGTTATCATAAATCTATGTTTACTCACCATGTTTTCCTTCTCAAATGAAGTTAGAAAGTCCTTAAGGCGCTTCCCTGACCAAATAACCTTGACCATACATTTCCTCTTTGCCGCAGAATCGAAATTCGCACAATTTTTGGGGTTTTTTTTTTGTTATAAAAAAAGAGAAACGATCTTTTGAAATAAAATAAAACGTGCATTATATAGATTTTTAAGTTACCTATCTATTAGTCTAATCTTCAAATTAATAGCACGTCAACTTTAACAAAAGATACATGTTTTCGATTATTTTAGTAATTTTTTTACAAGGAAATTTAGGTGTATATATGGTACATTAAAAAAATTAAGAACGTGTAATGTGATGATAGGATATTGAACATTAATAATATGCTTTTAGATGTTGTTTGTTTCTCCTAATTTATGAGTTAATAGCCCCTGAATAACAAAGAAAAACGCTCCTTTGGTCGGGGCAGCGCCTTAAAAAAATAGACAAAGTATTTTCTCATGTCTCGCGAACTTACAACCTCATGTATAAGACGCGGGAGGCTGGGATTATATCTTACACTCTCAACCATGAAAATTAAAAAATATATTTTTATCAAACAAAAACATTTAAAGTAGTTACCCTGATTTTTTTTTGTAAAGAGAGATTTGATTAAAAACAATTTCACACAATAAACCAATATTTTAGCATGAATCATAGACAAGTATAGAAGGACCAAAATATATTATCAACTTCAGGTTCGCTTTTTACAATTAATCAGTAAAAGTTTTAAAATTCTACAAGTATTCTCAAAAATAATTATAACAATCATTTCTTACAATCTCCATGACTTAGGTGTGACTCATCCCGAGGTGAGATTAAAACCGCCCTTAGTTCCGCGCGAGTCACGTCTCGGCAATTAAACAACGCTGGATTTGCTTTTGAGTTATCTCACACGTACCTATCTGTTGGGGTATCACAGGCCACTGGTTGTAAGTCTGTCCAAAAACAAGAGCAATTACTATTGAGCTGAGATTTTTTTTGGCGAATCCAACAAAAAATAAGCAGTTCAAAATGGATTCGTCGAACTTAATACTTATTAGACTTTGAGATATTTTAAGTTACACAACATAACACGGCACATTGACGACACGGTTGGAGCAGTGACTGAGTGATTGACTGCTGCGTAGCGTGTTGCGGGTTCGAATCCCGCCCAAAATCAATATTTGTGTGATGGGCACTCGTGTTTACCTTATGTCTGGTTGTTGTTTATCTATATAAAAGTATCTATTTATGTTTTTGTATATGTATACCAGTTGTCTGACACCCATAGTACAGGGTCGGCCTAGTTTGGGGTCAGGTGGCCGTGTGTGAAATAATGGCCCCACATTTTATTATAAGAAATATATGGTTTTAAATAAGAGAATTAGGCTACTACTTATTATTGCTCTTATTCCTTTCTACGACTTCAGATAATAAGTAACTTTGGCATATGAATCCTTAAACATTGTATTAACGCTTTCAGGTTTGTTTAAATCGAACCGCGTATAGAAGGACCAATATCAATATTCCTTTTTTTTGTACATCCATTTGATAATTTTCACCTGCCTGATATACCGTGTGAAGATTAATAAAACAAGTTCATTTACATTACAAATATATTCTCACAAAGTCACAAAGTATCAAAAAAACTTCTCCCGTACGGTGTAACATCCGTCTAAGGTGAGATTAAGGCAGCCCTTCTTTCCGCGTGAGTCACGTTTGAGCAATTAAACAGGGTACGCCTGTGTGCCTGTGCCTTTAAATTATGGCTACGTATTCTACTGGTAACAACCACACTGTATAATTTCTTGCGAAGGAATTCCTTGTTATTTTTCATATGTATCTTGCTTGTGTAAGGTTTAGAGGTGTGAGGAGATATTTTCTTTTGTTTAACGTATATCGTGTGTGAGACTGAGGGCTTGAGACGACAGATATGATAGAAATTTTAAGGGTAGGTAGAAGAATATGGTAATGGGCAGGCCACATCGTTTGAAGAAAAGATAACCGAAGAAGAAGAAAGATCCTTGAGTGGCGATCACGAACCCATACGTGAGGGTACGAAGAATACACACGTCGACGAGTCTTTTCTTAAGAGCCATTACGCACTGTCGACTGGTCGCCAGCGACTCAGTCCCTCGGCGACCAAAACATAGGCGTCCCTCGGCGACCAAGTGCGTAAACACCTATTTGAACTAATGAAAGTCACAGTCGCTGTCGACAGAGTCGCCGGCGATCAGTCGACAGTGCGCAATGGCTCTAAGGGACAGTAAAAGGTTGCCCTTCATAAGGTATTTCATTGCCCGATAGCAAATATGTTTAAATTTTTGTAATATTTTACCGTGGCATGAGTTATTTTCGCAAACGATAACGACTAAAAGGACCTTGATTCAACCCCTCAATGTTCTCAAATGTACAATACACACCTTCCCAAATGCCAGGTGGTATTTATAAATTAATAACCCTACATTGCGCAGGTACAAGAAATGGCGTATAGCATAATTTATATAACAAACAACTCCCCATGTGATTGTAGGTAATAACTTCAGACTCAAATCCAGCGTGTTCACTTTATGGTAGATATTTAATTAGTTTAATGTTGTCGGGTGTACGGCTCACGGAATTTGGAGAATTACGAAAGCAGAAGTTTATCCGTCACAAAAAAAACTTATTTTATTTGTTTCCTTTTAATGGTCTATTGTTTATTAACATTTTTTTTTTGTAACTGAAAATGTTGTTGTATTTTCAAAACGTAGACATCTTCTGAAAATCTGACAAAAAATCGTTATCAAACACTCTAATCTATAGAGTGTTTGATAACGATTTTTTGACAGATTTTTTACCAAAATAAATGGTGTATACTCCGTTCGCCCCTTGGATCTTGCCCCTTACGATAAAAATGTTCCATTCGCCCCGTTTTTATTTATTTTGGGGTAGTGATTCGCCCCTTGCGGCATTTCCTTGAAAATTTTACCAAAAAAGGTATAGTTAGACAGAAAAATGCATACATCATAAGCAACGCTATGTTTAATTTAAGCCTATGTTTAGAAAACAGTGTGCGTAGGTACTCATGACTGCTATAATCTACATTGTTGTGTTTTTGACATTTTATTCCACAATTTTTTTATATCTTTTTTTTTATATAAAATCTTAGTAAACTACCAGGAAAGCAGAAATGAACTGGAACTAGGAGTATGCATTGTTCTAACTATACCTTTTTTGGTAAAATTTTCAAGGAAATGCCGCAAGGGGCGAATCACTACCCCAAAATAAATAAAAACGAGGCGAATGGAACATTTTAATCGTAAGGGGCAAGGTCCAAGGGGCGAACGGAGCGTACACCAAATAAATCTGTGTGTGTGTGTGTGTATCTGTGTCTGTATAAGGTACCTTTTTATAAATACAATAGCAGAGTTGGTTTTTACTATGGTTGAACCTCGAGTCCATTGATTCATCATCCGACTCAAAGGACCATCTTAGTAGCACACTAGTTATTGCATAGCACATAAATGACAAAGAATTACATAATACAATAAAATTATGCGGCCAAACTGTTATACATATTATATTATTAGGCCAATGTACATATACGTAGCTAGGTCCTTTGAGTCTGTGCAACTAGAAACTAAAATTATATTTCAACATAATTATTTAACAACGGTATTTAATTTAAACACACTCACTTAGATGATTTGAGACTAGATTTATATTTAACCATTATAAAAAAATATAAAACCTAGCTTATTTCAACTCAAATATGGACATAGTCTCACAAGGCCAACATAGACAGACCTAGGCATTAAATATAATAGCTAGATCTACGTAATGCCAGCTAGTTAGACCTTAACATTTACATATTTAATATTCCTATTCTGAAATAGTACAATACTGTAATGGTCTGGCTGTCATGGCACTGGGAGGTTAAATTAAGAAAATGGGGCGAAATGTTTTTGGGTTTACACAATGGTCGTAGTTGGGCCAGTTAAGTCTATGTTTTCTTTAGTGCCTAAAATTATGTAGATGAGGTCACTATGGATTTTTAAAACTATTTATTAGGGTTTTTTATCAGTAAGATAGTGCAATTAGTTTTCGAGTACTGTTATCTATTTTTATGTTATAGTGGATGGCATGGAGAGGCTGTAGAGTTTATCAAACCTACTATTAGAATCAAATGTTATAAAGTTCACATTTTTAGAAACCATTAATTAATGTTAATTATACTCCATGGTACTTGACAGCTGGGCTTCCCCCAGTTATGAACGTCCCTTTGAAAAAAAGAAAGAAGAAATGTTTATTAACACAGACCATGCCTGCATCTATGTATTGCTTTGTGCCATTTGGCTTACTTCTGTTCTAGTTTAGCGCCGATGGTGGTGGTCGCCACTGTTGATTCTTACTTACAGGAGTTGCACTGTTTTGAGAATAGTGTGGCGGGATTGTCCCATTTAAAAATACTGTAGATGCGTATAGAACGCTATTTATCATTTTGTAATAGATTTAATAGGGTATTTCATCAAAAAATCGAATTAGTCCGTCAGTTAGATTATCGAAAAATATTGGATATTTATTTTTTGTTTTATCAAATCAATAAAAACTGACAAAGATAAAACGCATCAAAGATTATGAGTGGAGATTTGTGACGTCACTTCGCCAGTAAAAGTGTACTGACATAGTGATGTCACACGAGTTTTCGACACACTGTATCGTCTTCATTTTTTGTTTACGTGAAAAAAGAAAAAACACCTGTCCAATATTTTTTGGAAATCTGTCTGACGGCCTAACTAGATTTTTTTTTGGTAAAATACCCTATTGGGTAGGAAGGTTAGATACTCATTGTAAGATAAATTTGACGGCACAATTGGCTGCTGCGATTCGGGTTTGATTCCCGCACGGAACAAATATTTGTATGACCTACAGATAGTTGTTCCAGGTTTGGTTGTTGTGTATGAGAATTTATATGTTTGTAAACTCACCCAGGACATAGGAAAAATTCTAGGTGTAGGACAACCTTTGAAAAAAATAAAAAAAATATACCTAATATCAGCCGTCGCGGATGCGGACAAAGACGTGAATTAAAAAACCTATATCTTTTCTTGGGGTTCAAGCTTAATCTGTTCCAAATTGCATAAAAATCGGTCCATTCGTTTTAGTTTTATTAGCGACATCTATCGCACATGATGCGAGCTACTGACGAATCCTAGATCGCGCAAGCAAAATTTTCCGCGACATTAGCATTAATACAAAATCCCGACTACAACCGTCGGGCAGTAGCTCATACCTCCAAAACACAAAAGCAAACTTCATCACCAAAACAAAAACACGACTATTTTCAAAACAAGATTTTATAGTTAAAAAATTAAAAAAAGGAAAACAGTAATTAAAATCATACACGTTTCAACTAATCATATTTCAGTAAAATTTACCATCAAAAACACGAAAAACCACATCCGAATAACTAACACGTGTTTCACGCAGATATTCCCAAGCAAATAAGTATAAAAAGGTTTTCTCAAATACCTACGGGTCTCTAATACCCCACAGTATAGGCAACACGTATTAACCCTAAGTAGAACTTTATTAAATTCTTTTCTGACATTTTTACTGAAAAACATTCTCAAAGACTTTTTTGTATTTATGTGTTTTACCGACGTTTGTGTGTACTGGTGAACAGTTAGATATGGTCACAGTCCATCATTTCATCACTACAGCCGATAGCGAAGGTTGACAGCTGACATCTGTAAAAATGTCTATCGGAAGTCTCTTTTAAGTGAGAAACTCGTGGTTAAATAAAAACCGTACTGATCGAGCGGTAATGATAATTAAGCTACGCCTGCCGCGGTTGTTCAATGGATGGGTGACCATTAATTACAAACCGAGACCCCTTCGTACCTCGGAAAGCACGTAAAGCCGATGGTCCCGGCTGTCATTATTAGATCTTTGACAGTCGTTATTAGTAGTCATACATTTTGGGCCAACTGCAGTGCTATTCTGTTACAATCTCCTTGGTGAACATCTAGGTGAAGTGAGCTGTCATCCGATTGTAGTCAAACTCAAAATCATTTATTTCAATTAAACCATTTACAGGTACTTTTGAATTGTCAGAGTCAGTCAGTCAGAAAGTTGAAGCTAGTTGCTCGTTCCAAACAGTAGGTTTCTATGGAGAAGAACGAGCAAGAAACTCCATGAACACTCTTTTAAAATCAGTTATATTTTACAAAGAACAATGCCCACTTCCCATACATTTAAAAACCTGATAACAAAAGTGTATGTATAGTAATAAAGTATAGTAGAAAGACTACCTGTAAGTTTAGAAAATAATGCCAGATAGTCATTTTTACGATTTAAACGCCACGAAGTCCAAAAAAATACAAATATTACATTTTAGGTTAGGTTTTGCCGTTACCAAAAAAGTAGTAAAGAAATAAATATGCTAGAACTAATTATTAACGCTTGGAAGTTTTTTTTGGTTTAAAATAGAAATACTTACCTACTGATCTATAGTCTAAAACAACTTTTTTACTTTGCGTATTCCTCGAAATCAGCTGCCTCTAAGTCACTGCTTAGGCTCTCAATAATGCCACTATATATAGAGTGTCGAGCATTAACTGCTGTTTCAACAACAACAATAACGTTCTAGCATTCTTATAGAATCTTGGAAACCCCTATCCAACATATTCACATCATTTTCTTGACAATACAATCTAAAAGATGAGTTTTCATAACATAAACATGTCAAATGTCAAAAAAATCCGTTTCAGTCGTGCGAATTCAATACAGCATACTGCGTGATTAATTTATTTAATTATTATGTTATTTGTAATGAATATGTAATAAAGGTGTGTCTAATAAAAAATAACATAATAATAAATACTTACTGATTAAATAAAACTTAAAATAATGAATAAAACTCAGAAACAGAGTTGAATAAAGTTAAAGTTGCAATGTGTAAAATGGAACGTCGTAAAAAGAGTAGTTGAGGTGCGTTCGAAACATGGTAATACGTTAACCTTTGACGTAGAATAAGCATAAATAAACTTAAAAATCTTTTTTTCCTGCATTTCTTTTAACATTGTGATAAGCGTAATTAATATAGAATAAAATTAGCTAACTTTTAAGGTTTATTACATTTCTATACATAGTCAGGTCAAAAATGAACATTCTTCTTTAGGTTACATCATTCATGTTGAATCTAAGGGTACAATGTGAGAACAATGTAACAAGTCTTGCATGTTAAAAGAGGTCTAGAGAAAAATATAGTTATAATAACAATTCAAACCAAAATTTTAAATAATCGAGGCAGCTAAGAGATGACCAGTTCCAACCGACGGCGCCCGTTCACGAACATGACGCATGGGTCGGCACCATTTAGCTCAACCATTTTGAAGGGAACCGAATAATCCAACACATGCGCCACCGTCAGCGAGACATTCAACTGAGGATGACTCTCCCAACCGCCAGGGCATATACAGGGCATATAGTGCTTTATACAGGGTGGCGTTGACAATATCACAAAAAAAAATCATGGCAGGATTTGGTAATTTGGTGTAATTGTTTTTATTGAGCATTAATAATATTAAATTATGACGCCACAAGTTGCCGCTCTTCTCATAAGTTAGTAAACCAATATTTCAAATAGAGTTCTGTTTTGGTTACATTTATATGCTCTTTAGTATGTTTGAATTTTTTTTTTAACCTTTGGTGTTAGGATTTATTTAATAGTTTCAAAATATTTTTACGAACTAGTATTACCAGTATTTTGTTTTTTTGTCGTATTCTCATCCCCACCTTGTATATCCCTACCATCGGGACAGATGACAGTTCACTTCACCTAGGTGTTCACCGAGGAAGATTGTAACAGAATAATCATACTGGCTTAGAAAAAAAAAACAAAAGAACTGTTTGTACTCTTGCATCAATTAGAGTAAAGAAATCCTCCCAAATAAGAAAATCGTCGTTAGCTTAAGAATGTACTTACATAGTGTATCGGGTTGGTATCCGTAACTTCAAAGTCAAAGTCAAAGCATTTATTTCAATTAAACCATTTACAGGCATTTTTGAATTGTCAATGTCGTCGGTCAGTTAGTCAGATAGTTGAAGCTAGTTGCTCGTTCCAAAACGTAGGTAGGTCTCTATGGTGAAGAACGACCAAGAAACTCCACGGACACTCTTTTAATTTATTTTTTTTACAAAATACTGGTTACATTATTCTAGATGCTTCTATATATGAAAACAATCTAGGTAAAGAGCTATACAAAATATTTTAAAAAAGGACCAAGATAAAAGTCATGACAGTTAAGAGTTGACCAATCTTCACGTCTCAGCGCGTATTCTGCAAACGGGTGGGAAGTATATCATTCGATCCAACCAAACTCCTCAAGAAAGACCGACAGAGCCTTGACGCTACTGGCAATCTCCCGTACGTACTATCGCGGACTTTCCCGCTAGCTCAGTTAAAAAAAAAATTCCTTGGCGCCTGCGAAGTCAACGGGGCGGGGTAGAGAGCGCTTCCATCTTTTGAGTGTAAGCAAAAATGAACTTAGTGGTGGTCAGGCGGGTGTGACCACGATAGTACATAAACGATTGATTTCATGGACATTATAAACCTGACATGTTGTTGAGACTGCCTTGTTACTGTAACGTGTCGGACATGTGCGCATCCTGTACCACAGCATAAGTATTTGTACTACCGTACAGTAGCGACACGCTCCGGCTCCCTCCGAAACACTGTTCCTCACCTCTTCTCGTGTGGATCGTGCTCTTGAAACAGCTTTTATTAGACACGCACGTATTTGTACAGTCTGTTATTTTGATAGTAGTGTAGGCAATTATATCGTTTCGTTGATATGGAGTGTCGTGGGTGTGCCCGTACTGACGGTTTCTACACGATTATGCGCATAAAAACCGCGTCGCTACTAAGGAGAGTGAGGGACAGTCAAAACAGCATCCAGCAGTGCTATTCTATTGCAATCTCCCTCGGTGAACAGCTTAGAGGTGAAGTGAACTGTCATCCGTCCCGATGCTAGGATGCTAGGGATTGACAAAGCACTACAATGATCGGGACGGATGACAGCTCACTTCACCTAGGTGTTCACCGAGGGAGTTTGTAACAAAATAGACATACTGAAAACTGTTTTTTTTCTTTAAAAATAATTTAAAATCTAGACAAACCCCCATTCATACTTGCGAACTTCTCCTTCTCACACACATTCGAAGGTGCGAACCTAACCACACACTCACACACAGTGGTGTAAAGACACCAATATGCACGCACATACAACACACTCCCACCACATTCACATTACACACAAACTCGCGCTGACATACAAACACACATAATTCTTTAGCATGTTCAACTTCTTCTTTTGTTATTATGAATTAATGCCGATATGTGTTCGACCTTGTTTAAGTGATCTTCTTTTGTAATAAATAATTTATTTTTACCTACATGTCACTAAACGACACTTACCCTGGCTGTCAATTATGTATCTGACTCTCCTCCACAACGTTGTAATATTGTTAGATTAACAATAGATCCCATGGCTGAACGCTGACCCCCAATATACAGATCCAGGTTTAGTTTGGGGGTTAGGATCAGATTCGTGGAAATACATTTTTGTGTAAACTAATTACGACTGGACTGGAATATGTATCTTTAGTGGCAAAAAAAAGTTTTTTTTTTGTTTGTTGCTGAGAGCTTCGGCTCTTCGATTATACGGTAGTTTGTGCACAAGTTGATTCATACTAACACTAGGTGACAAAATTGTTTGTTACTAACACTCTATGGATTTTTGTATTTTTTATTATTATTATTGAACGTCTCCTATTCAACTCATTCAATAAGAAAAATATCAGAAAAATCTCACAGAACATAATCTTAAAACGAGCGAACATTACACGAAAACGTGCGAATGGAAGGAAAATTCTTTAATTTTTTCCCTTTATTTTTTAAACTGCTTCAATAGAATTTTAGTAAAAACGTCGGGATTTGTCCGTGATAGCTTTTTTAAATGGCAATTGAATCAAAGTAGGCCGTTCTGTTTTCTGTTTTTTTTTTGCTAAGAAATAGGCTGACTAGAAACAGTTCATTATCATCATGTCGTCAACCAGAAAACGCCCACTTGTAGGTCTGTCTCCCTCAAGATTATCCAAACCAACTGACCCTGCGCCATTTCATCCAACAATTTGTCGCCAATATAAAAAAAAAGTGGCCAAGTGCGAGTCGGACTCGCCCATGAAGGGTTCCGTAGCAGCAAGTAACATAATATAAAAGGTCTTATTTGAGTTGATTGAATGAAAGGTAAATTGCGGTTTATGATTTATGACGTATTCAAAAAAAAACTACTTACTAGATCTCGTTCAAATCAATTTTCTGTGGAAGTTTACATTGTAATCTACATCATATATTTTTTTTAGATTTGTCATTCTCTTATTTTAGAAGTTACAAGGAGGAGACAAACATTTTACCACTTTGGAAGTGCCTCTCGCGCAAACTATTTAGTTTAGAAAAAAACTATATCAGAAACCTCAATATCACTTTTGAAGACCTATCTATAGATACCCCACACGTATGGGTATGATGAAAAAAATGTTTTAAGTTTCAGTTCTAAGAATGGGAAACCCCCAAAATGTATTGTTATTATTCTATTTTTGTGCGAAAATCTTATTGCGGTCACAGAATACATCTACTTACCAAGTTTTAACAGTACACTTCTTATAGTTTCGGAAAAAAGTGGCTGTGACATACTGACGGACGGACAGACAGACAGACAGACATGACGAATCTATAAGGGTTCCGTTTTTTGCCATTTGGCTACTGAACCCTAAAAACGATATAATACAAAAGTGTAACTAACACCTACTCAAAATGATTTTTACTTCAAGAGCCCCGCAAACCACAGACTTTCTATCGGCCAGTGTTTACTTGCGAGAGCCACTAGACCTCCTTAATCTGGCCCTGTCGCAAAATCCGTTCTTAACAGACGTCTACTGACTATAAACTACCTCCCTGCCAAATTTCATCTTTATATGTAAAGTGGTTTTCGATATTTCGTGATGAGTGAGTGAGTTTTATTTAGATATATAGATGAACTGGACAATCCTTATCCAGTTATGAAGTAAATACGGGCAGTAAAGTTTTTTTTTTTTTTTACTATTAAATAGGCTTGCGTTTGACCGCAATTCACCTGATCGTAAGTGATAATGCGGCCTAAGTTGGAACACGCTTGCCTAAGATGAACCGGTTCACTCGTGCCTTGAAGATACCCAGATTATACTTATCAGGGAACAGAGAGGCGGGCAAGGAATTCCACAGTCTGGCAGTTCGCACAATAAATGTGGAGTTAAAGCGCTTGGTTCGAGACCGTGGAACTTCAACCATATAGCGGTGACGTTTCGCCGTATCTCTGCTCGTCCGATGATGGAACGGGGATGGGGGAGTTAAATTGTGCAATTCCAAAGCACACTCTCCGAAATGTACCCTATAAAAGACCGAAAGGCTGGCAACGGTGCGGCGATGTTCAAGGCTCTGGAGCTTAGTCCTAACCAGGGCCAAAGTGCCAGTAGTTGTCTCTTTGCAGAATTGTAATTGGTCTATGTCACCGCCTTACAGGAGCGGATTATAATTTGTAGTACCGTGACTACGTCACTACAGAGTTAGGAAAGAGACAGGTATTGGCCACACATTCACTGCCTCTCTTTCTAATGAGTGTTCAACTTGGTGAGGAGGCCAACCCTCATCATGTTGAACACTATTTGACATTAAGACGCTGTCAACCGCTATTGAGCTCCGATGTTTCGGTTTTTAGCCACGCCCACTATTTCTCCGGTATCCAAGCGCCTTTCTTAAAGGGCGGCTATACAGCGAACTACCAAGTAAGAAATAAAGTGACGCTAATAATTACAATTTTTATACATATTTATATATTTCCATACAATAAATTATCAAAATATGACATGAACGGATAGCAGGGCAAAGCGACATGCGACATACGTCCGTCTAGCTGCGCGTCTACGCGATCACTGTCGGATTGCATACATATGAAAGAGAAGCGTGATGACGGACCGTTCGTTCTTTTTACAAACTATAAAATAAATTCATTACATAAAAATAAGTTGAGTAGTCAAAAATAAAAAACAACCAAGTTCTTTATTTAAATATGATACATTATTGTTATAAATTTTACCAACGATATAATTGATAAGTTATACAGATATTTTTGTTGAAAGATCATTTTTAGAGGTTAGTTTACCATTTTTTTGTATCGAGAAAACTTTTCAAAAACGTGTTTTGAATACAACAGGGTTCTCAGAAATATGTTCAAGATTAACATATATTTTTTCCGCCGTCACAAACTGTACAGATTTGGCTAAAAAATTGTTTGAGACAAGCCTATTTGGGTGTTGTCAGCGTCTTAAAATGTGGTTTAATTTTGGTGATCATTTACTATTTTTGGCAATATTAAAAACTAATTTTAATTTTATACTTTACTATGTCTGGTGTTGAAGTTAATAAGGCCGTTTTTTCCGGGGAAAATTTATAGGCGTTCATCCTTTCGTAAATATTACGTAATATTGGAAGTTCACTAACAATTGGCATCTTATCCCTAGAAGTTTCAAGAGTCAATTGAAAGAAAGGTCAGTCTTAAGTTATGTACCTAAATAGTCGAGTAGGTAGCCCCATTCCTCCGGGCACATTTCAAGGTCATTGCTTTATTTAAGTACCAAGGACAGAAAAAGTTTTAATTTAGAGTTCCAATTGCTAAATGATTCCTTCGTTGTTGTTGTTTTTAACCGACTTCAAAAAGGAGGAGGTTATCAATTCAGATGTTTATATTTTTTTATAGGTATATGTTCGGGCATAACTCTGTCATATATAGACAGATTTGCAAAATTATTTTTTTGATCGAATGGGGTTTATTTCGAAATGGTCCCATATAAATTTTACCAAAATTGATCCAGCCCTTTTTAAGAAAATCAACAAGATGCCAAAAAAATACTTAGATGACGTTTTAGTTTCTTCAACCTTTGAAGGACTTACAATCTCTTTTAAGTGTGTCGCCGTTTCATGGACTCGGGTGTTAAGACAATACTAAAAAGCGAAAAATATAAAGTTTTTTCAAAAATAAAGAAAACCGCCTTCAAAAACTAAAAAGTGATAAATAACTTTAGCACAGAACACACTTATTTTACTTTAGGAAGTCGGTAGCAATACAAAACAACAAACACAAAGCCACCGCCACCGACTTCCGAAAGTAAAGTAAGTGTGTTCTGTGCTAAAGTTATTAATCACTATTTAGTTTTTGAAGGAGGATTTTTTTTTTTAAACCTTTTTTTATTAATCTAATGCTAGATCAAGCTAACTGTTATTGGGTTTTATTTTTTTATTTTATTTATTGAGGGATAATAAACAGCTACAATATAAGATATTACATGTTGCAACAAGATAAAATATGGAGTAGTAACAATATTGCAGCCCACTACATTATCCGCAAATATCCAAATTAAATATGGTAATGAGTGCTACTAGATGAGCGTTAAAATTAATTAATAATAATAATATGAACATAACGCATTATAGAATAATAATTTAAAAAAATAATACCTAATACAAAAATAATATCAATTTCAAAGATAATTAAGAATTAAGATTAAACAATTAAAAGAGAATAATAACAATAGGCAAACAGTGGGAAACTAGAAAATACAGAAAATATAATAAGACTAACAATAATTAATTAGCCATGATTCTTCTGTCATTCTTCTGTCACTCTTCTGGGTTCTTCTGTCATCAAAATGTTCAGGTTGGAACTGTGCCCAAAACACAGCAGTAGGTTCTTCAGCATCAACTTTAGTTGGGTCCATTATAATTGGGTGTACGAGCCTCGACACATGATTTATTTGTTTTACTTTTTTGCTTACTAAACTGTACTCAACTTTAGCTGAATAGGCAATTACGCATTTCACGCGCAACCTTACTCAGGACAATGAACTCTTAACTTTTAAATACTCTCATTGAATACGGACCCCTGACTTTTATTTCGGTGAATATCTCGTCTTCAGTGACACCTACTACACTCAACACTTCAGTGTACGGGCTAAGTGCTAGTACAATAGGTGTAAAAGTTGTATAAATTCAAACACAAAACCATTTATTTCTAACAAACCATTTACAGACACTATTTGAATTGTCAAGGAGTCAGTCAGTCAATCAGAAAGTTGAAGCTAGTTGCTCATTCCAAACAGTAAGTTTATATGGAGAAGCACGAGCAAGAAACTCCATGAATATTATACTTAATTACTATTACACACTTTAAACTGTAACCACACTATAATACTGCCAATGTTAAAGTGAGTTATGTTTCATACGGCTACTTACTCTCACAGCTAAACTGCTGAATTGATATTAATTACAAACTACAAACTTTGCATGAATTGGATAGATGCCGCCACCAATTAATTGACATACTTTTTATAAGCTGTCAAAATGCGAACGAATTCATACTTATGACGACATTGTGGATAGTCATTTGCTAACTCAATTGACAAACAATTTTATTGATTTCAAAATCACTTAAAATCTTATACCTAGGTATATACACAAATCTTAAAAATCTAAATAATAATATTATGTACAATTCCAAGAAAAAGGCAGAGGAGCTTAAAGAGCATCAAAAAACTCGACCACATCGCTGTCAACGGGACACGTGCCCAACAGGCTGGCAGCATTGCCACGTTGTATGGCAATGCTGATTCTTTGACCCAAGAATAGACCAGCCTTCGGGTCACGTGAAGAGTCGACCAGCCGCTTGGCGATGTCCCGGAAAACAATATGGGCACTCGGACCCCATGGTTCCTCATTTTTTTTCATGCATTTACATTTTACTGTAAATCAATCGTGTTTTGAGGCCTAAAATGAAGTGTTTTTTTAGAGAAGTTCTGTCTTGGAATTTATTATTTTCTAACACGTTGAACACCATTGAGGACACCGGTGTCTGTCGCTAGTGGAGGTTTTACCTTCAACGTTTTTGGCCCGGAAATCAATGACTTAAGTTATCTACCCAATACCACACCTCGGACACTTCATACAAAACTTGCAAAATAATTACCTATTACTACTACAAAACCAAATGACGTCTGTACACGTGCAAATGTGTGCGTGAATTTTAGTAGGGTTGAATCAGTTGGATGTCGTGGCGTACAAAATGGCGCGAAAAGTGCAGCGCTTTGCGTCGGGTGAACCGAACGACGACGGAACTACCCGAACGTTTCGAGCATTATTATGAAGTGATCTTGTCCGAGCGTTCAATTATTTATTTCTTAAAGAAATAAAATAAATGATATTTGATTTTGAATACTCGGATTTGTAATGACATAAAAGTAATATTATAATATTTATTATGTAAAGAGGTTTATTTATTCATCAATAATGATAAATTAAGGTACCTACCTACCTAATTACAAAATATGGAATTCACGATCGCCCCGTACCATTACGCGGCAACGCAATTTTTTTTTTTTCATTTATTTCGGAACCAGTCCATGTCCATACATGTTAAGTTCAAAAGTTTTAAAAATAAAAATTAAGAATTAATTAAAATATTACAATAATAATAATTACAATGGGGCGACGCGACAAGGTTAGTGCGTAGGGTACTACTTTCAATTCCAAGAATGAACGACGAATAGAACGTGAAAGAAAGGGACATAATTACATAACTAAGACAATAAAGAGAGAGAGCAATATTAATAGCTGGTAATGTTGGTATGTTATTATTACGGAAGTTTTAATTGTATTATTATAAAACGACGAAAACTTGGAAAATAAATGAATCATCGAGATTAAAACTAATAAATAAAACTTAAAACAAAATAAATCGCAAAATTGTGTGTTTGTGTCAGCAGTACCTACAGCGCTGCAGTTCTTACGATTTTGAGCGCCCTGGCTAAAGAGTCGGCGGTTAGCCCCTCCTAGTGCGGTGAGGGTGCGGTATCTGATATAGCGCGGGGAAGGGAGTGTCCCTTCTGTATGTAGTACTATTAAGTATTCTGTGCCAATACCAAGGAACAATACCTATAGGTTTCTTATATCCCGATATCCAACATTCACGTGGACATAGTCGCAGGCAAAATGCTAGTTTAAAAAATAACTATACAATTACGTAAACAGAACCATGGCTGTATTCCTCCATCTTAAAAAATAAGGCCTTCGAATTTAACCCTAAAATAACGCAGCCCCATTGTCACGTCGAAAATCACTGAAAGACATTTCATTAACCCTTCCTTGATGAAATTAAGTAAAGGGTCCCGTCTAACCCTTACTTTGCGACGTCGATATCGATGCTAAAAGTTATGAAGGAATTTTTCATAAATACTTTTCTCTCTTTTTTATGGAGTCACAAGAATCTTGGATGTCAATGACTGGTGATTAAAGAAAAAAAATGTTTGAAAGCATGCGGTTATGGTGGAACATACTTCTTGGTAATATTATGAATGTGAAAGCTGTGTGTTAAAAAGTTGTATGTATGTCATGAATTACGCCTTAATTGTAGAACGGATTTAGATGAAATTCGACATAAGAATAGACGACCAAAATTTAAACGAGATAATTTTTATCCCAGTAGTGCGTATTGTCGGGATAATTTCCGACATTGACGCAGGCAAAGCTACTTTTAAAAGCTGGTAGATTACATTTTTGATAGCAAATCGTTTATATTATTTATTTTATGATGTTACAAAATTAAATTGCTTTAAAAACGGAGATTTGCTATTCAATTTATTTAAAGACATAGGTACTTACCTACTTATCTATGGCATGACAATAAATAAAATAATTATTTTGCAAAAGGTTTTAGATGCTAGGTATAGCTTGGCGTATATGTTTTGTCATAGAATATATGGCGTACATAATAGTAAACATTGTTTATATACCTATGTATAATATAAAAAACAAACTTCAACATTACAAGGGTACCTACATTAGTTAAACAAAATAATAAAATAATGGAGATAATAAATGATTATTATATTGATAATGAATGATTGTTATGATTATTAATAATCATTTTTATTCGTCATAATATGTGTATACTTTGATAATGTTACCTTAAATCGTAAAAAGGTTTTAAAATATTCTACCATTATTATGCGACATGCAAAATTGGATAATATAGGAACACATAAATTGAATTTATCTACCTGTATATCTATTAGATCTACAAGTCATAATACTAAGTTTTTGCGTTAAGACCCGTTACTCGAAATACGATTTTGGTAAGATGATAACTGTTTCCATGTCACATATTCATTAATCAATTGGTGTTTGGATCATGATCACACTTAAAATTAACGCATAAAACCAAGTCGTATGACTCATATTCTTCTAAAACAAAATTTTACTGTTATCAACTCCCAATCTTATTCGTTGATTGCCCGTCATTATTGCTGTCTAAATCTTAGAGCATTTTTTATCATTGCTCCATCATCTGCCTAGCCTTTTCACAACTATGCTGTGGTCTGACTCGGCATCCAGTCTAACCGGATGCAGGTGAATACCAGTTTATCGGATCTCCACATCTCAGTCATTGTAACACGATACCCCTTGGTACCTACGACTGGTTGTCAGACTTTCTGGCTTCTGACTATCCATAACGATTGCCAAAGATCTACGAATGACAGGTGAGACCAACGGCTTTACGTGCTTTCCGAGGCACGGAGGGAACTCGGTATGAAATGGATGGCCACCCATCCACTGACCGACCGCGGTAAGCGTAGCTTAACCATTGACCGATCGAATACGGCTTTTATCTACTTAGTCACGAGCTCCTCCGATTCTTATCGCTGCTTTAACAGAAATAAATCTACCCGTAACTTCTACAAGGCCCGCATCCCCACTGCAGTAATTTATATAACACTAAAACTTTAATATAATAAATGTGCTCCAAATTATTCAAACTTTACTCCCCAAAAATATAGTAACACTGTGAAAAACGAGGCCAAATGAAAACTTTGTAAAGACGATTCATAATTTCCAACGATTGTATTCGATTTCATAAAGTCACATTTATAATATTTATCTGATTATTTCGCGTATACTGGAGCAATTGCTTTTGGGGTTCCGTGGTAAAATAGTAAAAGGAAACCTAATGGTGCGATTCTTTTGTGTTTCACAGCTGCTTATTTGAGCAACTTCTAGTGCTATTGGAATAGTTTTAAAAGAATACTTGCTCAACGAAATAAATTTCAAGTGAAAGAGTATAATTGGGTCTTTGAAACAACACAAAGTGGGATTACAATACATTACTCAATACATGACTATCTTTATTGCTTTTCCATAACAAGCAATACAATACTACAAACAGAACAAAGCCACCGACTTACGAAACTAAAGCCATGTGTGTTCTGTGCTAAAGTTATATTATCAATTCTCATCGGTACCACAGTTGTAGCAAGACGTGTTTTATAAATATTTAAAAAGTGAACAATTGATTTTAAGTCCTATTACTGAAGCTTTTACGTATAATACTGGCTGATTCGACCATCCACATACGTCGTTTAAACATATAGTTGTTTGGGTCAGAAGTGTAGTATACGCAAGGATTCTAGATAAAATGCAACGATCACCGATTAAGTCCTCGTCGCATCCGGATCTTACCCATGAAAATGTATCACAAGACCAGGAAATATTAAGAAACATAAACATAAGGAAGCGGAGAAATCCTGAAGAACAACAGTTTGAAGACCTAAAACAGGACCTTCTAAAGTCTTTCAAGGAAATGATGACTACTGAGATGGCTGTAATTAAACTACAAAATAGCGAGATACTCCAGTCTAATCTAGAAATAAAAAAACAACTCGAAGAAAATGCTGCTAATTACCAGGAGATCCGCGGTAGGGTGTTAACTCTTGAAACAAAGCATGAAGCAGCTGTAGAACGTATAAATCTACTAGAAACTCAGATAAATGCACTACAAAAACAACTTCTGAAAAACACAGTAGAAATAAGAAATATTCCACAACATGAAAACGAAGATGTGCTGAATATTGTAAATAACGTATATAACACCCTACAAATACCACCTCTTGATGAAAATACAGCTATTTTTAGAAGAGGCAGGAAAAAAGGACCTATTGTTATTGAATACCAAAACACTAAAAATAAAGAGGTACTGCTAAAGGCTGTGAAAAAATACAACTCCGACAACAAAGATAAACCACTAAGTACTGACATCTTAGGATTTACTGGAACTTCCTCACGGGTATATATATCGGAGTCTCTAACTTCTATGTCTAAAAAGATCTTGGCTGCCGCTCGAGAACTGATGAAAAATGGCTCGTATAAGTACTGCTGGGCCTCAAGAGGAAACATACTCCTACGTAAGGAAGACGGACAGCCTGCCATAGTCGTTAATTCTTTAAATCAACTTAAAGATTTCACCTCCGAATGACTAGCGGTTGTTGAAGATCATGTTAAAATATGGTACTTTTTTTCCTTATTCACCATTTTTTATTTTTGTTTTTTTAAATTTCATTTTACAACACTCTACACTATTTTAAACTCGTACAGTAATATTATATACATAATAATAAGCATAATAATTATTATATGTTATGTAATTATATGTTTATACTACTATTATATTTTATTTTTTTTAATTTATGTAAAAATCTATATAACATTATTCATACCAGTCCACTATGCAAACTTCATGTCCGACAATAATAAGAACAAGTTACAGATTTCAGAAACTATAATCGTCGACCAAAAATATAATTTGACTACTTTGTATAGAATTAAATATGGATAACAACATAGACCAGGTAGTCACCGAGGTTGATAATACTATCAATGTTGGTGATTCGTTTTTGGTCGAGGATCCAGAATCGTTTCCGCAATATAAACTTAATACCGAATCTTCTCTTAAAATTATTGTTCAAAACATACGAAGCATACATAAAAATTTTGAAGATTTTAAAGTTTTTATTGCTAGGAGTAAAATAGACTATGATATTATTATTCTCACGGAATGTTGGCTACAAAATTCAGGTTGGTTACCAAAACTAGAGCAATTTGATTCGTTTGAAACTAGAAACCATATTAACCAGAACAGTGGTGTAGTTGTCTATATAAGGAGCTATCTACCAAATGTCACAGTATATGAGCCAACTTTTGCTGATGCTGACTGTTTGGTGATAAAAATTGGTACAAATCATGCTTTTATTTGTATGTACAGATCTCCATCGTTTGCCTCGCTCGCCAATTTTGTTGGGTCCTTGGAAGAACTTTTAATAGATATTAAACACGTACCTAATGTTTACCTAACCGGGGACTTAAATGTTGACGTTGGTAGCAATACTGTTGACCTGAAATCCGAAGAGTATTTGAATCTTCTTGCCACGTACGGTCTGCTACCTAGTCATCAATTTCCTACGCGTCTCAATAAATGCATTGATCACTGTTTCGCAAAGCCAAATTCAAAAATGCTGACAGTAGTCTGTGAAACATCAGTTACTGACCACAGTAGTATATACTGTATTATACCTTTAGCACAAAAAAGTAATTATAAGAAATCGGAAAAGATGCTGTTAAAACTTAGTTATGAAAAAGTTTACAACCTTATGAAGGACGTTGATTGGGCTGATATAACATCATTGCAAGATCCAAATAAAGCGACTGAGCTGCTCATCGAAACTTTATCTGAAATCAGACGCAAAAGCAGTGACCAGGTTACCGTGCCCAACAGGCGACAGACTTTTCAACCATGGGTAACCCCTGGGCTGCTGCGTTGCATTAGATTTAGAGATGCATTACACAGAAGACATCATAAGTCACCTAATGATAAAGATCTCGGAATTACCTACAGACGTTACAGAAATCATTGTAATAATATTCTCCACAATCTAAAAAATGAACACGACAAAGCAGACTTGAATGCAGTCAGGAGTGACATTAAAAGAACATGGGATGTCATTAAGCGTGTATGTAATCTAAATCACTCTGAAAAATCACAAGGGTCTTGTGGATTATTAAAAGTAAAAGCAACTCCTCAAGAATCCGTCGATTTTGTAAATGATTTTTTTGTTAATATGGCATCTAAACTATCGACTGACATCTTACAAAAGTTAAAGCTCACGGAAAATGATCTTGTGCAACAATATAAATGTAAACACAGCCCAGTGAACTCTTTTGTGTTATTGGAAACTGATGAAACAGAAGTCAATAAAGTTGTATTGTCATTAAAAAATACCAATTCTACTGGATGGGATGGAATATCATCTGTGTTCTTAAAAAAAACTATAAGTCATCTTATTAAACCCTTAACACACATATTTAACTTGTGTTTTTCGTGTGGAAGGTTTCCCAATGTTTTAAAGGACTCAATTGTTATTCCGGTGTTCAAGTCGGGGGACAGAGATAGTATCGCCAATTATCGTCCGATATCGCTTTTACCTACTATGGCTAAAATCCTGGAGAAACTAATTAACAATAGGCTTATAAATTATATAGAGAAAAATAATATTCTATCTGAAAATCAATTTGGTTTTAGAAGGAACAAATCAACAATAGATGCGGTAGAGCATCTAGTTACCAATGTAGCTAGTAACCTCGACCACAAGGAAAAATGTGTTGGTGTTTTTCTAGATTTAGCGAAAGCTTTTGATACTGTCTCAATCCCCCTGCTAATTTGTAAGCTAGAGGCTATAGGTATTCGAGGTTTACCACTTGAACTCTTCAAAAACTATCTTAGTAACAGAACACAATCTGTAAAAATTGGAAATATTATAAGCTCTAAACATAAGGTCAGTTTCGGTGTTCCGCAAGGATCAGTGCTTGGACCTACTTTATTCTTAATATACGTGAATAATCTTTGTAACATTGAATTACCCGGTTCGAAAGTGATCACTTTCGCTGACGATACTGTAATATTATTTCAACAAAAAACATGGAGTGATGTCAAATCGTCAGCCGAGAGTGGTTTAAAAAATATAATTGAATGGCTTGACTGCAATCTGCTTACATTAAATCTTAAAAAAACAAAATTTATAACATTTAGTATAAAAAATAATTTACAACCTCCTACCGATTTTAACTTAAAAGCTCATTCCTCTAATTGTTCTGTTACAAGTATTTGCGGATGTCCTGTCTTATCTCCAAGTAATAGTGTTAAATACCTTGGAGTTGATATTGATGAAAATCTCAACTGGAAACAACATATTAACAATCTAAAATCTCGCATTCGTAAACTGATACCGATTTTTAAAAGAATCAGAAACTTAAAAGATCATTCTACTAACAAAACTGTTTATTTTGCACTATGCCAGTCGATAGTAACATATGGAATCTCTGCTTGGGGTGGTGCTAGAAAAAGTACTCTTATAAAAATAGAAAGGGCTCATAGATGTATTTTAAAAGTAATTAATTTTAAAAAATTTAGATATCCTACAACTGCGTTGTACAAAGAGTTTGAAGTGCTAAGTATTCGCCAACTCTTTATTAAAAAAATAGTCCTAAGACAACATCTCTACGAAAAACCTGCTCCCAAATCTCTTAGAAGAGTGCATGAGGTATATGACGTCCCAGCATGTAGAACTACTTTTGCACAGTGTTTCTCTTATTTCTTGGCTCCCCTTTTGTACAATCGTATAAGTAAAATGAAACCTCTTAAAGATTTGACGAGATTTGTATGCGGAAGGGCTCTGAATGAGTTTCTGAGTAACTTGGATTATGAACGGACTGAAAAATTTATACAAATATGTCAGTAAATATGTATTTATACATATATTATATATATTATTTCATGTTGTTTATTAATAATAATTTAATATAATATATACATAGCTTAAAAATAAATATAAACACATAATATGTACAATGCTCACAGGGCATCTTATTTCATGTTATAAATTCAATATAAGTTTATAAAAACATCATATGATTATAAATAATACATAAACTCAATTATAATATATAATATCATTATATAATAATACACAAAAGTAGTAAGTATACATTATAAATTGAATATTAATACATTTTTTTTTGTATTATACATACCATATACATACATACAGTAAATAAAAAAAACATTAAAACTTCCCCTAGCTACGTATTTCTATGGTAAAATAACTATATACATACTTATAATTTTTCACACATTGTTATTAGTTAGTAATATGGATAGTATTAAGGATAAAAAATATATTATGTGTGACTAAATATTGGTTTGTTATATGTATCTCGGGCTTCGTGAGTGGGTGCTTACTGTGTTGGTCTCATCTATATACATACATGGATATATAATTATACCTATCTACGGGACTGATGCGGCGGGTGGTTGCCGTGGAGCTTGGGATGGTATAAAGATACATTTCAAGTCATAAAACGAATATAACTTTGCTATGCTTTTAATTTTAATTTTATTATTTTTGCTACACACATAATTTATTTTAATTATTTCTAACATGCTTTTCTTTCTTATTGGAAACTGTAAACAAATATTGTTATTATATTGTGAAAGTACTTTGTTAATACTGGAATATTCTAACAAGTATTGTCTAATTTCTTTGCTTATACTACTTGTTTACGCTAAACTTGTAACTCGTTATCATCATCTATGATTCACGACAAAACAAATGTAATTAGTAAAAAGTGTCTTAAAGTGTCTACATTATGACTAGTATTCCATGAGCGAGAATCTTACCTTGCCGTAACACAGTCCTTGACTAGCACGGAAGGTAAAGAACTTTTCTCTGTATACCGTCATTGGGCATTTATTATTTTTTTAAGTATGCGAACCATTATTTTATTGTAATTTAGCTCTTCTTTTGTTTTTTACTTGTTATAGATAAGTTCTAACTTAGTGTATATGTGCCCTATACTATTATTGCCACAGTGTTAAATTACTGGTGTACTGGAACCTAAACTTATAGTCAATAAACTTATTATTATTATTATTATTATTATTATCACTCTTTAGTTTTTTTTGAAGGCGGTTCTCTTTTGTCAAAAAAGTTTTTATTTTTCACTTTTTAGTGCCCCCTTGACACCCAAATCCAACGATCCAAAATTAAAGAACGACAACACAGGTAAAACAGAGATTGAAAGTCCTCCAAAGAAAGAAACGAAACCGTCTTCTCAGTTTTTACTGCTTTTTTCAGAAAACGCGCAAATTTCGCGGACAAACATACATACATACAAACATACGGGTCGAACTGATAACCTCGTTTTTTTAAGTCGGTTAAAAAGGATTCAATTACAACTCTCTCACCTCCACCTATATATAGAATTTTTCAGTGCAGCAGACCGTATGGTGGCCTCACTGTTTGTTTTTACTAGCAGGTTACGCGATCCACCACGACTCGCAATTTCATATTAATTTTGTGGCCTGCTGCTATAGAAGATTTTGGCGCAAAAGATGCGATGCGCCGGCGCGGTTCATACGGCCAGCTGATCTCACTCAGTGCAACATAATATAGGTGGCGTACCTTACTCGAAAAGATACGACCCGCCGACAGACCGTTTGGCGGTGTGTGTTGTGTGTCTGTAAACACCACAACAACACATGACATCCATAATATGAAAAGGATTTATTTGACCATAATTATTTTTTTAAATCGGCACAGCTTATTTAGAAAACAGCAATAAAAAACGAAACTTCCCAAGTAGAAAAATATTTATTCTTCCAACGTACGGAACCCTTTTGCGTGAATACATTTCACTCTACGCCGGATTTTTTTAATATAAATTTTGATTTCTTCGTCATTTTGTATGAATTGTGAAATGTTATATCAGTTGCTTAATTTGACAAGGTATTCATAAAATGAGAAAAGAAGAAATGTCTCAAAAGGGAGGTAGGGACATTACAATATATGCCATCCCCAATGGTGGAGGAATTCATTAGGAATTCCTCACGTAAAAAAATACACAATTGTTTGTTGTAATGAATAAATGATACCTATATTTGCTAGAATATAGAATGTATGTACATTAAATGTTATACAATTTGTTTGTTACACTATGTTCAACCTTTCGGTCGTCCAAACGTTCAGTCAAAATATAAAATAATAATTTAGAACATTCACATTTTAGAATTATAATATGTATACATGCAATTTAAAACTTGTTTAACAATATCTAAGTTTATTAAATCTGGGTCATGTAATTACACGTCGAGTCCTCACTTAAAATCAAGTCAATACCTAATAATTTATAATTGCAATACTTCAATATTTCAAATGACAATGCCAGATCCTGCCCCACCCATGTACAGAAAAGTAAATTAATAAAAATAATTATAATGAATATAGAACCTGTCTATAGTAAATTGTTTTTCTTTAGAACTTGCGGATTACGAAATACCTACCCACAAATTACAAACTAATTTTACCTAAAATACAATTTAACCTATAATCAATGTCATTATGTTTTTAGATTTAAACGGAAACCGCAAGTTCTACAGTCACTAAGACTAATGTTTAGTTATCAGCAATAAATAAACAGTTAGATGCTATATATTGCACATTACTTATATTAAGTGGGGCAAAGTTCTATAGAGTTTCTGGCATTGTCCTTTATTAATAATAACTGTACTAGTTTAAATTCATAATATTTAAAATTGCAAATATTTAAAATATATTCATAGTAAGTACCCATATCAATTTAAACTGTAGGTATAAGTTTCAAAATAAGTTTTGAAATTAATCCATAACAAATTAAAAACAAGAATTTAATTCAAATAATAATTTAAAACTGTTACTGCAATGATCAAAATAATATCAGTTTATTATGAATCTATATTTATATAACGTCATGTACGTACACACAGATAATTAGTAACCGAGTTTATATTATAAGTTTATTTATGTACACTCACACATATTATGACAGGATGATTGACAAAAATGACAGAAAATTTAAGATGGTAATTTTTTTTTTCATTGTCAAAATCTATTTTTTACAGCAGGAAAGGTATTTACAATATTTACACGTGTAAGTAAAAAGGGAAATCTATGACTATTTAACTAAAAGCAAATGATTCCAAAAAGGCATCAAATGCCACCTAACATTTGATCAAGGGTGGCGTTTCATCCGCGGATGAGATTTTTGCGGATGAGTTGTCCCCTAAGTCAAAATTTCTCCGCATCGCCGTCATCTGTAAATGTGCACAACTGACTGGCAGCATTGCCACGTTGGGTGGCAATGCTTAACCTCTGACCAAGGTAAAGACCAGCTCTTGGGTCACAGGAAGACTTAACCAGTCTTTTGGACATTTCCTCAAAAAGTAGGTGAGCACTCGGAACCCATGACCCGAGAGTCTCGACTCCAAACGGCTCGAAAATAAAGTAATCACCAAGGATACTATACTTTCGCCGTTTGAGGATTTCTGCAGCAGCAGCAGCAGCACCAGCATAGCACGCTGAACTAGGAAGATGGACTTACAATGAACTTCGTTATTGTGTGTGTTCATTTATTTTTAAAAGAGTAAGTATGGAGTTTCTTGCCCATTCTTCTCCATACGAAACTACCTTTTGGAATGGGCAACTAGAATCAACTTTATTTTTTATTATTATGACGTTCAAAAGTGCCTTTTTAATGGTCTAATTGAAATAAATGAATTGACTTTGACTTTGACTTTGAAAACTAGCTGACCAGGCAAACGTTGTTTTGCCATAACAAAATTCTCAGACCTACTGAATATACACACAAAATTTCATAAGAATCGGTCAAGCCGTTTCGAACGAGGTTTGTTACAAACACTGTGAAACTAGAATTTTATATATTAGACGGCAACCCAACTCACATGTTTGATACAAAACAACATAACACAAAATAGAGAAAGTACATTTTAACCCCACCATAATATTTGTGCGGTATTTTTTCCACACAACCCGATAGGCCACGATTCCTATTATAAAGATTAGCATTTTCATTAACCCTCTCTCGAATGCAAAACGCCTTTGTAGGTGCTCGGGGTCCTTTCCACCCATGGAGGAATGAGTAAATGGAGTGTTCACTTGGTCATTTACTTCAATGCATTGACGATTGTCTGATGATATCGTAATGATGTGAGCAGATTATTTAAAGACAATTTACAGTTTTAGAAAGATTAAGTCTTGATTTAGACAGCTACAGAGTAAAAGTATAATTTTTAATTATGGTTTTTTAAAGCGAAGACAATTCTTTCATATCGTTTTACGAAAATAGACGTCAGAGTTAACTTTCAGGACGAATACAACCATTACAATATGCCAAAATATTTTGTTTTATGCGTTTTTCCAACAGTATATACAGTCATAAAGACAGCTACAGAGCCAAAATTACGAAAATATTACTATTATGTATTAAAAAACAATGTTGAAAAAGTAGAAAATCGGTTCACATTGACAATTTTTTTTCACCAGTATTTGAATAAAAACATAACTGATATATTTATTTTATGAAAGTAAATGTTATGCTTAATATACAGAATATTTTTCAGTCCGTTATACGAGCTCATTTATTTTAGACAACTATTTTAAAAAGCTCTGTATAACATCGCGCGCTGTCGTTTGCCGATCAATGTCAATGATTCGTGCTTATTTCGTGCGTATTTTTTTTCTGATGCACACAAACAGACTATTGTATTGTACTAGTGTGTCAATGCTGCTACGCCGTTCTAGCAATCGTTTAGATTTTGAGTTGCGCTAAATCGAATACGCGCCCTTAAGAGAGCTAGTTCTTTTTTTATTATATTCAGTTTGTATTATTATTGTTTCAACACACTCGCGCATGCTTAGTTATCTATATATACCTACATACAAATGAGTAAAATTGATATGCCTGTTTGTAATGTCAAAACAACAGCATTTTTACTAAATGCAAATTAAAGTACCCATTATACAGCACTTATAACCCCTACACCTGCACCTTAGAGGACATTAAAAACGCCACTGATGCTGCGATAAATGTGGCTACCTATTGGGCCCAAGTAGTCCAGCATAAAGGAAAACCATCGGTTCGAAAAGAAGAAGACGGCACTTATAAATAAATTTTTGTTCGTCTGTCTGTTTGTTTGTTCCAACTAATCTCTGAAACGGCTAGACCGATATTGACGGAACTTTCACTGGCAGATGGCTGAACTTAATATACTTTAGAAAAAATAGGGTTCCGCTCAAAAAAAAAGTAAAACGTCGCTGTTAACCGACAATCACGCGGACGAAGGCGTGGGCATCAGCTAGTTTCTAATATAATTGTTTAATCATGAGTTACACATACACCTTTAACTCTAAATACATATAATTATCCTGACCTGATATAAAAACCCGAAAATTCATCGCTTATGATATCATGCAAAAGATCTTAATAATGGCAGTGCCAATAGGTTTTACAGCCATCTATATATTTTTTATTACTATGCTCGGCAAAAAAACAAATTCAAGAAATGTAAACGTCGTTTCTCTATGGGATTTTTTGTGTGATGAGAATTTTGTTGTATCGGCTTACTTTGTATAATTATGTGCTTAGTATATCTAGAGTATTTTGTACTTTCACATGCCTTTTAGTTGTATATTATGACTACTTATGTTTTTATGTCACCGTATCCACACATATTTGACCCTATGTAACGAGTCCTCTTTCCACCAATCAATGTCTTCAAGAGATATTTTCCCCGTTGAACCTAACATGATCACTCCATTGATTACTTTTCCGTGTTCTAACCTTTCTGAAGAGGGTAGCATCGGGGAACAATGGCGGAGGTATATACTTATTGTGATCAAACTCCAACCAATGGGGGAGGCTTTCAATGGTTGTAATAAACGCTAGGGTTCGGGGTTTTTTTGCATTTGTAAAGATGTAGTAATTAATTATTTGAATAGGTATTATCTATGTGGTTAGTAATTGGTCGTATTTTAGAGGTTTTGTTATTGAAGAAGAACTCGTGGTTAAGTAAAAGCCGCACGGATAGATCGGTCTTGGGTTAAACTATGCTTACCGCGGTCGGTCCGTGGATGGGCGGCCATTCCTTTCATACCGACACCCTTCCGAGCTTCGTAAAGCACGTATGGCACGTATATTTGACGGTCGTTATGAGGAGTGGAATCCAGAAGGTCTGACAACCAGTCCTACTAGGGAGTATCGTGTTACCTAGTAACTCACTGACTGACTCTTTAACAGTTCAAAAGTGCCTGTAAACGGTTTAATTGGAATAAATACTTTGACTGGGTTCAGGAAGTCAAAGCATCGAGAACAAATTATGGCAGAATGTGAATGCAGAGCTTTATAATCAATTACCTAAAGTGATCAAAGAATCAAAGTCTCTTCCAACTTTTAAAAGGCTATTAAAACACCATGTCTGGTCACTGCTGGACATAGGCCTCTCCAAGGCGGGGTTTTGCCATAATCGCCACGCTTGGCAGGCGGGTTGGCGATCGCAGTATGGTTGTTACAAAGGCACAGAGAACGCTACTGCCCATTCTCTGGTAAGTCCCTTAGTCGCCAGTTACGAAACCCATGGCAAGATATGGCATGGTGCTATTCTTAACGTCCGACACCATGCGGTCACGGATACGGTCTTGCAAATACGGTCTTGTAACCAGAAGTTTTTTTTTATTGTTTTTTTTCTTTTCCGCATAGAAGTGAATATCTTTTTGAGTGAAATAAAGTATCTTAAACCGTGTATAAGAAAATAATCCCTTGAGTTATGTTACCCACTACTCACCATCTACTTAATGTATCGGTTCGTAAACTTCTGTTCACAAAATCTATTCTCAAAAACAGTATTATATAAATTTAGACGAAAAATGTGACATGATATGTCACATTTTTCGTCTAAATTTTTTTCTCGACAGCATCAAGGCAACACGACGTCTCTTGATACGTCGCATTTATACTCATTTACAATCTAGATGGAAAAAACATGTAAGTGCTTAATACTTGCTTCTGTCTGCGATTTCTGTTGCGTAGATTTCAGAATTAAGCCAAAGTCATAAATTATTCCGCGATAATACAAAAACGGGTCTAAAAATGTTTTGCAGGGATATTGTATAAGTGTAGATATTCAATTTTAGGTTATTCCATTCAGTTCTTGAAGCGTGAAGTAAAGAACATCCATTTATCCATACTAACTTTCGCATTTATAAAAGTAATTTAATGTAGATCTAAATATATGTACGTGTAATGTTACTATAACTTGAACGACTACTTAAACGATAATTTTTCCAAACTTAAGATCTCACAGTGACATCAAGTAATAGAAAAATAATGCATGTATCCTAAAAAATAATCTGTTTTATGTATTGTAATTATTCTAGGAATTACATTGAAATATTTTTTTATTATAATAAATAAATACATAAATAATCTGTATTATTATGACTTTAAGAAGGAGATTAAATTAATTTATTAGATACCTCTTAAATATATATATATAAAATATTTTTAAATAATTTTATATTATATTCCAATGCCAATCTTGCTCTTGATTTTGTTTAACCATGATTGTAACATCCATTTTGCATTCCGTACGGTAGAATCACTTAAAACATGCAAATTTAATAACTCCATTGTAAGAGTTTTTTCTGTAAAACTAATAATTTGAATTTGTATTTGTTTTTTTATTTGTTTTGTTTAACGATGTGGCGTTTCGTGCTATACTGACTCGTGTCAGTACAGCACGAAGCGCGCTGTGGGTATTCGATTTTAAATTTGTATTTGCTTTTTTGGCTTCACTGTCAGTGTTTCGCACGGTCTATCTGCCTTTTGTTTCATAATCTGAGCTTGAATTACTCTATCTATTGATGAAAATAGTATTAAAATACGCATAGTTTAATAGATCTAAGCGAACAGAGGTATGGACGGCGGGAGCCAACTTTGTTTTATACTATACTAGCTTCTGCCCGCGGCTTCACCCGCGTAAAAAGAACGATTATCCCAAGGGAACACATTATCGGGATAAAAAGTATCCTATGTGTTAATCCAAGAAATGGTCTACCTGTGTGCTAATTTTCATGCAAATCTGTTCAACGGTTTACGAGTGATTGAGTAACAAACATCCAAACATCTTCACAAACTTTCACATTTATAATATTATAGTAGGACTACTTAGCCACCCGCCTCGGTTTCGCACGAGTTAAATGTAGATAAAACTATATATACCAAACCTTCCTCTTTAATCACTCTATCTATTGCTAAAACTGCATTAAAATCCGATGCGTAGTTTAAAAGATATAAGCGTACAAACAGCGGGAGCGACTTTATTTTATACTATGTAAAGACTAGGAAAACAGTAGGATAAAAAAATTATAGGTAGTGTTCGCAGTATGACATTACGACATAAAACTAACTGCCAATCGTTTTGACATAATCTATAATATGCAAGACCCACACCTTACCTTTGCTCGTACTAAAATAAACACTATAAATTCCTCGACCTGGCTTCTGACACCCGCAGTCCGTATCCTAGTGGCAGCCGCATAATTTTTATATTTTATGAGGCATTATACGCGTGTTAAGGTGCACACACACGGTTCTATCGATTGATAGAATAGATAGAAATCGTCTCGTGCTGATTCACGTGTCACGATCGCTAACGGGCGATGTCAGTTTAGACTGCCATTGGCTTTTTAATTGTTTTATGTTGCTCTGTACCTTTATTGCTATAACAATATGTAGAAGTTATAAGCAATGAAATACTATTTTTAAGCACTTGATTTAAAAAAGGTCCATGAAGTTTCTTACTCGTTCTTTCTCCACAGAGACTTGTATATGTTTTGGAACGGGAAAACTTGAACTCTATGATCAGTTAGTCAAAATGTTTTTCTTTCCGTTGACTCCGTGACAACGCAAAATAGCCTGTAAATGGTTTGCTTGAAAGAAATGCTTTGAATTTAACATAGTTTACTCAAATGAGCCTGAATATTTCAGGGCTTTACTGTTTGTCAGTTAACTCTATTAATATGCTAATAATCAGAGGTTAGGCCGGCAGTCTCGGCTTTTGGGCTATTGATAAGCCGTAACAGGTGTCAGATACGCAGGTATCAAAAGCGATTCTGTTGTAAAACAAAAGGGTCTCGCGGAGATCGACCACATATCCATAGACTAACTGCGATAACCCCAGCTTAACCTTACAGATTATTCTATACGATTTTGTCATCATCATTATCATCATGTCAAACTTTAGACGCCCACTGCTGGGCATAGGTCTTCCCCAAGGTGGGGTTCAACCGTGATCGCATGCTTGGCCTGGGTTTGGGTTATGGTACTCAGGACGCTGCTGCTGGTTAATATGCCTCTGTCGCCTTTTACGACACCCACGAAAAGAAATGGGGTGGTCTTATTCGCGACCGGCACCGAACGGCGATTTTCTTATACTCGACATTAAATTTAAGAATTAATTAGTTGCCAGGCGTTTAGTAATGCAACGCTTCAAACTTGCTAACTGTGCCTTTGCATTTTTTCAAATGAGAACGTAAAAGTCAAAGTCAAAGATCTTTATTGTGAGACAGTGGTTATAGAGTTGTTATTGAGTTTTAGTGTGCGTTTGCACTGCTCCACCATGTTAGGCATACATTAATTAGATTTTTTTTATCATTATTATTATCTTAGACCTATGTTTATGTGATATACTATATTAATTCAATTTGCATCAAAACATAAAATGGTTTGGCATTAACTCATCATGCATCTTTCGGACAAAAATTCATGTACTGTATACTTGACGACACGGTTGGCGCAGTGGCTGAGCGATCGACTGCTGCGCAGCGTGCTGCGGGTTCGATTCCCGCCCAGGGTAAACATTTGTGTGATGAGCACTTGTGTTTGCCTTGTGTCTGGGTGTTGTTAATCTATATATGTATGAATTTACAAAAAAAAAATGTATTTGTGTATGTATATCAGCTGTCTGACACCCATAGTACAGGGTCTCCCTAGTTTGGGGTCAGATGGCCGTGTGTGAAAATGTCCCCACATATTATATTATAAAATATGGTCTATTTACCAAGAAGTCAAATATTTTTTTTAAGAAAAATATTTTTTAATAAATAATAGTAAGAAAAATAATTTCAGTTAATAGTAGACTTGTGTGTCTACACCTTAAGATCTGAGGACATAATATTATTATATTTTTTCCCCGTTTATATCCATTTGTAGTGTGGATATAGTATTTCATGTGTTTTTATGTTGGGGTTCGATTTCTTCGTACTTATATTTATTTTATCGTATTGGGATGGGAGAAATGTATAAAGAGATTAGCCCGTTGTCATTCCATATAACTCTAAGGCCCGCTTCCGCCAGTCAGGATTATCTTGTTAATTGCAAGTTTGGTATACAACAATATTCGTCTTACTACACTGTCAGTATTCGTTTTCATTGTTTGCGTAATAACTTTTTGACTCCCCACATACATGAGAAGGTGTATGTTAGCTACCTGAAGGCTAATTCTACTATTTATAAGTTTAAAACCTACTCGTAATCTCATCTCTGCGACAGTCAATGACAAAATCTTTTCAAAAAGTTTGGTAAATAGAGGTGTTTTTAACAGTTTGGAACGACGCAGCACGTATAAGAGACATATTATCCAGTGTGGGGTAATAGGAATATCTTTTATATTGTGCCGTGCGTTTACAAACATATAGACTCACATACACAAACGGCCAGACTCAAGAACAACTCTCTGTAGGCCATACTATTTTTTTTTCGGCCATAGGTACTATCGTGGACTTTCCCGCCTGCTCAGTTAAAAAAAAAAATCCCTTGGCGCCTGCGAAGCCAACGGGGCGGGGTAGAGAGCGCTTCCATCTTTTGAGTGCAAGCAAAAATGAACTTAGTGGTGGTCAGGCGGGTGTGACCACGTTAGTACCTACTATTTTTTTTTTCCGAGCGGGAATCGAATCCAGCACACGTACCGCAGCAGTCAATCGCTTAGCCACTACGCAACTGTGCCATGAGTATTCTAGATTCATACCTAAAGGTTAGTAGAATATTAAAAAAAAAATTACCTGATCACCAAATCGTTCGACTGTATGTACTCCTACACACCCAATTTCTAACTAAACTAATAGTATTCCAGATATTTAGCTACACTTGAGCATTCAGCAAACATCGGAACATTGAGTGTCAGTTAATATTGAGCACTCGACTTGATCCAATATTTGCTACAAGCACATCGCTACTTAGGTATAAGTTTAAGTTCACTTTCAAGGTGATTCACGAGAACCTGTCATCGGGGAATATATTTGTATTGTATTAGCATTTGTGTTACGGGAAATTAGCTTAGGGTGGGGTTGGGTTTTCTTATTCTAAGAATACGTTATACAGTGTGGATTTTTGAGACGAGACAGTAAGGACAGGTACCTTATAACCTTAGTCATTATAGGAATTCATCCATCAATTTAGGTTGAATTAAAATGTTCATACAATTAAAGTTGTCATGTCAGAACGTATTGATTAAAAACACGGCGAAGTTCAAGAAAAAACTAATTTGACACCTCTCGTCCTTTTCTTCAGCTGCCTGGAAGTAAGAGATGCCAATGTTTTATTTTAGTTTATGAACAAGGGGATCGGCGCCATTATCTCCCATTAAGGGTTCCGCAGCAGCAAGTAACATAAAATAAAAGTTCTTGTAGTTCGTTGTAACTTTGATCGATGTTTTAATAGGAAATTGCGGTTTACGATTTATGACGTATTAAAAACCAATTTTCAAGATCTCGTTCAAACCAATTTTCGGTGGAAGTTTACATGGTAATGTACACCATATATTTATTTTAGTTTTATCATTCTCTTATTTTAGAAGTTACAGGGGGGGGGGGGAAACATTTTACCACTTTGTAAGTGTCTCTCGCGCAAACTATTCAGTTCAGAAAAAAATATATTAGAAACCTCAATATAATTTTTGAAGACCTATCCAGAGATACTCCACAAGTATGGGTTTGATGAAAAAAAAATTTTGAGTTTCAGTTCTAAGTATGGGGAACCCCCAAAATTTATTGTTTTTTTTTTCTATTTTTGTGTGAAAATCTTAATGCGGTTCACAGAATACTACACATCTACTTACCAAGTTTCAACAGTATAGTTCTTATTGTTTCGGAAAAAAGTGGCTGTGACTTACGGACGGACAGACAGACAGACATGACGAATCTATAAGGGTTCCGTTTTTTGGCTACGGAACCCTAAAAAGGTTTGCAGAAACATGTACAACTTTATAGTAAATCTTACATAGGGACCTCCTTATAAGTAGAAGATATACCTGTGCTAGGAGGTCCCGCTCTTCTAAAAGCGGTGTACAAAAAGAAAAATTTTACAAGATGAGGCTTAGACAAAAATAAAATACAAGAGACAAAAAATAATACAAAAAATTAGTTTAAAAAAACTAAAAACACGCTTTTTATAGAAAACCAAACTAAAAAATAGAAAATAAATTTTAATAAATTATTTTATTTAAAAAAAAGCGTGGGGTGCTTTTTAAGATATTATCAAAATGATAATCACTCTACTCATATCTGTCAATAAAATATTTATAACTATTGACACCATGCACCCCACGCTTTTTTTTAAATAAAATAATGTATTAAAATTTATTTTCTATTTTTTAGTTTGGTTTTCTATAAAAAGCGGGTTTTTAGTTTTTTGAAACTATTATTTATTTTTTACTTTTTAGTTTGATTATATCTATATCTATAAATATTATGTACATTTATTCTACCAGGGGCGCTTGTGCAGTACCTTCCTAGTATATAATAGCTGTTTTTTCGGCAACTAATTTTGACGACTTATGTTTTTTTTTTTTTTTTTTAATAATTTTATCAAATTAGTGTATTGTCATCGGTCCTCGATATATCTACAAAGTTTGAACGAAATTCGTCAAAATCGCTCCCAAAGGAGTCGGTTACAAAGGTTACAAACAAACATACAGGTGAAGCTAATAAAAAGCTGGTAAAAAAGCTTTTTACAAAAAAGACAACCGCAAAAATTACTATAGTATGGAGATACCTACTTTCTCTCTGATCTGCTATCACAATAATACTAAGTGACCATTTAACTATTCATCACACTGTAGCGTACTAGAGGTATCAGCAGAGATGCTGCCATTAATAATTCAAGTTTAAATGGATATCTATTGAATCAGTTATGGTAAGTCTCTATTGCTTTGACATAGAGATTGTGGTTTATAGAATTGTGTGTGGTTTTAGTCACGGAAATGGAATTCAGGAATTTATCAGTTCCGTGGTTTTAGTAGTACCTAATAATAATATTTTTTATTAATACGAAAAATCTTCAGTTTACATAAACTCTGTATTCGATAACAACTGCATTAGTATAGTTTTGTGTCGCAGATATTAACTCTCACCTCCAAAAGGTCGAGACAAAAGCAGAACTAAGCCTGAAAACTAAACTAAAAACAAAAAAAACAAACATTAACTCTCACCTCCAAAATATCGAGACAAAAGCAGAACTAAACCTAAATACTAAACTAAAAACAAAAAAATAAACATTATTTTTTGTATTTAGTTTTGTTTTAGTTTTTAGGCTTAGTTCCGTTTTTGTCTGTCAGTAGTGGAGCTCTTTGGGAGATTTTTTCGATACAAACTATTTCATACTACACCAACACCAATGTGGTAAATCTCAATATGTCAGAAAATTAAATAAGAAAATATTAAATACTAGCTTTTGCCCGCGGCTTCGCCCGCGTAAAAAAAAACAATTATTCCAAGGGAACACATTACCGGGATAAAAAGTATTCTATGTGTTAATCCAGGAAATGGTGCCAATTTTCATGCAAATCTGTTCAACGGTTTACGCGTGATTGAGTAACAAACATCCAAACATTATCATAAATTTTCACATTTATTTAGCAGGATAGTAGGATAGGATAGGATAGTAGGAAGTAGAATTAGTAGGATAGTAGGATATAGGATAGGATTTACACATTTTTGACAAAATTTTGACATAGATACTTAAGTTATTTTTTTTATGTAACATCTTGCATTTATGTATACTCATGTTTTAGCAAAATAAATATCTTATACCTTATCTTATCTTGTATCTAGATTGTCACTGAGATGAGATTATGACACTATCTTTTATTTTGTAAACAATGTACAATATTTTCACGAATAATAAAAAGAAAACCTAAAACTATTAAACTAATAGGTACAATAAGGCATCAAAAAAATCTTCCACATTGGCATCAACTGGAAATGTACCCAAGAGACTGGCGGCATTGTCACGTTAGATGGCAATGCTTAACCTCTGACCTAGGCAAAAACCAGCTCTTGGATCACGGGTAGTGTCAACCAACCTTTTGGACATTCCCTTAAAGATTTCGGAATTTTCAAATTAAATTACAGAATGAGTACAGACTGGAAACCACACGCCCCGCCTACCGTACGTATGTAAGTGATCTACAGGGACCCAATAAATATGGGCAATAAATTCCCCAGAGACAAAGGGTGTTCGGAGATATAGCGTGCAGACGTGATCTTCACAGCAGGCTATTGCTTTCAGGGACAGGTTTGCAGTTCTTCGGTGTTAGAAGATTATTATTCTGAGGGTGGAGTGATTGATTTACTTACACACTGTATATTACCCACATACCTAATACTTAGCTCCTACATTTGACTTTGTTCGCAAGACAAGTGTACCAAATCATAACTTATGGCACAAAATATAAAGGGTACAGAAGGACCGCTCCCGCCATCTTCAAAAATAATTGCCTAAACTTGCCAGGCTCACTAGGGTTGCTACTGTATTGCCTCTGTAGTTTTTATTTGTGACAATATGACATTTAATTGACACTGGTTGGAACTCTTGGCAATTTTTTTTAAAACATTTTTGTTTCTGTTCGTCGTGAAATGTCAATGTCTCTCATTTATTCATTTAGACATAACGTGACAGTCGAGGCTGATGTCTGCTTGAAACTGCTTGAGATTGCCTATAAACATAATGTCAATGTGTGCGTGAGTAAAATGGCAGTTTGTTCTGAGTGGTCACTCTGCTCGGGAGCGCCGCCCGTTCACCCGGGACCAACAGTTTTACATGCTTTCCGAGGCACGGAGGGAACTCAGTATGAAAGGGATGGTCACCCATCCACAGACCGACCGTGGCTTGCGTAGCTTAACCTTTGACCGATCGATCTGTTCGGCTTTAACTTAGCCACGAGCTCCTCATGTTGCTCAAACGGCGAAAGTGTAAACATTTAAAATCACATACACAAACAGCTAGACCCGGAACAACGAATTGAAAGTCATACAAATATTTGTTACGTGTGGGAATCGAACCCGCGAAACGCAGCGCTGTAGCCAATTTATCAGCCACTGCACCAACAGTCTCGTCAAAATATACATTATGCTGTTTTACATCTAGAAGATTATTCTGTGCTACAATAAGTCCGCTTAAAATATTAATATTAATAAGATTATTTTTTTGTTTCAGGTAAGCTTCTATACAAGAAAGTGATTCAGTTATGGTAAATGACTTTGTTCAAGACAAAGATTTCAATAATAGACTAGACTAACGACTAACTCGATGAATACTCTTTTAAAATCAATAAAATATAACAAATTCAGGTTACATTATTCATGTTGAGACTACGGGTACAGTCAACAGCAAAAGTAGATGATCAAAATCAAAAATTCAATACTAATGAACGGAGTTTGCGTCAGAACTGTGTGGCGCCGAAGTAATTCAAAAGTATGTGTGTGACAATCACATACTTTTAATAAATAAACTAGTAATAAATTATATAAATTAGTGTTAGTAAATTAGTATTGAATTTCTGATTTTGATCATCTACTTTTGCTGTTGACTGTACAACGTGAAGACAATGTAAGGTCAGAAAGATGCGATTACAATATTTTTGTCAATATGATAACGATACAAAACTGCAACATAACCCGTTCCAAATAACTCGATATAAACTTCCTCAACACACTTAAGTAAAACCCTAAAAATATAATAAACGAAAAACTTCTTACCGATACATCAACACACACACACACACATATATTCACACCCCTTTTAATAAAACAACCTATAAAAGTGTGATCAATCAAACCGAAACGTATCAACGCCAAGTAGTTCGCCAAGCGGGCCAAGTTTCGCCAAGCTTGGCAATCACACACCAACTTGGCAGGCCGACATATTGTCGATGTCAATGGTGATGTTTTTCGACGGACCGAGACCCTTAGCCAAGTTTCGACCAACTTTAATTGGCGACAAAGTTTGGAACAAATAAATATTGTTGTAGTCTAATAAAGTTTGGGATTTTAATTAAATATTTGAGATTTGGTCTTGTTTGTATTTGTGCTTGTTAAAATTATAAGGAGGGAGAGCTGGAAATGCGTCATTCCTAGGGGACAAGTGACGTTAAGGACGCATTTTATTGTTACCACGGCACTCAGATTATAAAACAAGAACACTGAGAGTGAAGCCAAAAAAGCAAATACAAATTCAAAAGCGAATACCCACAACGCGCTTCGGGCTGTGCTGACAAGAGTCAGTATAGCACAAAACGCCGCATCGTAATAAAAAAACAAATACTAATTTAAAAGCGAATACAATAACGAGATTGTAAGTATTCGCTTTTGAATTTGTCTTTGCTTTTTTGGCTTCACTCTCAGTGTTCCGCGCGGTCTATCTGCCTTTTGTTTCATAATCTGAGCCACGGCAATAGCAAATGTATTCGCATTATTTTCTTAAAAGAGCATAGACTCGTGGCTAAATAAAAGCCAACGGTCAAGGTTAAGCTACGCTTGCCACGGTCAGTCCGTGGATGAGTGACCGTCCATTTAATACTGAGACCCCTCCGTGCCTCGGAAAACACGTCAAGCCACTCTGGTAAGCGTTAGATGACGTCACCGTAAGACTTGTTGTTCATGTGTGCGTGAGACTGGTACTGATACAAACTCACATGTTTGACATCAATTTTCAATACTTAGCACTCACACCTATCTTTTTTTTGGTAATTTTATATATCTCTCTAATATATAAAAAATCGACTGCTGAGCATGGGTTTCGATTCCCAGGTCAGGCAAAGTGTTATTAGGTTTTTCTATTAAGAATTTGTCAGTAACAGCCCGGAGTTTGGAAGTTGGCGGTGTAACACCCCTGTTTCTCGTAAAGCACGTATCGCCGTTGGTCCTGCGCCTGGGCCTCAAGTCGTCATATTTCCCATACAAAAGCTCGTAGGAGATTACGGCGTTATAACAAATTATTTTCCAAATATTATTACCAGACAGGTATCTTGTGGTTTGAATCTAGGTTTGTACAAAGCCAAATATGTATAAACTTTTTTGAGAAACAAATTCAGTAACCACGTCTGAAAATCAGCGGTTTTGCACAGTTTTTACCTGAACTTTGGCTGTTCATAATGCACTCATACATTGAAAAAGTAAAAAAAAAGCGATATAGAAACCTTATACATGTAATGGAGATTTTAATTTACAAATATTAATCGTCTTAAACTTGTAAGGCTTTTACTAAAACACGTATTTCCTGGAACAAGTTTTGCAAAATCTCCGCGCGCCAATTTTCCTGCGATGTTGCCGCGTTCTCACTCACTCGTTTGTTTTCGAGCTTTGCGTTGGTTGAAACAATTTTTTTTTTCAATCACGCTTGCGTCGAACTTCGCCCGATGGGGATGGGCGTTCTTAAATCGGCCTTTTTATGGCATAAAGTTTAAATAAATAAATAAACATTACTCTCCATTTCATCCCCGTAATCGAGTAAACAGTATCGCAGCACAACACCGCCATTATTAGTCAATTACTCAAACATATGGTACAATATAATTACTGTGTGGCTTTCAACCAAATAGTAGAATTATGACGTCAATAATTTTAGAGGTTATTAGGTCGTACTGTGGAATTTCACTTTGTTACCTTACTGTGAGCTGTGAATTGTCGGTTGTATGTTATAATATGTTAAAGGTTTTGTATATTGACTAACAGCTATACTAACAATGTTTTTTGGTGAAGCAATTCTGCATAGCTGTGTGGTGCCGGCCGCGAATAGCACCACCCCATTTCTACCCGTAGGTGTCGTAGAAGGCGACAGAGGGATATTGACTAGAGGATGGGCAGCAGCGTCCTTCTGAATACCAATAACCTACTGCGATCGCCAACATGTATCGGCCAAGCGTGGTAATTACGGCTGAACCCAACCTTGGGGAAGACCAAAGAGAATATAACCACAGTCTTTGAGGAAGACCTATGCCCAACAGTGGGCGTCTAAAGGTTGACATGACGACATGATGAAGCAATTCTACGACTGCTAATTTTTTTTTTACAAAAAAGGCAACCGACTTCCGAATCTAAAGTCATAATGATGTGTTCTGTGTTAAAGTAATTTTTACTGAAGTTTTGATGGCGTTGTCTTCATTGTTATCATTAGAAACAGCTACACTAAAAAAAGTAATTTTCGAAAACGATCCACAAAATCGCGTCATAAAGGAGTTGAAAATAAATAAAATAAGTCATCCTCTAATTTTTCACCCTTAAACGTATTGTTATGAAAAATGAATTCATCTTCATCACCAGTCGGAAGACGTCCACTGTTGAACATAGGCCTCCCCCATAGAACGCTACAACGAGCGGCAACCTGCCGCTGGTATCCACGAAATTGATATCTGTTTGTAAGTTTGTAAGTCTGTATGTCTGAAACTGCTCATCCGATTTCAAAAATTGTTTCACCAATAGGATGCTACATTATCGGTTATCCCTGAATGCCTATAGGCTATATATTGCATTATCAAAAAAATAGAGATCCTTAAGAAAATTCACGCGGGCGTAGTCGTGGGTAACCTGGGGGACAAGTCTACTATTTTTATAATTTCGTCATTCTAACACGATCCCATTGTCATTTTGCTAAAAAGTTCGTAATCTGCTAAATTCATAATGATCAATCATTGGTCGGCCGAATTAAACGCAATGACTGCACAATGACGTTCCAATGGTAGGTCACTGATCAAAGGAATTGTCAAAACTTTAGCAGATTACCGCCTAAGTCAGTCATTCAGTTGTCATTTTGTACGAGATTACCATTCTATATCATTTCTTTCAATGGCGTGTCAGTGGTTGACTATTTGAAAGTCATAATGACGCCATTATATTAGTAGATTACCAAACTTGTCAAAATCAACAATTATGAAATCAGTGATAGACCATTCTGACACTATTGTAATAGCAGACTTGAGGCCCTGGTCTCCTGGTTCATAGATCTATGGAGCAGGAGACCAGAAAATAAGAGGTAAAATTTGTTTGTTAGTTTGTAAAAAAACATGCGAGCAAAGTACTAGTCCTGCCTAGAAATGAATATTAATGTAAATTACATCATCATCATCTGCCAACCCTTTCCCAACTATATTGGGGTGGGCTTCTAGTCTAACCAGATGCAGCTGAACACCAGTGCTTTACGTGAAGCGACTGCCTATTGGACCTCCACAACCCAGTTACTAGGTAACACGGAGTAAGACATATTGTCACACTATCTGGCTTCTAACTACCCATAAAGACTGCCAAGATCTACGAATGACTGGCGGAACCAACGGCTTTACGTGCTTTTCGAGGCACGGAGGCAACTCGATATGAACTGGATAGTAGTCCCCCATCCACAGACCGATCGCGGCATTCGTAGCTTAACACGAGCTCCTCCGATTGTAAATTACATGTGTTTCTATAAATAACCACACTACGATAACTAAATCCCCGTCAGTTTTACCCCATTCAACCGTTAACTATATTTCTATTCTAAATATAGCGCATCGCTGAGCGTCGCACGCTCGCTTAGCTTTGTATGCCGCTCAGGCCTGGCGTGGCAGTCCATGTGGAAATGTTCTCGCTTTTAAATGAGCTCGTTCGTGAGGGGTGAGGAGTGTTGGAGGTTGGAGGTGTGTTGTATTGCGTGGATAGTTACTAGCAGATAATTGTTTTTGGAAGTGTACTCTCTCTATTTTTCGACTTTTAATTCTATTCAGAAACTTGACAGTTGAAGGGTTACCAGAAAGTGACCAAAAAAAAGGTAGTGAGGTGGTGTAAGAATGAACGAAATTGAATGAACTTAAATAATGTACTTAATATGCAAGCTTTTCATTTTAAATGACAATGCCAGATCCTGCCCCACCCATGTACAGAAAAAGTAACCCATGTATAGAAAAGTAAATTAATGAAAATAATATTGTAATGAATATAGAACTTTTCTATAGTAAATTGTTTTTCTTTAGAACTTGCAGATTACGAAATACCTACCCACAAAATACAAACTCATTTTACCTAAAATACAATTTAACCTATAATCAATGTCATTATTGTTTTTAGATTTAAACGGAAACCGCAAGTTCTACAGTCACTAAGACTAATGTCTAGTTATCAGCAATAAATAAACAGTAAGATGCTACATATTGCTACGTATTACTGAGGGTATTAAATATAAAGATAATTGTTTTTTAAATTAATTACGCATAATATTAATCACTAAATGACTTACCGATGGAAGGAAACGTTTACTTTATTTTTTCTACTTACGATTTTCTACCGTAAGTTAGGCACGAAAATAGGCACGCGAAGTAGTTATTCTTGAGTTATCTAGGTCTATCTATATCTGTGGATGCAGTATATAGGCGCTTTTATTAGAGTATTAACAACAAAATTTATACTTGGATATTTAAATCCTGTTTATTAAGCAGCATATATACTGAAATAAATCTAGAATACCTAGTCGTGGCTATTACCTATACTGCTGAAAAGTAGTGCATCGTATAATTTCGTATATTTTTGATGATATGTAAAAGTAACAATGTTATCCGACTTTTACTTCTACCCGTACCAATAAAAAAAGTTTTTTCAAAAAAAAGAAAACCGCCTTCAAAAACTAAAAAGTGATAAATAACTTTAGCACAGAACACACATTACTTTACTTTCGGAAGTCGGTGGCAATACAAAACAACAAACACAAAGCCACCGCCACCGACTTCCGAAGAAAAATTCCTTCCGAGTCAAAGATTGAAGAAACCAAAACGTCGTCTAAGTAATTTATTTGGGAATTTGTTGATTTTCTCAAAAACGGCTGTATCAATTTTGATAAAATTTATATGGGACCATTTCGGCATAAACCCCTTTCGAACAAAAAAAGAATTTGCAAATCCGTCTCCATATGACAGAGTTATGCCCGAACATACATAAAAAAATATATAAAAATTCGAATTGATAACCTCCTCCTTTTTGAAGTCGGTTAAAAAACTGTAACCCTTTATATACGACTTCTTAATTCTTTACATATCTCTCACATATACATAAAGCTATATACCTATTTTTATCCCCGAAAACACGGCACACAGCACGATTAAGGCAATTTATAACACACGTACGTTACGTCATTCGCCGCGACTAAATGCGACAAAGTGTGTTTCAACTTTAACGTGACTGATATGAACGCATTAATTTCGTTGAGATAGGCTCATGAATAAAACACGTATTTATAACACCTTAGGGACGATTTACACTTGTACGTAAAAGTTTGATAAGCGATCCGAGAAAGTGTGGAATTAATTTCAGGTTTATTACTGTTTTGGAGTTTTGTTGAGATATTATATTTTTATGTTATTTTATCTAGGTTTAGGTACATTACAAAGAAAGAGAGGATATTTTATGGCATGATTGGCGTAGTAGTTGAATGTCTGGCTGCTGAGTTGCGTGTCTCTCTTTCGATTCCCACTCGGAGGAAATTATAGTGTTATCCAGTAACTGTATTGTGGAGGACAGGCAGTCGCTCCATGTTAAATATTGGTATTCAGCTGAATCCGACTAGATTGGAAGCCGACCCCATTTTATTTTATTAATTAGGGACAAAAAACAGTTACATGCAGAAAAATACAAAGAAATACTTAACTAAGAATTAACAAACATGTAACCCACACCATTGTCCACGATTTAACTAAAGGTTAAAAGAAGATCAAGACAGCAAGTCGGTGGCGGTGGCTTTGTGTTTGTTGTTTTGTATTGCCACCGACTTCCGAAAGTAAAGTAATGTGTGTTCTGTGCTAAAGTTATTTATCACTTTTTAGTTTTTGAAGGCGGTTTTCTTTTTTTATTTAACTTTTTTTATTTGCTTTTTAGTGTTGCCCTAACATCCAAATCCATTAAGAAACGGCGACACGATTAAAAGAGATTGTAAGTCTTTCAAAGATTGAAGAAACTAATACGTCGTCTAAGTAATTTATTTGGGAATTTGTTGATTTTCTCAAAAAGTGCTGAATCAATTTTGATAAAATTTATATGGGACCATTTCGGAATAAACCCCTTTCGAACAAAAGAAGTATTTTGCAAATCCGTTTATATATGACAGAGTTATGCCCGAACATACATAAAAAAAAAATATATATATATAAACATTCGAATTGATAACCTCCTCCTTTTTGAAGTCGGTTAAAAAGAAAATCAAGATGAAAGTCGCTGCCTCTATAATGCTTATGCTATGCTTAGCTTAACTTAATTTCACTTAATATAGTTGGGAAAAGGCTAAGCAAATGACGAGGTTTTAAATACCACAAAAAAGATAAAGTCGGTAACTTATAAAAGGTAGTAATAAATAAAACTTTTGGCAGCCAATCATTCAATCATTTCATTTGCCACAATTCAGTTTTAAAATTCACCAGACATTATAATGCCAAGAAAATGCTCGTACAAAAATGGCGTCCGACATCTTGGAATATTGCCATATCACTGGACAAGCAGATGGTTCCACGAATTTTATTTCTTGCTTTCGTTGTTTAAGAATGCAGGTGAACACTGTTGACCATTCTTTTGGAATAATAGTAATAGCATAAATTACTGTTGAGATATCTTTTTAAATTGGGAGAAGCCCGCCACACTATTCCCTCACCACTGTAACTCCTGTAAGCCAGAATCAACAGAGGCGACCACCAGAAAAGCGCCAGAGCAATGAAGCTCGACGAGTCCCAGAGAAACGATTCAACTGTCTTGGATCCCGCAACGAAATTAATCAGAAAAGAACAGCGGAGAAGTAAGAAAAACATATTTTCCACTTCCCTCCAAATCAAGCAGGAGACAGAACAGAACTAGGCCAATAGGCACAACACTGTTGAGATAGTCGATCGTCAGGCATTCGGATAATACCGGACACAGTAATACTTTTTGGTTACGTGTCCGGCCAAATAAGACGGTGTCCGGGATGCCCAGCTTTTGGCTTAGGCTTTAAATTTGACCTATTTAACCAACTTCAAAAAAAGGAGGTTCTCAGTTCGACCCGTATGTTTGTATGTATGTATGTATTTGGTTGTCTGTAAAGTCGGTTTACGGAGGATAGTTTTACGTGATAACGTCATAAAGAAACATAATGGCTAACATATATAACATAAGCAATTAATGGCTTCCGTCGAGGTAGGCGGAGCTTATTAGACGCTTGGGCCGATCGTGCATCTCTATCGCTTGTTCCGCGCTCTCGCTTGCACGCGCAGGCTCAGGCGGAACGTGACACTTTTTCGTGCGTGCAGCCGGTGTTCATCGATTTATAAGACGTCTGTCCGTCCTACACTCGCACTGCTCCGACGTCTCAGCAATTTTACCGTTTACATTAAAAGAGCACTTATTTTGTGTAATAATTAGGTAAAAAATCCTTTAAAATATTTACAGTTTACATAGTTAGCCTACAACCTGAAAAAAATATCTTGTCTTCGGAGCCAATCAGCATTCAGATTGAATTTAACCAAAATAAAAAGGCAAACCAAACGAAACTCATTCAAGATTCCACAGAAACGTTTTCTTTACTGTTTTTTTACTTTCCTCAAGTATTTTTAACAGAAAGTAGTCATTCAATTAGTCCCGGTCACGCTTAATGAATATTTTATAAGAAGAATCGATGATGGCGTTAAAAAAAACAATCAGATTTAGTTGTTACAAATTGAAATCAGTGATATTTTGATCATGAATTATTCAGAAGCTTTCAATAATCCTGGGTTTTCTCGAAATTTTGCGATAACACGTTTTTTCCTCATTTGAAATTTTGAAGACGATGCTGCGGTGTCGTTTGGTATTAGGGGATCGCCTATATCCGTGTATACCTGATGAGATTTTGCAAAAATCACGTACGAAGTAGCAAGATTGTACGCATTTAAAGACAGGCAACGTTTACACGATGATTTACATGAATTGATACCGTTTTTTCGTTTACCTGTCGAATGGTTCTGAATGTTCTTCTTTTTATTCTATTGACCCATATCACACCTACGACACTCCATACAAACGAAACAATTTAATTACCTACACTACTACCAAAATAACAGACTGTGCAAATATAAAATACAAAACCGTGCGTGTGTGTGCGTGTCTACGCGCCGCGTGAACTAAAAGCAGTTTCGAGAGCCGTTTCGACGCGGGAAGAGAACAGGGGGCCAAGTCTGCTATTTTTATAATTTCGTCATTCCAACACGATCCCATTGTCATTTTGCTAAGAGTTCGTAATCTGCTAAATTCATGATGGTCGATCATTGGTCGGTCGAATTAAAAGCAATGACTGCACAATGACGTTCTAATGGTAGGTCACTGATCAAAGGAATTGTCAAAATTTTAGCAGATTACCGCCTAAGTCAGTCATTCAGTTGTCATTTTGTACGAGATTACCATTCTATATCATTTCTTTCAATGGCGTGTCAGTGGTTGACTATTGGAAAGTCATAATGACGCCATTATATTAGTAGATTACCAAACTTGTTAAAATCAACAATTATGAAATCAATGATAGACTATTCTGACACTATTGTAATAGCAAACTTGAGGCCCAGTGTCTCGGAGGAAGTCGGGGCGTGTCGCTACTGTACTACTAATATTTATAATGTTCCCATACTGTCATATATACCTATACTAACGTCCGTCGTGATGGCAACCGTGTAATACATAATATTTTGGCATACTTTAATGGTTGTATTCGTCATGAAAGTTAACTCTGACGTCGATTTTCGTAATACGCTTTGAAATAATTGTCTTCGCTTTAACAATCATTCAAAATTATATTTTTACTCTGTAGTTCTTTAAATCAAGACTTAATCTTTCTAAAGCCGTAATTTGGATCTAATAATCTGTTCAGATCATTACGGTACTGCTCTGGGAAAAACGCGAAAACATGAAGTTTTCGTCACGAATCGAGTACCCACCTCTCACGCTTGTGGTTGTGGGTTCGGAACCGGACATGAGCAAGTACCTACCAATGTGATTTCCCTATTTATGTACTTTCTAAGTTTATTTTGGATATCACTGACATCGGTGAAGGAAAACATGAAAAAGAATTGGTTGTCTCTAAAGTCGGTTTACAGACGATAGTTTTACGTGATAACGTCATAAAAAACATAATGGCTAGCATTATTTATAATATAAGCAAATAATGGCTTCCGTCGAGGTGGGCGGAGCTTAATGCTTGGGCCGATCGTGCCTCTCTATCGCTTGTTCCGCACTCTCGCTTGCACGCTCAGACTCAGGCGGAACGTGACACTTTTTCGTGCGTGCGGCCGGTGTTCATCGATTTATAAGACGTTATCACGTCAAAAAATGTATCTCTAATCTTTGTCTGAATTACAAGACACTACAAAACTTTCTAAAGCCTTTACCCTTACACCTTCCCGCTTACCATCTTAACAGCTGGCCTTACAAGTCCTCGGAAGGTACTACCAGCTGAGCTCCGCACATTTTTCAGCGAACTTAAGAGAATACGTAATTGTGTGAGTACAGAACGTTCATTTAATAAACTTTACAGACACCTGTGTCCCTTACCTGAGCGGACGTTCGGCGTAGGGATGAGAAAAGCGGGATTTTGCCCCGGAGTTTTTATATTTTTTTTTTAATGAATACTTGCCCGATGTACTTATTTTTAGCAATTTCTATTTTTGTAAGTAGTTTGATTATGACTTTTCTATGAGGTTTGCAGTTTTGTTTTGACAATGATTCCGATTCGGCTGTCACGAGTTAAAGTTATTTTAAGCTGTTTTTATCGCTTTTTCTGCAATAAAACAAGAAAGAGACAGATATTGATAAAACCTGGCTTATGAAGGCTGTTATCTTTTTTGTAAATAAACTTTTCATTTATCACTTTTTAGAACCTCCCTTTAGAGCATCCAAATCCATTAAGAACCGCCTACACAGTTAAAACAGAGGTACTCCAAAGATTGAAGAAACTATTAAAACGTCGTCTATGTGGATTTATTAGGGATTTAATAGATTTTTCAAAAAGGGCTGAATCTATTTCGATACAATTTATATGAGACTACCCCTGAGGCATACCCTATCCATAAAAAAAATAACTTTTAAAATCAATTCACATTTTCCGGAGAAATCGTGTAACAAATATACAAAAAATAATAATAATCTATACTATAATATTATAAAGCTGAAGAGTTTGTTTGTTTGTTTGGTTGAACGCGCTAATCTCAGGATCTACTGGTTCGAATTGTTTTTTTTTTTTGTGTTGGATAGTCTATTTACCGAGGAAGGCTATAGGCCCATCTGATGCCGTCCTTTTCTTCAGCTGTCTGGCAGTAAGAGATGCCAATTGTCTAATTTTAGTTTATCTTGTAAACAAGCAACAACCTGGGAATCAAGACCAACGTCAGTCCACCACCACCACCTGCACCATGTCAACCTTTAGACGCTAATGGGCACAGGTCTCCAACAAAGGGTGTTCACAACCGTAATCGCCATGCTTGGCCGATGCATGTTGGCGATCGCAGTAGGTGTTATGGCATTCAGAAGGACGCTGCTGCCCATCCTCTAGGCTGTTCAATATCCATCTGTCGCCTTCTACGACACCCACGGGTAGAAATGGGGTGGTGGTATTCGCGGCCGGCACACCACACGAAGAGGCAGTCGCTACTTATTAACTGTAAATGGCATGTAGGTATCGTAGATATACCTTCCTAGATTATAATATTGTTGTTATAATTTTATTAGTGTCCCTTAATACTAAATAAAAAGCCACGGACTACAAAAAAAAACCGGACAAGTGCGAGTCGGACTCGCCCACCGAGGGTTCAGTACATATTTGTAGGTACATCCTATCCATACTTCTATACTAATTCATGCCTACTATCCATACTTTAATCTACTTAATATTATAAATGCGTTTTATGCGACATAAACGGCCATATCTTTTATTCACGTTAACATAGAGGGTTGATTTTTTTACAGCATCAAGGGACCGTAGACTTTAATTATATTGTTTTAATTTCACCTCGATACGTCCACGCGTTCTCGAGATATAGGGTCTTGACAGACAGACAGACAGACGGACAACAAAGTGATCCTATAAGGGTTCCGTTTATTCCTTTTGAGGTACGGAACCCTAAAAAGAAGGACTCCACGCCACGCATATCAAAAGTGAAGCACCTAAAGTACGCCGGACCGAGACGCACACATAGAGCGGTACAGTCGGTAGTCGATACTTTCGGCGCGGAAACCTTTTTCTTCTAGTCCGTGACTATGATGTAAATGTGTGCGTGAAGCATGTTTGTACCAACGGTCTGGCTTACTTAGGGTGCTTCACTTTCAATATGCGTGGCGCGGTGTACTTCTTTTTTTTCTAGTCCGTGGATGAAACATAAATAAACTCATTTGCATTGTTGAAGAGAACACTGTTAAATCAATCAGATAAATATAACTCAAAACAATAGAAGTAAGATTACCGACTCGACTAACTTCATTTGCATCGGACTGAAATTACATTCAATTGTTTAGAATAATTTCTAATTGTTGTGTTTTCGTTTCTCTAACTTGCGTAATTCAATTTTGTGTGGAAAATATTTTAGCTTGATTTGTCCTCTGTTGAAAATTCGACTCGAATTCGATTCGGGGATAAAAGTACTAAGTATTGCCCGCGATTTCGCCTGCTTAAACTTCAGAATTAAAGAAAGTTCTAAACTATCCTACGGGAATTGCAACGGGATAAAAAATATCCTGTATAAAGCTAGATTAATATCAGCTATGTGTTTACCTATCATCGTTTAGCCGTTAAAGTGCAATTCATCCATTCATCTATGCTCACAATCTTTAGCGTTCATAAAAGTGTAAAAACAAGCGATATGAAAGAAGAGAAAGTCAATGTTGTTGTCAGTAATATCAGGACGGTAGACAGAGAAGAAAACGCTGCACCCAAGAAATTTATGGGTAAAAGTGGAGGTAACACTCTGAACAAATAAGTGAAACCGACTGTGGGCAGACAGTTGCAGAGCAGAGTGCAGCAGAGTGTTGCTTCCACTTTATCTACAAGCTTCTTTGCTGCAACCACCCCAAGTATAATAGTACAGATAATGATTAGACCATGTCCTTTTTTAAGACATAGGATAATTTTTATTCGGTTACATAAACACAACAACTTTAAAGCTACTATTTACGAGATATGTCTTTCGTTGACTTGAATATGCCCTGGCGGTTGAAGGTTTGTCATGCTCACTTGAATGTCTCGCTGATGGTGGTGCGTACGTTGGATCATTCGACTCCCTTCAAAATGGTTAAGATAAATGGTGCTGATTCACGCGTCATGTTTGTGAACGGGCGCTGTCAGTAGAGATTGGTCAACTCTTAACTGCCATGGCTTTTATTTTGATTATTTTTTTAAATGTTTTGTATTGCTCTTTACCTGCATTGTTTTCACATATAAAAGCAACATGAATAATGTAACCAGGGGTGTGATTCTGTAAGACCTCATTCTAAACTTCGAATCTGCAGTGCTATTCTGTTAAAATCTCCCTCGGTGAAGACTTGGGTGAAGTGAGCTGTCATCCGTTCCGATGCTAGGGATTGACAAAGCAGACCGGCGGATGACTCACTTCACCTATAAGATGTTCACCACGTGAGATAGTAACAGAATAGACATACTGAATCCGCTGTGAGTTTCTTGATTGACATTCTATTATAATTATATATTTAGATAATTCGAATTTCTACTACCGCCACCCTTGATAGCGTGTCAGCGAGTTGAACTAAATTGAAAAGGAGATTTTGACAGATAAAGTATGAGATGACGTAAGAAGTGGCATTCTGTAAGGTAATTTCCCCGTCACTTCGACGCCCACTTCGCACTCGAACACGATTCAAAGTATATATATATTCAAATATATCAAGGTCATATTGAACCTTATGCGAAGTGAGAGTGAATAGCGATGTGAGATGCGAGTTGTTGTTTGATTTTTACAGAATCGACCTACAGCATTTTGTAAAAACCCATTTCTTGCTCGTTCTTCTCCATAGAAACCTACGCTACGTTTTGGAACGAGCAACTAGAACCTTGAATTTGTAAAACGAGCAAAACCGCCATTAACAGGTAGTCCGGAAAAGCATTGACAGCTTCTAATACTCAATTATTATCTTGACATGCAATAGTGCTTGAGTTGTTGATAAGAAAATAATTAATTGGCTTCACAATCAATGTATGCGGGTGACAGATTATAATTATGTATTAGAATAGTATCTCATAGATGACAGGTTGGAAGTACAGAAATCTAATTAACTAGTAAGTACATCCAATGTACGTCTTTGCTATATTTGTAAGCTTGGAATGTTCACCTCAATCCAACACATATTGCGATGTGAATTTTGGTATGTTTTTTACACAATCACGTTTTAATGGCTGTACGGATTTAGATGAAATTTTGCACACACGTTGATTTGAAACTGAATTAATATATATGGTACTTTTTATCCGGATTCTTATAGTAGTTTTCCCAGGACTTTATTATAGGCATCGATAGCATCCGTTTTCAGAACCATAATACTACCTATTTTCATCAATTAATACGAACTGGCAAGATGAAAAATGTTTATCTGTGTCCAACATATCCCACTATCCCACATAAACCATAACACAAGCGTTATAAAAGTCTATTTAAATAAATATCAGCAAAAACCAACTCGACTTGTTCCGAAAAAAAATTCAAAGCCCAACACTAAACGAACGACAAAGTTGAAACAAGCATTCAGATAAGCTAAACTGAACCTTATCTTATCTGCTTTGGGGTCCTCTCATCCGCAATATAATTTGTCGTATGACAAACTTTTTTGAGGAAAATTTGCTCGCTTAGAACCAGAGGATGTTTATGCTAATTTAGAGATACGGTACATAGAACGTATGTATGTTTATGGATGTTTATCTCGGGAACTGTAGAGGTTTTAATAGATTTTTTGCTTGTGGAAAGCTTGTTTCGTAGTCAGATTCGGGTTCTCAGTAATTTTATTGGGGTTAGTTTTATTGTAGAGGTAGAAAAATAAAATAAACAGTTTTATTCAGCATCTAAGTAGGTTTATAGATAGATACGTACCAACAATGTCTTCAAATAATAAATAACTAGCGAGAGAGTCATGTCACCCGTCAATCGGTTATTGCAGTGGGACAATTATTAGTGGTATTATTATCAAGCGGTTATTGCAGTGGGCCATTTTATTATTAGTGGTATTATTATGAGCGAGAGAGTCATGCCACCCGGCAACCGGTTATTGCAGGGGGGCAATTATTAGTGGTATTATTATCAAGCGGTTATCACAGTGGGGCAATTATTAGTGATATTATTATGAGCGAGAGAGTCATGTCACCCGTCAACCGGTTATTCCAGTGGGGCAATTATTAGTGGTATTATTATCAAGCGGTTATTGCCGTGGGGCAATTATTAGTGGTATTATTATCAAGCGGTTATTGCAGTGGAGCAATTATTAGTGGTATTATTATCAAACGCTTATTGCAGTGGGGAATTATTAGTGGTATTATTATCAAACGGTCATTGCAGTGGGGCAATTAGAGCAATTAGGGCAGCGGTTATTGGGTAGAAAGGCCTCTTCTCATACAGAGAAGGCACGAGCATTGATCACCACGTGCTCTCAAGGCGGATTGCCGATTTTTTTAAACTTACCTTTATTATTAAAAGTCTAGGTTTTCTCACGATGTTTTCCTTCACCAGTGTCAGTAACGTTCAAGATAAACTTAGAAAGTACATTATGAAATTGAAAAAGTCACAGTGAACCCACAACCTCTTTCATGAGAGGTGGGTGCTTAAACCAATTTACATCACGGCTCATAAGAACGTTTAAAAATGTGTATGTACTTAAAAAATATTTCTTGTATTAATGTATTAAAAGGTCATTTAAATATCCAGTCGAACCTGACTTTAAGCCTGTAAATAAAAACCTTATAAAAAAACTGGTCAAGTGCGAGTCCAACTCGCGCACGAAGGGTCCATACCATTATCTATACTACATTAGACATCGAGCAAAAAACGGCAAAAAATCACGTTTGTTGTATGAGAATAAAACTAAAAACAGAATAAAATAAATATTTAAGGGGGGCTCCCTTAAATATTTATTTTATTCTGTTTTTAGTTTTTTGTTTAGTTGTCGTTATAGCGACAACAGAAATACATCATCTGTGAAAATTTCAACTGTCTAGTTATCACGGTTCATGAGGTACAGCCTGGTGACAGACAGCCAGACAGACGGACTGTGGACTCTTAGAAATAGGGTCCCGTTTCTACCCTTTAGGTGTGGAACTCTAAAACGTCAGGTTTGAGGGTTCCATAAAAACAAAACAATCAAAATGTCATCGCAATCTCATGTCAGCAACAATCAATATCAAAAATTTAGGGACATTTTTGACTGATTGAGACTGACATTTAGACTAAATGCGAACGTTCCGAAAAGTTAGTAAAAATGGCTCCCTGGTTTTACATACAAAAGCTGCTCATTCAATAACGAAATACCCGTAAAAATTGCACCCTCTGAAAAGCAAATGAAGCGAAAACAAAGTTGGTATACACGTCGGCGTGTGCATGTTATACTGAACCCTGCCATTCGTTTAACGTAGCACCCCTGACTTTAACAAATTGTGTGAAAAGATGGAGCCCTGATACATTTTGTTTACTGGCGTCCGAGAGAGGAATTTTGGGAAGCTGTAGGTTCATTAGAAGGTTATTTAATAAGGCATTTTTTTCAATATCTTGTAGAATATTAAGGTTCTTCGAATTTTTAAAAGACACTTTATGAGGGAACTTTCAGGATAGTGTTCGTCATAAAAGTCAAAGTCAAAAAATTTATTTCAATTAGTCCATTAAAAGGTACTTTTGAACGTCATAGTATAAAATTTGAATCTAGTTGCCCAATTCAAATGGTAGTTTCGTATGGAGAAGAATGGGCAAGAAACTCCATTCATACATAATTCTTTTAAAAAAAAATGTTTACAATATTTGTATTTACAAAAGTTAAGAAATGACAGCTAAGTTATGTACATAGACACATAGTGTTCACATTTACAATTCGTAATACAGTAGACGACTACTTCTTCTATTCCAACAAACAATGAATAGTGTGTGAGCTAGAGTAATCTATTAAGTACATACAATAAAGAATAATATAATATAAAGTGTTAAATTTTGTAGTTTGAATTAGCAATCAGTTTGATTTTGTCTAGACTGTATATTGTCCTATGAAACTGGACCAGCATGTTCCCAAGCATTCTTATCTTGGATATAATCCTCTAACTTATAATATATTATGCTTGTTTACAAAGTCTGTATGTATCTTTTAAATTTTGTTTAATTTAGTTTTAATATATCACAAGGTATTTTGTTGTTACATTTAACAAAGTAAACTACATATTTTTTGGTAAATTAACAATAAAATTCGATGAAATTTTATAGTAGGTAGCTTACAACATGATACGTAATTGAAAAAATCTATACTTAATATTATAAAGCTGAAGAGTTTGTTTGTTTGGTTGAACGCGCTAATCTCAGTATCTACTGGTTCGAATTGAAAAATTATTTTTGTGTTGTATAGTCCATTTATCGAGGAAGGCTATAGGCATGCGAAGCCGGGTCGGGTTGCTAGTCTCGTATAAACATTGCAATTTAGATGCCTGCTGAATGCAATAAATTTGAATCAAAAAGAAAGATGCACCGTCTGAACAGTGTTTAGATGATGCAAGTAATTGATTGCTTTATTTTATTGGTGTGTGAAAGTTGTATCGGTCAAGTAAGGCAAAAATATCATTTTGACATTAAGTTATATGACGGGAACTGACGAACTATACGCCTATTAGTGTTCTTATGCTACGAATAAAAGAATAGTGGCAGGATTTGTACAAAAAAAAAGATGTTCAGAGAAGTCGAAATTCTAATTCTTATGCTCTTGGGTACCTAAAGAGTATCTTCAGACATTTACCATATTTTTAACCCTTGCAATAATAAGAGGTGAATAGTTTTACAAAAATTTCATTATTTCAGATCGAAACGGCGATTGACAGTAACAGTGACACTGACAGCGCCGTTTCGCAGTTCTTACTCTGAAATTGCATCGTCAAGTGCAAGTCGCAAATAATGATATTTTTTTCCACACACTTGTCACATCACTTGTCTGCCAATTTTATAGATCCGTTAATGTCACTTGTCACTTTCTTTTTTTTATAAACACAAACTAGGCAAAGAAATGAAACGAAAAAGTGTTATTTTCATTTCGAAATATTTTAATTATGCGGGGTTTAAAAATGTGGGAAGTATATCAATCTACTTCTGGTAATGTATTCTCCACATTTTAAAATATTTTGAACTCTCTAAATGATTTTTATTTTTCATGCAAATTAATGTTTGGATCTCGCCATGATTCTTTCATTGACATTAATTACTAATTAACCAAAATATTATTAGTTTTGTACTACCCTGACAGTGCCTTTCTTTGGAAAATTGCCAAAAAAGGGCGCTGACGGTGAAGTCCTTAGGCATTAGTAAAAATGTTTCTGTCACTAAAATCCACTACAGACGGAGACAACATGATACTGTGATAGCACAGTATTATTTTACTCTCAATCAGACATTCTCAGTAGCAGCTCAGGATTGGCAGGGGGCATACCTGTAGCTCGATTCCGTAAAATACAAAAACAACAACTCGCGTCTCACATCGCTATTCACTCTCACTTCGCATAAGGATCAAAATTACCTTGATATAATTGACACTTTCAATCGGGTTCGAGTACGAAGTGAGCGTCGAAGTGACGGGGAAATTACCTTACAGAATGCCACTTCATACGTCATCTCGTACTTTATGTGTCAAAATCTCCCTGTCAATTTAGTTCAACTCGCTGACACGCTCGCAAGGGTGGCGCTAGTGTAAATTCGAATTATCAACCCAGTTTTTAGAATGCCAATCAAGAAACTCACAGCGTATTCAGATTCGAAGTTTGGAATGAGGTCTTACAGAATAACACAGTAGAAATAGGTTCGCCTCTATTACATAGAACACAAAAAGTCTACTACAATGTTCCCACAGCATAATTCAGACGTTATGTTATGACTTTAAATAATTCTGATTCAAATAAAAAGAAAGAAAGAAAGACCATTTGTTGGCACAAGCATAACACAATAGCCACAAAGAAAAATAAAAAAAAACATGATTGAAAAAAGAATTTTAAAAACCTAGACTAGAAATAACATCAAGCAGCTGATACCATTTCATTTTAAGTCCACAAATATTGTAATCTAATATCAATATCCCCTAAAGCGAGGTCTATTTCAAATCAATTTCGTTACCATTTTTTAGGGTCTGTGTACACCTGGCAGAAAAAACATTGTATAAAAGCCTGGAATCTGATTCGTTTGTAATAGAAGTCCGGTGGTCTACATTTGTGTTCCTTGGCTGTTAGCCAGGTACAAAATTACATGCTTAGAGACTGATTTTTCAATCCTCAGATAACTTTTAGTAAAAGTAATACTCTTTGTGGAAGAGTTCGTCCAAGAAGCTGTCACAAAGCTGTATTCCGGTCTAAGACAACAAGCGCACTCGACAGCCAGAGGGCTAATTCACGTAATTTTATGACGCGCCGATGAAGTTGTAGTGCAGTTGCAGTTAAGTTCAAGTTTAAGTGATAAACGGTATTCTTGTAGTCTCTGCGCGTAAGCTACGCGTGAACTGCACGTCTACCAAACTCTACCAAGGTGTAGCTACTTGAGAGAAAAAATATTGATCGATTACATTTCAATGAATATGATGTTATTATAATAATACCCCAGTTCAGATTTTAATGCTTTTTAACTGTCATTTTGAGACATCAAACGAATAGTACAATACCGATCATGTTGCGTTCCGAAGCACGCACCAAAGACGCGCGCGCTAAGTTCAATAGAATGCCGTTATTGCGCTCGCGTGACGCGAACTTGACGCGAGCGTGTCTGACAGGGGTAGAGAATACGAAAAGCGTTGTTTTGATTGAAACTTAACTGCAACTGCACTGCAACAGCACTTCTTTAGTTATGTGATTTAGCCCACTGATGTGAGCGTGTATTCGATTCGGGACGAAAATTTCATGTTTTCGCGTTTTGCCCAGAGCAATATCGTAAAGATGTGAGCAGATTATTTAAAGACAATTACAGTTTTAGAAAGATTAAGTCTTGATTTAGACAGCTACAGAGTAAAAATATAATATTTAACGATGGTTTTTTAAAGCAAAGACAATTCTTTCATAGCGTTTTACGAAAATAGACGTCAGAGTTAACTTTCAGGACGAATACAACCATTACAGTATGCCAAAATATTATGTTTTATGCGTTTTTCCAACAAGATATACAGTCTTAAAGTCTACTACAGAGCCAAAATTACGAAAATATTACTATTATGTATTAAAACAATGTTCAAAATGTACAAAATCGGTTCACTTTGACAAATTTTTTTCATCTGCATTTGAATAAAAACATAACTGATATATTTATTTTATGAAAATAAAGGTTATGCTTAATATACAGAATATTTTTCAGTCCGTTATACGAATACTCGTATTCTCTGCCGCTCTCAGACACGCTCGCGTCAAGTTCGCGTCACGCGAGCGCAATAACGGCATTCTACTGTTGCGCGTCTTTGGTGCGTGCTTTGGAACGTAACATGATATTCTACTATTCGTTTGACGTCTCACAATGACAGGTAAAAAGCACTAAAATCTGTACTGGGATATTATTTTAATATTAAAATAACGTCAAATTCATTTAAATTTAATCGACTCTATTCAATTATTTAGTAAGTAATATTTTTTCTCTCATGTGGCTACACCATAATTAAGTTTGGCAGAGTTTGGTGTTCGTACAGTTAACGTGCAGTTCACGCGCAGCTTACGCGCAGTTCAAAGATTACAAGAATACCGTTTATCACTCAAACTTGAACTAAACTGCAACTGCACTACAACTTCGTCAGCGCGTCATAAAATTACGTGAATTAGCCCTCTGGTGAAATATATCCCCTTTTAGCTACATCTGAAATAGTACCACTTAACTTATTTAACAGATACACGTTAATTCTATTTGTTCATCAGCTAGATAGTGCATTTTCCAATACTGTGAAAGAAGACTTAAAGATGCGTATCTCTAATTTTGATTAGTGAATCTATGTAGGTTTAATGTATGACCCCCTCCTACCCTTGGCCCATTGAGCTAACTGTATAAGTCATGAAAGAAATGAAATAGCTCATTTTAAATAACGACCACACAAAATGACATTGCATATCCCAATTTCCATTTATTTTGGGTACACTTTTCATATCCTTAGGTTACTTACTCTCTCTCATAAACCCATTCGACATTAAACCATTTTATCTTGAACATAAGCATAGGAATGACTTGCAGATGTATTAGCTGGCTGTCTTCCATACATAAAAATAAAATATTTCATATTCATTCTGTTTATCTGGATACACTCGCTGCTGTGATGATACGAGAACGAATATGGGGTATTTGGGTCGAGTCCGTAGCTTCCTTTTTTTGAATTGGAATTCGTACAAGGTCTTTTCGAAATACGTATTTCATTTTTGCGGACAAACTCGTATCGTTTTCTGTAAAATTCACTTCGTGGAGCTGACGGACGTGATGGCCCAGCGGTTAAGGCGCTTCCCTGACCAAATAATCTAGGACCATACATTTCCTCTTTGCCGCAGAATCGAAATTCACAGAATTTTTGGGTTTTTTTGTGATGAAAAAAGAGAATCGATCTTTTGGAATAAAATAAAACGTGAATTTTAAAGATTTTTACCCGACTACGGCAAAGCCAAAGGAGGGTTATGATTTTGACAGGCTATGTATGTATGTATGTATGTATGTATGTATGTTCATCTGTTCGCTCATAGCTCCTAAACTACTTATCAGAACTGAACAAATGAGGTATCGTTAGAAGCGTCTTGATTGTCCGCTGGTTATAGGCTATATGACGTATCACCGAATCCAATGTGGCGCCCTCTGGCGGACAAAAAAACCAAGATTTAAAAAAAAAATGAAGATAAGCATACCGTGTTTGGTATCATTGGAAAGGGGTTCACTAGTACCTTTCAAATATGTAATATTTGGAATTGATTTGTCACAAATTATTGTAAAAAATGGAAAGATTACCAAATAAATTAAGATACGCATACCGTGTTTAGTATCATTGGAAAGGGGTTTACCTATTAAATATATAATACTTAGCTGTGACTTCAAAATGGTTTAAATAAAAAAAATTAGTTTAAAAACTAAAACCCGACCACAACAAAAAGTGATCTAAAAAGTACGAAACAAGAAAATATTTCACACAGAAATCAAGACATAGGTACAAAATGGTCAAGGTAAGCCGTGGTTGCATGCCATTATATTCATGTTCATCGCACTCATATTGGATACAGGCATGCAACCACGGCTTACCTTGACCATTTTGTACCTATGTCTTGATTTCTGTGTGAAATATTTTCTTGTTTCGTACTTTTTAGATCACTTTTTGTTGTGGTCGGGTTTTAGTTTTTAAACTAATTTTTTTTTTAAGTTACCTATCTATTAGTGTAATCCTCAAATAGCACGTCAACTTTAGCAAAAGATACATGTTTTCAATTATTTTAGTAATTTTTTTACAGGGATATTTAGGTGTATAATGTACATAAAAAAAAGATAAGAACGTGGAATGTGATGATAGGATATTGAACATTAAGAATATGCTTTTAGATGTTGTTTGTTTCTCTTAATTAATGAGTTAATAGCCCCTGAATAACGAAGAAAAACCCACTTTTTGTCAGGGTAGCGTCTCTCATGCCCGAGGTTATGAATTCACAACTGAGCATGGTCAAGTACCGGTTTATCTTGGACATCACTGACATGGGGGAAGGAAAATATTATGAGGAAACCTGGACTTACAATTAATATTATTTATTTACTGCAGTGGGGTGGAGGATGGTCGTCCGCTTCACGTGCCCCGTTTTACCGAGGACTTACAAATCGACTGGCAGCCACAGTTTTGCCTTCGCAGCCTCATGAGATGCAGAATCTTCACTCCATAGTCGCAACAGCTTCCACCCATAGCGTATTGCTTCCACATTGGGGTGGGATTACACTGGCCCACCCCATTCCACTGTCTTACTGAGTAGACACCACAGATATAGATAGACCTAGATAACGCAAGTATCACGATCTATATGAAAACCAAGCGTGCCATTTTTTGAACGTCACAATAATAATAATAATATGTGGGGACATTTTCACACACGGCCATCTGACCCCAAACTAGGGAGACCCTGTACTATGGGTGTCAGACAGCTGATATACATACACAAATACATTGCATACATAAACATTCGTATGACACAATGTAATACGAATGTTTTGTTTTTCCTAAATTTGGTATTCCCAGGTATTACTGAGGGTATTAGATTAAAAACAATTGTTTTTTAAATTAATTACGCATAATATTAAAAATGACTGAAAAATGACAAAATGACTTACCGGTGGAAGGAAACGTTTACTTTATTTTTAAACTTACGATTTTTTATCGTAAGTTAGGCACGAAAATAGGCACGCGAAGTAGTTGCTCTTGCGTTATGCAGGTCTATCTATATCTGTGGTAGACACGGACTCCCGACCGGTCCTCTCTCCTCTCTCTCTCTCTCTCTCTCTCTCTCTCTTCTTAATAAATATCTGAAATGGCCAATCCGTCTTAAGCAAGCTTGGTGATCAATGCTCGTGGCTTCTCTTACTCCAGACATGAGCATGGTTTTACTTCATGCAGTAACACAACACACATGGACCTTTAAGTCGAGATAAAATAAAAAATAATAATGGTCTTTATTTAACTATCATCATCTGCCTAGGTTTTTCCCAACTAAATTAGGGTCGGCTTCCAGTCTAGCCGGATACAGCTGAATACTAGTATATTATATGGAGCGACTGCCTATCGGACCTCCACAACTCAATTACTGGGTAGCACGATATTGTTAGGACTGGTTGTCAGAGTTTCTGGCTTCTGACTACCCATAACGACTGCCAAAGATCTACAAATGACAGCCGGGACCAACGGCTTTACGTACTTTCCGCGGCACGGAAGGAACTCGGTATGAAAGGGATGGTGACCCATCCATAGACCTTACCTTCATACCGTCATCCATAGATATTACCTTCTACCGATCGATCTGTACGGCATTAACTTAGCCACGAGCTCCTATTTACCTCTAACCTGCTGAATACATTTTACTTGTACTTTCTATCTTGTAATTAGTTAACTTAAAAATCTAAAATTACAACAAGGTATCAGCAATTAAGTCCTTTGAGTCCCCTAATACTTATTTAAGTTGAGACGATGCGGAACAAATGAATCTTTCATGTTATTCGACAAGAAATAATAGATATAAATAGCTAATATATTTTTATCCGAAGTAAAATGAATCTACACTAATATTATAAAGCTGAAGAGTTTGTTTGTTTGTTTATTTGGTTGAACGCTCTAATCTCAAGATCTACTGGTCTGAATTGAATAATTCTTTTTGTATTGGATAGTCCATTTATCGAGGAAGGCTATAGGCCCGTGCGAAGCCGGGTCGGGCTGCTAGTCTCGTATAAACAGTGTAATTTAGTGAACGATAAAGTACATAAGGTTTAGACTTCATTGTATTGTCTTTGGATTATTGTTCTGTACACCTTTCATATCGGTCTACTCGACCATCCGCAATAAATTCTCTACCTTAGTGTTCAGAAAATAGAGTTTATAATGTTTATTTGACAAACAATGCACGGTCGCAGGAACGCAATCGCATTTTCATGTTCATACATTTTCATTTGTTTTTGTTTTCTATTTAATTTTGTATAAGCGGTATAAATGGTTGTATTTTGATAAAATTGTTTTGGTATATCTTAAAACTTAAGTAGGTAAGCAAACAAACTTGAAACAGCATTAGAAATATTGGTAGTTTTATCCTGTTTCGTATGGGTGTCCTTGTCCTACATAACTAGATTTAAGATCTTTCATATTTAGGACATTTTATTATTGGGGTTAGGTCTTCCAAATAGAGCCAACACATTATCTTTTAATGATTTCATTAATTACATCAAACTAATTCAATAGATTCAGATAGACCGACGACATCGTCAAGGTCGCGGGTAACCGGTGGATGCAAGCGCGCGGCAGTTTGTGGCGTTCTATGGGGGGGGGGGAGCCTTTGTTCAACAGTGGACGCCCTTCCGACTGATAATTTAAATGTACAAAATGTGTTGCATTACTACACAGTAACATTAGGTCAAAGCATCATCTTACCTTCTCGAAGAATACGTCAAAAAAGGATTTATATTCAAATCTATACTATGTACTAATAAATGCGTACGTGAGGTTGTTTGTCTGTTTATTAAAAGAAAGGACATGTTTCATACTGGGCCCAGTCTATGTACACCACTTCAAAAAAAAAAAGAGAAAAATCCGTAGAATCCGGGAAAAATACAGATAATAAATTTAAACGTATACTGTTGTGGTAGTAAATTGATAATTTAACAAAAAATTTTATGGATTTTCAACATGGCGTCACTCAGATTTAGCTACTCTATAAACCATAAATCGACCATTGATCATAGAAAGAGAACTGTCAGCTGTCTCAATCAGTCACTTTCGTCTCTTTTTGTTTCTAGTTTTCTAGAGTACTATATAACAACCGTCCTTTCGTTTTTTTTTAATTTAACACCGTTTCTTTCCCATCTGTTTACCTGGCTATCCACAAATCGACGCAGAAAATCAGAATTATAAATGTCAAACGTCATTAATCAATCAAAATGACAGCTAACCGCCATGACTGCTTTTTGCTGTGTGTTGCAATTTCAAGTGTTTTACCTGCTCACAAAGCTATTTTAAGTTAATTGGACAATTGAGAACTATTTAAAATGTGTTTCCCTATTATTAGGACGGGGCCCAGGCTCCATACATTTTGAAACAACTCCTTTGGTACATACAGACTTCTTATTAATCCGTGTCTACAAAGACGGGCTAAAGCTAATACGTAATAAGATAAAACAAGAAATACAATCCAGAGACAGAAATTATTTTAAGTTCAGGGTTCCTCACGATATTTTCCTTCACCGATGTCATGATGTGATAAACTTGAGAGCGCCACTGAGCTATCATGACGTCATATTTTTTTATCCAATCTTCCATAATACTTCCGTTTCATAATTACTGGTGGTGGTTCTGGTTCCTCATCTTCTTCTTCAGACTGCTGTAACGTAGAATCTTAGTCAGTCAATGCATTAAGAAACTCTGATTCTGAACACAGGCTTGAACCCGAGGGACTCGAAATGGGTTCGTCTTTCATTTCCATAGAATCATGACCATCTGACTTTTCTGGTTCTATATCCCCAACTGAAACTGACACCACTGCTTCATTTGTGCAGTTTCTATCTAAATGTTCATGGATAATTACATCTCTACTAGTTACAACACATTTTTTGATCGGGCCATAATTTTGGTAGCCTTTCACATTCTCAGAAAATCCAACCAAAATATGCTTCTTCGACTTAGTGTCCCACAGCCGTTTCTCTTCCGTCCATCTTACCGATTGAAATAAGGAAATACCTCCTAAAAATAATTCACTAACCGAAAATAAAAATTCAGTTGAACCTGCCATAGATCATGGGTGGGCTGCCAGATAGCACGACTCCCTTGGGTACGATAACCACACACACCGTATCACTACAAACGTTCCTATATAAGTGAATATTTTAATAGTAATGTCCCGATTTGGGGTATATTTGGGGAATGTACGATTTGCCCCCCTGTTTTTCTGAATGTAGGGGTAAAAAGACAAGTAGTTATGTAAGCCAGGGTTGATGTTCTCGGGAGAGTCGACCTGGATATTTTTGGTAACAATTAGAAATGATAATAATATAGCGAGATTAGGCACATGACTAACGGAATTACGTTGCGTGCCACACCACCTACTTCCTAATTCCAGGCTGCTACTAAGAAATTCTTAAAAGAAAATCCCAGTGACAGTTTACCCGACCTGGGAATGGAACCCAGGACTGAGTGGTGCTGTAATTACAGGCACATGATACATTTTATACATTTTAACTATGTTTCTGGGATTGTAACGCATAATGTAGTCTCTTGTACAGTCGAACAAGCTAATTGGTTTACAGGCAAAAATATTCATCTTTCTACTACACTAACAATTTTTTTTTTGTCTTTAGTGCCTAAGGTCCAGGGATACCTACGTGCTCGAGTTAAGAAAATTTAATAAATTAAAATATTGTGAGTATAGTAGAAAGATGAATATTTTTGCCTGTAAACCAATTAGCTTATTCGACTGTACTGCAGATGTCATAGCCAGCGGTTACTACTTAAGGGCGCGTATTCGTTTTAGCGCAACTCAAAATCTAAATGACTGCTAGAATTGCGTAGACACACACTACCACACAATGGTCTGTTTGTGCGCATCAGAAAAAAAAAATACACGAAATAAGCACGAATCATTGAAATTGATCGGCAAACGACAGCGCGCGATGTTTTACAGTGCTTTTTAAAATAATTGTCTCAAATAAATGAGCTCCTATAACGGACTGAAAAATATTCTGTATATTAAGCATAACATTTACTTTCATAAAATAAATATATCAGTTATGTTTTTATTCAAATACTGGTGTAAAAAAAATGACAAAGTGAACTGATTTTCTACTTTTTCAACATTGTTTTTTAATACATAATAGTAATATTTTTGTCATTTACAAATCTTAAAAATCTAATAATATTAAGTACAATTCCAAGAAAAAGACAGGGGAGCTCAAAGGTCATCAAGAAACTCGTCCACATCGCTGTCAACGGGACACGTGCCCAACAGGCTGGCAGCATTGCCACGTTGTATGGCAATGCTAATTCTTTGACCCAAGAATAGACCAGCCTTCGGGTCACGTGAAGAGTCGACCAGCCGCTTGGCGAAATCACGAAAAACAATATGGGCACTCTGACTCCATGGCCCTAGAATTTCCACCCCAAACGGCTCAAATATATAGCTTCCAAGAAGGCTATTATATTTGCGCCGTTTGAGGTTTTCGGCACCTGCAGCAGCCGCCCCAGCACAACATGTTGTGCTAGGAAGATGAGATGGCGCAAGGGTGTCGACACATGTTGCGTCCCACACCAAAGGCCTACCCAACTTCCAAGGCATTATGGTCATCCCATCTGGTCTCTTCCCATCATCGCGTGCCAAGCCATTGGGTTCTAAAATAGCAGGCACCCCAGCGGTGGCAAGAGCACGATGGAGGATGTCATTGATGCTGGCATGCCGTGCCATTCGGCCTGCGCTCCTACTGCAGGATAGGCCATGATGTCCGAGGCAGTCGACAGCTTCACCACATTGACAGCGATTGTCATTTTGGCTCTGTAGCTGTCTTTATGACTGTATATACTGTTGGAAAAACTCATAAAACAAAATATTTTGGCATATTGTAATGGTTGTATTCGTCCTGAAAGTCACCTCTGACGTCTATTTTCGTATAAAACGATATGAAAGAATTGTATTCGCTTTAAAAAACCATAATTAAAAATTATACTTTTACTCTGTAGCTGTCTCAATCAAGACTTAATCTTTCTAAAACTGTAAATTTTCTTTAAATTATCTGTTCACATAATTACTATATTGCTCTGGGCAAAACGCAGAAACATGAAGTTTTCGTCACGAATCGAATGCGCGCTCTTAACACCAGGTAGGCCGTCAGCTTTTCCGCCATTCAATAACATCAATATATGATTATAACTAGACTCTTATTAAAAAAAAACCACAACAGCCAAAACACGCACACACACAGCTGTTATCTAATCGTCCACTGCTCAGCATAGCCCAGATGAGTATGATAACAGAATGGCTGAGATACGCTGACATCGCTGCCTGTGACGGCTCCGCGGAAGTTTAACGAATAAAGTTCTGGCCATGTTAAGGAATTAGTTTCTTCCGCTGGCGTAGACTTTGTGGCCCAATGTGGGAGCGGTAGCGTGGTGGTTTCGGACAAGTATGTTGCGGGGGTACCTCGATTACTGGGGATTTAATTAAACAGGGTGTCGATAGCACAGCGTATATTCGCAGACTGGGGCGCATTGACAAATAAACACAATTATAGATTTACTATGAACTACCCACTTAACCTAATTATTAATTGACATACATCACACCTCTCTTCTTAAATAACATCGATATATGTATGAAACGTTTTTAGGTACATTGAAATCTGACAACAGGCTTCCGGGTTCGCTTTGGGTACTCAGTTTGCTGAGGAGGTGACAAACCACGACATTGATCAGTAGACTGATCAACCCCACCTGCTGGGCGGTTCAATGATTGTTTTGACTTGCCTTGGTCACACACACTCTCTTCCCTACTGTCATCCTCATTCTTCCCGGAATTTACTAAATTGTCCTCTGAGTGCGCCACGGAGTTCTCAACCTCTTTAGTCTCATCTTCTTCGGTGTTCGGTACACCGACAGATGCACGAGATCTGCGTCGTATCTGATCCACGTGTCTTTTAATAAACTGGCCGTTATCCCTTGCTATTAAATACCTACGAGCACTGTCTACATCTGAAACCGTACCTTTTACCCATTTATCCGAGGAACCATAATCTCTCATCCATACAGGATCACCCTCGTCAAAAGTACGCAATACCCCACCCGAAGAATCGATTTGTCTCTGTTGCGCATCCTGCACTCTAACACTCACTGATCGTTCTGTCCGTAACAAATCAAACCTGGAGCGTAATGTTCGCCTCTGCAGCAACATAGCGGGTGTCTCACCGGTAGTACTATGCACTGTGTTTCTGTATGCTAGAAGGAATGTTTGTAATGCTGTGTCTACATCCCCACGGTCTCGTATTGCCTTTTTAATAGTACGCTTACAAATATTCACTGCATTTTCAGCGGCTCCATTTGAAGACGGATGATAAGTTGGGGAAAAACTTTGTGTAATGCCATTATTGGTTAGAAAATGTTTAAATTCATTGCTAGTAAAAGGCGGTCCTTGGTCAGATACAATCTGTTCCGGTAAGCCGAACCTAGCGAAAGTTGATCGTAAAACCTTAATTACATTAGCCGCGTTGGTACGTGGCATTTCAAATATTTCTAACCATTTTGTTGACGAATCTATCAGTACTAAGAATGTTATCCCACGATACGGGCCCAAAAAGTCAATGTGAAGTCTAGACCACGGTTGAGTATAGTACGGCCACGGTTGAATGGTAGCCCGCGGGGGCGCTTTCGCTTCTGCCGCACAAGTCTCACAGCTCTTACATACCTCCTCAATTTCTTTATCTATGTTGGGCCACCAAACATAACTCCTAGCCATGCTTTTCATCTTTACAATACCCATGTGGCTGCTATGTAGCTGATCTAATATTTGCTTTCTTAACGAATGTGGGATTACCATTCGATAGCCCCACATTATACATCCACATTCTGCATATAATTCATTACGCCTAGCAAAGAATGGTTTAATCTCATCATTATTGGGGCAAACCGACGGCCAACCTGATTGTATATACAACATCACCCTACCAAGTACCTTATCCTTCGATATCATTCTTTTAACATCAATACTAGTGATGGGTAAAAAATTTTCTACAAAATTGACATATGTGTTTTCTTTTTTTAGTCTGGCTGTGTTATTATTTTTACATGGAAGGCGTGATAAGGCATCTGCACTATTCTTACTGGACACAATATACTCAATATTGTAATTATATCCGGATAACAGTACCGCCCAACGCTGTAGTCGCGAGGCAGCCATCACCGGTATACCCGTTTTATTGCCAAAAATGTGTGTTAGTGGTTTATGATCAGTACGTAGTGTAAAGTGTCGGCCATACAGATACTGGTGGAACTTACGCACACCGAATACAATTCCAAGAGCCTCCCTGTCTATTTGTGCATAAGCTCGCTCGGTCTGTGTTAGCGATCGCGACGCATACGCCACCGGGCGCTCGCCGTCCGCCGTAACCTGCGATATCACCGCACCCACGCCCACACTGCTTGCATCCGTCGTTAAAATCAGCGGTAAATCTGGGTCATAATGGGTAAGTACTTCGCCTCCCGCCAAAAGTCGCTTTACCCTTACGAAGGCATTCTGACAATCCTCATTCCAGGTGTACTTAGTACCTGTTTTAAGGAGATTGTACAAAGGTGCGAGAACTGTACTAATATTTTTAATAAATTTTGCATAATACATTATTAGCCCTATGAACGCTCTTAACTCTGTGACATTTGTAGGCGCCGGCGTGTCCATCACCGCCTTAACTTTCTCTGGACATGTGTGTACTCCGTCCTTACTAATCGTGTGACCTAAATACGAAACAGATTTCGAGAAGAAAACGCATTTATCCTTCCTCACTCTAAGTCCGTAGTCCTGTAAGCGTTGAAAAACCTTATGTAAATTGCTTATGTGATCGGACTTTGTGTTTCCTGTCACGATTATATCATCTAGGAACACACCCACGCGCGGCATGTCCGCGAATAACTGTTCAATTCGCCTTTGGAAAATGCCCGGACTAGATGCTAACCCATACACCAATCTGTTGTACCTATATAAACCTTTGTGAGTATTGATCACCGTGTACTTCTTTGTGTCATCGAGTTCAAATTGCGCATACGCTTGAGACAAATCGATTTTACTGTAACATTCACCCCCTCGGAGACGAAATAATAATTCTTCTACCCTAGGCAAAGGATAACGATCAATTTCTATGACTTTATTTAAGGTAAGTTTATAATCGGCACAGATACGAATGCTACCGTCTTTTTTTACCACTGGCACTATCGGCGTAGCCCAGTCGGAACGCTCGACCGCGGTGAGAACTCCGTCGCGCACCAGCTGGTCCAGCGTGCGCTCCACCGGCTCGCGCAGCGCGTACGCCAGCGGGCGCGCGCGCATGAACACCGGCCGCGCGCCCGGCCGCACGTGGATGCTCACCGCGCCGCCCGTGAAGCGCCCGAGACCGTCCGCGAACACGTTACAGTATTTGGAACTGAAAGAGGATACATCGAAATCACTATTCTCACACATACTATATACATTATAATTTAAATCTGGTAGTTGTATTTTTAATGCTGCTATCCAATGTCGCCCCAAAAGAACAGATTTTCCTTTCTCGATTACAAGCAATTCTAAAAATTCACTTCTATTTTTGTACCGGACTAGGGGTCTTATGATACCTAATGGTTTTACAGTCTCACCAGTGTAATATCTTAACGTTAACTTACATGGTTGTAGGGGAAGATCATTGAATAACCTATTGTAACACTCTCGACTAATGCAGGACACTGCACTACCCGTGTCACATTCCATAGCGATGTCTTTATTATGCACATTAATTGTTATGTAAATGGGGGTACAACTTCCTATTGATAATTGACAAATATCCACAAAAATTACCTCGTCACTGTCTGCTTCTTCGTCACTGCTCTTGGCTTGCACGCCTACCTGATATTGTTCTACTATATTGGGACACATACGCCGCAGGTGCCCTTGCCGATTGCAAACCCTACATACATAGCGCGCGAACTTGCAAGTGGTCTCGTTGTGGTCCGCGCCACACACCCGACATTGTCGCTGTGGCCGAGCTCGCTCCGCCAGCCGAGCCCGCTCAGCTGGCGCCGACATCGCCGACTCGCGACCTGTGCGCCGCTCTCGCAAGTCTCGCCGCGCGCGCACGTCACGTCGCGCGGCCCCCGGCTGGCCGCCGCGCTCCGCCACGCCCGTTGCTTGTCGTCGCACCGTCATCGCTTGACACACGGCCGTTCCCGCACCCGGTTCAACTGACGCCTTAGGTCCTTCGACTACAGCGGCATCCTTTTCTGCGGATTCCATGCTGGCGGCAAGCTTATAAGCCTTAGCGAAATCCAGTTTAGGTTCTGCAAATAACCGTTGCCTAATATTTTCGCTTGCTATTCCACACACCAATTGATCTCTTAAACTCTCCTCAAGCCAACTTCCAAAGTCACAGGTTTTCGACATTTTTTTAAGTACCGCCACGTACTCTGCTATAGTCTCGCCCTCCTTCTGTTTCCTATGTCTGAATTTATACCTCTCGGCGAGTTCACTGGGTTTAGGTTGTAAATGTTTGCCCATTATCTCCGATAATTGTTCAAAAGTCTTCGACTTCGGCTTATTAGGCGTGCACAGGTTGACCAATAACTCATAACTCTCGGCTCCCATAACGGTTTTTAATGTTGGCACATGTAAACTTTCCACGATATTGTTCACGACAAAGTATTGTTCTAACCGTTCGACATAAAGTTTCCAATCGTCTTTGTGCACGTTAAACTCTGATATTTTCCCGATAGACATTGTTCGTAAATAATATCGCACGCGAGTTAAAATAATCCACTTCTCGTCGCCACTGACAAGTATGTTGCGGGGGTACCTCGATTACTGGGGATTTAATTAAACAGGGTGTCGATAGCACAGCGTATATTCGCAGACTGGGGCGCATTGACAAATAAACACAATTATAGATTTACTATGAACTACCCACTTAACCTAATTATTAATTGACATACATCACACTCCAGTTCCCGCGACCGCCGACGTAGGTGTGAGATAATAATAATAATATGAGGGGACGTTTCACACACGGCCATCTGACCCCAAACTAGGGAGACCCTGTACTAGGTGTCAGACAGCTGATATACATACACAAATACATTTAAAATACATACATATACACAACACTCACCCAACACACAAGGCAAACACAAGTGCTCATCACACAAATATTGACCCTGGGCGGCAATCGAACCCGCAACACGCTGCGCAGCAGTCAATCGCTTAGCCACTGCGCCAACGTGTCGTCCGATAGAACCTAGGGGTGGTTTTTAGCCAGTAGGTAGTTGACCGACCCCTTGGCCCGCCCCTGACAGACCCCTTCGCACGCCCCAGGGGTAACATAAGAAACTTAAACTCTAGATTATATAAAATTAAATTGTTTGATTGGTTGACTACTAATAATTTCTATAGTATAAAAGATTTTCTGGAAAAGAAATTCGCATGTTAGTGCTAAGTCGAAGATTTGCATGCTAAGTACAATTTTGGCAAAACATGTAAGCACTTTATTATAAATATTGTAACACCAACACCATGTATTACATACCAACAAATTATTATTATTATTATTATTAACGGTGGACATCCATGAGAACTTTCCATCCCGAAACAAAAAAAAAGGTGAAGCTTGACGAGTCCCGGAGAAACATTACAACTGTCTTGGACTGCAACGAAATTAATCCGAAAAGAACAGCATAGGAGTAAGAAAAATATATTTTCCACATCCCTCATTATCAAGCAGGAGACAGAACAGAACTAGGCCAATAGGACAAAGGGACGTTTTCAACTGGAAGGAGCCCAGTTGCCAAGCACCACGGATTACAATTACCATTATATATTTCCTGGGTCCTAAAATGTGTGAGCTGTTTGATTTGATTTCAATAATAATAATAAACATTTATTTCAGACAGTGAATCCATATAAAGTATTAGTAAACTGCTAATGTTAATAAACTTAAAAATATTAATAATTACAATATTATAACCTAACGCCCTGTAGGTCGATTCTGTAAAATTCGAACAACAACTCGCATCTCACATCGCTATTCACTCTCACTTCGCATAAGGTTCAAAATGACCTTGATATATTTGACACTTTGAATCGGGTTCGTGTGCGAAGTGAGCGTCGAAGTGACGGGGAAATTACCTTACAGAATGCCACTTCTTACGTCATCTCATACTTTATCTGTCAAAATCTCCCTGTCAATTTAGTTCAACTCGCTGACACGCTCGCAAGGGTGGCGCTAGTGTAAATTCGAATTATCAACCGAGTTTTTGGAATGCCAATCAAGAAACTCACAGCGGATTCAGATTCGAAGTTTAGAATGAGGTCTTACAGAATCACACCCATGGATCGATCCTCACACTACCCACGCAGTATGTAGTACATACTCGTAGACGTATGAAGTCCGACCCAGTGACGCAGCATCGGGCAATCCACCTACCGTACAACGCGCTCAGGAGACCGTTGGAGCAGGCGCGCATTCTCTTCAGAATCGAGGCACACCGCTTTCGGATGATGGTCTGAAAACATCAATCCTCGCCTCAGCAAACATCCCCGATGCGCTACAAAACCGCGGCAGCCCCGCCAGCATCCTGAACGCGTCGATGTACTGCACCCGCAGGGCGTTGTATGTCCTTTGCGTATACCTAACCCACAGACTGCACGTGTAGAATGATTGGCAGTAAACTCTGAGAAGTGTCATTTTAACTTGCTTGCGACACCGTGCAAATCTGCGGATCAGTATATTGCATCGGACAGCCAACGCCCTTCATTCCCTCTCTATGTCCATATCATCACTCATGTCATCCGTGACCCAGTGACCCAGGTATTTAAACTGCGTAACTCTGTTTAGAGGAGTGTCACAAATAGTAACCTGCGGCACGTTGAAATAACACTTGCCACATGCTTTAAACACTAGCAGCTCACTCTTTCAACAGCTCAATAATAGGTATGGCAAAAACGCTTGAACGCACGGAAATTAGTTCTAGTTTCAAAAAAGGGTTCATTAAAACCATCGATTTGTAAAAACGAACTTTGCATACAGAAGATCGCTATCGCGTTAACCCTCCATAAGCTTATGTCTCGCACCCCGGCCTGTCCGCACCCGTATTGTCCCACCGCTGTGTACGGGGGCAAGTTATGAGTGGAGACTTTTGTGTCATTCCCTGGATTAACTTTCTGCCAACATACATTCTCAAAGGGCGGTATTGTTCATATTTTTCTTTTTGTTGTAAGTAAATAGAAAAATAAATAATAATTTTCTGCGTGATTTGGGGGACAATGGAATGATAAGGCTTTTGTGTTGTGTACTTGTGTATATTGGCCTGTAATTGTAACAGTGGAAGTTAAAGGTTTTCATACATGAAAGAAACATTGCGTGCCTTGATTTTTCTTTACGAATAAGTGATTATAGTTTTCTTAAGACGTTTTGCGCTGTAAATCAGGGGTATTTCGATACTCAGCAGTCTCAAAATAAAACAGCTTTTTCATACATTTAGTTGATTTATGTATACGGAACATGTTTATTTCATTAGAAATAATAATAAATTATGAAACAGACCTTACCTTAGTAAATTTCTTTTTTATTATACGTGCTAATATTATACACACATATCAATGAATAATTAATGATTTTCGTAGGTTTTACTTACGAAAATCATTAATTATTAATTGGTATTTTAATCAATTTTTCTTTTTGGGATTTTATAATTTACTGAATTTAAAAGATGATGGTAGTGTGAATGACATCTGAAATAATAAAAAAAAACAAGTAACACATCTAGTTGCATCTCACAATTTTCAGCGACGACTATTGAAGAGTTTTTAAAAATGGTGTCAAATTAGAAGCATTTTCGACAAATTTAAATGCGTACATTATTTAAAACACTAGAATTGCCTCTCAGATTTTTCATCAAGGTTGGTCTCATCTCATAATAAACATCTCAAATATTTGTTCAAACCCTTTTCAAGTTTGTACTTAACAAAAACTAAGCTTGTATTGTTTAGTTCTTTATACACTTGAAAAGTTTGCGACAACGAACCTGAAACCCTGGTGACCTGAAATAAAGGCCTAAAGCCTAGCTTAGGCTCCAGTCTCCAACAGTAAACTAAACTTTACTGTATTTTATAAGTAATGTCTATAATGTTTACTATATAAATAAAAATGATTTGCTGTTCGTCAGTATCCCTAAAACTCGAAAACGGTTTTACCGATTTGGCTTATTTTGATTTTGAAATATTTGAGGAAGTCCAGGGAAAGTTTTTAATTATAGAGGGTTTTTGATTTGTTGGATTTATCTCCGCCTTAAATAGCAGAATAACTACCCTAGCCTCCATCCTTAGTCAAACTGGTACCTCGTCACTGTGCTTAAAAACGTAGTGACGTACCGACAAAGGGGCAACATAATGAGGTGTTTGATGAGAGTGAAGAGCCATTCTATGGGTATCTGGACCATCACAAAAGTAAGGTCAAGTACGATCCCTACTAACGCCTTACTATATACTTCCTCCCTCCAAGCATGTTTGATGTCGTAATCTCCACTGACACCGGAAACTCATAAGTATAATCTGGGTATCTTCAAGGCATGATGCAACCCGTTCATCCTAGGCTCCACCTTAGGCCGCATCATCACTTAAAATCAGGCAGGAATAAAAAAAGATTTTTGAAAAAAGAGAACCGCCTTCAAAAACTAAAAAGTGACAAACAATTTTAGCACAGAAAACACATTACTTTAGTTTCGGAAGTCGGTGGCAATACAAAACAACAAACGGAACAAAGCCACCGATTTCCGAAACTAAAGTCATGTGTGTTCTGTGCTAAAGTTATTTTTCACTTTCAAGTTTTTGAAGGCGGTTGTCTTTTTTGTGAAAAACTTTTTATTTTCCGCTTTTTAGTACCTCCTTCTTATCGAAATCTATTAAGACACGGCAACACACTTAAAACAGAGATAAGTAGGTACTCCAAAGATTGAAGATATCAGAACGTCGTCTACGTAATTTTTTGTTTTTAGTTTTTGTTTATTCTTTCAGAAACTGCAGTATCAATTTCGATAAAATTTGTATGAGACCACCCCTGAGGCATACCCTATCTAGTAAAGAATTTTCAAAATCGATTTACATTGGCCGGAGAAATCGCGTAACAAACGTACAAAAAATATATATTTAGTCGAATTGAGAACCTCATTCTCTTTGAAGTCGGTTTATAAACACATCGGCATCTGTAAGGCGCTAGGTTAAACAGTGCCGTGATATAAAAAGAGGACTAACGTTCCTACATTCAAAAAGTTTCTAGAACGAATCCAGAGAGATGAAATATAGTCAATATAGTCAATTTTGACGACACGGTTGGCGCAGTGGCTGAGCGATCGACTGCTGCGTAGCGTGTTGCGGGTTCGATTCCCGCCCAGGGTAAACATTTGTGTGATGAGCACTTGTGTTTGCCTTGTGTCTGGGTGTTGTTTATCTATATATGTATGTATTTACAAAAAAAAAATGTATTTGTGTATGTATATCAGCTGTCTGATACTCATAGTACAGGGTCTCCCTAGGTTGGGGTCAGATGGCCGTGTGTGAAAATGTCCCCACATATTATATTAATGGTTTCGACCAGCATGCCATATGGATGCTACCTTTACAGTACTATCGCGGACTTTTCCGCCTGCTCAGTTAAAATTTTTTTTCCTTGGCGCATGTGAAGTCAACGGGGCGGGGTAGAGAGCGCTTCCATCTTTTGAGTGCAAGCAAAAATGAACTTAGTGGTGGTCAGGCGGGTGTGTCCACGATAGTACCTACACCTGCTAGCAGATAGCATTAAAAAAATGTAATCAAACTTTTTACCCTTCTAACATGAAGCTAGCGCCATCTACGCTCACTCGCAGCAAGCGAGCGCACTCGACCGTAAAAGCGAGCGATGACGTCATTAAACCGAGCAGAGCTAAGTGAAGCTATTATAATATTTACCGCGGAGACCTTGGCTTAAAAATGTGTGATTTCATTTTTTATATGATACGCTTGCTTGGTTATGCAAATCCTTGTGTATTGGAGGATTTTCTTTAACTTCTGTTTAATCCTGGGGTAAATGGGTCAAGGCCTACAGTAGGCCTAGTCAAGTTGCAAATGTTGCAATCGTTTCGTATCGTATCTATTTCTACAATAGTTAACGCCTCGTCGTAATCCATTTTTGAATTTGATCACGTGACTTATCGTTGAGATGACGTCATTCCCATACATTTGATTAGTTTTCTATTAGCGTTATAGCGTATTTGCAAAATAAATGACTTACTTACTTACTTACTGACATATTGGATGATATTTCTAATGATAATTTATTAGTTGTAATGATTTTTGTTTGAATAATAATGTAATAATTTATTAATTGATAATTTATTAATTGATATTTGGAATGATTAATAATTGTAATAATAATATCTGAATCGATCTGGTTTTAAAATGTAAGTTCATGATAATAATAATGTTTCGGATATAATGTATAAATGTTTGCATGCCGAATGGTAAAATATGGCAAAGCTTTAATGAGATAAAACAACTATTGTGTATTACCCATATTTGCAAAATAAAACTCTATTCTATTCTATTCGATTGTAGATTGTCAATTTGGGTAATTTGGCTAGGGCCCCAGTCCCCCTAGCCAAGTTACAAACGTTTCGTATCGTTTCTCTTTCTACAATAATTAACGCTTCGTCGTAATACATTTTTTAATTTCGATCACGTGACTTATCGTTGAGATGACGTCATTCCCATACATTTGATTAGTTTTCTATTAGCGTTATCGATTGTAGATTGTCAATTTGGGTAATATGGCTAGGGGGGCAGTGTACTTCTTATCCAAGCTGTTGTGGGTTCGATGCTGAGCAATAGTACCATTGTGACTTTTTCAATTTATATGTAAGTACTTTCTAAGTTTAAGTTTTGTTTTTAGTCTTACCAAGGAGCATCGTGTTACCCAATAACTGGCAGTCGCTTCATGTAAAATAATGGTGTTTAGTTGCATCCGGTTGAACTCTTGGTTGGCTCATTAATAACGACTCCCTGGGGGCCAACTCTGCTATTTTTATAATTTCGTCATTCCAACACGATCCCATTGTCATTTTGCTAAAAGTTCGTAATCTGCTAAAATCATAATGGTCGATCATTGGTCGGTCGAATTAAAAGCAATGACTGCACGATGACGTTCTAATGGTAGGTCACTGATCAAAGGAACTGTCAAAATTTTAGCCGATTACCGCCTCATTCAGTTGTCATTTTGTACGAAATTACCATTCTATATCATTTCTTTCAATGGCGTGTCAGTGGTTGACCATTGGAAAGTCATAATGACGCCACTATATTAGTAGATTACCAAACTTGTAAAAATTAACAATTATGAAATCAATGTTAGACCATTCTGACACTATTGTAATTAGCAGACTTGAGGCCCTGGTTAGTGCTAAGCTCCAGAGCCTTGAACATCGCCGCACCGTTGCCAGCCTATTGGTCTTTTATCGGGTACATTTCGGAGAGTGTGCTTTGGAGTTGCACAATTTAATTCCCCCATTCCCATTCCATCATCGGACGAGCAGAGATACGGCGAAGCGTCACCGCTATATGGTTGAAGTTCCACGGTCTCGAACCAAGCGCTTTGACTCCACATTTTTTGTGCGAACTGCCAGACTGTGGAATTCGCTGCCCGCCTCTCTGTTCCCGGACAAGTATAATCTGGGTATCTTCAAGGCACGAGTGAACCGGTTCATCCTAGGCAAACGTGTTCCAACTTAGGCCGCATTATCACTTAGGATCAGGTGAATTGCGGTCAAACGCAAGCCTATTTGATAATTTAAAAAAAACTGAAAGCCGTCTCCAAAACATTGCGAAAAGGCTAGGCAGATGATGATGGACATCACCGACATTGTTGAAAGAAAGAAATTGGAGGAAACCTGTAGTTATAATTAATACAAGTCTAAAATCGCCAATCCGCCTAGCGTGGTGTTCAATCCAAAGTAACAAATATTTACTTTTATTTATATTTGAAAATAGAACAGCAGAAGTTTAAAAATGGCGGCGAGACGTCACAGATAGTGCTCACAGACATAACTCTCTCTAATTGACAGCTGCACAAATAACGAGCAACTAAACCCTTTTACACCCTGTCGTAGGAAAATGTTGAAAAGAGACAGAAGTAATAAACTTTGCAGTCCATTTTAAGAATTATGTTAGTTGTTAAATGTTGTCCTCGGAAAGCACGTAAAGCCGTTGGTCCCGGCTGTCATTTGTAGATCTTTGACAGTTGTTAAAAGTAGTCTGGCCAGGATCCTGAAAGTCTGGCAACTGGTCTTACTAAGGGGTATCGTCTTACCCAGTAACTGGGAGGTTGTGGAGGACAGGCAGGCAGGTTCTCCATGTAAAATACTGGTATTCGGTTAGACCAGTGGTTCTTAACCTTTTCGATCTTGTCACCCCGATGACTTTGCTAGGGAAACTGATTTACCCGCCCCCATCATGTTACCAATGAATATAGTACATTTAAAGATAAACAGTTAATGATGTACACAGCTAGGGCAGAAAATGCACTGGCGAGCTAGGTTTGGTGTTATTGGTCTAATCTTTGTCATACATATGTATATTACCAGCTTATCACCCCCACAGAATACCAGTTTCACCCACGCAGGAGTAATTACCCCCACGTTAGAAACCATGGGGTTAGACTCATTGCCTTTTTTTTTTGGTACGGGGTGGAAAATCCTCATGGATGTCCTCCGCCCTGGGGCGGGCGAAGGGGTCTGTCAGACTCTTACTGACTAAAAACCACCCCGGTGTTCCATCTCACACCTACGTCGGGGGTCGCGGGAACTGGAGATACTTCCGCAACTCCCGGCTGGTGCCGGCCCGCTGCAGCGGGCCTGCCTAGCCCAACTTAGTTGGGAAAAACTTGGATCTGCCTAGCCTTGTCCTATCTACGTTGGGGTCGATGACATTTTGTGATAATAGAAACATTACGTGTTCCGACAATACTCGTCAGTTGGCCTTAGTTCTACTAAAACGAATCATTCCACGTCAATACTTATTCCACTTTTCGAAGTTATTGTAATCAAACTCAAACTAAAATCTCAAAATCATTTATTTCAAATAAACCATTTACAGGTACTTTTGAATTGTCAGAGTCAGTCAGTCAGAAAGTTGAAGCTAGTTGCTCGTTCCAAACAGTAGGTTTCTATGGAGAAGAACGAGCAAGAAACTCCATGAAGAACACTCTTTTAAAATCAATAGTATGTTACAAATTTCGGTTACATCATTCATATTGAATCTAGGGTACAATGTGAGAACAATGTCACAAGTCGTGTACGTTAAATGAGGTTTAGATAAAAATAGAATAATAATAAACAATTCAAAATAAAATTAGAATAACCGAGGCAGCTAAGAGATGACCAGTCCCTACTAACGGCGCCCGTTCACGAACATGACGCACGGATCGGCATCATTTGACTCAACCATTTTGAAGGGAACCGAATGATCCAACACGCGCGCCACCGTCAGCGAGACATTCCAGTGAGCATGACATACTCCCAACCGCCAGGGCACATTCAAGTCAATGAAAGACATACCTCGTAAATGGTAGCTTTAAATAACATAGTGCTCACATGTATGTGCTATGAAAAATTATATAATACTAACACATTGAGTTTAGTGATTTTGGTTACCTATAATTAACTTTTAATGACGCTACAGATTTAGCATATTGAATTAGTTTGACGTAATTTATAGATTCATTTTCCATAACATCACACATCATGCAGCATCATCATTTCAGTTTTTCATTTTTCACAATATTTTGTGTGTGTGTGTTTGTGGGTTTTCTCATTTATTATTGGTAGGCTCAGATTAACAAATAAAAGGCAGATAGGCCGTGCGGAACACTGCGAGTGAAGCTACAAAAGCAAATACAAATTCAATAACGAATACCTACAATCTCGTGATTGTATTCGTTTTTCAATTTTTATTTGTATTAGTATTTGTTTTTTTATCAATGCTTCGCTTCGTGCTGTACTGACTCGTGTCAGTACAGCGCGAAGCGAATTGTAGGTATTCGTTATTGAATTTGTATTTGCTTTTGTGGCTTCACTCTCAGTGTTCCGCACGGTCTGAGTTGAAAGCATACGGTTGACTTTGAAGAGGTCTAAGATGGAGCATCCTTGCCTAGAAGTAACCTATTCACTCTTGACTTAAAGACTTCCAGGTTGTAGCTATCAGGACACACAGACTCAGGTACTTTCTAAGTTTATATCTGACATTGATGAAGTAAGTGAGAAGTGACCTTTGCTCTGCAGTGGGACCATAATAGGCTGGTTTTCTCTTCACTCGTGAAGACTTGTCAATGCCCTACACACTCAATATTAAACGATTGACAGAACAAAGTCAAAGCATTTATTTCAAATAAACCAAATACAGGCACTTTTTAACTGTCAACGAGTCGGTCAGTTAGCCAGAAAGTTGAAGCTAGTTGCTCGTTCCAAAACGTTGGAGAAGAACGAGCAAGAAACTTCACGGACACTCTCTTATAAATCAAACTTTTACAAAATATTGGTTACATTATTCTTGTTTTCACATAAAGAAGCCTCTATGTGGAAACAATGCAGGTAAAGAACAATGAGAATAAAGAACTTGAGACGACACGGTTGGCGCAGTGGCTGAGCGATCGACTGCTGCGCAGCGTGTTGCGATGAGCACTTGTGTTTGCCTAATTGTGTCTGGGTGTTGTTTATCTATATATGTATGTATTTACAAAAAAAATAAAAAAAATGTATTTGTGTATGTATACCAGCTGTCTGACACCCATTGTACAGGGTCTCCCTAGTTTGGGGTCAGATGGCCGTGTGTGAAAATGTCCCCACATATTATTATTATTATTACATATTAATGAAAATCATTTAAAAAAAAGAATGAATATAAAAGTCATGGCAGTTAAGAATTGACCAATCTCACTGACAGCGCCCGGTCACGAACATGACGCGTGGTTAGGCACCATTCAACTCAACCATTTCGATGCCGAATGATCCAACACACGCGCCACCATCAGCGAGATATTTAAGTGAGCGTGACAATGCTCTCAACCACCATGTTTATTCATGTCAAACACATATAATTTACTTAATAAATGGGTCCATGGTAAACCTCAGAAAATTCCCAGTAGAACCTTCCCGTTTTAAATTATCACTGTCTTTGAAAACAAAAAATAAAATCTACCTCCAAAATCCACACAGACAGTTTAAAAATTTACTTACATAATTATTTACTACCATCAGACAGCGTAAACGCGAAAAAGAGACCTGAGCCATTAATAAATGACTGTCTAACATGTGTGCCTACCCTCTTTTTGTCACCAAAAAGATCGTTAAGCTCACCTTTAACGAGTCTTTGCTTTTAAAGCCGGTAAAAAATATATATTAAAAAAATACTTCAGTAATGTGTTCCTACATTTTTGCTGAAAATTTTCAGGTAGACCTAGTGAATTATGCTTTTTTCTATTTTGCTGTTTTCCGCCAAAAAAGGTGGTCGGAATTAAGAAAGTGGACTGTAATTATTTTAGGAGCGTGTAAGGAAAATGGCGCCTAATGATCTGCGTTCTGTATATTATAAAGTTTTATTTTTAATTTTAAGGCGACGATGTACGCCGGCGACCTTGAGCGACCAGAGCATCGTATGCGCTGCGTCCAAAATTCTCAAAGTTTAGCTGAAAAAATTAAACAAAAGATAGTATTCTTTAACTTAAAAAAAAGGCGTATATTAAAAGATAGATAATAAAATTGTCTGTAAGATGGTGTAAGTTTCGTTTAATTATACCAGGAAGATTTTGTGTGATTGTCAATGTTTTGTCCACGTCAGACATAACTTCACGAGTTAATTAAACTATTTAATATGAATATAATCAAAAATATTCACATACTAAATTATTAAGAGAATGTTCTAGTTTAACATAATTATATTTCAAATCATTTACACTACACATTTTGACGTGATTGTCAGCTTAAGGCAACTGCAAATATAGGTTTGTTCGTAGAAAACCTTGGAGATTAATATTTTGGAGGTATTTTAGAAACTGTTCAATATCATTGGCATTACACTACTGTTTCATACATTACTTTTCGTACTAACGTCGTTGCCTTGTAGTATCTACTCCTAGTCAGTGCATAGTCTTGTCAAAATCTTCATACCAATTTATTTAGGTAAGTAAAAAGTTTTCTTTTTATAAAAACTTTTCCTTCTCAATCTTAGTTGATAACATTCTCTTTCTTGTAAATTAATAATAATCGTATATCTGTCGGATCAGTCAGGATTTAGTCCGGTAGATTCAGTCATCATGGGGGCAGAATATGGGTTTCGTGCAATGCAAACACACTGGGTATAGGGTAAAATACACGGCGTTTATTAAAACCACATTAAAGAACTAAATGAATTTAAAAATAAACTTAGACACTATAATTAACATAGACATAGTTCACTTCACTTCAACAACGAATCGAAAGTACAGTTTCGGGACGTATTAGCTCCGTTGCGATCAGACACTGGATTCTGAATGTCTTCCTCGCTGTCGGCTGAAAACATCACGACTCTGTAGAAGCGCGCCAAAATGGTGGTGGTTGATCACGTGTTTCACCATAGACTATTTATTGTCTTTGCGTTTCACGTTCATACTATTGACCGGATACGATATATCTATCGCCCAATGCAATAATTATGTGATGTCATTTTTTGCATGACATAACGTAACCCAAAAAGTGTTATCATATAAAAACTTGTACAAAAAGTGTACTTTTTTACATTCCAAATCAAGCCACTTTTATCTTGGCTTAAAGTAAAACTGAGCTTAATGCCACAAGCAAAGATCTCACAGAAGGTTTACTTCTAGTTGTTATCTTTAAAAAAAACATAACCCTTTCCTATTAGTCGGGGTGAAAAGAAAGGGGACGATTAATTATCACCAGAAAGTGTAGTGAAACCACGTTAATTGTAACACCTTATTGTACTACATTCTTCTAAATAATCTGTTCTTTCATTCTTTCACGATTGCTCAAGTTGACGATTTCATCCAAGTCAATGTTTTTCGTACCTTACGATTTTCCACTTTAAATTAACCTAACCGAGCTAATATTGTTCCTTATCTAGTATAAGGAACAATATTAGCTCGGTTAGGTTAATTTAAAGTAAATGTACGATAATGACTAGTCATTATCGTACATTTACTTTGTAAGATTTACATTACGAATATAAAGTCAAGCTCAATATTTCTTGAATCTCGACGTCAAAACTCAGCAAATTTTAAAGATCCATTATTTATACCCGCGAGGGTCGTAGAAGGGGACAAAGGGACATTGTCAAGAGGATGGGCAGCAGCGTCCTTCTGAATACCATACCACCTATTAAGGTTGCCAACATGCATCGGCCAAGCATGGCGATTACGGCTGAACCCTCCTTTGGGAGAAACTTATGCTCAGCAGTGGGCGTTTAAAGGTTGACATGATGATTGTGATAAATATGTCTTCAACCAGTCTCTGTTAAATCTCCCTCGGCGAAGACTTAATGACCTATCAATCCCTAACATGGTCGGATCACAGATCACCTGAAACTCACTTCACGGAGGAAGATTTCGACACTGTAGTACTACTGTTCTATCCTTTCTAGTGATAGTTTATTTTACTTCTTGCGTCCTTAAACCCGTAATCTTTTAAGCAAGTAATTTAAAGTTTAACTGAGTAGAAAGGTACCTACTATATGATGTGTGGGTAGGTGGCTGGGGTTAAACATGATGCAATATTTAAGGTTCATAATGCAGAAGATAAATAATAAAATACCTTGATTGACTGGTAGAAAATGCCTAAGGCATTGTGTCCGCCTTTGTACCTTTATGCATGAAGTATAAATCTATACATATAATAAAACAGTAAAAAAACTGTGTCTGTACATTGAATATATTAAAAAAAAAAAATTGAGGGGCGTTTAAAAACAGTAATAGAGCACGAATCCAAAAAAAAAAGTCTGTCTGTTTGTCTGTTTGTTTGTACACGCTAATCTTCGGAACTGCTGGACGGATTTGAATGATTTTTTTGTTGTTGTGTAGGTATTAAGTCTGGGCAACATATAGGCTATAATTTATCTTGGAAACTTGAACACCTGATGCAGAACCGCAACAGACCAGCTAAACTATAAGAGATACAAAAAAGGTACCGTAGCAAAAATTGTTCCACGTGATTAGCATTTTCTGCAAATAAATTTGAAGATCTAGAACACCTGATGTGGAACTCCAAGAGCCCAGCTACACCATAACACATACATTAATGACGTCTTAGCAAAAGTTGTTCGCTCTGATGGGTATTTCCTGTTGACTTATAAAAATCGAAGATCAGAAACATCTGACGTGGAAATCAAAGCTGTAATTTTTAAAATTTAACTGTAAGGCTATCACTAATTTCGCTGTATATTATAATAAGGTGGGAGTACCTCCACGCGGTGAAGGCGGTAACTAAACTATAACCATGCCTAGAAAGAGGTCAAATCTTTCCCAATGTTCCAAAGGAGCTAAAAGATTGAGGATCAAAAGTTCCCAAGAATCTACCGAAGAGCGTCAGGAGAGACTTGATGTTGTTCGAGAACATCAGACTGCAACTCGCTCCGTGGAAACCTCTTCAAATCGCGAAGAACGCCTGCGTTCTCAGCATATTTAGGCATCTATATCCAGGTGTCTAGAGACCAGTGAAGAATATGATGCACGACTGCACGGATAAAGAATTCTCAGCGTATCTACGCATCTGCTTCTAGGTCTTTAGAGACAAGTGCGGAACGTGATGCGCGACTGTCCGCTGATCGTGAGCGACATGCATTTACCGATACAGAATCACGCTTGAGTTCTCAGCGTATTCACACATCTACTAACAGGTCTTTTGAAACGAGTGATGAACGTGATGCGCGACTAACTGCTGATCGAGATTATCATACATTGTCCCGAACACGCACACAACAAAATATTCATAATCAGTTAGAAAGTGAAAGAGAAAGAATTGCTGGAGTACGGCATGAAGAGACAGAAGAAGAGCGCAACGAACGTTTGAATTCTGATCGACTTCGACATTCTCTGAACAGAATGTCGATGTCATCTGAAGAATCGGATGTGTCTCAAGATATAGCTACGGCTATATCTTGAGACACATCCGATTCTTCAGATGGCATGGCGACCTTTCTTGGGTTGATAAGGAACGGAGTGCATTTACGTATACTATTATGATTGACTACACCACATATTCCGCCATCGGAGGTATGATTCAAACTTGTACTTTTTGAACGTCTCGAATCGTATTGCGCATCCCGTTGTTTTCCCGTCCCCGGGCTCTTAGAATTCGACATCAGACGTTTCAGATCTTCGATTTTGCCGACCCCGTTGTCGCTGGCATAAGCAACAGGATCCGCGTACGAAGTCGCGGGCAGAAGCTAGTAAATAAATAAAATAGTAAAGGGAAGGAAAGAAAAGGGGTTGAAGGGACATTTTGGAGAGTGTGCTTTGCAATTGCACAACTTTATTCCCCCATCTCCATTCCATCATCGGACGAGCAGCGATACGGCGAAGCGGCTATACGGTTGAAGTTTCACGGTCTCGAACCAAGCGCTTTGCTTCCACATTTGTTGTGCGAACTGCCAGACTGTGGAATTCACTGCCCGCCTTTCTATTCCCCGATACATATAATCTGGGTATCTTGTATCACAGAGAACGCTGCTGCCCATTCTCTGGTAAGCCCCTTACGACACCCACGGAAAGATATGGGATGGTGCTATTCTTTACGTCCGACACCACAGGGACTTCCCAGTCCCTGTAGTGTCCCATGTCCCCATGGGTACAAGTAGTTAAAAAAGTTGAAGAAAGTCAAAAAGAACTAGCTTCAACTTTCTGACTAACTGACTGACTCCTTGACAATTCAAAAGTGCCTGTAAATGGTTTAATTGAATAAAAGTTTGACTTTTGACTTTTACTTTGACAAGCGTGATGATCATTGCTCGTGCCTTCTCTGTCTCAGAAGAGGCCTTTGCCCTGCAGCGGCACAATTATATTCTGGTATTATTGTTATTAATGTAGTAGACTATGACTTTCAACGGAAAATCCGCCCTTAGCCTTTTAAGCTAAAATAATCTTTATATCTTATCGATAAGGCATATAACTGGAGTCGAGGATTACGGAACATGTATTATTTATTAGTCTCAGTAACTGATGGCCGCTCGACCTGTCTCGTCTAATACATTATTAAAATCTCTCTAAGTTATTACTGGCCATTGTAATAGAATTGAGCTGCTATTGATTTTGATGAGAGATAGATGATTATTGTTGTAATGGATAGGCTTTAAGGATTTAAAAGGATTTATACTCGATTGGCGTTGGTAGGCGCCACACTAGAGAATTCGGCGGCGTTCAGACCGCCGAGGTCGACGGGATCCGCCTACATCATAGCATAGCCTAGCGTGGCGCGTTGCATGCGCGAGCGAATCCCGTACCCCCGCCTAAGAGTCCGGCACCCCCCCCTGCTTCCCCCGGGGGGGATAGTCCGAGAAAAAAACCGGACAAGTGCAAGGTACATATCCATACTTCTATACTAATTCATACCTACTATCCATAGTTTAATCGGCTTAATATCATAAATGCGTTTTTTGCGACATAAACGGCCGTATCTTTTTTTCATGTTAACACAGAGGGTTGATTTTTTTTACAGCATCAAGGGACTGTAGATTTGAGTACATGGTTTTAATTTCAACTTGATACCTCGACGCGTTCCCGAGATAACGGGTCTTGCCAGACAGACAGACGGACAGACGGACAACAAAGTGATCCTATAAGGGTTCCGTTTTCTCCTTTTGAGTAGGGAACCCTAAAAAGAATAAAAGGCCTCCCTAGATTGACCGACGACATTGTCAAGGTAGCGGGTAACCGGTGGATGCAAGCGGTGGGTTGCCGGTGGTGGCGTTCTATGGGGGAGGCCTATGTTCAACTGTGGACGTCTTTCGAATGATGATGATACTCAATTACTTATAATATCATTCAACAAATATTGTAAAACTAGCTGCTTATTTCTGCGACACGGTTGGCGCAGTGGCTGAGCGATCGACTGCTGCGCAGCGTGGTAAACATTTGTGTGATGAGCACTTGTGTTTGCCTTGTGTCTGGATGTTGTTTATCTATATATGTATGTATTTTAAAAAAATGTATTTGTGTATGTATATCAGCTGTCTGACACCCATAGTACAGGGTCTCCCTAGTTTGGGGTCAGATGGCCGTGTGTGAAAATGTCCCCACATATTATTATTATTATTATCACTGCATTACACATTTTATTCTTTTCCAAAAGTCATAAAAAGCTTAATCACAAATAAATATTTTTGGAAACACGTGAAAAACATACCTAGCCAAATGATTATACTAATTCTTTTCTCTCTTCAACAATTCTAGACACTGCCACAAAGCCACTTACAATCTAGACGGCTTAAGACCTAGATCTCTAGAACCGTTCTAAGACCAAAATAAAGTCTGTCTAATGAAACTGGCTTCAAATTATGTGGTCCCGTAAGCTCCTTTATTTATTACTTAGGTCCTACTTTAGGATTACTATGAATGAGATAGGACGTCAATTTTCGGCGAATAACTTAGGTGAAAAGGTCAAGGAGATCGTTTTTAGTGTCCATTTTAGATTGGAAGCATCGTGAGTTTATTAATAAACCTCTTCTTCCCACTTGTGAAATAAAAGTAAGAGAAATTAAAGAATACATTTTTGACGATAAAAACTATTATGATTTATTCAATGACAGGGTGCGCATTCAGCATACTAAGAAAAATAAATACACCGCACTGTGTCTGACCAATTTCTATTAATTTATTGATCACAAGAAATAATTCCAATTTGATGATTGTTTTATAAATAGCAGATAATTTCCAAAAATAATATATTTACATGCTGCTATATAGCTCGTGGGGTGTGCGAGCCCGAAGAATAGCACCTACCCAATAAGCCGCACATTAAACGGAACGTCACCCATGACAGATAAATTTTCTAAATTTTATAAAATAAAATTTAGAAAATTTATCAGACAGATTTTATAAAATAACCTCTAAAAATAAAGGTGTTACCATGTTAGAAAAAAAAAGTACAAACATTAACGAAAACAAGGTAGATGAGTGTACAACGTAATAGAACGATAATAATAAAAGCTTTTTTTGAGAAATGCCCGCCATACTATCCCCAATCCACTCCAACTTCTGTAAGCCAGAATCAACAGTGGCGACCACCAGAAAAGCGCCAGAGCAATGAAGCTCGACGTGTCCCGGAGAAACGTTACAACAAGGTTGCAACTGTCTTGAATCTGGCCTCGAAATTAATCAGAATAGAATAGTTCCGGGTAATCTCAGAGGGTGATGCCCGATCGCCCCAAGTTCCAAGCTCCTCAAAATGATTTTTTATACATTCATTCCCAACGTCCCCAAAATGTAAAATTAATTCATTTGTAAAGTTCACACTTGACCATTCCTCGTACTGATGTCTCCAAAAGTGTTAGAATAAAATCAGCTAGTTACATTTAAGCTTATTTTAGAAGATCTCTATTTATAATTCGTACTATGTGTTTAGATTGTTTCGAAATATAATTATCCAGCGGGTGGGGAAAAATGTAGTGTAAAGGAAGAATTTAGATTGTGTTGGAGGCATCTAGCAAGCAATACTCTAGCTCAGGAAAATTGTAAGTAAACACATCATGTAGACTATAAATCACAATATTTGATATTTCCCTCTCATTCGCACTTATTAACACCACAATTGATGAGCGCTTACTTACCTTGTTCCTGATGTACAGAGCAACGTCGTTTGTGTCTATCACTTCGCAGTATTGCGTAATGTTAATAATATTTAATGAATTAAGCGAAAATTGCAACGCAAATACATATATTAAGTACATTTTTCCTCTATTGATTCTCTAAAGTAATAACTAATAACATTTAACAATACGTACGTAAGCATTGATACGGCGACTGTACCATTCTAGATTTTGGTCAAGCCAGAGCCATACAATTTTATTTAATAATATAAATTTTGGGGAACTTGGAACTTGGGGCGATCGGGCATCACCCATCTACGACACCACTATACGGGTTTTCATATGGTTTGTTTACCAATAGAAAGAGGAATTGGGCATGACACTATTAACAAATAATCCCAAGACAGAAATTCTCTAAAAAGACATTTGATTTTAGCCCTGGAAACCCGATTAGTTTTAAAATTGTAAAATTTAATTTTTAATTGCTTAGATTTTTTTTTTGTCTATTGATAGGCATACGTTTGACCACTATCTCACCTGATAGGAAGCGATGATGCGGTCTAAGATGGAGCACGCTTGCCTAGAAGTAACCTATTCACTCTTGACTTAAAGACTCCCGGGTTGTAGCTATCAGGAATCACAGGCTCAGGCAGGGAATTCCACTCCTTAGCAGTACGCACAATGAATGTGTTCCCAAAACGTTTTGTGCGTGTGGTGTGATGTCCACCATGTACCGGTGGCGCATCGCCGTACGTCTTGTGGTCCGATGATGGAACGGGCTCGGCGGAATTAAATTATGCAATTCCGTCGCACACTCTCCAAAATGTAACCGATAGAAAACCGACAAGCCAGCAACTCGGCGTCGATGCTCAAGACTTTGGAGCTTTGACTCGACGAGCCTATCATTGCCAATGATCCCCTTGGCTCGTTTCTCAATTGACTCTAGGGCATCAAGCTGGTATCTGGCAGATCCGTCCCAAAGATGAGAGCAGTACTCCATACACGATCGAACTTGCGCTTGATAAAGTTTAAGCAGCTATTCCGGCGTGAAGTACCAAATTAATAATTAGTCAATTGAGTTGGAAAAAAAGTGACGTCACTTTATACTATTGCCATATAAAATGTACGGGGGAATCGCGTTTTGACAGTTCCTAAAAAGTATGTCAATTGACTGGTGATGTCATATACCTTATTAAAAAGTTTTATAAAAAAAATTGGGATTCGTAAGAAAATTCTCGCAGATGCAGTCGGAGGCAAAAGGTAGTGTGATACCTATTATTTTTTTTATGCTTGGTTCATCATGTTCACGTATAATTATATAACTATAAACTGTAAATGCAAAATATTGTACACATTATTTTTTTAAAGAGTAAGTAGGTATGGAGATTTTTGCCCTTTCTTCTCCATACAAAACTACCTTATGGAAGGGGCAACTAGAATATTTTTTTTTATATGACGTTCAAAAATGCATTTTAATGGTCTAATTGAAATTAATGATTTTAAATAAACCAAAATTCTATAGGATAGTCGTATTTCTAATTCGACTACTCTTACATAACAAAAGTGACTTGATGCTATAGTATTCTGTTTAACACGATACTATATTTACTTTTTATAAGCATGAAATCATTTATCACCAACTGATGTTTACATTGTATAGTATTTGTTTTTATAGATTATAGATTCGCTGTCGCTTGAGTAACACGCTGATTACTCATACGCTTAACTTACTAAAGTCTACGAGTCTACTAACTGCAAGACTACCGGTCCACAATCGAAAGTCGGTAACGGTTCTGAGTTGTGCCGTCATCCTGTCGCGTGCTGCTGCTCCCAGGGCGGGTCTTACTGATAGGATCCGCGCCGCAAAGCTAGGAGCCGATCGCGGCAGTCTTCTCTTCGGCCGATCCCGTTGGCCGGCCAGGCTGTGGATCCCTTTAACCTGGAAATCTCTGCCTGAACGTAGTGCGTTTAGGTCAGTGCTAATTTTAATTCTTACTGCTGTTTTTGATACTCACCACGTTTTAATCTTTCTGTGAGAGCTATTAAATTCAATCGTACAATTCTACATAGCCTTTTATTTCTTAAACTAGTAGAATTGTTTCAATGCACTAAACGAGATAGATAGTTTTTAAAAGGTCGCCGTTTCTGAAATCGATAAAGAGGATCATATATTATAATCCTTAGTCTTCTCCTAATTTACAAATATCAGCCCCCCAATTCCTAAGTCCGGCCATGATTATTTATTGGATCTGGAAGCAATTACCTAACTCGTGATTACAAAGGAACTTGCTAGAGCTTTTATCGGCCAAGTTTCGGTAACTTTGTCAACGTTAGGCCGTTTGTATACGCCCAGAAATTATTGACTGGACCAACGAATTGTGACTAGTTTTAGCTTTGTTTGGTTTATATAAGATTTTAAGAATGAAAGTTATATTTTCCGACCGAATTTCGGACTTTCGAATTTTGTTGTGGTGGAGCTTTTAATTGTGACAGTATTTTCAAGCAGTGCTGCCTTTCTCTTTAAAAGGATATGAAACTTATGGTGTTGTCTCACTCTCTTTCTATACTCTGTGAATGAAAGAGCATGTTCAGCTCCTTTGTTTGGCTGCTATTTTCAGAAAGTTGTAATACAAAGAACAATGTACTAAAGTGCATTTCAAAACAATTCTAGCAAGCCCAAACACGGTTAGGATACTTTGTCTCTTTATGAAGTTCCAAGTGCGTAATTTCCGGGTTCATCATCAGATCAGTAGAATGGTACCATATTATTGTATTGTCATGGGTATTATATACTTTTGTCAACTTTTAAATCGATACGACAATTAGAAGTTGGTCAAATTTAACTTCCAAGATTTTTTACATACTGAGTTACAGAAGAAACTAATAACAGGGTCATCATCTGCCGAGCCTATTCCTAACTATGTTGGGGTCGGAGTCGAGTTTAGTCGGATACATCTGAATACCATTGTTTTACATAAAGTGGCCTGTCTGACCTCCATAACCCAGTTACTGGGTAACACGTACCCCTTGGTAAGACTGGTTGTCAGACATTCTGGTTTCTGACTACCCATAACGACTGCCAAAGATCTACAAATGACAGTCGGGATCAACGGTTTTACGTGCTTTCCGAGGCATGGAGGGAGCTCGGTGTGAAATGTCACCCATCCACTGACCGATCGCGGCAAGCGTCATCGGACCACAAGACGTACGGCGATGCGCCACCGGTACATGGTGGACATCCCACCCACACGGACAAAACGTTTTGGAAACACATTCATTGTGCGTACTGCTAAGGAGTAGAATTCCCTGCCATGAGTCTGTGTTTCCTGATAGCTACAACCTGGGAGTCTTTAAGTTAAGAGTGAATAGGTTACTTCTAGGCAAGCGTGCTCCATCTCAGACCGCATCATCGCTTCCCATCAGGTGAGATAGTGGTCAAATGTATGCCTATCAATTGATAAAAAAATCTATCTATACGTGTTTTGCTTAGCCACGAGCTCCACTTTTTAGCTCTTAAATGAACTTACGTAAATTGCAATAAACATACATTTTCTTGTATTAAAACATTCCTTTGCACCATCTCTTCAAGGAAACTAAACCACATTATTTTTACAAGTGAACGAATAATAATGGTTCCCTCGCAATCAACATTCCTCGCTCCCTCTGTTTGTCTGTCTGTAACAATTAAGTATAAAACTGGATGCCTTCAGTAATGGTGTGGCTTTGTTGCGATGAAGAATTTCTGGTGTTCGTTTTATAGGTGAAATTAATGGTAGATAAGCCAACTTGGATTTTGTTTATCTTTTTGTTGTTTTGTTTAGGTATACAGGGTGGAGATGGCAATAGCACAAAAAAAAGATCATTGTAGGTTTTGATATTTGGTGTAATTGTTTTAATTGAGCATTAATAATATTAAATTATGACGCCACAAGTTGCCGCTCTTCTCACAAATTAGAAAACCAATATCTAATAAGGTGTTTTATTTTGGTTACATTTATATGCTCTTTAATATATCTGATTTAATTTTTTTTATTTCGTTTTTATTATTTATTTGATAGTTTCAAAATATTCTTAAGAACTAGTACTACCCGTATTTTTTTTTTGTCGTATCGTCGTCCCCTCCCTGTATATTTCTGTAGGCGTAGAACGAGCGCGCTGACGTGAAAGTGTTCAAATCTTCACACATAAATAAAATTGAAGTGTCCAGTTGTAATGTTAAAATAAAAGCTATATAAAATAACAAAAAATCTACTTCTAACATTTTTGTTTGTCTTTCTGTTTGTTTCGGCTAATCTCCGAGACGGCTGGTCCGATTTTGACGGGACTTTCACTGGCAGATGTTATCAGCAGTAACATAATGCTACTTTAATTTTAGAAAAAGAATTAGGGTTCCGTACAAAAAAAAATCACAGATCACCGAAATTGAGGCGGACAAAGTCGCGGGCGTTCGTTAGTAGATAGACTACTAACCCATGACGTTTTGATTTAATTTTATATGAAAATCTCTTATTGCTATGATAAAAGAGCGCAGAGCGTTAAGGGCTTAGACAACCTTGTTTTCTCTTCTAGACAAACCCAGTTCTCCTTTCTACTTGACTTCCCACTCTCAGTATTTATGCTCTGCGCACAACAAGAACCTACGTTCCTCCAATAATCGTCTTCTACGATGTCCTTCTCATCGCTCTGGTTTTCTTAAATCTTCTTGTCCAGGCGGTTTTCCTTTGGAATGCGCTTCCTCAGAATATCAGGACGGCTACCAGTCGCGAAAGCTCGCGAACACTTTCATAACAAGTTGGCAGACTCGTCACACAATTAATTGGTTGTATTACTCTATCTGTGTATTTTAGCTCTCTACTTTGTATATTTTGTTTGTATGTATGTTATGTATTCATTAAAATCTTTGCACCTTCCATGTTTTGACTCTGCATCTCTGTAAGGTAGACTGATAGAAAATGCCCAAGGCATCAATTCCGCCTTTGTAATTTTTTTAATACATTATGTGCATTTTAATAAATAAATAAATTCAACTTTTCAAACTTAATAGGTACTAGTTTCTACCCGCGACTTCGTCCGCTTGGAAAGCAATTCACCATAAACATAGCCTATGACCATTAGTAAGAGGTAATATCTCGAAATACTGGACCATCATCTGCCTAGCCTTTTCCAACTATATTGAGGTCGGCGGTCTAACCGCATGCAGCTGAATACCAGTGTTTTACATGGAGCGACTGCCTATCGAACCTGCACAACCCAGTTACTGGGTAACACGACAACCGTTAGGAACACTGAAATCTGAATTTTAGAGTTTCTGGCTTCTGACTTCCCATGACAACTGTCAAAGATCTACTAATGACAGCCGGGACCAACGGCTTAACGTGCAAGCGTAACTTAACCATACCTAATCAATCTGCACAATTTTTATTTAACCACGTGCCCACAAGTAGTTAGTACAGTCACGAGCATAAATGTGTATACAGATTGACAAATTCGAAAGCAATTTTCTCGTGAAATAACTATTTAAACTTACAGATGAAACCTATTCTATAGTATTTGGGGATCAAAAATATCCTATTCGTAACCCCATGACATTTCAATTAATACTCCAGGAGAAAATCAGTTTAGAATGAGAACAACCGTTTACATGTTTTTGCTGTACTTAGTGTTTTCTTTACCATTCATATAAATAACCGCACTTTCTGACCTAAGATACCAAGATAAAGTTATGTATATCTAACCCTAGTAATAAAATACAGCGGAATCTCGGAATCGCGGGATTTTCCAGCCATGTCGTCGTCTATCAACAGAAAGGTAATATAAGATAACCACTTTAACCCAACCATTCTAGTTTTCACCAAAAAACAAAGCAGCAGCGACACCAACCATATTCTTTTCAACCCTAACTCGACTCAAGAGCATAAAATACACACATACACATAAAAGGAAACGATAAACATAATACACACACACTTATAATATATTTTAACGGTACCCAAAACCCATTTTGAAGGGAAATATCTATGCGTTGAAAAATTGGGGTATCCTCGTATGGAAAAATGCGTTAACGTACTATAATAACGGGTAGCCCTAGGGGGCTGTTACTATAAATAAGTACTTTTGAGGGTAAGTGTGGAGTGAGAGGCGTAAAAAAGCTTGTATATGTTGTGTTGATGTAGTGCATAAGCATTTTAATGTTAGGATTAGCAGTGTTTTTCCGTCGAGTGGAGGCATTTTTACAAGCAGAATTTATTTTCTTACTATTAAGTTTCCATCATCACGTGCTTCATGAGGTTTGCCAGCGAGCGATGGAGCGCAGCATCGTGTGAGTTAGAATAACGGACCGCGTAAGGAATGACCGACGTCACCCAGAAAGCAGCCAAGCTTAAGTTAGACTGGGACGGCCACATCATGGGCTAAAACAACCACAATGTAGGTCCCGGAAAACATCCAGCGACATCGTAGTATACCCGCGAAGATGGTGGGATGACCTTGTCGCTTACAGGAGGGATTGGTTCACGCTTGCTCTGGACAGAGAGGGTTGGAAAGGAGAAAGGGAGGCCTTTGCCCAGTAGGACAATACAGGCTGAAAATAAAAAATAAATAAGTATTTCACGTGTGATTCTAGTATTATAGTATAAGTATAGTGTACTGTGCTGGTGTCTTCAACATCACGACTCTGCGCATTATTTTGCGCACACTCGTATCAAAAAACGGGAAGTAAATCATTCGATCCATTCCAGCTCCTCAAGAAAGGCCAGCAGCGCCTTGACGTTACTGTCTATTTCCTGATGACCTGTGTTACCTAAGTACTTTGCCCTGTATGAAGCGACTTCAGGGCAGTTCAGAAGCACATGGGGTGCTGTTTCGTCTGCCTCCATGCAGACTGCCCAATAGGCTGTCTGTAATTCTTTTTGACAAATACACGTATGTTAAAAGTCACAGCAAAATACGAAAAATAACGGAATTTCTAATCTGCTGCGGACTTTCTGCCGTACGGATCGACCGGTCACTATGGTTAAGGTACGCTTGCCGCGGTCCGTCGGTAGATGGGTGACCATCCATTTCATGCCGAAAGAATCCACGTGCATGTGCTTTCCTCCGAAAGCACGTTAAGACGTTGGTCCCGGTTGTCATTCGTAGAATTTTTGACAGTCGTAATAGGTCAGTAAGTCAGTACTTAGCTAAAAATCGGACAACCAGTCTCACCAAGGGGTGGGTCTTACCAGCGACTGGGTTGTGGGGGTCAAACAGGTAGTTGCTCTATGTAAAACCCTGGTATTCAGCTACATCCGGTTAGACTGGAAGCCGACCCCAATATAGTTGGGTAAAGACTATGCAGATAATGAACGAAATTTCTAAGCTTGAAACGCAATCTGAATTTAAAGTGCAACGCGATCCCCTCTTTATAATACTAATCCGAGTACTTTGTTTTGTAAAGCACGTGTACAAACAACAATGTGCTAATATTACGAAGCTTAGCTAGATATAGTGCAGCTTTAGGTGAAACGACACCTTTAATGTTTAGCAAGCAAACTTGTAATTGGGTTTAGTTTTACTAAAGCGCCCATTTTAAAATCTGTTCTAAGCTTGGGATTAATAATAATTATTGTAATATAACTATTATATAATTAATGTATAAGCCTATAATTGTCCCACTGCAGGGCAAAGGGCTCTTCTCATACATAGAAGACACGATCATTGATCACCACGTGCGCTTAAGGAGGATTGGCAATTTCAGACATATATTATTCACTAGCGACCCGGCCCGGCTTTGCATGGACCTATAGCCTTCCTCGATAAATGGACTATCCAACACAAAAATATTTTTTCAATTCGAACCAGTCGATTCTGAGATTAGCGCGTTCAACCAAACAAACAAACTCTTCAGTTTTATAATATTAGTATAGATAAGTTCAAGTTTCCTCACGATGTTTTTAATCGACTACAAAAAGGAGGAGGTTGTCAATTCGGATGGTTGTATTTTTTTTATGTATATATGGGTATAACTCATTCATATACACTCATACCTCTCATAATCACTCATATATATACTCATACATAGACGGATTTGCAAAATTCTCTTTTGTTCGAAAGGGGTTTATTCCAAAATGGTCCCATATAAATTTTATCGAAATTGATTCAGCGCTTTTTGAAAAAATTAACAAAGTTCCAAAAAAAATACATATTTGACGTTTAAGTTTCATCAATCTTTGGAGGACTTTTAATCTCTGTTTTGACTGTGTCGCCGTTTCTTTATAGATTTGGATGTTATGGCGATACTAATATAGTATAAGATAAAAAGCGAAAAATAAAACTATTTTCAAAAATTGACAACCGCCTTCAGCAAGCACAGAACACACATTACTTTACCCCCTGAAATATTGGTAGTATTATAACCAAAAAATGTGCCAAGCCGATGGTGGTAAATTGGAGGGCAAGCTCAGTTTTCGATACGTATTTTAGTTGAATAATGATCAACTGTGCTTGCTCGCGGCAAGTTCGTTAGACCATCCAAATATAAAGTGCGTTACTCACCCGCTAGCCCCCTGTGGCTTCTCGAGGGAATCTTGTGCTGATTTGGCACGTGGCTGGCGTGGTGGGCGACCGGCCGGTCCGATTGTATAGACTATCATCAGATTCCTGATTTGATTTTTTTTCTTCTTACATTTTCAGCGACTCCCTTTTCTTTTATACTATTCTTCACACAATGCATCCATTGTTTCTTTAGGCATCTCGTGCTCCATCCATCCACATTTATATTTATAACTCTTTAGCCTATATAAGTAGGTAACTAGTCAACTTTTTACTTAACATAAAAGGTCCGAAAACACTTTCAAAAAACATTAAACGTAACAAGTCGAAACACGTTTGTGTTGTAAACCAGTAAAAAGTCCATCATAATAAAAGGGGCTGCATAGCCGAGATAGGTTCTAAACCAATTGAGAATGGACGCTTTGAACGGAGCGTTTAAACAAACCCTAGAGTGATAGGGTGCGCGCTGTGATGAGCGAAGCGGGAACGGACTAAAATATGAATATTATTCTTTCAATTGCGACATTCAGGGTGTGGTCCCACTGACAGCTCATCGTCTGCCTTTTCCCAACTAAGTTGGAGTCATCTTCCAGTGTAACCTGATACAGCCGAATACCAGTGTTTTACATGGAATGACTGCCTATCTGTCCTCCACAACCCAGTTGCTAGGTGACACGATGCCCCTTGGTAAGACTGGTTGTCAGTTTTTCTAGCTTCTGACTACAACGACTGTCAAATATCTACAAATGACAGCCGAGACCAACGGTTTTACATGCTTTCCAGGGCACGGAGGGGTTTGGTATGAAATTTATGGTCACCCATCTACGGACAGGATAGGTTAACCATCATGATCGGTCGATCTGTACGGATTTTACTTAGCCACAAGCTCCTCCCTCGGTTTCCCATTACAGTGTAGTAGTAGTAGTATAGTAAACGGGCTAGTGTCCACAACTCCCCCTCTCGACGCGTATTTTGCGTACAGGTGGGAAGTAGGTCATTCGATCCACACCAGCTCCTTGAGAAAAGCCAGCAGCGCCAAGGCGCTGCTGGCTTTCGATTTGGCTTTGGCTTTTGGCTTTTGATCGCCGGCAACGTCAAGACGTTGCCGGCGATCTCCTGTAGGTTACCTGGGTTATCGAAGTAATTTGACAGATGCTATTATAATAATATACTATGTATAATATTGCCATTTCTGTCTAACCTTATGGTATTGTAGTATAGAAAATAGTTTTCAGACAGGATGGGGATGGCAATAGCACAAAAGCTGATCATGGTAGGATTTGGTAATTTGGTGTAATTGTTTTTATTGAGCATTAATAATAATAAATTATGACGCCACAAGTTGCCGCTCTTCTCATAAGTTAGAAAACCAATATTTCATATGGTGTTTTATTTTGGTTACATTTATATGCTCTTTAGTGTTTCTGAACTTTTTTTTTTATTTCTTTTTTTAGGATTGATTTGATAGTTTCAAAATATTCTTATGAACTAGTATTACCAGTATTTTAATTTTTTGTCGTATCGTCGTCCCCAACCTGTATTAAAATAGCTCTCAATGGAACCACACCTTTAAGTGTTTGGAAAAAATCTCTTCCCGCTCCCGCTCCGCTCTTCCCCGGACACAATCTATACCGACGATGCAAAAACGCTGTTTGCTAAATATGAATTCCCATTATGGTAGCTTTTAGTGGAATAGCACCGGTTGTTTAAGTTCTACCGGCTTTTGTATTTTAATAGCAATGAATTAACATAACAAGGATTTAGTATAGTCGATGCTTAAGTTTAAGGAGCTGAAGGCAAAAGAAGAATTTTACGTAATTTAAAGCGTTGAAAGGCGGTTTCGTGTAATAACATTATTTAGTTTATAATGTTGCGGCCATGTTTTAAAGTAAAATATGTACAGGGTTTTCATTTAAACAAGGGATGTACTTTAATAATAAAAGAATCATGGCAGGATTTGTACAATAAATAAGATGTTTAGAAAAGTTGAAATTCTAATTCTTATATTCTTGGGTACCTAAAGAGTATCAGGCATTTACAATATTTTTAAACCCCGCAAAAAAAATGTTAATAATTTAACGAAAAGCCCATTACTTCAGAACGAACTGACAGTAACAGTGACACTGACAGCCGCCGTTTCGCAGTTTTTACATTGGAATTGTATCGGTTAATGGGAAATAATATCACAAATAATGCTTATTTTTTTCCACGCACTTGTCACATCACTTGTCGGTCAATTTTATAGATCCATTAACACAACAGTTTGATATGGCTGGATGTGCTGCTGTCTGTGTACCAACGTTGCTGGACAGGAACCGTCAACTACGTGAAAGTCGCCCAAAGCCTTCATACACTTACACCTATAATGAAGTTAATCATGAGCTCTTCTGTGCACGGTGTGGTGTGACAGGGTTTTCAAAACCAAGTTTGGATTTTCTAGTCATCTAAGGGCTCACGACAGGAAAAAAATTTAGTCAGGATCGCTGTCACCGGAGACGGTGAAGAGGACTATATAAATATGACCAACGTTGCTCCATATCTTCTCCCTAACATAAACATTACTAGAATGCAATGACAATAAAAGCATTAATGGTCAATTTTAAACAAATACGTTTTTGAATAAAGTCACCGACATAGCTCTCAGAATAAATTCAAGTGGCACTGGGCAGGCCTCACCGCTCGAAGAACCGATAACCGATGGGTAAGAAGGATTCTCGAGAAGTGACCACGAACCGGAAGACGCAGCGTTGGTAGGCCTCGCACCAGATAGACCGATGATATCTTTAAGGTCGCGGGTAACCGGTGGCTGCAAGTGGCAAGTTGTCGTTCGTTGTAGCGTTCTATGGGGGAGGCCTTTGTTCAACAGTGGACGTCTTCCAGCTGATGATGATGTTGATGATGAAGTTTTTGAAGTGTTAGTCTACATATTCGGAAATATTATCCTTTAATATTTTAACGGCAATATTCTCAAGAATTTATTAGGATTATTTTGTTTGTTACTTATTCACGCTCAAAGGGCTGAACAGAATGAACTAATATTTGTGACACATAAAATAGACATTGCTCTGCCATTGGATAATTTTTATCGTGTTATTGTATTCCCTGGGATGAGGAGCTCGTGGCTAAGTTGAAGCTGTACAGATTGATCGGTCAAAGGTTAAGCTACGATGGCCGCGGTCGGTCTGTGGATGGGTTACTATCCCTTTCATACCGAGTTCCCTCCGTGCTTCGGAATGCACGTAAAGCCGTTGATCCCGGCTGTCATTTGTAGATCTTTGGCCGTTATGGGTAAGAAAGTCTGACAACCAGTCTTACCAAGGGGTATCGTGTTACCCAATAACTGGGTTGTGGAGGTCCGATAGGCCGTCGCTCCATGTAAAACTGGTATTCAGCTGCATCCGGTTAGACTGGAAGCCGACCCCAGCATAGTCGGGATAAGGCTCGGCAGATGATGATTGTATTCCCTGGGATATTTTAGGACTATTGCTTTATTTTAAAGTGTACGCAGACGACGTCGAAGGCTTCAGCTAGTGGTTCTATAAAGAACCCCACAGTCAGCAGTCGATCTTGCGATTACGAGACCAACTAGGCAACATAGGTATATATAGCCACTTCAAGTCGTAAAATAAGGGTAAGTGATACAAATGTACCGCTCGTAAACGACGGCCTCTACATGGAGCTGTATCATAACCCACTCCGTAGTATTATGTGACTTAGAGTAATGTAATAAGACCCTTATTTACTTAATGCAAAACTTTTGTCTTTAAGTCATCGTCCAGTAAATAAGTCACCTTTTGACTAGCACCTTTGTTGACTGTATCGCCACTTATGGGCTGAGGGAAAAAATATAAAAAATAGTAGCCCGCAGGTATCGGGAACAGGGTCCAAACTAATGGTGGTCAGGACTCCTGAGAGGAATCTTCTGACTATACGTGCCGCGTCCAGCAGTACCGCTTTCTCTATCAAGCCGTTGATCCAGCCGCCCAACGAGAGCCTATTTAGGTGTTGGTCATGAATCTTGTCTTATTATTATTATAAGCTTCGTGGTTGTAGTAGAACACATAAAATCTTATGCCTTGAAAATTTAATGCACCCCACTCCCCAGAAACTGTAATAAAAGTATCTTCAATCATCCTATTAGCATAACAAGGAACTCTGCTTACTCCCCAACATAAATCGTACCACAACATTCATTCATACCACAGCCACATTCAAAGGGAAAAAATTAAATTAACTTTTTGCGTGAAAAAAAAATCTACGCTCCCTGAAAGCCTTTGAAATTATTTAATTACACTGAAAAGTGTAACCTTTCATAATTAATATAATTAATGTGATTTTTATAATTCGCCTGACAAGTATAATTAGTTCGCTACTAAACGAGTATTTTTGTTTTTGAGTTTTGTAAAAAAGCATTATTTGATTTTCTTGTTTCAATTTTTTTGGCGACTTCCGGGAGTTTATAATAATAATAAGACCAGCCTATGATTGTCCCACTGCAGGGCAAAGGCCTCTTTTCATACAGAGAAGGCACGAGCATTAATAATCACCACGCTTGGTCAAAGCGGATTGGGGATTTAAATTAATTATAATGTTCAGGTTTCCTCACGACGTTTTCCTTCACCGATGTCAGTGATAAACTCAGAAAGTGCGAAGTATTTATGAAATTGAAAAAGTCACGTTGATAGGTCTGGTTACGAACCTAGAACCTCGTGCAGTTGACTTGTCGACGGCTTCCGTCGACATGTCAACTTCAAAGATCAGCGACCGCCGTAAGGGTGTTCCTACACCAATCGATCGATCATCGATCGATGCCATCGGTCGACGTCGATCGACGTTGATCGATTGGTGTGGTAGCTTTAATTTATCGACGGATACCGGTCGACTAACATCGATCGATGGCCAGTCGACGTCGATAGATTGCCGGTTGACGTCGATCGATTTCCGGTATAATGGGGATAATGGGGAGCGAACGGCGCACGGTGCGGCTAATTAAGCAGCTCGATCGACGTCGACTAATCCATTCTGCCATCGATCGATGCCGTCGATCGACGATCGATCGATTGGTCTGGTAGAAACTATCGATCGACGTCGACTAATCCATTCTGCCATCGACCGATACCGTCGATCGACGATCGATCGATTGGTCTGGTAACACCCTTATCGTCGTCGTTTGAAGTTGGCATGTCGACGGCTGCAGTTACCACTGTCGTTGGTAAGGCCTCGTACAGACGAGCAGCACTTTGCTGTCGACAGAGCCAACTTCAGTTGTCGACAGAGCCAACTTCAGCTGCCGCCATTGGTCGTCGTTTGCCGTCGCCCGTGGACAGCAAACGCCGACCAATGGCGATAGCTTAGTATGAGCGTCGACAGCTGTCGACACCATGTGCACAGCTGTCATCTTGGTGGCGGCAGTCGGCGTGTCGAATACTGCAGCAGTTGCTTTTGTCGACAGTAGCAGTTGCTTCTGTCGACAGCTGAAGTTGGCTCTTTCGACAGCTGAAGTTGGCTCTGTTGACAGCAAAGTGCTGCTCGTCTGTTTGGCGCCTAATAGCCCTTATGTGCACAAGCTAGTTTGAATATACTTATTTTCCGTGCCTCCTCCGCTGGTCCTGCGCCTGATCTCTCTTCGGTCGTCGGTATGAGAGTGAGGGAAGAGGCAGTACACCTGTGTTTTCGCACACACTTGTGCACTCAATATCTCCTGCGTACCTACTTGGGTAGACTCTAGTGATATTTCTGACCGACTGGCTCCTTAAGTGCCTGTAAATATTTTATTAAAAGCCAGCGACCCGCCCTGACATCGCACAGGTGCAATGTAGATCAAACTATACGTATAAACCTTCCTCTTGAATCACTCTATTTATTAATGGATTTTTTTTATCTTTTAAACTACGCAACGCATTTAAATCCGTTTCGTAGATAAAAAGATCCAAGCCAGTGCTTAAGACCGAGGATAGCACTTTCATTGGAAAGTTCAGGCCAAAACCCAAACTGTGCGTCATTCAAAGTTATCCACTTGTCAAGTTCCTTGTCAACACCTTGGCAATGGACAACAATAGGGAATTACACCCATTTTTGAAAAGTGTCTCAATGAAATTCTGTAGTGCTAATATGCCACCAAAAAAAAACACAACATTATTATTCAATCGATAAGTGCCATAAAAATGCTATTAATTTTTAAATTTTCAAACTTCGCGCGTAGTTTGACGAAAACGCCTCTTACTGGACGCCATATTGCTCAGCGTAAATGACGTCAGTTCGTTTAGTATCAAATGAGCTCATATTAAATATGATAAATGTATATCATTTAAAAATAATTAAAAGTATATTTTGTAATAGGTGTAATAATGAAAAAATTACGTTGGTTACGAAAATAATAAAAGTACAAAGCCTATATTACGCCAATCGGTTGACTGACAGTTGACAATTTTTTGTTTACACAGCCGTACGGCGTAATAACATGGCCGCTACTATTTCACGGTGTTTTCAAAATACTGATAACTTTGAATTGAATTTAAAAATTTGTTTTGTTATTTTATGAACTAAAACTTACATTTTCCGACTGCCTAATGCCTAAACTGTCTCAATAACATATTTATAGTTTTTTTCTCGTATAGAGTAAAATACCCTATTCATATTTTTAACCTACTTGTATTATTACGTTATATAAAAGTAAAGACAAATCCAGGACACCCGTATTTTTCCGTTTTTCAAAATTATGTACTTTTCATTCATTGAAATTAGGTGTATTCTAAAAAGACGTAAGCTCCAAATGACGTCATACTTACGGTAGAATAGCGTTTTATCCTTTGGTTTACTGTGACCCGTCAAAAAACTATCATCATTATTATTAGACTTCATATGTGACATTGACGTGTCTTATTTGACGTTAATGTTTTCATATAAACCATTGAAATGTTTATGCAAAGGTAACCTACCTCATTCCACCGTATATGTGACGTCATCACATGCTTTTTGGTTTTACTTATTTTTCTCAGAAATAAAGAAATAAAAAAATATAAAAAATATATATTTGGACTCAGGATACGAAAATAAAGAAATGGTATTTTTGTTTTTAAGGTCGTTGTAGTTTTGTAATGTTGTCAATTACAGTGGCCAAGGAAGTCTGTAATTCACCTTGTCTGATACATCCCCAGTTTTATTTTTCACCACTACTGTACTCAGCATATCAGATGGACGGTATGAGTGGCAAATTGATCATCATTATCATGGCAACTTTAAGACGCCCACTGCTGGGCATGAGTCTCCCCTAAGGGGGGTTCAGCCGTAATCGCCATGCTTGGCCGATGCATGTTGGCGATCGCAGTAGGTGTTTTGGCACTCAGAAGGACGCTGCTGTTCGTCTTCTAGTCAATATCCCTCTGTCGCCTTTATGTTGAAATGGAGTGGTATTATTCGCGGCCGGCACCATACCATTGTTTTGTACTATGTAAAGATAAATTATTTGATTCAATTGACCACCATGAGGTAAATTTGGTCGGCAGTATTGTACTTGACAAACGCAGGTCAAATTCACATCAAGGCCACAAGAAACCCTTCAAAAATACTTCTTTCACCGTTTATTTCAGAATTAAGCAAACGTTACAAAGAGCCAAGGAAATTAACATAATCTAAATAATTATAATTTTAATAAGACATTAGCACCCGGTTGTCTGAAAGCTTTATTTTAATAAGGCCAGTAATTATTTTTTGAATGGTCTATGGAGGCTGTTAGACATTAAGATGTTTTGTGTTGGCAAAACATTTATTTGAATTGGTTGGATTAAGGAGAAACATAGACACTTGATAGTCTCATTATTTGTGAAAATGTTAATGGTGACTTTGCTGAAGTAGGTCTATATTCTGAATAGGTAGGTACGGTCAGTGATAAAAAGTCATGTGACACTGTCACTTTCACAAAATTGAGACACCACACAGTTCATCATCATCATTTCAGCCGAAAGACGTCCACTGCTGGACATAGGCCTCCCCAAGGGGGGGGTTTTGCCATAATCGCCACGCTTGGCAAGCGCATTGGCAATCGCAGTATGGTTGTTACAAAAAGCACAGAGAATGCTGCTGCCCATTCTCTGGTAAGTCCCTTAGTCGCCTTTTACGACACCCACGGGAAGATATGGGATGGTGCTATTCTTTACGTCCGACACCAAACGGAACAGTTGCTCTATGTAAAACACTGGTATTCAAACTGGAAGCCAAGCATAACATAATTGGGAAGGGGCTAAGCTGATATATATATATATTTTAATCGCTGGGGATAGGTGTTGGTTCTTTTTTAGCGCACTAGTACATCTCGCTTTGCTTTGCAATTAAATGAAAGGCAATTTAAAACATGCATTAAACGCACTCTAGTAGGCAAGCATATTACAAGTTGGAAGATTATATCAATGATAAAAATGCTTGGCATAATGCTGGTCCTGCTCCACAGCCTCTTTAGGGAATTTCTTAATTGCAAGAAGATTATGTTGCTCACCCCTTATTATTGACATGAATAACGTGTACCGTTATTATTATTTACTTATTATATTTTATCTGTCGAATGAAATACTTACCTACATACATTGGTAATTTTGACTTTGTATAAATTAATAGCACTATTTCAATTATTATGTAAATGTGAGAACTATGGAGCCATTTATTTATTCAATGTGTTTCACATAAATGAGCATGGCAGTTGAGAGCATTGTCATGCTCGCTCAAATGTCTCACTGATGGTGGCGTGTGGGTTAGATCATTCAGTTCCCTTCAAAATGGTTGAGCTAAGTGGTACTGATCCACGCGTCATGTTCGTGAACGGGCGCTGTCAGTTGAGATTGGTCATCTCTTAACTGCTATGGCTTTTATATTAATTTATTTTTAATTAGAATGTTTTGGATTTCTCTTCACTTACATTGTTTTCACATATAGAAGCAACAACAATAATGTAGCCTGGATTTTGTAAAAACTTGATTGAAAAGAGTGTCCGTGGAGTTTCTTGCTCGTTCTTCTCCATAGAGACCTACCCTACGTTTTGGAACGAGCAACTAGCTTCAACTTTTTGACTAACTAACTGACTCTTTGACTATTCAAAAGTGCCTGCAAATGGTTTAATTGAAATAAATGCTTTGACTTTGACTTTTTTGGAACAGCTCCTTTTTATATAACTGACGAGAAAGTTAACCCCTGGGTAGCCTAGAATCATGAACTATAAAGTTTGTAGCACAATATCCCTTCCACCCACCGAATCTATGCTTCCACTGAAACTATGGCGTACTACCCTCAGCACTCGCCATCTCTAAACCCAAATCACTACATATTATCAAATATAAAACAAAGTCTGTCAGTCTATTCGCGAGAAACTCAAAAACTAATAAACGGATTTTCATGTGGTTTTCATAGATAGACAGAGTGATTCATGGGGAAGGTTAAGCTGTATAATTTGTTAAGGTTTTGTATAAACGGGCTGAAATATAACGATGATTGTTAAAGGTGGCAGAAAAAAACATGGCGTCTGGGAGCTATGTATATATATAACTTATGGTTATGCGGGTTTTATCAATAGCCAGAGTTATTCGTGAGGAACGTTTAGTCAATTGGTTAAGATTTTGTATAAATTAACTGAAATATAACGAATGACTAAACAATATAAGGATAAAGAATATTTGATTTGTTATTCTATGAAATGATTATTCTAACATTAAAGTTAAGTGAACTGTTACTTAAGTTCTTATGAGAATAGCGTGGTTCTTTAAACCTAACATTAAAGTTTATGTGAAACAAAAATCAATGATATAGAAATCTTCAAAGTAGGTATTCCGCGTATTGATTATTCTATGAAACGAAATTGTGAGAAAAAAATTATGTGAAAATAAATTCGATAAAACAACATACAACCATCATTTGTGAATGTTTTGTAAAAATTGGCTGAAGTAATAACGATGCATGGCGACTGGGGGCCAAGTCTGCTATTTTTATAATTTCGTCATTCCAACATTCCATTGTCATTATGCTAAAAGTTCGTAATCTGCTAAATCATAATGGTCGATCATTGGTCGGTCGAATTAAAAACAATGACTGCACAATGACGTTCTAATGGTAGGTCACTGATCAAAGGAATTGTCAAAATTTTAGCAGATTACCGCCTAAGTCAGTTGGCATTCAGTTGTCATTTTGTACGAGATTGCCATTCTACATCATTTCTTTCAATGGCGTGTCAGTGGTTGACCATTGGAAAGTCATAATGACGCCATTATATTAGTAGATTACCAAACTTGTCAAAATCAACAATTATGAAATCAATGATAGATAATTCTGACACTATTGTAATAGCAGACTTGAGGCCCAGGACCCTATGTGGGCTATGCTTTACTATCCGTGTGAAGCCGAGCCCTGTCCCTAGTCTAAAACTAAATCGATCCAAAATATACCTCATTTCAACCAAAGTGCCCAAACATTAAGCAATAACATGTATAAGTTTTGTCAGATTTACGAGTTTTGTTGTTCAACGCTGCAGGGTTCCGCTGGAAAATAATAAAGCGCTACATTGTTTAGTTAGCGAGTTACCAAGTTGAATTCTATTATGATTATCGGAATTGGTATGTGTTTTTGTTAGTTCAGTTAGGGATTATGTTGTAATACTCTTATGTGTTTAAATGATTGATTGATTTGTTCGTTGCGAGTGCAAAATGTATATTTTTAACCGACTTCAAAAAGGAGGAGGTTATCAATTCGAATGTTTGTTTTTTTTTTATGTATGTTCGAGCATAACTCTGTCATGTATAGACGGATTTGCAAAATTCTTATTTTGTTCGAAAGGGGTTTATTCCGAAATGGTCCCATATAAATTATATCAAAATTGATCTAGCTCTTTGGAGGATTTACAATCTCTTTTAAGTGTGTCGCCGTTTCTTAATGGATTTAGATGTTAAGGCAACACTAAAAAGCGAAAAATAAAAAGATTTCACAAAAAAAGTTTTTTCAAAAAAAGGAAAACCGCCTTCAAAAACTAAAAAGTGAAAAATAACTTTAGCACAGAACACACATTATTTTACTTTCGGAAGTCGGTGGCAATACAAAACAACAAACACAAAACCACCGCCGCCATTTTTTATGAACCTGTTTTGCGGTACGTGAAGTACGTTGTGACGTATTGAAGTCCAATACCGAAGCGAAATATGTTTAGTTTTTTGTTTACATATTTCTCTTTCTGTTTTGTTTTTAGTATTGGTCTTGGGTATAACCGGAATGACTATACAGGGTAATTGAAAAAATACCCAAAACCTCTTAATCTGGACTTCGTATCATCACCCTGTATAACATTTTTACTACGACTTTGACCTCAACTAAATAACGTAGCCAAAAACATTTTATTTGAAGTCTGGAAAATGTACGTATACTACGCGCGCGCGCACCCATATGATAGCGAATATGATGTATGTAGTAGGTAGGCTAATGTACAGGCACAGCTGATTGCAGGCCTTTCATCGGCCGTGTCAGAAAAAAATATTATGCAAAATTTAAAGTGTGTTTATATTTTTTGTATGGAAAAAAAATGTTTCGAATTTTGAAAAGTCGTAGAACAAATGTTGTTCAGGGTGATGATACGAAGTGAGAGTTAAGTGGTTTTGGGTATTTTTTCAATTACCCTGTATACTTTAAATCAAATGCAGAAGAAACACACAACTCTAACTCTCTCACTCTCTCTCTCTCTTCTCTCTTCTCTCTCTCTCTCTCTCTCTGTCTTATAACTCTATATAATAATAATAATAATATAGCCTCTTTATTTCCATATGAATTACTTATAAAATCAAATATACAATTTCATAACGTGCATGCATATATAAAATAACAAAATAATCACAATTGTTTTTCATAAACAATAATTATTAAAAAAATCACATAATAAACAATTGCTAACTAAACAAATTCATTTCTTTCAATTTTCCATATAAATTACAAAATATTAAATAAATATAATCTTCAACATATAATTATCTTAATGTGGATTACAATTACAAAATACATGCATAAAATAACAAAATTTTACAATTCATTTTCATGTTATAACTCTATATTAGAGATAAAATATTAGTTTATAGGCAATACATGACCGTACCTGACGGCGGGTGGTCTGACAGTCTCTGTCATCGTATAAAAAACTATATTCTAAATCATTTCAATATAATCGAATGACCTATCTTTCTAGAAGTATCCAGAGTGTTCTAACCATAGAGTTTGCTATTTAATGGCTATTGCAGCATAAACTCATGCAGCCTCAACAGTATGTTAAAAATAGGCGGTTTTCATACCACCAAATGTATCAATTCATTTTATTTAGAGTGAATAAATAAATGCTGACATGATGATGAATATAAAGGAAAATTAAAAAAATACCCAAAACCACTTAATCCTGACTTCGTATCATCACCCTGAACAACATTTGTTCTACGACTTTTCAAAATTCGAAACATTTTTTTCATAGCAATGTCATTTGTTTGAAGTTTTCTATACGTATTGACGTAGGAGGTACATGATTTTATTGCCAGGATTGTAAAGATATGAAACGTTCCGGAAACTTTTTTTACACCAAATTCTAATATTCAGCTATTCAGCATTATTTATTGCTAGGTATCATGTATAAACAAGCTGGGGCAGTCGTCCATACTTCTATTCAGCCATCTCCTTTTGCATATATCTCTCAAACATCGATCGACAAAGTTCAGCAAATTAGCTGTGTCTGTACTACTCATCATCTGCCTAGCCTTTTCCCAACTATATTGGGGTCGGCTTCCAGTCCAGGAATACCAGTGTTTTATATGGAGCGACTGCCTATCGGACCTCCACAACCCAGTCACTAGGTAACACGATACCCCTTGGTAAGACTGGTTGTCAGACTTACTGGCTTCTGACTACCCGTAACGACTGCCAAAGATCTACGAATGACAGTCGGGACCAACGGCTTTACGTGCTTTCCGAGGCACGGAGGAAACTCGGTATGAAAGGGATGTTCACCCATCCACAGACCGACCGCGGTTAGCGTAGCTTAACCTTTGACCGATCGATCTGTACGTCTTTAACTTAGCCACAAGCTCTGTGTCTGTACTACTACTTACATCATATTCGCTATCAAATGGGTGCGCGCGCGCGTAGTATACGTAAATTTTACAGACTTCAAATAAACGAAAACAGATTTAGATTTTGAGGTTTTGGGTATTTTTTCAACTTCCCTGTATAAGACACGTCAGAATAATAATATATAGGTACTTATGTCATATTAGCATTGATCACTAGCAAGAAGCTTATAGATAAAAGTGGAGGCAACACTCTAAATACCTAAGTGAAGCCAACTGTGGGCAGACGCTCTCTTTCTGAATGCATAGATAAGATAAAGAAAACACGTATCATTGTCCCGTTCTTATGTATGCATTCAGAAAGAGAGCATCAGCCCACAGTTGGTTTCAAGCTTTTGTTCTAAGTGTTGGCGCTCCATTTATACCTATATCTTCATGATCACTAGGCGGATTGGTGATTTCAGACATATATTAACTAGGTATAACTTTATTTACCAATGTCAGTCATGCCCAAGATAAACTTAGAAAGTACATATTATAGTCAGGGTAGGTCAGGTTAATGAAATAAGGAACCTTGTACGAAGTAATTTGTATAATTCGATACACACAAACATTATAATGAACACAAGACCAACATAAAATGTCTTAACTTTACAACGTCCGCCATACTTCGATCACTTTATATCTCACTTCCACTCTATTGGTCCGTGCGGTGGATGATCGCACAGCGCAAGCTCATTGGACGCTGCCAGACGCATAAGCGAGAGTGTTTGGATACACACTCTAGCGAGTTGGCGAGTACCGCGTAGGCGCTCTGCCACGACCAAGAAGCTTATAGATAAAAGTGGAGGCAACACTCTAAATACCTAAGTGAAGCCAACTGTGGGTAGATGCTCTCTTTCTAAATGCATACATAAGAAAGAGACAGTGATATGTGTTTTCTTTATCTTATGTATGCATTTAGAAAGAGAGCGTCTGCCCACAGTTGGTTTCACTTAGATGTTCGGAGTGTTGCCTCCACTTTTACCTATAAGCTTCTTGGCCACGCACGACTAATGCGTTTCGGGAGCTGGCGTTCGGATACAGATACATCCGCTACATAGAAATAGTCACATTGCGAACTCATTATCTCGTGCATAGGAGACAGTCGTCTAAACTACTGGGTCATTGGGACATCATGGGGAGGAGTTTGGAATTGGCTAGTTGACAATTATTATTCTCACATTTATTAAAAGTTTTAACTCACTGCTATTATACTTATCTAAAGACAGAAAACGCGAAACATTTCAACTTTTACGACAAGAAACACCTAAAACTGGCACCAGCAATTCTTTCTTTCTTTCTCTCTTATCGCAAATGATTCATAACGTTATTTTTATTGTTTCAGGTACGGACGATAAAATGGAGGAATGTTAGTAGTTAAATTATTGTATTGTAAGTATTATGTTCATAACCGACATTATTACTATTGTCAGAATGTTTTACGTTACTTTGAGATGGTTTTGGTAGGTCTGTATGTGCATACCTGTATTATTTTAAATACAAAAGACAATACGACACACGACACGGTTGGCGCAGTGGCTGAGCGATCGACTGCTGCGCAGCGTGTTGCGGGTTCGATTCCCGCCCAGGGTAAACATTTGTGTGATGAGCACTTGTGTTTGCCTTGTATCTGGGTGTTGATTATCTATATATGTATGTATTTACAAAAAAAAATGTATATGTGTATGTTAATATCAGCTGTCTGACACCCATAGTACAGGGTCTCCCTAGTTTGGGGTCAGATGGCCGTGTGTGAAAATGTCCCCACATATTTATTTATTTATTTATTTTTAATAGGGAATGTGCTTCAAATACGGGTCAAATATTTTTTTTAATAATCTTTATTACCTACTTCATAATATGCCTTCATCAATATTTTTGATTATAATTTTCTGTTGAGCCAGAAGATGATTTTTTTTAAATAAAATAACTGTTGATACTTATCTCAAATATTTCAAAAGCGATGTCTTTGGTCAGAGCGGATGTTATGTCAAAGTTTTTGACAGAAAGCAATGATATAATACACTTAGATGCGTTACCCGCGCTCAATAATGGCAATATTAAAGCAAGGCAATTGCCGGGGTTTCACTTAGTCACGTACCACCCAGTGTCGCAGCTATACGTCAGAATCGCTCGTAATTCACACATAACTGACGTAACAAAATTTGTATGTTTATCTTTTTCTAACAGGTGTACGCTGTATGCTTATGTCCTTTTCTTTGCACTGTATAATTGTATGTGCCTATAGGTATGTAGATATAAAATTTTGCGCGGTTTTAAAGTGCACTAATGTTTGTGTATGATGCGTCTATTTAATAATACGTCATTGACAGAAAGAGACATTGTCATTTTCTGCACAAACTAAATGTTAATATTGAGACTCGTTCAAGAAATAAATCCTTTAAAGTAATGTAAAACATTAGCATAATGGTAAAATTACCTTCATACATGGGTAGTGACATACCTACATACTGCCAACTTCAGCAAATAACTCGACTAGAAAGGTACATATATAAAACTGGCATAAAATCTTAGGTACATCCTAAGAGCCGCGGTAAACCAGTTTCCCTAAATACCAAGGAGACATTTAGCTTCGAATGTCCCAGAAGAAAATGGCCGACACTGAATATTCTCGAACATAGGAATTTTCCCACTTCATTTCAGCTGAAGGGAATTACAGAGAATTTAGTTTTTGTTATTGCTAGATTAATTTTGTTGAGAGAAAATGCTTGTTGTGTTAAGTTATAAAATTCAGCTGTGTTTAAGTGTTGTTATATTATTAAGCTACCCTGTGTTGAGTGAAAAAGGAATTAAATATTGTTATGTACCTATGTTTAGAAATGCACATAGTTAAATAATTTATTTCTATTATGTGGCAGACAAGAGCCAACTTGCGTTATCCACCATTTTATTCTTTTTACTCATAAATCGAATAAATTAAAAAAAAACTTTACTATACCTCTAAAAATGGCCATTTGGCGGTAAGCAACGATTCTCTTAAATTATGAAATACAAATTAATTGGAAGTTGCTCCAAAAATACTAGAGGTAATTTACTAATTAAGTATTGTTATAGATTTTTTAATTTTGTTATGATTTAGGTAAAATAAATAAAATTATGGGTAGGTATGGCGGTAGTTGGCTCTTGTCTGCCACTTAATGGAAATAAATTATTTGACTGTCAAATAATTTATTTTTATTAAGTGGCAAATTATTTGACTTAGTCAAAAAATTTCTTTCATACTATGCGTTACTGCCTTGAGTATGCTTTAAAGGCACTTTTAAACGTGATAATTACAATTGATAGAATTCAATCTAGTTGCCAAATCCAAAAAGTAGTTTTGTATGGAGAAGAATGAGCAACAAAGAATATTGGCAGGATATGTAAAAAAAAAAACAAAGATGTTTAGGGAAGTTAAAATTCTAATTCTTATACTCTTGGGTACCTAAAGAGTGTCTTCAGGCATTTACAATTTTTTTAAACCCCGCAATAAAAATGAATGTTAAAAGTGAAACGAAAAGCTCAGAACGAAACGCCGTTTCGCAGGTCTTACACTGAAATTGCATCATTTTATGGGAAATAATGTCACAAATAATGATTAATCAATGTACTTTTTCAAGTCCATCATTGGAAACAACGATTCACGTCACTTGTCTATCAGTTTGATAGATCCGTTTATGTCACTTGTCACTTTATTTTTTTTTATAAATATACAAAGGGCAACAAACAAGTTGACACGAAAAACTGTAATTTTCATTTCGAAATATTTTGATTTTGCGGCGGTTTTAAAATATGGCAAGCATATCAATCTACTCCTGGTAATGTATTCTCCACATTGGAAAACATTTTAAACCCTCTAAGTTTTTTTTTTCATTCATATGAATATTTAGATCTCGCCATGATTCTTTTATACTTACACTGGTTTATAAAGGTACAGAGGCCAGCACATCTAGCTACTAGAATCTGTCAAATTTCTTTAATAGATTTTCAACTTTATTACAAAAGGATAAGGTTCATATTCAATTGGGAAAATTTGACAGTTAGGTATGGCTTATTGTGCTGGCGTCTGTACAACAATTATATGAATATGAAGACGATGTCCCTAAAATAAAAACCACTATAAGGACTAAAAAAGGTACAAATAAAGCAATGCGAGGTAATATATATATAGGGTGACTGGTAATTAGTGTACGATACTTAAACACGTGATTGTGTTCATGATAACAAACAACTTTCCCGAAGAAAAAATGTTTTTTGTTCTAGTTCACTTTAGGTCACTGGCGTGCGCGCGCGTCAATTTCATACGGCTGTTGTGTTATTGTGATAAAAGTGAACCAGTAGAAAAAACATTTCTTCTTCGGGAAAGTTATTTGTTATCATGAACACAATCACGTGTTTAAGTATCGTACACTAATTACCAGTCACCCTATATATATATATATATATATATATATTTTTTTTTAAGAACTTTTCCCCCCACTAGGAGTTAAGTACTCCTGTGTCGTGGGTGCGTTTACAAACATATAAACTCGCATACACAAACAGCCAGACCCGGAACAACTATCTGTAGGCCATACAAATATTTGTTCCGTGCGGGAATTGAACCCGCGACACGCAGCGCAGCAGTCGATCGCTCAACCACTGCGCCAACCGTGTCGTCAATTATGTTTACAGACATTCATGGTGCTCACTTAATGTGCTTTCCGTGCCCTGGAAAGTACGTAAAGCGTTACCTACACGTCGCACGCGCACAGTCGTTATGGGAGCCAGAAAGTCTTACAACCACCCTTACCAAGGGTGTCGTGTTACCCAGGATCAGATAGGCAGTTGCTCCATGTAAAACATTGGTATTCAGCTGCATCCGGTTAGCCTGGAAGTCGACCGCCGATCTTTGCCCAACAGTGGGCGTTTAAAGGTTGACATGATGATAATAATAATAATAATATGTGGGGACATTTTCACACACGGCCATCTGACCCCAAACTAGGGAGACCCTGTACTATGGTCAGACAGCTAATATACATACACAAATACTTTTCTTTTTCTTTTTAAATACATACATATATAGATAAACAACACCCAGACACAAGGCAAACACAAGTGCTCATCACACAAATGTTTACCCTTGGCGGGAATCGAACCCGCAACACGCTGCGCAGCAGTCGATTGCTCAGCCACTGCGCCAACTGTATCGTCGAATGTGTGATGATGGTGAGATTACAGCAGCTCACCTCAACGTCACTTCACCCAAATTCACAGCGAATTTGGGTGAAGTGACGTTCGTATTTCAAGAGAATAACATTGCACATCTCTTTTATATATAAACATTCCGTTTTACGTATGAAAAATTGTAGATTCGCATTCAGTTAGCACTTTAAACCTTATTCAGGAAGCCCAAAAACGCTTTGTATTTTGACACGAAAAAGCCACAGTGGTACAAAAATAAAAATGCGTGGAAAAAATATGTTCGTAACTTTGTACAACGATGCATATGGCCGCAATTGTTAAATTTAATTCACCCGATGCATGGCAGAATGGAGAGTATTTTGACATTTTCGTCTAGTGTTTTGCACAGTGGTCATTTTGACGGTACATAGTGAATTCGTGCGTAATTGTTCGTTCTGTCTATTTAATCTCATACATATTAATGTGGTCGTGTATGAATTTAAAATCACGCTTTGATGCTTCATAGTGACTCAAATATTAGTTACCGAAGTAGGAAATTAATGGAAGCAAAATGTATTTATGCAACGTACACATTTTTGTAGTAATCACAGTGGTACCGGCGGGACCTTCACACAAACCGAAAAGCCGGACTTGCACTAATCAGCATAACGTAAGCTAATCAATAGCTGAGAAACTTGCTGATTTTTACAAAAAAAAATAAGTTTAAAAACTAAAACTCGACTACAACAAAAAGTGATCTAAAAAGTACGAAACAAGAAAATATTTCACACAGAAATCTTGATTTCTGTGTGAACCATTTACCATTTTGTACGTATGTCTTGATGGTTAGTAGACTGTAGGTACTTATAAAATATGTGGATATATTTAAATAAATGGTCGATCGGAAACATTTACTCCATTCAAAGTCAAAGTCAAAGTCAAAGCATTTATTTCAATTAAACCATTTGCAGGCACTTTTGAATAGTCAAAATAAAATTGAAGCTAGTTGCTCGTTCCAAAACGTAGGGTTTAGGGTTTACATTACAGTAATGAGTTAAATAATGATTACATCTCTTCCACTAATTGATTCACTCAGCTTCATTCCACATCATTTCGTATGTTACAATTATTTAAATGTATTTCATTAATTAAGTCATTGAGGAATGGACAAACGTTAAAATAAAAGAATCATTTTTGTCAAAAGAATTAAAAAAGAAATGAAAAACATAATCAGTAGGGAGTATGATAGCTTCAATATTTTTAATACGGACACCGTAAACTGCACAGTGGCAAAAAATCTACCAATTTCTATGCAAAATTTCAGTTTTACCAATTTATTCGATGACTCGAAAAAAGGTGATATTGATAGCTTGGCAGTAGCACCTAGTGTTAACCAATCTTTTGTCCACAGCGCACTCTATTTTTTATTTCCAGTTGCATTTTTTTAAAACCATTTTATCGAGATTCTGATGGATGTCGGTTAAAAATAAATGCTTGAGAACTGCTGCGGTTACTACCACGGAAATATTTTTTAAAAGGACTAACTATTCTGTAATTATATCTATATTTTATTATTGTTTAAGGAAATTAAAATCAATGCACACCGTTAAATTTCAATCAGTTTAAAATAAAATCAATTTATCGCAATCTGCTTCACCAAATACTTTAAAAATTACCTTCGCATTTAAAATTCGGCAAACATGACACACAAGAACGTACAAATAGCAAATAATAAAAAAAATATGCAATTCACGTTTCAATTATTCTGTACATGTCGATTCGTATTTACAATTTAAAATATCACCAGTTTTCGGTATCACCTGAAACCTCGGGGCGGGATTAAAAACATGCCTGATTAAGTTTCGTTACGTTTATTTGAAATTTCGAATGTGAATAAAGCTATTGTAGTGTTTGTTGTAGTTAATGGAACAATTAACGATTTATTTTAGTTGATATTTTTTTCACGTTTGTTTCGTTTTGTAACACTGTGTGATCGTGGGCAATTAAATTACGCCTCCTCTACACAATCGGCGACACAATATGCGATACAATATCATAATATGCGAACATAATTATGGATTCACAGTTCGAAGAATGCCTGGAGAAAATAAATCTTAGTTTTAAATCTGCCTAGTCATATAGTATCTTGAAAATATTTTTTTCCCTTATATAGAATATACATTCTAATAACATTATAATACATTAATATAATAAAATATACATTATACAAAATATACAGTATTATACATTCAATAAAAAAACGCGCGCGACGTCCGCCCGCATAGATCGCTGTCTATGATCGGCGAACGTGTGGGCACGCGCTCGCAACTACAAGCTATTCCCGTTGATATGTGTCCAAAAAACCGACAAGTTGCCGATCGCCGAAATTACGACGACGATTACGGGCGACTACAGGCGAGTACTCCGTCCACACGATCGTGTTCGCGTGTAATCGCCCATGGCCGATTGTGAAGAGGCGCCATAAAGCAGACAAAACGTTGGATCTTTTGTTTTGACTACACAATGTGACCAGTGCTACTGATCAAATAAAACTAACCGGAATATCGGGGGGCCAATTCTACTAACTTTTAAGAACGTTTGGATTCTAATCTGTATATTTCAAAACATATTTTTTTACCTAAATTTTTGTCAAGATTCTGACATTTGCCGCTGATATTGTAACTATACCTCGACTTTTAATTCTATCACAAAATACAAAGGGTACAGACGGACCGCTCCCGCCATCTTCAAAAATAATTACCTAAATTTGCCAGACTCACTAAGGCTACTGTATTAACTATATAGGTTTTATTTGTGACAATATGAAATCTTTTTCAACTTCCCCCATATGACATAGTTCTCCTTTTCTCTACACTCCATATTTTATTGAGCTCTGAAGGCATTGGACTTAAATTTTCAATTGGCCTTCAGCTAAATAATACTTAAAAAAAACGTAATTTCTTTCAACTTATTTTCCCGTAAATTTAACCTTTTTTCACAGCAGACACAATATTCCACTCAAATCTCAATTCCAATACCATCGCGGACTTACAATAACAGTAATAACGCTTCATTATTAGGACTTACCATTTTAAACAAAAATTCGTTTGTAAATATTCAAAACCAGAAACAGGATTCAAAACGGATGTAGGTACCTACTCTGTATAGTAATTATGATCAGCTAATTAACTAACTAGTGGAAAATAAAACGAGCACAGATTTTTAGCATGAATTAAAATGAGCTCTGCAGAAAACATTTCTCAAATAAGCTGCTTTTGTGAATGGTATTTCAAATACAAGAGTTTGTATAATTAAAATATATGAGTTTTCCATGCATTTTCATATTAATATTATGTTGAATATGTTTTTAATATCTGAATATGTTTTGTAAATGGTCAACTGTCATACTGTTAAAGCCTTCTTAGCAATAGTTACTAAAAGTACAGCTATCTCTTGTAATATTGGTAGTTATAAATACATGAAGTGGGTTGCCGTTTTAAGACGACTATACCTATAATGCCAAAATGTACATTTTATTTTATTTTACACCACTATGGTGGCAAGCATGCCACCATAAGGACCACCTGATGTTAAGGGTCACCTTAGCCTTGCAATACTAGAGCCAAAAATCTTTTAAAGACCCCTATGCTGTGGTTCCATGGGAAAACCACAGGAAGCTAATTCTACAACATGACCGTACTTGCCAGTTAGGTCCTATAGTGTGTGAGAATTAACACGAGCAGTGCGATGGAAAAACGTAGCTGTTGGCATCACTTCAACAGTTCCTCGAAACACCCCATTATACAGACGGACGGAAGACGGGTCATTTGGAAGGTTCAATTAATTCCAACACAAAACAAAGATTTCAATATCCTGCATATAGTAAGTTGATCCTTATATGTACGGTGCAACCGTACATTGCGAAATTATTGTACATACCGCGTCAGCATATCCGCAAACATTTATTCATTTTCACTTACTTACAATTGATTTCACTACCGGTCATCGAACGCACCGCATGTTCTCACGTATCAATATCATATCAGTATCATCTATCATTTATTCTTAAAACCTATCTCTATTTAGCTTTGGTGTTAACTTAGTATAATAAACTGTTGAACCTTCATGGACTCGTAACATTTAATATCATAGCATTCTATCAGTAAAAGCTGCACGGTACAATACCGTTCATTATATAATACTAGGTTTTGCCCACGACTTTGGGATGTGGAAGTCAAATATACCATAAAACGTATTCTATGACACTCGGGAATACTGCAGCTTCCTATCAGTGCAAGAATTTATGTAATCGGACCAGTAATAACAGAAATTACAACCAAAAAAAACAAACATTGTATTAGTATACACGAGGGGTTCTATGTTGCAAGAGACTACAGTACAGTCTTTAAATACATACAAAACAACTGTAAATGTTTTTTCAGAATCCCACGCTCCCTTGATTCTTGCTTGCATTTTAATCATATTAGTCTACTGCCGTCTACTGTTGACCGCAGGCCTGTCCCAAACTCCCCGGTCTTGGGCAGTCCGCATCGATCCGCTGCCAGCCACCTTCTTTAAATTTTCTCTCCAGCGTGCGTCGGGCGTCCCACACTACGATTACCCAAACGCAGTCTCTACTCCAAAAACTTGTCTGTCCGTGGGCAGACATGGCCGGTCCACTTCGACATCAGCGTGCTGATTCTCCGCGCAATGTCGGTAACTTAAGTTCTCTGGCGAATGATTTCATTGCGAATTCTATCCACCAGAGAAACCCAGAGCTTCGCTCTCTTTTATTTTGAAGACGCTTTTATTAGCTTCACCTTTACAATCTTAATAAAGACCAAGTACGCTCAAAGGTGTGCGCAGAGGTGCACTCCTCCCCTCCCTAATGGGACAGCAATCCGACACGAATGAAGAGAGATCAGATGCAGAATCAACAGCTTAACATGCTTTTCAAAGCACGGGGGTGTTACACGGCCAACTTCAAAACTACAGGCTGTTACTGAGAAATTCCTAATGGTAAAACTCAATAAAATTTTAAGTTTAAAGGCCTGGGAATCGAACCCATTTTTTTTTTGGTACGGTGTGGAAAATCCTCTTGAATGTCCTCCGCCCTGGCGCGGGCGGAGGGGTCTGTCAGACTCTTACTGGCTAAAAACCACCCCGGTGTTCTCACACCTTCGTCGGGGGTCACGGGAACTGGAGATACTTCCACAACCCCCGACTGGTGGGAATCGAACCCATGCCCCAAGCTCAGCAGTCGCGCTTGCAACCACGTGACCAAAAAGGTAATCAAACCACTTACCACTGTAACTGTGACAAAATATGTATTTATCTTGGAAGTCGAATTTAACCAACTTCTAACTGTCGTATAGATTTCAAAAATGAACGAGTGTGGGTCGCTTTTACACACGGTTTGTCAAAAATCCTTAGAGAATGAGCAACCCACGCTTTTAAAATTTTTTAGTTTTTCTGTTCAGTGCAGTACGTACGCAAGCGTGTTTATTTTAGTTTTATTTCTTTACTATTAATTTTATTGAGGAATTTAAGTAAAACGACACTCTTCCTACAATCATATATTTATCACCAACGTACTCTTTTCTGATCACAACCAACAACACTATACACAAGCCTAACAATGTTCTTTTCATCAGAGAAAATTAAGTTATTGTCTTTGTCGAAAGCTAGGCCGTACACATTCTTCATATCCAAAATTTTCTTCATACCTTCAAATTTACCATCGACGAATACACCAAAATTAGTTACAATATATGTATCTCCTTCGTTATCCTCTACTATTTGTCTAACTGTAATAAGTTCATTGACTACTTGTGATTCCATTTTCTCGTTATTATATTTATATAAACCTGTTTTATTTGCAAAATAAATAAGATTAACACTATTCACATAAAAATGATCAATTTCGAATTTGGAAAATTCTTTTACCGGAGCAAATTTTCCATCGTATTCTATGTGGAGTTTTTGGTCAGGATAACTAATATAGAAAAGATTCTTTTTGAAGAATAGAGACCAGATATTTCTTCCTTTTTCTTTGTAAAAGTCAGCTAGTTTTGTGAACATGTTGTATTTGTAGATTCCATCGCTACCACCGAAAAATATATCATCATTCATTTGGTCTATAGCAACTGAACATCCTCCTCTGATACCAGCTATAGGTTGGTACTCTTTAGTGTCCATATTGTAGGATGCCAACTGGAAATCTATATCGGAATACGTATCAGGAAGTGAGTAACTAAAAAATAAAATGTTTGAACTTTTGTGCACGTTGAGATTGTACGGTCTTCCTATGTTAGCCCAGAGTATATCCCTGTCGTACCAATTGTCGCAGATTTTGATACGGTTGCATGCGATCTCTGGTAACCCAGTTACATGTGCTACAACTGATATTAAAATGTATAGCTTGACTATCATTGAGGGCTTCCTGAAATGAAATAAAAAGGATCGATAAGGTTGTTACAATCATGAGCGAGTTCTATTTGCTTTGGAGGATCCATACGTGTCGTATCAAGTCAAGATTAGTAAATAACAGAACGATTGGTTTATTTTTGCCAAAACGAGATAATAAATAATAATAATAATAAAATAAATAATAATAGTAATAATAATTACGTCAAACTAAAATGACAAATCTAATAAATTTATTTATTTCAGATTAAAGTCCATAGATATATAAATAAATTTAAAACAGACACATAGACATCATAAATTCATTAATTATTTTCCATATTTTTTTTTTGTTCCATGTGATGCGCAATGTGTACACGCTATCTAGCAATAACAGTTTAATGTAGATACAACGATCTGTCAAATATCTTTGGTAGATTTTCAAAGTCAAAGTCAAAGTATTTATTTGTGCGATTTCTGGCAACTTTATTACAAAATCGTAAGGTTCATATTCAATTGGAAAAATTGGACAGTTTGGTATGGCTTGATGTGCTGGCCTCTGTACCAACACTTATGTTTAGAGTAGATTTAATTTGTGTTACAGTCAAATACAGTTAAATACAGTATTTGGTATCCGATCCGTGTAACGTTTCGTTAGATGGCAGAACAGGACACAATTCTACTAACTTTTAAAAACGATCGCAATCAAATCTCAGTCTTAATAACACTTCTGTTTACCTCCATTTTTGACAATATTTTGACATTGATTGTAGCTGAGATAAAATTACGACTACATTTAGTAGAATAATTGGTCATCTGAAGGTAATTATATTATACATTCGATGATCAGCCTCCTGGTCAGATGTATAAACCTCAATGTTTTGAAAAGTTACAGCATTAAAAGCATGTACGGGTTTGTAAGTTAAGAGTATTTATCGATACCTCACTCTTTTTGATCAATAAGTAATCACACTCAGTAAAATTTTGTAAATTTGATATGGACAATAATATCTAGGCTTGTGGTTACTCAGTATCCTGTCAAATAACTTAGTATCAAATCATTTTCCTGCCCTTGACCCATGTTACTCCTGGTCGGCGTAACACGAGTCCTTCTTCTATTCCGTTCTGTCAACCATCATGCTATCACAGACTCCTTTTTCTATCGTATCATTTATCCATTTTTTCTTCGGCCTTCCTCTCTCTTTGTATCCATGCACATTCCACATTTATAATCATAACTCTTTCGGTCACATGCGTTTCATCACTCCTCTTCACATTCCCTTACCAAGACAAACGATTCCTTTTCAACTTTTCTAACACTGGTGCCACTTTCAAACTCCCCCCAATATACAGTACGGTCAACGTATCTTGGCGCGTCTGAAGTTAGTCGATTAGCTGCGCAGTAGACAATTTCGTTCCTATAAGTTCCATTGCACAGCCAAAAAGCTAACTTCAGACGCGCCAAGATACGTTGACCGTATTGTACAAATTTCTCTTATCCATTCTGGACTCTCCACACATCCATGTCAATCCCCCCCCCCCCCCTTGGTTGACTGGTAGAGAATGCCTAAGGCATTAAGTCCGCCTTTGTACGTTTGTGCATGAAGTATAAATAAATAAATAAATAAATGTTCTCAATAGGGTATTTTATCAAAAAAATCTAATTAGTCCGTCAGATATATTTCCAAAAAATATTGGACACGTGTTTTTTCTTTTTTCACGTAAACAAAAAATTAAGACGATAATGGTGTGTCGAAAACGTATGTATGTCAGTACACTTTTACTGGCGAAGTGACGTCACAAACCCCCACTCATGATCTTTGATGCGTTTCATCTTCGTCATTTTTTATTAATTTGATAAAACAAAAAATACGTATCCAATATTTTTCGATAATCTAACTGACAGACTAATTAGATTTTTTTGGTAAAATACCTTATTAGCACTTACGGAGAAAAAGCGCGGGAGAGGTCGTCCACCCGCCACATGGCTCTCTACTGTAACCCGTGACTTGTGGAACCTTCGAATTGATAGTCAGATAATCCAGGATAAAGCATCTAGGGCCTCAAGTCTGCTATTACAATAGTGTCAGAATGGTCTATCATTGATTTCATAATTGTTGATTTTGACAAGTTTGGTAATCTACTAATATAATGACTTTCCAATGGTCAACCACTGACACACCATTGAAAGAAATGATATAGAATGGTAATCTCGTACAAAATGACAACTGAATGACTGTCTTAGGCGGTAATCTGCTAAAATTTTTACAGTTCCTTTGATCAGTGACCCACCATTAGAACGTCATTGTGCAGTCATTGCTTTTAATTTGACCGACCAATGATCGACCATTATGAATTTAGCAGATTACGAACTTTTAGCAAAATGACAATGGGATTGTTTTGGAATGGCGAAATTATAAAAATAGCAGACTTGGCCCCCCGGCGCCGAGTAACGAGGAGAGTCGACCCTAAATGATGGGAAGAGGCAAAGAAAAGAAAAAGCCAAACTGCGGTGAGCAAACGTGGTAATCGATGTTGGTGCCTTCTTTGTATGAAAAGAGACCTTTGTCCTGCAGAATTGTTAATAAAAAATCTACTCACATAAAACTAGAAATATTAATATCCATAACGATTCCAAATTAAATCGATGTAACTGCCAACAATATTCTTCTGTCACACATGTTTCTCTTACGTATTCATTTGCATGAATGACATTCAGTTTGTTATTCATAAAATGTACTGTGACTTCTCCATCTGTTTTGTATCTCCTTCCATTGTTGGGATCAATAATAAACAGTTGATGAAGATTAAAACAAATCCCTGCATTGTAAAACAATATTTCAAATGATTATAATGTCCGAGTATGTTCTTAATGTTTACGGAAGTAATTGTAATACATGTATTACAATTACTGTGTTTCATTTGGTTTTTATATGTATTTAAAAACTGGCCAAGTGCGAGTCGGACTCGGGCACGTAAGGTTCTGTACCATTATCTATACAACACTAGACACCGAGCAAACAATGGCAAAAAATCGGTTTACTAATGTTTGCCATAATTTAAAATGCCATAATTTTATATGCCATAATTTCATTTGCCATAATTTCATTAGAAATAATGCTTCAATTGCTATAATCGTTAAATTACATAAAATCATTTTCACTAATTTCATTGGTCATAATCGATCAAGTGTCATAATAATGTTAATCCATAAATTTAATTGCTATAATTTTTATTTTCAATTGTTTCGTTTTCCATAACATTTATTCACCATAGCCCATACTAGTACAACAATACTAGTTCAGTACGAGTACAACCGCCTGCAATGTTGATGTTATGATCATGATAACAGATTTTTTAATCACAAGGAAATCTAAAAATAAACCTTTTCTAGCCATTTGCATAAAATTTTAAGACCTAATATAACTTAACGTACATTTGTTTCTCCTAATTATATTTTTGCAATAACATTATTTACGTATAACGTATAGGTATAAATAATGATTAAGCATAACATTCTAAAGCATAAATTTATTTACGCATAATGATATTAAAATATATTTTTACCATGCATGCAGTAACCACACACACATGTAAACAAGCATACACCATGCATGCAGCAAGCAAGCATGCAGAGTGCAAGCAAGCATGCAGCATGCAACATGCAGCAGGCATGGTTTCTGTCACGGGTCCGGCGCTACGGGGCTCCGGCGGTCCCACGCGAGCTTATCGTCGCAGATGTGTTTTACGCTCACCACCGCGGCTTCGGCTTGCGCGGGCCGCCTCGCCCCTCCGCGCCTTCGCGGGCTTAGATTACACTCTAGGCGTAGGGCAGATAAGACTACGTGGAGTCGGTTTTGCAGCGATTCGTTTCTGTCACTAACTCATTGATTTTTTACAATACTTTAGCGTGGCACAATAGATCTGCACATTATGCCTAGTAACATTCTGCGAATTTAATTTATGCCAAAACAAATGTCTAAATGTTATTTGCTACGCAAATGAGGACATCAGGCGCTCGGCGGCCGCTGCCGCGACACGCTCGCTACGCTCACTCGCCTTCGCGCGTTGTGTGGTCACAACCTAACCTAATCTACCCGTTTCGATTTTTACTAACTTTTTATTGTCTAAAGATTGCAGATTACAGTAATAAATCATTTGGTTAGTGGATGGCCTTAATGACATTATTTTTTGTACAAAACAATAAACGTTTCTAGATTATATTAAATGTTGCTTATGTCAAGTAACGATTATAACATATGTTATTATGGCAACTAATTTTATGGCAAATGAAAGTTATGACTAATAAGTTGATATGACAAACGTTATTAGTATAAATGATAATAGTGCAAGTAAATATTATGACGGGGGACGATTATGGAAAACAATAATAGTACAAATGATTTTATGGAAAACAAGACAATACCCAAAAAATCACGTTTGTTGTATGGGAGCCCCCTTAAATATTTATTTTATTCTGTTTTTGTATTCTGTATGTGTTGTTATAGCGGCGACCGTAACACATCAACTGTGAAAATTTTAACTGTCTAGCTATCACGGTTCATGAGATGCAACCTGGTGACAGATAGCCAGACAGACAGGCGGACAGTGGAGTCATAGTAATAGGATCCTGTTTTTACCCTTTGGGTACGGAACTGTAAAAACCACTAAGTACGAATTGCGTGATGACGTAGTGATTAAGTACGAATTGCGTGATGACCTAGTGATTAAGTACGAATTGCGTGATGACCTAGTGATTAAGTACGAATTGCGTGATGACCTAGTGATTAAGTACGAATTGCGTGATGACCTACTGATTAAGATGCCCGCCTCTCATGCACGAGGTTTTGGGTTCGCAACCGAGCACGAGCAAGAACCTACGAATGTGACTTTTTAAATTTCATAATATGTACTTTCTAAGTTTATCTTGGACATCATTGACATCGGTGAAGAAAAACCTGGATTTATCTATACCTACTTATACTTATCTATACTAATATTATAAAGCTGAAGAGTTTGTTTGTTTGGTTGAACGCACTAATCTCAGGATTTACTGGTTCGAATTGAAAATATCTTTTTGTGTTGGATAGTTCATTTATCGAGGAAGGCTATAGGCTCATGCGAAGCCGGGTCGGGTCGCTAGTAATTAATATAAGTCCAAAATTGACAATCCGCCTTAAGCGTGGGTGATCAATGCTCTTGCCTTCTCTGTATGAGAAGAGGTTCTTGCCCTGCAGTGGGATAATTATAGGCTGGTATTTCTGGTAAATTGGACATGTACAGACAGCGTCATCAACTGCTTACCCCCTACGCATTTAAATTTCTTCGCATAGGGGGTAACCAGTTGATGACGCTATCTGTACTAAGGAACAACAGATGTCGGACGTGCGTGATCACTGGACGCTATGGTTTCAGGGAGGTTCTTAGCCCATCTAGTCCAAACGAGACCGACCTCCTTCACCTTAGCTTCTAGGTTACTTCAAGTATTCAGTCGGCTACTATGTACTCAAGCATTGACGGTTTCATAACGCAAAAATAATAACACCACTATGTTGAGTCTTCATAACTGTTTAGGAAGCGCTGGCGGGACTATCGAGTTCTTAGTTAACGTTGGGTACAACCAACAATTTAAGCTGAGGCATACGCTGGCAGAGTGGTTCAGGAATGTCTCAGAGAGCTTCTTAGCTCATCCAGTCTAAACGAGACTGACGTCCATCACCTTAGCTTCCAGGTTACTTCAAGCATTCCGTCGGCTACTATGTAGCAAGCGTTGACGGACGAGGTTTCATAACACCACTAATTAGTCTTCATAACTGTTCAGAAAGCGGTCGCGGCGCCCGGGTAGTTCTTAGTTGTAGCTGGTACAGCTTGTTGTACAACAAGCTGTGGCATACACTGGCAGAGTGTGCCATAGGTTGAGGCGCGTCGTGCCCTCATCTCAGGAGTAGGCAGTGACCTGTCGCTGTCAGCCGTGCTCGTTAGCGAAGAGTCCTAGAACGCGGTGGTATCTTTCTGCGGTCATCTCGCAAAAGGAGGATGCGGAAAGGTCACTATTTCCCACTCGGCTCGCAGCAGTCACACTGGGCGTCGACGGAAGGCGGTCAATGCCCTCAAATGGGTCCTGCGGCGATATACCCAGAGATTTCTCTCGCCCCCCACACATGTCCAGAGGACATCCATGAGGATTTTCCACCCCGGAACAATAAACTAAAAGAGTTAACTATACCCTGGTGTACTAAAGGATGTGCGTCTGAAAGTGCCGGATAATGTGTCGCGGCGACGGAAACCGCGGTTACTGACGGTCCTCGCGGCCGGACCAACTTGCTGGGTAAAGCACCAATGACGCGCGAGTTGCATACTCTTAACGAAATCGCGGAAAGGCTAGACTTATTAATTTTCCTGTTCACAAATAGGTTCACAAAGATTACCTTACATGTGATATGTTTTTAATATTGTAAGATATTGTTTGGAGTGGAGTGTGCCAAAGAGCAATGGAGCGCAGCATTTTGGGTGTAAAAAGAACAGACAAAATACGAAACACCACGCTACGCTCTAAAACAGGGATCTTAGACGTGAGCAAAAAGGCTGCCCGGCTCAAATGGGATTGGGCGGGTCACGTCAGCCGCATGCACAGCGACCGCTGGGCAAAGGTTTCCACGCAATGGGTGCCTGAAGATGGTCGGCGTCGCCGAGGCCGGCCCAGGAAGAGGTGGCGAGATGACCTAGACGCGTACTGCGGGGGCTGGGTCGAGGCAGCGCAAGACAAAAATAACTGGAAAGACTCGGGGGAGGCCTTTTCCCAGCAGTGGGACACAAAGGGCTACTAAAAAAAAAAAAAAAAAAGATATTGTTTAAAGCCACGGTACTAATTTGGGGTAACCTGTAATGGTAATTGTGAACCATAAATAAAAAGAAAATAAATTGTTGAACCATCAAATCTTTATTAATACTAATTCTTTTATAGTGACCTTTTATACTTACTTCGTGGAGATTAAAGTACAGTAGAGGGCTTAGTAACATGTTGGTGTACTCTAATTGTATCTGGCTACCTACACTTAAAAATATACTGCGCTGTCATTTTCTGACGATACGCAGCGGCGGTGTATCGCGGGTTTGATTCCCGCACAATGACAGTATGACTCCAGTATGTATGTTTCCATGGGGTGCCCGGAAATCGGGCAGCAGCGGTTTCCATGTACAGTCAACAGCATAAGCAGATGATCAAAATCAGAAATTCAATACTAATTTACTAACACAAATTTATATAATTTATTACTAGTTTATTTATTAAAAGTATCTGATTGTCACACACACACTTTTGAATCAGTTCGACGCCACACAGTTCTGAAGCGAACTCCGTTCATCAGTATTGAATTTCTGATTTTGATCATCTACTTTTGCTGTTGACTGTACTTAACAACCTCATTGCGATCCCCAAAACCCCATGCAAAGCGTAGAGATTATGGCAAATTGAGGTGATGAATAATGATGATGAGTATGATTCCTAGAATCTTGTCAACAGTCAATTGGGGATTAAACAAAAAATAAAGATTAAGAAAAAAATTATTTATTCTTAAATTCATGTCGTCTTTACAATTTTAACGCTTATTTCCTACAATCAGAAACCTGAAAAAATTGACAATCAGTCTTACCAAAGGGTATCGTGTTACCCAGTAACTGGGCTGTGGAGGTCAGATAGGCAGTAGCTCCATGTAAAACAGTGGTATTCAGCTGCATCCGGTTAGACTGGAAGCCGACCCCAATATAGTTGGGAAAAGGCTAGGCAGATGGTGTAGGTAACAAATCATGGAGTTGTTGGTGTAAAATAATTAAACCTAGTATTCTACCGTATGGCATTTAACATAATAGGTAATACCTACTTATAGCTATTATAATAATCATAGGTCATGCATATTTTCAATATAAAACAATAGTTATATCTTTATCTAATAGTCATATCCTTTAAGAATTAATTTCACAATTAATTCTTTTATAATATAGTCATAGAAAAACTATCTATATTTACAAATAAATAAAATTGAGGTGTCTGTTTGTAATGTTAAAATAACAGTTTTTATCTAATGCATTTTAATGTTTACACATTACTAATAACAAAAAACTAACTATTTTTCTCATTTTTGTTTGTCTCTGTCTTTTTGTTTCGGCTCTTATCTCCGAAACGGCTGATCTGATGTTAACAGGACTTTCACTGTCAGATTGCTGACATTATTTTAAAAAAGACCTATTTCATCAATCGTGTATGTATATCTGTCACAGCTAATTTGCTCCTAATCTACTGGACTGATTGTCCGTATGGTGTCGGACGTAAAGCCCATCCCATATCTTCCCGTGGGTGTCGTAAGAGGCGACTAAGGGACTTACCAGAGAATGGGCAGCAGCGTTCTCTGTGCCTTTGTAACAACCATACTGCGATCGCCAACCCGCCTGCCAAGCGTGGCGATTATGGCAAAACCCCCCCTTTGGGGAGGCCTATGTCCAGCAGTGGATGTTTTTCGGCTGAAATGATGATGATGATACTGGGCTGATTAAATTTAAAGTTTTTAGTTTGAAGTTTGAAGGCCTTTTTTATAAAAAAAGATTTTTATTATTCGCTTTTTAGAACCACCTTATCATTCAAATCTATAAATACATCACTAAATTATCAGTCTCCCTGGTCTCTGCTGTCAATTGCATTTACACTGGCTCTTTGTGATTGTATTGGTGTGTTTGGTGATTTGTAGGATTTCTATTACAATTTGACTATATATCGGTCTCTGATTGTTTTCAATATCGTTTGCAGTATCGATAAGTACTTATAACTATCTTAAAAACAACTTAGGCGCCATCTCTCAATATAAGGTAGTGTCGCCACGCCCCGCCATAGAAACTCTATGAGACAATATTATCGCGGCGATAATTTGATCGCATAGTCACTATGCGAGAAGCGACGCAATAGTTACCCTATGCTATAGTGTAACTATTGCCTCGATTCTCAAAAAAGTCACGATAAAAAAAGTAGATAAATAAATAAATAATAATAAATCTGATTCTTTTTTTAGTAATGTACAGAGAGCACATCAAGCTACAACAATCTATCGACTGTCTTTGATAGATTTTTAACTTCATCACAAAAGAATAAGGTTCATATTCAATTGGGAAAATTTGACAGTTTTGTATGATTTGATGTCCTGACGTCTGTACCTTTTCTGAATCCAGTCCGTCATAAAAATAAGCTCTTATTATTATTCAATAATGATTAACAGTTAAAAATATGTTTTAGAGCAAAGGAAGATTATGATCTTCCTTTGCTCTAGGTTCTAGGGCGAAGAATGTATAAACGCCAATGTCCTTTTGTCAGATTTAAAAAAACAAGGTAGATAACGTATACATCATACAGAAGCACCTTTCTTAGCGAGCTCAACTCACACTTGTTCGGTATTTTCCTCAAAAATCCACCAGAGGGAGGCCTTTACATAAAGGTCGGACAGTGAAGAAATGTAATGAAATTAGATTTTCATTGTTATTATTAGATATAATAACAATTTTTATTTACATTATATTAATTTAAGTACCTTTCCTTGCATTTCAGTTTAAACCGCAGCCATGAAGCCAGATTATAGAATTTTCATTTGTAATATTTATTTCTCCTTTTATTCTCATTTTGCTGCCTTGTTATCAGAGTTCACTAGAGCATCATAACACGGCCCACTATTCTTACTAGGATTCAACCGATATATCTTGTCTATATCAGAATATATAATATTGTCTTTTTCATCAAATGTCATACCAAAACCATGTCCGATTTCAGCAATTTTCTTAACTTTACTATAGGGTTTTTCTTCTAGATAAATTCCGTCACTTGCACAGAAGAATACGTCCCCATAATTATCTTCGACTATCTGTCGGATAACTATCTCATCACTCAATACAATTGCTTCGCGGCTAGGCGTTTGTACTTTATACAAAGCAGTTTTGTTTGAGAAATATACATCGATGTGTTTGGACACAAAAAAATTATCAACTTCTATATTCATAGCTTCAGCTACATGAACAAAACGATCGTCTTGATAGACAAAAAGTTTCTGTGTAGGGTACTCTATGTAATAGAAGTTTCTTCGAACAAACAAAGCCCAGATAGACTTTCCCTCTTCAGCGAAGAAATCGGCTTCTTTTGTTAGGAAGTTGTATTTGTAGATGCCGTCATGGCCGCCGAAGTAAATGTCATCGTTACCGGCGTCGTACGCCACGGCATAGCCTCCCGGCACACCTTTGATTTCTCTGCAAGTCCTCTTGTCTAGATGACAAGCCCTTATGCCGAAGTCTACTTGGGTACCATTCTGGATGGTGTGGCTGAAGAACAGGATGCCTGAAAACCTGTTAAAAAAAGTGAATTAATAAATTTTAAGACTAAGAAAAAACCTTTCTGACGAGGGACCTCTAACCGCACACGTTTTTTTACTATGTACAGTCACCAAAAGAGATAAGTATCCATGTCGTCGAGAATAATTGAAGATTTCTTAGAAACCAATGGAGGCTTTCAAATGAAATTTTATTAAATCGTTGAACTGTATATTCTCTATTAATTGTATTTTATTTTATTCATAAACACTCATCGGTTTCTAAGTAAACTTCAACTATTTCCGGCGACATGGATACTGATTTCTTTTGGTGACCGTACATAATATCACGGTTATAAAATTGACGATAATCTAATATATAAAATTCTCGTGTCACAGTTTTCGTTCCCGTACTCCTCCGAAACGGCTTGACCGATTCTGATGAAATTTTTTGTGCATATTGGGTAGGTCTGAGAATCGGCCAACATCTATTTTTCATCCCCTTTTTTCACCCCTTTTTCATCCCCCGTAGATCGGGACAGGACAACGTCTGTCGGGTCAGCTAGTAGTCTATATTTGTTTATTTTAACTTAAACATTGAATACCTAAATAAGAAGTCTGGGGATTTTTTTTCTATCATATTTAGTTTTAGTGATACAAGGCAGCATTTATCGCAAGCATTTTTAAAACTACGTTCACAATTTCAGGACCAAACATGCAAACAAATATGGGTACTTATTTGGGTAAGTAATTTTAATCCACATTATAATAATAATAATAATATGTGGGGACATTTTCACACACGGCCATCTGACCCCAAACTAGGGAGACCCTGTACTATGGGTTATAGACAGAAAAATGGATTAACTCACTGTGTTGCCGGGTTCGTCCGTCTAGTTTCGATGGCATAGAGCCACCTTTACACAGTGAGTTAAGGCGACGATATACGCCGGCGACCTTGAGCGACCAGAGAATCGTATGCCCTGCGTCCAAAACTCTCAAAGTGTAGTCGAAAAATTAATAAAAGACAGTATACTTAAACTTAAAAAAAAGGCTTATACTAAAAGATAGATAGTAAAATTGTCTGTAAGATAGTAAAAGTTTCGTATAAATATTCCTGGTAGATTTTGTGTGATTATCAATGTTTTGTCCGACCAAACACAACTTCACGATTTAATTAAACTATTTAATATGAACTTAATCAAAAATATTTATATACTAAATGATTAAGAGAATGTTCTAGTTTAACATATATTTTTTTCAAATCATTTACATTAGACATTCTGACATGATTGTCAGTTTAAAATCTGCAAAAGTCGCTTGTTAGCGCCGCAATCCGTTTTTCTCAGTCTATAATGTGTAACAATTCTCACGATTCGTTTAATGATAAAACTTTAATACAAGTAAATCTACACAATCTCTATATCCTTAATTTATGATGTAAGCGCTAAGCCAAGAAAGGATTTTTGGAAATGCAACCCCTCAGAGGGTGAAACGGGAAGTATTCAATTGTATGACGATGATTCTTAAGTAAATCAGCTTGAAACTTGACATGAATGCTAACCTAAGTAAATAATAATCCATCTATTTTATTCCTGATAACATCAGAAAGCCAGTGAAAGTCCCGTCACAATCGGACCAGCCGTTTCGGAGATAAACCGGACTAAACAGACAGACAAAAATTTTAAAAATAGTTTTTTTGTTATTAGTACTAATTCAGCTTTATTATATTAGTGTAGATATATGACCACCTACTTATGCATCACCAAGTTGTACGGCCTCCCAAGGTTCTCGAACAGAAGCTCCCTATCATAATACACGTCATGGAAGATCACACCATCACACATGATCATATCTGAGTCGTCGTCCAACGCTTGCAGGAAGATAGGTGCAACAGTTATCAGAACCATGATCACTAAAAACTTCATGGCTTCAGGACTGAAATTAAGAGATGAAAACACATTATTTATTGATTAAAAAGGTTTGCAGGAACGTTGCTAGGGCTCCCACCAGATAATATGTGGGGACATTTCACACATGGCCATCTGACCCCAAACTAGGGAGACCCTGTACTATGAGTGTCAGACAGCTGATATACATACACAAATATATTTTTAAATACATACATATATAGATAAACAACGCCCAGACACAAGGCAAACACAAGTGCTCATCACACAAATATTTACCCTGGGTGGGAGTCAACCCGCAACACGCTGCGCAGCAGTCAATCGCTCAGCCACTGCGCCAACCGTGTCGTCAGATGGACCGACGACATCGTCAAGGTCGCGGGTAACCGGTGGATGCAAGCGGCAGGTTGCAAGAGTTGTGGCGTTCTATGGGGGAGGCCTATGTTCTACAGTGGACGTCTTTCGGCTGATGATGGTGATGATGAAAAAGGAAAAAAGAAGGAAAAACAGAGAGAACACAAAATATTTTTAAAAATAAAAACTTAAAAAAAAAAATAGAACCGCCTTTAAAAATAACTAAAAAGTGATAAATAACTTTAGCATAGAACACACATGACTTTAGTTTCGGATGTCGGTGGCTCTGTTTGTTGTTTTGTATTGTTCTATGCTCAAGTTATTTTCCACTTTTTAATGCCTCATTATCACCCAAATCCATTAGTGAACGGCAACACAGTTAAAACAGAGATTGAAAGTTCTCCAAAGATTTAAAGACGGAAGAAATGAAAACGTCTTCTCGGGTTTTGTTGTTTTTTTTCAAAAAGCGCTAAATAAATTTCGGTTTGTTGCATACTAAAACCTTCTCCAGAATGTAACAAACACTTTTCTGAAAACCGCATCAAAATCGGTTCAGCCAAACGGGAGATAATCGCGGCCAAACATACATACATACATACAAACATACGGGTCGAACTGATGGTTATCAGTTCGACCCGTCGTTCGTTCGTCCTTTGTAGTGTGTAGAGTTGTCTAAATATTCATCTCTAGAAAATAATAACTTTTTAAACCCGCCGCACCACACCACCAGAAAAGCTTCAAGGTAATGAAACTGGACGAGTTCCGGGGAAACGTTACAACTGATCCTGTATCCCCAACTCCTTCACTGTTCTTTTCTGAATGATTTCGTTGCGGGATTCAACACAAATTCCGCAACGAAATTATTCAGAAAAGACCAGCGGAGCAGTAAGAAAATCACACATTTTTCATTTACTTATATATCAAGCAAAAGACAGAACAAAACTAGGTCACTTGTGTTATTATAAACTGTACCAATACACCTATTAATCTCTCAACTTTAGCAGAAACCACACATATTTCACAAAACAATACAATCAATAATTCATTACCTATCAAAACTAAAATACTCAAAATCCAATTGCAAAACTTTTAAACAAAATACTACACTGAAAATATTTTATAAAATGAATTATACGTTTTAGTGTTTGCTCCACCGCATCGAGACTAGAAGTGACACAATACGACAGCAACTGAACATTATTTAAAATAAAGATATGTTTTATTATTGTTTACAACTCATCATGATGACACAACGGACACACGGAGTCACATTTTTGTTCATAGTTATTGCAATATTATGAACATTATTGACATGCATCATAGGACCAGTAATACTGGTCCTTCAAGGCGGGATGTGTCATTGTTTGTAATGATGAAATTGCATTTCTATTGTTTATAATCGGTGACTTTCTTATTTTCCCACTGCAGGTCCAGACCACTGCTCATATATAGAGAAGGTACAAGCAGTTACATTACAACGTATCCACATTTATGTTTTCATTGATTTCATATTTATATTTTTTATAGTGACCTACCCGGCTTCGTACGGTTGAATTGTATATCATACTATACGGATAAACCATCCTCTTGAATTACTCTATCTAAAACAATAAAATCCGCTGTGCACTTTAAATCTCTCTCATATCTAACCGTACAGAGGGACAGACGGCGGAAAGCGACAAAATTTTATACTATGTAGAAATTAGTACAGATTTTCTCACAATGCTTTTCTTAGATAAACTTAGAAAGTATATATTGAAACATCATGCATGAGAGGTAGACCACGGTAGAGGTAGGCAAAGGACCATCACTACGCTACCAATTTCCTAAAATAAATTAATATTTTTTATTCATATCTCTCTAATTTAAACTTGTATGCAATTGCCTGAGTTTCGCAGATTCATAACAAAACTTAAAACCTTCCATTAACATATACGTTTGTCTATTTATTTGTCAACCACAAAAAGGAAAAAAAGACCCTTATTGTTATCAGTATGGCAAGTTTCCAGTTCCCCACAATCTTTTAAATATTCAATTCCTATAAACAGTCCTCCGATCCTCGCAAGGAAATTAAGATAACCCGATCTTTACGCATACAATATATTTTTATTATGTACTTATACGGACACCAGTTACCAACAACGGTTCGTAGTTGATATATTGTACTACTGATAGTATCTGAGACCGTTATTTCAAATGGTTTGTGTTCCATTCTGTGAAATGTGAAACGAGTAATAATTTATTTTATTTATTTATTTTATTTTTGTAATTATTGGAAAACTTACAGCTGATCATGCAGTTTTTATAATAATGGTATTTTAGTACGCAAGTACTCTTTGGAAAGAGACTGAAGCTTGTTCTATCTTGTGGTTTAAAGCTTGGCTCTCAAGTACAAGGACTTAGTTCAATTCTCTGGATAAAAAGAGAGAGAGTGTGTTCAAGATATTTTTTGTGAATTTTATTTACGTACATTTATTTTGAATTTTTCAATGAAGTTACGCCGAAAAGCTAATACTACTTGTAATATATATTTAATATTGGCAACAGTAAACCACTATAATAACCTGTGACATAAAAAAAATGAAAATGGCAGTGCTTATCAAGCAGTATAGAGAGCGAGTAAGAGAACAATCTCTTACTGGCTTGCTTTACTGCGCAGATGAAATAGCATGATACGCTCCTTTACTTGGCCGCCATTATTAATTCGTTTCTGCAAAATCAGAATTCTGATGCCTATTAAACCTTTTACAAATCGTAAGGGAAAAATGTAGTGTACTCCAAACCAAAGGTGGTAAAACCGTTGAAATAAATAAATTAATTAAGGAAATTGGAATTGAACGGCCATTGGGCGGAATTGGGTGACCATCCATTTCATACTGAGTTCCTTCCGTGCCTCGAAAAGCACGTGAAACCGTTGGTCCCAGCTAAAATTCATTTGGCAGCCTTTACGGGTAAACAGAAGCCAGAAAGACTGACAACCCGTCCTACCAAGGGGTATCGTGTTACCCAGCGACTGGGTTGTCGAAGTCTGATAGGCAGTCACTCCATGTCATCATCATCATCATCATCAGCCGGAAGACGTCCACTGCTAAACAAAGGCCTCCCGCATAGAACGCCACAAAGAGCGGGAACCTGCCGCTTGCATCCACCGGTTAACCGCGACTTTAACAATGTCGTCTGTCTATCTGGTGGGAGGCCTACCAACGCTGCGTCTTCCGGTTCATGGTCGCCACTCGAGAATCTTTCTTCCCCATCGGTTATCGGTTCTTCGAGCAATGTAGCCTGCCCATTGCCACTTTAACTTGCAAATTTTAAGAGCTATGTTGGTGACCTTAGTTCTTCGGCGGATTTCCTCGTTCCGGATTTTATCGCGCAAAGAAACTCCGAGCATAGCTCTCTCCATTGCTCTCAGAGGCGAGCTCACTCCATGTAAAACACTGGTATTCAGCTGCATCTGGTTAGACTGGAAGCTGATCCCAACAAAACTTGGAAAAGGCTACACAAATGATGAGAATTGAACGGGCAATCATGTACAGTACCTTTCTACACACTAAACACCAAACACCTCTTATATTAAACATTCACTAAAACGGATTGCTGGTGTCTAGCCACACGGAACGAAAACTCACCGCCCGTAAGCGTACCGAAAAACCACCTAGTGTGTTCCCACAGGTGAATTTGCTTATATTAAAATATTTGCTCCAGTGGCCGTCTAATTTGGTAAATACGAATTTGTTTCGTGCGTTTAATCTAGCGTGTTTGTCCTGATTCGCTACCGTGGAAGCCAGTGGGTTAAATCCTTTTGATTATGAATTGTATTCAAGTATTTTTGTGTAATGGTTCAGAAGAATACTTGTTCACCTTTTTAGGTAGCACCGCAGTGTAGAGCCTTCAAATAGGAATACGAAACAGCAGCTCATGTGCTTCTCAATTGCTGATCGCTACATACAGGGAAAAGTACTTGGGTAACCCAAATCCCTCCAAGAGATCGACAGTAACGTCGCACTATCTACTTTCTACCCGTTCGCAAAATGTGCGCTGAGACGTGAAAAAAGAAAAAAAAAGAAAGAAACTGAGCTGTGGTTACCCGCCCGTTACACAATACAGTATTATTATACTATATTGTACAACGGGCGGGTTGCGACGCTGTTCTACCTATTGGTAGTGCAGCGATCAGACATGCATGGTTCAAATACAGGAAGAAGAAGTTTTGACCGTCAGACATCGTTACTGGCATATCAAATTAGTTGACGTAATCAAATCCAAAGGCCTAAAAAATTTGGCCAAAGCCCTAAATTATCCCACGGTAACACGAAACCGGGATATAAATTCTTGTGTTAAGCTAGATCAAGTGGCAACCATGAACCGGAAGACGCAGAGTTGGTAGGCGTCCCACCAGATGGACCGACGACATCGTCAAGACCGGATGCAAGCGGCAGGTTGCCGCTCGTTTTGGCGTTCTATGGGGAGGCCTTTGTTCAACAGTGGACATCTTTCGGCTGCTCATTATGATGATGAAATTAAATCAGTAGATGTATGTGAATGTACGTGTGTGCCAAATTCCAGTCATTTAAACGTGAAATAGTAACAAACAAACTCAGCCATCCTCACATACTTTCGCGTTTATATTAGTAGTAAGATATAAGGATTGAGAGATAACGGGCTCCAAAGGGAGCCCTTTGGAAGAACTAAATTGACTAAGCAGAAGACAGGCAGCAATGCTAGATACTGACGTCAGAAATAGCCACAGGCTTTACTCAAAGTCCTTACGCAAAAACCCTTCGGGGATCGTTTGTAGTAAGAGATTCGATAAGAAGAACACGCAAGCAAAGAAAGAAAGATAAGGATGGAATTCTAATATACAGTGGAAGTATAGTGATACACATATGTACAGAACTCAGCTACCTAAATCTGTCAAATTTTGTAATTTTTAATACAAAAGAATAAGGATCATATTCGATTGGAAGAAATTGTCAGATAGGCAGTCACTATATATGTATGTATTATGTACCTATATTCATTATATTATATTATATTATGTGTATTCAGCTAAAAGGCTAGGCAAATGTAGCAAAAGTTTCCGTCAATAAATATTAAAAACAAACACACAACCACATGACATGAATTTAATTAAATATTTTATTTAATAATCTTGTAGAAAGTATTCTAAAGATCATCATAATCATCATTCTCCCGTCCCATTCCCTATTTGGGGTCGGCCCTCCTGATACTTGATCGCCACTTGTTGCGATCTTGAGTCATTGCTGGCATAAGGCCTAGCATCGTCATGTCCTTAAAGATGGTTTTAGTACAGGTAGTTGGCGGGCGACCTCTGCCCCTCTTGCCGTCGTCTACATCCATCCCATCCATTCTAATGATGATCAATGGAATCAAACAAAATTTTTGGCATTTCAGCATACAACAGATACAAAAACAAAAATAAAGAAAAATGTATTTTATATTTAGGTACATTCATAAACGCGCGTCACCGCTTGTCATCTGTTCTTATTTCAAACTTTTTTGCGAACTCCACCAATTTTGAAAAAGTTATACGAGTAACTCAATTCTTAAGGGAGATGCGTTTGTTTCCCCTCCATACAAAATATTTAATATGTCTAAAATCTTAGTACCGGAAACTTTTCTTATATACAATCTCTGTATTATATTATTTCAGTTTAGCTATTATTTTGCTTTCGTCCCTGTTGGATTGATGTACTATCTTCTTCCTAAGCGTTTCTTATTTTCGTCTTTATAATGATATCATTTTACTCAGTATTCTTTATTTAAACATGCTTTCTTAAGGTATATAATAAAGTATATTTGATTTTTTAATTTAAATTTAATATGGTATACAGGTTGTCCGGTAATTAATGGATAACCTTGAAATGGCTTATAGTAGAACTTATGGCCATTCAGAAAAAAATACGAAAAAAACATCTATCATAAGTAGTACCTAAGATTAAGTATTAAAAAAAAAAATTGCCTTATTTTACTTTATTGCACTACGACTAGAAATGATTTTTTTTTCGTAATTTTTTTTTCCTATTTTTTTCTGAATGGCCATAAGTTCTACTATAAGCCATTTCAAGGTTATCCATTAATTACCGGACACCCTGTATACTTATAACATAAAGTATATTTTTAAATTAAATTACCTTTCTTTTTAACATGTAAAAATAATGCTCTACCGATCTGCACGCGTAGCATGACCACGGTACGTCTACGAAAGAATATCACATACTGACAGCAAGAATAGATAAGTCAGTTCAGTTTGTCTATTCTTCCTGTCAGTATGTCTATTCTTCCGTAGACATAGCGTGGTCATGTTACGCGTGCTGGTAAAACCCTAGTTATAGATAGTGCAATCCACGAAGACGCGCCCCACTATACCTCCTAACCGTTTATAGTATATGCGTGCAAGCTTCCGTCAAATTTGAGTGTTTTTTTTTTTTTTTATGGGACAAGCCCGCCACACTATTCCCTAACCACTGTAACTCCTGTAAGCCAGAATCAACAGTGGCGACCACCAGAAAAGCGCCAGAGCAATGAAGCTCGACGAGAGAAACGAGAAACGATTCAACTGTCTTGGATCCCGGAACGAAATTAATCAGAAAAGAACAGCGGAGTAAGAAAAACATATTTTCCACTTCCCTCCAAATCAAGCAGGAGACAGAACAGAACTAGGCCAATAGGCACAAAGGGACGTTTACAACTGGGAGAAACCCAGTTGCTAAGCACCACGGATTATAATTGACATAATTGATGGGCCCTAAAAAGTGAGCTGTTACATTAAATTTGATTCCAATAATAGGTATGGCAAAATCGCTTGAACGCACGGAAATTAGTTCTAGTTTCCACAAGGTCCGCATAATAAACTGCTCCGGATATAGCCTGAACACTATCCAACATAATATTGCGTTCTTTCTGCCAAAGAATACACTCCCATAAGATATGATGTGCAGATTGTTCGTATTCACAGTCAGATGTAGAACATTGACACAAAGGCGAAGCAACAAGCTTGAAAGAAAATAATTTACTTTAAAGTTGCCATGACCTGTTAGAAATTGGGCAACACAGTGGTCCACCTCCAGCCATGTCCTGGCCAGCCGCTCACGAACGGAGTTCGTGTTTGAGTGTTATCGGTACACACTAATTACCTGTGAGTGCACGCGCACACTACAATGAATAGACTAATCAGGACAGAGCGTCACGATAATCCGAAAACCACCTAAACCAAAAATTGGAGGGGCGCGTCTTCGTGGATTGCACTATCTATATCGGTGGTTGTAGATCTAGAATGAGGAGCATACAATGCGAGCAGTGTCCAAAATTGTAATTCATTTAAGTCTGCATTGGTTTATAACTATTCTATCAGAAAACTAAACTACACAATATTTTGTTTATGCCTCAGTTATTTCTCGTTCCAAGTAAAATTTGACGACACGGTTGGCGCAGTGGCTCAGCGATCGACTGCTGCGCAGCGTGTTGCGAATTCGATTCCCACCCAGGGTAAACATTGGTGTGATGAGCACTTGTGTTTGCTTTGTGTCTGGGTGTTGTTTATCTATATATGTATGTATTTACAAATAAAAATGTATTTGTGTATGTATATCAGCTGTCTGACACCCATAGTACAGGGTCTCCCTAGTTTGGGGTCAGATGGCCGTGTGTGAAAATGTCCCCACATATAAAAAAAAAATAAAAAAATACTAGTCTTCAGATGCATTTGGTTACACAGAAAGCTGACCCCAACATTCTCGTACTTGGCAAAAGATAAAAAGATTGAGCAGATTTTCCCAAAGGTTCCGAAATTAATTTGTATGGAGAAGCTAGGAGAGCCCCTCCTTAAACAAGACGAAGAATTCTTTGTATGCAATGAAATGGTCTAACCATTTTAACTTTGAACAAAAGATGCTTGTTTTAAAGTTTAGGAAAATGTTTCTAAGTTAGAAGTATGTCTGTTTGTGAGTTAGAAATAGACATTACTTATTGTTTAGCGAGGCGTCGGGGTAGACTATAATAATTATGTAACTTTTAATAAGGTAAATTAAACCTTTTTAGTTAGAGTAGAAATGAAATGTCAGTGTTAGAAAAATAATGTTTCATCATCTACTTTAGCTTTTCCCAACTATGTTGGGTCGGCTTCCAGTCTAACTGGATGCAGCTGAATACCAGTGTTTTACATGAAGCGACTGACTATCGGACCTCTACAGTACTGTTACTGGGTAACACTATACCCCTTGGTAAGACTGGTATTGAGTCTTTTTGGCTTCTAACTAACCTTCACGACTGCCAAAGATCTACGAATGACAGCCGGGACCAACGGCTTTACGTGCTTTCCTAAACACGGAGGAAACTCGGTATGAAATGGATGGTAACCCATCCACATACCAACCGCGGTAAGCGCAGCTTAACCTTTAACCGATCGATCTGTTTGGCTTTTACCTAGCCACGAGTTCAGGAAAATTATGTTTATTGACAATACTTTAGGAGGCTTGAAAACTAAGTAAAACTATGAAAGGCAAGGCGCTCTTATATTTAAGAATTAAAATACAGTAAAATAGCAAAGGAAATAACTGGATTCTATCCGATTCATTAAACGTACGAGCAAGCACGCATACTCATATATATCTTAAACAAACAGATCAGTCAGTTTTAATATTACAAATTAATATAGAACGAAACTGAAATCTAAATTAGATGCAGAGCTATTTTTCAAAAATATTGTCGCCTGTCATTATTTAGACTTAACTATACAGCATATTATGCAGCGTACATACGTTTTAAGTTTAAATAAAATAAGTTCATTAATTTGCTAGATTTTGGACTTGAATGTACCAGTCAGCAAAAGAGATAGGTATGCAGGTCATCGGAGATGGTTGAAGTTTACTTAGAAACCGATGGATGTTTTCGAATGAAATTTAATTAAATCATTGAAATTTTAACTCTCTGTTAATTTATTTTATTTCATTCAAAAACATCCATCGGTTTCTAAGTAAACTTAAACAATATCTGACGACTCTGCATACCTATCTCTTTTGCTGACTGTACGTTTTTATGTAATTTCGTGTGGCGGTAATGCTCTTAAATCTTGACTACCTTTTTCACCCTTGTTTCGGGTCTTGTATGTTTATCACCTACATTACTAGTTCAAAGATTTTATACCTACTTTTAGAAGCCTTGTACAGAGACCAGCACTTCATGCTACAACAATCTGTTAAATGTCTTTGAAACATTTTCAAATTTATCACATAAGAAAAAGGTTCATATTCAATTGGGGAAATTTGACGTTTCGTATGGCTTGATGTTTTGGCCTCTACACGATAATGACTTGAGTTGATGCCAAAGCGACTAACCAAAATATCGAAAGTTATTGAATTACATGCCTACTTACAGAATAAATATAACTTATCAAAGTGTTCTAAGAATTGGTCCTATCGCCTTTCCTAATTTTGGTCCTTTGGTACAAAACAAAATGAAAATACCCACACAGAAAGAAAAATAACAAAGACATATAGTTGCCATCCAAAATGTGAGCCCCTTAACTCACAAAATATGTGGAATTTTAAAAGGCCATTGTGACGAGGGAAACGTAGCTCATTATATACACAACCAGCATTTCCTTTGGTATGATACCAAAATAAGCATACTTATTTATCATCTCTGGTTTTGGAGAATTAGAGGCTTTTTTTAAGCCGTGTGGTACTGGCCGCAAATAGCACCACCCCATTTCTACCCGTGGGTGTCGTAGAAGGCGACAGAGGACCAGGACCAGAGACAAGCTCGAAAGTGAGCCAAGTCAAGATATTTAATTAATTTATCTTCCTCAGTTTTCACGAAGCATAGACTTTCAGTATATAATATGTATAATACAACACTAAAGGGAACCTTTTTCTTATTTTTGCAAATATTTTTCCTGATTATTTGTAAACGATTTTTTACTTCATCGATACTCGAAAATAGCGTACGTGGGGCATTTTCATCGGCAGTCAACGGCGTATATCCAACTCTTAACCACTGAGCCATCACGACATTAACGTTACCGAAGAACTAGAAACGGGAACAATCTAGCCAAAAAACATTAATACCGTACTTAGGATACAATCATACTCCTGGAAACCATTTTAAGGGTTACCCACACGGTTTGCAATAAAAAATAGACACTATAACATCTAAAGATAACAGTGTAAGGGAATGTGTTCACATGTTTCGATCCATTTACCCCCATTTACCCTTTGTTTCATGTGATCATTACGACCCCATTATACTCTTCCAGCCTCTTACCTTTACAACGTCTTTTGATTATGTTACAACAAATATTTTATGAGTTTATTTGTCTACCTATTAATATAACTGAGAAAGATAATGTAACTAGAGGTATTTCTTACGGTTCCGTACCTACCCAAATGGCGTTATACGGGACCCTATTACTAAGATTCCGCTGTCTGTCTGTCTATCCGTCTTTCACAGGGTTGTATCTCTGGAACCGTAGTTATCTACATCTACACTAATAAAAAAAAAAATTAAAAATTATATACCGGTCAAATGCTGTGACATTGCCTACATGCTCAACATTACCTACATTCTTAAAAGTTAAATTATTGCCGCTGTGAAATGTTTTTGCTGTGTATGGTGTTAGTAAAAGCAAGGCGGCTATCTATATGGCAAAAAAACATACAATAATTTAACTTTATAGAATGTAGGCAATGTTGAGCATGTAGGCAATGTTACAGCATTTGACGGTACTTCATCATCTGCCTAACCTTTTCCCAACTACATTGGGGTCGGCTTCCAGTCAACTGGATGCAGCTGAATACCAGTGTTTTACATGGAGCGACTGCCTATCGGGCCTCCACAACCCAGTTACTGGGTAACACGATACCTCTTGGTAACACTGGTTGTCAGACTTTCTGGCTTCTGACTACCCATAACGACTGCCAAAGAGACCACGTATTTTTGTATGTTTGTAGCGAGTAAAGTCAAAAGCTACTAGTCCTATTTCAAAAATTCTTTCATGAATAGAATGCTATATTATCCCTGAGTAACATAGGCTACTTTGCAAAGAGTTCCAACCAGTGTCAATAAAATTTCATATTGTCACAAATAAAACCTACAGAGTCAATACAGTAGCAGCCCTGGTGAGTCTGGCAAGTTTAGGTACCTAATTATTTTTGAAGATGGCGGGAGCGGTACTTCTGTACCCTTTATATTTTGTGATGTAACTAGACTGAGCGATTTTGCGCCAGTAGGAGCTAAATAGTCGATTACAATTTGGTTCACTTTGTCTTGTCTATAATCAGTATTGTTACGAGCTGGTGTTCGGAATAAATAATCTATACCAATTTACACTAAAAACACTTTGTTTAAACAGTGAGAAATACATTCATCAAAAACTTATAAGAATAACTTGAGCGTCATTCACTTCGTTCGTTTTCAGTAGTTCGCAGTTTCGCATTCAAATCTCAACTAACTCGCCACATTTTTTTTCTTTTCGGTATTGCATCTCGCAGGTCAACCTAAGCGGCTTGCGGTGCTTTAATTTAGTGAATTTAAGGTAGGGTATCTTATAAACTAAGCGATTATACGTTAAGGGCGCCCCCTGTAGGGTACGGGCCTCGGCTTAGGGCGTCACTGGGAGAGAGCAGCAAAGGGACAGGCTGGATCGTATCTCGATTATTTAGGGACAAAACCATAGGCTCAACGGGGCAGGCTGGCTCGAGCAAGGGCCGGGGAGAGTAACTCGCCACCACTGGCTGCCCGCTATTTATATACCTAAGTTTAAGTTTCTAGGTGGTTTTGGTACATAATCGAGAACGTTCTAGCAACGTTATAGAATGGTCTTAGAATGTTACAACACGACACTTAACCATCTCGAAAAAATACGAAATTGTCTAGAATATTTGTAGTTCCGCTACTCAAAAATAGATGGCGCTAGGGTAGCGTTTTCGGTCGGATCGATCTATGTGACAGTTTCTATATTTGAATGTCTTTAAGTAATAATGAATAATCAAGTTATAAATTATAAACATAATAGACTCCAATTGATACTAACTTCAGGCTTAAAAACAATTACAGTCTTCGGGCCTAAATTAAATACAGTCCATACAAAAACTCAACACAACTTTACCCTAACTTAGAATCGAACAGAGGATCGTACGCCAAGCAGTCGCAATTACGGCTAGATTAACAAGGCATTTCTTTATGTATTCTTTCTTCTGCTTCGTGTCGAAGAAGAAATACATTAAATAATTCCTCTTTATTTGTTAGCTGTCTGTACGTTTAAATCAAATTCTTGAATCGTTTTCTCGAGAACAATAAATTACTCTTTTATTTTGTAAGCTTGAATTCATTCAATGTTTAGGCTCTACCTACTTTATTATGAAGCTGAGGTATTTAATATAGTCACTTTATTTTTTATTGTTGTGTAAAAACTCACCTTATGTATTTGCCTCAAACAAATACCCGTGTATTATAAAATGTGTGTGTAGAATACATATTATATTTTTGTAAACATAAGAACCACTACAGGATATAAGCATACACAAACATAAAATTATTTTGTTTACAAACAGTATAATTATTTATTCCAGTTTTTAAGCTCCATTATACACACGGCTTAAAGACTTAACTCTTTACTTTAAAATTATAATAGAATAAATATAAAAAGATCGGGTCGGAAGGCGTACAGTCAACAGCAAAAGTAGATGATCAAAATCAGAAATTCAATACTAATGAACGGAGTTCGCGTCAAAAGAAAAGTATGTGATTGTCACACACATACTTTTGTATCACTTCGACGCCACACAGTTCTGACGCGAATTCCGAAAACTGTGTATATATATAACCATTCCACTTACATTCTAATCTTATGCTTAGAATGAATGATTTAAAATTAATCAGCGTTAAGTATCCAAAATTAGAACAATTCCATCGAAAAATTAGACAAATTGGACGTGAGATGGTTTGTTATGCCAGAACTAAATCCAATTTACAGTTACCATAATTGTCTATGTTCCACAATTGAGTTATTACAAATATCATGTAAAGTATGTCATTAATTGGTGGTTATCTCTATTGACTAAGTTCAAAATAAAATGCAAATAATACTTACATACAATTCAAAAAAAAACTCGACAGCAAATACAACACTCAAAGAAATAAGAATTCCATCAGAAAAATAAACTCTTCCATTATTGAACTGTCCATTTCACACAATTGCCACATTGAGAGCACTCACAATTTCTAAGACTTCACTTACGTCTTGCAGCACATACAACAAAATGGCGTAACTGTATCACTTTTCAATAGCATTCACACTAGCCTGTACCTCTTCGTTTCAAAATTGGCATGTAATAAGGGTCACGCGGACCCAAGGCTCTGTCACAATCAAAGGACCATTTGGGGTCTAAAAGGGTACATATGGAAAAAAAGCAACACTTTACTAAAACGGTATGGAAATTTTCTCATAATGTTCTCGAGCCGCTTTTTGTGGAATCCTGGGTGTGAATGTTCTCATAGTCAGTGTGTTACACGCGTTAATGGAAGGGACACCGTTTACTGACAATTTCTTTGGAGGTAATGGGGAGCTAGACAAGTGGCCTTTTGGCTGATAGTCCTTTAAAGTTGTGTTTGCTCTGTGCCTGGAATTTATTGGTCTTTTTTCTTTTTTAGCAAAAAATAGGACCAAATATTGTCTTAGTAGATAATATTTATTTATATATACAGGATACAGAAGTAGATTTTTAAATTTTATCTGTCAATGGCGCAGACTCAAACTTAAACGAGTAATTTAAGTAACCATAATTTTGTAAAAACTTGATTACAAAGAGTGTCAGCAGAGTTTCTTGCTCGTTCTTCTCCACAGAGGCCTAAGTTTTGGAACGGGCTCTAGTAGCCCGTTCCTAAACTTAGGTTTAACTTCAACTTTTCTAACTGACAGACTCCTTGACTATTCAAAAGTGCCTGTAAATAAATAATATGTTTAAACTAATGTAATAATTTAGTTTATGCTATGCACAATACATTAAAACCTTGATCTCCATACTTCAGTGGTTGAGCGATCGGCTGCCGCGCTGTCGGGGGTTAGATTCAGTTCCGGGTCTAGATGTTGTGTATGCGGGTTTATATACACTGTACTGTTGCTTTTTGACATTTTTAGATTATATATGAGGTTTGCTATGACATGTTTAGATTATTTATTGAGGTTTATTGACATGTTAGAGTTTTATTTTATGGAATGAACCAATCCTGGTACTGACTTATCTAGATTATTATTATTTTGAATGTTTTATTGGAGTTTGTTAAGACTTGTATCAGATTACTGTGGCCTTTGACATTTTTAGATTATTTGTTGATGTTTGTAGTTAAGTTACATTTATTCTATTGAATTAACCAAATATTCCTGTACTAATTTGTCTAGATTGTTATAATTATTTTATTATGTGTTGGACTTGGCGATCGCCAATCCGCCTGCCAAGCATGGCGATTATGGCAAAACCCCCCCTTGGGGAGGCCTAAGTCCAGCAGTAGACGTCTTTAGGCTGAAATGATGATGATGATGTGTTGGACTTTAGTTGAAGATTGCTATTAGCGTGTATTTAATTCCTATTTTTTTGTAAAACATTCAGACACAGTGTAAAAATTGTTAATGAATAAATAATGAAATTAAATAAATGAAATATATTTGTAAACTCACCGGTGATGGAGGAGCAATTCCTAGTGTGGTGAAACTTTTTTTTTTAATAGGTTTAATCAACATAGATGCATTTGACTTGCTACTTTGACTTTGAAACCATATCTGTCATCATCATATCAGCCTATTGTCGTCCACTGCTGAACGTAGGCCTCCCCCAGAGATCGACAACCAACCCGGTCTTGGGCGGCCCGCATCCATCAACTGCCAGCCACATTCTTCAAATCGTCGGTCCATCGAGCCACCATATCTGTGCTATCATGTTGTAATTGAACAGTGAATATAATAAGATTTTGATGCAATTTTACACTGTACAGTAAAACATTGCGCCTAAGTCTTATTTATACTGAAAAACACATACGCAAACTATGATCTCAAAAATACACTTATAACTCCACAAAGAAGAATAAAGAATCCTACATAACTTAACAAATAAAAAGATCAATTTCATTTGAAACCGCAAAACCGCAGAAGAAATAACACAAACTTTAAACGAGTACTGAAACAGAACTCTTGCCAATAAAATACCAATCCAATCAACTAGACGTAACTGAAAAACATGAAATGCTAATAGGAAATATTTCCAAGAAAATATTCAAAAACTTGTCTAGTCAAGTACGCAGAAGATATTGTAGTTCACAAGTGTGTGCGTAAGCACAGGTACACTCTTTCTTCCCTCACTCTCATAGTCCGGTGGGACAGCAATCCGACACGACCGGGTAGAGATCAGGCGTAGGACCAACGGCGACACACGTGCTTTCTGAGGCACGTGGGCGTTACACCACCAGCTTACAAACTTAGAGCAAATCAATTTTATTTATTTTTGTCTGTATGTCCATTTGTTCCAGCTAATCTCTGAAACGGCTGGACCGATTTTGACGGAACTTTCACTGATAACTGATGTTCGAAGTAGCTTGAGTTACTTCTTAAGTATAAAAATACCGCGCAGAAATGTTATAGCCCCCAGTGGCGTTAGCTTCATATAAGCCGAAAAGCCGGGCTTGCACTAATCAGCATAACATGAGCTAATCAAGAACTAAAAGCCGGGTTTTCACTAATCAGCATAACATGAGCTAATCAAGAACTAAAAGCCGGGTTTTCACTAATCAGCATAACATGAGCTAATCAATAACTAAAAGCCGGGTTTTCACTAATCAGCATAACATGAGCTAATCAAGAACTAAAAGCCGGGTTTTCACTAATCAGCATAACATGAGCTAATCAAGAACTAAAATCCGGGTTTTCACTAATCAGCATAACATGAGCTAATCAATAACTAAAAGCCGGGTTTTCACTAATCAGCATAACATGAGCTAATCAAGAACTAAAAGCCGGGTTTTCACTAATCAGCATAACATGAGCAAATCAATAACTGAAAGCCGGGCTTACACTAATCAACATAACATGAGCTTATCAATAACTGAAAGCCGGGCTTACACTAATCAACATAACATGAGCTAATCAATAACTGACAAACTTGCTGTTTTTTTTTTCTTAATCGTAAAATGGCTATCGAGGTTGCTCTAACCGACAATCGCACGGACAAAGACGCGGGCGTCAGCTAGTAAAAAATATAATTCGAATATGTCAAGGGTGTCACAAAAAATTGGGAATGAATAGAGAAAATATAGAATCGTTTGTTAAAGTTAGGGTATATAGTCGGTAGTGGCGTAACCCTGATAAGTGAAAACATAGAGGAAAGGACTATGGGCGGGTATGTTTCTGTTGTAGTTTAGTTGAGATTAATTAAATAAAAAGAATAGTAACCGGAAGATTATGTGTAAAAGGGATTTTTACCTTTATTCCAAACTATTCTTCATCCTCGTGAATTATTTATTTATTTATTTATACTTCAGGCACAAAGGTACAAAGGCGGACTTAATGCCTCAGGCGTTCAAGCAGGCAGGTAATATAAAAAGTAACAAAAAAAAAATTATAAACTACACATAGGTACATAATTCTATTCTGAAATATATATACACCGAAATAAATATATACATACCCATATTGTATATCTCTAATTATTTTTGGCAGTATTTAAACGATAGTTTTAATAAATCCTTTAAAAAAATCTAAACGGTTACCTTTTTCAAGATTGGTCCTCTTTCTTTGAGACATAAAATAAATCTATAATTTATTTATATTGCAAGTTACAGTGCTGTTGGTGTGCTTATTATAAATAAATAAATAAACAAAATTCTTGTTACTTGCAACACTCAACCTTGCCTTGCCTATGGACTTTTTTGTCTGATATAAATGTTTTTATTTGAGACAACGATTTTTTTACATCAAAAATATATAAAAATCGTTGTCTTAATTTCGTTACGACTTTAGATGTAATGATTATCTTTGATTTCAGACGATAACCCATATTCTTTAGTGCCCTAAGGTTACCTATTGGATCAAAACACTCGGTTGCCCCTCTGATAGATCTTTAAATATCAATGACTAAACAGTTATTACAGAGCATCCTATCAATATTCGCAATCCCATATTTACACAAAATCTCCAACAAATGTACAGTACACTCCATAAATAAATCACAGACACATGAACTCATAAATACATAGTGTACGCAGCCGTCCCGACTGTACCCACGTGTACTCCCAACGGACAACTAGACCTAGTTTTTACGAGCTAACCTAGACTGTTTGTGAAGGTCTAGATAAATTATTAGAATCATATTATAAGGGTTCTGCTGAGAGATCGGAATACGTAATGTATTATGTATTTTCTAATAATATTTCTCACTCTGTTGTGTCACGTTGGGTTAAATTTTAGGTTTTGTGTTAAGGGTGCTAAGTGGAAGGAGGAGCTCGTGGCTAAGTTAAAACTGCACGGATCGAATGGTCATGGTTAAGAGCGTATATTCGATTCGTGACGAAAACTTTTTGTTTTTGCGTTTTTTCCAGAGCTATATCGTAATGATGTGGGCAGATTATTAGAAGAAAATAACGACTTTAGAAAGATTAAGTCTTTATTTAGAGAACTACAGAGTAAAAGTGTAATTTTTGATTATGGTTTTTTTAAAGCGAAGACAATCCCTTCATAGCGTTTTACGAAAATAGACATCGAGTTAACTTTCAGGACGAATACAACCATTACTGTTTGCCAAAGTTTTATGTTTTATGTGTTTATCCAACAGGATATACAATCTTAAAGTACATTACAGAACCAAAGTTACGAATATAATACTATTAATTGTTAAAAAATAATGTTAAAAAAGTACAAAGTCGGTTAACTTTGACATTTTTTTTTACCTGTATTTGAATAAAAACTTAACTGATATATTTATTTTATGAAAATAAAGGTTATGCTTAATAAACAGAATATTTTTCAGTCCGTTACACGAACTCATTTATTTTAAACAATTATTTAAAAAAAAACACTATAAAACCTCGCGCGCAATTGTTTGTCGATCAATTTCAATGATTCGTGCTCATATATCCTCGCTCACACAAAAACAGACCATTGTATTGTACTAGAGTGCGTCAATGCTGCTACGATGTTCTAGCAATCATATATTCATGATTTTTGTTCATGACTAGCAACCCGACCCGGCTTCGCATGGGCCTATATCCTTCCTCGATAAATGGACTATCCAACACAAAAAGATTTTTTTCAATTCGGTCCAGTAGATCCTGAGATTAGCGCGTTCAACCAAACAAACAAACTCTTCAGCTTTATAATATTAGTATAGATTTATTTAAGGTATTTTGGGCCGCTCGGTTGTTGCCATATGAGATCTGATGATGATGTCTTTTAAAGAAGATCCCAGAGTTACAAGAACTTCGTAATTTTCTAGACCGAGCTTTTGAGGATAATTACAGGAATATGTCGTTATGCTTTCATTCTCTTAATTGTTTAGTGTTTGAATATTTTTTATTATATTCATATTAAATAGTTTAATTAAATCGTGAAGTTGTGACAAAACATGACAATCACACAAAATCTACCAGGTATAATTAAACGAAACTGACATCATCTTACAGACAATTTTACTATCTATCTTTTAGTATACGCCTTTTTTTAAGTTAAAAAATACTACTGTTATTTAATTTTTCGACTAAACTTGGAGAGTTTTGGACGCAGCGCATACGATTCTCTGCGTCCCGAACTCTCAAATTAAGATCTCAAGACAGATCAGGATTAAGAGAATGTTCTAGTTTAACATATATTTTTTTCAAATCATTTACAAAGCACATTTTGACGTGATTGTCAGTTTAAAATTTGTAAAAGTCGTTAAATATCCCCTTAAGACTATGTATTAATCAAAGTAGGTACTTACAATAAGTTTACAGAACACACCTTAAGAAATTGTTATTATATTAAATATAGCAGTCGTGATTTTGAGTTGCGCTAAATCGAATACGCGCCCTTAAGCTACGCTTGCTGCGGTCAGTCCGTAGATGGATGGATGAACATCCATTCCATACCGAGACCCCTCAAGCCTCGGAGAGCACGTAAAGCCATTGGTCGCGGCTGTCATTCGTAGATCTTTGACAGTCGTTATAGTCAGAAGCCAGAAAGTCTGACAACCAGTTTTACCAAGGGGTATCGTGGCACCCAGTAACTGGACTGTAGAGGTCAGGTATTCAGCTGCATCTGGTTAGACTGGAAGCCGACCCCAACATAATTGGGAAAAGGCTGGGCAGATGTTGAGTGTGAAATGTATTTAAAAGCTGATTTTCTTAATATTTTAGTTTTTCATCTTCATGAGTTGTTTTACACCCTGAATGATCGATAACGAATCAAAAGTCTGCCTGTGTAACTCTATTCATTTCGTATCGGAAGGACATTTAAGTAAAACGTCCTATGAGCACAATGTCCTATAAGTAAAAAGACCTGTGAGCAGCTCGTCCTATTAGCAACATGACCTAACAGCAAATGGTCCTAATATCATAAGGACATGATAGCAATATTTACAATAGGTACCTATAGTATTATCTACTAGTATTGAAATTATTATACCTACCGATGATTATTTTCAAACATTTGTTATTTGAATGCAGCGCACATTGGGTATTTATTTATTTTAGTACAAGTGGCCACGTTTATGTAATTTTATATGAGCTTTAATATAGTGTCACCGTATTTTACTCTTCTAATTTACTAAAACGGACACACACTTCCCTTTCCTATTGTTAAATTCTAGTATATGGCACTCGTGGGCTGCAGCTGAAAATCAGCGTCAGGTGGCGCACTTCGTAGTGTCATCTGACATCATGCTGAGCTGAGGCCCTTTTGGCAGTATATTCACTGTTTTCTGTTTTTGTAGTTCTAAGGTGTATTGCATACTAATACATAATTTAAAAACTAAAATAAAATATAACTTTCTTTCCTTCTGAAGATAAATCGACACAGTCCACTTATAGATAATAGCAATTGGAACCTCATCGCAAAACACTGTCTCTTAAGATACTGGATACCCTAGTTTAAGGGACAGAGTTTAATTTATTGTGTACAGATTTCTGCAGCATCCAACTGTTTTTTTATGTAAATGTTGTTTACCATATAAAAACCCATATAAATGTAATCTTAGAACATTTGTCTGTATTTTTGGAAATAAAGATATTTATTTTTATTATATAGCTTAAACCCTGGAAAGTACAGACGTCAGCACATCAAGCCATACCTAACTGTCAAATTTTCCCAATTAAATATGAACCTTATGCTTTTATATTAAAGTTGAAAATCAATCAAAGAAATTTGACAGATTGTATTAGCTTGATGTGCTGGCCTCTGTACATAAGCTATTTAATCCGCGACTTAGTCTGCATTCGCGATAGCCGACATTCACACGGGCGAATTCGCGGGCAAAAGCTAGTATTAAAATAAATAAAAAAGTATTCCCATAAAAGTATACTGACTCTTACAAAGTATCGTCATCTAAACATTACCTCACAAAATTCTACTTACATTAACCTACATATTCGTAGCCAAGACAACAAAGTACAGTCTGCGTCGAAGTAACCTTAAATTAATACCCCACATCACTATGCTTTCACTCTAATCTATGGCGTATTAGTAAAAAAGGATTCCCGAGTACAGCGTGTACCAAATATACACACATTTGTGTAATAAATTGGCATAGAGTGGGGAAAGTTGGTAAAGAAATGTCGATGTTTTTTTTGTTTTACTATAATGCAAACTCTGGTTATTTTTTTTAATTGCTATTTTTATTTCACAAACTAGCGACCCGACCCAGCTTCGCATGGGCCTATAACCTTCCTCGGTAAATGGACTATCCAACACAAAAATATTTTTTCAATTCGAACCAGTAGATCCTGAGATTAGCGCGTTCAACCAAACACAAACAAACTCTTCCGCTTTATAATATTAAGTATAGATTAGTATAGATTAAAGAAACTGTTGATTTATTTTGTTTATCACTTTTTTTATTGAAATACAAGGGATTTTTTGTACAGAAAATGACGTTGGCAATCTCACCGTATCTTGTACTAAAACTTGTTAATTCTTTTTTATCACTTAAATGAGTATTTAATTATTTCTCAATCAGGCTAGGTTGTCAATTATTACAACAGAATGCTTGAATACTAAACCTTGGGTTTAACACGAATAAGTACAAAGAACTATACAGGCAAAATACTCACTATTTCACATGCTCTAGTGTTTAATATAAAACAGCACCATAAAAACAGTAACATTCCACAAAAAACAAAATTTAACAAAATCTGTTGTTACACTTAAACATTTACACGAACACAATCAAAAACTTCTAAGCATTTGAAGATTATTTTCCATGAATCGTTCAATACGCTATATTATTTTGTTTTATGACTGTTGTATCATAAAGTTTTCCAATATAACATACTGGTGACTTTTACTATATATTACAGTCCTGTCTTGTAGTGTCGATCGTAACGTTTCGGTTTAGAGTACTTCATGTCTAAAAGTACTGTATGATATAACATCTGAAGTATGAATTAAATAATATTGGTTACTTGACGATGGATTACGTTATAAGACAATTGTCTAAGTCCATAGAAGTCTCTTACAAACTGCTATGTTGATGTCAGACAGTGACTTTTTATGAATAACTTAAACTTTGGTGTCGCATTTCCTGAACTAGTGAACGGTTCTTCGGTAACCTATACACAGTATCAATAAATATAAGCCTGATATAGCACAAAGCCTTTGTCTTCCTGATGCAGGAAAGTAGAGACTTGCAAGGAATGCAAGCTACGAAGTACCTTAATAGTTGTATCGTATCAAAAACACCATGCATGGCCAACATTTTGTGCAATATTATGTCAATAACAGTCAGTAGAAATTTAAGTGAATTCACAAAAGAATACAAAAAAAAATATCGATAACATTTTTCGCCCAAAACATCGATACTTTTCCCACCTCAACGCAAAGTACCGCGTACTAAAAATGTTACAGTTTGGCAGGGAGACGTATGAGCATAATTTTTACATGTACGTCGTCCTGATAATGTCGCTCGTACATTGTGACTGGTACGAGTAGAAAGAAAGAAAGTAACTAATTTTCTTTTTTATTGCCTGGGCTATTTTACTTAGCACTCTGTAAAGGTTAGTCACAAAAGGCTTTTTTGTTTTATGGCTTGGAAACTGCTAATATTTTAGATGTAGGTAATGGTGTGTAGCGACCGAAGTGGAGGCTACCGTTTTTGACTAGGCCAACCACGTTACTTTTTCTTTATATGCTGTCCAATTTGAAAACGTCACATTCTACACAGTTCTATTTCACCTTGATTGCATTCTCTCATTATTTTATAGAACACCAGGGGGCCAAGTCTGCTTTTTTTATAATTTCGTCATTCCAACACGATTCCATTGTCATTTTGCTAAAAGTTCGTAATCTGCTACATCCATAATGGTCGATGATTGGTCGGTCAATGGTCTCATAATAGAATTGTGTTATAATGACATTGTCAACAAATTTGAACATTTATTCATGCCAGATTTCATTTAAATATATTTTTACATATTATTTATAAGTGTTATAAGCAATCTGAAGTAGTAAGAAGTTCGTAAACTAAGTCAGTCATTAATTTGTCATTATGTACGAGATTACCATTATAAATCATTTCTTTCAATGGACTGTCATTGGTTGACCATTGGAAAGTCATAATCACGCCATTATATTAGTAGATTACCAAACTTGTCAAAAACAACAATTATGAAATCAATGATAGACCATTCTGACACTATTGTAATAGCAGACTTGAGGCCCTGGTCTTTCTGCAAAAATCTTTTATTTTTACCGATTTTTTTACAGAATTGACCAGCAGCAGTGTTATTCTGTAAAAATCTTTATCGATAATGTTGAGGTGAGCTGTCAGCAAATTAATGTCGAAAATATTCATTTATTATGTTGTAGATCATTAGTTGCCAAATTCCTGTAACTGTTGCGCACATTTTTAAATTTGTTGCACTTATAGTTTTTTATTTATTTCACAAAAACATTTTCTGCTGGGGTAATCTTACTGCGGTCGGATATTTTCTTTTTTAATGGGAATATTGAAATAAATATTACCTATTTAATTCGTTGTCTAGACGAGGTAAATGTTGCAACTTATTTTGTATTTGTTCTTTCTTCGGCTGCGAAGTTATTCAAGATTTTGCTGGAGTAACATTTGTGCTTTTGCTGGATCTCTAAAACGGTTAATAAATTCTTATCATCTTTTTGTACATACATGACTTCTTAAGAATTCGTTTGAATTAGTTGGGCAATAAGAACACAAAAATAATGTACCATTCCAATTTTATTTAATTAAATATAAAAGCACTTAAATAGATTCTAACAAAAACACATTCTGCTCTAAAGACTTACTTTAAACCTTATTTTGTAGCTTGTAACTGCCTTCAAATGTATGTGAAGTTTCATTAGTATCCTGTTAGTAATTAACAAATTATGATTAAATTCAGTTCTCGACTTTGACGGACAAAATGAGCGCAGAGTTATTTGGCCACAGATAACCCTGTATGTGGATATAAATACTGAATGATATTTAGTTGCTTAGTTCAGTTTTGTACCTGTATTATTTCAGCGTAGTACATACAATAATTAACGATATTTTTATAATAAAAAAAAATGTTAATTGTAACCCACGGTGCTTGGCATCTGGGCTTGTTGCAAACGTCTTTTTATGCCTATTGGGTTAGTTCTGTTCTAGGTCGTCGTCTCTCCTCTTCTCCTCTTCTCCCCCTCCTCCTCCCTGCTCCTCTCTCTCTCTCTCTGCTGCTGCTTGATATTGTGGGAAGTGGAAAATACTTTTTTTCTTACCTAAGAACGGTATGGTACAGAAACAAAGTCAAAGTCAAAGCAAGTATTTCAATGAAACCATTTACAGGTACTTTTGAATTGTCAAGGAGTCTGTCAGTTAGTCAGAAAGTTGAAGCTAGTTGCTCGTTCCAAAACGTAGATAGGTCTCTGTGGAGAAGAACGAGCAAGAAACTCCACGGACACTCTTTAAAATCAAGTTTTTTACAAAGTACTGGTTGCATGATACTTGTTGCTTCCGTGATCGAAAACGTGGTCCTTCAACTTAAAACAACAAACTCAAGGCCACCGCCACCGACTTCCGAAAGTAAAGTAATGTGTGTCCTGTGCTAAAGTTATTTATCACTTTTTAGTTTTTGAAGGCGGTTTTCTTTTTTTTTGAAAAAACTTTTTTTTATTAAAGTCTTTAGCAGTTTAAAAAGTGTTCATTTTAAAAAGGACCCACGGAGCCCCATCCTGACAGCACGAAGGGTTCCGTACCATTATCAATACAACATTAGACATCGAGGAAAAAACGTCAAAAAGTCACGTTTGTTGTTTGAGAGCCCCGCTTAAATATTTATTTTATTCTGTTTTTAGTATTTAGTATTATAGCGGCAACAGAAATACATCATCTGTGAAAATTTCAACTCTCTAGCAATCACGGTTCCTGAGATAAAGCCTGGTGACAGACAGCCAAACAGACGGACAGACGGACAGTGGAGTCTTAGTAATAGGGTCCCGTTTTTACCCTTTGGGTACAGAACCCTAAAAACTGTCTCAACAAAATACGTCACCGAGTTACGTTACATAGAAGTCGAACACATCGGGCACTTCCTGTGGCTTCCAATACAGGTTGAATTGAAAACCGCAATGAAGATACACGTTGCGACGCGAACAGTGCAGTCGCACAGTACATAAGGACCATTCAGGGCTTCTATACTAAAAGCGAGACTTACATAAAGACATTTATATTATATAGTTTTTACAAATGGAGCTAAATGCTAGGTAAAAACTAAAGTGTATTTGTTACATATCGAATAAAAATGGCACGAGTACAATATTACTAATTAATCATACAAATTACTAATTCTTATTCTAATACTAAAATGTATACATATGGTTAATCAACTGTTTTCTCGATCATTTTAAATAGATCAATGCGAATTTTGTTAGCTGACAAAGAAAATCTGGAGGCTTAGAGGTGCCTTGGTGCGACATGAGGACACTGCAAATAGCGGACATTCTTTCAGGACAATCCCTCAAGGCGCTACCCCGACCAAAAGTGCGTTTTTCTTCGTTATTCAGGGGCTATTAACTCATCAATTAAGAGAAACAATCTACATCTAAGGCGCGAATTACATAGGAACGGCGTACGGTGAAGACGCAGCGCAGGCGCAGAGCAGACGTGGAATAGATAAGGCACGGACGCGATTTAAATTTTATCAAAGAGGCGAAGAGACGCCGAAACTAGTCATTATACAGACTGATTTTATCGTGATAGCATGTCTTCCTCTTCAGACGACGAAGATGCTCTTGCTTTGCTGCAACTCATTAATGTGCAGAGACACCGAAGATATTGGGTGCACCCTGTGTGGAAAATGTCACAAGAGCATACATTTTAAAATAATGGAAAAATTATGCGAATATCCTGATCGTTTTCCTACAGTGTATAAAATGTCACTAGAATGTTTCCACATTCTATTGTCGAAAGTAAAACACGGTCTTCAGAAAAAGCATACAAATTGGAGAGAACCGGTCTATCCTGAAGAAAGACTTGATATTATTCATGTCATATCATTCGCAGATTTTCATTTTCATATCATACATATCATAATATCATTCGCAGAACTTTACATTAAGCTCACTATCGTCACGCAATTTTCTGCTCCTACTGTATAACTCCTCCTTCAGTCGCGACTGCTAGCGATGCGGAACAGGCGACGAAACGATGTGCCTGCGCCACGCCGCTTGAGTATAATTCACAACGTGTCGCCTACCTACATTTTGTATTGGAAACGTTTTGAAGCGTCAAGATGCCTGCGCCGCGCCTTCACCTTTCGCCGTTTCTGTATAATTTGCGCCTAAAGGCATATTATTAATGTTCAATATCCTGTTACCTATCACATTTCACGTCTTTATTTTTTTTATGTACCCTATAAAATAATTGAAAACATGTATCTTTTGCTAAAGTTGACGTGCTTTTAATTTGAGGATATACTAATAAATAATAATAATAATAATATGTGAGAACATTTCACACACGGCCATCTGACCCCAAACTAGGGAGACCCTGTACTATGGGTGTCAGACAGCTGATATACATACACAAATACATTTTTTTTTTGTAAATACATACATATATAGATAAACAACACCCAGACACAAGGCAAACACAAGTGCTCATCACACAAATGTTTACCCTGCGCCAACCGTGTCGTCGGACAGGTAACTTAAAAATCTTTATAATTCACGTTTTATTTTATTTCAAAAGATAGTTTCTCCTTTGTGCGAATTTCAATTCTGCGGCAAAGAGAAATGGTCAAGGTTATTTGGTAAGGGAAGCGCCTTAAGCTGAAACACAGCGCCACTGCTTGACTACAGCAATAGGTATGATTATTACTCATGAGCGGGCTAACCACGAAGCTAACCACAGAACCTCTTTGTTATCATTTAAACGAGAAACTCCCCTCCTCTTGTACCCAGGGGTATAAATAAACCCAGGGGTACAAACACGTAAATAATTAGTATGGGAGACGTTTCCGTTAATGCTGTTCAAGCCATGAACATAATAAAAGACATGAGGTATTGTTCGTCGTGCTTGGAATACATTATAAGCGCCATATATTTATTTTATGGGACACATGAAAAATATACAAATTTTCTGTGTACAAAGAGGTACTGGGAAAAGGAGATTGGTTTATTTACTAGTAGTTTTAATAAAAACGGATGTCGGATGTCGGATGTCGGTGGCTTTGTTTTGTTTGTTGGTCTGTATTGCCACCGACTTCCGAAACTAAAGTCATGTGTGTTCTGTGCTAAAGTTATTTATCACTTTTTAGTTTTTATTGAAGGCGGTTCTCTTTTTCAAAAAAGTTTTTATTTTCCACTTTTCAGTGCCTCATTATCACCCAAATCCATTAAGGAACGGCAACACAGTTAAAACAGAGATTGAAAGTTCTCCAAAGATGAAAAGATGGAAGAAACGAAAACGTCATCTCGGTTTTTGTTGTTTTTTTCTCAAAAAGCGCTGAATAAATTTCGATTTGTTGTATACTAAAACCTTCTCCAGAATGTAATAAACACTTTTCTGAAAACCGCATCAAAATTGGTTCAGTCGAACGGGAGATAATCGCGGCCAAACATACATACATACATACAAACATACGGGTCGAACTGATAACCTCCTTTTTTTTGAAGTCGGTTAAAAATAATGTCTTTATAATGATAAAGATGATGATGATGACTATTGAGACACACGTGATGATGACATCACTAATGAGTGATGTTGTTTCTACACATTACGTTGAAAATTATTGAGTAAGTTTTTTTTTGCCGTCTGCAAACAGACAGCTAGTAAATGGAGCATAGTGTTGGACGCCCTGCGGCACGATAGATCGACGATTTGAAGAAGGTGGCTGGCAGCGGATGGATGCGAGTTGCCCAAGACCGGGTTGGTTAGCGATCTCTGGGGAAGACCTACGTTCAGCAGTGGACGGCAATAGGCTGATTTATGGACTAATCCTAGTGTGGACCAATCGCTCCTGTAAATGTCAAGCTCCACCCATCATCTTCGCCTGGTCTCATTTATCTTGAGTGCTTTTTGTGTGAATATCTATACTAATATTATAAAGCTGAAGAGTTTGTTTGTTTGTTTGGATGACGCGCTAATCTCAGGATCTACTGGTTCGAATTGAAAAAATATTTTTGTGTTGGATAGTCCATTTATCGAGGAACGCTATAGGCCCATGCGAAGCCGGGCCGGGTTGCTAGTGTAGGTATAAAGAGTCATCATTATCATCATCATGTCAACTTTAAAATGCCCACTGCTGAGCATAGTACTCCCTCCAGGGGGGGATCAGCCGTAATGGCTATGCTTGGCCGATGTATGTTGGCGATCACAGTTGGTGTTATGGTACTCAAAAGGACGCTGCTATCCGTCCTATGGTCAATATCCCTCTGTCGCCTTCTACGACACCCACGGGTAGAAATAGAGTGGTGCTATTCGTAGCTGGCACCACACGGTATAAAGAGTAGGTAAGCAGGTATTAATATTAAAAATGATAAATAATACATTATTCACTTAATAATATTCTCTTACTATATTAACATTATAAATGCGAATGTAACTCTGTATATTACGCTTTCACGATGAAACGGCTGAACCGATTTTGATGAAATTTGGTAGGAAGATATCTTAAACTCCAGGGATGGACATAGGCTACTTTTTAATCAGCGACTTCGTCTGCATCCGCTATAACCGACATTCACGCGGACCAACCATGGCAAACCCCCCCCCCATTCTGGGGGGAGGCCTATGTCCAGCAGTGGACGTCTTTCGGCTGAAATGATAATGATGACGCGGACGAAGTCGCGGGCAAAAGCTAGTATCTAATAAATAACTCGGAATTGATTCGAAATACCGAATACCTTTTATCTGTAAGAAAATTGCACCCATAAACTTGTCTGTCACATATAAAATGCCTTTCTCTGTAACTGTTTGTCCTACAAAGTTGAAATTTGACATAGTTTCACAAAGTTGCAAACGTAACTCGAGAGTTTTATTTTGGGTAAAGTTACGAGCGACGAAAACTATGAGGGAAAAGTTCACTATGGAATAGGGTTACCTACTGATATTAAAGTTGTAACCCGAAAAACTTTATAGGAAAGCAATGCCAGATCCTGCCCCACCCATGTACAGAAAAAGTAACACATGTACAGAAAAAGTAAATTGATGAAAATAATTGTAATGAATATAGAACCTTTCTATACTAAACTGTTTTTCTTTAGAACTTGCGGATTACGAAATACCTACCCACAAAATACAAAGTAATTTTACCTAAAATACAATTTAACCTATAATCAATGTCATTATTGTTTTTTAAATTTAAACGGAAACCGCAAGTTCTACAGTCACTAAGACTAATGTTTAGTTATCAGCAATAAATAAACAGTAAGGTGCTACATATTGCACATGACTTTTATTGAGTGGGGCAAAGTTCTATAGTTTCTGGCATTGTCCTTTATATTTTATTATGGCTTCTGCTTGCGACTTCGTACGCGTGAATGTCGGTCAGCGCGGATGCAGACGAAGTCTTATATATATATTAAAATGTAGCCCCTGTCCTACCCCAGGGTTCGAGTTATTTTCATACCAAATTTCATCAAAATCGGTTTAGCCGTTTCATCGTGAAAGTGTAACAGACCGGGTTACTTTCACATTTATAATATTAGTAAGGAATTAGTTAGATAGCATACAGTATGAACTTTTCAAGATTGATTTTATGATCTCTAACTTTTTTGATTCAGTGTATTTAGCTTAGTCATATAAATCTGACATGTAAAAATTTGTGTTTTTAATATTACGAAATAGATTTTTTTAAACTCTATGTATGAATGGGTAAATGATTATGATTCTTAGTAATATTCTAACCTCTTATTAAATATGTCGTTTACTGAGTTAAAATTATTTTGCCTTAACCTTTGACGACATTGTTGGTGCAGTGGCTGAGCAATTAGCTGTTGCGCTGCACATCGCGGGTTCGATTCCCAAACGTGACAAATATTTGTATGGAAAACAGGTAGTTCCGGGTCTGGCTGTTTGTGTATGTGAGTTTAAATATTTTTAAGTGCACACACGATACAGGAGAAAATACTAGTGGGGGGCAACGTTTCTTTAAAAAAAAAGAATCAAACTTTAAGACACCTTTAAAACAATAATAATTTAATATTTTTATCGTTTTCTCCTAAAACAACATCCTACACGGAGTAAGTATGATCGTAAGTCTTTCCCTATTATGACAAGCTCTTAATGACACAATTACATCCCAATATTAACTTGTTTTAAACAATTATAAGTACTGTCCTTTATAATCTCCACTCCCTAATTCCCTAAAACCCTTTTCTTCCTTCCTTCCCTAACTTCCCTATGGTATCAGGAAAGCCGCCTAACGAAACGGCTTTTCAATTAGGGTCCACAAAATGGATGGTAAAGGATAATATTTAAATAATAAATAACCCAACCGGATCACCAACCGGTGTTTATACAGAAAATTGGTTTTAGAAAAACCCCTTATTTTGAAATTACAGTGGCTGAATGTGGCTTACGTTGGGTCGTGTCAATTCGACTTTTTAATTTCGTTTTAATTTATATATACACTTATTCTTACATAGGCCTTTGCCGTGGTAGGTAAAGTAAACATGTTTAACATATCAATACCTTTAGGCTCAAAGGGCGTAACCACTATTTTGGCCAAAATGAGTTAATAATGCAGTCATACTTAGTTTTTCGTCCTCTTTCGATTGGTCTATTTTTTTTTTCATTTATCCTGTGCTGTCCCACTGCTGGGCAAAGGCCTATTTAAAGTCCCCAAATTCGCAAAAATATGGTGAATACAACCCACAATTTTTGGATCGCTAAACACATTTTTACTGTAAATTGTGCCGTAAATGAACAATATTAATTTTTTTGTTACAGCAAAGGTCGTAATAGGTATGTAAAATTAAAGATTTGGTTGTATATCTCGTGATCTATCAAATTTGGCGTTTACGTCTTTAGCCATTTTTTTAAATTTGATTCATACTTGCCTTATACAACCCGAGATTTTATCAAGTTTGGTGGTTACTTCCTAAAGTAAAAAATTCCTACCCCGTATGACTGTTTCCGCAAAACAGCATTGTGCGAATCGCTCCCCGGGTCTCCTATAGACTCTTCGTCGACGGTCACAGACGGGAACAGCACTCAGCTTCATTGCTCCATTTCGCAATCTAAGATTACACGGGCAGCTTGGAGCAGTTAGGATCGAGTGCTTCCAGCTGTGACTGCATGGTGAACTTCTTCTACGAACACACACGGAACCGCTCGAGCAGTCGCGACTGCTTCAGGCGGTCAGCCGCATGGTGAAATTTCATCCTACGGCTAAGCAGTCGCCATGCATACACTGACTGCTCGAGCTGTCGAGTGCTCTCGCGCAGTCTTTCCGCCCGCGGTTTTCATTCCACGTCACGTTCGCCTCCCGCCCGTACGCTTTTTGTTTTGCTTGTTGAGCAGTTATCAATGGCAGCTTCAAGCGGTTGACTATGACTGCTCTAGCGGTCCGTGTATGTTGATCAATTATTATTATTATTCACATTCATTTATTTTATATACATATTAAATTACATTTTTAAATATTCATATAAAAACAAAAACATTTAAAAATATAAAAAAATAGTACCTCACCGGTATCGGGAACAGGGTCCAAGCTACCGGCGGTCAGGGCTCCAGAGAGAGAAACCTCCTGACAATGCGGACCGTGTCCAGAAGTACTGCCTTTTGAATCAAGCCCTTGATCCAGCCGTCTAACGAGAGCCTCCTTAGATGTTGGTCGAGGCTCTTGGCAATTAAGCCATTGGCTGTAACAATTATCGGCACAATGATCGCTGAGTCCACATTCCACATGTCGACAACCTCATGGGCCAAGTCAAGATACTTTATCTGCTTGTCTCTTATTATTATTATTATTATTTATTTAAATCGAACACAAGATTCATATCTTTGTTAGTAACACTTATCAAACTATGTTAGTAACATTTCTTACAACTAACACAAAAAGCAACTAATTTAAAAACCTATAACTTAGTCCGCTTCCCGCCGCACCAGACCCGTAGGCGTGCATACGGGTCCAGTGCTCCAGGAACGGGCAATCAGGCTTATACGCTATCACCTTTAAAATGCTGTTGGTGCTCCCCCGAATCCTTCGCATCAGGGATGCCGTTCTTTTGCGCATTATAGCTTGAAAGCTATCTGTGTCTGCCTCAGCGAACATGCCTGACGCGCTACAGAACCGCGGGAGCCCCAACAGCATCCTAAAGGCGTTATTGTACTGTACACGAAGAACGTTGTAGGCCCTCTGCGTATGTCTAACCCACAGGCTGCACGTGTAAAAAGACTGGCAAAACGCCTTGAACAAAGTAAGTTTCACCTCCTTATTACATCGTGCAAATCTGCGGGCCAGCATATTACATCGGGTCGACAACGCTCTTCGCTCCCTTTCGATATCACTATCATCATTTAAGTGCAATGCCTAACTGCTCGAGCGGTCCGTGTATGTTGATCAATGCCTAACTGCTCGAGCGGTCCGTGTATGGTGATCAATGCCTAACTGCTCGGTTAGTCCGTGTATGATCGACCTAAGTGATCGCAAACTGAAGCCGGGTTTGTCGGTGGGTTGAAGACAATTTTGGTCCTGTGGCTGGCCTTTTTGGATCAAGTTCCCTTCTTTGAGTTTTTACCTCACTGTCCACTCACTGACAGCCCTCCCTCGAACTTCTGTGAGCTGATGCTAGATGTTCACGCCAGTCAGATGTCGATTTCGAAGAGAAGAGGTGACAATAAATCTGTCATCTCTCCCCTAAGTGCATCGCTGTCGTCCAAATCCTGGTCTCCGAACTAAGTTACCGGTTTTCCTGAGCCTCTGTATACTCTCTTGTATACCTTCAAGACACAAGACTGCCTCAGATTATAAGCTGTCGAGCGATAGTACGCTGAGACACACCTTGCTGGATTAGGATGACGACTTGAGCGGCTTCTTTGGGTGTGGTTTCTATTTCTTTTTAGCTTCATGTTCCCAGTGACGTGAAGTTGGTGACCAATTTTCATAAACCCTTATTTTTATAGGATTTCAGGACTACCAAACAATATGGTGTTTTGTTTTTACGTTCCAAGACCTACGGTGAATAATCTTTGGTTGAAGAGGTACAAAGCTAACAATATTTTAACAAAATTTCAAATGTTAAACTACAATCCATAGTTCGTTGCATAGAAATTGTAAAAAATTGTTTTGAGCAACGCGCTATGAAGTGATTCCAGTTTTTAGCTGGCGAGAGTGGCTGCTTGAGAAGATTTACGCTATTTTTGTGTAGTTGCATTTGTTTTGAGTAGGAAAAGCTCTAACAAACAAGCAAAATTACCTGCTCGGCAAAATTAAACGCATCTAAGTACCTTCTATCTACCTAAGTTTATTATTTAAAAACACAACCGACTAAAAAATATATCTTTAACTTCGCAAGTTGGTTTTGGTTCTGTTTTGTCTACAGTTTTGGGGTTATTTTTCAAATTTTTGAAGGCGGTTTTTTTTTGTAAAAATGTTTCCTTTTGCGATTAATTTCTACTTTGTAACATACAATTTAATAAAGAAACGGTAACACCAAAAAATACGCCCTTTGAGCCTAAAGGTATCGATAATTATCCATTGTATATTTTAAGGCCATGGCTGGATTTTAACAAGCCACAAGCATTGATCACCACGTTTGCTTAAGACGGATTGGCGATTACAGACTTTTATTATTATTACTAGCTGATGACCGTGACTTCATCCGCATGAAGTCGGTTATCAATTCTTTTTACGCGATATGTAATTGTTTTCTAAAAAAAATGGCCTAAGTTACTCCTTATAACATCAGTTATTATTATATCATCGTTTCAGAGATAAACAGACAGACAGAAAATAAGTAGGTACCTTAAATACTTTCATTTGCATTTAGTAAAAAACTGTTATTTTGTCATTGCAAACAAACACTTCAGTTTTATTTATTTATTTGGTCTATCATTGATTTCATAATTGTTGATCAACAATTATGAAATCAATGATAGACCATTCTGACACTATTGGAATAGCAGACTTGAGGCCCTGGACTAAATCTATTTATAACGGTTTTCTGTTGTTATAGATAAATAGTTAGGTAGCTATACTGGGCCTCAAGTCTGCTATTACAATAGTGTCAGAATGGTCTATCATTGATTTCATAATTGTTGATTTAGACAAGTTTGGTAATCTACTAATATAATGGCGCCATTATGACTTTCCAATGGTCAACCACTGACACGCCATTGAAAGAAATGATATAGAATAGTAATCTCGTACAAAATGACAACTGAATGGCTGACTTAGGCGTTAATCTGCTAAAATTTTGACAGTTCCTTTGATTAGTGACTTACCATTAGAATGTCATTGTGCAGTCATTGCTTTTAATTCGACCGACCAATGATCGACCATTATGAATTTAGCAGATTATGAACTTTTAGCAAAATGACAATGGGATCGTGTTGGAATGACGAAATTATAAAAATAGCAGACTTGGCCCCCAGGTTTTCTCAAGATATTTATATTTTTTGTCTTTTTTTATTAAGGGACATTTATAACTGCAATGCGTATGTCAGTCTCATCGTACCCTAAATACACATTGGTTATATCTGGGCCATGAACCTGAACAGACTCTTCGCATCATCGCCATTTGGTTAAGACAGCATTTTATGAAATGTGCCTACTTCAAGTCTGTTCAACCTCAAGACCCTAAATAGGTAATTTCTCCCAGACTCATATCGAACACAGTCCATCAATAAGTGGTGTAAGTCTTCAACAACTCCACACTCCACACAGTTAGGATATTTTCTTTGACCGAATCGGTGGTGTCTACGATAAACTTAAAAGTACATATGGAATTGAAAAAACCACGTTTGTACCTATCAGTGCCCGGTTGCGAACACAGAATCGTACATAAGAGCACAAAATATAGAGGCTACAGAAGGACCGCTCCCGCCATCTTCAAAAATAATTACCTAAACTTGCCAGACTCACTAGGGCTACTGTATTGACTCTGTAGGTTTTATTTGAAAAAAAGTTAAATTTAAATGGTTTTAAGAAGGAACTTAAAGAATTGCTATGTAAAAAATGTTATTATAATTTAAATGACTTTTTGAATGATAATTTGACATCCTAATTTAATTGTAATCTTTTATACTCTGACATCTCTCTTTGATAGTTTGACATTGTAATAATATTTTGACAATAATCTAGATATAATAGTATGCTTTTACCTGACATACCTTACACTATATAATTAGTACTTATTTTTAATTTACTTGTAATAATTTTATATACTTACCAATGTACCCTAATATTTGCGCGCCCCACGTGGCAGAATGTGATGAGACTGTTTATTAAATTTAAGACCATATGTACCATATTCGGACAAATAAATGAATTTGAATTTGAATTTGTGATAATATGAAATTTTATTGACACTGGTTAGAACTCTTCGCAATTTTTTTTGTAACAAAATTTTCCTGTTCGTCATGAAATGTCTCTCATTTATTCATTTAGACAACACGTGCCGGTCGAGACTGAAATCTGCTTGAAACTGCTTGAGAATGCCTACGTAATGTCAATGTATGCGTGCGAAAAATGGCTGTTTGTTCTGAGTGGTATCTCTGCTCGCCGCAGCCTTACGTACTTTGTCATAAGAGGTCTAAGCTATCTCGACATTCATACTAATGCTGCCATGACTTATGATAAAATGTAGTACAGTAGGTCGATTCTGTAAAATTCAAACAACAACTCGCAATTCACATCGCTATTCACTCTCACTTCCCATAAGGTACTTAAAATTACCTTGATATATTTGACAATTTGAATCGGGTTCGAGTGCGAAGTGAGCGTCGAAGTGACGGGGAAATTACCTTACAGAATGCCACTTCTTACGTCATCCCTTACTTTATCTGTCAAAATCTCCCTGTCAATTTAGTTCAACTCGCTGACACGCTCGCAAGGGTGGCGCTGGGGTAAATTCGAATTATCAACCGAGTTTTTAGAATGCCAATCAAGAAACTCACAGCGGATTCAGATTCGAAGTTTAGAATGAGGTCTTACAGAATCACACCCCAGTAGTTTAACACTTGTCCCATCCAGTGCAAAAACGCTTACACCTGCAATAGGCCAACATACTCAAAATAATAAAAAACTAATATAATAAGGCATCAAAAAATTCCTTCACATCGCCGTCACCTGGGAATGTGCCCAAGAGACGTGCAGCATTGCCACGTTGGAAAGTAATAATTCTTTCATTCAGATCATTGATCCATATAGTGTTAGTCACATCTTAAACTAATGAAGCTCTCTTTTTGACTCTTGATATAATGTCTAATAGTTTTAAAAACAATGTCAAATCAGTTTATAATTGACTGCAAAAAGCTATTGTTTTACACCTACAAAAATAAATCCCACTTGCTTTTACAATTTCGTTAACAAATAATACGAATACGCTCTTCTAACAGTACCTGCACTAAAATAGTTCACTAGTTCACAAGCCATGACGTCAGAGGTAGCAAAGGGGTGAAAGCGGGTGCAAAGGGGTGGTCGCGGTATAAATTTCCGGGACAGTACTTTCAGCGGGCAAGCTTAATGCCCATCAGGATAGGACGCGTAACTTGAGCTCTAGATGGCTTTAATAAATACAGTTCTGGAAGAGCTTCTGGCCATTTTATGGTAAAATATTAGCTAAGTTCTTGGTGTAAGGAGGACTAAAAACAGATGATGTTTTTGAATGGCGTTAAGTGCTTATAGGTAGGGGGGTAGGCACATAGGGCTATTAAATCAACCGGACCCATAGGTTCAGATGACCTAGTATATTTTGAATTGTTCATCTGGATCTGGATTAAACTGAATTTGGTTCAGAGTTATCTCATACACCTCTTTCTTTTTAACCGACTTCAAAAAGGAGGAGGTTCTCAATTCAGTTGTTTTTTTTTATGTATGTACACCGATTACTCTGAGATTTATGATCCGATTTACGTGATTCTTCTTTAGTTTAATGCGGAATTGTTGCCATTTAGTCCCATAAAAAATTAACATTGTTTGGCTCAGTAGTTTTCATTTTATGAACTTTTATTTTATGTATTTATTTTTATGTTTGACCACGCATTACTTTTTTCAGTGTAGTCCGATTTCGATGATTCTTTTTTTAATTGATAGTGTATACCTCAAATTTGGTCCCATATAAATTTCAAGAAAATATTCTACCCCTAAGGGTTGAAAATTAATTGATGACAGTTTTTTTTTGGTGTCACCGTTTCGTAATTAATTTCTATGATGAGAAGTAGGTACTAAAAAGCGAAAAAAAAAATCTTAACCGCCTTCAAAAAGTAAAAAATAACTTTTAATTCGTAAGTCGGCGGCTTTGGTTTTGCTTGTTGTTTTGTATTGCCACCGACTTGCGAATTGAAAGTTATTTTTTACTTTTTGAAGGCGGTTGTCTTTTTGTGTTAAAAATGTTTTCTTTATATTACAAGTAATAATATTTAGTATAAATACTGTGATTATAAAAGGTGTGTCAGAACGGTTGACTTTCTTTCAAACCACGTAAGGACTATCATTTTCTTTACCTGTATACAAGGTAAAGAACATAATAATCCTTACGTGGTTTAAAAGAAAGTCAACCTTCCTGATACACCTTTATACGTGTATACGATGTACCGTACATTAAAACCACTATATTAAAGTATGTATGTACAATGTATTACAGCTGCAGCATATAGAAACTGTAGACGACCCCTTTTTATATTTCAACAAACAATAAAATAGTGTGTGAACCAGAGCAATCTATAAGTTCAAAAGGAATAAAAAATAATCTGAAGTATTAAATTAAGTAAGACTTAGCAATCAGTTTGATTTTGTCTAGACTGTAGATTGTCTTATGGAGCCGGACCAGCAAGTTTCCAAGCATTCTTATCTTGGATATAATCAATACTCTATGCATTCGAGTCAAATGCATTTGACCGTCAAGTCGACTGAATTGTTCGAATACGTAAACTTGGATTTAGCCAATCATAATTAAGAACCTTATCAGTATAGAGAGGGATAAGCATATCTTTAACAAATCTCGATATTATTGTCCTTATCTTATCTTCAGAACTTTATCTAGTACTAGCGACCCGACCCGGCTTCGCATGGGACTATAGCCTTCCTCGATAAATGGACCAATGGATCCAACACAAAAATATTTTTTCAATTCGAACCATTCGATCCTGAGATTAGCGCGTTCAACCAAACAAACAAACAAACTCTTCAGCTTTATAATATTAGTATAGGTAATTTTTATTTATTGCCAAAATACGAGAGAAGACTCAGGTTGAAATCAATATTTTTTTATATTATCCGACATATTTCTGATTACTAATAAAGTGAAATTAATTTATTCAGCATTTATTTAACGTTAAATAATATTTAATAAGATAAAACTTGTGAAATTAATTTATTCCTACCTCATTTATTTTGGGTAAAATTTTGCATTTCTGTGTTTAAATATTGTGGCCAATAATTTGTGTAACATTTAATAAACCATTCGATTATTTCAATTAATTATACTTACTGTGCAAATACTATATTTTGCTTTTTTTTTTTTATAAATAATGTACTTACATTAATAATATAAAGAGGTACAGTTTGTAAAGTCGTGATTTTT